>JAEOAD010000042.1:8820000-10021666 GCA_036365145.1 Orientallactaga sibirica | reverse complement strand
GCATGAGAACCTATGACGCACATGTCTATGTATATCATAGACACATAAGATATCAGGTATGGTGGTGCACACCTGTGATCCCAGAACTGGCAGGGAGAGAGAGCCAATCCCTAGGGCTCACTGGCTTGTCAGTCTAGCCAATTAGGTCCCTTGTAGGTTCAGTAGGAGACTGTCCTCGTAAGAAAGGTGGAGAGTGATTGAATCACATGTGGCTCCATTCCAACCACAAGAGTCCAGGGCATTCCTCCCTCCTTCAGGGGTGCTCTTGCAGCATGAAAGCACAGTTGGGAGGGTGCTCATAGCTTGCACTGTGCAGGGGCCTTGATCCCGCCTAGCGTCTCGCCCTCCTGAAGTTGCTGTAAAGCTGAATCGTGAGGCTAGCTGAGAGATGTAGGAACTAAGCTGAGGTGGACTGAAAGGAGGTTATAGAGGGGAGTTTAAATCCAAAAAATACCAGGTGAGAGCCAAGAATAGGAGAACAGAGGAGAGTAGGCAGACACACTATAAAGAAGAAAGTCCCCAGGCCAAAGACCAAAGACAATGGGCGCCCCACCCCACTGTAGCTGCCCAATCACATTTTGGAATATTAAAAAAAAAGAATAGGGGGCTGGAGAGATGGCTTAGGGTTAAGGCAGAGAGCAAAGGATCCTGGTTCAATTCTCCAGGACCCACGCAATGGGGGCCCCACGCATCTGGAGTTCCCAGTGGCTAGAGGCCCTGCCCCCATTCACATTTTGGAATATTAAAAATAAAGAATTGCAAATAAATAAATAAACTTAAAAAAAAAAAAAAAAAAAAGAATAGGGCTGGAGAGATAACTTAGAGGTTAAGGTGCTTTCCTGCAAAGCCAAAGGACCTCGGTTTGATTACCCAGGACCCACATAAGCCAGAAGCACAAGGGGACACATGCATCTGGAAGTTCATTTGCAGTGGCAGGAAGCCCTGGGGTGCCCATACTCACTCTCTCTCTCTGTCTCTGACTCCCTCCCACTCTTAAATAAATAAATAAATAAATAAATAAATAAATAAATAAATAAATATTTGTAAAAACACTTTTAAAAGGCTCATGCTTTAAATGAAATTAGATTTAGAGAAGAAAAGTATAGCGAGCTCCTGTCATGTGGAAGGCAAGAGAGGGTAGGGAGCTCATGGGAATAGGGGTTGGGTCCCAACCATCTAGGGCTGAGATGGGGGGCTTACCAGAGCAGGGACCACGATGTTCAGGAGAGGTGAAAAGTCAACAAGAGAGCTTGCCCACCTGGTAAGGGTCTATTTATAATCTTACTGTGGTGGGCTTTACCTTCAAGCTCAGGTGAGCCTGACAGAGGGCTGATTGGTCTGGGCTAGGGGCGGACTCAGGAGTAGGGGTGAGAGATCTGATTGGACACATAGGATCAGACACTGAACTCTAGTCCTGCTGAAGCAGGCTGGCATGGTGGGAACTCTGGGCCTTCTCTCCTGACTGGCTACCCACTTCCCCCTCACATCCATTCATCACTTACCCTTCATCTACACCATTTATTTATCCATCTTTATCTCCCTCCACTCTTCTATTTACCTACTTACCCATCCACCCATCTGTCTTCATACCAATCAAACATCATCATTCCATACATCCCCCCATCCATTCACCCAGCCATCCAACCACCCATCCACTCAGCCACCCAGTCAATTTACTCAACTCATTCATTAAACAAGTCCTACTGCGTAAGCGATCCCTGCAAACCTACATTCAAAGCCAGTTCCATCATTAGCTTAGCTGTGTGATCTCAAGCTCTTTTCTTAGCTTTTCACATAGCAGTTTCCTCATCTATAAATAAGAAAAATATCTGTCAACTGAGACACCTCCACAGGGAACGGTTCCAGGGGAAAAAAGAATCAGCTTGGAATCTCTTGTGGTTCTTGTTATAGAAAGAATGAACACCCTTGGAAATGAGTGGCGGGGCAGGGGGATTTACATTTCCGATCAGGGTATGTTTGTCAGAGTGAACCATGAAGGCTACAGATGAATCCACAACGACAAAGGAAAGCAGAAGTTTTTAAAGACAGGAGATAATGGCTAGACAGGTTTGATTGAAAGTATAGTCCTTGTTCATGAGGATCAACAAGAAGGATATATATATATTTCAATTTCTGTTTCCAGAATCACTCACTCTATAGCCCAAGCTGTCCTCAAACTTATGGAAATCCTCCTGTCTCAGTCTAGGGTTATAGTACTGATCCAATTTGTCCAGCTTAGAATCTCTTGCAATAGTTCCTTTTGTAGGCGTATCGTACCTGAAGACATCCCTTGACATAAGTGACTCCATTTTTACTCGGGACTTTCACAGACTTTACACAGGGTATGTGGACCATAATAAATGTTAGGTGTTGCTATGACTGTTACTGCTGTTGGATATCCACCATGAGGGGCTGAGGCAGGATGCCTCTTCAGAGAGGTCAGGAGGAGCTCGGGAAGAGAGGAGCTATGAGAGGCAGTGCAGACCTGGCATCCTGCTGAGGGATCATGGACTATGGAACGTTGTTCATGCTTCAACAGAAGAGAAGTTCAACTCTGGAACCTGTAATTAAGTGTTTCCAGGGAAACTCAGTTTTAAAATTCTACCTTGAAATCAGGACAATGCTGGGATCTTATGCATTCTGTTAAAGTCACCGATAAGATGGTAATTTAGTTTTAGACAATGTGGTGTTAAACAAAAGGGATCTTAGGTAAGACTGGCTTAACAACTGGAGATTTTATACTTCCTGAAACTCCCAATCCGTTTCCAGAAAGAACCAAGCCAGGTGGCCAGAAGTGTCCCTCTGCCTACAAGGCTCTCACTGTCCATGCCTGTTTATAGAAGACATGTGCTAAGTGCTCTTTAGAAAGTGGGGCATGACTTGATAGGAAATATGGCTCAGTGGGTAAAGTGCATACCTCACGAGTATGAGAACCAGAGGTCAGATCTCCAGCCCCCACGTAAAAATGATAGGTGCAGTGGAGCATGCTTGTAATCACAGTGCTAGGGAGGTGGAGACAGGGAACCCCTTGGGCTCACTGGCTAGTTATTCTAGCCACATTGGTGAGCTCCAGGCTCAGTGAGAGACCCTGTCTCAAAAATTAAGGTAGGGCTGGAGAAGATGGCTTTGCAGTTAAGGCATTTGCCTGCAAAGCCAAAGGACCCCAGTTCAATTCACCACAGGACCCATGTAAGCCAGATGCACAAGGAGGCACACGCATCTGGAGTTCGTTTACAGTGGCTGGAGGCCCTGACATGCCCATTTTCTCTCTCTCTCTCTCTCTCTCTCAAATAAATAAATAAATAAATAAATAAATAAATAAATAATTTTTTTAAATTAAGGTGGAAGAGCTGGGGGATATGGCTGTGTGTTTGAAGTGCTTAAGCTGGACTCTCCCAGGTCCATTCCTAGACCCCATGTAAAGAGACAGCAGCTGAAGTGGCCTTGGGTGGTTCCTACACACTGATGCTGATGTGTGTGATGAGATGAGATAGGAAAATTTCCCAGAAAGTCATGGAGGCAGAGACAAGCACAGCAAACCAAGGATCTAGAGTGATAGGCTGGGGAGATGGCTCAGTGGTTAGAAGACACTTGCCTGCAAAGCTTGCTAGCTCAGGTTCAGTCCCTCCGTATCCAGGCACAGCCAGATGCTCAAAGGGGCACATGCATCTGGATTTTGTTTGCAGTGGCAAGAGGCTCTGGCATGCCCATTCTCTCTCTCTGTCTCTGCTTGAAAATAAATAAAACTATTATAAAATGAATTAAGGAAATCAAAGAACTCAGAGTGAGAAACCCTGGTGGAACCGTGAGGACTGACTCCAGTGTTGTCCTCTGACCTCCACACACCGAAATAAGAGATAAGGTGGAAAGTGACTGAGGAAGACACCAACATTGACCTCTGGCATCCACAGGCACACACACGCACGCACACACGTGCATGTGTATCTCCAAACATACATGCACCCACATACATATGAACACACATATACATACACACATCCATACATATGCAGAATAGAATGAAATGGAATGGAATAGAATGTATAGGCGTCTTGGTATAGTGGTATAATGGGTGGGAATAGGTGCTCGAGGTTTGGGAAAGTCCTTCAACCCTAAGCCCTAGGTCTGTGTCTACTTTTTTCTTTAATGTATTTTTATATTTTTTATGTTCTCATTCTTTTTATTTTATTTGTTTTTATTGACAGCTTCCATAATTATAGACAATAAGCCATGGGAATTCCCTGACTTCCTCCCACTTTCCCCTTTACAACTCCAGTCTCCATCATATCCCCTCCCTCTTGCAATCAGTCTCTCTTTTGTTTATTTTTAACATATATTTTATTTATTTATTTATTTATTTATTGGAGAGAGAGAAAGAGGCAGACAGAGAAAGAGAGAGAGAGAGAGAGAATGGGTGCGCCAGGGCATCCAGCCACTGCAAACAAACTCCAAATGCATGTGCCTTGTGCATCTGGCTTACGTGGGTCCTGGAGAATTGAACCTGGATCCTTTGGCTTTGCAGGCAAATGCCTTAACTGCTAAGCCATCTCTCCAGCCCTCTTTTATTTATCTATCTATCTATCTATTTATTTATTTATTTATTTATTTATTTATTTATTATTATTTTATTTATTTTTGGAAAGAGACACAGAGAGAGACAGAGAGGGAAAGGGAGACAGATAGAGATGGGCACACCAGCAGTCTCTCAGCTGCTGTGAATGAAATCCAGATGCATGCACCCCCTTGTGGGCAAGTGTGGCATTGCACCCTTGTGTCACTTTGCATCTGGTTAAACGTGGGACCTGGAGATTGGAACCAGTGTTCTTGGGCTTAGCAGGCAGGCGCCTTAACCACTAAGCCATCTCTCCAGCCCTTATTTACTTTTTAAAGTATTTTTAAATTGATTTTTATTTATTATTAGAGACAGACAGTGAGAGAAAGAGAGAGAGTGAGAGAGAGAATGGCTATGTCACAGCCTCTAGCCACTGCAAACGAACTCCAGATGCATACGCCACCTTGTGCATCTGGCTTAAGTGGGCACTGGGGAATTGAACCTGGGTCTTTAGGCTTTGAGGCAAGTGCCTTAACCACTAAGCCATCTCTCCAGCTCCTCTTTTTTATTTTTGATGTCCTCATCTTTTCCTCCTATTATGATGGTCTTGTGTAGGTAGTGTCAGGCACTGTGAGGTCATGGATATCCAGGCCATTTAGTGTCTGGAAGAGTGCATTGTAAGGAGATCTACCCTTCTTTTGGCTCTTACATTCTTTCCGCCACCTCTTTTTAAAATTTTTTAAACTTAAATTTATTTGAGAAAGAATGTGAGAGAGAAACGGGGTGGGGGGGGAGAGAGAGAGAGAGAGAGAGAGGAGAGAGACAATGTGTGTGCCAGGGTCTCCAGCCACTGCAAATGAATCTAGACACATGTGCCACCTTATGGATCTGGCTTATGTGGGTACTGGGGAATTGAACCTGAGATTTTAGGATTCACAGGCAAGTGCCTTAACTGCTAAGCCATCTCTCTAGTCCTCATGTCTACTTTTAATCAAATAAATGACTCAAAAAGACTGAGAAGGATAATTATTACATCATTATATTTATTGAGGGAAGTACAGAACCAAGGAAAAGCACCATGTGGAGGCCCTGGGAAAACCGTAGAAAGAAAAGAAAGTTCAAAGAGCTCCTGCTATGTGGGGAGCTGGTGGGGGTAAGTAGCCCATGTGGAGGGTAAGGGCTAGGGGGACCCACCCCTCTGCTCGGCTCCATCCGGCTTGGGGAAACTCACCAACAGCTGGAAGTTCCCATTTGATCAGGTAGCACAGAGAGTGTGCTTCCCTGGCAAATGTATTTATAACCTATGGTGGTGGGCCTTGCCTTCTGGGTCAGGTGAACCAGGGGGACAGCTGGTTGGTTAGGGCTAGGGGCTGTCTCAGGAAGAGACCAAGTTCCGGGGGCTGAACTTGACCACCCACAATGTTTAAGTCCTACAAAAGACCCCCTCAGAAGGGGGCCCACGTTGTTTGTGGAAAAACAGGTCTAGGCAACCAGGCAGGAGATAAGAAGTCAGATCATCTTTGATTTCTAGCAAGTGCAGACTTTCCTGTCTTTCCTGTCCTGACGCAAGCACACTAGGTCACACATGCCCACTAGATGGTGCATGTGCCTGGAGTTCGATTGTAGTGGCTGGAGGCCCTGGCATACCAATTCTCTCTCTTGAATAAAAAAGGCCAGTCTGTTAGGCTTGCCTCAAAAAGAAAAAAAGCTTTCTTTTTATGTGTATGTATGTGGGGAGTGCATACATGTATGTGTGTGTGTGTGTGTGTGTGTGTGTGTGTGTGTGTGTATGCTTGAGTATGTGTGTGCATGTGGAGGCCAGAAGTTGACGCTGGGTGTCTTCCTCAATTATGTTCCACCTTATTCTGTGAGACAGGGTCTTTCACTGAACCTGGAGCTCACTGAATCACTAGACTAACTAGCCAGCGAGCCCCAGGGATCCTCCTATCTCTACCTCCCCAGTGCTGTATTATAGGCATGCACTGCTGTTGGGGTGAACTTCTCGTTGCTGGCACAAAACAGCCAACCCAAAGCAGCTGATGGGAGAAAAGGGTTCATTTGGCTTATAGACTCAGAGGGAAGCTCCATGGTGGAGGGGAAATCATGGCATGAGCAGAGGCTGGACATTACTTCCTGGCCAACATCAGGTAGACAAGAGGAGCAAGAGAGTATGCTGTCTAACACTGGCGAACAGGGTCAATAAACCTCACGTTCCACCCCCAATGGTATACCTCCTCCAGCAAGGCCCACCTCTGAGACTGCCATCAGCTGGGAGTTCAGCATTCAAAACAACAGAAGCTTATGGGGGGGGGCATCTAATTCAAACCACCACAAGTGTTCTGCCTGGCATTTACACGGATGCAGAGGATCCAAATTCAAGTTTGTATAGCAAGCACTTTCCCCCTTGAGCCTTCTTTCTAGACCCCTTTGGAGATTTTTTTTTTTTTTTTTGGTTTTGCGAGGTAGGGTCTCACTCTGGTCCAGGCTGACCTGGAATTAACTATGTAGTCTCAGGGTGGCCTCGAACTCTCGGCGATCCTCCTACCTCTGCCTCCCGAGTGCTGGGATTAAAGGCGTGCGCCACCACGCCCGGCTGAGATTTTTTTTTTATAAAAATATTTTTTTGTTGGGCTGGAGAGATGGCTTAGTGGTTAAGGCATTTGCCTGCAAAGCCAAGGATCCCAGTTTAACTCTTCAGGACCCATGTAAGCCAGGTGCACAAGAGGGTGCATGCATCTGGAGTTTGTTTGCAGTGGCTAGAAGCCCTGGTGGGCCCATTCGCTCTCCCTCTCTCTCTCTCGCCCTCTTTCTCTCTCTCAAATAAATAAATAAAATATTTAAAAGTTTAAAAATATTTTTGTTGACTTATTTGAGTGAGAGAAGGAGAGAAACTATGAGCATGCTAGAGACTTTTGCTGCTAGAAACAAACTCCAGACACATTCACCACATCTGGAGCATCTGACTTTTTGTGGGTACTGGGAAGTTGAACCTGGGTGGGCAGGCTTTGCAAGCAAGTGCTTTAACCACAAAGCCATCTCTCCAAACCCTGAAGGTAGTCCTAAGGTACTCAGACAAGGAAGAAAGTTCTAGAATAAGGGTGCTCAACCTTTTGACATTGTGACGTGATGTTGTCACCTACAAATGTGTTGGGCCACGTTCAAAGCTGTCCTGGGACACATGCACCCCTGCCTGGTGGCAGTAGAGATGACTCTGCAGCTGGAGTTAGGTACTGGCTTTCCCACAGAGTAGATGGCTTCTGGTTGGCAAAGCAGAAATGTTTTTTTGTCTGTGCTGTGGGTCCTGAATTCCAAGCATCACCTTCTTCAGGCCTCCTGGTGATGCTGCTGCCCTGCTGTGGGTCATAGTGAATTCCTATCTGCTGAGAGCCACTAGGGAGACCCTTGTTCTCTGCACATGAGTCCCGCCTGAGAGGAGGGAGGTGGTTATCTCCACCAACTTCTCCAACTCTGTAAGCCAAGATAGGCTCACAGCCTCTCCCACTTGTGATCCACCAGCGCCACGGGGCACCAGCAGGTGTTTTGTGGTGGTGGTGGTGGTGGTGGTGAAGAGGTTCCATCCTGCTGGACATGTGGTTGACAAGAATGTTTCTAAAAAGGCCTGCTAATCAGTGTGTTGCCATCTGGAGTTGCAGATCTTGGGCCTAATTAACATGTTCACCTGCAATCATTTTCACTTCTAATTCATCTCTACCAATTCAGTGACTTGTTTAATAAACAAAATACCAAGGAAGCCTCAGCAGACCCTGGGCTAGGAACTCAGGAAGCAGACACAGTCGCTGGAACTCCTGCAGAGTGGAGGGAAGAAGGTCCAGAATTCAAAGTGTTGTTTTATGGAGCCACGATTGCCACTACCTGGACTGAATACCAGCTGAGAGGACATTAGTCAATGTCGTGGTACTGTGTCAGAATATGTGAGGTGACTTAAAAAGAGGAAAGGTTGGGCTGGAGAGATGGCTCAGTGGTCAAGGTACTTGCCTGCAAAGCCTAATGACCCAAATTAGATTCTCCAGTACCCATGTAAAGCCAGATGCACAAGTGGTGCATGCATCTGGAGTTTGTTTGCAACAATTGGAGGTCCTGACACATCCATTATTTCTCTCTAGCCTCTCTCCTTGGGAAAAAAATAATTTAAAAGGAGGAAAAGTTTATATTGCTTCACAGTTTTGGAGGTTTAGGACTTGGTCACTTGGCTCTGTTGTCCTGGATAGCTCAGTGTGCCATGACAGGAGCAGGTAGCATATGAGCCCTCTTCATCTTATAGCACATGCGCCCCCTTGTGGGTAAGTGCGGCATTGCACCCTTGCGTCACGCGTCTGGCTAAACGTGGGACCTGGCAAGAGAGGGGCCGTTGGGAGGGGGGGGCGGGGCTGAGTTCCATTATTCCCTTTAAGGGCATGCTTCCAATGGCTGGAATTCCTCCCACTAAGCCCCACTTCCTAAATAAGTTCCGTTTCCTCTCAATTGCACCATAGACCGGGGACCAAGTCTTTGACACATAGGCCTGTGGGGGAACATTCAAAATGCAAACTACTTGGAAGGAGGAGCAGGCAGAAAACATCTCAGACAACAGGAGGACCACTTAGGCTGCAGAGTAAGTTCCAGGCCAACTGGGGTCTGGAGTGAATCAAAAGGAGAAATCAGGGCTGGAGAGACGGCTTAGCGGTTAAGGCGCCTGCCTGCTAAGCCTAAGAACGCTGGTTCCAATCTCCAGCGGTTCCAATCTCCAGGTCCCACATTTAGCCAGATGCAAAGTGACACAAGGGCGCAATGCCCCACTTGCCCACAAGGGGGCGCACACATCTGGATTTCGCTCACAGCAGCTGAGAGACTGCTGGCCCGCCCATCTCTATCTGTCTCCCTCTCTGTCTGTCTCTCTCTCTGTGTCTCTCTCCAAAAATAAATAATAAATAATAAAAAAAATTTTTTAAAGGAGAAATCAATGAGTACTGGTTTTCACCTCTCTGCATCCTGATTGCTGAAACCCTGTGACCAGCTACCTTACTCTCATGCTACCACGCCCTCCCCACCATAATGGACGGTGCCCTCCAACTGTAAGCTAAAATAACCCCTTCCTTCCTTAAGTTGCTTCTTGTCAGGTCTTTGGTCACAGTGACAAGAAGAATTACTAATATAGCCTGTGAGACAGGGATGTTGGTGATCACAACCCTGTTCTTTCTCTAGCCACTGTAGCCCAGAGGCTGGTGGGCTTGAAAGGTGTGGTACTTTGAATGTATGTCCCCCGTAGACTTAGGTGTTTATTAAACCTTGTAACTTGGGCTGGAGGGATGGCTTAGCAGTTAAGGCATTTGCCTGCAAAGCCGAAGGACCCAGTTTTGATTCCCTAGGACCCACTTAAGCCAGATGCACAAGGGGGCTCATGCGTCTGGAGTTCATTTGCAGTGGCTGGAGGCCCTGGCATGCCCATTCTCTCTCTCTGTCAAATAAATAAATAAATAAATAAATAAATAAATAAATAAATAAATAAATAAATAATATTTTAAAAACTTGGCACTCAGGAGGCAGAGGTAGGAGGACTGCCATGAGTTCGAGGCCACCCTGAGACTACATAGTGAATTCCAGATCAGCCTGGGCTAGAGTGAAACCCTACCTCAAAAAACAAAACAAAAAACTTGCAACCTGGATCTCTACCCTGGGTGAAGGAGGTGTCACTGGGTCCGTATCCTAGAGTCCAGTCCTAAGGTGTGTTTGGAGGCGGATCTGAATTCCAGCCCAGAGATAGGTAGAGATGTTTGAGTTCTCGAGGACTTGCTGCTGGTTCATGCTTGCTGGGTGCTGGTGATATCTCTCTCTGCTCGGATTTATGGCTGGGAGCCAGCCTCTTCTGCCATCAATGGAACTTCCCCGTGGAACTGTCAGCTGAAATAAACCCTTCCTCCTACAAAGTGTGTCTGGCTTGGATGTTCACCCAGCAACATGGAGCTGTCTACAACCAGTGGGTACTGGTTCTTTGCCAATAGACTGGGTGTGTGTTCCATCTTTGCTGCTTGGTGTGGACATGACTTTGAGTGAGAGCTTGGTTTTCCCTGGCTATGCAGTCAGCTAACAGCAACTCCCAGCTTGTTGGCATGGGGGGTGAGTGGATGCAGATGGAGGGTGGCACACAAAAAGGCTTGGCACCCACCAGCAGTCCCTTACTTTGGGTTTGGTTGTGTCTGTGTGGCATCTGTGGCAGAGGAAATGAGCCTCACCCCTGCCTCAGCCAGCCCTAGTGATTAGAAAAAACCTTGGCATCTGTCTCGGTCTGCTCTCTATGTAACCCACCATTACCCTCCTCCAAATGGGTCCATCTGCGTGCTTTTGGGAAGTGTCCTTGGGCCTGAGCCTCCTTGCTACATCCTCACCCTCAACCTAGTTCCCACTGGGCCTGGCTAAGCCCCTCTGACAGGGTGGGAGAGAAGCTCAAAATGTCAGCAGTGAGGGGACTGAGACACAGCCCCACACTGTCATCTCAACAGCCTGAACAGTTCACCCTTGACTTTGAGGGACCTCGGTCAGGCAAACCCATGACTTATGACTTGGCTGCTGAAAAGAATTTTAGGAGGTACTGGTTTTCACCTCTCTGCATCCTGATTGCTGAAACCCTGTGACCAGCTACCTTACTGTCATGCTACCACGCCATCCCCACCATAATGGACGTTGCCCTCCAACTGTAAGCTAAAATAACCCCTTCCTTCCTTAAGTTGCTTCTTGTCAGGTCTTTGGTCACAGTGACAAGAAGAATTACTAATATAGCCTGTGAGACAGGGATGTTGGTGATCACAACCCTGTTCTTTCTCTAGCCACTGTAGCCCAGAGGCTGGTGGGCTTGAAAGGTGTGGTACTTTGAATGTATGTCCCCGTAGACTTAGGTGTTTATTAAACCTTGTAACTTGGGCTGGAGGGATGGCTTAGCAGTTAAGGCATTGCCTGCAAAGCCGAAGGACCCAGTTTTGATTCCCTAGGACCCACTTAAGCCAGATGCACAAGGGGGCTCACGTGTCTGGAGTTCATTTGCAGTGGCTGGAGGCCCTGGCGTGCCCATTCTCTCTCTCTGTCAAATAAATAAATAAATAAATAAATAAATAAATAAATAAATAAATAAGTAATATTTTTAAAACTTGGCACTCAGGAGGCAGAGGTAGGAGGACTGCCATGAGTTCGAGGCCACCCTGAGACTACATAGTGAATTCCAGATCAGCCTGGGCTAGAGTGAAACCCTACCTCAAAAAACAAAACAAAAACTTGCAACCTGGATCTCTACCCTGGGTGAAGGAGGTGTCACTGGGTCCGTATCCTAGAGTCCAGTCCTAAGGTGAGTTTGGAGGCGGTTCTGAATTCCAGCCCAGAGATAGGTAGAGATGTTTGAGTTCTCGAGGACTTGCTGCTGGTTCATGTTTGCTGGGTGCTGGTGATATCTCTCTCTGCTTGGATTTATGGCTGGGAGCCAGCCTCTTCTGCCATCGATGGAACTTCCCCGTGGAACTGTCAGCTGAAATAAACCCTTCCTCCTACAAAGTGTGTCTGGCTTGGATGTTCACCCAGCAACATGGAGCTGTCTACAACCAGTAGGTACTGGTTCTTTGCCAATAGACTGGGTGTGTGTTCCATCTTTGCTGCTTGGTGTGGACATGACTTTGAGTGAGAGCTTGGTTTTCCCTGGCTATGCAGTCAGCTAACAGCAACTCCCAGCTTGTTGGCATGGGGGGTGAGTGGATGCAGATGGAGGGTGGCACACAAAAAGGCTCGGCACCCACCAGCAGTCCCTTACTTTGGGTTTGGTTGTGTCTGTGTGGCATCTGTGGCAGAGGGAATGAGCCTCACCCCTGCCTCAGCCAGCCCTAGTGATTAGAAAAAACCTTGGCATCTGTCTCGGTCTGCTCTCTATGTAACCCACCATTACCCTCCTCCAAATGGGTCCATCTGCGTGCTTTTGGGAAGTGTCCTTGGGCCTGAGCCTCCTTGCTACATCCTCACCCTCAACCTAGTTCCCACTGGGCCTGGCTAAGCCCCTCTGACAGGGGTGGGAGAGAAGCTCAAAATGTCAGCAGTGAGGGGACTGAGACACAGCCCCACACTGTCATCTCAACAGCCTGAACAGTTCACCCTTGACTTTGAGGGACCTCGGTCAGGCAAACCCATGACTTATGACTTGGCTGCTGAAAAGAATTTTAGGAGGAGCCAGTTTGAAGAAGAGTTGGAGATTTTATTAAAGTGTTTTTTTTTTTTTTTTTGTTAGGGCTGGAGAGATGGCTTTAGCAGTTAAGGCATTTGTCTGCAAAGCCTAAGGACCCATGTTTGACTCTCCATGTCCCATGTAAGGCAGACACACAAGGTGACGCAAGTGTGTAAGGTCACACATGCTCACGAGATGGTACACACATCTGGAGTTTGATTGCAGTGGCTGGAGGCCCTGGTGCACCAATTCTCTCTCTCTCTCTCTCATTAAAAAAATTACAAAAATCAGAAGAAGGGGGCTGGAGAGATGGCTTAGCGGTTAAGGCTCCTGCCTCCTAAGCCTAAGGACGCTGGTTCCAATCTCCAGGTCCCACGTTTAGCCAGATGCAAAGTGATGCAAGGGCACAATGCTGCACTTGCCCACAGGGGGGCGCACACATCTGGATTTTGTTCACAGCAGCTGAGAGACTGCTGGCACGCCCATCTCTGTCTCCCTCTCCCTCTCTGTCTGTCTCTCTATCTCTCTCCAAAAATAAATAAAACAATAAAAAAATTTAAAAAAAAAAATCAGAAGAAGGGATCATACCTAATTTACAACAGAGTCACATTCAAGGGTCCTGGTGACTGTATATAGTTTTCTAGAAATCTTTTGGAATTCCTTTTGTTCAGTGACTCTAGGGGACCCCCCTCCTCTACTTCGGTTCTCTTTGATAACTGAGATTATAGAGTGACTCTGGAGGTGCCACCATCTGTTGAGATAAAACTAGGAGCCACAAGGATTTGCACAGGAATGTAGGGCATAGCTTTTACTGTAAGTGGTGAGGTTTTGGGTGAGATTCCTGGAAACTTGTAGGTCTATGGCTGGGAAAGGAAGAAAGGCCTTAAATGTATAGTAATTGTGCTGACCTTCTTGCCTCTCCACTGACTTGTGGCCCCCACATTTTCTCTCTTTTTATCCTGCCTCAAAGACATCAAGTCATATTTGTTTTGGATGTGACATCCAGGCCAGGGCAATGAGCAGTCCTGAATGAGGTGTCTTATGGGAGAGTCTGAGCCCCAGAGACTGGAGGACCCAGTTAGGAGTGGCTTCAGCACTCTTTCAGAGGCTATGGGCAGACATGATCGGAGAGCACAGCTGAGAGGATGAGATGGGGGTCGTGTGTCCCACCATTCAATGTACTAACTTGAGACCTGCCCGAGCTCCCAATTCCAGGAAGCCAGGGCCCACCTCATGCAGTAGGAGGGGACAAGAGTGACCCAGTCCTTTGTGTATGTGGCTGGGGCTGGTGTTCACTTCCTGGATGTGGCCTTTGCTATAGCTCTTCTTGGTAGGCAACTCTACTGTCACCTGCAGACCCAGCACCTGAAGACCTCATGCTGGTCCTTTGAACCTCAGTTTCCCATTCTGTAAGGTGTGTGCCCAGTGGTCCCTTGGGTGCACAAACCTGGCTCCAGTACAGATGCTGTGATGTCATTCGGTGGGCTGTGTGTCATCTGTCTCTTGCAGGGATCTGCTCCTGCAATAACAGGGTTCACGTGTGGTCCATGTTTAAAGTTGGCCCTTCCCAAAAAGGTTTGCAGGGCTGGAGAGATGGCTTACTGGTTAAGGCACTTGCCTGTGAAAACTGAGGACCCGGGTTCAATTCCCCAGGACCCATGTAAGCCAGATGCACAAGATGGCACAAGCATCTGGAGTTTGTTTGAAATGGCTGAAGGCAATGGTGCACTCATTCTCTCTTTATCTGCCTCTTTCTCTGTGTCAACTAAATAAATACAATATAATATATATATATATATTTTATTTTAGAGAAAGTGAGAGGGACAGAAAGAGAGAGAGAATTGGCACACCAGGGCCTCAGCCACTGCAATCAAACTCCAGACGTTTGCACCACCTAGTGGGCATGTGTGACCTTGCGCTTGCCTCACCTTTGTGCATCAAGCTTACGTGGGATCTGGAGAGTGGAACATGGGTCTTTAGTCTTTGCAGGCAAGTGCCTTAACCACTAAGCCATCTCTCCAGCCCAATAAAGAATAAAAGATTTGCAGAAAAGCCTATACATGGCTGCCTGCTCACTGGTCTTGTGTGGGGACCATCTGTGCTACATAATTGGGGTCCCCACCCCAAGGCAGTGTTTGAACTACCTTCTGATAATGCTTGCTCACTGGGGCCCCCTTAACCCTGGCAGCTAGTTGTCCCTACCCTTGCCAATCAGATGCCCCTTTAACCTTGACAGTGAACCCAGAGGAGCTGCAGCCACCTAGCTTCCACACAAGCCACATCAGCAAAGCCCCCAGGGCTTCACAGGGTTTCTCTCAAGAGCTCACATCCCATGGTGGCCCTGCCCTGCTCTGGGCACCAGGTGTTTATAGTTCTGGGTCTGTTTTTGTTTTGCATGTGAATGTGTATGTGGTGTGCTTCTGTGTATGTAGTGTAAAGCTGTGTGTTTGCATGTGTGTGGGCACATGTGTGCACACATATACAGATGCCAGAAGACAACCTCAGGTGTTGTTCCTCAAGAGTGCTGTTCTCCCTTTTTTTTTTTTTTTTTTTTTTGTTTGTTTTTAGAGGTAGAGTCTCACTCTAGCCCAGGCTGACCTGAATTCACTCTGTATTTTCAGGGTGGCCTTGAACTCATGGCGCTCTTCCTACCTCTGCCTCCCAAGTGCTGGGATTAAAGGCGTGTGCCACCACGCCTGGCTGTGCCCTCCCTTTTTTGAGAGACAGGATCTCTTGTTATCATGGAGCTTGCCAATTAAGCTAGCTTGGCTGGCCAGCCCGCCCCAGTGATCTTCCTGTACCTATCTCCTTAGGGATCATAAACTCATGCCACCAGCCCCGCGGCACAACCTTTAGTACTAGCACTTGGGAGGCTGAGGTAGGAGGATGTTTGAAGCCAGCCTAAAGCTACAGAGTGAGTTTCAGATCAGCCTGGGCTATAGTGAGATCCTGCCTCAAAAAAAAAAAAAAAAAAAACAAATAAATAAATAAACTCAGGCCACCATGCCTAGCATTTGGGTACTAAGGATTGGATTCAGTTCCTCATATTTTTTGTGTGCTTGTTTTGAGACAGGATCTCATGTATTTCAGGTTGGCCTCTTAACTCACCATGTAGCTGAGCATGACCTTGAACTTCTGATCCTCCCCTGCTTCTAGCTCTAAGTGCTAGGATTAAACAGTTTATGTGATGTTGGGGATCGAACACAGGGTCTTGATGTATGCTAGGTAGGCATTCTATCAACTAAGCTACATCCTTCATCCCCAACCCAGCTCTGAATTCTGAGTTTTTATTTCTTACCCATGGGACCAAGAAAACAGCTGTATTCCCATACCTCCACAGACCTCAGGTCCAAAATATTCAAAGGAGCTTAGATGCCACCCATGGGGGACACTGGCACCACACTCCCACAGACCCTCTCACTGGACCCTGTAGCCCCAGAACCTACCCCCAGCAGAAGGATTTTTGTCTGACCCCTTGCTGGACTCTGGGACCTAAACTCATGGCTGGTACAGATGGTCTCCCATAAATATTTCTTGCCTACTGAATCTCTCCCAAGATTAGCTCTATGCCATGGGAGGCCCCAGAGCCCACAGCCTCAGACTTCCTCATGAGCTTGTCGGAGATGCAGATTCTTGGTCCTACTCCAGGCCCATCACTCAGAGCTTCTGGGAGAAGCTGGAACCCGAGTGTTGTCAGCCCCCTGGAAAAGCCTAGATCACCCATAGCTACCCATAATTTGCCAGCTCAGCCTGGATTCTCCAGTAGATGTCACCCCAACACAGGTTGCTACCTGGTTAAAGCTGAGGATCTCATTGGCACCTTCTGCATGGGACAATTCATGTGTTAAGTCGGCTTGTCCCTGCCCCTCACTGGGTGGTGACTATCTTGAGGAAAGGGAGAGAGGAGAGGGTCTGCATTTGATTATTTAATGAAGACAACGGTTTCTTTTACCTTGACACATGACCAAGGACAGAGATAGCAGGAAAGAGGCTGGACTGATAGTCCAGGTCCTGGACTGAGCCCTCACCCCTCCCCCGGTCCCTGAGCTCAGCCCTGCCTGTGCTGTCTTGGGCTCCTCAGCTTCAGCATGTAGAAGTGGCCCTCTGTCATGGCGTGGGGAGTGCTAGCCACGCAGGAGCTCAGGGGAGCCTGTGACATCACCCCTTGGTCCAGTGTTTGTTGTCATTTGTTGCCCAAGAGCAGCTTGTGGGAATAAAGGGTTTATGTTGGCTTACAGACTCAAGGGGAAGCTCCATGATGGCAGGGGGAAACAATGACATGAGCAGAGAGTGGACATCACCTCCTGGGCAACATCAGAAGGACAATAGCCAAACACTGGCAAGAGGAAGCTGGCTGTAACACCCATAAGCCCGCCCCCATAATACACTGCTTCCAGGAGGTGTTAATTCCCAAATCTCCATCAGCTGGGAACCTAGCATTCCAAATGCCTTAAGTTTATGGGGGGGCACCTGAATCAAACCCCCGCATCACTGATGGTGCTATGGAAGTGCCTCTCTCACCAGACAACTTTATTGCACACCTATTGAGCACTATACATGCTGCTCAGGACAGAGAAGGAGATACCCCACCCAGTCTCTCTAGGGTTCAGGTGTCACTCATGGAGGTTGGGGCAGCTGAGTTCTGAGGGCCTCCGAGGACTCACACTTACTCACATTGCCGTGATGCCAGCCCTGACCTCTTCCCTTGGCCTTGCCATGACTTCCATATAGAACCCACCCATCAAGTCTCCTTTGAACCATTTCTAGATAAATTGTGTGTCCCGAGAGGACCGAGACTAGTCAGGTCAGCTGCTATGTGGCTGTCCCTAGGGAGACGTGGCTGCACCATCTGAAAGCCTCTGAGCCCGGAGAGACTCACTTTCCAGATACAAACCGGCAGTGTCAGCCCCTGGGAGCCAGAGTGCCCTGGAGGACGTGAGGTTTGAGGTGGCTCCATATTTGGGGTACCATGATGGATGGAGAAGCTATTGCTGCCCAGCTGGCAATCACAGATGCTCACTGGGGACAAGTGAGGAGAGGCAGTCACAGTGATGGCTGAAAGCTTCCTGAAGTCTCAGCTGGAGCTGTCCAATGGCAAGAAGGAAAGAGAGGATCTGGCCAGGGCCAGTGAGGACGAGGGGCTAGCTACCCTGTATTCATGACACTGAATCCATCAATGGCATGCTCTGTAGTGCCAAGTGAAGGCACAGTGACACTTAGATGACAGCAGAGAGGGGCAGTGGAAGGAGGCTGCACTGCCTGGGATGCAGAGATACGAGGGGACATTACCCCCACTTTGATTCCAGGGCTTCCCTGGGACTCAGTTTCTCTGTAGAGTAAGGCTGATAAATATCTAAGCTCTGGTCCTGCTTTCAGATGTCTCTGTAACATTCAGCAATCAGTGATGAAACCCAGATGTCAGAGGGTGTGTTGGGTGGGGTCAGGGGTGGAAGTGGGTGAATACCTCCCTCAGGGTGCAGGAATTGTTTCTGCCATAGGACCCTTCCCCATGACTGTGGACAGGGTAGCAAATGGAGCCAGCGCCACGACAGAGGACAGCTACTGGCTCAGCTCTGAGGATAGGAAACTATAGGTGGAGTCGGTATCACTCTCTCCAGTCACAAGGCAGGTGAACTCAGATAGCTGCAGCTTCAGGTGACAGCAGTCCATATGCCCTGCCTCTGGCAGACCCTCAGCCCTTCCCTGCAGATTCCTTGTTAGCAAGCACCCAGGGCCTGCTGCCAGCGCAGACTGTCCTCACAGGAGCCAAGGCCACAGGGACCTGAGCACGGCCTTGGGCTGAGCTTCTCTTCATATGTCCTCGCTGGTAGGCAGAGGACAGTGGGACAGTGCGACCGCCCCACTGGGAGTAAGGCCTACATTGGAACAGAGCACAATGGTGGCCCACTGCTGTTAGAAGAAGCTCTTCAAAGGCACAGGGACTTGATGGCAGTGCTGCTTGCTTCCAGCTGTGACCCAGCCCACCCTGAAGCCCAAGGACCACCTGCCTTGATAGGGGCCTGCCACTCCCATTTGGGCCAGAGCGCACAGGGACCTCTCCAATGAGCCTGAGATGCTGGGACTTTGTGACAAAGCTTTTCCAACACCCAAGCCCCATAACCCTCGCACAGGTCTGGGCTCAGGGTCTCTAGAACCACAGAGCCACTCAGGTTTCCCATGCCCATGTGCAGCCACGTGCTTTTGCATAACGAAGTGCCTTCTGGAGCCTGGAGAGCGGATGAACTGAGGGTTACCATCTGTCCCTCTCTGCCCACTGGGAAACTTCAGAGCAGCCAGCCAGGCAGGAATGTCCAAGCTGTCTCCTTCTCAGGAGACAGGCCAACAGCAGCCCGGTAAAGCCAGTGCCCTGGGTAAGTTTGCTGAAGGCTCCCATCACTGCATTGGGACCTCCAGGGGACCTACATGCCTGAACTGATCTTCAATTTAAGAGACATATGTGCTAATCACGGAGAAAGGATGCTCATTACTCTGCCCCCTTCCCCGCTAAAACCTGCCTCCTTCTACTGGGCCAGGCAGCTTCAGGCCTAGCTGTGGCTGAGGAGGAGCCAGGACTGGGCTCTGCAGTCCCCATGGTCAAGAGAACACACAACTGCCCAACTTGTGAGTGTCACCAGACCACTCCCACAGGCAGGCCAGCGGGTGGCATCTCAAAAAGCGCTGCACAGGAGGGAGGTGTTGCTGCCAGCCTGAAGCCTCTTCAGGAGCCTGTTTGACCTCTAAAGGCAGAGGATGTGATGCCTAGTCACACCACTGGGACAAACACGTGCTTCAAAAGAGGTCACACAGTCCAAGGCCACACAGTTGTGGAGCTCAGGATACACAGTCATCCCAGGTCACACAGAATCCAAGGTCACACAGCTGTGGAGCTCAGGACACACAGTACAAGGTCACACAGCTGTGGAGCTCAGGTCACACAGTACAAGGTCACACAGCTGTGGAGCTCAGGTCACACAGTACAAGGTCACACAGCTGTGGAGCTCAGGTCACACAGTACAAGGTCACACAGCTGTGGAGCTCAGGTCACAGAGTACAAGGTCACACAGCTGTGGAGTGCAGGTCACACAGTACAAGGTCACACAGCTGTGGAGCTCAGGTCACAGAGTACAAGGTCACACAGCTGTGGAGTGCAGGTCACACAGTACAAGGTCACACAGCTGTGGAGCTCAGGTCACACAGTACAAGGTCACACAGCTGTGGAGCTCAGGTCACACAGTACAAGGTCACACAGATGTGGAGCTCAGGTCACACAGTACAAGGTCACACAGTACAAGGTCACACAGCTGTGGAGCTCAGGTCACACAGTACAAGGTCACACAGATGTGGAGCTCAGGTCACACAGTACAAGGTCACACAGCTGTGGAGCTCAGGTCACACAGTACAAGGTCACACAGCTGTGGAGCTCAGGTCACACAGTCCAAGGTTACACAGCTGTGGAGCTCAGGATACACAGTACAAGGTCACACAGTACAAGGTCACACAGTACAAGGTCACACAGCTGTGGAGCTCAGGTCACACAGTACAAGGTCACACAGTACAAGGTCACACAGCTGTGGAGCTCAGGTCACACAGTACAAGGTCACACAGCTGTGGAGCGCAGGTCACACAGAATCTAAGGTCACACAGCTGTGGAGCTCAGGTCACACAGTACAAGGTCACACAGTACAAGGTCACACAGCTGTGGAGCTCAGGTCACACAGTACAAGGTCACACAGCTGTGGAGCTCAGGTCAACCCCAGAGAGTGGGGTGCAGGCTGCAGGTGGGGGATCCCCTGTGCCTGGGTAGTGGTTCAGAGGGTGTGGAATGAGGTCCCACCTCTACCCTCACGTCCCCACCCAAGACTCTGTGTGGAGGGGGACTTGCATGTTCAAAGGTGAGGGCAGGGCACCAACCTGGGAACAGGATGATCCCACTTCTATAGGCTGTGGAAATGCAGAGTGCAGACAGACTGTGGGCTGGAGGAAGAGAGGTGGTGAGTCCCCAGGGAGGGTCCAGAGGGAGGGACATAGGCAAGAGCAGCTGGGCCATGAAGAGGAACAGCGAGGACAGGAAGGTGCTGCCAAATGCACATTGCCAACACTCCCAGAGAACTTGGCATATTCCTATGCCTGGCGGCTTCTTCTTCTTGTTCTCCTTCTCCTCCTCCCCCTCCCCCTTCCCCTTTTTTTCCCTTCTCCTCCTCCTTCTTCTTTTGGTGTGTGTGGTATGTCGCGAGGGGGGGCTATTTATTTTTGGTGTATGCTGGTATGTGGGCAGATGTACATGCATGTAGAGGCCAGAGGAGGACACTGAGTGTCCTCGTCTATCACTCTCCCCCGTATTTCATTGAGATGGGGCCTCTCACTGAACCTGGAGCTCCTTGTCCACTCCTCCCTCTGGTAGTGGCTGACAGTGAGCACCAGCGATTCTCCTAGCATCATCTCTCTCAACACTGGGATTACACTATGCGAGCTCACGCCTGGCTTTTCACATGGGTTCTGAGACCAAAGTCATGTCCTCACCCAGGCTCAGCAAGCGCTCTTACCCACTGAGCCATCCCCCGACCCTCTGGCTTCTCAGTTTTTGCATGCCTGAAGGAAGCCTTCTCTTCATCAGGTGACCCTGTGTCAACCATTGCTGGAGCCTCACCCAGAAAGCCACCTGCAGGACTTCCTTCTCCTGAGGCACCCTGTGAAACCACCACCTCTCCAGCTTGCAATCCAGCAACATTGGCCCCTGGAGAGCCCCAGCCTTGAGCTGGACCCCTCTAGGAATCAGGCTGGAAGGGCTATTCTGATCTACAGAAATAGGGGTCTTGCAGGAGTTGGGGAACAGTTCTGATGGCTGTGACTCTGGACCATAAGCTTCCCCAGGTGGGGATCTCTGGACATGCCTTGCCAAGTCTGCTCCAGCTCTGAGCCTGGGACACATGCAAGTCACTTCCTGCCTCTTCTCCCCATCCAGCTCCAGGAGAGGGGCCCTGGTCAGGCCCTCCAGTTCCTGTGGACACCTGAAGAGAGAACTTGTCCCATTCGCAACCTCAGGAGGCTGCCCCTGAGGAGGAAGCTGAGGTTTGGCCTCAAGTGTTCCAGGTCCAGTTTCAGCCCTGATGCCTCAGTCTAGAGACTATAGCCACCCACCCTGCCACAAAAGGGCCGGGAATTGCAAGATGCCTAGCTGTGTGGGCTGCTTCCTCCATTGGGGTGAGGGAGGGCAAGGCACACAAGATGAAGTGAAGTCACCATAATTAGTTGGTGAACACAACTTGTCCCAGAATTGGCGAGGAAATGGGTCACTCTTTTTCTTTCTTCTTTTTAAAAAATATATGTGCATGGGTTTTATGTATTTGTGTGTGCACATGTGTGTTTGTACATGGAGAGGCCAGAGGACAGCCTCAGGTGTCATTCCTCCATCACCATACAACTTTTCTTTTTGTAAAAAATTATTTAAGGCTGAAGAGATGGCCTAGCAGCTAAGTTTCTTGCCTACAAAGCCTAAGGACCCAGGCTTGATTCTCCAGATCCCACATAAGCCAGATGTACATGATGGCACATGCGTCTGGAATTCATTTGCAGTGGCTAGAGGCCCTGGCGTCCCCATTTTCTCTCTCTCTCCTTCTCTCTCTTCCTCTCTCTGTCTCTAATAAATAAATAATAAAATATTTAGTTGAGATATAGACATAGAGGCAGGCAGGAAGAGTGAATATGGGCATCTAATTATATCAAACATATTCCAGATGCATGTGCCACTTTGTGCATGTGGCTTTAAATGGTGTGGTAGTTTGACTAGATGGACCCCAATATATTCAGTGTTTTATGAGTTTGTAGTTTGCATCTGCAGCCACCTGGCTGGATCTTAAGGTGTGGTGGTGGGTTTGAGATTCCATTGTAAAGATATGCAAAGTGTGCCTAGCTGGAGTTCCTGAGGTGTGCTGTGCTGTGTGGCTTTTGGCTTTGCTCTCTGTGTTTGGTCCTGTGAACCTCCTTATGGAACTTCCCCTGGATCTGTAACCTTCCATAAATATCCCTTCCTCCATAACTGTGCCCTGCCTGCTCTGGAAGTTCATCTCAGCGAACCTGAAGCTGTCTGCTACACATGGGTACTAGGGAGCTGAGCCTGGACTCTCAGGTTTTGCAATTAAGTGCCTTTAACAGCTGAGCCATCTCTTCAGCTCACCATACACCTTTGGTTAGGGCTAGGGGCTGTCTCAGGAAGAGGCTAGCCCTGACACCAAGATCCAGGGGCTGAACTTGACCAACCACAATGCTTAAATCCCATGAAAGCCCTCCCTCCCAGGAGGGGCCCTAGTTGTTTGTGGAAAAATAGGTCTAGGGAACTAGGCAAGAGATAAGAAGTCAGATCATCTTTGATTTCTAGCAAGTGCAGACTTTCCTGCCTGTTTTACTTTCAGGGGTCCAGTCACCCTAACTGTACTCCCTCTCATCTCCTTTACTTGGTGCTGGCTCCTTGGACTCTGGTGGCTGCCATAGTGTCATGGCCCTCTGTAGGCACACGGATTCTGTGCTGAGTGCTGGGGCTGGCACTATCTGAGACCCAAGGCCCTGGTGGGCAATCTGGGCTGGGACTTGGCTCCTACACTGCCTATTTTGAGAAATGGGACATCAGAAACAGAAAGGCCCTACACCTATGAAATTCTCTCTAAAATAATAGTGATTATCCCATTTATCTGGTGCTGACCTCTCTCTCCATTGGAGAATTTGCTTCTCTTTTTCAGACGGACACAAAACGTGAGGAGAGAATCAGCCCATCGCACCTCATCAGGGCACCAGCTGAAGCCATGGAGCTTTTGGGGAAATGAGCAAGAGTGCTGCTTTCTTAGTGAACCTGGCATCAGCACAAGGGTGAAAGAGATAGACACAGAGATCACTCATCTCCTACCAAACCAGACATCCAGAGACATAGAGGCTTCCTAGACTTCATCACTGAAGTAGACCTAAAACCATCCCAACGTGGCTCAAGGAAATTTGTGGAAGGGGAGGGGGCGGAAAGATTGTTAGAGCCAGAAGTTGGGACATTATGCACAGAGACATTGCCTCTTCCCCATAACTGATGGCTACCCCCACAATGCACGACCCACATTCCCCAATGAGGAGGCTCCCTTTGGAGGCGGAGGACAGGGAGGAGGCTAACAATGGTACCAGCATGACTGTATACACACTATCTACATAACTAATTAAAAACATAGAAAGGCCCTGATTCTATAGTTTAAAACTCTCACCCAGAGCTGGTGAACAAGCTAAGACAATAGTTCCTGGCCTCATGATATTTTCACAATGGTATCCTTTTTTTTTTTTTTTTAAGTACTTCAAATTCTTTGAGGGGGAAAAAATGACTAAATTATCTTTAAAGACAGAACAGTGGCTGCCAGCATCCTTGGGGCAGAATGCTGGGGCCTCTGTGAATGCTGGCCCTGTTTACAAGCTCAGACGGCTCTTAGAAGCCGAGGGAGATTTGTGTCCTGGCTTAACACACGGAGGCCCATAAAACTGTGAGCAGGAAAGAGAAACCTTTGGGGGGACATTTTGGTAGAAACAAGTGAAATTAAATATTTCTTCTACTGCTTGGTCAATAACACCCCAAATGAAGGTGGAGTCTCTTTGTTTAAGACAGGTAATAAATGTATAAAAACAAGGAGGTCCCCTGGGTCTATCATTGGGCGGGGGAGGTGTAAGGGGCTGTTTGTTTCTCCTTATCACAAACTTTTTCTGGGAGACCTGGTTTTAGCCAAGGATAAATGTGCACAAGTTGACCATGGCCAAATAAAGTTGTTTGCTTAAGTCTATGAGAACCGGAGCCTCCTGTTTCTGTCCTTCTCTTTCCCCCCACCCTGGTCTCCATGAACTCTGATAGGTGTGCAGGGTGGTTCCGAAGCAGTGGCACCTCGGAAGAATGTCTACCAATGGCTGTGCCCCATGTACTGTCCTTGTGAAACATGATTAATCTGCTAATCTGAATGTGTTTCCACAGAAATTTAGCAAAAGTTGGCAATACTGATATCATGTGATAAGCCTTAAGGACAACTGCGGTCATTAAGGTCCATGAATATGGCTACAACACCATGTTAAAATGTTTTCTTAAGACCTAATTAAGATCTTACTGTAACTTGTTCTAAGTTTAATGAAACTTGAAAAGGCCAATAAATTGTATGAAAAATAGAGTTGAAAAACAAAACAAAACATGAAGCCAGGCATGGTGGCACATACCTTTAATCCCAGCACTTGGGAGGCAGAGGTAGGAGGATCGCCATGAGTTCGAGGCCACCCTGAAACGACACAGTGAATTCCAGGTCAGCCTGGGCTAGAGTGAGACCCTACCTCAAAAAAAAAAAAAAAAAAAAGAGAGAGAGAGAGAGAAAGAAAGAGAGAGACAGAGAGAGAGAGAAAGAGAGAGAGAGAAAGACAGAGAGAAAGAGAGAGAAAGAGCCAGGAGTGGTGGCACATGCCTTTAATCCCAGCACTTGGGAGGCAGAGGCAGGAGGCTCGCCATGAGTTCAAGGCCACCCTGAGAATACAGAGTGAATTCCAGGTCAGCCTGGGCTAGAGTGAGCCCTTACCTTGAAAACACACAAAAAAATAAATAAAAAATAAAACATGACTGATGATTCTGGATGGCACAATATTCACTGGGACACTTTGTCCCTGGTCAAAGCTATTCTAAAAACACAAAACTGGGGCTGGAGAGATGGCTCAGTGGATAAAGCACTTGCCACCCAAGTGTAAGGATCTGAGTTCAACTCTGTCGTTGGATGATGCGGCCTAAGTGTCTGTGGCAAGATGGAAGGTGAAGACTGGAGGAGAATGTTCCAGAAGCCTGTAGGCCAGCTAGCCTGGTGAACGCAGTGGTGACTGATGCCAGACCCTGCCTCCGACAGGTGAAAGATGAGGACTGACACCTGAAGCTGGCCTCTGACTTCCACACTCAAGCCATGACACACGTGTTCCCACTCACAGAAGACAAAACCATATCCGGCAGGCTTACTCCCACTTGTCCTCAGCTTCACTTAAAAGGCAACTGCCACCACTCAGCTCCGTGGGAACTGATGCTAGGAGGGCATGGGTTCTGTGTCCACCAGATGCCCAGGTCTCATACATCACCGGGCCTTGGCTACTTCTGTGGAGTGGGCATCAAGCCCACCTCCCCGGGTATGATGAGAGAGGGCTGAAACAGGAATGTGGATAGCGTCAGGACCCAGGTGAGCCTCCATGCCCCACGCCTGCCCATCTCACTTTGCTCCTTTTCACTGTCTGTGCTTGGCACATTTTGTCCGGGTCCTCTTTCTTTCCACTGATGAGTTAATTCTCAAGGTGAGTACCCAGACAAAAATCACACATTTATAGAACACCAGCTTCACCAGGGAACGGGCAGCATTCTGAGCATGTCCTCTCAGCCGAGTGGCAGAGGTGGTTAAGGAGCAAGGACTTTGTAGTTCTGATCATGGCTGACTCCTGTTGGGCCTCTTGTCAGTCCTGGCGGCTGGTTCTGAGCCAGTGCTGAGCAGACACAGCTCCCAGAAGGGCCAGGCAGGACACACTGGGAAAGTGGAATCAACAGGAATGGGGGAGGAAGCCCAGGAACTGCTGCAACTGTTTGGGGTGGGTTCAAAAAACATTCATTCGGCACAAATCTGTGATCCCAGCAAGCAGGAGGATCAGGAGTACAAGGTTAACCTTGGCTAATTAGCAAGTTTGAGGCCAACCTGTACTACATGAGATTCTTGTCTCAAAAAATAAATAATAAGGGAAGGAGGAAGGAAGAAAAGATATATACATATGTATGTGGAGGTAATCGATTGATATTACTTTAGACATGCTCAGCCCTTGAGGCAGGCAGCAGTATCCTAGATTCAGAAGTACATGTACACACACACACACACACACACACACACACACACACACATATAATGTGTGTGTGTGTAATTCTGTATAGCCGATTCAATGGGACAGCAGGGCTGAGGGGCCCCTTCCTGTCCTGAGAGCTCTGGGGCCTCAGCTTCTGGAAAGCCCCCTTCCTAGCATGTGGATACACTCAGAGCTTGGCGCTAGTGACTCCACAGTAGCTCATTCCTCAGTCAGCAGCAGGCAACCCTCTTCCCCTCACCTCACAGCCTTCCTGTGTAGGCATCCTGAATGAGGGAGGACCATCCAGACCAGCTGTGCTTAGCTAGGTATCATGCCTGTTTATGGGGATAAGGGAAGGGCTCACTCAATCCAGCTTCCTCACTGGGAAACCCTCAGAGCTGCTTTTTCCCTGGGAGCTGAGGTTGGAGACCCTGGGAGATCATGGAAATGGGTTTGTGGATGCCAGGGGAAGGTAGGGTTTAAGCAGGGGAACCTGGTTGGACAGGAAGTTCTGTGTCTCCTGTCATGAGTGGGGGTGGGAAGTGCCTACCCAGAATGAGGAGACATCCAGGAACAGGTCTGGGAAATGTTGGGAATTGATGGGAGATGGAGAAACTGGAATACTAGTTCTGGGGTGGGTCTCAGGAATGATGGAACAGCAGACAGTGGCCAGGCAGGGTCAGGGATACCTTACAGGTCCCCATGATGTAGCTTCCTGGCTCTCCTCTTACATTACTTGTCACATTTCTTCTCCACCCTTCATTCCTCCTACAGGCCAGATGACAGAATGAGGCCCCTCACCATCTCCTCCTGATCACCTTGGAAGGCCCAGCACCCAGCTCAGAATCTTGGCATCTGGCAGTATGTGGCAAAAACCTCTTAAGCAATTAATAAAATCTTGGATGCCTCTAGAGCAAAAGCCCCTTCCAGCCCAGGCCACAGAGGAGAGCCAGTGAGTATCTAGGTGTTGCAGTCAGGTTTGCATTGCTGGCAGAAATCACCCAACTAAGAGAAGCTTGTGGGAAAAAGGATTTATTTTGGCTTACAGACTCAAGGGGAAGCTCCATAAAGTCAGGGGAAAATGATGGCATGAGCAGAGGGTGGACATCACCCCTGGCCAACATCAAGGTGGACAATAGCAGCAGGAGAATGTGCCAAACACTGGCAAGGGGACAGTGGCTATAACACCCATAAGCCTGCCCCCAACAATACACTGCCTCCAGGAGGCATTAATTCCCAAATCTCAGCTGGGAACTTAGCAATCAGAACACCTAAGTTTATGGGGAACCCCTGAATCAAACCACCACATTCTGCCCCTGGTCCACATCAACTGATAACCATCCATGATGTAAAATGCAATGTATTCATCCAACTTTAAAAGTCCCCATAGTCTGTAATCAATTCCAATGATGTTCAAACATTCCCATAGTCTGACATCTTTTAACTGAGCCATAAATACAAAAAAAGTCCTCCCCAAACCCATAATCACACAAAATGAACACTCATACTGCAAAAGATGGCACTGGCCATAGCAAAGAAATATTCAACCAATACAAGATTTAAACAGGGCAAACATCAAACTCTGTAGCTCCAAGTCCAGCAGCTCTAGTCAGTGACAAGTTTCCAAGTCTGGTAATTCTAACCAGCAACAAATCTCTGGAGTTCCAAATCCACCCCCCTCCAGCTAGGCTACTCACAGTCCTGGAAAACTTCATCCGAGGCTGGCAGCTTTCTTTAGCAGTCATCTTGTGGTCCCAGCATCTCCACTGGGTCTCCACTGCAACCCACGGTTCATCCTCATGGCTCTATCTGGTCTCCATGCAGGCATCCAGTAGACTTGCTTCACACTTCCCATCATTTCCAAAACACAAAACTGTGTTGAAAATTCAATAATGATCCTCTCTTTCCTGCATTTCTTATACTTTATAATACCAGGTGGGGTGCCAATTTGTTAATCCGGGGGGGGGATAAAGCAGACTTTGAAGAACAGGACACTCCTTGATCACTCAGGCCTCTTCAAAAAAGTCTACATTCTTCCTGTTGCCCCAATGCAGGTCAGCTGGCTCAATCTCAAAGGTTGTAATCTCTCATATAATTGCAGCTGAATGGGCAGAAGTTTCAGTCCAAAGATTTCATTTCTGTGCCATATCCCTCTGCTCACACCAGTCCATTTCTATGCAATGCAACCCTGCACAACTTCTCAGGACACAGGCATAACAGCAAGCTTCTCACACAAACTGCTTCTAGCCCAGTCCAGGCAAAGCTCTTTCTACCCCTCACAAGCCAAACCTCACAGTCCATAGTTCTTACTGCATTCAGGTCTTTCGGCTCTGACCAGAATAGTCCATCAAGCTATACTTACAGCACTGCAAGGCATCTCTTAGGCCAACATTTCAAATCCTTCCACATTCTTCTTGAAAATCAGCTCCAAAAGGCCAAAACCACATACTCAGGTGTCTAGCAGCAGTCCCACTCCTTGGTATCAACTTTACTGTTGCAGTCAGGTTTGCATTGCTGGCAGAAATCACCTGACCAAGAGCAGCTTGTGGGAAAAAGCGTTTATTTTGGCCTATAGAGTCGAGGGAAGCTCCATCATGGCAGGGGAAAATGATGGCATGAACAGAGGGTGGACATCAACCCCTGGCCACATAAGGTGGACAATAGTAACAGGAGAGTGTGCCAGTTACTGGCAAAGGGACACTGGCTATAATAGCCCTAAGCCTGTCCCCAACAACACACTGCCTCCAGGAGGCATTCATTCCCAAATCTTCATCAGCTGGGAACCTAACATTCATAACACCCACATTTACTGGGGACACCTGAATCAAACCACCACACTGGGTGTCCCTAGTAACTTCTTTATTTTATTTATTTATTTTTACTGTTTGCGTCTGTGTTTGTGTGTGTGCATGCATGCACAAGTGCATACATGAGGAGGCCAGAGGAAATCTTGGGCGTCATCCTTTAAGAATGCTATTTACAGGCTGGAGAGATGTCTTAGCAATTAAGGCACATTCCTGAAAATCCAAAGGACCCAGATTCGATTCTCCAGCCCACATTAGCCAGATGCACAAGGTGGTGCACATTTCTGGAGTTTGTTTGCAGCAGCTGGAGGTCCTGGTATGCCCATTATCTCCATCCCACCCCCACCTCCCTTTCTCCCTCTTTCTCTCTCTCAAATAAATGAAAAAAATAAAATACATCTTTAAAAAAGAATGCTCTTTACTATTTTTGAGACAGCCTGGAGCTTACCAATGAGACTAGGCTGACTGGTCAGTGAGCTTCAGGAATTCTCCTGTCCTTTCCTCACTAGTACTGGGGTTACAGATGTGTGCCACGAAAACTTGTACATGGGTTCTGGGAATTGAACTTAGGTCCTCATGCATACAAGGTATGGTTGTTTGAATGTAATATATCCCCCATTGCCTCAGGCATTTGTGACTAAGACTCACACTTAATCCCCAGCTGGGAGGCGGAGCCTTGGTGGAGGAGGTGTGTCACTGGGGACAGACCTTGAGGCCCATGTGCAGAACCAGTTCACTCTTGCTACTTCCTCCCAGCTGATGTGACAAGATGTGTTGCTCAGCCGTGTGCTCTGCTATGTTTTCCCCACTGTGAGGAAACTTGGCCTTGAACTATAAGCAGAAATAAACCCTTGTCTTCCACAAAGCTGCTTCTGGTCGGGGGTTTTATCCCAGAAGTTAGAAGGTAACTGTGGGCTGGAGAGATGGCTTAGCAGTTAAGGCATTTGCCTGCAAAGCCAAAGGACCCAGGTTCAATTCCCCAGGACCCACATAAACCAGATGCACAAGTGGAGCATGCATCTGGAGTTCGGTTGCAGTGGCTGGAGGCCTTGGAGCACCCATTCTATCTGCCTCTCTCTCAAATCAATAAATAAACATAAAACACATACATAGAAGGTATCTGCCACCACAAGGTAAGCACTTGACCCACTGAGACATCTCTTCAGCTCACCGGAGGGCTCCTTTAAAGTCAGCTTCAGTGGGAACCCATTTCTGGAACAACCATCTACATATTTTTTAAAAATATTTTTTAAATTTTATTTATTTATTTATTTGGCAGAAACAGAGAGAGAGAGAGAGAGAGAGAGAGAGAGAGAGAGAGAGAGAGAAGAGGAGAGATGCCAGGGCTTCCAGCCACTGCAAATGAACTCCAGATGCATGTGCCACCATGTGCATCTGGCTAACATGGGTCCTGGGGAATCGAACCTGGGTCCTTTGGCTTTGCAGGCAAATGCCTTAACTGCTAAGCCATCCCTCCAGCCCCCATCTACATATTTTATGACATCCTAAACATTGAGCCACTCAGAGCCCAGTGAACAATGACGTTAATTAACCCAACTTCCCCAGGGAGAATTCATCTGGGCCAAAGGTTCTTTTTCAGCTAATTCAGCATTTGCAAAGTCCCAGAGGTATGGGAGAGAGGACACAGGAGACTGGATGCTTCTGTTGGCGCCCCCCCCCCCACTGATGCCTAAGGTCACAGGCCTGAATCCCTGTGTGCGTAGTGTTCAGCTGGAGAGGGAGCATGAATGGGCAATGTTGATTGTCACAGACTGGGCCTGGGTCATCCTCCCAGCTCTAGGTAACTCTGTGGCACACATAAGATTCTCCCCTCACCCTGCGACTTTTCAGGGTTCTCTGGATGGCATGATTTAGGAAACACGATGAGAGGATTAGAAATCATCAGAAGCTTATGTGTTCTCTAGTGAGTATAGGATGTTAGGGCTTGTTAAGTAAATGCATTTTCTTTTGGAAAATAACTTGGATGGAGTAGAGTGCAGAATGGATGGGGGCTGTGTGAGTGTGAGCCACAGGAGGGACAGGGGAGGTGGTGGCAGGCCAGAGGCACTGAGAAACCTGCTGCTTTGAAAGTGAAAATGAGCCATAATGATCCAGGAAGGTGTTTGCGCTTCTTAATGCCAGGCTCTGGATGATGGACTACGTGAGAGAGCTTTCGATTTCTCTGTTGAGACACTGGCCATTCTGGGGAATGGCTGTGTGTGTGCTCTTTAACACTACAGAAATGGCATGCCTCCTGAGTGCTGGGATTAAAGGCATGTGTCACCACACCTGGCTAAGATTTTTTAAAAATATATTTTATTTATTTATTTCAGAGAGAGAAAGAGGCAGGGTGGGGGGAGGGAGGGAGGGAGGGAGAGAATGGGCACTCCAGGGCCTCCAGCCACTGCAAACGAACTCCAGATGCATGTGCCCTCTTGTGCATCTGGCTTATGTGGGTACTAGGGAATTGAGCCTCGAACCAGGGTCCTTAGGCTTCACAGGCAAGCGCTTAACCCATCTCTCCAGCCCAGATTTTTTTTTTTTAGTAAGAGACAGGGTCTCATTGTGTAGTCCAGGCTGGTCTTGATCTCACAATCTTCCTGCTTCAGCCCCCAAAGTGCTATTCTGCACCACTACACCCAGCTTTTATAAAACCTTCACCAGGCAATGGCTGTGTTCTGCTCTCTGACTAATTGTTTGTTGTTATTATTATTATTATTGTGTGTGCATGTATGTTTGTGTGTGCATGTGTGTGCGTACGTGTGTACCTCTGTGTGTGGCAGCCAGAGGCCAACCTCAGATGTTGCTCCTCAGGTACTGTCAAGGTTGTTTTGAGACAGGGTCTTTCATTGCCCTGGAGCTCACAAGTTAAGCTAGTCGGGCAGCACTGGGATTTCAGGCTCTTGCTACCATGCCTGGCACACTCGTGGGTACTGGGAATCAAACTCAGTTCTTCATGCTTGTAAGGCAAGTATTTTACTAACTGAGCCATCTTCTCGGCTCCTCTGTTTTGTTTTTCTTTAAATTTATATTTATTAATGATGAACATAGTATGTAAACAACACATATTGGTACCATCCTTTCCCTCATCCCTGCCCCTTTTCTGAAGAGGTCCTCCTCATTGGGGAATGCAGGTAATCCCCATGGGGATTGTGGGAGCAGCCATCAGTTCTGGGGAAGAGGCAATGCCTCTGTGCATAATGTCCCAACTTGTGGCTCTAACAATCTCTCCTCTCCCTCTTCTGCAAAATTTCCAGATCCACTCAGGGGAAAGGAACCCATATCTGGTACTGCGAAACAAGTCAGAATCATATCCAGATAATGATTTTGCTGTCCAATATCAAGCTCCCACTAATCTTGGACTATAAGAGGGTCTATACCAATTAAGCTCTCTCTAAATTAATAATGCTTATCCCATTTAACCTGTGCTGGCTTCACTCTATGTTGGAAAATCTGCTTCTCTTTTTCAGATGGGAGTTGGACCTGAGGAGATAAATGACCCAGCACACTTCAGCCCATATATATATATATATTGGTTTTTGCAAGGTAGAGTCTCACTCTGGTCCAGGCTGACCTGGAATTCACTATGTAGTCTCAGGGTGGCCTCAAACTCTTGGCGATCCTCCTACCTCTGCCTCCCGAGTGTTGGGATTAAAGGTGTGCGCCACCACGCCCGGCTATTCAGCCCATATTTTAAAAAATTATTTTCAGGGCCAGGCATGGTGGCACATGCCTTTAATCCCAACACTTGGGAGGCAGAGGTAGGAGGATCACTGTGGGTTCAAGGCTACCCTGAGACTACATAGTGAATTCCAGGTCAGCCTGGGCTAGAGTGCTAGAGTGAGACCCTACCTTGAAAAACCAAAAAAAAAAAAAAAAATTGTTTTTATATGTGTGTGTGTGTGTGTGTGTGTGTGTGTGCGCGTGTGTATGGATGTACCAGGTTCTCTTGTCACTGCAAAGGAACACCAGACACTTGTGCCATTTTATGCATCTGGCTTACATGGGTGGCTGGGGAATTGAACAAGGTCAGCAGACTTTGGGAGCAAGCACCTTTAATAGCTGAGCCAGCTTCTCAGCCCCTTTAAAGTTTTCCAAACCTCCACAAAATATTAGCTTGAGAGATGGCTCAGTGGGGAAAGTGCTTACTGAGCTAACATGGGGACCAGAGTCTCATCCCCAGCACCCACGTAAAAGCCAGATGTGGTACACACAGCTGTAAAACCAGCGCTGGGCAGGTGGAGGCAGGAGGGTCCCTAGGGCTGACTGATCAGCAAGTCTAGCCTAATAGGTGAGTTTGTCTAGTTTCGGTGAGTGACCCTGTCTCAAGAACAAGGTGGAAGACAAACCCCACCTTTACCCTCTTGACCGGAAGGAGATGGTTACCGCAACAAGGACTTTGGCCAGTACTTTAACATGCTATTGCCTCCCACAGCAGCTCCTGTTCCTACAATGCTTCCATTCCAATGCTGGACCTTTTGAGGCTTGCTCGAGTGTCCTCACCTGCCCTAGTGCCTGGTCCTGTTCAAAGAAGACTGCAAAAGGCCCAGGGCGTGGCAGCAATCCCCCAAGCCCACACGGCTTATCAGCCAACGTGCCTTACTTAGGAGGAAGAGGAAAATGATTCCGTCCTCTGTAAACAGAACAGGTGTGTTAGAAAGCAAAGGACAACATCTGTATGGTGGCTCTGCTGGTGACCCCAGAACCTGACAGGCTGAACTCCTGACCCAGCCAGACACCTGTGCAGCCCACCCCAGATGTGGGTCATCGGAGCCACAGCATTCTCTCCTGGCCCCAGCCTCCCATTTCCATGGTTCTAGACCATATATAGTTCAGGGTGTGAGCTGGTTGGACAACAAATTCAAGGTAGTTGCATCTGATTGGCCATGAAGTTCGAAGCATGAAAACCTGATTGGCCTAATAACTCAGGGTAGGCACATCAGTTGAATCACAGGCCTCCAAGAAGGTCAGGAAGCCAAAAGGCCTGGTGCTTTTATTTATTTATTTTGTTTATTTTTTTTAAACTTTTTAGTTTACTACTTCCATAAATATAAACAATATATACCATGATCATAATTTCCTCCTGCCACCCTCCCATTTACCTCTCCCAAGTCCCCCCCCTCACTAAATCCCTTCTTTCCAACTAGTCTGGTGTTTTTAGATCCTCTGGTTCAAGGGTTGGATTCCTATCATCCTAGCTACCAGAGAGGCTGAGGCAGGAGGATGGCAATTCAAGTCCAGCCTGGACACTTAGTCAGATTCTGTCTAAAACAGAAAGTAAGGGGACTAGGAAGCTAGCTCAGTGGCCAAGAGTGCTCGCTGCACAAGCGTGTCGAGCTGAGTTCAATCCCAGAACTCATATCCGAAGCTAAGCATGGCCACTCATACCTGTAACCCCAGTCCTGAGGGGGGACAGAGACAAGAGAACCACTGGGACTTTCTGGTCAGCTAGTTTTATTGAAAGAAAAACAAATAGCCCAGGGCTGAAAAGATGGCTTAGCAGTTAAGGCACTTGCCTGCAAAGCCTAAGGACCCAGGTTCGACTACCCGGTACCCACATTAAGCCAGATGCACAAAGTGGCACATGTGTCTGGAGTTTGTTTGCAGTGGCTGGAGGCCCTGGTGTGCCCATTCTCTTTCTCTCTCTCAAATAAATAATAAGTAAAATATATTAAAAAAATAAATTGTAACTCGAGGTTTAGTGCAAGAGGCTTTCTCAAGGAAACAACATGGAAGAGTGATCAAAGAGGACCATTGCACACAGGGCATGTGTATCTGCACAGACATATGTATATACTATGCATATACCACACACAAACCACATCACACATAGGAGAGAAAGAAGAAGAAGGAGAAGAAGGAGAAAATGAGGGAGGGAGGGAAAAAAGGAAGGAAGGAAAGAAGGAAGGAAAGAAAAGAAAAAGAAAGAAAAGGTGAAAAGAGGGCATGGGGTATAGCTCAGTGGTCAAGCATGTGCCTACCATGCATGAAGCCTTATGAATTTAAAGGTTCAGTTCCCAGTGCCCTCCCTCCTACACACAAGAGACTCAGGAAGGCAGGTAGCAGAGAGAAATAAGGCCAACCAGGACATGTGTGCTCAGCCAGTAGGATATAGGACAGGAGACTGAGATAAACGCAGGTTAGCCCAGGTTCACAGTGTCATTCTTCCCTTTTCCCCACTACCTCCCTGAAAACTAGTCCCAGTATGGGCTGCAAGTCCTGGGGTGCTTCTCCCTCTGTAACCCCCCCCTTCCAGTACCACAGGACTGGAGCTCAGTTGCAGGGCACACAGCCAGGAGACACTGTGCAGAATGGAAACGGCAGCTATAAAATGGTATCCGTCATATCCCTTGACAATTTCCCCAGTCTGACACAACACTGATGGCTCTCTCTGTAACAGGACCTTCCTCATCTAACGTCTTATCATCTCTCTAAATCAGTCCACTGTAGAGATAAACCGGCATCCGTATGTCCCAGCCTGCTAGGACAATCCCATCTTACACCTGTCGCCTGGTGCAGCCGCTCTTATTTATTTATGTTGTGGTGCTGGGGTTAGGTGCTGGGGCCTTGCACATGCGCGAGAAGAGGGGCTGTGTGCTCAGCTTCCCACTGTCAAGGTTGATAGAACCACCCTTATTGTCAAAGCTGGGTAAAAAAAAAAAATTGTCACCCTATAGATGGGGAGACTGTAGTCAAAGAAAAATGGTGCCATTTCAGCATTGTGCACCTGGACTTGGCCTTGCCTGTCATTTTTTCTCTCTCCTATTTTACATTCAGTTATTTCATTTCATTTTTATTTATTTATTTTCAAGCAGAGAGAGAGACAGACACACAGAGAGAGAAAGAGAGAGAGAGAGAGAGAGAGAGAGAGAGAGAGAATGAATATGGATGCACCAGGGCCTCCAGCCACTGCAAACAAACTTCAGATATGTAAAGCCACTTTGTGCATCTGGCTTTACCTGGGTACTGAGGAATCGAACCCAGATTGTTAGGCTTTGCAGGCAAGTGCCTTAACCAGTGAGCCATCTCTCCAGTCTTTGTTGATATTTTTTCCCAAAAAAAACTCAAAAGGAGAGCATCCCGAGAGCTGTCCTGGCTTCATGACCACATCCTCTCAGCTGTCATCTTGGAAGCTGGCCCTGTTGGACTCACTGTTCTGCAGGGTTCTGCACACAGCCACACTTCCTACCTTCCGTAAGGCACCCTCCACCACAGCACCAGGATCTGACTAGATGGTTGGGAACAAACAGGATGGATATTCTCCCAGAGATGCCCTTTTTCAGTGGCATGTGGTAAGGGCAAAGCCAGGTCTGGGACTCTAGAAGTTTCCAGAATAGCATCCAGACTACAGCATCTCAATTAAAAGTAGGGCTGGAGAGATGGCTTAGCGGTTAAAGTGTTTGCCAGCAAAACCAAAGGTCCCTGTTCGATTCTCCAGGACCCACGTAAGCCAGATGCATAAGGGGGCGCATGCATCTGGAGTTTGTTTGCAGTGGCTGGAGGCCCTGGCAAGCCCATTCTCTCTCTCTCTCTCTCTGCCTCTTTCTCTCTCTCATATAAATAAAAGTGAACTTATGAACTTATGGCCACTCTGCTCACTGTGTCACTGTCAGAGGCCAGCCACAAAGTTGATGCATCCCAGTGATGGATTATAACGCTTGTCAATTTGATAGGAGCTAGAGAGAACCTCCGAGAGAAAGAGCCTCTGGGAGGGCCTGGGAGAGCGTCTCTAGACTAGGGTCATTGAGGTGGGAAAGCCCACCTTAACTGTGGTTGGCACTATTGAATATAAAGGTGAAAGCAAGCTCAGCAGCAGTCTTCACCTCCCTCTCCTTCCTCCTTGTGACTGAATGTGACCAGCCGCCTCGTGCTCCTACCACTGTGCCTTTCTTGCCACCATGGACTGGAATCTTGCGCTGTAAACTGAAAACAAACCCTCCCTCCCTGGGAAAGCAGTGCTGTCCTCTGGAGGCCTGCCTGCATTTCCCTTGAGTGATGCAAAGGGAGAGAGGGCGAGTGGACCACAAGGGAGGCTGGGAGCTGCAGAGAGGGCAGCTGGCTAATGGACAGGAGGTGCAGGAGGCAGAGCAGGGGACCCTCCCCCTCTGGGGGTGCTCGGTCTCCTGGGCTCAGTGTGCAGTGCGCATCTGAGACTTGAAGCCTGGCCACCCTCCCTTCTCAGCTCTTTGTTCACTCCCCCTTTGCTCAGAGTCCTTCCTGCTGGGAAGGCTTTCAGCAGACATCAGGGTCGAGTGGCTATTTCACAAATGGGGGAAAATCGAGGAGGAGACTTCCATCAGGACACTGAGCAGCTTGGCAATTCTGAACGGGCCCAAGCCCAGGTCTGATGCTCCTCCTGGCTCTCCATCCAACACCATGGTGTCTCCCCTCCCCCATCCTCAGTTCACCCCAAAATTACATGGCATGTTGTACTTAGCACTTACTGGAGCCAGACACTGGGTCAGGCCATAAATCTCACGGCCTTTACTTTCCCAAACAAAGGCCCGTGGTCTTTCTTGTTGTTTATTTTATTTATTTATTTATTTATTTATTTATTTATTTATTTATTTATTTATTTTGGAGAGAGACACAGAGAGACAGACAGAGAGGGAGAGGGAGATAGATAGAGATGGGCGTGCCAGCAGTCTCTCAGCTGCTGTGAACGAAATCCAGACCCCCTTGTAGGCAAGTGCAGCATTGCACCCTTGCCTCACTTTGCATCTGGCTAAATGTGGGACCTGGTTATTGGAACCTGGTTCTTAGGCTTAGCAGGCAGGCGCCTTAACCGCTAAGCCATCTCTCCAGCCCTCTTGTTGTTTTTCAAACTGGATTTCAGGTAATATAGGCTAGCCTCACTACTACTTGTGTAGAGAGGATGACCTTGAACATCTGACCTTCTTGCCTCCATCTTCCAAGTGCTGGGATGACACACATGTGTCACCCTGCACGTGGTTTTATATGGTACTGGGAATGGAACCCAGAGCTTCGTGTGTGCTAGGTGAGCCCTCTACAGACTGAGCCCCAGCCCTACCCTTTTGGTCTTACAATGTTTTTAAACTTTTTCTTTGTTTATTTATTTATTTGAGAGTGATAGAGAGAGAATGAGGCAGATACAGAGATAGAATGGGTGCTCCAGGGCCTCCAGCCAGTACAAATGAATTCCAGACACATGTGCCACCTTGTGCAGCTGGCTGACATGGGTCCTGGGGAATGGAGCCTTGAACTGGAGCCCTTAGGCTTTGCAGGCAAGCGCTTAACTGCTAAGCCATCTCTCCAGCCCTGGTCTTGAAATTTTTATGTGTGTGTGTGAATGGATGTACGCCTGGCCACACGTGTGTTTGTGGGTACATATTCACAAGTGTCATCCACCTTTTTTTGGAGACAGAGTCACTCATTGGCCTAAAGCTCACCAATGAGGCTAGAATGGCTGGCCAGTGAGCTCCAGGGAGCCTCTGTCTCTGCCCCCCAGCACTGGGATTATAGGCACATGATGCTATGCTCAGTGTTTCATGTGGGTTCTGGGAACTAAACTCAGGTCCTCATGCTTGAGAGGCCAGTAGTTTATCAACTGAACCATCTCCCCAGCTCCCACGCCATAATCTTAATCCCACCTTTAGAGCACAGAAACCAGAAGGCTTCATGTTGTACACCCCAAGGGTTTGTATTTGTCAGTGGCTTCTAGAGGAACAGAACTGATAGACATGGGCTGGGGGCTGGAGAGATGGTTTAATGGTTATCACACTTGTCTGCAAAACTAAAGGATCCAGGTTTGATTCCCCAGTATCCACCTAAACCAGATGCACAAGGTGGTGCATGTGACTGGAGTTTATTTACAGTGACGAGAGGCCCTGGTGCGCCCATTCTCTCTCTCTCTGCCTCTCTCTCTCTCTCAGACAAATAAATGAATAAAATGTTAAAAAAACAAATAAAAATAAAATGACATGGGCTGGGAATCCAGCACAGGCTGTCTGCAGACTGGCGAGGCTGAGACATGACAGCTGCTCAGCTCACATGGCTGGAAGCCTCAGCAGTCCCAATCAGGCACTGAAGGCCTGGAGGGTTTCCAGAGAGCCGCCAGTCTTCAGTCCACACTGGAAGGCTGATGAACCTGGGTTCCGATGTCTGCGAAGGGTGATAGCAATGGGATGCACGCATCAGCAAAGAGCAATGGCAGCCAGGCAAAAGACACCAGTCCGGGTGGAGTTCCTCCCTCAGTTCCTTGCTCCTGGAGACACCCTCTGAGATGCGGGTCTCTTTCTTGATTCCTGATCTGTTCAGGTTGATCTCAGAGACGAACTGTCACAAGGTCAGATATTAGATCAACCCAGTGACCCAACCAATGCCCTCATGACACCACCCTCCTGCCTCCTAGGTCTGGGCTCAGGAGGGATGTGGTGCACACCGAGTGAGATGGAGCCCGCTGTGTCAGCCTCTGAGCCCCGCCACCTGGTTCCCAAAGTACTCCCTACCCAGATGAGCCCAGTGTCACCTTCAGCAGTGCAACGTCCCTGTCCCCGTGAAGCTGCGCGTTGAGGCGATCGTGTAACTCCTGGTGCACTGTAAGAGATGGAGATGGCGTGCACTCCTGTCATCGCAGCCCTGGGGAGGTGGAGACAGGAAGGTCCCTGGGGCTTACTTCCTAGCTGCTCAAGTTGACGTGCTGAGCTCTGGCTTCAGTGAAAGACCTTGTCTCAGAGAATAAGGCAGAGAGCAAGTGAGGAAGACACCCAGCATCAGCCTGTGGCCTCTACATGCACAAAAAATGTGCCAAAAAAATTGAGCTTCATTAAGAAGGGTAAAGAGCCTGGCCAGTCTGTCCTTTTTCATCTCATTTTGTGGGTTTGTCTTTAGGGTTTGTCAAACCCAACAATCTTTTTCAATTTTTTTAAAATTTTTATTTTATTTTATTTTATTTTATTTTATTTTATTTTATTTTATTTTATTTTATTTTATTTTTGGTTTTTCAGGGTAGGGTCTCACTCTGGCCCAGGCTGACCTGGAACTCACTATGTAGTTTCAGGGTGGCCTCTAACTCATGGCGATCCTCCTACCTCTGCCTCCTGAGTGTTGGGATTAAAGGCGTGTGCTACCACGCCTGGCTTAAAATTTTTTTATTTTTTATTTTAGGGAGAGAGAGAGAGAGAGAGAGAGAGAGAGAGAGAGAGAAAGCGAATTGGCACACCAGAGCCTCAACTACTGAAATTGAACTCCAGATGCTTGCATCACCTAGTGGGCATGTGCTACTTTGCATTTGCCTCACCTTTGTGTGTCTGGCTCATGTGGCATCTGGAGAGTCAAACATGGATCCTTAGGCTTCATAGGCAAGCACCTTAACCACTAAGCCATTTCTCCGGCCCAAGCCCAACACTCTGAACCTTCTTTTTTTTAAGTTATTTTTTTTATTGGCAACTTCTTTAATTGTAGACAATATCCCATGGTAATTCCCTCCCTTCCCCCACTTTCCCCTTTGAAATTTCACTCTCCATCATATCACCTCCCCCTCTCAATCAGTCTCTCTTTTCAGTTTGATGTCACCGTCTTTTCTTCCTATTATGATGGTCCTGTGTAGGTAGTGTCAGGCACTGTGAGGTCATGGATATCCAGACCATTTTGTATCTGGAGGAGCACGTTGTAAGGAGTCCTACCCTTCCTTTGGCTCTTACATTCTTTCCACCACCTCTTCTGCAATGGACCCTGAGCCTTGTTAGCTGAGCACTCCTCTGTCCCTTCTTCTCAGCACCATGGTGCCTTCTGAGTCATCCCAAGGTCACCACCATCTAAAAAGAGAAGCTTCTCTAACCAAAAGTGAGAGTAGCATTAATATATGGGTATGGACATTAAAAGAAGTGCTTACTGGGCAGTTTGGTGAGCATTGTATATACATTTAGTCAGACACCAGCAGACGTTATACCTCTAGGACTCATGACTACCCCTGATGTGGGTTTTCAGTATCAGGAATGCATTCCCTCCCATGGAGCGGGCCTCCAGTCCAATTAGAGAGCAGTTGGTTTCCCCCAAAACAGACATGCCACTATTGCACCCATTGGCTCGTTTGGCTTGTCTGGCCAGATTTAAAGCTTGCAGTGTCCACTGTTGAGTTTCTTCACTGGTGGTTTTTCTCTCTCCCATTGAACTGCATGCAATGTAGCTTTTTCCAACTTTCTGTCAGCTGGTCCATATGGAGGAGGCTTTCAGCTCAGTTCCAGCAGGATTTCTCAGTGACCTCACAGCCCAAGTATGTGGAGTCTTCAGTAATAGGGTCTTACCATCTATTCCTGGTGGGAAACCAAGGGCCTCAGCAATGGCCTGTAATGTTTTAGGGGTATCTGTGACCTCCCCAGCCAACAACTCACTGGAAGGTATCCAATCCCTGGCACTGAAAATTTTCTAGTAACAATCTATGGCTTCTGAGTGTTCCATTATTCAGAAAAGTAAGTTTCCATATGACTTATTTATATCCTCTTAGATTTTGATTAGCCCTCCCTCCACCTTCCCTTTACTCAATGTCTTCCTCTGACCTCACTTAGGCCTTTTCACCCCCATTAATCTGTTCTACTTACATATATGCAATAGCATCCTATAAACACCTCTCCCGCCCCTTTCGAGTCCCTTTAAATCCCCTTTCTGGCTTATTGGCCTGAACCTTCTTAAAGCAGTTTGAGTCTAGAGAAGCCCTATAGAGTGTCACCTGCAGCTGGGGTGTGGTCACAGCAGTGTCTTCCATGATCAGTGACCACAGTGTCCATCAGACCTGGACTCAGTGCAGGCCCCTGCAGGGTGGAAAGTCTTGGCAATGGAAAGTCTCTTATTGGGTCAGTTGTGCAGGGAAAAGCTCTGTTGTGGGAGTGAGGAATTGGGGAAGGGTGCTGACAGCGGTATCAGGAAGGGCCTGGAGTTTGCCCTGAATCCAGGGCATGCCTTTTCTTCAGGTGTAGTTTTGGCTTTAGTATGCCCAGCCTAGCCTTCACTTTGGAACAGAAGAGGCAGGAATTGCCAGCAGCTGACACTGCCATGACCTCAAACACCCAAGTCTTCAGGGACAGCCCCAGAGCCTCACCAATGTCCCTGGTCCCCAGAAACTGGCTTAGAAAGGGAAGGAGGAAGGATGGGCTGGAGAGATGGCCTAGCAGTTAAGATCTTGCCTAGTAGTTAAGATGCTTGTCAAGGGACCCAGGTTCAATTCCCCAGGATCCACGTAAGCCATATGCACAAGGGAACACATGTGTCTGGAGTTCATTTACAGTAACTGGAGGCCCTGGTATGCCCATTCTTTCTCTCTCTCTCTCTCTACCTGCCTATTTCTCTCTCTCAAATAAATAGATGAAAATAGAAAGGAAATGAAGAGGCACCCGGTTGAGCAAGCCCTACCCTCCTTTCACAGATAGGAAAGCTCAAGAGAGAGGGGCAGCCTGCCCCGGATGTGCAGGGTCTGGGTCACCACTGCCACCTGTGTGGTCATTCTAGATCTTCTCTTCCCCCATACCTGTGCCCCAGCATTAACCTCAAGTGATGGATCCTCCTCCAGGAAGGCCTGGCAGCCAGATGTGGTACACATGCTATTTGTTGTTCCTGCTTCATCCCATCCCTTTTCTAACTGCCCCACTCCAGAATTTGAGGGAACAGTAGCAGGGAGCCACTGGTTCGGGGAAAAAGCCACTGGTCCCGGGAGCAAAGGGTCCTCTTCAGATGTTGCATCCTGTCTGCTGACTCTGGGCTTGTCCTTGGGCACCTTCAGGCCTCAGTTTCCCTACCTTTTTTCTTTTTAATTTTTGAGAGAGAGAGAGAGAGAGAGAGAGAGAGAGAGAGAGAGAGAGAGAATGGGCGCACCAACAGCCTCTCAGTCACTGTGAACGAACTCCAGATGCGTGCGCCCCCTTGTGGGCAAGTGTGGCATTGTGTCTTTGTGTCACTTTTTGTGTCTGGCTAAATGTGGGACCTGGAGATTGGAACCGGCATTCTTAGGCTTGGCAGGCAGGCGAGAGAGAGAGAATGGGTGCGCCAGGGCCTCAAGCCACTGCAAACTAACTCCAGACACATATGCCACCTTGTGCATCTGGGGCAATCGAACCTGGGTCTTTTGGCTTTGCAGGCAAATGCCTTAACTGCTAAGCCATCCCTCCAGTCCTTCCCTACCTTATGACACTGATTCATCCCTACCTAAGAGATAAAATGATTAGCCCTTGGTAATGGCAGTTTCCACGTTCAGACACTCAACCAACTGTGGATCAGAAATCGAAAGGGGCTGGGGAAATGGCTCAGTGGATAAAGCACTTGCTATGTCAGGGTGAGGACTTTGGGTCACTAGCACCTATGTAAATGCCAGATGGACACGACAGCAGTCCCTGGGACAAGTTGGCTAGGGAGACTAGCACAGTAGATGAGCTCTGGATTCAGAGAGACCTCAGTAAATAAGGCGGACAGGGGTCGAGGAAGACATCCGATGTCGACTTCTGGCCTCCACATGTATGTGCACTCATACAGACACAGACATGCAAGGATGGATGGATGCACACACACATGACATGCAACACATACACAACATGCAAAAGCAAAAAAAAAAAAAAAAACATGCTTTTTGCCTGAACAAGTTTACAGCGCACTCGCCCACATTTCCCTAAACAACACAAGTTAACAACTGTCATCTAGACATGGTTCAAAGTTCGTAGGAGGAGGATGGACGCATGCAGGTTCTGTGCAGATGCTAGACCATGTTCTTCAAAGGACTTGAATATCCCCGATGTGGTAACTGAAGCATGTCCTGGGACCAGTCCCCTGGGTACTACAAGGGATGACTTTATAAGAGAGATCTGGCACATGGTGGCAGCGCTCACAAAATGTTGGCAGTAACTCTTCTGACTCTCAGTGGCTTGAATGAATATTAGTCTACACGTTGCTGAGATGTCAGGGACCCCCCCAGCTACCACAGACAATATGCTCAGAGGGTGAGATCTGAGGGAGCCTCCAAGCCAAGGTGCCTTCCCCCAGTGACTCTGATGCCACAAGTGATGAAGGATGATGAAGGAGGAGCTGTAGCCGGAAGCAAGTGGTTCAGATCAGGGGTTTATGGGTCTTCCCCTCAAGGCTGCTAGCTCCAGGCCCAGCTGAGAGTTCTGCCTGCAGCCCAAGCAGGAGAGTAGGACTCCTGGGTGACAGAGAGGACGATATCTCACTAGAGGGGAGGTGGATTGCACACGGAAGGGCCTAGAAGTTCTCTCCCCACTCTGCATGGGATTCATGGGTCCCACATATCATGTTGCAGAGCTATTGAAATACTCAGAGGGGGTGTTCATTGACTGCCCGAGGAACACACCTGCCTGCTCTCTCACATAGTGCAGTACTTAACTTCTGTGGTACTCAGTTCACATTCAGAATATATATATCTTTTTTTGAGGGAGAGAGAGAGAGAGAGAGAGAGAGAATGGGTGAGCCAGTGGCCTCTCAGCCACTGTGAACAAACTCCAGATGCATGCATCCCCTTGTGGGCAAGTGCAGCATTGCACCCTTGCATCACTTTTTGCATCTGGCTAAACTTGGGACCTGGAGATTGGAACCAGCATTCTTAGGCTTGGCAGGCAGGCGCCTTAACCGCCAAGCCATCTCTCCAGACCCCCTTTTTTTGAGAGAGAGTCTCTATCCCAGGCTGACCTGGAAAATTCACTATGTAGTCTCAAGGTGTCCTTGAATTCACAGTAATCCTCTTACCTCTGCCTCCAGAGTGCTGGGATTAAAGATGTGCGCCACCATGCCCAGCTTTACAAGAGTACATTTTGTTTACAAACAAAATATTCCTTTGACCATGTGTGAAATTTCTCACAAGCATCTCCAGGTCTTAAAAACATTTTGGGATAGAGGGGTGGCTTAGTGGTTATGGCACTTTCCTGTGAAGTCTGAGGACCAGGTTCGATTCTTCAGTACCCACATAAACCAAATGCGCAAGATGAGGCATGTGCCTGGCATTCATTTGCAGTGGTTAGAGGCCCTGGCACACCCATTCTCTCTCTCTCTTTTTTTTATTTGCGAGAGAGAGAGAGAGAAAGAGAGAGAGAGAGAGAGAGAGAGAGAGAATGGGTGTGCCAGTAGCCTCTCAGTCCCTGTGAATGAACTCGATGTGTGCACCCCCTTGTGGACAAGCGTGACATTGTGCCCTTGTGTCACTTTTGCATCTGGCTAAACGTGGGACCTGGAGAATCAACGGGCTTTCCTAGGCTTCCCAGGCAGGTGCCTTAACCGCTAAGCCATCTCTCCAGCCCCTATTCACTCTCTTGTTCTGCCTCTTTCTCTCTTGCTCTCAAATAAATAAATAAAATATTTTTTAAAAGCCATTTAATTATGGAGTAGAGAATGTTTGAAATGTGAATGTGCGTTTATGGTGACGGGGGATCACTATCCGAAGCTTGTCCTTTGGGGCTCGCTTGCTTCTACTTTACCCATCTTACTTCTCTCCTTCTCTCTCCTTGTCTCTCTCCTTCAGCTGCCACTGTGGCTTGGGGGCAGGGGACTTGGTACGACCTCCTCGTGAACACCAGGGCTTCCGACGGCCTGGGTGAAAAGCCCACTTGAGACCTACAGCCTCAGCCAAGGTGGGCCGATTACTTGACTCAAGGGGCATCCCAGTGTGGTCCAGGGGGTGTGTCCCCACCCTTTCTAGTTCGTAATCTCAGTGTGGCACTGCCTCCATTTACCTTCCCTTAGATGCCCCTCCCACATTAAGCTGAAAGTCCCAGGGGAGCAGCGCCCTGGTGTTCATCTGGAGGTCACTCACTGGTGACCTGCACAAGAGCACTTTGGATGGGCCCTTCTGTGAGTGGGGACTGTCACTACAATCATCTCCGAAATGTGGTCCAAGCTGGGTTGCAGATGGGTGACCCGGTGGGGTCTGTGGTGAGTCCTATCCACCAGGTAGATTTGGAGTCTGGGATCTAGGGGCCTGCATGTGTTCAGCTTGGAGGCGGAGGCTTGGGGCTTGTGGGCTATTTCCCTCGTAGACCAGTTGCAGTAGAAAGAAGGGGGCTGGGCACCGGGGAGATGCGTCTGTAGAAAAAAAAATACTTAGGGTATAAATGCCTGAGTTTAAATCCCAGATTCCACATAAAGACCAGAAGCTGTGAATGGCTTCTGTCATCTCAGCACCTCTACAGTGACATGGAAAGCAGAGACAGAACTTTCCAGAAGCTTGTAGACCTAGTGAACTATGAGAGACCCTGCCTCAAATGAAGTGGGAGGTGAAGACTGATACCTGGAAGTTGAACTCTGACCTCCACATGTGTGTCATGATACATGGGAACCATACTCACACACACACACCCACACACACATGCACACACATCACACATACACTATCACATACACCAAAAAGAAAAAAGGAAGGAAGGAAGGAAGGAAGGAAGGGAAGGAAGGAAGGAAATAAGAGGTCTTGGCCTAAGAGTTTATGATCACCTGTGCTTGGCTCCAGTATGCAGTGTGTCCTGTGGCTTAGGGCACAAAGGCAGCGTGTCATCATTTGTGGTTCCAGCACACAGACGTCCACATCCACCCTCACAGACTACGCAGTTGCGTAGAACCTGAAAGGTTATCATGTCATCAGGTCACACTTTCCCAAGCCTCAGCTGGGACTTGCACACCTCCCAGGGCAGGATGCTCACTGCAGGCAGGAGAGTGCCAGAGTGCGCATGTGACTTGTGCCCCAACCCCTCCCCTTCCATTGCTTCTGTTGTGGACGGCTATCCTCCTGGCAGGACGTAGCCATCACCATTCTGAAAGCAGAGCAGCTGTGTTCAGCTGCATTAGACTCTCACTAGAGCTACCCTGTGAACATTCCTTTATAGAAGACGGCTGGGGTGGGGAGGAGCATCAGAGCCCCACCAGAGATTCTAGCCACTCCCTCCTGCTGTGTGTAATTCTGCCCAGCCACATGTGGTCTCAGGAGGTGCTAGAGTATATAGTGTGTGGAAGTTAACAGAGGGAAGACTCCCTCTAGGCAGCCTTGGGGAATCGTTATCCATGCTGCTGTAAGACTTAATGATGCTTCTGTTTTGGGGTCACTCATGCTCCTATCAGTAACCCCTTGCCCATACTTCTGTAGGGAGCCCCAACAAGCTCACTGGTTCACTGAACCGGACTTGGGTGGAATGGTTTCTTGGGTCCATCTTTGGTGGCCTGTCAATGAATAAACATGTGTTCATGTCTCCCCTGGAAGTCCCGCCACAGCTTCTTAGATAGTGTACAATTTCTAATCAACAGATGGAGAGAAATCCAGACAAAAGGGCAGTGGACAACTGCTGGGTGCCTCAGGAAGGAGCAAGTCTGGCTTTTAGTACTCAAACACATGAATCCATGATATGTTAGGTCTCAAGCATCTTTCTCTGCCCTTGTGGCAATGTTGGAAGCTGGGGTGGGGGATCTGGCCACAGCATGTAGACCCTGAGGCCTGGGCTGGCTTCTCCTAGCAAGAAGAAGCTGTGTGAATGACTGTTGAAACAGGGGAGGGTTGTGCTGTTGACAGGACCAAAGGCACCCCTCAGGCCGCCTGAGACTCGACCATCCTCTCCGCCATCAGGATCTAGCACTGACCGTACAGTCCAGATTTCTCTAAAAGAACCTGGGCCTGCAACCTGAGGCCATCACCAGCTCCACACAAGGAACAAGGCCGGGCTTGTCCTGAGACCAGACAGGAACGTTCCTGTATTGGTTCCTTTTCTCATGGTTGTGACGGAATACCTACCAAGAAGTCACTTAAGGGTAGTGCTTATTCCAGCTGACAGGTTGATGTAAGCCAGTCCATCACGGTGAGGTCGGCAGGGCAGGGCCTTGATGTACTGGTCACATTCAGTGCGCAGCCGAGAAACAGAGAATGACGGCTGCTGGCGCTCAGCTGACTCTTTCGTTTTCTGTTCAGTCCAGGTCCTCCCAGCCCATGGGATGGGACTGCCTGCACTCAGGGTGGGTCTTCCCCCCTCAACCTTATCTAGAAACTCCCTCATGGACATGCCCAGAGGTTTGTTTCCATGGTGATTGGAAGTCCTGTCAAGTTGACAGTCAAGATTAACCATTACAGTGGGCATTTATTTTGTGCTACCAGGCACACGGCTGGCTCTCAATGCCAGTGTGTGGCGGATGAAACCATGGCTTGGATCTTGCTCCTTGGCCCATGATCTCAGGGGCCACGTGTACATTGACAATGTGGTGGCTGCTGCTTCTACTTCTCCTTCTTCTTCTTCTCCTCCTCCTTCTCCTTCCTGCTCTTCCTCCTTGTTTTGTTTTTTGAGGTAGGGTCTCACTCTGGCCCAGGCTGACCTGGAATTCACTATGTAGTGTCAGGCTGGCTTTGAACTCCTACCTCTGCCTCCCGAGTGCTGGGATTAAAGGCGTGCGCCACCACGCCCATCTCCTCCCATTTTTCATGCTCTGTTCCCTCCTCTTCCTGTGTTGGCCAGTGGCCAGGTTGCTCGTCCTGGATGTAGATGCGAATCCTCAGGCTTCTGTCCACAGCTCTCCCTGCCCTGCCCACTTCCCTTTCCCCAAATACTCCAAGGCCCCAAAGGGGCAAAACGGAGCCTATACTCACCTCCTCCCTGAAGCCACTCTTGTCCTGTCAATTTCTTTCCCTTCCTCTGTGTCCCCACAGTCTTTTGTTCAACCCTATGTCTGGTCAACAACACTGTTCCAAATGCGTGAAGTCTAGTGGGCCCATTATGTTCCTCTTCCTCAGGGGCTGGCCAGCAGCTTGTCTGGCTCGGTTCCTTTCAGTTCCCCTCCTCTCCCCTCACCTTACAACTTCCCATTGAGGTCCTCCTCTAGAGACTATGCATTCTTTTTCACTTTTTTTTTTGAGGCAAGCCCAACAGACTGGCCTTCTTTTTTAAAAAATTTTTATTATTTTTTATTTTATTTATTTTTGGAGAGAGAGACAGAGAGGGAGAGGACGACAGAGATGGGTGCGCCAGCAGTCTCTCAGCTGCTGTGAACGAAATCCAGATGCGTGCGCCCCCTTGTGGTCAAATGTGGCACTGCGCCCTTGCGTCACTGCATCTGGCTAAACGTGGGACCTGGAGATTGGAACCGCTGGACATTGGAACCAGCATTCTTAGGCTTAGCAGGCAGGCGCCTTAGCCGCTAAGCCATCTTTCCAGCCCTGGCCTTCTTTTTTTTACGAGAGAGAGGGAGAGAGAGAGAATTGGCATGGCAGGGCCTCCAGGCACTGCAATTGAACTCCAGACACCTGTGCCCCCTTGTGTGCTCTTGCGTGCTTGTGTCACTGTGTGCCTGGCTTATGTGGGACCTGAAGAGTTGAATATGAGTCCTTGGGCTTTGCAGGCAAGTGCTTTAACCACTAAGCCATCTCTTTGCCTTTTTTTTTCACTTTTTAATGACAGTTTTCATACATGTACATAACATAGTTTGGTCATAATCCCCTCCCATCACTTTATTTTGTTCCCCTCCTACATCCCCTTCCACATTGCCCCTTCTTCTCTCCATCTAATCCCTCTTCTATCTTGACGCCATTGTCTTTGCCCTCCTCCATCGTCCATGATGACATCTGGTGGGTCCAATATTGTGCAGATCTTGTGCCGGTAACAGCAGCTGCTGTGAGGTCATGAATGCAATGGTCACCTCGTGTCCAGCAGTCAGCATTGCAAAGCACTCCTCCCCATCGTTTGGCTTGATATTCTTTCTGCCCATTCTTCCACAGCGTTCCCTGAGCCTGGCAGAGCGTGATAGACGTGAATGACAGTATGCTCTTGCTCTTAGTCGAGTGCCCCTGTGTTGTGGGCTGAGTTGTGCCTCAGCCTAATTTCAGTTGCTGTGATGGAATAGCCAAGACGATCATTTGTGAAGGACAGAAGCTCATGGTTCTGGAAGCTGGGAAGTCCAGGGTCAAGGAGTCAGCATGTGCTTGGCACCTGGGGTCTCAGCTGCTCCAGCCTGCACAAAGGTATTGTTGGGCCACTCAGCCAATGTCTTATAAGCTAATCTATAACCCCCCCTTTAATGCATATTCATTTGATCAGTTCTGTTGTTCTAGAGAAACTTGATTAATGCAGGGCCATATTATGGACTCATGTTGTGATACAATGTAACACAGGACAGCATGTGGTGAGACAGAACGAGTATAACTGCTCGAGTTTTCCTTCGTTTTCTTTCTCTCTGTGTATGTGTGTGTGTGGTATGTGTGTTCATATGTGCGTGGGCACAAGTGTGTTTGAAGGGGTACACATGCATCTGTGTGTACTTTTTTTTGGAGGCCAGAGGTCAACGTTGGGTTTATTCCTCTGGAGAAAAAGTGAGAGATGATTGGCAGATCAGGGCCTCTTTCCACTGTAAATAAACACCAAACTCAAGCACCACTTTGTGCATCTGGATTTACATGAGTACTGGGGAATTGAACCCTAGGCTAGTAGGCTTTGCAAGCAAGTCCCAGGGATTGTCCTGTGTCCCCCTGTTCCCAGTGCTGGACTTACAGGCATGTGCCACCACTTCAGCTTTTACGCGGATGCTGAGGATCCCAAGTCAGGTCCTCACACTTGCATGCCTTTGCCCACTGCTCCATCTCCCCAGTGCTTTTCTTCCTGTCCTTATAAAGCCCCCAAGGTCATCACAAAGCTGCCACCCTCATGACCTCATATAACCCTGATCACCTTCCAAAGATCACATCTCCAGATCCTACCAACATATGAACCTGGATGAAATTAGCAATGCATGAACTTTGAGGACGGAGACATCCCACTAAAGCTAGGTCCACACCCAAGCCTTCTGCCTGGGACCTGATCTGGAAAACGGATGCTTGTAGATGAGTTCAGTTAGCATAAGGTCTTCAGAGTGGCCCTAATCCAAAACAACTGGAATCCTCATTAGAACAGAAACAGATACAATGGGAAGAGGAGGTGAGGTGAAGAGAGACCCAGGGACAGAGAAGGAAAACAGCTATGTGAAGATTTGGCAGAGACTGAGGTGATGTGGACGTTAGTCAAGGGAATCATCGAAACCTAGAGGAGGCGAGGAAGTCCTCCCATAGTCTCCAGAGGGAGGGTGTGATGGTTCCTCTTCATTGTTAACTTGCCTGGATTGGAAATTACCTAGAAGATATACCTGCTGAGGAGTTTAACAGAGGGATGTGGGTGGCACTGTCCCCGGGGGCTGGGGTCCCAGACTGAATAAAAAGGGAAGAAAGAAAAAGCCATGCATACATGACATTTACAGACAATACAGGACCTTCACTTAACTTGGCTCCTGGGTGTCTGTCTGCTCTCAGCATCCCTCCTTCCACCCTGGAGACAGAGTCCCTGCACCCCAGGCTTAGGGCAGAGTCAGTACTCTGGGTACTCACAGGAAACTGCTTGGGGATAAGTTGAGAGGAGGAGTCTCTCACAGGGGTGAGAGAGAACCCTCTCTGCCCAAGAGGAGGGAGGGCAACGCTGCCCTCTCTTGCCGCAAAAGAAGTTGGCCAGTGGTTGATTAGTGGTTTTATTCCCTGAGCAATTGGGGTTATATTCAGAAAGTCCTTGCCTATTCCAATATGTTGAAGAGTTTCCCCTACCTTTTCCTGTAGCAGTTTCAGAGTTTCAGGTCTGATATGAAGGTCCCTGATCCATTTGGACTTGACTCTTGTGCATGGAGAGAGACAAGGATCTATGGGAAATGCAACTTAAAACCACTTTGAAATTCCATTTCACTCCTGTCAGAATGGCTACCATCAAGAAAACAAATGACAATAAGTGTTGGCGTGGATGTGGAAAAAGAGGAACACTTCTACACTGTTGGTGGGAATGTAATCTGGTCCAGCCACTGTGGAAATCAGTGTGGAGGTTCTTGAGACAGCTAGAAATAGATTTACCATATGATCCAGCTATAGCACTCCTAGGCATATATCCAGAGAACTCTTCTCACTACCTTAGAGATACTTGCACAACCATGTTTATTGCTGCTCTATTCACAATAGCTAGGAAAATGGAAGCAGCCTAGATGTCCCTCCACAGATGAGTGGATAATAAAGATGTGGTACATTTATACAATGGAGTTCTAGTCAGCGGTAAAGAAAAATGAAATTATGAAATTTGCAGGGAAATGGATGGATCTGGAAAGGATTATATTAAGCGAGGTAACCCAGGCTCAGAAAGACAAATGTCACATGTTCTCTCTCATATGTGGATCCTAGCTAACAATGTATAGACTTGTGTGTGAACTGGAACCAAAAATAGGTACCAGAAACCAGTAAGCTGGTAAAAGGCTATAAAGGATGGAGGAAAGGGAAGGACTTAAGTGTATGGTAATGCACATATGTAAGTAGAAGAACTGAGTACAGGGAGGGGAATGGCCTAAGCGAGGCCATGGGAAGAGAATGCATAAAAGAAGGGCAGAGGGAGGGTCAATCTAAATTCAAGATATTGTGAATAAGACTTATGTAAAATTACTTTTTTGAATAAGGGCACATCTAGAAGCTGTAGACTGTTACTAGAAAATTTTCAGTACCTGGGATGGGATATCTTCCAGTGAGTTGTTGGCCAAGGAGGTCCCGGTAGCCTCCAAACCATTAAAGGCTTTTGCCAAAGCCCTTGGTTTCCCTTGAGAAACAGATAGTAAGACCCTATTGCTGATGACATCTCTTGCCTGAGAGGCAAGGTCACTGAGAAAGCAAGCTGGTGTGGAGCAGAAAACCTTCTCCCTGTAGAGCAGCCAACTGAAAGCTAGAAAAAGCTGCACTGCACGCAGCGTATGGGAGACAGAAGTCATCAGCAGTGAAAACAGTGGACACTGAATATTCAAGCTTGGCCAGACAGGCCCAATGACTGAACGGGTGCAATAGTGGCATGTCTACTCTTGGGGTAACCAACTGCTCCATAATTGGACTGAAGGCCCTCTCTACGGGAGGGAATACATGCCTGGTACTGAAAAACCTAAGCAAAAGTCTATGGCAGGGGAGGTCATGAGCCTTAGGGGTATAAGCCTGCTCTTGTCTGACTAAATGTATATATTATTCCCACCAAGCTGCCCTGAAAGCACTACACTTAATGTTCATATTCACATATTAACGCTACTCTCACTTCTGGTTAGAGAAGCTTCTCTTTGCAGATGGCGATGACCACTGGGATGACCCAAAAGGCAACATAGTGCTGAGAAGAAGGGATGGAGGAGTGCCCAGCACTGAAACACCTCTGTCACACCCTCCAAGGCTCAGGGACCATTGCAGAAGAGGGGGCGGATAGAATGGAAGAGCCAAAGGAAGTGTATGACCTTTTACAATGCAACTGCCCAGACAGAAATTGGCCTCGATATCCATGACCTTGCAGTGCCTAGCAATACCTCCGCAAGACCCTCAAAATAGAAGAAAAAGATGATGACATCAAATTAAAAGAGAGACTAATGGAGAGAGGGAGGGGATATGATGGAGACTGGAGTTCTAAAGTGGAATGGGGGGAGGGGAAGGGAAAGATCAGGTGGGTTTTTTTGTATGTAAGTATAAAAGTTGTCAATAAAAAATAATAATTAAAAAAAAAAAGAAGTTGGCCAGCAGGTGGAGCTCAGGACAAGAGGGACTGGAATGGAGGGAGGTCCCAGGCTTCTGGAAGAGGAAGGATGGGTTGCTGGGTTAGGCAAGTGAGCCCATCTCTGATCAGCTGCGCCCATCTCTGCCCATCTCCGCCCATCTACAGAAGTGTAATCCATATGACTGACCTGGGACTTGGCTGTCACGCCGTCTCTCTATATGGCCTGTAATGAGGTCCACGTGTGCCCAGCTCTAGGTAGAAGGCACAGAATTTGGAGGGCAGGAGATGGGCACTGGCGTGGGCTACAGGGTCAAATCCTCTATTATAGGCCATTCAAAGCAAGAAGACCCCCTCAGTCCTTACAGCACCAGAAGAATGCAACAAGGGCCTGGAGTGGCCAGGGAGACAGTGAAGGGGGCAGGCTCAGGGCCAGAGGACCTGACAGCGACTGAGTCCTGCTGCCCCCCCCAACTTTTTGGAGGGGGATGTTGGGATGGAGTCAAGGCTGATTTAATGTAAATAGAGAAATGTGATTTCCTTCACATTTCTGGGCTAAGATTCAGACCCGCTAAAAATGATGGAGTGATCGACAGGTCAAAGCAAAGAAACAAGCAGGGCATGCTGGCTCACGCCTGTAACCATAGCATTTGGGAGGCTGAAGCAATAGGATTGCTATGAGTTTGAGGCCAGCCTAGGCTACCAAATAAGTTTGAGACCAGCCTGGACACATAACAAAACTCTGTCTCCCTAACCAACAAAACCAAACCACAACAACCCTTCCATTCCATGAGGAAATGATTTCCACTCCTGAACATGCCCGAGGTCTGACAGCCAAACCAGGCGCAGAAGAAAGAGGCTCTCTACAACACTCAACAGGATGGTCCAAGTTCATGCGCCATTCGTGGACCTTGGGGCCAGGCATATTTCCCTGGGAGATGGGGACTTGAGTGTTCGGTCACCAGGAGGGGCCGTGCTGGGGAATAGGGAAGAGGTATCTTTTTTTTTTTTTTTTTGGTTTTTGCAAGGTAGGGTTTCACTCTGGTCCAGGCTGACCTGGAATTAACTATGTAGTCTCAGGGTGGCCTTGAACTCTCGGCGATCCTCCTACCTCTGCCTCCCGAGTGCTGGGATTAAAGGCGTGCGCCACCACGCCCGGCTGGGAAGAGGAATCTTAACCCTGGTTGGGTCTGGTGAACATCCACCTGGGTGTCAAGCGAGGGGACTGGGGCAGAGCAGAGCCCTGAGAACTGCTGGTAGCTGCCTTTTCCTGCCTGGAACTGTCCCTTCCAGGCAAGTGGAGCTAGCTTGGGGTGGGGGTGGGGGCGCTGGGGCACACAAAGAAGCTAATTACACCAGAGACGAGTGCAGCATCCAGAATCAATCGCCTAATTCGACAGCAGTCGCCCGCGTCAGACACATCCAATCTGCGTGCTGCGACTCCCAGGAAAGCCAATTAAAACCCGGTCACCTCGAGGTCACTGCTTTGCTTCCAGCTCCGTCACCGTGATGAGTTTGCATATTACCCTTGCCGTTTCTTCCAGAACGCTAGCAATTTGCTATGGCAGCCAGCCAGCTGGTATGCAGATGAGAAGGGAAGGAGCTATCCTCCGTGGGGCCGTAGAGATCTGAAAGATGGCCCAGGCTACCCCGTTATGACCCCCTTGGGTGGTCTAGTGAGGATGCCATGACCTGAACTATCCTGGTAGTCCAAAAGCCAGAGCTGACACTGGACCAGGGAGGTGACTTTTGGAATGCGTCCAGCTCTGAGCATCCGTCTGGAAGAGAGCAGTAGACATCGTGAGAATCGCTTACGAAGCGTGCTAGCCACACAGCTTCCTCACAGTGTCCCGTAACCAGCAGACAGGGCAGTTGCTCCAGTACAGATGGAGAAACGGAGGCAGAACGTGTAAGTAACCTTCCCAGGTCAGGTGTAAAGAGGTGGACTGTGACCTTAGGGCCCATACGATGACGCCATGTCAATCTTCTGCAGTGACAAGATGCCCTGTACCTGTTACCTATGAATAAGAAGTATCATGGCTGACTGTCAGACCACAGCCAGTATCTTATCTAGGCTGATTAAGCTGATCTTCAAGAGGGTTTAGGGGCATTGGTGTCCTCTCCTCCTGAAACTCAGGGCCCAGGAGACAGGGAAAGGCAGTGGTGTCATACAGGCAGAATAGGGCTTCTTAATCTTTCCCTACGTACAACCCCTTTTTTGCCCAAGAAAGTTTTAAAACAATTCTTTGGCGTACATTAACTTTTACCATTTATAAGGATGGAAGCAAAATTATCTACTAAGGGGCTGCAGAGATGGCTTAGGGGTTAAGACATTTGCCTGCAAAGCCAAAGAATCCTAGTTCAACTCTGCAGGACCCACATAAGCCAGATGCAAAGGTGGCGCATGTGTCCGGAGTTCGTTTGCAGTGGCTGGAGGCCCTGGCATGCTCATTCTCTCTCTCCCATAAATGAATAAAATCTATTTTTAAGATTATCTCCTAAGAGGTGGGAGTTCTGGTTTATTTTCATAAGGAACTAAATCTTGGCTCAATACTCAATACTGCAGGAAGCAGCACATCTTCCATGTTTTTTCCGAGTTGATTGTTAGTTTGATTTTACAATCGCCAAATACTGGGAATGCCTCTTCACCTAAATGCATAGCACAAAGTGTAGAAGTCTGGTTTGGGTCACTTCAGAAACTAGAAAATGTTGCCCTAGTAGTCCCAAGCCATAATTCATGTAATGAAATTTTAAAAATGAAACTCAAGTTAGCAACTGAAACAGCAACTTTTGTGTGTGTATGTGCATGAGCTTGTGTGTGTGTTTGCATGTTTGTATGTGTGTGGGCACATGTGTGGAATTGCATGTACATTGGTACATGAGTATGTGGAGGCCAGAGGTCAAGGATGTGTATCTTTCTCTATTGTACCCACGCCTTATTTTTTTTTGAGGCATGGTCTCTTATTGAACCTGCAGCCTGCTGATATGGTCAGATGATCTAGCTGTAAGCCCTAGGGATCTTTCTATCTTTGCCTCCCCAGTGCTGGGATTATAGACATGTGCCACTTTTCCTGGCTTTTATGTGGATGCTGGGGATTTGAACTTGGGTCTTTATGCTTTTGCAGCAAGCATTGTACTCACTGAGTTATTTTCCCACCCTTCAAATAGCAATGTGTTTTATTTTATTTATTTGAGAGAAAGAGAGAGAGGCAGATGTACCCACATGAAGCACAAGGTGGTGCATGCATCTGGAGTTCATTTGCCACTTCTAGAGGCCCTGATGCATCTATTCTCTCCCTCTCTCTCTCTCTCTCTCTCTCTATCAAATAAATAAATTAAATATTTTCAAAATAGGGCTGAATGGGCTGGAGAGATGGCTTAGCGGTTAAGGCGCCTACCTGCTAAGCCTAAGAACGCTGGTTCCAATCTCCAGCGGTTCCAATCTCCAGGTCCCACGTTTAGCCAGATGCAAAGTGATGCAAGGGCCCACAAGGGGGCGCACACATCTGGATTTCGTTCACAGCAGCTGAGAGACTGCTGGCGCGCCCATCTCTATCTGTCTCCCTCTCCCTCTAGGTCTGTCTGTCTCTCTCTCTCTGTGTCTCTCTCCAAAAATAAATAATAATAATAAAAATAAAAATAATAATAATAATAAAATTAAAAAAATAGGGCTGGAGAGATGGCTTAGCAGTTAAGGTGCTTGCCTGCAAAGCCAAAGGATCCCAGTTTGACTCTCCAGGACCCACGTAAGCCAGATGCACAAGGGGGCACATGCGTCTGAAGTTAGTTTGCAGTGGCTGGAGGCCCTGATGCACCCATTCTTTCCCTCTCTCTGCCTCTCTCTCTCTCTCAAGTAAATAAATAAAATATATTAAACATATTTAAAAAATAGCTATAATCAATATGGCAAAAAAAAAAAAAAAAAAACAGCCAAAGCAGACACCTTGCTGAGGGCAGATGGGACTCCAAGTGAAAGGGAGCCCTGAGAACCCATTAAAAGGAAGTGTGAGAAGGCTGGCGGGATAGCTTGACAGTTAAGGTATTTGCCTGCAAAGCCAAAGGACCCAGGTCCGATTCCCCAGGACCCACATTAGCCAGTTGTACAAGGGGGCGCATGCATCTGAAGTTCATTTGCAGTGGTTGAAGGCCCTGGCATGCCCATTCTCTCTCTCTCTCTCTCTCTCTCTTTCTGTCTGTCAAATAAATAAAATAAATAAAAACCAAAAAATTCTTAAAAATATAAAAGGAGGTGTGAGAAATAAAAAAAAAATTACAGTAATAGAAATGAAGACTAACTCCAATGGGACCATCAGCAGCCTGCATGACCAGGGAAGGGATTTGAACTTGTGGCCCTGTATCAGCCTGTGGCCTCTAAGAGTGATATCCCAAGAGAGAAGAGAATTAAGAAAAGAACTGTGAGATGGTATCACAGAGAGGAGACAGCTCTGTGGTTGGAATACTAGAAAAAATAAGAAAAACAATAAAGCAGAGGGTGAAATAGAAATGGGAAGGGAACTTTCCTGAATGAATTAATGTGACCCTAAGACACAAGCAGAAATTTCAGAGAACACTGAACACAACAAATAGCAAATACACGCACATGTGTGTACACACACATACACACACACACACACTTTCCTTAGCATGTCATAATTAAACTGCAGTAAAATCAAGACAACGAAAAATGACTGGAAGGGCCTGGGGAAATGGCTTAGTGGTTAAGATGTTTGCCTGCAAAGCCCAAGGACCCCGGGTTGATTCCCTAGGACCCATGTAAGCCAGATGCACAAGGGGTGCATGCATCTGGAGTTTGTTTGCTGAGGCCCTGGCGTGCCCATTCTCTCTATCTGCCTCTCCCTCTCTCTTTCTCTCTCTCTCAAATAAATAAATAAATAAATAAATTTTAAAGAAAAATGATCAGAAGAATCTGTAGGAATGCAGCATCTGCTGAGGAACAAGCACAAGGATTCCAACGGGTTCCTCGCCAGATACTATGCAAGTAAGAAGAAATGGCTGCAAAAATTTCTGTGTGAATTTTTTTTTTAATGAGTAAGAAGTCCTTACTTAGTCCTTACTGGGCATAGTGGTACATGCCTGTAAGCCTAGCACTTGGGAGGCTGAGGCTGGATCTTGAGTTTGAGGCTGTAGAGTGGGATCCTTGTCCCTAAACAGAAATTGTCCTCTTGAGGCAAGGGGGAGATACTTTCTCAGTGAACAGCCAGCTGTGGGGATTCACCAGCAGCACCTCTGCCTTGTGAAAGACGTTTCAAAGCTTCTCCTCAAGGGCGTAAGGCATAGGACAGAAACATGGATGGACATGAAGAAAGAAGAGCTTCAAAGAAGGAAAGAGTGAAGGGAAAATAACGTCTTTTATTTTCAGATTCCTAATTGACTCAAGTGTTGACTCAGAAGCAACAATGGGGTATTGGACTGGGTCCTGCGCATTAGTCTGTGGCATGTGGATGGAGAAGTGAAATAAATATAAATGTTAGGAGGAAAAATAAGGAAAGCTTAGAACTACCTTTAGAAGTTCCCTCCACTGTACATGAAGCAGTATAGTGTAATTAAAGGTGAACTTCGGTTAGCTATGTATTGTGGGGCTGGGGAGATGGCTCAGTGGGTAAGAGAAGTTGATGTGCAACCACAAAGATCTGAGTTTGATCCCCAGCACCCATGTAAAAAGCCAGGGTGTGGGGGCTGGAGAGGTGACTCCGCATGTAAAGGTGCTTGCTTGCAAAGCCTGGCGGCCTGGGTTTGATTCTCTAGTACTCGTGTAAAGCCAGATACACAAAGTGGTGCGTGGGTCTGGAGTTCATTTGCAGTGGCAAAAGGCTCATTCTCCCCCGGTGGTGGTTTGATTCAGGTGTCCCCCATAAACTTAGGTGTTCTGAATGCTAGGTCCCCAGCTGATGGAGATTTGGGAACTAACGCCTCTTGGAGGCAGTGTATTGTTGGGGGCGGGCTTATGGGTGTTACAGCCAGTGTCTCCTTGCCAGTGTTTGGCACACTCTCCTGACTTCAACACCCCCTCTCTTTCTTCTTTTTCTTTTTTTTTCTCTCTCTCTGCTTGAAAATAAATCAATAAAAATATTTTTTAAGAAACCCAGGTATTGCTTTGCGCGCCTGTAACCACAGCGCTGAGGTGAGCAGAGACAGGAGAATTTTCTGGGGTAGACTGCAGTCTAGCTGAAAATACAGTGAGTTCCACATTCAGTGAGAGACCCTACCTCGAGGAAATGAGGCAGAAAAGCAATAGAAGACACCTGACACCCCCCTCTGGCTTCTGCACATGTGCATTCAGCACATCACATCTGCACACACAAGTATACATCACACACACACACACACACACCGTGTAGTACTCATACACTAAAAGAGTATGTACTAGGTTCTTTAAAGTAACCGCTAAGAAAATTGATAAAGGGCAGCAATTTGAAGAAAAAAAAGATAGGAGAGGAAAAACAAAAAATAAAATAAATACAGCAAGTATGAAACACACACAAATATATTGATAATCACATTAGCAGCCTTTTTCATTATTATAATTAAGACAAGGAAATGCATGTTGTAGACAGCATGAAGCATATGGTGCAAGATTAACTCCCCTAAAGCTGGGAGCAATGCAAGGATGGTTCTTACTACACTTAATGTAACATCACATTAGAACTCTAGTAAGGAAAGAAAGCAAAAAAAAAAAAAAAGGGATAAAAATTGGAAAGGAAAACAAAACTGTGTTCACTCACAGACAGCATAATTGGCTATAGATAACACCCCAGAGAATGCACAGAAACAATTCCTGAAACTGGTAAGCTATGTCTCTGGAGGAGGAAAGGCCAAGACAGCAAAGACCCAAACAAGCAATGCCAAAAATTTCCAACTGAAGCAGTTAGGTAAAAATTCAACAAAATGAACTCAGGGTTGGCATGCAGAAAGTAAAACGATCAAAGGGGATTGGAGTTGATGGACAGCTGTTGCATTCATGGGTTAAAAAATGATATTGTTAGCCAAGTTTGGTGGTGCACACCTTTTAAAAAAATATTTTATTTTTATTTATTTGACACAGAGAGAGAGAGAGACAGAGAGAATGGGTGTGCCGGGGTCTCCAGCCACTGCAAATGAACTCCAGACGCATGAGCCCCCTTGTGTATCTGGCTAACGTGGGTCCTGAGGAATCGAACCTGGGTTCTTTGGCTTTGCAGGCAGATGCCTTAACTGATAAGCCATCCCTCCAGCTCGGTGGTTCATACTTTTAATCCCAGCACTCAGGATACAGAGGTAGGAGGATCACCGTGAGTGCGAGGCCACCCTGAGGCTACATGGTGAATTCCAGGTCAGCCTGAGCTAGAGTGAGACCCTACTTCAAAAAACCAACCAACCAAACAAACAAACAAAAGATGATATTGTTAAGACAACAGTCCTTCCCAACTTGGTTTATACATCCATAATCCCACCAATCAATATACCTGCACAGAGGCTGGAAGGAAGATGGCTCAATGATTAAAGGCACTTGCTTACAGGCCTTCCTCCAAGCACCCGTGTAAGACTGGACGCAAAATGGTGCATGCATCTGTAATGCCAACATGCCTACGACAATGGGAGGTGGAACTAGGACAGTGCAGACGTTTGCAGTCACACTAGCACACACACAGCAGGATAGCAACAAGGGAGATCACATCAAGCAAGACGGAAGGAAAGGACAAATACCCTGAGGTTGTTCTCAAACCTCATATGTGTGCAGTCATGCACGTGCCCATTGGCTATGTATAACACCGCAAAGAACACACATGTCTCATACACACACATACACACACACTCTCCCCCGATAAAAACCAAAAATCCAAGCCCAGTATTATCTAGGTGTCAACAACTAATTTTAAAATTTAATCCATGTCCCTTATCATGTCCCTTATCTCTCCTAGCACTTGGGAAGGTGAGGCAGGAGGATCAAGGGTTTGGGGTCAGCCTGGGTTACATAGCAAGACCCTATGTCAAAAAACAAACAAAGGCTTAGGAGATGGCTCAGTTGAAGTACTTACCTTACAAACATGAGGACCTCAGTTTCATCCCCAGAATCCACTTAAAAGTGCCTAGAGAGATGGCTTAATGGGTAAGAGCGCAAAAATAAGAGCCTGGGGGTTGAGGAAATGGCTTAGCAGTTAAGGCATTTGCCTGTGAAGCCTAAGGACTCTGGTTCGATTCCCTAGTGCCCAAATAAGCCAGATGTATAAGTTGGCACACACATCTGGAGTTCATTTGCAGTGGCTGGAGGCCCTGGCGTGCCCATTCTCGCTTTCTCTCTATCTGCCTCTTTCAAATAAATAAGTAAAATATATTTCAAAAAAACGAGAGCCCGAGGGTGTTGCTGAGACAGCTGGACATGGTCACATATACCCATCACCCCAGCCCTGTGGGCAGAGAGGCGAGAATCACTGGGGCTTGTGAAAATGGCAGCTGTAGGTTCATAGTAGAAACTCTGCCTCAAGGAAACATGCAGACGAGCTATGGAGGAGGACAAATGGTGTTCTCTCTGGTCTATGCACATGCATGCGTAAGGACATGCTCTGCACACACACATACATGCACCAAAAAAACCTGGTATGGTGGCACACACCTATTATCTCAGTGCAGGAGAGACAGATAGGAGGGTCCCTCGACTCACTGGTCAGTTAGTCTAGCCTGCTTGGTATGAGCTGCTGGCCAGTGAAATATTCTGTCCCAAAAGACAGGTAAACACTCGAGGCTGTCCATTCGTTTCTACATGCACACACACACACACACACACACACACACACACACACGCACACCCCACATGAATATGCATAAAATACACATACACGTATGTATAAAAAAGTGGGAGACAGTCTGGTAGTTTCTGACAAACTTCTTGGTATTTTTCCCAAGTGAATAGAAAACCTATTTTGGCCCCAGACCTACTCATGGCTCTTAGTGGCAGCTTTGTTCCTAATTATCAGATCTGGAGGCAACTGGGTGGCCCCTCGGTAGGAGAAAGGACAAGCCAGCGGTCCTGCATCAATACAGAAGATATTAGCCAGCAATAGAAGGAACACTTTTCCAAGCCATGAATCTTAAGTGCCCATTGCTAGGTGGAAGACAATAGTCAGAGTAGGCAAAACTATGAAGGAATAAAGGGGTCTGCGGTTGCCAAGGCCTGGGGAAGGGAGGGCTGAATAGGCGAAGCCCAGGAGACCTTTGGGCCGATGAAGCTATGCTGTGGGCACCAGCCTGGATTCCAGCATGCTGGAGCCCTGTGCAGCCAGGCAGGACCCCAGAGGCTCGTGAAAGGGTGAGAACGGAGTTATTTGAAGTAGAGTCACAGGCTTCAGACCATAAAAGTTGTGTCTGCTCACAATAACATGCAAGTGGGAAAATAATGTAAAAGGAAATATACACCCAGTATCAATGCAATCAATTTGGTTTTTTAAGGAATCCTTAAATCCTGTTTTTGATTGTTTGTTTGTTTGTTTGTTTGATCCATTGACCTGAGCACAGCCCCACCCACATTCCCCGCAGTCCCTGAAGTGGTGTGAGCAGGAACATTCCATCAGCTGCCTCCTCTTTCTTCTTGGCATGGTATCAAAGCACTATTTAAGAAAGACACTTTGGAGCCTGATCTGGTGGCTCACACCTGTGACCCCAGCACTCAGGAAACCGAGGCAGGAGGAGTTTTGCGAGTTTGAGGACAGCCTGGGCTATATGAGTTCCATCATGATTCTGGGCTGCAGAGTGAGAGAGGTTGTTTTAAAAAAAAAAAATCCCCTAAAAGATATGCATGGCTCATGTCCAAGGTTGTCTTGAGTGGCTCATTGTGGCCCTCTGCCCATGTCTCAGGGTGTCAGCCAGTTCTCAGCATGGGAGGATGGCACAAGGCCAGCCTAGGGCATTCCAGAGGCAGCTGCTCAAAGAGTGATATGAGACCAAGTTGAGAGAGGAACTCAGGCAGCCCAAGGGCTGGGCAGGACGTCTATCCTATGCAGAGTCTCTGCTATCTGTTCAGGCACTTTTATGTAGAAAGGGGATCAAAACCCCCAAAGACTGGAGCGTGAAGCCGGGCCTCCACAAGGCTGGAGTGAGTGAGTGCAGGAAAGAGTCCTGAGCTCCAAGAAGGTGATGGTCACAGGGGCATGCACCTGGTGTGGACCAGGCACTGGGCCGGACACAGGACACACAAAGCTGGACCATGTACACTTTACTTCAGAAAACAAAACCAGAACTTGTGATGCTGTGTATTGAGTGCATGTTTTGTGTTCATAGCTTTTTAAAAAAATTTTTTTAATTATTTTATTTATTTTTGGAGAGAGACAGAGAGAGAGACAGACAGACAGACAGAGAGGGAGAAGGAGACAGAGAATGGGCGTGCCAGCAGTCTCAGCTGCTGAGAATGAAATCCAGATGTGTGCGCCCTCTTGTGGGCAAGTGTGGCATTGCGCCCTTGCGTCACTTTGCATCTGGCTAAACGTGGGACCTGGAGATTGGAACCGGGTTCTTAGGCTTAGCAGGCAGGTGCCTTAACTGCTAAGCCATCTCTCCAGCCCAGTTCATAGCTTTTGATAGGCACAGTGCTGTTATTGTAGCACGTTATACATTGTATATAATATTGTCCAACCAACCTTTCAATCATTCAGATCCTATTGGAAACCCAAGGTTCAGAACATTGCAGAACGTGTACAAGGTCCCATGGCAGACCCCTGCTGATATTCTAGGTGTTGTGCTTAAATCCATGGTTATCAGCCGGGGGTGATTGTACCCCTCCCAGGCCGCTGAGCAATAGAGACCTGTTCTGTTGTCACAATTTGGGGGTGCTACTGGGGTCCTGTGGCTACAGGTCAGAGAGGTCGCTGAGCATCTCACAATGCACTGGATGTCCTCCATCACGGAGACTTTTCAGACCCTGAATGTCAGAAGCACTGAGCTGAAGAAATTGCTTCACAAGGCTGGGCGTGGTGGCGCATGCCTTTATCCCAGCCCTCAGGAGGCAGAGGTAGAAGAATTGCTGTGAGTTTGAGGCCACCCTGAGACTACATAGTGAATTCCAGGTCAGCCTGAGCTAGAGTGAGACCCTACCTCAAAAAACCAAAAAAAAAACAAAAACAAAAAACAAAAAAAAAACCAAACCACCACCACCAAACAAAACCTGCCTTCATCCGGGGAAGCAATCTGTAGCTCCTGAGGGTGGGTGCCTCGAGGAAAAGGAAATAAAGGCTGTAAATGATGGGAGAGCTGTGCCAGAAATGTTACCTCACAGCATCCAGCAGGAAGGACCTGTGTAGCTAACCTTGACATTCGGACGAGGCCCACACCTGTCCTACGGCCAGCATGGCTTCCCTGAGGCCAGGTTCTGGGTAGCAGTGGGTGTGGAGCGTGGAGGTCAAGTCCTCTCTACAGCGCTGCCTTGAGCACTACACAGATTCGCTGTTGCAGTCGGTTGAGTAGCGACTCCCCAGAGGCTGTGCCTGTGTGTCCTGAGACCTGGATCCTGTGATGGGGACCATATTGGGGGAAGGATAAATAAATAGACGAATTAGTCAATGAAAATAAAAATGAAAAAAAAAAAAAAAAAAGATGAGAGCCTGGGAAGGTTTCTCAGTGGTTAGAGGCACCTTCTTGCAAAGCCTGTTGGTCTAGGTTCAGTTCCCCAGTACCGACATAAAGCCAGGCACACAGAGTGATGCATGTGTCTGGAGTTCCTTTTCAGCAGCAAGAGGCCCTGATGCACTCATACTCTTTCCCTCTCTCAGTCTCTCTCCTCACAAATAAGTATATATAATTTTTTTTAAAAACAAAGAAAGCTGAGGATTGGAGAGATGGCTTAGCTGTTAAGCGCTTGCTTATGAAGCCTAAGGACCCTGGTTCAAGGCTCAATTCCCCAGTACCCACATAAGCTAGATGCACAAGGTGGCGCATGCATCTTGAGTTTGTTTGCAGTGGCTTGATGCCCTGGTGCACCCATTCTCTCTCTTTCTGCCTCTTTCTCTCTCTGTCTGTGGCTTTCAAATAAATAAATAAAAATAAACAATTTTTTTTTTTTAAAAAGTGTGAGCCACGGGCTGGAGAGATGGCTTAGTGGTTAAACGCTTGCCTTTGAAACCTAAGGACCCCGGTTCGAGGCTCGATTCTCCAGGACCCACATAGGCCGGATGCACAAGGGGGTGCATGTATCTGGAGTTTATTTGCAGTGGCTGGAGGCCCCGGCGCACCCATTCTCTCTCTCTCTCTCTCTCTCTGCCTGCCTATTTCTGTATCTCTCTCTCTCTCTCAAATAAATAAATAAATAATAAAAAAATATTTTAAAAGTGTGAGCCACTATGACAGGCTGTTCTTTGGTATTTAAAAAAGAAATAAATAAATAAAGAAAGCTGAAAGAAAATACTGAAGATCCAAGTTTCTACTGTCACGGATGGTTGAGGGTCATTGGGGAGAGTCCAGGGGAGGATGCTGCCTCTGGGCCCCCAAGAAGAAGCAGTCCTGGCCTGTCACCCACCAGCCTCTAGCACTGTGAGAAGATAAGCTTTCAGGCATTTGGTTTGGGTCCGAGGCCCCAGAAAACAATATGACTGCTGGGGCCTTTTTTTCAGGTGGTTCAAAGGAAACTGTCCAGGGCTCTATGAATCTGTAAACATTAATGAGAATGTTCGATCTGCAATCCCAGGTCCCGAATCACACAGTGTTCTCTGGCACCTGTCTGGCGCTGGCGCACAGGGCTAGATGAGGTGAGGGGTCTCCAGGTGCTCTGAGGAGGGAAGGGCGATCGATGGCTGCTGGGTTCATTCAATGGCCTTTCCGTGGAGTGGAACAGGACAGATAGCAGTATGAGGAAGGAAGGCTATTTTCCGATGCCACAGCCCCAAGGTTTGGAGCATGGCAATAGAGATGGTCTGAGGGGGATTCTAGCCTCATCTCCGAATAGGCGTGCAGAAAAGAATTTCTGCTCTTTGCTGTTTTGTTTCCCCCTGGTGCTATTAGGCAAGTGAAGCATCCACCTGACCACCTCTCTCTCTCTCTCTCTCACACACACACACACACAGAACACTGATGCTAGGAACAAAGGTGATTCTCTGAATGTTTCTGGGGCAAGAAATGGGAGGCTGAATTCAAGAGTACTTCATGAAAAGTGGCTTTTGTGGCCAGGTGCACAGAGCAGGACGTGGAGGGCAGGCCCTCTGTGCTCTGTGAATATTTCCCTCTGGTTTCCCAGGTCCCCTGCCTCTGCTCCTCAGCTCTTGACTTGTGACCTTCCCTCCTTCCTCCCTCTGGCCAGGGAGACCGGGTTCCTGCACACCCTCATATCCAGGATGCAAGGCCGGTACCACTGAGATAAAATGACCGACTTGTTCCAAGGGTATTTGACTAAGGGGCGGGGGGAGAACTGTTCAGCATTGTGAATGCCTCTTTAATAATAGTGAGAAGTCTTTAGTACAAGTACCGCTTTAAAATTTATTTATTTTTAAATATTTTAAAATGTTTATTTATTTATTTATTTGACTGAGAAAGAGGGAAAGAAAGAGAGAGAGAGAGAGAGAGAGAGAGAGAGAAGGGGCACACCAGGGCCTCCAGCCACTGGAAATGAACTTCAGACACGCACACCCCCTTGTGCATCTGGCTAACTTGTGTCCTGGGGAATTGAACCTGGGTCCTTTGGCTTTGCAGGCAAATGCCTTAACCACTAAGCTATCCCTCCAGCCCCCCAAAATTTTATTTATTTATTTGCATGAGTGTGTGTGTGTACCAGAGCCTCTTGCCACTACAAACGAATGCTAGACACATGCACTGCTTCTTGCATCTGGCTTTACTGTGGATACTGAGGAACTGAACCCAGGCCGACAGGCTTTGCAAGCAAGTGCCTTTGATCACTGAGCCATCTCCTCAGCTTAAGAACCCCTTCTGTTACTCTTGTTTTTTTTTTTTTTTTTTTTTTTTGGTTTTGCAAGGTAGGGTCTCACTCTGGTCCAGGCTGACCTGGAATTAACTATGTAGTCTCAGGGTGGCCTCGAACTCATGGTGATCCTCCTACCTCTGCCTCCCTAGTGCTGGGATTAAAGGCGTGCACCACCACGTCCGGCTTGTTACTCTTTCTTTACATAAGTTAAGGTCACTGTGATTGAACACCCTCATTCACAGCTGGCAGGCCCTTTCCTGGTGTCCAGCTGCTTTGAGCGGAGGACCCTCAGCCAAATGGCTGCTCTTCATGGAGGCCTGGCTACTTTGTGCCCTCCATGGGCACCTCGGGGAAGCTATACTGCAGCCACAGGCACTTGCTGATGAGCACGAGTGTGTTCCAGAAGGCACCGTCCCAGCCACAACCGCTTCAAGCAGGAGGGTCAGGAGTTTAAGGACAGTCTCAATAAGTATGAGGCCAGGCTGGGTTACATGAGATCAGGTTTCCAAAAAAGAGCACCCCCTGCCATGACTCCATTTTAACTAGATAACCTGTTTAAAGACCAAGATGTGTTCAGCCTTCCCTATCTGCAGACCTCATTGCAGGTTGCATTCAACCAACAGTGGATCAAAAATATCAGAGAGATGGGACTGGAGAGATGGCTCAGTGGTCAAGCCGTGTGCCTGCCAAGCCTAATGACCCAGGTTCAATTCCCCAGTATCCTCGTAGAGCCAGATGCACAAGGTGGCACATGCATCTGGAGTTTGATTGCTGTGGCTGGAGGCCCTGGTGTGCCCATTCTCTCTCTCTCTCTGTCTCTCTCTGCTTGCAAATAAATAAATAGATAGATAGATAAGTGTATTTGCTTTAAAAAATCAGAGAAAAAATTTGCAGCTGTACTGCATATGTACAATTTTTTTTATTGTCATTGTTCCTCAGACAATACCAGATTAAGAACTCCTCATTTACATTGTGTCACGTGTTAGAAGTCATTTAGAGGTGATACAGAGATACAGTGTAGGAAGATTGCCACAAGAGACCAGCCTAGGCTCTGGTGTGAGATTTTCTCTTGTGTGTGTGGGATGACATACAAAATGTCTGTGCAAATATAATATTATTATTTTACTTTATCAAATTGAATGCCATAGATTTTGATACCTGAAGGATTCCCTTGACTCCTCTGCAATGGATGCTGGGGAGTTGATGGTATCACTATATTCTGAGGTTCTGGAGGTTAGAGCCTCTATATGTAAATTTGGGAGACAGAATTCAATTTGTGACACGCTCTATCCCATCCTTTCCTATGCATGTGACATGCTAATGATGATGACATGAGAGGAAGGAAGGGGCTTTTCTCCCTGTAGTGTTCCCTCACCCTCCTTAAGCTGCAAGTGGATGTGCAGAGCGCACACTGACTGAGCAGGAAGCTAAGACACTTGGGTTCCTCTGTCCTGTAAGAACAAAATAGTTTCAAGTATGGTCCACGAGACTCAAAATGTGTATGCGCTCTGGGCCCTTCTCCTCCACGGCCAACGCTCTCTCTCACTTGTGCACTCCAAACCACCACCACGCAATATAAAGGTGAATGCTAATGTTCATACCAATAGCTTAAAAGATTTTTTTTTTCTTTCTTCTTCTTTACTTAGAATGGTAGCAAATTCAAAAGTTTAAAACACCATGAGTCAAGAGCGAAACTGTGCAGAAAGGAAAGAGCTTGATCCTAGGACCTCTAATGGCATCCTATTCTGGCTTTGTGAACAGGGGCTCTGTGGTGGGGAATTGGCAGGCAGTGAGAAAATTCACCAAGTCAGACCAGAGTAGAAGAAGGCAAGTTTACTTAGTGCACGGGAAGCAGACAGCAGGCAAGGGCTGCAGGAAGGGCTGGGCTCTCCAGAGCATTCTTCAGATACAAATGAGGGTAGTCCTGATCGGCTGGTGTTTGACTCTAGGCGGGAGCTGGGTTGCCATGGCAGCAATTCTGTGGTACTGGGTTAATTTTATTTCATTTATTAGAAACTTTATTGTATGGACAAATAAAATGATTGGTTCACTCCCCTCCTCCTTGCCTCCATTCCACTGAGGGCCCTACTCAGTGGGGCCAGATTAATTTTGATTATCTGTGTTGTTATGTCATTCTGTGGGGCGTGACTTGACTGAGAAGTAGCCACTGTTTATATATATAATTTATTTATTATTTGAGAGAGAGAGAGGCAGATCAAGAGAGTTAGCACCCCAGAGCCCTCAGTTGATGCAAGCAAACTCCAGACATATGCACCACCTCATGCATCTGGCTTACAAGGGTACTGGGGAATTGAAGCTGGGTCCTTTGGCTTTGCAGGCAAGCACCTTAACTGCTGAGACATTTCTCCAACCCCACTGTTTTCTTAATGGAGCTGCTAGGGATGCTTCCACTAGCATCCACTAGCTTCCACTGTGGAAATTTGCCAAGGGACGATTCCCTTTTGGTCTCTTAGCCACAGCCTTCTTGTGACAAGTTATGCATTTCAATTTGAACTGGGCCAAAGTTTGTAGCAGGGTTATGTATTTGGCTCTGCTAAGTCACCACAGACCCTCGCTCCAGGTCCATGTACCCTGATTGGGTCTTCTCCCAGGATGCCTGTGTGCTGTTTGGCTTAGGTCTGGTCACATGCCCACTAATTACACTGGGGGGGGGTCTCCATCTGAGCCACCCCCCCAGCTTGGTCAAGGCCAGTCCCTACCTATCTCCAGTCTGCCCTGTTGTAAGGGGCAATATGAGTGTCATTAGGAAGAAGGAAAAGAAGACAGGTTCCTGGATGGACAGCAAGTGACTGCCTGCCCTGTGTGCTGTTGTCTTTAAGGATCTGCCACCATTACCGTCCACTGTGTATCAAGTTCTCTTTAACATCTGCTTCCTCAGGGAGACTCAGAGCTCCATGAGGGCGGGCACAGGGCTTGTCTGGCTTGCACTGCTCACATCCAAGGTGAGGTACCTTAGAAAGAGCACATTGGATCACGTGATCAATGACAAGAGTTCAGGACATGTCAGGTCACTTTTCAGCCCAGGACTCTTGACAATCAATCAGGCTGTCCTCATTGGACTCATGAGTCAAGTTCAAGGTTGAGCTTTAGTACATCATCTTCAGATACAGGGGCTTCTGGGGACCCCCAGGCACCAGCTGCCCTCTTAGCCTTGCTCTATGAACAGGTATGTAAGTAACTGTCCATCATGGGCTTGGTGTCCCAGCACAGTCCCTGGGACTCCAGCCCATCTTTTCCTTCTGGAAGACTCTACAAGCCAGCCTTGTTTTCATTCAAAATAGGTATGTCAGTGTTCCCTGCTGGCATCATTTTACCTGACTGGGAGAAAGTGGGCAGAGAAGGGCCATGCGTGCACAGTCGAGTTAGAACTCTACCAGTAAATGCCTCGAGCCCCCTTACAGCCCACCCTCGTGGTTCTTCTTCACTGCTGCCTGACTGATTTCAGAAGCACCTAGGAGACACCTGTGGGCATGTCTGTGAGGGTGTTTCCAGGGAGAGTTAACTGAGGAGGGAAGGCCCACCATGATTTCTGGTGGCCCGAGGTTCCAGGCTGAATAAAAAAGAGAGAGAGAGAGAGAGAGAGAGAGAGAGAGAGAGAAAGCGAAGAGCCCGGCATCTATCCCTGTGCTTCCTGGTCTGCCCAGATGTGAAGTTTTCCAGCTGCACACCATGCTGGACTGTGCACTCTTCAACTGCGAGCCCAAATCAACCTTTCCGTCTTGAAATTGTTTTCATCAGCTATTTTCATTTCAGCAACGAGAAGAGGAATGAATACGCCAATCTGGTAGCAGGCTGCTCTTGAGTAACAGACCCATGGATTGGATACGTGTAGAATAACGGTTTCAGAAATTAGTCAATAATTACTCATTCACTAGCTAATGGGCCAGTACACAGTGAGGATGGGGCTGACTTCCAGCAGATGATTCATTAGCCAGCGGGGTGTGGGTGTGGGGCTGCCTCTATTGCTGGCCAGGATTGCCCACACACACAGGTGTAGGGAGGCAATGAGGATCTGCCTCATTCTGCCTCATTCAGCCCCATTCTCCCTCAGCCCACATCCCAGTATCCTCCTTCAATGAGCAGACCCTGCTGGCCAAGCAGACACCTCCCGCTGTGCACAGGGACTGTTTAGAAGGCTCCTGCTCACCTTGTAGGAAGGGCTGAGACTGACTGCTCCTTGGTCCCAGCCAGCAGCGGGGGTGGGGGGGGGGAGGAGGGAGGAGGAGGGAAGCTTCTGGCAATAGGGGGTTGCAGACGGCTTTTGGCTTTTCTGCAGCCAGAGCAATGAACGAGAGCTTGGTTTGGTGAAATGAACACTTTAGCATGAATTAAACCCTTGGTTCATTAGGCCACAGAAGAAAGAGGTGAACTGCAGGTGGACATAGATGTGGGCTCTGGAGCACAGAGAGCTGGCTATGAACCCCAGATCTGCTGTTTGCCAGTTCATCCTACCCTATAGGGAGAGACTGAGGCTTAGGTCCCAGGTTGCCCCATCTACAGACAGGGAGACGGGTCACAGGATGGCACTACACCATATCCGAGGGGGTCTGCATATGCCCAAGGCTCTTTTCTGAGTATTGTTGGTGACATCTAAGGGCTGAAAACTCTGTACCACTGGCCCACCTCATTTGTGCTCACTGAATGCTGGGAAGTGTGAAGGCATGTCTGCAAATCCCCAGGGCTCACTTTCCCAGCAGAAGTCAGAGCCTAATCCCCACCCGATGAATAATGGCCAGTCTCAGTGATGTATTTATGATAGGAAGCAGGCGAGGGCTGGAGAGATGGCTTAGCGGTTAAGGTGCTTGCCTGCCAAGTCTAAGAACCTATGTTCAACTCTCCAGATCCCACCTAAGTCAGACACACGAAGGTGAGGCAAGTGCAAGGTTGCACATGCTCACTAGGTAGCACAAGTGCCTGGAGTTCAATTGCAGTGGCTGAGACCCTGGTGTGCCAATTCTCTATCTCTCTCTATATATTTCTCTCTTCTCTCTCTCTCTCTCTAAAATAAAAAGAAGAAGCAGGTGAACATGCTGCTGCCTGACCTCAAGGCTAGAGTATAAAAGTGACAAGACTTCTGCTCATTTTGGCCCTCTTGGAGCAGATTTACCATGCCAGTGGGGAGCCCAGGCCACAGAATGGACTCCTGGTGAGTGGCTGGATGATATCTCAGTCAGTAAAGCACTGGTATCAAAGCACAAGGTCCTGAGTTCAATTCCCAGAACTTGCTTTTTAAAAAAGCTGAGTGAGCTGGAGAGATGGCTTAGTGGTTAAGGCTCATGCCTGTGAAGGCTGAGGACCCAGGTTTGATTCTCCAGGTCCCACGTAAGCCAGATGCACATGGTAGTGCATGCGTCATTTGAAGTGGCTAAAGGCCCTGGTGCGCCCATTCTCACTCTCTTTTAAATAAATAAAAATAAATCTTAAAAATAAAAAAAATAAAAAATAAAAAGCTAAGCATGGTGGCATGTACTTGTGATCTCAGGGCTGGAGAGATAGAGGCAGGTAGATACCGTGGGGCCCACTGATCAGCCAGTCTAACCTACTTTGTGAGTTCCCGGCCAATGAGAGAGTATGAAAGAAAGAAAGGAAAAGAAAGAAAGAAAGAGAGAGAGAGAGAGAGGGAGAGAGGGAGGGAAGAAGGGAGAGAAGGAAGAAGGAAGGAAGGAAGGAAGGGAGGATGGAGGGAGGGAGGGAAGGAAGGAAGGGAGAGAGAAAGAAAGGAGAGAGGGAGGGAAGGAAGGGGAGGGAGAAAGAAAGGAGGGCGGTAAGGAAGGAAAGAAAGAGGGAAGAAAGGAATGAAAGAAGAGAGGAAGGAAGGGGAGGGAATGAAAACTGAGGTTGTCATCTGGCATCCACGTGCACTTGCATGCATATGCACCTACACACACACACACACACACACACACACACACACACGTGAAATTTCAGCAATTAGCCCAGCTGATGTTCCAGCTAACTGCTAGCACCAATGGAGATACGGCTGAAGGAGGAAGCCTTCCACGGGACCACTAACCCTAACCCCCTTGTCAAGTGCAGAGCAGAAGAACTAGATATTGCTGATAGACCACCAGCCAAGCAGGCAAAAGGCTCTTGCCTAGAGTACAGAGCTCTTCTGCAAGAGGAATGGCATACTGGGGCATGGCCTGCAGCCTGGGGTGGGGAGGGGTTGTCGCTCCTTCACCTAGCAGTGTCTCCTGCAGAATGGCCACCCGGGCTCAACAAGGGTGGGCTGCCCTTTGCTTTGATCTTGACGCCTGACAGTTCTTCACACCAGCTCAACACTGACCTCAAGGTTGTGTTAGAAAAGATTAAAACAGTGGTATGTGCCCCGGTGATGGCTAAGATTGAACATCAACTCATCAGGATCTAGAATCTCCATGGAGACAAGCCTCTGTGCATGCCTGTGAGGGAGTTTTTGGATGGGGTTCGCTGAGGTGGGAAGATCCAGTCTCACTGTGAGCAGCTGGGGGCTGGGGGACTGGACTGGATGAAAAGGAGAAAGCAAGCCATGCATGCACCAGCCGCCATCTCTCTCTGCTAGCTAACTGCAGACGTGATGTGACCACGTGACTCCTGCTGGGATGCCTTCCCCTTCCCCACCATGATGCACTGGCCCCTCCAACTGTGAGCCAGAACAAACCCTTACGTTGTTTCTGTCAGGTATCTCCTTTTAAAAAAAATTTTATTTTTTTAGTTTATTTTAGAGAGAGAGAGAGACAGAAAGACAGAGAGAGAATTGGCGCACTAGGGTCTCAACCACTGTGATCGAACTCCAGATGCTGGTGCCACCTAGTGGGCATGTGCGACCTTAGCTTGCTTCACCTTTGTGCATCTGGCTTATGTGGGACCTGGAGAGTCGAACATGAGTCCTTAGGCTTTGCAGACAAGCGCCTTAACTGCTAAGCCATCTCTCCAGCCCCCCCCCATTGGGTATTTCATCACAGCAATGAGGAAAACTAATATAGCCCTCCAAGCAGTCTGGTGCCTGCCATTCCCTGCAGGTGAGACCCCTCCCAGCCCCTTTCTGCCATCCTTCACGTTCCTTAGGAAAGATCAGCTACATCCTCTGTTGGGCACACGTCCATGGCACAGCACACACTCATTATCTAACTCCCGCCCTGTTCCTGCATGCAGGGGAATTGTGCTGTGCGGATGGAGGCTATTAAGCTGTCTCCTTAGGCTGTGACTTAGGAGCCTAAGGTGGGTTCCCATTCTCTTTGGGTGGGTGTGGGGCTTTCTCTGAGCACTTCTCATCATTGCATATGGGGAGGAGCACCCCCCAACCCCCCTCATTTGGTGTCACCTTCATTTCCTTCTGGTTTCCTGCCACCTCCTTTCATTGCAAGGGCACATTCTGTGACTGTCAGTCTCTCCTGCTGAACCAATTTGCCTGAAAAAGGCTTCCTTACTGGGGTGGGCAGCAGTTGGGCCTGAGGAAAAACTGCCTTGATGGGTCCCAAACTGGGGCTGCTGCAGGAGTCCCAGCTCTTCCTTTCACAGAGCTAGTTCTATTTCAACTACCCCTAGGCACGATGTAGGAAGGAAGGCATTTCCTGGGGTGCTGCCTGCACCTGGATACATGCTAGAGTCCTTCCTCTGTGGCCTGGTGACCTCAGAGAGTCCCTCCTTGTGCCATTTCATCCAGTCTTCTGTCCCATAGGCACGCATCTGAGCTGCCTGTGGTTAAGACAACAGGTTACCTCACAAACTACAACTGTCCTGGTGGGAGCAAAGATATTCTAGAAAGACACTTGTGTCCCTACCTTGGAGTATCAGACTATTGAGAAAAGGAACTAAAATCCTTACACCCCCCCCTCCGGCCCCCAGGAATCTCATACTGGGAAAGGACAAGGCTGAAGCCTGGTGCCAGCCAGAGAGGAAGCTTGTCTCCCAGGCATCTGCCCTAGTAGATAGACCATCTTGTAGGAGAGACTGGAGCCCAGATAGTGATGGGTCAATGATGGGCAGGACCACACGTAACAACTCTAGTGATCAGCTGGGTAGCTAAGAGCCCACAGGAGGGCCTCTCCAGGCTAAAGTCAAAGTCAGCAGGCCTGTGCTTCTGAGTGGCATGTAGAGTGTTCTTGCCGTCTCCTGCAGAAACTGGGGTGGCAATAATCTCTGCAGTCCTGGGTTTTCAGGCACAGCACGTGCTCCCTGTTCTGTTCTCACTGGCCTCTCTCTTCCCCCAAGCCCTTCTCCATTTGTGGTGGTTTGATTCAGGTGTCCCCCCCAAACAGCTGTTCTGAATGCTAGGTTCCCAGCTGATGGATATTTGGAAATATCCTCCTGGAAGTGGTGTATTGTTGGGGGCGGGCTTATGGATATTATATCCAGTGTCCTCTTGCCAGTGTTTGGCACACTCTCCTGTTGCTATTGTCCACCTGATGTTGGCCAGGGGGTGATATCCACCCTCTGCTCATGCCATCATATCTGCCTGCCATCATGGAGCTTCCCCTCAAGCCTGTAAGCCAAAATAAACCTTTTTTCCTCCCACAAGCTGCTCTTGGTCGGATGATTTCTGCCAGCAGTGTGAACCTAACTGCAACACCAAGTAAGGCTGAGTCCTCAAGTGCTGGGCTTTGGATCGATACATATCTTGAGGGTCACCCACTTAACCTGGGACAGCATGCTTTCAGCTGCTATAAGTGTCCCCTCTTCCTTTCTACTTTTCTGTTTTTTTTTTTTTTTTTTTTCAAGGTAGGGTCTCTCTTTCTATCTCTGCCTCCTGAATGCTGGAATTAAAAGCATGCACCACCACGCCTGGCCCTTTCTACTTTTTAAAAATTTGAGCTAGGGTCTCATTTTGTAACCCAAGCTGGCCTCTAACTCATAGTAATCCTGACTTAGACTTCCAAGTGCTGGGATTAAGGGTGTGAGCTACCATATCTGGCTCTCTCTCTCTCTGTTTCTCTGTGTCACAAACCCTAGACTATCCTTAAACTCACTATGTAACTAAGGCTAGCCTTGAACTCCTGATCCTCCTGCTTGCATCTGCTAAGTACTGCAATTACAGGCATGGCCCACTGCACCTGACCTCTTTCTATGTTTTTCAAAAATTTCCCAGATTTTATTTATTTATGAACATGGGGGGGGATGTGTACATACCACAGTGTGTGTGTAGAGGTCAGAGAACAACTTGGAGGTGTCTGTGCTCTTTTTCCACCTTCTTTGAGACTGTCTCTTGCAGCTGAGGAGTGTCAGATTAGCAGGCCTGAGAGCAGCAGATTCTCATCCCATTGTCTTAGGCAATGGGATCAGAGACACGTGCACCACTTTGCGGTCAGCTTTACTTGGGTGATGGGAGGATCAAACTTGGGTCAATCAGCTTTGCAAGCAAGCACATTTCATCAAAAAGCCATCTCCCCAACACCTCCTTTCTACTAGAGAGAGAAAGGTGATTAACTCATGAAGAATTTCTTAAGTAATAACTAAAGAATTCTTGATCATTGCTGAACAAAAGGGGTGTTAACATTCCGACGGGTTTACCAGAGAAATCTAACCCAATTCAAGAACCTGCTTTAATGTTTTGTGTGCTGGCTTCCAGGCACACGGATCTTATGATGCCTGGATCCGAGCCAGGTGGCTTGTGAGGGGCTGATTCTGTGGGGTTTGTAGCATCCCAGAAAGTAGACCGCATTGTCATATTGGGGAAATCTGTAGACTTGTGTTCACCGGGCATCTTGCTGGGTTCGAGCCTAGGTGGTACCTGAGGGACAGACCACTACCACACTTCATATCCATGTTGCCCTGGAAGCTTCCTAGTTGGGTCCAATATAAGGAAAATGCTTTAAAGAAGGCTGACAGGGGCTGGGCGTGGTGGCGCGCACCTTTAATCCCAGCATTCGGGAGGCAGAGGTAGGAGGATTGCTGAGAGTTCAAGGCCACCCTGAGACTACATAGTGAATTCCAGGTCAGCCCAAGCTAGAGTGAGACCCTACTTTGGAAAACTAAAAAAAAAAAAAAAAAAAAGAAGGATGTCAGGGAGAGAGCAGTCTGAGCTGGGGATTGAAGCCAGAACAAGCTAGGCAAGTAGTCTATCACTGAGCACCACCTTCACCCTTAGAAAACACTTTCTGTTCATAAGAAAGTACACTGGGTTTAGTGCATGAAGGCTTATCTCTGGGAAAACAGTCTACGATGTCCAGTATGTCCAGTCCTGCATGCCCTACATGTGGCATACATGAGATTCACAAAGTGGGAATCTGTGGATCTCTTTCTCCTGAGACTGTTGAACCTGGCTTTCTCAGGCTTCTAGAAAGGGTCTCGCCTCCCCGGCTTCCATCCTTTCTAAGACTTTGCCGAAGAACACGCTGGAAGATGAGGCTTCTTGTCCAGCTGACCCTGACAGTGTGAGCTGCTGTTTCCTGCTTTTCTGTGGTCCCTGGAAACCTGAATTTGGCAGCCTGTTCCTGTTGGGTGCAAGAAAGAAAATCCCATATCGATCTTCAATGAGCACTGGGGGAAGAAAGACTGTAGAGTTGCACTTTTTTTTTTTTTTTTGTCTTTTTAAATCTGTGCTGGGAGGCCTCTCCTCCCTTGGGCCCTTCTGCATTCCTGCTGAGATGAATAGCACACGCAGGGCTTTGCCAGCATGTTCTTTCCCTCTCCCCCCCTTGCATGTCAGCCCTGTTCTCTCCTCCCCCTTTCCCCTTTCCTTTCCTTTCCTTTCCTTTCCTTTCTTTCCTTTCCTTCCTTTCCTTTCTTCCTCCTTCCTTCCCTTCCCTTTCCCTTTCCTTTCCTTTCCTTTCCTTTCCTTTCCTTTCCTTTCCTTTCCTTTCCTTTCCTTTCCTTTCCTTTCCTTTCCTTTCCTTTCCTTTTCCTTCCCCCCTGCCCTTCCTTTTCTTTCTTTGAGACAGGAGCTCACTAGGTAACCCTGGTTGACCTGGAACTTCCTGTGTAGCCTAGGCTGGATTACAGGTGTGAGCCACCACAATCGGCCAGCAGAGTTTTGTCATGCGATGAGCACCCATGTGTCCCCTTGCAGCCAGGGCTGCTGAAGCAAAAGACCACAGGCAGGGAAGTGTAAGACATGAGTCTTAAGGTTGCCGGGTGTGGTGGCGCACACCTTTAATCCCAGCACTCAGGAGGCAGAGGTAGGAGAATCACTATGAGTTAGAGGCCACCCTGAGACTACATAGTGAATTCCAGGTCAGCCTGGACTAGAGTGAGACCCTACCTCAAAAAACCAAAAAAAAAAAAAAAAAAAAAAAAAAGAAGCCCAAGGTCAAGGTGTCTCAGCTTCTGCAGGCTTATCAGTGGTCTTAGGGGGTCCATTCCATAGTCTCAGTCTCCATCTTCTCACTGCCTCTGCTGTCTTCTCTCTTCTCCCATGAGGATGCAGGCCTGTCACATGGGTCTAGGCTAATTCTTTTTGTTTTTAATTTTAGAGAAAGAGAAACAGAGAGAGAGAGAGAGAGAGAGAGAGAGATTGAGAATTGGCATGCCAGGGCCTCAGCCACTGCAATAGAATTCCAGACACTTGCACCACCTAGTGGGCATGGGAGACCTTGCACTTGCCTCACCTTTGTGTGTCTGGCTTATGTGGGATCTGGGGAGTCAAACAGGGGTCCTTAGGCTTTGCAGGCAAGTGCCTTACTCGCTAAACCATCTCTCCAGCCCTCAAGGTCAATTCTTATCCAGAATACTCTCATGTTTGATTGATTTAAACCCTCAAGGCCTCCTCTTCCACATAGTGTCATGGGCACCAGTTGTGGGTGGACACACCATTTGATGAGCCACTGTTCCACCTACCTTCTTCCTAGTGAATGATTGAAAAACCCAGTGTTATGTGAATAACTGGCTGGTGCGTGTCTAGGCTGGGCACCCTGAGACTGACTGTCCCTCACTCCTCCAGCACTTCCAGCTCTGGTTTCTGCTGGGTCCCCATTTCTTCTTTCTGTGTCTCAGCCCCAGAGTCACTCACTAGGCTCTGGGTGCCAAGTGAGGCTGGAAGCTCTGGTGGACAGCCAGCCTGTCGAGTGCTCACTGGCCAGCTGCAGGGCCAGCCTTCCACCGTGCTCTTTCTGCTAGGACCCTGTGTATTTAAGCCTCAAAGTTTTCAACATCATCAGTCTCTTAGCATCTGTCACCAGGCCATTGGTTCTAAATACCAAAAGCTGAGAGCATGCACGTCTTTCATGTAAATAATGCATATTTGCATCTGGCCTGAAACTTCTTTCTGTAGCAGTTACCTTCTCATGGCTAGGACAAAATACCTGACCAGAAGGGGTTTATTTTGGCTTACCAGTTTCAAGACAAATTTTCATCAGGATAAGGACAGCATGACAGGCAGCTGGGGAGGAAGCGACAAGAATGAGCCAGCTATGGCGAGGCTGTGGAGAAATAGGAACAACCTTTCACTGCTGGTGGGAATGTAAAATGGTTCAACCACTATGGAAAGCTATATGGAGACTCCTGAAAAGGATGACCATAGACCTACCAATGGACCCAGTTATTCCCTTATTGGGCATATACCCTAAAGGCCCCAAGCCTCAGATCAGAGACATTTGCTCAACCATGTTTATAGCTGCTCAATTCATAATAGCAAAGAGCTGGAATCAACCCAGGTGTCCATCACTAGATGAATGGATAACAAAGATGTGGTATATCTATACTATGGAATTCTACGTAGCAGTAAGGAAAGATGAAATAAGGAAATTTGAAAAAAATGGTCAAACATGGAACAGATCATCCTCAGTGAGCTCACCCAAGCACAAAAAGATAATCGTCGCATGGTCTCGTTTATCTGTTGCTCCTAACCTGAAACCATGTGGCAGGTGGCCAAACCAAATAAACACTCTGAAGCCCAGACAAAAGGGAGGGTGGGAGGGAGAGAAAGGGTGGGAGGGAACGAGAGGGTGGGAGGGAGAACAAGGGGGAATACAAATTGGGACCCAAAAGGAAAAGATACTATAAAACCCTTTATTCTGAACAACAGGTTAAAACATTGATCCTTCAGCAGGCCCACAGAGGGAACACCCGAACCACAGGAACCTGGAGAGAGCATCATGAAGGCCAACCTTAATCTTGTCCTGCTTCTCTCTCTCTTCTCTCTCTCTCTCTCTCATTCTCTCTCCCTCCCCTCTCTATACTCACTTTCTCCTCTATATTATCTTTTTCTTCCCTCACCTTCCTAGGTGCAGACTTATAACTCCCAGTGCCAGCATGGGGTGAACTTCCACAATGAGCTGTTGATCTGAAACACCTACAAGGTTTCCCAAAATAGACAGACTTCTGTCAGAGTTCTTGGTGACCCACCAAAGGTTAAATGGCAAGACCCTACTGTTGAAGACAGCTTACGTGTGTGAGACCAAACATGGAGAGATATGTTCAGAATCTGGAAGAGGGTCAGTCCCCAGACAGTTAGCTAGTCTAGTACCAGAGGGCGCTATACAAGCAACTGGGGGAAAATGACCGACATCTATCCAAACAACTTGCAGTCTAAGATACCCAGCAGGAAACAACTTGACGTAATACTCATACAAGTGCAGTAGTGGCAAACAGCCATGGTGGGTTACCAACTGCTCTTGATTTGGCTAATAGATCCACTCAGTGGAATGGAACTCATTGCTGGAACTGGGAAATAAGTCAAAACCAGGTACAAAAAATGAGTTCAGTCTCCAAGATCAAGATACCACCAAATGTGGGCTAGAAGAGAGCCAACGCATATAAACTTCCCTCCAAAACATAGATGGTCATCCCTTCTACCTAGTACTAACTTTTCTCTCCGATGGAGAATTTGCTTATCTTTTTTCAGGTGGACAACGAACCTGAAGGGACGATCAGCTAACCACACCTCACCAGGGCCCCAGCTGAAACCATAGAACAACGCAGGGGAAGGGCAAGAGTTCAGCGTTCATGGCGATCATGACACCAGAAAAAGGCTGAAGGAGATAAACACAGAGATCATCCAACTCCAACTAAGCCAGATATCCAGAGACACAGAGGCTCCCAAAACCACATCACTGAAGCAGAACTAAAATGACCCTGATGTGGCTCAGGGAAACTTGCGGAAGAGGGGGCGGAAAGATTGTTAGAGTCATAGTTGGGGCATTATGCACAGAAACTGGGGCCAACCCCCCAGAACTCTTAACTAACCTCACAATGCTTGACCCACATTCCCCATTGACAAGGGTCCCTTTGAAAGAGGGAGGACAGGGAGGAGGACAATGGAACCTTTACTATGAATGTAAAATCAAAATAATATAAATAAAAAATATATATATAAAAGAATGAGCCAGCTATGAACACCCAGTGGGGCTGGACTAATAAACTTCAAGACCCATGCCCAGTAACACACCTCCTCCAGCAAGGCTCCACCTCCCAAAAGCTCCACCAGCTGGGCTGAAGGGATGGCTAAGTGGTTAAGGCGCTTGCCTGCAAATCCAAAGAACTCAGGTTTGATTCCCCAGGACCCACGTGTGTGCTCATTCTCTCTCTCTCTCTCTCTCTCTCTCTCTCTCAAATAAATAAAAACAATCATAAAAATAAGTATGAGTAGTAATCACAAACACCTGAGGTATGGGGGAACATTTCATATTCAAATGACCACATATATTAAATTTTAAATTGTTTTTAGATGGCTCATGACACCTCATGCAATGCTGATACAATGCAAATACTTGTCATCCTGTGTTGTTTAGAAAATGAGACATGGGGACAGTCTGTATGTGCCCAGTACAGACCCAGTCAGAAGCTCTGTTACATTTTTCAATACACTCTTGGCTGAAACAATCAATACAGAGCCCACAGACAAGGAGCCACTTGTTCTGTCATCTGTGGAAGACACCCACTTCCTACCTCCCTTTTTGGACCCCCAAATGTTGCTCACATGCCACAGGTAACCAGGCCCAACAAAACAGCTGTTCTGTGCTCCCTACAGACTCCCCATGGTTCAGCTGTGTCTCCCTACATACAGTGCAGGCTCTTCCCTATTCTCAGACTTTTAGGCAGAGCTCAGCCCTAGACCTTCATCCTGCTGCTGCTGAGCCCTGAACCCCGAGCTGTCCCCACAGGCTTATTTTATCTGGCATCCATTCAATGTCACCTTACCAGGAAGGACCTTCCAGGTGATGCTACACACTGGTCATATCCTGCACTCACATGACAATCTATTTCCTGACCAGATCTGATGTCTTTCCTATGGGTGCTCCAGCTTCAGATTGTGTTTGGTACACAGTAAGTGCTCAATAAATGTTTATGAATGAATGAAGTTACATGATGTCTAGGCCTCACCAAGCAGCTTATAAGGAGCTGTTTTGAATTCAGGCTGCATGAATTGAAATTTTAACTTAAAAGCAGATTTGAGGGGGGTGGGAGATGATTCAATTCTTAAAGTGTTCACTTGAAAGCATGAGGACCTGAGGCTTGATTGCTAGCACGCACTTAAAAATGCAGGGTGTGGTGGTGTGCTAGGGGGAAGAAAGGCAGACCCGTCTGGCTTACTTGACAGCCAGTCTGGTCTAACTGGAGAGCTCAAGATCAATGAGACACAGCACGTCTGAGGAATGATACCTGAGGTTTTCCTCTGGTCTACACACACACACACACACACATTCACCTGCACACACGTGCATATGTGCACACACACACACACACACACACACACACACCAAATCTGAGAGCAATTTTATTGTGGCATTCTGGAAATGTCTAATTAGTAGGTATAAGGACCATGGTCCAAACTCCAGTGCTGCCTGAGAACAAGGTAGGTGACACACTGAGCAGGTGTTCCACAAACCGTGACCCATGACTGCCCTGACCTGGCCCCTGTGACCATACAGGTTGTGTCTGTGCCAGAGAGGGATGTGTCCACCTCTCAGAGGCCCTTCCCTCATATGGCAGGGGCATGCCAGCATCTTCGGGCATGGGAGATGGAACACACACGCCTATTTCTGAGACTATCTTGATTCAAGGCCCGAGGGGCTCTGGCCTTGACCTTTATGGCGTGTTTCTGTCCAGAAACAGGCAGCCACAGCACTCCCAGCAGAGCAGAGGGAAGCCATTGGCCTGGCCCTCTGGTCCCTAGTCCAACTAGAAGCCACACAGTACCCAGGCCTTTGCAGACTCTTCCTGATTATCTCTCCAAAGAGGCTTACCAGGGAGGGACTACTCTGTGGAACCATGTCCCAACTATAATGTAAGTGTGCTTGGAAGAAAATATCTCTTCATCTGAAATGGATACCTGTGTATCTTAAAATTTCCCCATAGTTCATCCTTTGTTTCCCCGTTCTTCTCTTCCTCCCCCTTTATTTCTTTTTCTTTTCATGTATTTATTTATTTGACAGCAAAAGAGGAGAAGAAAGAGAGAATAAGAATAGGTGTGCCAGGGCCTCCAGCCACTGTAAACAAACTCCAGATGCATGCGTCCCCTTGTCCTGGAGAATCGAACCTGGGTCCTTCGGCTTTGCAGGCAAATGCCTTAACCACTAAGCCATCTCTCCATCCCTCTTTTTACTTTCTGAAATTTTTTTTATCTTTGGAGAGAGAAAGAATGTTCTCTCTCTCTCTCTCTCTGTGTGTGTGTGTGTGTGTGTAGACTCTTACCCCTGCGAACAAACTCCAGATGCATGTTCTACTTTGTGCATCTGGCTTTATGTGGGTACTGGGGAATTGAACCCAGGCTGGTAACCACTTAGCCATCTCCCCAGCCCTTTATTTATTTATTTTTGAGACAAGGTTTTGTTGTGTAGCTCAGCCTAGACTTGAACTTGCAGCAAACCTCCTGCCTCAGCCCAGCCTCCTATGTGCTGGGTCTACAAGTGTAAGCGATCACACCCATTTCTCTCTCTCTCTCTCTCTCTCTCTCTCTCTCTCTCTCACAACTGTTTTAAGTGCATAGCAAAACTGACCAGAATAGAGTTCCTTCATATTCTGTCCCTACACAGAAAATGGTGACCCCTTACCAATATCCCCCAGCAGGGGGCGCATGTGTAGAGGCCTGAGAGCCATCATCTCCACCCCATTTGCACCCTTAGCAGCCCCTGGCCCTTTAACTGCTTCCATTGTTCCTGCGTTCCCAGCCTGCCATAGTGGTGGGAGCTCACAGTGGGTTGGGGGGGGGTGGGTGTCAGTCTCTTCAGCCTGATGTCTCTCACCTAGGAATGACTGCTTGTTCATTTTTCTCCCTAAATAGTATTCCCTTGGCTACATGCCCCACAGTGCGGCTAAATGACCTCTGAAGGACATACTGCTACTTCTGTGAAAGAGGTGATGTATCAGTCACTTTCTTGTTGCTATGACAAAACACCTGACACAAAGGAGCTCAAGGAAGGAAAGGTTTATTTTGGCTCACAGCTTCTGAAGGAACATATGCCACCATGGTGAGGCAGGTATGAAGATGGGAGTGTGAGGTGCTGGGCATCTGCACTTGAATGACAAGCAACTGAGCCATCTCCCCAGCCCCCCTGGGATGTTCTATGTGTGTATTTGTTTTCAGGTCGATGAGAAAATTATACAATACAAACCATGTCAGCACAGTGTCCAGCCAGGACTCTTGGTTTTGTCCCCTCAGGATGCTATTAGAGGGTCTTGGATAGCTGTGAGCTGGTAAACCAGTTCTCTGGCTTGGGGGAAGGAAGTAACAGAGGCTGTGATAGAAATGCACAACAAAAGCAACTTTAGGAGGAAAGAGCTTATTTTGGCTCACAGTTTGAGGGCTACGGTCCATCATGGAGGGGAAGGAAGGTACATGGCAGGAGCATGAAGCAGCTGGTCACGTTACATACACATTCAAGAAGCGGAAAGAGATGCATGCTGGTGCTCAGCTCACTTTTTCCTTTTTATTCAGTCCAGGACTCCAGCTCATGAGATGGTATTGCCCACATTAAGCATGAGTCTTCCCTCCTCAGTTAAATATCTCAGAAGATGCCTTCCCACACATGCCCAGAAGTATTTCCTCCTACATGATTCTAAATACCACCAAGCTGACTGAAGATTAACTTTTTTGTTTGTTTGTTTCTTTCAAAGTAGGGTCTAGCTCTAGCCCAGGCTGACCTGGAATTCATTATGTAGTCTCAGAGTGGTCTTGAACTCATGGTGATCTTCCTATCTCTGCCTCCTGAGTGCTGGGATTAACGGCGTGCGCCACCACGCCTGGCTTGAAGATTCACTATGAAAGACAAGGCCATTTTCAGAATCCAGAGCTGCCTGTATTAACCATAACAAGAACAGTAGGTGAGGTCTGAAGTTACAAAGAAAGGGTCTCAAAACGTATCACATGGAAGTCACAACGTCATACAGAAAGTGTTTCTGGGGCTGGGATGTAGTTGGATGGTAGAGCACTTGCCTAGCATGTGGCCCTGGGTTTGATTCCTAGCATCACAGAAAATAAATAAATAAATAAAAATTTCATCTTGTCTCAGCCTCTTTCAGTATGACCACACAACCTATGGCGAGTATACAACGGCCATTCCTTTCCCGTCCCAAATTCTGAAGGCCCACTCTGGACTGCTGGCAGCAGTGATAGAAAGGGTATGCTTGATTTTTCCATGTGTCACATCCTGACAAGCCTATGGTAGGTTGAAAATAGCCTACACTAAAAATCATGGCTGACACCTGGCTTGTAGATCTCACACGCCACACAGCACAGGGCAGCACTGGGCATGTCCCCCTGTGGTCGTAGGCCTGAGTCAGAGAGCCAAATTGTACCCAACATCACAAGAGAGGATTGGACCATCTAACACCAGCCCTGGGGCATGAGCAAGATTTGACATTCCAAGTGTGATCACTGAGAAGTAACAATGTCACAAATGCAGCTACCATGGGCTGCAGACCCCTGTGTATGGGGAGGCAGGGGCATGCTCTGTGGTCCTCGGGCCAGCACAGGGCCATCATAGGGCCAGCACAGGACCAGGGGAAATTCTAACATGGCTCATTCAGTGGAGACCTGCCAGGATCTCATTAGGAATGAGAGGAAATCAAGGCATGGGAGGAAGTGAGAGCTCTTCTGGGCAAGGAGATCACCGCAAGCAGGAGCCTTTTGGGTCAGCTGTGGGAAGGGATGGAGCCTGTCGACAGGGGAAGAGGTGGTAGGGCTTGCAGTCTGGGACCCAGAGATCAGGCTGAGGAAGGCTCCCACACCTGAGAGACTGACCGTTCCCCAGGTGGCGGAAGCTCCCATTCTGTGCTCACTGTGGGAGCCAGGCCCAGAGCAGCCCAGGGTTTAGCATTTGGGGAGTGAGTTAATGAATGGTAGGCAGCATGGGGGGACTGTGAGGGAGCCTCACTCTACATATTAGGTGTGTACAGGCATATGGCATGTGGAGTCAGTTAATCTCCACAAGTAGCCCCCATTCTCAGGATGTCCCATCAGAGGACACAGAATTGTTGGGGACCCACTGCCTCTTTGGTGACCATATGGAGACTGGTGCCAGGCTGAAGGAAACAGACCCTGAGGATACTCAACACCTACCAAAGCAGAGATCCAGAGGCTCCTAAGAGCTCACCACTGAAGCAGATTTAAAACTCACCCACCACGGCTCAGGGAATTTTGCGGACGAGCTGGAGGAAAGATTGTAAGAGCCACAGGTTGAGACATCATGCCCAGAGGCATTCCCTCTCCCCCCCCCCAATAACTGACTACTGCACCCACAATGCATAAGCGACAACCCCATGGGGAATACCTGCAACCCTACTTAGGAGTGTCCCCAACGGAATGGGGGCAGGGACGAGGGAAAAGAGGCTACCAACACATGATGTATCCATATAAAATACGTTGTTAATAACCATAATAGGAAACATAAAAAAAGACAAAGGGGGAGCTGGAGACATGGCTCAGTGGATAAAGTGCTTGCCTGTAAAGTGTAATGACCCAGGTTCAATTCCCAAGTACCCACGTAAAGCCAGATGGACAAAGTGGTACATACATTTGGAGTTTGTTTGCAGTGACTAGAGGCCCTGGCACACCCATTCTCTTCTCTCTCTCTCTCTCTCTCTCACACACACACACACACACACACACATTCTGCGTATCTCTGTCTCTCTCTCTCTCTCTGCTTCCAAATCAATAAAAAGAAAAAAAGAAGGGAGGTTTATTTGGGCTCACAGTTTGATGGGATATAGTCCATCATGGCGGAGAAGGTGTGGCTATGGCAGCAGTAGTCTGAGGCTGCCTTCTGATACCTCAGTGGGCCAGGAAGCAGAAATAGGAAGTGTGGCTGGTGTAAAGATCAAGGTTCACCTTCAGTGACACAATTCCTCCAGCAGGGCTCTACCCCCAAAGGTTCCACAATAGTCCCAAACAGCACCACCAGCATCAGATGAAGTAATCACAAACAAGAGTCTGTGGGGGGGGGCAGTATTCTACACTCAAACCATTATAGATGCTGTGATGTCACCTCCACAGGGACGGACGCTCTGCATTGGGCTAGAGCCCTCAGCATTGGTTTCACCCAGAAACACCTCTGCAGAGCACACAGACTAATGTTTGACTGCATTCTGGGCCATGCTGGGTCCAGCTCAGGTGACATGAAACTCACCATCACACACGGTGAGATCATCAACCACAGAAATGGACAGCAATGTCTCCAGTGCCTCTCACTGTGGACTGGCTGCTCCAGTTCGACCGGCCCCGGCCCTCAGCCCCAGGGCCCTCGCCTGTGTTTCCCAGGCTCTGTGCATTCCTGGGCAGACCTCCCCAGGCTGGTGTGTGTGTGGGGGGTCTTTCTCATGGATGCCCTCCATATCCCAGAACAATCCTGCCTCTGTTTCATTGTTTGTTAGATAAACAGGCTGGATTAGGAAGGCAGCCTCCCTCTTCCTTCTTCTTCCCCCACAACCCACCCAACCAGCCTGGCCTGTTCTAACCCAAGAGGCTGGCATGCCATGGGACCAAGCACCCTTCAGCCAGCAGGGCCTGCACCTCCCTGCCCCACGAGCCTCCCTATGCTGGGGCAGAGGAGGTTCCAGAAGCTGACTTCAGACTGTCCTCTGCCAAGCATGGGTCCTTCCATCAGCTCCTCCCTGTCTTTGCTTCTCAGGAGAGCAAAGCAGTGCTCACGAAATCCACTTGTAGCCCAATGTGGTAGCTCACACCTGTCATCCCATCATGAGGCAGGAGGATTGCCATGAGGTGGAGGCCAGTCTGGGCTACAGAGTGAGACCCTATGTCAAGAAAAAAAAATGGGCAAGGACCAGACAGAAATTGGCCTTGATATCCATGACCTTGCAGTGCCTAGCAATACTTTCACAAGACCCTCAAAATAGAAGAAAAAGACGATGACATCAAATTAAAAGAGAGACTAATGGAGAGAGGAAGGGGATATGATGGAGATTGGAGTTCTTAAGTGGAATGGGGGGAGGGGAGGGACATATGATGTGTTTTTTGTATGTAAGTATAGAAGCTGTCAATAAAAAAAAATAATTAAAAAAAAAAAGAAAAATGGGCAAGAAAAACAGTCACTTGAGACAAATGGGATGAGCGCAATTACTCAACCCTCACAGGTGGTGCCAGGGATGGAACTTGGTGCTGAAGACCTCAAAATGACCAGAACATGGCTTCTCTCACAGCCGGCCAGGTACGGGGACTCTTGCCTGATGAGGCCATCATCCAATGTCAATGTCATGTTGGACGGAGTGTGAGGTGACAGAGTCCAGAGATTAAGACATGGACCCAGCCTCAGGCCATTGACACAGTCTGTGTGTGGTGTGGTGGTGGTGGGGGCGCGCATAGCAGTATTACGACAGCTCCATGACCCCACAGTGCTAGAATTGTCCAACAGGACCTGAGACAGAGTTCTCTGCAGAGGGAACACAGGGGACAAAGGCAAGAGGTCCATGGAGGAGGTGGCTCCTCAGGAGCATAGAGCAAGTTTGAGAGTGAACCCAGAGAGCCAGTCTGAGCCAGTCATTTCCTCCAGGGACCATAAAGGGTCCTCAGCAGGTACCAGGCATGGTCATCGGCCAGATAGTCTCTTGTCCTATGCACCCAAGTGGCCCTGTGTTCCCAGAAGACCACAGACCCTAGCTTTCCTGGAGTTGCCAGGGGCCACCCACCACCTCTGGACTCTTTGGGGCTCTAAATCCATGCTCCCTTCACTTGGGGAAATACAGATAGGTGAGAGAAGAGCTCTTCTGGGCTCCTTGCTGTCTCTGGGAGGACAGCCCTCAGCAATCCCTGAGTCCAAGGCAGCCTGCAGGTATAGGCTGCTATAGCACCAAGGAAGGAACATTCCGCCCTCCTGGCCCAGATCCCAAAACGTACTGGAGCCATGTGTAGCTAGAGGTGCTGGTTGCTGGCTGCCAAGACCAGAAAACAAAGAGCTGACTGAGAGCTCTGGATTCCTGTCCCTACTGCTGATTCCTGGCCACCACTGCTGTTGACCTTCTCAAGGCGTGATGGGATGCAAGGGGGGAGGGCTCAGGCTAACTTGCACAAATGTAGTAATCTTCCAAACGTCTTTGTCAGGGGTGGTGCCACGTGGAGAGTGGCCTGGGAGAGGGGATTTTGCCTTACATTTCAAGTTGTTTCAATTTTCTACAGTGTTTTTGTGGCTGAACCCCAAAGACTGAAACAATAGCAAAATAACTATAATGATGTGTGTGTGGTCTTGCTGTAGCCCAGGCTGACCTGGAATTCACGATGTTGTCTCAGGGTGGTCTTGAGCTCATGGCAATCTTCCTACCTCTGCCTCCTAAGTGCTGGGATTAAAGGCATTCACCACCACATCCAGCTTGTGTGATTTTTTTGTTTACCTTTTATTTATTTATTTGAGAACGACAGGCAGAGAGAGAAAGAGGCAGAAAGAGAGAGAGAATGAGTGCACCAGGGCCTCCAGCCACTGCAAATGAACTCCAGATGCATGTGCCACCTTGTGCATCTGGCTTATGTGGGTTCTGGGGAATCGAGCCTCAAACTGGGGTCCTTAGGCTTCACAGGCAAGCGCTTAACCACCAAGCCATTTCTCTGGCCATATTGTGTGATTTTTAATATATATATATATAATTTTATTTATTTATTTTTTTAATTTTTGGAGAGACACAGAGAGACAGACAGAGAGGGAGAGGAGGACAGATAGAGATGGGCGTGCCAGCAGTCTCTCAGCTGCTGTGAACGAAATTCAGATGCGTGCGCCCCCTTGTGGGCAAGTGTGGCATTGCGCCCTTGCGTCACTTTGCATCTGGCTAAACGTGGGACCTGGAAATTGGAACCGGGTTCCTAGGCTTAGCAGGCAGGCGCCTTAACCGCTAAGCCATCTCTCCAGCCTTATATATATATTTTGGTTTTTCGAGGTAGGGTCTCTCTCTAGCTCAGGCTGACCTGGAATTCACTATGTAGTCTCAGGGTGGCCTCGAACTCACAGCGATCCTCTTACCTCTGCCTCCCAAGTGCTGGGATTAAAGATGTGTGTCAACACACCTGGCTTAAAAATATATTTTTAAATAAATCATATTGGTTCTGTCTTCTATTGGTGTCCAGTTCAAAGCTGGGTCTCAAGGTCACATCAAGGTCCTTGTTACTCCCATATGGAAGTGATTTCAGGTCCCTGGCCCATGTTGCACCTTCCTCCCCGGGAGGAGAAGATAAAATTTAGAAGTGTTTTTTTCCTTAGTCCTCTGGTGGCTCTAAGGACTTGGGCTCAGCTAAGAGGTCTTTACCCGTGTGTTATTGAGTTTGGCCCTGACATGCAAGTCTGCTCTGATAAACAGAGAATGGAATGGTTGAGTGCTCACAGGAAGCAAGCCCGTGAATTATCACCCTTTTTGGTCCTTTTTGTGGTATCTTTAGCATTTGGCTCACGTCTCAGGATCTCATTTCATGCTGAACCATTCTAGGAAGTAGATGTCAGCACCTTCAGATTTTTCAAGACAGAAGCAGACCCGGAGATGTGAAGCCGATTATCCCATATCAAGCAGGCAGCAGACAACAGGGTTGAGATTTTGTTATTTCATGACTTTATTGCTGTTATACTCACACACCATGAACCATGCTCAGGGGGTTACAGTTTCACAAGTGCCTGACATATCTGTAAGGCAAGCTTTTTCAAACAGTGCTGTTGCCACCTGGGGTTGGTTATCTCTCTGTGGGAGGGGCCTTGTGGATTGTAGACCTGATTAACAGCATTCCTGGCTTCTCCTAGGTGCAGCCACAAAAATGTCCCTAGACCTTGTCAGATGGTCTCCGAGGGGCAAAGCCATTCCTAGTTGGGAACCACTACCTCTCAGTTGTTTCATTCTGTTGCTACCACAAAATGCCAGATGCTGGGTGCTTTAAAAAGAAAGAAGTTGGGCCTGGAGAGATGGCTTAGTGGTTAAGCGCTTGCCTGTGAAGCCTAAGGACTCTGGTTCGAGGCTCGATTCCCCAGGACCCACGTAAGCCAGATGCACAAAGTGGCACATGCATCTGGAGTTCGTTTGCAGTGGCTGGAGGCCCTGGTGCACCCATTCTCTCTCTCTCTCTTTATCTGCCTCTCTCTCCCTCTTTCTCTCTGTCCCTCTCAAATAAATAAATAAAAATAAAAATAAAGAAAAAGAAAAGAAGTTTATTTAGCTCTCAGGTTTTTGTTGCTTATTTGTTTGAGACGAGGTCTTAGTGTAGCCCAGGCTAAGAACTCCCTGTCAAGACTAGACTGGACTTGAACTCTCAGCAATCCTCCTGCCTCAGCCTCCCAAGTGCAGGATTCGAGCTTGAATAGCTCACAGTTTTAAAGGCTAATCATCCAACAGCAGGTAGTCTATGTGTTTGGCCTGTGGTGAGGTCTCCTTGGTTACCTCAGAAAAGGAGAGTAGCAGAGATGGGATGAGGCACACACAGAAGAGTAAATGTGGGGGATGGTCTGGTTTGATGATGACTTGCTCTTGTGAGAAATGACTCACTGCGAAACCAGCAGTGACCCCTTTGGGAGGAAGAGACTTTGTGACCTAGCAACCCTCCACTACTCCTCACCCTTCAGGTTGTGACTCCGAGGACCAATGGTGGGATAAACAGAACCAAACACAGGACTAGCGGATACACCGGAAGCCAAAATGGTAGAACACACACACTGTCAAAGTCCTCGTATCCCTTACTGCTTCCACCATCCCAGGCCACTGCCAGCCTGTGTCCTTGTCACCATAGGTTCTGCTTGCATTTCGTAGCCCCGTAACAAAGATGGACTCACTCACATCCATGGAATGGTGTGGGGTAGTGTACCATGGGAATGCACACTAGGGAGGGGCACTATTTTGAGAGTGACCCAGGCTCCCTCAGGTATTGGCAGCTGGTTCTTGCATTGCCGGGTTCCTTCATGGCATGGACAGATGGAATTCTACCTGTCTGCTCACTGTTGATGGCCTCTGGCATGGTTTCTAGTTTGGGGTGGTAACAAAGTGGTTATATGCATTCATGCCTACTTCTTTTCATAGGTGGGCACTTGTGCTTCTCTTGCTTGGGTACACAACATGGAAGGGCTACCCTGTACAACCATGCTTAAAGTCAGGCCTGGGATCTCAGCTACTGCCGGGGGGGGGGCTGAGGCAGGAGGACTGCAGACTCGAGGCCAGCCTAGTCAACTTCATGAGACCCAGTTTCAAAATAAAAAGTAGGGCTGGAGAGATTGTTTAGCGGTTAAGGCGCTAGCCTGCAAAGCCAAAGGACCCAGGTTCAATTCCCCACAATCCATGTAAGCCAGCTTCACAAGGTGGCGCATGCATCAGGTGTTCGTTTGCAGTTGCTGAAGGCCATGGTGCACCCATTCTCTCTCTATATATATGCCGCTTTCTCGCTCTCAAATAAAGAAAATAAATTTTAAAATTAAATAAATAAATAAATAAATAAGTAAGTAAGAAGAAGGGGCTGGGGAAATGGACATGGCTTCTTAAAGTAGTGCACATACTTGAGGACCCCAGTTCAAATCCTCAGCACCCACGTAAAAACTTGGCATGGTGGTGGTGTGACTGTAATTCCAGCACCTTGGAGGCAGAGACAAACCATCCCCTGTGCAAGCTGGCTAGCCAGACTTCAATCAGTGATCTCTGGGTTCAGCGAGAGCCCCAACTCAATAAAAATAAGGCAGAGAGCAACAGAGGGAGACACCTGACCTTGACCTCTGTTCTTCACACGCATGTACTCATGCACATGTGCACTGGCACACACACACATGTACAAAAATGAACACACACACACACACACACTCATGCTTGCACAAAAATATAGGGAAGGGGAATGGGAGGGCGGGGGGAGGGAGATACATACAAAATCGAATCCAAAGTGAATTGGTACCATAGAAACCTTCCTCCTGGCTAGCCAACTGAAAGATAAAACCCTCAATAGGAGTATGTGGGGGTCATCTGGTAAGAAGGGCCTTGGAGACGGTGGGATGAAGCCTAACCCTAAAACATTTGGCTCAGGCTTGTAACTCCCAGTACCAGAAATTGGTTACAACCCACACTGAGCTGTTGATCAGAGAGACCTGCAAGGTCCCCAAAACAAGACTGGCTTCTGTCAAAGCACTTGATTACTTGCTTGAGGTAAAAGTTAAGACCCTATTGCTGAAGACACCACATGCTGCAGACCCAGAACATCCAAAGATCCGGCTGAATCTGGAAGGTAGCCGGTCCCCAGATACTTAGGCCATGTAGTGCCTAGAAGCACTAAATGATCTGCTGGGAGAAAATGGATAACAATGCTTGTGCTATCAGGGGACACTGCTATACAAAAGCAACCAGCCTGACAAGACGGACACACCTGTGCAATAGTGGCACCCAGCCTAGGTGGGTAACCAATGGCTCTCTGATTGGCTGAAAGATCTGCTCAGTGGAAAGGAAACTATATCTGGAACTGGGACCTGAGTCAGAATCCTATGGAGACCAAGATCATGGACTCCAGTGAGAAACTCCCACTAATCTTTGGCCAAAAGACAGGCTACATCCATCAAAATCTCTCTAATTAACAATGCATGTCCCGTTGAACTTATGCTGACCTCATTCTCTGTTTTTCTTTTTCAGAAGGCAGAAAGAACCAAGGAGATGAACCACCCCTCACACATCAGCCAGGGCCCAGGTGAAACCACACAGGAATTGGTGAGATGAGCAAGAGTGCTGCTTTCATGGTAATCCTGATAACCTGCGCCAGGGTCATGAAGACAGACATTGAGGACACTCAAAACATACCCAAGCAGAAGTCCAGAAGCTTCCAAGAGTCCAACACGGTAGTAGACTTACAACACACTTGCCACAGCTCAGGGAACTTTGTGGAAGAGGAGGTGGAAAGATTGTAAGAGCCACAGAGTGGGAGGGAATATGCAGAGGCATTGTCACTCTCCAACAATGACTGACTGCCGCTCTCACAACTCATAACCCACAACCCCATGATGAATGCCAGCAATCCCACTGAGGAGGGCCCTCCGTGGAGTGGGGGCTGGGAGGAGGGATGTGATGGCACCAACACATGTTGTGGCCATAAAGTTTCTACTTAATAAAAAGAAAAGAGAGATTAAAAAAATAATAAAAAGAGGGTTGAGGATGTCTCAGTGGCTGAGCACTTGCCTAGCATGTATGAAGCTTACAGAACCAATCCCCAGTGACACAAAGCAATGACAATGACAAAAAAAAAAAAAAAAAAACAAAACAAAACAAAAAAAACATATTAAAGAAGAAAAGAAAAGAAAAAAGAGAAAGCAGCTACCATCATGCAGGTTTCTAAAGAAACCGTAGATTCAGCTTTGGGGTCAGCTCTTTGGTTTCTGTCACTGTTTTTACAGACCTAGAGCCCTAGATGGGGAGAGAGTGAGCAAGTGCAATTTGGAATTATTTAAGAACGTGCTAAGAGAAGAGGTCTGGGTGGCCTGAAGAGAGGTCTAGATATGCCAGCCACTGGATCAAGGCACCTAGGCTGACTGGGACCCTGCCTACTACCTACCTCTTCCTTTCCCATCCCCAATGCTCAGCTTCCACACCTCAGCGCGGGAGATGCACTCCATAGAGAATGCAGGCCTCTTCCTGGCACCTGCCTTCCACACTTCACTGCCCACATGGCCGGTTCAGGTGCCAGTGGCTTTAGTTCAAACTCTGTCCTGTGCGTTTGCCCTGTGAATAACACTCACATCAGAGCAATGAACCCACACTAAATTCCCCGGATAACCAATGTGTCAATTCATTTGTTTTTCAGTCTCATGGCTTCAGAACACACCTTCTGGGGTGATGGCTCAAAGGTTAAAGGAACTTGCTCGTAACACCTGAACACCTGGGGTCAATTCCCCAGTACTCACATAAAGCCAGATGCACAAAGTGGCACATATGTCTTGAATTTGTTTGCAGTGGCTACAGGCCCTGGTGTGCCCATTCTCTCCCCTCCCCCATCTTTCCTCTCTCTCTCCTTTCTCTCTGCTGGCAAATAAATAAATATGATATTAAAAATAAAATGGAAGAATTTGAGTCCACAAGACCACTCTGAAAGTGCGGGGGAGGGGCTAGAAACTTCAAAGCAGTTTTTCCTTCTTATGATATCTTTAATAAAGATTTTTAATAAAGATTTTTAAAGTGATCTTCATGACATAATATATAATCCTGGGTTCTTGCAATCAATAAGGTTTCTTTTGCAAAGCTAAATATAAATCTTTCAAGTAGTCAAACAAATCAGCACACAAAGACGTTGTTTTTCTTATTTCTAGAAACACAGGGATTAAATTTTAATCCATTGCTTTAATAAAACACAGACTAGCTTTATGTAATACATTGAGAATTAGTCGTGGGTGGAATATTCATTCAAAACGCCCATGTCTTTGTACTGGGAGATTGGTTAAACTTGAGAGGTTTTGGGCTTGCTGGTGACTTGAAAGTCATTTGAAAATACGTCTTCAGGATACCCAGACTTGTTGGCGCTGATACATGAGGCTGGGCTCAGATGGGAGAGCCACTTCTCCAGGGGATTATTATTATTAATATTATTGTTATTTGTGTGTCAGGGGATGCATGTATGTGCACGTGCATGTGAAGGCCAGAGGACAGCCTTGAGTATTGTCCCTCAGGAATTCTACCCACCTTTTAGAACAGAGTCCTTCGTTAGCCTGGAGCTCACCAAGCAGGCTAGGCTGGCTGGCTAGAGAGCCTCAGGGATGCTCTTATCTCCAGCTCCCAAGAGTGGGGTTGCAAACCCATGCCACCACACCTGACTTTTTCTTTTTCTTTTTCCTTTTCTTTTTTTTCTTGAGAGAGAGAGACAAACAGAGAGAAACAGAGAGAGAGAGAAAAAATGGGCCATTTCAGCCACTGTGAACGAACTCCAGATGCCTGCACCCCTTTGTGGGCAAGCTTAGCATTGTGTGTTTGCATCATGTCTGGCTAAACGTGGGACCTGGAGAATAGAACAGGCGTTCTTAGGCTTGGCAGGTAGGTATCTTAACCACTAAACCATCTCTCCAGCCCACACCTGACATTTTTACATGGGTCTAGGTATTGAACTCAGGTCCTCATGCTTACAGAGCCCTGGATTCATATTTTAACCACTGATGTGATAATGTTATAATTTCAAAGAATACAAAATTTTCAAAGAACATCAGTCTGATTTGTGAAGAATTCACTCATCATTGTCAATACTAAGAGGCAAACATTGCCAACCTGTTAATATGCATTTTCACGGGTGTATTTATATACCTATGCACACCTGTGAAAATTAGTAAATATAGAACAGCAGACATGATTTCAAGCTAACTCTTTTTTCAATCTACAACACATCAAATACGTCTTTCTATTTCAACAATGTCCATTTGGGCTGGGGAAAGGCTTGGTCAGCACAGTGCTTGCCTTGCAAGCATGAGGACCTGAGTCCAATTCCCAGAATTCATAGAGGCTCAGCATTGCGGTGCCTGCCTGCAGTCACAGTGCCAGGGAAATGGAGACAAAAGGATCCCTGGGTTCATTGGCCAGCCAGGTTAGCCTAATTGGTGAGCTCCAGGCTAAAGAAAACATGAGTTAGGCTGGAGGGATGGCTTTGTGGTTAAGGCACTTACCTGTGAAGCCTAAGGACCTATATTCAACTCTCCAGGTCCCACATAAGCCAGACACCAAAGGTGAGGCAAGTGCAAGAATGGCCATATCCAGTAGGTGGCGCAAGCGTCTGGCATTCTATTGCAGTGGCTGGAGGCCCTGGCACACCAATTCTCTCTCCCTCTCTCTCTGTCTCTCTTTCACTCTTGCTCCCACTCTTGTTCTCCCACATAAATAGGCCAGTCTGATGGGCTTGCCTCAAAAAATCAAAGAAAAAAAAGGTAGTTGGTATTCTGAAGTAATGATACCTAAAGTTACCTCCTGGCCTGTACATATGTGTGTATGTGTATAAATATATATATTTGACTAAGGGTTTGCGACCAGGTAGAAGCCTTTCCTTATTGCAAGTGTATTAGCCAGTTCTGCCATGGTAACAGATACACCCCACATTAGCCAGCTGCACAAGGGGACGCATGCATCTGGAGTTTGTTTGAAGTGGCTAGAGGCCCTGGTGTTCCCATTCCCCCACTCTCTTCTCTCTCTCTCTCTCTCTCTCTCTTTCTCTGCCAGGAATGGTCTTACATGCCTTTAATGCCAGCACTTGGGAGGCAGAGGTAGGAGGAGGATCACTATGAGTTTGAAGCTACCTTGAGACTATATAGTGAATCCCAGGTCAGGCTGGGCTACAGGGAGACCCTACCTCACACAACAAGAAAAACAAACAAACAAACACACAAGAAAGACTAGTTCTCATTATGTTGCATTGTCTTTCCTGGAGCTCACTAGGTAGACCAGGCTGATCTCAAACCTGAGTTGATCATCCTATCTCAGCTTCCCAAGTCCTGGGATTACAGGCATATACCACTACATCAGGTCTTAACAATGGTGTTGATATCTAATCATAACCTGCCTTTGGGGATTTTCACTATGATTATGTGCATGTTCAAGTGTGTATGTGTAGGTACATGTGTGTACATGTGTATGTGTAGGTCATTTGCACATGTATGTGTAGAGGCCAGAGGGCAATCTTGGGTGAATGCTTAGAGATGCCATCCCACCTCCTTTGAGAAGGGATCTCTCATGGTCTGGAGCTCACTCAGTAGGCTAGACTAGCTGGCCAGCAAGCCCTAGGGATCTTCCTATCTCTGCCTCCCCAGTGATGGGATTCCAAGAGTGTTCCATCATGTCCAACCTTTTTACATGGGTGCTAGGGAACAGATTGAGCTCTTCATGCTTGGGAGGCAAACACTTTACAGCGCCCTCATTGCCTTCTTTATGTCCCACCATAACCCAAGGAGTTGTTCATCACCATGCCTCCCATTCTGAAGATGACAAAACAGAGACCAAGAAGATTCAGCCCCTGAATGGTGGTGCTTCACAGGCTGGACTCCAATGCAGGTTGCTTGTGTACCCAGAGGTCTCAGCATTGTGCACTCTGAGGCCAGTGCTTTAGGCATTTGGGGATGTGGTTTGATCATCTCCACCTAGTGACACAGGAGAGCTATGGACTCTGCTCTTTGAGAGACAAAAAAAAAAAAAAAAAAAAAAAAAAAAAAAAAAAAAGCTGTCAGGCGCTGGAGAGATTGCTCAGTGGTTAAAGATCTTGCCTACAAAGCCTAATGACCAGAGTTCAGTTCCCCAGTACCCATCTAAAGCCAGATGTATAAAGTGGCCCATGCATCTGGAGTTCATTTGCAGTGGCTGGAGGTCCTGGTGTGCCTATTCATTCTCTCTCCACCCTCTCCTTGCAAATTAAAAAAAAAAATAATAAAAATAAACCTATGATGACAACCCAGCTGAGAGTAGGGCTATCATGAGGTCTAGTCCCCATGACAGCTGTTCTTGCATTTCTGAAAAGAACATGAGTGTTCCTGAGGCTCCTCCACCTCTTTCTGAATCTCCTTCCCATTCTGAACATGGAAGGAATGTTACACTTTCCAACCCCTTCTGAACACTTCCTTATCCCTTCTCAACATGGAGGGAATGCCACACTTCCCAACCCCTTCTCAACATGGAGGAATGCCACACTTCCCAACACCTTCTGAACATGGAGGAATGCCACACTTCCTGACACCTTCTGAACATGGTGGAATGCCACACTTCCCGACCCCTTCTGAACATGGAGGAATGCCACACTTCCTGACCCCTTGAGTGAGGCAAGTCTTCACAGCACTCCTCAGCCAGAGAAATGTGAGGTCAAATCCAGCATGACACATCCAGGTTGGAGCTCTTAGGATCAGCATATGATTCCTCTGACTCTCACTTCCTCTACCTCAGCTACTTTGGAGGCTCATGGAAGACAAATCATTCCAGATAATCTCCCAGACCCACATGGTGAGTAAACTTAAGTGATGTGAGTGAGAAGTAAACCATGGTTGGAACAGGGGGATGTTTGTTACCACAGCATTTCTCAGCCTACACTAGCTGATATAAGTCTCTTTCTTTTTTTTTTAAGGTTAAATTAAATTAAATTAATTAATTAGAAACAGAGAGAGGGAGGGAGAGAGTGAGTGAGAATGGACGCTCCAGGGCCTCTAGCCACTGCAAACAAACTCCAGATGCGTGCACCACCATGTTTATTTGACTTACATGGGACCTGGAGAATAGAACCCAGGTCCTTAGGCTTTGCAGGCATGCGCCTTAACCGCTAAGCCATCTCTCCAGCCCATAAGTCCCTTTCAATGGCACTCCATCCTCCTCTTTTGTAGGTGGTGCTCTAGCTAGCCTGCAAGACTCTTCTTCTACCTGTCACCAGCCTCACTGCTCTGGGTAACACAGATGACCTCCTGTATGGGGTAAGGATGGGGCTAAGGTATAGCAGAACTTCTAATGACACTACTGTCCCCAAACTAGATCAACGGCTGCCTGGCTACCATCCAACCCAGCCATGGGCCCTTTGTGCAGGTGACAATTTGTATGAGTCAGAGTTCTCTAGAGGAGCAGAACCGATAGAATAAATGTATGTTACAAAGGGGATGGATTAGATCTGCTTGCATGCTTTGGGCTGGGCAGTCCAGCAGTGGCTGTCTGTAGGCTGAAGTGGCTGAGAACCTGCTGTGCCAGCGTCCAGCCGCTGTGATCTAGCTGGCTCCCCTGACTGCTCGGGGCAGTTGTCATTGGCACTTCCATCACAATGGGCTCTGTAGCTGTTTCACTGCAATTGGGTAGTTATTAATCCCACGTCTCCAAGAAAGGTCACATTAAAAACGAGGCAGTCCAACTGCTGATATTAACTCTTGTGAATCAAGTCAGAGCTCCGAGTGGAATGATAGCTCTGTCCTGACCTTAGCATGCTCCAGTGCACACAGGCAAGGAGCCATTTCTGGCCGTCCTGTGGCTTGGCATGAAGGCTCTCGGCTAAAAAGCTGACCTTGCCTGCTGTTTGCAATTCTTAGCTTTTCCTTTGCTTAAGTTTTTATTTTTTGAGAACACATGTGGCAACAGAGACACAGCCCCACCCAGCAGAAGCCATCCAAGCTCTCGTGGCTGAATCAAAAATAAAACAACAAAAATCCAGGGAGGCAAATGTCTCTATTTAGCTGCTATTACAGGCATTGGCAGCACCTTGATGGTCCTTGCGCCTTGAGCCCATCTTTATTCAAGCTCAGTTCTTTTCTTCACATGGCAGAAAAATCTCATGCCTACCTTCCAGCCTGTGACAGAGCTGGCATTAAAAGGCACTTAGATGTCACAAGGAAAGAAGCCAAGGATAGAACCATTAAACCAAAGATACACTGGTAATTCTGTTGTGGGCCTTCCATACTCAGTTATCGCTGGGCCTAAGAACCTGTAAAGCCAGGGCCACCAGGACAAAGACTTTTCTTTTTTATTGATAACTTCTATACTTACAGACAATAAACCATGACATTTCCCTCCCCTCCCCCCATTCTCCTTCAGAACTCCACTCTATCATATTCCCTCCCTCTCTCCATTAGTCTCTTTTTTAATTTGATGTCAGCATCTTTTTTTCCTATTATGAGGGTCTTGTGAAGCTATTGCTAGGCACTGCGAGGTCATGGACATCGAGGCCAATTTCTGTCTGGACAGTTGCATTGTAAGTTGTCATATCCTTCCTTTGGCTCTTACATTCTTTCCGCCCCCTCTTCCACAATGGACCCTGACATTTTAAAGTGTGTTTGTCACATGTAGCTTTTTTCCCTGGAGAAACGTGTCTTCACTAATGCATGATTGGTGAACCAGTGAGTTTATTGGGGTTACTTACAGAGCAGGGTGAGGAGGTGCTTATTGGGAGCATGGGGGACTCAAAAGCAGCTGCATCACTGAAAAGCTCACTCCAGCATAGGTGATGACTGAATCTCTCGAGCTCCCTGCAGGACTTGCAGGCCCTTCAGCAAGGCAAATGGTAGAGTTTCTCCCCAAGCAATTGTTTGCACTTGATATCACTGTAGGGAGTTTCACACAAACTTATGGCCCTCTTCACTCCCTCCTCTCTCCGGGGGGAAGAATTTCAGTTTGGAGGAATTTGCCGTACAACCGTGTTGATCACAGCAAACGGAGGAGCCTATGAAGTCCTCTGGGACTCTCGGGGCTAAGCTGAACCCCCTCTGTTCTCAAGCACCCACCTTGCAGTGTGACTGTGGGTACCTGTAGGCCCTCAGAATACACATCCTTCACCTTGTTGTGACTAAATACCTGATGAAAAGCAACTTGAGGAAGGGTTTATTTTGGCTCTGAGTTCAGAGAATCACAGTCCAATGTAGTGGGGAAGACTGGGCTGACCAGAAAGCACAGGGAGGTGAACGCAGTGCTCAGCTTGATTTCTCTTTCCCCATTAAAAAATTTTTTTAAACAATATTTTATTTATGTATTTGCATGGAGAGAGAGAAAGCAAGAGCAAGCCAGCAAGCGAGAGAAGAGAATGGGCTCACCAGGGACTCCAGCCGCTGCAAACAAACTTCAGATGAAGGCATCACTTTGTGCATCTGGCTTTATGTAGGTATCAGGGAATGGAACCTGGTACATGAGGCTTTGCAGGCCAGCTTCTTACTGCTGAGCCATCTCTCCAGCTCATCCTTTCCCCATTTTTGTTCAGTCTGGATCCTAGCCAATGGGATGCCACCTCTCATACTCTGTAGATCTTCCTTTTTTTTTTTTTTTTTTAAGTTTTTCAAGGTGCCCAGGCTGACCTGGAATTCACTATGTAGTCTCAGGGAGGCCTTGAATTCAAGGCAATCCTCCTACCTCTGCCTCCTGAGTGCTGGGATTAAAGGTGTGCGCCACCACACCTGGCAGATCTTCCCTTTTTAGTGCATGCTTTCTGGAAACACACTCATAGACACAGCCAGAGGAGTGCTCACAAATGCCTGAAGTGATTTTTACTTACTTACTTACTTTTAAAATTTTTTATTTTGTGTGTGATATGGGTGCATATGGGCATATGTGTGCTGCAGCAAATGTGTGGAGGCTAGAATCCAACCTTGGCTATTTCTTATCTCCTTCCACTTTCTTTTTGAGACAGAGTCTTGCTCATTGTTTTTGCTGCCGCTGGCTGCCACCGCCACTTCTGCTGCTTTGGAGCTCCCTGGGCTTTGCCTCCCATTCCATAGGTATGTTGGAATTACAGATATGTGCATCTGGCTTGACATAGGCACTGAGGAGACTTGAACTCAGGTTGGCAGACTTACAAGGAAGTGCCTTTAACTGTGGCACCATCTTCACAGACCTAATTTATTTTTAAGACAAGGTGTTGCTAGGTAGCCTAGGCTGGCCTTGAACCGTAGTGATCCTTCTGCCTCTGTCTCCTAAGTGCTAAGATTACAGGCATGCACCACTTTACCCAGCTCTCCCTAGCCATTTCTTAATCCAATTAACTTAACAATGGAAATTTCCTGTCACAGTCCTCAAGGTGTGTTCCCCAAGGTGACCCATGAGTGGGATGAAACCTCCACAGGGGCACCACTGTACATTTTCTTTTATCCAACAAGTTATCAAACACTGCCTTTACTGCAACAAAACAGGAGGGCTATATGTAGGCTGGATCTGGGTTGGTAAATGTCCTCTGTATGGAGGACAGTTATAGCTGGCTATGGGTGACAAGGACATACTTAGTGATCAGCCACTAGTCATCCGAGGAAGACTGCAGTCCCTAGAGTATGAAGTGGCACTCTCCTGGGGTGATATCCCATTGTCAAGTGCAAGGGGTTGTCACTATTCTCAAGTTCCAGAAACTTCCGTTATGACCGGTCTTACCTGTTTTCACTATTATATGTGGTAGAAGGAATCTCTGCGTAGGAACATGCGCTCCAATGTCATGCAGCCAAGGGCCGCTGACCTCCTGTGACAGGAAGTTCCGTGTTCTGAACCCAAGCCTCCCACTTAGAGTTCTATCCTTGTTATTTTACCAGCAGGTGCAGGTTGAATCCACCTGCCAGAGGCCACTGTAGTGACTCACTAGCAACCTGATTTCTAAACTGAATAGTGCCAGTTCCCCTCCCATCCATCTCAGATACAGCAATTAGGACATTTCCTGAGGGTCAGTTATGCGTGAGCTCTGTGCTCAGCACCTCTGGAAACCTTCATGAAACCCATTGAAGCACACACAGGAGCCTGGTCCTGGCATGCTCTGGTATGTCCTAATGTTAGAAGACTGGGTCAAATGCCTAGTCTGGGTGGCAGAAATGGAACCTTGGATCCATGTGGCAGGTCATATGCTGGGCACTAGCACTGAGTTTAGCTCTACCTGATGTGCCAGTTGGCCACTCTTTCACAGTGATTTCTGTTCTCTGTGTTCTGGAAGTTGTTTTTATTATTGTTGCTTGTTTTCTTTTGAGAGAGTCTCATTTTGTAGTCCAGGCTTGTCTCAAACACACAGAAACTCTCCTGTCCCAGCCTTCCAAGTGCTGGGATTACAGGTGTGAGCCACTGTTGAGGTTTGAGTGTAAAATGTCCCCCGTAGACTCATGTGTTTGAATGCTTAATCCCCAGTTGGTGGCGCTGTTTGGGAAGTTTGTGGAGTCTTCAGGAGGCAGAGCTTTGCTGGAGGAGGTATGTTTGATGGGGGCAGGATGTTATAGGTTAGCCCTTTCTGATTTCCTCCCTGCTGATTCGAAGATGTGGTGCTGGCTGTCTGTTCCTGCCATGCTTTCCCTGCCACAATAGAAACCTTGAAACTGTAAGCTGAAATAAACTCTTTCCTTCAGTGCCTGACTTCTGGATGGATGTTCGATGTGGTTTCTTCTTCCAGCTTGTCTTGTGACACGAACAAGGACAGCCCAATGTCATGTTCATATGATTAAGTGTGTGTGTGTGTGTGTGTGTGTGTGTGTGTGTGTGTGTGTAGTGTGGTAGTGGGGTTAAGGTCTAAAAGGTTGCAGGGATGCAGTAAACATCAATGTTGTGTTTCACACAAGTCAGAGAAGTCTGGCGTCGAAATGTAAGTGCTCCTTCCTTCATCCTTCACCCTCCTTCCAATGTCAGGCCCATGCCCTCTGCACTCAGAGCTGAACCTGGGGCACAACCTCATGTGGACTGACACACAGAGATGTTTCTTCTCATGGGGCGATGCCAACATTTTGTCTGCCTTGAAAAAAAATCATGACCCTTCTCATGCTATTATTTTAATAACAATGGTGTAACAACTAATTGGTAATGAATAATAAAGCAGTTATATGGATACTTACTGGAGAACTGACATGGAAAAGATTGACCGTATAGCAGCGTGTTTGTAGTCCAGTAATAGTTCCAATAGTAACACGTGCCCCCGGGACACTTGCCTGGTGTAGGGATGATTTTGTGGGATGAGAAGGGACACTGGTGATGAGAGAAGCCTCTCATGCACCTGCCACCCAATCTCCCAGTATCTGCTGCCATGGAAACGACAAATGGCCCATTCCCATCTCTGCTTGTTCCAGGAATGTGACGGGTGAAGCATGGTGATCAGAGAGGTGTAGAGAACTATAGAGTTACGTCCCATCTCATGACAGGACAGGAAGCAGACACCAGGTGACCACAGTATCAGGCAGTGTACGGACATGTGGACAGTCTGGAGGACATTGGGTTATCAGGGTTTGCCCAAGCAATAGAAGTTCCTGCCCAGTATTGGTCCTCCTGCACTGCCCTCTCAGTGCTGTGCCTGGACTGGCCCTGGTTTAACCATTAGAGTAGATGCCTGAAACAAGGCCTTCTGGGGGCAGGAAGGCTCCAGACTCCTGGGGAGACAGATCCTAAGGAAGAGCCCCAGCAGTAACTAAGACACACACACACACACACACACACACACACACACACACACACACACAAAACCCACTGAGGCAGGTATAGTGGCACAGGCCTGTAATTCCAGCATTAGAGAGATAGAGGCAGGAGGATCAGGGGTTCAAAGTCATCCTCAGCTATACCGTGCACTCAGGCCAGCTTGGGCTACAAAACAAATGAGAGAGAGACAGACAGACAGACAGACAGAGGGAGAGAGAGAGAGAGAGAGAGAGAGAGAGACCACTGCAAGTGTGGAGATGGCAGAGGCAAGTCCTTTTGCTGCTGTGATTCTGGGTATCCCCACTGACTCTGCCTGTACAACCCCACAAATGGCTCAGATCCTAGGTCCCCCAAACCCAGGCTGGCCAATGGTGGTGAGCTGAGCCAAGGAGGGGTGACACCTGTTTTCTTAAAGTGCTTCAGTAAATCCCAACATTAGCATCTTCTGCTGCTAATGAAATGGAAGCTATGACCTTTTTTTTTTAAAAAAAAATTTTTATTGACAACTTCCATAACTGTAGACAATAACCCATGGTAATTCCCTCCCTCCCCCCACTTTCCCCTTTGCAACTCCACTCTCCATCATACCCCTTCCCCCCCAATCAGTCTCTCTTTTATTTTTATGTATCATCTTTTCCTCCTATCATGATGGTCTTGTGTAGTAGTGTCAGGCACCGTGAGGAGTAATCAACAGTGGACACTAAGTGACCTTTAACAGGACCATAGCCCTGTCTGCCTTTGCCTGTGTGCTAGGAACTCTTCCTAGGAATGACCAGGACATTTAAGGGGCATCCAACAGTGAAGGTTGTCCACATCATCCAAGAAGCCAAATCATTTACATTTTGGCTTTTATACCACCAATTCCATCGAGATTGAATTTCTTTAGCTCTGATCTGGCAAAGGGCAAAGTAATTTTTTTGCTTCTGCAAATATGGGCACCTTACCAATTCTTCCATATCCTACCCAGGCAGGCCCCAATTCATTGCTTTATCCATCCTTAATGTGAAAATTCTCACATTGCCTCCAGAGAGACAAGTGCATAGACATTTCTTCTTCTAATAAAATTCCGTATTTAGGTCAGTTCAGTGCCTGTGGATGATAACTTGTTGTCACTGAGCTCTGCTCTGTGTGGTCTCATATAAAGGTGTGAGGTCTGCCTTAACTACTTCACTCATCGCTGTGACAAAACACCCGACACACTCACAGGTGATACAGTCCATCATGGTGGGGCATGCATGGTGGCAGGAGAGTGAAGGCTGGTCAGCTGCACCCACAGTCAGGAAGCAGAGAGAGAGAGAGAGAGAGAGAGAGAGAGAGAGAGAGAGAGATGAACGCTGGTGCTCAGCTCATATTCTCCTTTTTCTGTAGCCCAGGACCCCAGCCCATGGGATGGTGCTGCCCATTCATCTGGGTATATGTTCCCACCTCAACGAATTCAATCTAGAAACTCCTTCCCAGACATGCCCCGTAGGCTGTTTCCATGGTGATTCCAGACCCTATCAATGCCAGTCAAGATGAACTGTCACAAGGTCCCTTCATAACATGAAGGGTGGATTCCAGAATACCCAAATCTGAGCATGCTCAAATGCCTTCTAGAAAACTGTGCAGTGTTTGCGTATAACCTATTCAGGTCTCTCGTATCCCTTAAACCATCTCCGGTTAACTTACAATACTTAGTCAACATAAATGCTATGTAAGCAGGTATTATACTGCTTCGGGTATATATGACAACAGAAAAAGTCAGAACATGTTCGGCACAGGTGCATTTGTTCCCCCTCTGAATATGTTGGTCCAAGTTAATCACGCTGAAGGCAGTAAGGACTGTGTTTAACACTGTGCTCTTTGTAAGTGGGGGGGCTTGCAAGGTGCTCTCCCCCGTTTTAAGTTTGTGCTCTACCCACCAGGCTACATGTGATTTGACCTGCACCCTCTGTGGTGCCCCGCACCCTTCAGTCCTTAGCAGCAGCTCAAACAGGTTTCTTGAATTACACTGACTTGGACATCTGGATGCATCATGTTCCAATATTTATCGACTCCACTCTGCAAACACCAAGTTTGCAAGGCAAGAAGAGGGATTTAGAGCCCCAGGGGTGGGTTAGCAAATGCAGATGAGGGCAGGATCCTGCCTGCTTATTCTGCAGGTGGGGCAGAGAGCAGAACTGGACTGTCTGCTGGAAGGATCTCCTGAGCCAGCATTCCTACAGGAGGCAGGAACCTTCAGACTCCGTGTGCATGGAGGATGGGTTTGGATCTCGTGCAAGGAGAGGGAAGCCACCTAGGAGATACAGCAGGGGAGGCGTGAGCAGGGCCAGATAAAGCCCTCTAAGGGTTAAGGCAGGGGACAGCTCTGCTGAGGAGGCCCAACATGAGTAGCAGAGGGAAGCAGGACCCAGCAGCAGAGATGGAGATACACGCTGGATCCAAGATGGGCCAAGGAAATCCAGTTCACCGGACCCTGGGATGTGAGGGGATCTGGGACCAAGAGCAGAGGTTCAGACACCTCTAGGTCACTAGCTTGGGCCACTATGTTGGTCTGTGTCACCTCTGCCTCTAGCGGAGCCCCAGGAGGACCAGCATAGTGGAGAGAAATGTTGGACCCTCTTGCACAGGATGAGTTGAAAGTCCTGGTGAGTTGAAAGTCAAGTGGACATCAGAATGGCATGCCCCCTGTGGGGATGGCGGCTCTAGGTTGGTCCCCATCACAGTCACACACAGGTGAAGGCTGGGATGTGGTATAATTCTACTGTGCATGTACCTCAAGAGAATTGTCCCCTAGGCATTTTCTCATAGACAGAATGGGATGATGTGTGATGCCATCGTCGGACTTCTGTCCCCTCATCTGTGCATGCAGGTCATCTTTTTTGTGACTATAAATTTAAATATAACTATCCTCTGTACACTAGCCACATAGTATTCCACTGTATGTTCATGCCAGATTTAATTTGTGAAGTGCATTTATGAGATTAATCCATTTGTCTCCAGGTGTGGCAGCCAGCTTCACGTTGCTGGAATAAACCTCCAGACCAGAGACAGTTTATGGGAGAAAGGGATTTATTGAAGTTTACTGATCCAGGGGAAGTTCCATAATGGCAGAAGAAGCTGGCCCCCTTTCACAGGTCCACGCAGAGACATACCACCACCAGCACCATAAGCAAGCACACTCCAGGAACCCAGACAGAGCTCAAGCACTTTGCATATCTTTAGACTGGAATTCCAGATCCGCCCCCACTAACACCTCCTCCAGCCAGGCAGCTGGATATCCAAGTTTCAGCTTGAATACAATTCCTGAACCTATTGGGGGACATCCATTCAAACTACCACACCAGGTTTGGGCTGTCAGGAGTAATTCTATTATACATATTCATACAGGGGGGCTGGAGAGATGGTTCAGCAATTAAGGTGCTTGCCTACAAAGCCCAACAACCTGGGTTCAAGTCTCCAGTACTCACGTAAAAGCCACCTACACAAAGTGGTACACACATCTGGAGTTTGTCTATAGCGGCTAGAGGCCCTGGCATGCCCATTCTCTCTCTTTCTGTTTGCAAGTAGATAAATAAATGTTTTTAAAAATAAAATGAATAAATATTCCTAGAGGTTTTAGGCAGAACATAGGTATTTCTTTGGGTAGTGGGGGTAAAAACTGAGGCTGCATATAGTAAGCATATGCTTAGCTTTGTGAGGAAATGCACATCACTTTCTGAAGGGTCTGTACCTTTAAACATTTCCAGGGGAAGTACCAAAATTTCAGATTGCTCCGAGTCTCTGCTGGGACTTGTTTTTAAACAGCTACTCTGATAAGCTCATTGTTTAGTGTGCCTCTCTAATGATTGGTGGCAACACTGATCCTCGAGCTTAACTGCATCCATGTGTCTTCTTGTCCAAATTAAAAAAAAAAAAAAAAAAACACCATCACCACCACCACCAACAAAAAAAACCCCTTGATACTCAGTCTATAAACTTTTAGTGAATGAAGGGAGGTAAGGACAAAGGAAGGAGGGAAGAAAAGGAAGAAGGAAGGATGGAGAAGAGGAAGAAAAAAGCAGGAAAAGGAGGCGGAAGGGAGCCTAGGAGGGATCTTAGTGTTTGAGAACTGCATAGGTCATACTTCTGCCCCTCATCTGTCGGTATGGGTCATCTTTTTAGTGTCCACAAATTTAAATCTATTCACTTTCAAAAAAGAGCATTCCAGGGCTGGAGAGATGGCTTAGCAGTTAAGGTGGCTGCTTGCAAAGCCAAAGGGCCCAGGTTTGATTCCCCAGTACCCACGTAAGCCAGATGCATAAGGTGGCACATACGTCTGGAGTTTGCTTGCAGTGGCTGGAGGCCCTGGTGCATCCATATTCTTCCTCCCTCCCTCCTTCCTTCCCTCCCCCTCCCTCCCTCTCTTTTTCTGCCTCTTTCTCTCTCTCTCTCTCTCACTCAAATACATAAATATAAAAAATATTTTTTAAAAGAGCATTCCATTGCTAAGGCAGTTTTACAGCAGTTGAACCCCTCTGCTTCCTTGAGGTTTCTTTACCCTCAATTCACATTCTCTGCTGTGGTGACTTGGGGTTCCTGTCATGGCTTCACCCGGAAGCATGAGGCCATTTTAAATTTGATTTAGGGAACCTCCACCAAGGCTCTGTTGAAACAAGGATGTGGGTTCAGGCTGCTGTATTTGAAAGTTGACCCTAGGAGTGAGGGAACAGGGGGTGCAGAGGTTGAAGACCCCAATAAAGGTGTGTTGTCTGGGTTTCTACTATAAGCATGGAAAGCTCTAAAGGCAATTCTAGGTGGCTACAGAGAGCACCACTGTTCTGCTCTCAGAAACTGGGGGGTGGGGGGGGTGACACGTGTCCAAGGACATGAAGTCACGGTGGTCAAAGACACACATACACAAAGCAGGTAAGGCAGGCTGATTGGGGGTTGCCCCCAGGGACATCCATTTCTTTATTCTTTTTTTTTACAGTATTTTTTTTTTTTTTAGAGAGAGAGAGAGAATTGGCATGCTAGGGCCTCAGCCACTGAAGTCAAACTCCAGACACTTGCACCACCTAGTGGCCATGTGTGACCTTGTGCATGCCTCATCTTTGTGTGTCTGGCTTATGTAGGATCTGGAGAGTTGAACATGGGTCCTTAGGCTTTGCAGGCAAGCGCTTTAACCACTAAGCCATCTCTCCAGCCCGACTTCTTCATTCTTTTTGCCTGCTTTCCATCTTTCTTTCTCCCTTCTTTCTTTCTTTCTTTCTTTCTTTCTTTCTTTCTTTCTTTCTTTCTTTCTTTTTTTGAGACAGGATTTAGGCATATGGCCCAGGTTGGTCTTAAACTTACTATGTAGTCCAGGTTGGCCTTGAACTTGTGATCTTCCAGTTTCTACCTCCACAGTCCTGGCATGTAATACCACATCTTGCTGACTCCTCCATTCTTCAGGCTGTGCCACCATCAGGAGGCTGGGGAGAGGTCCTACAGGGGAAGCAGGAAGACAAGAGTGTGCTGGAGGTGGAGGGAAGTGCCTGGAGCCTGGACGGAAGCCCATAGTCCATCTGTCCAGCCAGGTTTGTTTCCTTTCTGCTGCTTGACACATCCTCCAGGAGAAAGCTTCAGATTCGGCCTCCTTCTCATATTCCAGGACAAGCCCAACCTCTCTCCACTCCCTAGTTCATAGACCCTGGACAACTGTGTGCCAGGAGGCCTTATAGAACAAACCCAGAGCAATAAACACGTGGGAAATGAAGGTAATAAATGTTAAGGCAGGAGAAACCCAGTATGCCTATCAGCAGAGGAGCAGCTGGGTCAGGTTTCTGTGACTGAACTAGAAACTATCATGAAATGATGGAGATGAGCCGGGCATGGTGGTGCATGCCTTTAATCCCAGCTCTCGGGAGGCAGAGGTAGGAGGATCACCATGAGTTCAAGGCCACCCTGAGACGACATAGTGAATTCCAGGTCAGCCTGAGCTAGAGTGAGACCCTACCTCGAAAAACAAACAAACAAACAAAATTATGAAGATGAGTATGTTTTCCAAGTTTTGATGTGACAGAACAGGAAGAAAACAGGTATTTTGCTAGAGTGTAAAACAGGTTTCAAAAATGGCAAGAAGGCCGGGCGTGGTGACATACACCCTTAATCCTAGCACTCGGGAGGCAGAGGTAGGAGTGTCACCATGAGTTCGAGGCCACCCTGAGACTACATAGTGAATTCCAGGTCAACCTTGGACTACAGTAGAACACTACTTCGAAAAACAAACAAACAAAAAAGGTAAGAAGCATGAGGGATATGGCAGGGAGCAGGAAAGGGGCCAGACTTGCTGGCCACAGCACCTACTTTTACCCCGGGTCCCCCTCCTTTCATCTGTGCAAGCTTGTGCATCCCTGCCTTCACCTGAGCACACCTGTGACCTGCCTTCCCCTGAGCACCTGTTTTGTGGATGGCTGACTTTGCCTGCTATGACTTCATCTTCTTGGACAGCCCCCTCCCCTCCTCAGCCTGCAACTTCTCCCCAGGGAGCCAAGGGGTAGGGTCAGGAACTCCACTTGACAGCCCAATCAAAAGAAGAAAGCTTTTCCGAGAGCCTGGAGCCCTGAGTAGGCTTCTCTGGCTGCTGCAGAAGGCAGCAAGCAGCTGGTCTACTTTACTATAAGCCACACATATACATGCTCCCCTCTCCCTGACACACACACACAGGAAAGGTGATTCTGTCTCACATCTCTTTACAGTATAAATGTCCCCGTTTCTAGTTTGTGACATGCTTCTTTCTGGGGGGTCCTCGTGTGCAGGTCATAAGTGTTGTGACTGAAGCCTGCAGGTTCCAGCATCTGTATGGAAGAAGACCCATTATCCAGGGGGACAAATCTCTTCCTGCAAGCTCATTGGATGCTTCCATCTACTTGGTCACATGTGCATCCCGTGAGCAGAAGCAAACCAGGGAACTCTGAAAAAGCAGCAGGACGTGTCTTTGCTCCTTTTCCTAAACAGAAGCAGAAATGAGGTTCTGAGTAACATGTGCAGCTGTGGGCCCACCAGAAATAATACATATGGGAAGGGCATCTGCCTCAGAGGAGGAGGAGCAGCAGCAGTAGCTCAAGGACCTTTGAAGGCCCACATCTCCCATGGGGATAGAAAGGGTGAGATGAGTGGGTGCTTGAAGTGCCACCTCAGGGTCTGAGGTGTAAGCACAGACATTTGCCAGTATTTCCCGAACGCAGGCCTTTTCATACCATACACATATTTTTGCAAGTGCATTGTCTGTGGTGTGTGTGGTGTGTGTGGTGTATGCAGGCATATGTGCTAATGCAGCAGCCTGTGAGCTCGTCTATGGAGGCTGGAGGAAAACATCGGGCATCCCCCTGCATCACTCACCTGCTGGTTAGTCCCTCACTGATTGGGAGCATGCTGTTCGTGAGCACCAGTGATTCTCTGGCCTCCTCTCCCCACAGCACTAGTATTAGAGGCGTGTGTGCGGCCTTGCCCAGCTGTCTGTGTAGGTCCAGGTGGTCTCAGGTCCCCTCAGGCTCTTGTGTTTGTGCAGGAAGCGCACTCAACCGCTGAGCTATCTCTCCAGCTCTCTTAAGAGGTTTTTAAAGACGTGGCCTGAACTAAGTACCAGGCTGAACTGGATACCTCCACCCGGGCACAAAGAAACTGGGACGCAGGCAGGATCCTGTCCTTAAAATGCCAAGCCATGGGCTCCAGACACTCTCCTGTGGGGCAAGCAAACAGAACAAGGGATGGGTGAGGGAGCACATTGGGTGATAGGCTGGCGGAAGCCGGGATCCCCAGGGAAGCATTACTTGAAGGCAGAATGATGTTGACACTTGAGTCTTCTGTGGGGACAGCAGAAAGTGTTCATGGCTGAATTCTGCCCAGTTGCTTCCCTTGCTTTTTTTTTTTTTTTTTTTCAAGGTAGGGTCTCACTCTGGCCCAGGCTGACCTGGAATTAACTATGTAGTCTCAGGGTGGCCTTGAACTCACGGTGATCCTCCTACCTCTGCCTCCCGAGTGCTGGGATTAAAGGCGTGTGCCACCACACCCAGCTTTCCCTTGCTTTTTGTAGCTATGGCTTCCCATTTGTGGGCAGGGGCATTTGGGGACAGGGTCTGGTGGGAGTTGGGGGTGATGTCTTGGCATGTAACATCCAGATGAGTTCCTGGAGCAAAGGCTTCATTCTCCTTCCTTCCTTCCTCCCCTCCCTCTCTTCCTTCCTCCCTCCCTCCTTCCCTTCCTTTCTTCCTTCCTTCTTTCCCTCCCTCACCTCCTTCCCTCTCTCCCTTCCTTCCTTCCTTTCTCTCTCTTTCCCCTCCCTCCCTCTCTCCCTTCTTTCCTTCCTTCCTTCCTTCCTTCCTTCCTTCCTTCCTTCCTTCCTTCCTTCCTTCCTTCCTTCCTTCCTTCCTTCCTTCCTTCTCCATTTTATTTAGGTGGCATGAGCTCTCTGGGGCAGGGACTTACAGAGTTAGGGGAAGGTGGAACCCAGGGCCCATCTGCAATCCACTTTGAATCTACTACTGGCAAACCCAAACAACATCCGAATGTTCCATGGATCATGGTTCCCAGGACCCCTGTTCCATGTTAAAGAAATCAGACTGCCTGGTCTGGCTATCACTCTCTTCTTTCTGTTTTAGAGAACTCCTTTCTTCAGTCAACAAATGTTTTATCACGTCTCATACTTAAGGACACAGAGGAAAGCTGGAAGTTTGTAGTGAGCACTTCCTTCGAGGGGTACAACATCTACTTCCTATGTATGTCTTGGACTTTTTTTTTTTTTTTTAAAGCCTCCGTGCTTTTAAAAGACTTCTTTGAATGTGGGGCAATTATGCAAGGAGGAAAAATGGTATCTAGAGCAAATATTTAACTTTGCCTTTGGTATGTGAAGTCACCTGCACACGGGACTCTCTCAAGCATGACCTATAAAATTGACTTTATTCATATGGATTCATTCTTCTTGGTGAGGGCACAAATTGGGGCCTGCCTGGTTCCGGGCATAGCTATCTCCAGGCAGTTCTGAATCACAGCCTAGAATCCCCCCCGCCCTACACAGGGTCTTTTGCCTATACCTCTAGCCCTTTCAGACTGCAAACTTTGGGGATAGGAAACTCCTTCCTTTACCAGATCATTTATTAAAACTCATAGGCAGGACACAGAGACCTCCTTGGCTTGCCTAGAGGCACACAGCCTGTGCAGGGCGGAGTTCCCAAAGAAGAAAGGTCTTGGGAAGTTATTAGCCATGGTTCACCAGGTATATTGGACACCTTATCACAGCGCAAAGCTTGGGTCCTGGGGCTCCTGGTAAACGCTACCAATTCAGGAGCCCCTGATCCCTGGGCATCTTGGCAGGGTGCCTTTCACCTGTAGGGTTCCTCCAGCCAGCGGGTTCTTTTACCTCCATCCGCCCCGCCCATCTCTTGGCTGGAGCGAGGAGGTGGAAAGCCTGTCTCGCCCTCGGGTACGAAAGGCGTCTTAGCCCCAAGGGCCAGGGAGGCAGATGCAGGCGTGGTGACAACCAGGTATAAAGTTTTCGGGCGCTCTGCTGTGGTTTTCGGTGCCATCGGCCGGTCTCTGTTTGGGAATCCTATCGATCGAACGGGATAATCTTGCAGAATGGGCCGGGCAGTCGCACACCGAGCGACTTTCTAGTCTGCCGGGCTCGGCTGGAGGGGGTGGTGCGCGAGCCACGCAGCCCGGGGCTGGGCGGGGCGGGGCTGGGCGGCGGCGGTGGCGGCTCCGCGCGCCCCGGGCGTTGCTACAACAGACCCCACGCGCCGCGCCACCGTCGCCGCGAGCCACCCGGGCAGGTCCTGGGCCACGCGGCGCGCCCCTCCCCCACTAGGCCGGTGTCCGCAGCCGGAGTCCCCTCTCGTCCCCTCCTCACCCACCCACCGACCCACCGACCCCCGGGCCGCCGCTGCCGCGCGCTCCTCACCCTGTACCTGGGCGCGGCGCTGCTCGGGTTCCCCGCGGCCGAAGCAGGTGTGCGCGGATGCCCGGTCTCCCCTGGGGGCTCGGGCCCGCCCCCGACGCTGAGCCAGGTGAGGAGCACGGGCCGGGAAGGACAGTAGGTGGCCTCCGGGCACCCAAACTCGTCTCGCCAGAGGCTTTCGGGTGCAATTCTGGATTGCAGAAACCATGCCCGGTCGGCGCGGTCTTGGACCACGAGTGGCTGAGGATGGGGGCGGGAGACCAGGATCCGCGCGCTCAGGTGGGGCCCGCGTGGCTCTAAGGACAGCCGCATCTCCACGACTTCCCGCGGCCAAGGGGTGTCGGAAGCGGCACGGTCTCAGGGCGCAGCAGTGCCTTCGGTGTCCCCTGTGCCTTCTTTTCCCTGCCCCTGGACAGCTCCGGGGGACCCACTTTCGCCCCCACGCTCGGGGTCTCCGAGTCCTATAGGTCGTCCTGGAGGATGTGGGCCAGCAAGCCCGCCCGAGGAAACGCCGCGGGGCCGCCAGGGGGCGCGCTGGGGGCGGGGACCCGCGCACTGTCGCGAGGTCCCCTGAGACCCGGCGCCGGGAGCCCCTGGCCAGGCGTGCGACATGCAGCAGCTGGCTCCGGAAGGCCGGGACAGGAGCTCCAGGTTCCCGTCCGAAGGTGGCGGGTCTGGGGCTCTGGTTTTGGGGGGAGGTCACACCGAACCCCTGCGGGGTGCCTGACCCCTGCCTGGCACTCTCCGTTGCCGATGTGTGGGAAGCCCGCGGGCTCCCGGGAGCGGCCTCCGCGTCCCGCCGCCACCGCCCGTGAATTATGCAGGAGGCTGGCACCGGTGCACCCGAGTTGCTCAAGTTTCCCTGGCAACTTTCGCCCGGGCATCCCTCCTCCCCCGCGGCCCGCAGCTCTGCCCGCGCGCTCGGGCCCCAGGGGCTTGCACCGGGTGGCCCGGGCGCGGGGCGCCAGGCTGGGAAAACGTTCCTGACGCCCACTGCGCACTCGCCCCCCAACCTTGGGCTGGGGCCACCGAGGGATACAGCAGTAGGTGTGACCCCCGCAACGCCCCAGGGTAAACTTCGCCTCCCGGGTGCGGAGGGGGTGGGACTCGAGGTGGTCCTCTGCCACCCAGGAGGGTGTGGGAACCAGTGAACCTCGCGGCCGGGGTGTCCGGTGGACCCAGGCTCCTGGGTGCAGAGTGCCGGGCGTACGCTGCACCTTGCAGTCCAGTGAGAGGGTGTGGGTCCCCATGGACATATCTACCGATGTACGCAAGATGCGGAGTGTTTGGGGGCATGATGCCCTCTGGTTGGTGTGCGCAGGGTGGGTGGGCGTTCGGTTTTCCGTTTTCTTCCGGCTGGGGGCGCCTCGTAGATAAGAGGCTGGTTGTAATAACCAGGCATGTGGAAGTCCGAGCTTGTAAAGGGGGTCGTCTTTGGTGGCTCCATCTGAGAAGATACCTTAGGCGCGGCGTCAGGTTGAAGTAAGTGGGACCCACGGTCGTGGACACGATCCTGGAACATTCAAAGGTTATCCGAAAGTAGTGGTTTCTGTGTGGAAATTCATGGTAGTAAATTGGACGGGTGTGTGACCTCCTTTTCATCTGAAACTCAAGTTTGAACGTTAATGAGGGCAATTGGCTAATTAAACCGGGCTTTAGGATGCAGAGAGATAATTTTGGAAGTCCCCGCTGGGTGATGGTTATGACCTCTAACTAGGATTGGACCCTCACCCTCGACCTCGCTGACCTGGCTAGTGGGGGTTCTGCAAGTGAGGATGCAGCTGCAGGTCCAGCTGCTGGTGGCATTCAATAGTAGTGCTCACCAATTGCAGGTTTGAATAGGTGACAAGTCCACAACAGCACCTAGAAATGCATCTGGGGTTCTGAGCTTCCCAGCCACTTGTAGGTGATTGATACTAGACAGAGGCTGATGGAGCCTGGAACCTTCCATTGCTTGAGTTGGAGTGAGCCAAGGAAGGGGATGAAAATAAAGGTTGCCTGGTAAGGAGGGTAGACAGGTGGGAGCAGTTGGTTTATAACTCTCGAAGCTCGGGTATCTTTAAACAGAGTATGAGGGAGACCCTGGACTGCGTCTGGAACGAGGCTGTCTTCATAGTGGCTGGCTGGATGTTAACACTCCCTGGGGAGCAATGTTCTCAAGGAAACACATCCCTTTGTTTGAGCTAGGAATTTGTCCAAGGAGGAGGAATGGAGCAGCTAGCTGGGTGCCTCTGTGGGCCCCTGTGGCAGGAGGCTGGAATGCAGGCCTCAAAGGGAACTCTTCCTGAGGGAAGCCTTTGGGCTTTAAAGGTGGATCCCAGGGATACTGCTGACGCCTTGGGACTGTTCCTAGGGAGCGGATGGATGGGGGTGGGGACCTCTGCTGACTGTCTTCAGGACCTCTGCTTTAGAAAACCCTGCTTATAGTTAGGTCAGTTATTTGTGCGGTCCTTGGTCCTTGACTGAGGTTGTGTACACAGCCTCCTGCTGGCATCTTGGAGCAGCCAAGGTCATGGGCAGGCTCCTTGGTCCAGGCCTGTTGATGGGGGGAGGGTGTGGGGGGGCTACACATTAGACTGGATCATTGAGTGTGGGGCTCAGAGGAGACTAAGTTGTGTAGATAGCACCCTTTATTACATTCCATCCAGAAGAAGAAAGCGAAGCAGAGCATTCTGGGAGTTGCCTAGTATCTAGGAAAGCACTCTCAAAGATGGAACCTTATAGAAAGACAGTTGTATGGCACACTTGCTTTATATCCAAATCATTATGTTTCCTAGGTGACAGGGATCTGGGGTCCCTGTGGACCCTATAGGGAGTGATGGGGACTCACCCCAAATGGGCTGCATATGGGAACTGCTGAATGGCTGCAGATCCCACAACCAGGCTCTGAGGCTGCAGGGCCTGCAGTTGTAGTGGCTCCCTGGGGCGGCAGGGAGGGAGGCTGGTCCGTGGCAGTCTGTCCAAAATGGCATTTTGGCCTCGTCAGGAGCTCTACCATCCCATAGCTGTGAGCACATTGGTGGAAACATTGAAGGCGCTTCATTCAAATGACCAGTCAGTTTCCTGACCATCTTCCCCTAGACAGAAGTTGGGGGCTACATCTACGTACACAGGCCTGACCCCCCTTTGGAGTCCCTAAGCCCTTCACCTGGTCACTGTGTACGAGCATGACTTGTGAAAACATGTGAACAGATTGAGAGAAAGCCTGGAAGCCTGTAGTCCCCTCCCTTTCCCCAAACCCCATGACCTGTGTGTCCAGACACAGCACCTAATTTGCCCATCCCAAGGGGAGGCCTGTCATCTTGTGTTGAGCAGAGGTGAACTGGGCACATTGAATACCCTTCTCTGCATATTGTATGCAAACAAGCTCAAAAATATTATCTGAGAGCCTGCTTCTGTGTGCTAGGCCCGGATGGCCACCCCTGGACCTTCTAGGCTGCTGGGGACAGACCGAGGAGTGAGGGGTGATTGGTCCAGGTGACAGAAGGGCTGATGCATATGGCCATTGGGTGCTCTAAGGCACTGAGGAGTTCCCAGTAGTCAAGGGAGGTGAGTGTAAAACCATCCAGGAGAGGTCTGGGTCCACTGACTGCATTCCCAGGAAGGGCCTTTGTGTAGCTGATATGGTCCTGGGCCCTGCATGGGAAGATGCCTCCTAGAGGCTGCATAGAAAACAGAGACAGTGGCTGTGGGGTGGTTGTCTGTCTGTGCTCTGTGCTGGACATCATCATTACACTTTTACTATCTCAAATCTCAGAGCCCCAAGGAGGCAGAGAGGAAGGGAGAGGAAGGGACTGTTGCTCCCTTTTATAAACCAGCAGCCTGAGGCTTGGGGGTGAAAGCTACTTGTTGAGTGGGGGAACCTGATTGCACCCTGGGGGAGCCTAGCCCACACTCCCATACCCTGCCAGGGCGAAACACACATCACCCAGCGGGAAATGCTACCCGAAGAGGGAGGAAAATTAGTCCTCTTGTTCCTGTGGTGTGAAATTGAGTTAGCAGTGAAAACTGGAGTTTTTTTTTTTTTTTTTTTTTTTTTTTTTCAGGCTACTTGATGGGATATGTGTTGTTATTATTGTTGAAAGCAGATTCACAAAGCCGTTCGTCACGGCTCATGGGGCTCTGGTGGGAACACCAAAGTTGTCTGGGTAACAGGATGCCTTTGAAGCAAGCACCTTTAACCACCGAGCCATCTTTCCAGTCCAGGATGCCTTTAATATGAGTCTTCTCTCTTTTAGGGGGGGAGATTAATCCTAACCAGGAAGGGGGAAGACGTGCCCAGCCTGGTATTCAGGCCTTTCCTACAACTCAGAGACAGCAACCTGGATCACTTTGATGCTTGGTTCCAGGGACAGACCAGCTACATACAGGCACAAGGCACTTCCTGGGTGATGAAGCTCTTAAAAACCTGCAGGGCTGTGGGGATAGTGGGCAGCACCACCCTCAGTGAGCAGGGAGGGTACTCTCTGATTGGTTGCCAGCTGTCACTGCCAAGCAGGGGGACAGCTATCTGAGAAAGACAAGAGGATGGATGGGGATGGTGTCTGAACACTTCTTTTATTGGATGTGCTTTCCCAGGACTCACTTCCTGGATTCTTGGTGAGGGTCACAGGGTTGAATTAGGTTAGACTCCCAGTCTGAGGCTGCAAATTCCAAATAGTGGGCTTGCAGAAAATTCCATTCCTCCCTGCCCCTCCCCATTCTGCTGTCCGGTGCCCTGGGGGTCTGCCTGTAGGAGTTCTGGGCAACTACTTTGAGAAGTTTAAGAAGAAGGACAGTTTGAAGCAAGCCCCAAGCCACTTAATTTAGAAAGGCTTCAGTCTGGAGACTCCCCGGCTTGCATCCATTAAGCATATAATTTTTGCACTTACAGTGGCCCTGCTGGGCTCAGGCTAGGTATCTCTCCACCCAAAGTATCTTGCACCCCTGTCTCTAAAAGCATTGCTTTATAAAAGCTCAATGCCATCTCCCACATTTCCGGGAATAGTAGGAAACATTCAAATGTCTTCTATGAGGAGGATGGCACCATAAACTCCTTTACGCCCACTCTCATGTTCTGCCATTAACCTGTTGTTAGACTTTCATGAATCACTATCTCAAATTTTCTTCATAGGTTTTAAACTTTTACAGTGGGTGTACCTTGTGTCTTCCATGAAATAAATCCTGATAATTAAAAATGATTGCTGGGGGTCCGGAAGAGATGGCTTAGAGGTTAAGGCACTTGCCTGCAAAGCCAAAGGACTCAGGTTTGATTCCCTAGGACCCACATAAGCCAGATGCACAAGGTGGCACATGCATCTGGAGTTTGTTTGCAGTGGCTGGAGGCCCTGGTGCGCCCATCCTCTCTCTCTCTCTTTCTGTCTCTGTCTCTTTTTCTTAAAATAATCAATCAATCAATCAATCAATTAATTAAAAAATGATTGCTGGGGCTGGAGAGGCGACTAAGCAGTTAAGGCATTTGCCTGCGAAGCCAAAGGACCCAGGTTCCATTCCCCGGGACCCACGTCAGCTAGGTGTACAAGGTGGTAGATCTGTCTGGAGTTCGTTTACAGCAGCTGAAGGCCCTTGAACACCCATTCTCTTTCTGTCTCTCTCTCTATGTATATATTTATCTGTCTCCTTTTTTTCTCTCTCTCTCAAATAAATAATACAAATTTTAAAAACTTTAAAACAAGATGATTGGTGCATGACTCTTTGAGAGCGCCCAGAGCAGTGTAAGCCACCACAGACCACAGGGTTCCTCCCATGCCTCTCTCAGATAGATGAATAAGCCAGGAGCTTATTGTTATTACTTATTATTATTATTATTTTTTTTGGAGCGGGGATGTTGTGATTTTACTCAGGGACTCCCAATTGCTAGGCAGGTGCTCTATAGCTGAGTCACACCTGCATCCACTCACTGGTGGATTCTAAGGCAGGTGCTCTACCACTGAGCCATGCCTCCAGCCTATCACTGAGGGATTCTAGACAGGTACTATACCATCAAGCCACCCAGTCCCTCTTTGTGACAGGTATTGTATTGCTGAGCCACATCCATACCAAGCACTGTACCTTACTCAAGCCATACACCCAGCTCAAGTTCTCTTTATTCCGTGTGTGTGTGTGTGTGTGTGTGTGTCACAGTGTGTGCATGGAAGTCAGAGGACAGCTTTGGGTGTCTGTCCTTGCCTCCCAATTTATTTGAGTCAGGGCTGTATTTTTTGCCACTGTGAGAGCTTTGGGGTGAGTTGGGATTACAGATGCCAAGCCCTTTGTGTCCAGTTTTAAGTGGGTTTTGGGGATCCAAACTCCAGTTGTCAGGCTTGCACAGCAAGTACTTTTAACCACAGAGCCATTTCCCTGGCTCTTTATTTTTCATGTGGCTGTTTCCTCCAAAGAATTTTTGTCTAATGTATTAGGTTTTTTTTTTTTTTTAATGCTCCTGGGTCTTTTATTAATTAACCTAACATACTTCTCAGCAAGAAAAAATATATAAATTGACTTTTTAAGAATTCCCTGTGACCTAAGTCTCAAAGTCTGTGAAAATCACTCTTGGATTGAGTCAGCAGGACAAGTCTGCTGGAACATAGCTGCCTAGATGCCATTAAAATGTCACAGATGGGGCTGGAGAAATGGCTCAGTGCTTTAAAGGTGCTTGCTTGCAAAGCCTGAAAGCTTGGATTCGATTCCCCAGTGCCCCTATAAAGCCTGATGCACAAAGTGGAACATACATCTGGAGTTCATTTGCAGTGGGAAGAGGTCCTGGAGCGTGTTCTCTCTTTCTCTCTCTCTCTGTCTCTCTTCTTTCCCTGTCTCTCTGCTCGCAAATAAAGGAATAAAATACGTTTTAAAACGTCACAGGTGTTTAGAAACGCAGAGAGGAAAGTGAGTGGAGGACTCTGTCCTGAAAGTTGGTGGGCAGTGTGGTGTTTTAATAGGGGCCATCACTGAATCATCCAGAGTTCCCATCTCATAGTGTTCCTAAGGGGACAGGAATGCCAGTCCATTTGAAAAAGAGTGGGAACCTGTGGGAAAGAGCTGAGAAAGAGCCACCCCAGGCCTTTCTCTTCTTGAGCCGTTTCTGGAAAGACTTTGCTTCTCCTTAGATTCTGTCTGGGTCCCAAGCCACTTGCAAGGGGAAAGATCTAAACGTGTAAGGTTCCACCTGAGCTCAGGGTCCTCCTGGGGAAGGCAGGAGGTGTCACCTTGGAGCTCTGCTTGGCCTGGGCCTCATTACTGCCCTGTGGTTTGGAGGTGTCCTGACTCTGACTGGACAGAAACCTGGATTTACAACCTTCCTGACCCCTTTCCTGGGGCTCTGCTGGCCACACAGTGCTTGAGCCTGAGGAAGGCAGGATGGCATAGCGGAGACTGGGGTCAGCTGGGGTTGGGGAGTGGGGTGCATGTACCACCCCACACACAAGGCTTTCTGGTGAGTGCGTGTGGCCTTCAAGGCTATCCTGGCAGGATGTGAACTTTGGAGGCTTCTCTTGTTGGAAACCCAGCACTGGGTCCCTTCTGGGGGGAATGGAGAAGGGTGCTTGGCAAGGACCACACGGGTGCTTCTGCTGCCTTGGTGGCACCCCAGAGCACGCAGCCCCCCAGATGCTCCCACTGGAGGCTTCTCTGCTACTCTCACACAGCTTTTTTTTTCCCTCTCGTGACTATGGCAGGTTACTCTGTGCCCCCACCTTCCTAGTGTCCCTAGAGTGGGTCCAGCAAGTCATGAGGATCCGGCCCTGTCTTTCTGCACCTGGTGTCAGTCAGGTCCCAGGGGATGAAGTGTCTCATTGCTTGTCACCCTGGCTCCAAACTTTGCCTCTCTCAGGTGTCATTCAGTAACCAGAAGTCACAAGACTTCCAGCCACTGGCCTGTCCCTCCTTACTTCCCTTGGAGATAGATGCCTTCAGTCAGGACCAGCTGTGGCTGCATTTGGCTCAGCAGCTGGATGCCTAGGGCCTGGGGGTGACATGAGGGATTACGTGGCAGGAGGCATGTATCACTAGGATAGCACGCCTGGTTTGCTGAAGCCAGGTGCAGGAAGGCTTGGGGTGAACGCCCGTGGGTAAACAGTGAATTTTTTATGGAAAGGTTCCCAAGAGTCCACATGCAGCTCGGAGTGACAGCTCCAAAGTGGTCACAGCAAGGTTTGGTTTGCTGTTAATAATTTTCTACACACAAGGGCAAATAAGTGGCCTGTCCCTGGTTTTCTAGAGCTTCTTTGATGGGTGATGTGGAAACCCTACCAGTCTCTGGAATTTGAAGAGACAGTCCAGGTGCCAAAGGCTGAGGCTCCTGTTTTTTGTTTGTTTTTGGGGTCCCTGTGGGAGATTCCTCAGCCTGCTGGCTTTAAGTAGCTCCCTGGGTGATTAGAGGATTTTCTGTCTGGCCTGGGAAGGACCCTCTTGGGGACTAGTCTGTTCTTTTAGAGTTTGTCTGTTTCTGACAGGGTTTTGGGTTATGAGAGACAGATGCCCCCACTTTAGACTAGGTGAGGGGGTGGAGATATGTATTTCAGGACACTTGGCTGGCTGCCGTAGACCCTGAGGCTGTCATATGCTAGTGGCTTCTGGTCTTGCAGCTCCTGATGTGGCATCAGCAGAGGAGTGGGGTGGGGACTTCCTGAGGACACAGCTTCATCTTCAGCTCGGCTGGGATAGGTGTAGTGGGACCCCACACATTGCCCTCTCCCACCCCTGCTTCTTAGGGGTGGTGGGGTGACCTCAGGCTAAATGGACTCCCAAGGTTATCTGCCTTCATTTCTCTCCTTTGTGGACCTTTGTGGTATCTTTTCAAAAATATTTATTTAGGGGAGCTGGAGAGATAGCTTAGCGGTTAAGGCATTTGTCTGCAAAGCCAAAGGATCCTGGTTTGATTCTCTAGGACCCACGTAAGCCAAATGCACAAGGGGGCACATGTGCCTGGTGTTTGTTTGCAGTGGCTAGGGGCCGTGGCTCTCTCTCTCTCTCTCTCTGCCTCTTTCTCTCTCTCAAATAAATATATAAATAAATTTGTTTATTTATTTATAGCCAGGTGTGGTGGTGCACACCTTTAATCCCAGCACTTGGGAGGCAGAGGTAGGAGGATCACTGTGAGTTCAAAGCCACCCTGAGACTACATAGTGAATTCCAGGTCAGCCTGAGCCAGAGTGAGACCCTACCTTGAAACCCCCCCAATTTTATATAAATATATATGACAGAAAGAAGTGGAGAGGGAGAGAGAGAGAGTATGTGAGCACCAGCCTCCTGCCACTCCAGACGCATGCACCACTTTGTGCATCTGGCTTTTTGTGGCTACTAGGGAATTGAACCTGGGCCTGCAGGTTTGCAAAGAAACGCCTTTCATGGCTGAGCCATCTCTCCGGCCTCTGTGGTGTCTTTATATTGCAAAAGTGACATATACACGAGGCACTTGGTTGTCTAGTGTCTCCCCAAAGCCAACCCGTACTGTCCTCAGCATAGCCCTGTCATGCAGGCTCCATGATACCATTCCTCTTCCTGGCAGACGACATGGATCCAACGTGGTAAAGTTCATGTGGCTGGGCTGAGACCAAGCAGCCGCCACCACTCCACTGTGAGGAGTCACTTGCCAACCCCTTCCTCGTCCCCAGCCACCTCCTGAGTCACACATTAGCCTATTTTGCTGTTTACTTTCAAGGGAAGCATTGTGGTTCACAAGCTTACAGCCCAGGGGATTTAGGGTCTTCAGAACCCCTTTGTGAGGTTCCAAGGACCCAGAAAGTGTTGTGTCTGTGCACCCTTTTATTGATAATGTTCCTGACAGAAATTAAGAGAGGGCTGGGGGTGCAGCTCAGTGACAGAGCATGTGTAAGACCATGTGTTCTACTCCCAGCCCTGCCCACACACCAGAAAAAGGAAACGGTAAAAGGGAACTTTGAAATATTTACGAATGTATTTTACAATAGCAATAAAGTTATTACATGCAACAGAACATTTTTTTCTTCCATAAAAGGGGGATGGAGATGTAGCTCCATTGATTAGAGTGCTTGTCTTGCATGCACGAAGGCTTAGGTTCTGTCCCCATCATTGTACCAACTGGGCATGGTGGATGGTAGAAGCCTGCAATACCAGTAGTTGAGAAGTAGAGACAGGAGTTCAAGGTCACTTGACCACATAGCAAGTTTGAGGTCAGCTTGGGATTCATGATTCCCTGTCTGAAAAAAAAATTCCCCCCCAAAGAGCATCTTAACCAATAACAAAACAAAACAGTTTTCCAAAATGCACACTCAGAACAGTGGCATCATTGTAGTCTTTACAGACCCTCCATGCCATCTAGCTGCATACAGTGGGCTCAGTTCTTATCTCCGTTTTACGGTTGGTGGTTATGGTGTTACAGTCTGTGTAGTCTCCCTGTGAAGATGCCGCTCTGCACATGGGAAACTGGAAAGGCAGTAACTTCTTCACATTATTATGGGTATAGTCTGAAAGGGCTTGGGGGGGGGCTGGAGAGATGGCTTAGCGGCTAAGGCATTTGCCTGCGAAGCCAAAGGATCCTGGTTCGATTCCCCAGGACCCACATAAGCCAGATGCACAGAGGGCACATGCATCTGGAGTTTGTTTGCAGTGGCACACACATTCTCACTCTCCCTCTCTCTCTTTCCCTCTCTGTCTCTAGTAAATAAGTAAACATAAAAATCTTAAAAAAAAAATCATGGGCTGGAGAAATGGCTTAGAGGTTAAGGCATTTGCCTGTGAAGCCAAAGGATCCTGGTTCGATTCTCCAGGACCCACATAAGCCAGATACACAAAGGGCACATGCATCTGGAGTTCGTTTGCAGTGGCTAGATGCCCTGGGGTGCCCATTCTCTCTCTGTCTGCCTCTTTTCTCTCTCTGTCTCTCCCTCTCTCTCTCTCTGCTTGCAAATAAATAAATAATTAATTAAAGTCTCTATTGAAAGGGCTTGGGGAAATCCTCAGGGTCCCCTGGACCCCACATGGAGAACTGCTAGAAGGATCATGGGCCCAACTTCAAGGACAGTCCCTGGATTTGAAAGCTGGCCTTGTGTGTGTGTGTGTGTGTGTGTGTGTTTCCCTTGCCATTCATTTACCTGTGAAGCTAGGTTGGTGGCTTTAGGTGGTTACCAGGTGACCCCCACCTGAGGACAGGCCCTCAGATGCCGAGTCTAGGATGGTGGGGCTGGTATCCCTACCTTCTAGGCTAGGCTGCAGAGCCAAAGAGCCTGGTGGGGCCTAGGGAGGTCTAGGATATGCCCACAGGGCAACTGGCCAGTCCACAAAGTGAGCCAAGGTGGACAAGTGGGAACAGGATCAAAGAGGTGTCTTTGTAGGTGTTGGCTGCCAGGAAGAGGGTCCAAGGGAGCTGGTCCTGTTGCAAATGGGATGGAGTGAGGGGTCCTTGGGCTGGTGGCATGGTCTTGGCAGTGACAAAATGAGCAGACAGCAGGGACTCTGCTGTGTGGGGCTCTGTCCAGGCAGGACAATCCCATACTGCCTAGAACAAGGAGGGTCCTTCTATGTAGGAATGGAAAGGGCCTGAGAAGGGTGGAGTGTGGTTATAACACTGCTCATCTACTGTATGCAGGCCCAGGGAAGCAGGCATCTGAATCAGAGCAATGGGGTCAGGGGGGGCAGGGAGACTTTTCTCTTAAAGACACACTTGTACTGTGTGCTCTATAGTACATACTTGCATATGATTGAGGGTCTACTGCATAAAGTACCTTCTAATTATAGCAGTATGTTTTAAGGGTGTAAAGTACCTTGCACAAAAGACTACACTTTAACTTCTCCCTGGCATGCTTCCTGTGTGCTGTCAGCTGTGGTGTGTCTTTGAGCAATCTTTTTACCTTTTAACTTTCATCCCTCAGTGAAATGGGATTTACCTGCCTCTACTAGAGATGTCCAGGATTCTGCACCGACCCATGTATTTGCTTTTCCCAGTGTGTTCTGTCCTTTCTTACAGTACCAGGTTGCTTTTTAGTTTTCTTTCATCTCGGCTTGGAGAACTCCCGTTAGCAGTTTTTGTAAGTCAGAAGGTAGACTCCTGCAGCTTTTGTTGTATGGGAAGGGCTTCATCTCATGGCTACTCTGAAGAACACTTTTGCTGGTTGCAGTATTTTGGTTTTTGGACTTTTTTTTTCCCCCTTTATCACTTTGAATATATCATCTCATGCCCTCCTGGCCTGCAACATATCTGCTGAGAAATTCTCTGTTACAATAATAAAGATTCCCTTGTATGTAAGGGGTCAATGTTCTCTTCTTGCCTTCAAAACTCTGTGTTTGATTTATTAAAAAAATATTCAAGCCGGGCGTGGTGGCGCATGCCTTTAATCCCAGCACTTGGGAGGCAGAGGTAGGAGGACCTGAGTTCGAGGCCACCCTGAGACTACATAGTGAATTCCAGGTCAGTCTGGGCTAGAGGGAGACCCTACCTCGAAAAAACAAAAAATAAAAATAAATAAATAATATTAATAGATAAAACCAATCTTCAATCTGGGGGGAGGAAATGGGCATGCAGATCCAAGAAATTAAGAAGAACCTCAGAGAAAATACATCCCAAGAAATCTACACAGAGGCACATTAAATTGATGTCTTATAATGTGACCAAAGCCTAAATTATGCAGTATTGGCAGGAAATTAGGCAGTTTCTCCAACAGCATTGAGACAGGAGAACTATCATGTCAAAGGGTCCACAGAACAACAATGGGGTTGATGGGGACAAAACTGCGCATGGCTCTGGGTAGAAGGATGAAAGGGGCTTCCTTGCAGAGATGGGCTATGAGGTGGAAAGAAGGGAAGAGAGAGATGGTCTCTCTAGGCCTTGACTCTTTAGCCAGCCAATAGGCTGCCTTTCTGTCACTCTGATTCTAGGATCGATCACCCAAGAAGGGCAAAGATTATCACTATATATATATTTTTTCCTGTAAGGATGGGGACCAGAAGAGGTAGCTTGTTAAGGGTTAAGGTAGACACAGGTGGGATCTGCTATCTTGGAAGCCTGGTCTGAGGGAAGGGTGGTGAGGCCCTGGTGACCTCCTGGGTTCTGAACAAAGATCTTCCTGGTCCTTGTCCTGATTTTAGCTCACCTGGGTCTTTGGCTGGGTCAGGGCTGAGCAGGCCCTGGATGGTTATTATAGGGGGACGGGCATGCGCAAAGTGTGAGGCTATCCCTGGAGAACTGAGGCATGCGGAACCCAGAAAATTTCCAGATGATTGCTGTCACCCCTCAGTGGAGGAAGGGCAGCCAGCAGTGGCCAGGAACCTCACTGAGCTGCTACCTCAGAGGAAGAAGTGGCCCAGTTTAGCTGAGAAACCTTAGGCACTCAAGGGTGAGCCTCAGGAACACCTGAGCCCTGGGACTCACAAAGCTGACATTATAGCTGAACAAGTGAATCAGCAGGGAGGAAGGTCTGCCCTTCCCAGCCCTCTTGCACTGGGAGAAGAGGGTCCTGCCAAGCCATGGCTACAGGGGGGCAGCCTTCATCAAGGCAGAAACTGTACTCTTTACCCTCCAGCTGGCCTCTTGCCTGCCACCCGTGGGAATGGACCTGGCCTGGCCAGAGTGGTGGGTGGGTGGAGGTGGCGAGACTCAGGTACTGTCCCTTCCTCAGCACTCTCTGCCTCACCTGCTCTGCTTCCTCTGGAACATGATGGCTGCATTTATGCACCTGTTACCCACCTCCTTCCAAGAGCCGAGTCTGTTCTCATTATCACTGTCTGGCTCTTGTCAGATGGGTGCTGAGGAGCGCTGGGTGTCATCCTTGTGTGTATGTGTGTGTGTGTGCATTCATGTGGAAGCCAGAGAACAACTTTAGGGGTTGTTTCTTAGGACTGGTATCCACCTTTTCTTTTTTTCTTCCTTTTGAGATAGGGTCTCCCATTGGCTGGGAGCTCAACAATTAGGCCTTACTAGCTGGTCAACAAGTCATAGAGATCCGCCTGTTTCTCCCTCCTCAGTATTGGGATTATAGGCACGCATCACTGTGCCTGGTATGTTATTATGTGTTCTGGGGATTAAACTGAGGCTCTCAGGCTTGTAACACAAGCATTTTTCTAACTGAACTATCCCCTCAGTCCCTGCCCTGACTTAAAAAAAAATTAATAATAAAAATACATGTACCCAATTTTAGTGACATAACTTACTTATACAAATTACCCATTTTAAGAACATAATTCAATAGAAAAAGTAAATAAACATAAGAAATGAAGTCCTGTGCGGTGCCACAAGTTTGTCAACCAAGTACTTGGGAGACTGAGTATTGCTGTGAGTTTGAGGCCAGCCTGGACTACATAGTGAGTTCTAGGCCAGCCTGGGCTAGGGTGAGACCCTATTTCAAAACACACAGAGAGAGAAAGACAGACGAGGGTTGGGGGGAAATGAATGTATTCATGTAGCTGAGCAGCCATCACTACACTTTTATACTAAAGAAACCCCATTTCTGCTAGGCATGGTAGTTCATACCTATAATCCCACACTCAGGAGGCTGAAATAGGAGGCTCTCCATGAGTTTGAGGCTAGCCTGGGCTACAGAGTGAGTTCCATGTCAGCCTGGGCTACAGTGAGACCCTGCCTCAAAACCAACAAAATGAAACCAAAAATAAATAAATAAATAAATAAATAAATAAATAAATAAATAAATAAAAAAAAAGAAACTCTCTTCTCCCCCGTCAGCGAGTGGGGTTTGAGGGTATCCATTGCCCATGTCCTCACCAGCACTTGCTCTCTTCTCTCCTGATGACAGCTGTCCTGATGGGTGTGGCACGGTGTCTGTTGGGGTTATTGACTTTTCTTTCTCTCCCAGCTCCTAAGCCAAACATCTTCCATTGCTCATTTTCAGAGCTTTATGTCTTTTGTTATTCACATGTCAGAACTCTTCACAGTCTAGACACAAATTTCTTATCAAATCATCCTGTGCCTTGTTTATTTCCACTTTGTGGACATCACTGAAGCAGTAGTTTTAAATTTTGACCAAGCCTGTTTAAGATTTCTCTCTCCTTTTTTTTTTTTTTTTTAAAATTTTCATATATTTATTTGCAAGCAGAGAAAGAAGAGAAACAGAGAGGATGGGCGCACCAGGGCCTCTAGCCTCTGCAGATGAATTCCAGATGCATGCGCCACTCTGTGCATCTGGCTTTATGTGGGTCCTGGGGACTCAAACTCGGGGGATTAGGCTTTGCAGGCAAGCGCCTTAACTGCTGAGCCATCTCTCCAGCTCCTCTTTTTTTTTTTTTTTTTTTTTGGTAGGGTCTCACTCTAGCCCAGGCTGACCTGGAATTCACTGTGTAGCCTCAGGGTGGTCTTGAACTCAGTGACCCTCCTACATCTGCCTCTCAAGTGCAAGGAGTACATCTGAGATTTCTCTGATCACTTGTGCTTTCCTTGTCAGCTTTTCCTAGCTGAAGGTCATGTGTACCTGTGCTATGAGGTAACATTTGGGTGTGTGTTGTTGACTTCCACTTTGTGGGTGTCTTGAGGAAGGGTCTTAACACCATTCTTTGGCATGTTCGCCTCCCACCTCCACTTGTCCTGTTGCTTTGGAGTAAGCTTTGCAGTCAGGAAGGACGAGCCTTTTAGGGTTGCTCTGTATTTTCAGTACTATTTGGGCTGCTGTGTGTCTCTTGAGTTTCCATATGGACTTGCAGATCAGCCCATCAATTTCTGCAAAAAAAAAAAAAAAAAAAAAAAAAAAAAAAGCCACCTGAGATTTCAATGGCCTTGTTTTGAATGTATGACTAACTTTGGGGATTATTGACATTTAATGTTGCTGAGTCTCATCTGGGAACCTGGGGTGTGTTTTTCATTTAGTTTTATCTTTTTTTTTAAATGTATTTTTATTTATTTATTTGAGAGAGAAGGAGAGAAAGAGACAGATAGAGAGAAAGAGAATGGGCACACCAGCAAACGAACTCCAGATGCATGTGCCCCCTTGTGCATCTGGCTTACGTGGGTCCTGGGGAATTGAACCGTGGTCCTTAGGCTTCACAGGCAAATGCCTTAACCGCTAAGCCATTTCTCCAACCCAGTTTTATCTTTTTATTTCAACAATGTTTTGAATGTTCAGATTTTAAATTTTGCATCATTATTTAATGGATTTGCCTGAGTTTAATTTTTTAAATGCAATTATAAGTGCAGTTGTTTTTATGTGTGTGCACATTTGTGCACGTGCAGGTCTTGTGTGTGTACATGTGTGTGTGCATGTTTGTGTGTGCAGAGGCTGGAGGTCAGCATGGAGTGTCAGTTATTCTTCACCTTATTCTTTAACACAGGGTCTCACTGAGCCCAGAGCTCACTGATTTGGCTAGACTAGCTTACCAGTGAGTAGCAGGAATCCTCCTGTCTCCATTTCCTCTCTAGAGGGCTTACAGGCACACCCCACCACTCCTGGCTTATTTTAAGTGTGAGTTCCGGTGATGCCCGCATTTCCCCCCAAGCCCCATTGCCGTTGTTTTCTTCTTTTCATTTTCAGATAGTGTAAAGGTGGAACCAAAGTCTGGGAGCCTGGGGGCATGACTGTGTGCTGGAGTGCTAGCCTGGCGTGTGCGGCCCTGCTTCCCTGTCCTCACTGTTTTACATATACTTACAGAGGTCTAATATTAATCATGCACGCTGCAACCTGCTGGAACCTGTAAAGCTGCTGTTTATTGGTTCTAATAGTTTTTTTTTAAATTTTTTAATTATTTATTTATTTATTTGAGAGAGAGAGATACAGAAATAGTCAGATAGAGAGAGAGGGAGAGAGAATGGGTGCGCCAGGGCCTCCAGCCACTGCAAACGAACTCCAGATGCGTGCACCCCCTTGTGCATCTGGCTTACGTGGGTCCTGGAGAATCGAGCCTCGAACCGGGGTCCTTAGGCTCCACAGGCAAGCATTTAACCGCTAAGCCATCTCTCCAGCCCGGTTCTAATAGTTTTTAGTGGGCTCTTTAGGATTTTCTACATGTGTAATAATATCATCTGCTACAGAGATAATTTTCTCCTCCCTTTCCTTCCCTCCTTTACTTCCTCCCTTCTTCTCTCCATTCCTCTCTCCCTCTTTCCCTCTCTCCCTCTTTCCTCCCTTCCATTGTGTACTGGGGATGGAAACTCTACTCCCAAGCTCCAGACCAGCTCTAGATAATTTTATGTCTTCCTTTCTGATTTGGATCCATCTTATGCTACTGTCTTGCCATGTGGCCCTAGTTAGACCTCCCTATGGTGTTGACTAGCAGTGATAAGAGAGTGGACATCTGTATCTTTGTTGAGGGTTTTTTTTTTTTTTTTTTTTTTTGGTTTTTCGTGGTAGAGTCTCACTCTAGTTAGGCTGACCTGGAATTCACTGTGTAGTCTCAGGGTGGCCTCGAACTCATGGCGACCCTCCTGCCTCTGTCTCTGGAGTGCTGGGATTAAAGGCGTGTGCCACCACACCCGGCTTGACATTTGTATCTTGATCCAACCCCAGGGGGAGGTGTTCATTCTCTCTTGCCATTAAGTGTGACATTGGCCATGGATTTCATTTTTTAAGACACCTTTCACTGGATGGAGGAAGCTCGTCTGCACTCCTTTATTGTTTGGCATTTTGTCATGAAGGGTGCTGGGTTTTGTCAAATGCTTTTCCTGCTGCTGTTGAGACAATCAGCTATCTTTGCCTTTACCTGATTAATATGGCGCATGATACGAATTAATTTTGGAATATTAGCCCAGCCTTTCATTTTGAGGAAAAATCCCACTTAGTCATGATTTATTATCCTCTTTCTATGCTCCTAACTAAATAAGCTAGAACTTATTGAGTTTTTAATTTACATTCATGGGGATATTGGCCCTGTGGTTTTCCTTTAACATCTGGGTTTGGTATCAGAGTAATCTTGTTTTTCTTTTCTTTTTTAAAAATTTTGTATATGTGTGCATGGGTGTTCACATGCCATAACACATGTGTAGAGGTCTGAGCACAACCTTGGAGTGTTTGCCCTCTCTTTTGTTACTTAAAAAAATTAATTTTTAAAAAATTTACTTATTTGCAAGGAAAGAGAGAGAAAGAGAGAGAGAGAGAGAGAAGGGGGGAGGAGAGGGGAGGGGAGGGGAGGGGAAGGGAGGAGAGGAGAGGAGAGGAGAGGAGAGGAGAGGAGAGAGGAGAGAGAGAGAGAAGAGAAGAGAAGAGAAGAGAAGAGAAGAGAAGAGAAGAGAAGAGATGAGATTATGGGCATGCCAGAGATTCTTGCCACTGCAAACAAACTCCAGATGCTTGCACCACTTTGTGCATCTGGCTTTACATGGGTACTGGGGAGTTGAACCAGGGCTGGCAGGCTTTGTAAACAAACACCTTTGACCACTGAGCAATCTCTCCAGCCTTGATATTTTGTTTTTTCTGTTTTATGTGTGCCAGTCTAGCTAACCCACTATCCTTTGGCTTCCCCTGGCTCTGCTTCCCCTTGTCTTAAGTGTGTTGGTATTATATAGTGGGCATGCCTTACATTGGGGGATTGAATTTGGGTGACACGCTTGCAAGCAAGCACCTTTAACTGCTTGTAGGTATTCTCTTTCTCTTTTTACTCTTCTTCTTTTTTTCCTGAAAGTTATAAAGAACTAGCTGAGTTTTCTTCAGTATTTTATAGCACTCAAAGGGTAGCCACTTGGGCTTGGGCTTTTTCTTTGTGGGGGTTTTAGAATGACTCACTCAGTCTCTTTTTAAATTTTTCTTTATTTTTTTTAAAGTTTGCACATGTGTGTTTGTGTGTATGCAGATTGTATGGTATGTTGTGTGTATATAACATGTATATGCATGTCTATGTACAGATGCTCAAGCCCTGTGCGCATGTATGGGAAGGCCAGAGGAGAGCATTTTTTTTCCAGTCTCTGAACTAGGGTTACAAACATGCATAGCCATAGCCAGCTGTTTACATGGGGGCTGGGGATCCACTTGGGCCATGTCAGGCCCTCATGCTTGACCACAAATGCCTACTTTCTGAGCCATCTCCTCAACCCCAGTTTCCATTCTTTTTTTATTTGAGACAGAGAGAGAGAGAGAAGAAGAGACAGAAAGAGAATGGGCACACCAGGGTCTCTTGGTCACCACAAACGAACTCCAGACACATATGCCCCCTTGTGGGCCAGCAGTGTCTCAGCTGCTGCAAACGAAATCCAGATGTGTGCGCCCCCTTGTGGTCAAGTGCGGCATTGCGCCCTTACATCACTTTTGCCTCTGGCTAAACATGGGACCTGGAGATTCGAATGGGTGTTCTTAGGCTTTGCAGGCAGGTGCCTCGACTGCCAAGCCATCTCTCCAGCCCCAGTTTCCACTCTTAATGGATTATTTTTATCCTTTTGACTTGATTAGAGTTTGTCATTGTTTTCTACTGGTCACGTCACCCATGTGAGTGTCTTCTGTATTTGTTTGGGTTCAGGGCACTGGATCCAGGGCCTTCTGCTTGCCTGGCAAACATTTTACCATGGAGCTGTTACCCCAGCCTTTCTTTCCTTTTGATGTAGACATCCACAGATGGAAGTCTCCTTGGAAGCACTTCTTTCGCTGCATTCCATAAGCTTTGATGTGCTGTCTTCTCTCTCACTCTTGATGCTTTGTTTCCAAATTGATTCTGACCCTCTGATTCCTCAGAGGTGTGCTCTTCCCTTCACAGCTGTGCATTTCTGACTTTTTCCCTGCCATTTGTTTTCTTTAAAGTTACTTATTTATTTGAGAATAATAAAAAGAGTGACAGAAAGAGAGAGAGAGGGGAAGGGATAGAGAAAGAGAGAGAGAAACATGCCAGGGTCTCTTGTCACTGCAAATGAACTCCAGATGCATGAGCCACTTTGTGCTTCTGGCTTTATGTGAGTGTTGGGGAATGGAATCCAAACCATCAGGCTTTTTAAGCAAGCGACTCTTAACTGCTGAGCCATCTCTCCAGCCCTTCTTTCTGTCACTTGTAAAATCAGTAAAAGAAAGTTTGACTGAAAAGGTCAGTTTGATTGAGAGCCAAGCTGGGGTGGATTTTTTGGTGGGGCAGGTTTTGCTATGGGGGAATCAGTGTTTCATGCATGGCAGCGTCCCTGGAGGCAGAGCAGGACATCAGCTTCCCAAGCACAAAGGACACTTGTTTTTATCACATTTGGTGGGGGAGTAGGAAGTTCTGTGAGCCACTAGATAGGACCCTAGGCCACGACCCAAGTGGATTCAGTAAGGTTCAGCCAGAAAGTATCCTGGGACAGAGACCAGAAGGAGGGATGAAGACAGTAAGCTGCAACTGCAGACTTGGGAGAAATTGGAAGGAAAGTACTTTTTCTTTACTGAAAACATTTAAAATTGTGGTAAAATACCAGTGTCGTAAGTGTCCTTCTGTCAGGTGCACCACTTAGCATGAAGAACCTTTAGTATTGTGCAGCTGTCCCCACCATCCACTTCCTGAATTTTCCTCTCCCCACACTGAAACCCAGTCTCCATGTAACACTACTACCTCATTGGAGATGAAGTCACTTAGGGACTAAAGGGTTTACTCTGGCTCATGGTTTAAGGGAATGGTTCCATCAAGGCAGGGAAGGCATGGTGACAGAGAAGCTTCCAGCTGGTGGGTGGTGAGGTGGCTGGTTACATCCTGAAGGCAACCAGGAAGCCCAGAGGGAACTCAAGCTGGAACCTGTAAGCCCTGTCCCCCCACTCCGGCAACTACTTCCTCCAGCCAGACCCCACTTTCTTTTTCTTTTCTTTTTTTTTTTTTTTTTTTTGTTGAGGTAGGGTCTCACTCTGGTCCAGGCTGACCTGGAATTAACTATGTAGTCTCAGGGTGGCCTCGAACTCTTGGCGATCCTCCTACCTCTGCCTCCTGAGTGCTGGGATTAAAGGCATGCGCCACCACGCCCGGCCAGACCCCACTTTCTAAAGATTCCACAGCCTCTCAAAAGAGCACCGTCAGGACTGGGGATCTGGCTCACAGGTTAAAGGAGCTTGCTTGCAAAGCCTGCTATTGTGGGTTTGATTCCCCAGAAGCCACATAAAGCCAGATGCACAAAGTAGCGCAAGCATCTCGAGTTTGTTTTCAGTGGCAAGAGGCCCTGGCATCTCTCTCTCTCTCTCTCTTTTTCTCTATCCCTTTCCCTCTCTCTCTCTCTTTCTGTCACTCTTTTTATTATTCTCAAATAAATAAGTAACTTTAAAGAAAACAAATGGCAGAACAATTCTCTCTCTTTCGCAAATAAAAAAATTTAAAATATTTAATAAAATACCCCACAGGGCTCAGGGGAGATGGTACATGCATCTGGAGTTTGTAGTCAAGAGACTTTGTGGTGCCCATTCTCTCTCTCTGTTCATAAATAAAAATAAATAACAATAAATAAATTCTATACATATACATGCACACACACATTTTATATATATATATATCACTACCAGACATGGACTAAGCATTCAAATACATGAGCCTATGGGAGACATTTCATATCTGAATCTTAATACCCCATTCAACACTGACTTCCCACCTCCTCAGCCCTTACACCCCGTCCTGCTTTCTGTCTTTGCTTCTGATGACTCCGGTCTCTCCCTGTAATTAGAACACATAGCATGCCCATGGGGGACTGGCTTCCTGCTTTGAGCCCCACCCTCAGGTTTGCTCTTGCCACAGGGATTCTGGAATCCCCTTCCGTTTTAGGCTGTATGATATTCTACTGTCTAAACCCATATTTAGTTCACTCTTTCACCAGTGGACACATGAGGTGCTGTCACTTTTGGGTTGTTGTGCACACATGGGGTGTCCCCAGCTTGGCCCACATATGGTCTTCAGATTCCTCAGCGCAGCTCTCGTCCCACCCACTCTCCCCACTCCAGCCACTGTCCCATAGAAAAGGTCCCTTCCTTTCTTCTCTAGTGTCCAGATGAAGCAGGTTAACCCCATGTGTGAGAGAAATTGAGGGGCATATCTCTTCCCCCACATCCACTGTTCTCCAGCTCTATGTCCTGGGGACCTGGTAAGGATCACTTCTTTGTGGCTTCAGCCCACTCCAGACCAAGGACTAGACCAAGGGAGCAGAGAGAGGAGCTGGAGAGGGAGGAAGGGCTCCTGCTGGGTCACTCATTAACCAGTTAGGCCTTTGCAATTGCCTCAAGCACCTGAACTTGAGCTGGCTGTGCATGTGTTTACCAGACCATGAGAAGTCTCTGCTGGGTAAGTTTGTTTGTTGTCCAAAGGGACCTCAGAGTGGTTGGGGAAGGAAGAGGGTCCCCATAGCCCCCCCTGGAGGCCTTGTCTTGAGAGTTCCTTCATCAGCAACTGCCTGAGAAGCTGTATGATCCCTCAGCTCAAGTCCATACTTGGTCTGTCCCTCCTTCTTTCCCTCCCTCCCTTCCTTCCATTATTATTTTTTTTGTGTGTGGTTTTTTTGAGGTAGAATCTTGTTCTAGCCCAGGCTGACCTGGAATTCACTATGTAGTCTCAGAGTGGCCTCGAACTCATGGCGATCCTCCTATCTCTGCCTCCAGAGTGCTGGGATTAAAGGAGTGCGCCACCATGCCCAGCTCCTTCCATTATTTTTAATAAGTTCTTTTTTTTATTAAGTAGAAGCTTTGTATGGACACATCATGTGTTTGTACCTTCATTCCCTCATTCTCCTCATTCCGCTGGGGCCCCTCCTCAGTGGGATTGTTGGTATTCCCCTTCGGGTTGTGGGTTACGAGATGTGAGAGCATCTGTCAGTCATTGTAAGTGGCGGGGGAGTGGTGGGTAATGCCTCTGGACATTCCTTTCCACTCTGTGGCTCCTACAATCTGAACAATTCCCTGAGCCGTGGTGGGTGTGTTTTAGGTCTACTTTAGTGTTGAGCTCTCAGCAGGTTCTGGATTTCTGCTTTGGTGTGTTTTGAGTGTCCTCAGTGTCTATCTCCATCACCCTGGAGCTGGTTGACAGGCTCAGTATTGAAGCAGCACTCTTGCTCATCTCACCAATTCCTGTGTGCTTCCACCTGGGCCCTGGCTGGTGTGTGAGGGGTGGTTCATCTCCTTGGTTCTTGCTGCCTTCTGAAGAAGAAAAACAAATTCTCCCGTGGAGAATGCAGTCAGCCAAGATTCAGTGGGATAAACCTTGTTAGATATTGATGGGTGTGGCCTCTCTTTTGGCTAATGATTAGTGGGAGTTTCTTGTTGGAGCCCATGATCTTGGTCTCCATAGGATTCTGACTCAGTTTCCAGTTCCAGCTCTGGGTTCCTTTCCACTGAGTGGATCTCTTAGCCAATCAGAGAGCCATTGGTTACCCACCTAGGCTGGGTGCCACTATTGCACAGGTGTGTCCGTCTTGTCAGGTTGGCTGCTTTTGTATAGCAGTGTCCCCTGATAGCACACAAGTTATTGGCCATTTTTCTTCCACCAGCTCGTGTAGCGCTTTGCAACACTATGTGGGCAGACCATCTGGGAACTGGTTACCTTCCAGACTCCAGCCAGATCTCTCAATGTTCTGTATCAGCAGCATGTGGTGTCTTCAGCAAGAGGATCATTTACCTCAGACAGGTAATCAAGTGCTTTGACAGAAGCCTATCTTGTTTTGGGGGCCTCATAGGTCTCTCTGATCAACAACTCAATGTGGGTTGTAACTGATTTCTGGTACTGGGAGTTACAAGCCAGAGCCAAATGTTTTAGGGTTGGGCTTCATCCCACCCTCTCCAGGGCCCTTCTTAACCAGAGAATCACTGCATATTGCTATTGAAGGCTCTATCATTTAGTCTGCTCTCCAGGACAAAGGTTCCTATGGAATGAATTCATTTCAGATTTAGTATTGTGTGTATTTTCCCTCACCCTGCCATCCCATTCTGCTTCCTGGAAAAACTTCCATCCCTATTATCTGATCCTCGAGTTGTCTGTCAGGTATGCCTGCAACTTAAGGTATTCCAGGTTAGGAACCACAGATGAGGGAGAACATGCAGCATTTGTCTTTCTGTACTTGTGTGAGTTTGTTTAGTATGATCTGTTCCAGGTTTGTCCATTTTCCTACCAATTTCATCGTATCATGTTTCCTTACTGCTGAGTAGAATTTCATTGTGTATATGCACCACATCTTCATTATCCAGTCACCAAACGATAGGCTATTGTGAATTGAGCAGCTGTAAATATGATTGAGTGAATATCTCTGCAGTGAAGAGTGGAGCCTTTAGGGCAGATGCCCAATAGAGGAATAGCTAGGTCAGTTAGCAGCTCTATTTTCATCTTTTTCAGGAGTCTCCATATTGATTTTCATAGTGGTTGTACAAGTTTGCACTCCCACCAGCAGTGAATGAGGGTTCACATCCTCACCAACTTTATTGCTGTTTGATTTTTTTTTTTTTTGGTTTTTTGAGGTAGGGTCTCACTCTAGCTCAGGCTGACCTGGAATCCACTATGTAGTCTCAGGGTGGCCTCGAACTTGAGGCAATCCTCCTACCTCTGCTTCCCGAGTGCTGGGATTAAAGACGTGCGCCACCACGCCTGGCTTTGCTGTTTGAGTTTTAGTAATTGCCATCCTTTCTGGAGTAAAGTGGAATCTCATAGTTGTTTTAATTTCCATTTCCCTGATGGTTAAGGATGTTGGACATTTTCTTAAGTGAGTATTAGCCATTTGTATTTCTTCCATTGAGAATTCCCTATTCAGTTCTCTGCCCCATTTTTTTGAGTGGATTGTTTGGTTTTTTATTGTTTAGTTTTTTGAATTCTTTATTTGGCCTCTGTCAATGATATATTTAGTGAAGATTTTCTCCCACTCTGGGTAGTCTGTTGACTCTGTTTATCTGTTTATTTTGTCTGTGCAAAAAACCTTTCAGCTTTATAAGATCTCACTGGTTGAGTGACTGTTTAATTTCCTGGCTACTGGGGTATTACTCAGAAAGTCTTTCCTCATGCCTATATCATGGAGAGTTGCCCCTATTTTTTCTTCAAGGAAATTAAGAGTTTCAGGTCTTATGCTGAGGTCTTTAATCTATTTGGAGTAACTGTTTGACTTTTGTGTATGGTGAGAGGAGTGGGTATAGTTTCATTTTTCTACATGTGATAATCCAATTTGACCAGCACCATTTGTTGAAGATATTGTCCTTTCTACAGTGAACACTATTGGCTCCTTTGTCAAAGATCAAGTAGCTGTCATTGCTTTAACTAAGGGCTGGAATTCTGTTACATTGGTCTATATGTCTGTTTTTATGCCAGTACCATGCTGTTTTTATTACTATGGCTTTGTAGTATAGCTTTAGGTTGGGTATGGTGATACCTCCAGAGGTGTTTCTTTTTTTTTTTTTTAATTTTATTTTTGTGGAGAGAGACACACAGAGAGGGACACAGAGAGAGGGAGAGACAGAAAGAGAGAGAGAATGGGCGCATCAGCAGCCTCTCAGCTGCTGTGAAGGAACTCCAGATGTGTGCGCCCCCTTGTGGGCAAGTGCAGCATTGCACCCTGTGTCACTTTTTGCATCTGGCTAAACGTGGGACGTGGAAATTGGAACCGGCATTCTTAGGCTTAGCAGGCAGGTGCCTAAGACGCTAAGCCATCTCTCCAGCCCCAGAGGTGTTTCTTTTGCTCAGGATATTTTTGGATAATCCGAAGCCTTATGCCATTCCATATAAATTTTGAGATTACTTTTTCTATCTCTGTGAAGAACAATGCTGGGATTTATATTGGTATTGCATTGAATCTCTATCTTGCTTTTGGTAGGATTTCCATTTTCATAATATTAATTCTACCTATCCAGGAGCATGGAAGGTCTTCCCAACTTCTAGAGTCCTCCTTGATTTCTTTCTTGAGTGTTTTAATGTTTCAGTCTTTCAGGTCTTCCATCTCCTTGGTTAATGTTATTTCAAGGTATTTAATATTCTTATGTGTGGCTGTTGAAAATGGGACAGCCTCGCTGATTTCTTTCTCTGTGAATTTATCTTTTGCATATAGGAAGGCTACTTATTTTTGTGTGTTGACTTTGTATCCTGCCACTTTACTGAAGGAATTTATCACCTTTAGTTTTGTGGTAGAGTGTTTTGGGTCACTTATGTACAGGATCATGTCATCTGCAAATAGGGCTAGTTTGACTTCTTCCTTTCCAGTTTGAATCCCTTTTATATCTTTTTCCTGCCTTATTGTTTGGGCTAGGATTTCCAGTACCATATTGAAGAGCAGTGGTGAGAGTGGGCACCCTCTCTTGTTCCCAGTCTTAATGGGAACTCCTTGAGTTTTTCCCCATTAGAATGATTTGTATATAGCCTTTATTATGTTGAGATATAAACTCTTCTCTCTCCATTGTTTTGATCATGAAGTGATGTTGTATTTTGTATAAATTTTCTTATGTTGAACCATCCCTGCATCCCTGGGATGAAGCCTGTTTGATTGAGGTGGATAATGCTTTTGATGTGTTGTTGAATTGGGTTTGCAAGGATTTTGTTCAGGATTTTTTTGCATCCAGGTTCACCAGGGCTATAGGCCTATAGTTTTCTTTTCTTGTATCTCTCTCTGCTGGCTTTGGTATTAGGGTGATGATAGTTTCATAGAAGGAGTTGGGGAGGGTTCCCTGTTCTCCACTTATATGAAATAGCTTGAGAAAAAGTGGTTTCAGTTCTTTGATGAAGTGTTGTTGTTAGAATTTGGCTGAGAATCCATTAGGTCCTGTACTTTTCTTTTGGGGGAGGATTTGATTACCTTTTCAATCTCAATAGATGTAATGGGCTTGTTCAGGAGATTTATCTGTGCTGGACTTAGTTTTGGTAGGTTGTATGTATCTAGGAATTGTTCCATTTCCTCCAGGCTATCCAGTTTTGTGGAGTAGAGGTTTTAGAAATACATCCTGATGATTCTTCCAATTTCATTCATGTCTGTTATGACCTCTCCCTTTTCATTTCTGACTTTATTAATTTGAGATTTCTCATTCTTTCATTTGATCACCTTGGCCAGGGGTTTATCAACTTTTTTTAAACAAGCTCTTCATTTCATCAGTTTTCTTAGTTTCCAGTTTATTAACTTCTGCTCTGATTTCAGTTTTTTTTTTCCCATCTGGAACTCTTAAAGGTTGGATTATTCTTGTTTTTCCAATGCTTTTAGGTGGATGGTTAGGTTGTTAAGTTGAGATCTCTCTGTCTTTGTTATGAAGACATTTAGCACTATGAATTTTCCCCTTAGGACTACCCTCATTGTGTCCCTCAAGTTTTGGTGTGTTATATTTTCTTTTCTCTTTTTTTGAGATATTACTTTTTATTGGACACGTATAAGATCCACTTGTACATTATTACCAACATTTTACAAATAAAAACTTGTTTTCATTAAAAAACATTTCCTGGATTTATCATTGTACAGTGGAAACAAAAGACATAAAATATATCAACACGAAGGTCATACTCCAAGTATTAGAACAGAACACTGATGGAGTCACTTCAATAACATTTTGTTTTTTTTGCAGTACTGGGGATCAAACCTAGGGTCTTGTGCATGCTAGGCAAGTGCTCTACCACTGAGCTATTCTTCCAGTATAAATAGTTTTATGATTACCCAGGGTGTGTTATATTGTCATTATTGTTCAGTTACAGAAATTTTACAATTTCCTTTTTGATTTCTTCCATGACGCATTCCTTGTTTAATAGCATGCTGTTCAGTCTCCAGGAGCTGGTGCCATTTCTGTTGTTTCTCTTATTAGTTTCTAGCTTTAGAGCATTGTGGTCTGATATGCTGCAGGAAGTTATGTCGGTTTTCCTGCATTTGTGGGAGCATGCTTTATGGTTCCTCTCTGCACCTTCATTTCTATAAACGCTTGAGGGGTGCTGCTTTGCATTTTATGATACTTGTGTGCTTAGGTTTTTAAAAAATCACTATATTTGCCAGGTGCAGTGGCATGTGCCATTAAGCACTCAGGAAGTGGAGGCAGGCGGATCAGGAATTCAAGGTTATCTTCTACTATACAGCAAGTTTGTGGCTAGTCTGGTTTACATGAGATCCTGCCACTTAGTACATTTGGCTTTACATGGGTACTGGGGAATCAAACTCAGGTCCTTAGGCTTTGTAGGCAAGCACCTTAACTACTGAGCCATCTCTCCAGCCCTATGATTTTGTTTTTCCACCAGCGATGTACATATGATCCAATTTCTTAGCAGCCAACAGTGTTAGGACCTTATATTTTATCTGTACTGGTAGGTGTGTAGACATATCTGATTTTAATTAGCATTTGGCCTTACTGCTATTTTATTAGTATATATTGTACATAGTGATGGGTTCCATAACCATAATTTATTAACACATATTGTATACTTTGACTATGTACATCCCCTACATGCCTCTTCTCCCTCTTCCTCTTGCTAATTCTCTTCCTTGCCCCAGATAGCCTCTCCTCTGCTTTTGTGTCAGTTGATTTTATGCAGGAAAGAAAATGCAGCATTTCCCTTTCTGAGTCTGGCACATTTCATATCATGATCTCCAGTTGCATCCATTTTCTTGAAAATGACATAGCTTCTTTGTGGCTGAATAGTACTCCACTGTATGGATGGTATAGTTCTTATCCATTCATGTGTTGATGGACACCTAGGCTCATTCCATAACCTGGCTGTTGTGAATAGTGCCACAAGAAACATGACTGTGAAGTGTCTCTGACTCAGGTTCCTTCCAGAATGTTCCTGGGAGTAGCCTTTGCATCTTCAACAGCTGATGGTGAACATGTTTTTGGAGTTCACTGCTGAATAGATTTCATCTTGGAAACTGTCCCCCTGTGTCTTTTGCCCATGTCTGGACGAGTTGCTATGGTTTTGCAATTTACTGTTGAGTGTTGGGAGTGCTATATGTCCATACACATTCCCCCGGTCTATCTCCTACCTGTTATCAGGGCCATGGCCAATGGCAGGTGTCAGTCTCCGTGTGGTCCTGCACAGCACTGCGTCTGTCTGCGGGCTGTACCATGGCATCGAGTCTGGGCATGGATCCCCAGGATTTCCTGTCATTTTGATGTGCATGCATGTGGTGTATACATGTGTGTGCGGAGGCCAGAGGAAGACATCAGGCACCCTCTTCTTTCCTCTGCTTCATTTCCTGACAGAGTCTCTCACTGGATCTGGAACCCCTTGTTTTTTTGGTTAGCCTTGATCAGGAGCCCCTGCAATCCTCCTATTGCCACCCCCTTTGCCACTGGGGTTATAGGCATGTGCAGCTATGCCTGGACTTTTTTGTTTTTTGAGGTAAGGTCTCACTGTAGTCTAGGCTGACCTGGAATTCACTCTGTAGTCTCAGGCTGGCCTCGAACTCATGGTGATCCTCCTATGTCTGCCTCCCAAGTGCTGGGATTAAAGGCGTGTGCCACCATGCCAGGATTATATGCCTGGACTTCTATGTGAGTGCTGGGGATTGAACTCAGGTCCTCATACTTGTCCAGAAGTGCTCTTAACAACCAAGCCAGATCCCCAAATCCAAGAGTTCTTGCTTTTTAAAGAAAATGCTCTATAGTTTTGTCTTCTGTGGAAATCCATCATTCATTTGAGTTAGGTTCTGTACAAGGCACCTATGTTGTTCATTGTTTCTCTTCCAGAGATCCTCTGTCTGTTTTGTGTCAAGATGCATCATCTTCCATTGAGTTAATCCAAAGCCAGTTGGTATCTCTGTTGGAGTCTGTTGCTGTGTGCCTATCTCACCTCCACAACCAGGCAACCTGGGTGACCATAGCTACACAACAGAGCTAGAAATTGGAAATTGGGCACACACAGATTCTTCAAACTTCCTTCCTCCCCTCTCCTCCTTCTGGTGCAGGCAACTCAGCCCAGGGCTTTGATCGTGCTGGGAAGCTCTCTGCCACAGAGTAGCCCTCAGCCACTGCAAGTTGTTAATTATTCTTGTTCCTTTGTCTTTGCATGGAAATCATAGAATAAGTTAGTGTAAATCTACAACCATGTTCACCCCACTGATGAGTACGGGAGGATGCAACATGGAGTCCTTCCCACCCATGAGCAGGTGTCTCCTTGTTTAATAGCCTCTTCTTTGATTCTTTCATCAACATTGTATAGATTTAGCACAAGATCTTCTACATATGCTGTTAAATTTGCACTTAAGTTTTTAATTAATTAACTAATTTTTAAAAGTTTTTAATTTTTTAAATTTAGTTGAGATTGAGAGAGAGAGAGAGAGATATGAGCACACCAGGGCTTCCTGCCACTGCAAATGAACTCCAGATGCATGCGTCACCTTGTGCATCTGGCTCACGTGGTTCCTGGGGAATCGAACCAAGGTCCTTTGGCTTTGCAGGCAAGCGCCTTAACCACTAAGCATCTATTTCTCCAGCCCAGTCTTTTATTTTTTTTTTAATACCTCGAAAAATCATTGCATTTCACATGTTGGTTTCCCATCTCCACTGTTAGTCTTTAGGGCTGCAACTGAACGTGTGTGCCTGTGTGTATGTACATCATTTAAGTGAATATAGTCACACTCATGCCACAACATGCATGTGGAGGGCAGAAGACAACTTTCAGGTGTTGGTCCTTGTCTTCCAACTTGTTTGAGGTTAGATCTCTGGTTCCCCATTCTGTTTGCCAGGCTAGCTGGCCTATGCGCTTCTGGAGGCTTCTTCTGCCTCCATCTCTCTTTTCACTGTGGGCATTCTGAGATTACATATGCTTGCTGCAGCATCTGGTTTTATGTGGGTTCTGTGGATCTGAACTCAGACACTAGTGCTTGAGTAGCAGGTGCTTTATCCACCGGGTCATCACCCTGTTCTGTAATTGATTTCTGTACATTGATCTTGTCTTTTGTGATCTGCACAACTCATATATTATTTCCAGTTTCTGATTTTGTAGATTCCTGTGGCTTTCTGGACTCAAACCACATGCAAATAGGGAAGGCTTTCTTTTCTGATCCCTCCCTCCCTTCCTCACTCTTTTCTTCCCTCCCTCTCTTCCTTCCTTTCTGTCGGCCTCATTGCACTTGCATGGGATCCAGTGCCCGGTTGTTATCAACATCTTCCCCTTGTCTTTGAGGGAACACACATTGAGTGCCAACACTTAATCTTTCATGCTAGCTTATAGTCCTTATTTAAAGCTGAAAATAAGCTCACATCTTATTTTCAGGAGAGCGTTTGTCACAGATAGATGCTGAATCTTATTACCTACTTTTTGGATTACATAGATTGACTTTAAAAATAGTGAACCAAGCCGGGTGTGGTGGTACACGCCTTTAATCCCAGAACTTGGGAAGCAGAGGTAGGAGGATTGCTGTGAGTTTAAGGCCACCCTGAGACTCCATGGTGAATTCCAGGTCAGCCTGAGCTAGACTGAGACCCTACCTCGAAAAACCAAAAAAAAAAAAAAAAAAATTGAACCAGCCTTGCATTCTGAAACAAACTCTACTCAGTTGAAGAATATATATTTCTTTTCATATATTGCTGAATTCTATTTGCTAATACATGCATACATACACACACACACAAGATATATGTATATAATTTAAAATCTGTTTGCATGTGTGTGTGTATATAGTCATGTCAGGGCCTCTTGCTGCTACAAATGAACACTAGATACTTATACCACTTTTTATGCCCAACTTACATGAGTAGCTTGGGAATTGAACTGGGCTGGCCAGCTTTGCAATCAAGTACCTTTAATTGCTGAGTCATCTTCCAAGCCCCTCCTATTTGCTAACACACATATATATTTAATTTAATTAATTTATTTGCAAGTGGAGATAGAGATAGATAGATAGATAGAGAGAGAGAGAGAGAGAGAGAGAGAGAGAGAGAGAGAGGAGAGACAGACACAGAGAGAATGGGCATGCCAGGGCTTTTAGCCATTGCAAATGAACTCCAGATGCATGTGACCCTTGTGTATCTGGTTTATGTAGGTCTTGGGGAATTGAACCTGGGTCCTTTGGCTTCACAGGCAAATGCCTTAACCACTAAACCACTTCTCCAGCCCTGCTAACACATATTTTTGAGACAAGGTCTCATATATCTCAGGCTGGCCTTCAACTCTCTAAGTAATGAGGATGACCTTGAACTTGTGATCCTCCTGTCTCCAACTCCTGCGTGCTAGAATTACAGGCATGTACCACCACACTTGGATTATGTGGTGCTGGGAATTAACCTAGGGCTAATGTATGCTAGGCAAGCACTCTACTAACTGAGATGCATCCTACCCACTGTTTGCTAATATATTCTGAGGGAATTCTATGTCTGTATTTATGTTTGTCTGTTGTATTATTTTCTGTACTGTCTGGCATTGGCACCTGGGTACTTGCTGTGTGCTTCATACAGTGAAATGGGACGTGTTCTCACCTGTTCTGTTTTCTAGGAGGATGTAGCAGACAGGTTCAGGTTGCTGGGATGAACTTCCAGAGCAGACACAGTTTATGGGAGGAAGAAAGGATTTTTTTTGAAACTTATAGATCCAGGGGAAGTTACATAATGACAGAAGAACCTGGTCCCCCTTTCAGAGATCCAAGCAGAGAGAAAAGCCACCACCAAAAGCAAGCAAGCACACTTCAGGAACTCCAGGCAAAGCTCAAGCACTTTGTATATCTTAGGCTGGAATTTGAGTCCACCCCCAGTGACAGCTCCTCCAGCCAGGCAGCTGGAAATCCAAGAAGTTTTAATAAAACTCCTGAGTCTTACTGGGGGACATCCATTCAAACTACCACAGAAGGATTGTAGAAAGTTGATATTAATTCTTCTTATATATGTGATAAAGGTCCCTAGTGAAACCATGTGGCTCTGGAGGTCTCTTTCTAACAAAACTGAGAGTTTTAAAATGAGGAATTAAGGGACTGGGGAGGTTGCTCAGTGGTTAAAGGGGTTTGTTTGCAAAGCCTGCTGGCCCAGGTTCACTTCCCCAGCTCCTATGGAAAACCACATAAAGCTGGATGCAAAGTGGCTTATGAATCTGTGATTGCAATATGCCTAGGATGCTGGGAGACAGATCCAGAAGAATCTGAAGCTCGCTTACCAGCTAGCTTGGCATTTGTTTGCAGTCTGTCGGTTCATTTGCATTAGCAAGAGGCCCTGCCAGAAAGAAGGCAGGGCATAGAGGCCTTGAAGCTGCCCTCTGACTTCCACACGTGCACCGTGGCACTCCCCCCAATAAAAATAAATAAATAATTTAAGATGGCAGATTAAATTCCTTTGATAGCTATAGGGAATTATTCAAATTACCTATTCACACCAGGCAAATTTTAGCCATTTGTATTTCTTGAAGAACTGGCTTGTTTCATTCACAACGTGAAGGGCGTGCGTGTGTGTGTGTGTGTGTGTGTGTGTGTGTGTGTGTCGCTGACTACTGTGTGGCACTGTGTGGTCTGTGATGATGCCTCCTGTGTCATCCCTGGTGGGGGTGTTTGTGTCACTTGTTTTTCTTTTCTATTGTCAGTCTTGCCAGAGACTTTTTTTTTTTTTTTTTTTGCTAATTCTCATTCTCTCTCTCTCTCCCTCTCTCTTTTCTCCCTCTAGCCCAGACTGACATGGAATTCACTATGTAGTCTCAGGGGAGCCTTGAACTTGCCGTGTTCCTCTTACCTCTGCCTCACAAGTGCTGGGAATAAAGGTGTGCACCACCACACCCAGCTACTTGTCTCCTTTTATCTTGACTTTTTTTTTTTCTGCACTTATGTTCTCTGTCCTTGCTGGTTCTCCTGCCGTCTTGGCCCTGTCAGTTGTTGGAGGCTCCAGTTAGAAGCATTGCTTTGTTTTGTTTTTTCTTTCAGTCTATCAGTTCTTGTCATGCATTTTGCAATTTGTTTGTTGCACGTGTGTTTAGATGTCCTGTCTACTTTGTCAGTTACCCTTTTTATCACTGCATAGTTTTCCTCTCTGAAGTAGTTCTCTTGGCCCTACAGTCTGTTTCATGTAATATATCATGGCCATTCTCTCTGCCTTTGAGTGATGCTAGACAACAAGCTTCCATCCTTTTATTTTCATTTGTCATTCTAAGGTGAATTTTTAAATATTTTATTTATTTATTTGAGATAGAGTGAGAGAGTGCAAACGAACTCCAGCTGCATCTGGCTTTATGTGGATACTGGACTTGGGTCCGTAGGCTTTGTAGGCAAGCGCCTTAACTGCCGAGCCATCTTTCCTTCCCTATAGTGAATTTTTATTAGAGCTCATATAATTATATATTTTAAAATCTTCCCTGCCAGTTTCTGTCTTTTAATTGGTAATTTTGACCATTTACATTTAATGCAATTACTGATAGTTTGGGTCTCATTTCTGGTTGTTTATTTTTTGAAACTTTTGCTTTTGTTTTCCTGTTTACTTGCTGTAAATGTCATTAAAGAAAGATTGACTAAAAATTGGAACGTGTTCAACAGAGAGACACTCTGAGATGGATTTCTTTCTTTGGGGGAACTTTTTTTTTTTTTTTTTAGAGGGGGCTTAGTACACATTGAAAAAACATGGTGGTTGGGGAGAGGGACTTTGGCTTCCAAAGGACCATGGAACCTTCTGCTTTTATAATGTTTGGGGTGGGGAAAGTTTTACTTTATGTGACTCAGTCTACATGCTAGGAGCCAATAGATAGGACCTTAGGCCATAACACAAGTGTACTAGGGTTTCCCTGGCAATGGGGTGGTGGCAGGAAGGCTAAGATGTAAGAGTTGTCATTCAGGATTTTGCCTCGGCTCAGGCAGCATGGGCCACTTACAGTGAGCACATTTGTCCTAACCCTTGTGGGTTATGTGAACCTTTACACAGAGTTTCGTGTTTATCCACCCGTGCTGGGCAGTCTTCTCGAGTGCATCTATTGTGTAGCCTTGTGGTTGCTCTAGGAAGGCATTACACATACCTAAGTCTGTGAGCACTGATAGGATGCTAGTTTCAGTCAGATGAGCCCTTTTCTCCCTTCTGTGACCCTTTACCCTGCCCTACTTGAACTCATCAAAAATTTCCTCTACCTACATTCAGAATCCTATCAAATGCATTAGAATGTTTTCTATCGCTAGCAAATATAATTTATAATGCTCGAGAGGAACACCTATTCTATTCAGCCACATCTTTTACTTTGCTGACATCAAACTCCGTCCAGCTGAGGGTGATCTTAAACTCCTGTCCTTCTGCCTCCACCTTCCAGTGCTGAGACGGCAGGCATGTGCCACCGTGCCAAGCCGGCTCTTGCTTTGTGATGCCTTTTCCATAGGGAAGATGGGAAGGAATGCTCCCCACTTCTGCCAGGTGAAGGTGAGGTCCAGGCCCCTCTGCTGACCTGGGTGCATTCCACATGGGGATCTTTGTCACTGCTGGAGGGTGTGGGAAGCCGTACGTACCTCTGTCACACTGTGGCCGGGTGACCCCATGAACCCTGGTCAGGGGTGACAATCCTGACTCTCCCTGTCCTCTTCTCACGCCAGCACAGTGTGTGAGGAAGGGGGGCTGTGGTATTGGCAGGTGACTGGAAGCTTCAGCTCCATGTATTGGCTACATCAGCATTCAGGGTGAGGGAGGATCCTGCACTGCTTGTGGGGATGCCCCAGCTCTCCACCTGGACTTACTCAGCACTGCCCTGGTAGGTGTTGGGGTACCCTACAGCCACACTGCTGCTTGGTCTTGCTCTTGATGGTAGGTGGGACTGCAGTTCTGAGCATCTGGCTAGGGGAGAGTGGCCATTGCTGAAGCGTCCTTTGGCTGAAGAGAGAGAGCGTTGCTTTGGGGTTTCTTCTGTCCTGCTGGCGTTTCTGGGTTGCTGGCTTGTTTTGCACTGTTGTTGACATGAACAAATACCTGTACTCCCCAGACAGGCCACTGAGGATAGACTGCTACATTATTCCATGCTGGTCTAGCTTAGTGAACCAGTGAGGTTTATTTTGGGGGGGGGGTTGTTACTTATAGGAACATGGGTGATTTAAAGGCAGCTGTATCACTGAAAAGTCCCACACCCCAGCATGGGTGACAGTTCATAGACGCTGCATTCCTAGAGCTTTTGCCCAACTTGTAGGCAGATCCACTGAAGAGTCTCCTCACTCCAGCAATTGTTCGTTACTTTCATAACACCTCCAGGAGGCACCTTGTGACTCTTGTTACTTTCTGAGCTTCCCGAGCCTTGTAAGTTGAGTGTCCCTTCTCCCTCCTCCTTCCAGGAGGGAAGGTTTCAACTCAGAGCAAAGAGCTATACAAGAAGTCCTATGGCTGGGACCATGAGGCAAGAAGAAATCCTGGGACACTCTATATGCATCCCCACTGGCCTGCCTTCATCTGCCTCTCAGAATCCTGTTTGTTTTGTATCTGGCATTGGGGGGGCTAGCTGTTCTGTACACAAGGAATGGGAACAGGAGCATCTGCTTTAAATGCCTGACTTGGAAGCTCAGCCTTTGTTTTCTTAGCTCAGAAAAATCAGAATCTCTGTGATGTTTGAGCTCTTGATGGTGTCCTGGCTTTATGTCTTCCCAGGTCTGCAAGCTTCTCCAGTCTCCCCTTGTTGGCCACCCAGAGTGCACGTGGAGGCTGCTGTAGGGTGCCTTTGTGTGGGACTCCGTCCATCAACACCTCTGGTGAGTGAGCACCCAGTCCCCTTGTCCTGTTCTCTGCACACCATGGCCATTGTCTGGCCTGGATCCTTCCTGTCCCTTCACACTGTGGTCAGAGGAGAGTTACTTCCTGTGGTCAGACCCTAGGCTACTATGTTTGTCCTTGGTGCTGGTGATGATGAAACCACCCCTTGGTATCTAGGCAGTGTGAGAAGCTTTAGGGGACTTTGGCCTAAGATCCCTGTCAAACTCTTGCTTCTGCTTGGTGATGTCCTAGCTGCACAACCCAGCCAGATGTGGCTGCAGATAAGTGGGTGGGGAAGTGTGTCCAGCCCCTTCTGCCACTGCTTCATGGACCAGGATGAGGTTCTTGGCATCCGAGCATAGGGAAGGCTCAGAGTCCTGTCCTGGCCTGTGCTCACCATGAATGCCTGGGTTCCTTTCCTGGAACTAGAGCCTGCTCTGCACCTCACAGTCAGTCATTTCGTCTGTGACACCCACCCCGTCGGATGTCTCGATGGTGTTAACTTCACACCACTGATTTGGTGAAGTGAGTGACATTGTCCCTGTCTCAGTGAGGAGTAGGCTCTTGGCAGCTGGACATGGTTCCTGGTCCCCTGGACCTTTGCAGTTGCCTGCAGCCCAGCTGGCCATGCCTCCTAAGCACTGGTGCCCCACACCTCCTGTGTCCCTTAAAGGGACCATGCAAACAGATTCTCCTTGGACAGTTTCTCAGCTTCCCTGAGAAACCACTTTAGACATGTCCCCTAATTGTCCCTCACAATAAATCTTATGCACAGCGCAGCGCTATTTGCCTGCTCACCAGCTGAGTGCATGTGCCTCACCCTCCACATCTCAGTGGGAGCATGTGCCCAGGTGTTACATGTACCACAGACAAGAGTTGACTCAGGGCCACTGTCCCAGGGCCACCTTGATCTTGGGCACTGTCAGCTCCTGGGGAGACTTCCATCTGGTTTTCTTGCCTCTGTCTCCGTAGCCCACCACTCTCCATATAGATTCATTCAATCTCCCCCATTCCCCTTTCTGGAGTCCTTCTCCGTGCCCCTTGGTCCTACTAGGTCTCTGAGCCACCTCTCTAGCCTCTGCTGTCACCTCCCCCAGGATGCGGAGAGACCTTCTGGGGGGAGGGGAGAGGGTCCCAGCTAGGTGGGGTGGCTGTGCAGGTAGAACTGGCTTCCCGTGCTGTCCTGTCTCCGGTCTCAACTGGCTGCAGTTCTCTTTCACAGCCCATGGAATCTGCTTATGTGGCACTTGGTGACAGATGGATGCATGAGAGGACATGGGACCCACTTGTTATTCTAGAGGCAGAGCAGACTGAGGCGGGTAGGAGATGGGTCCCTTTCATGTAGGAAGGAGGAGCATCTGTCCAGGCCCTGGGGGAGCAGAGCACTTGTCTGCTATGCCAGGCTTCTGATACCCTGGGGGCAGAGCTGTGCTGTGATTGGACCCCTGGGGTCATGGCTAGCCAAGCCCCACTGCACCTTCATCCTTTCCTCCTGTGTCCTCCCGTGCCTGCAGCCTCTTATCACGGAGAAGGGTTTGGAAACAGCTTCCCTTTGATGATGTTCTGTTGCTCTCAGAACCCTTCCTCAAGGAGCCACCATCACGATGGAACACTTGATTTCAGATAACCCACCCCACCATGGTGGCTACCGGTGTTCAAGGAGGTAGGGCCAAGAAGGAGGAAGCCGTCAGGTGACTGAAGACGGCAGCACTGTGTGTGTTTCAGGGTTTGTTTCCCAACTGGGGCCTTCTTGCCTGCACTGTGCTGATCTGGAAATGGGGAGTGAGGCTGCTTGCTGGAAAGATTGGTCTCCAGAGAGCACCCTTGACCTCTCAGAGGAAGTAAGGATGGGGCTGTCTGGCTTTGGGTGAGGTGACTTTTCTACTCAGGCATTGGTTCACTGAGAGCCCCAGGCTGGGCTGAGTCCTGGAGTACAGGAGAGAGAGAGGCAGGCATGTTAGTCTGTCAGGCTGTCCATGCTCCATCCTACCTTCAACTACTCCCGTGTCCTGAGACCTCCTAGTTCTGCCCTCACAGAGGCCACAGACACCCTGTTCGTTCATGTCTCCTGATGTGCTAAGGCCTCTTTCCATCCCAGATAACCCCAAACCATGGGTATGGCTTTACTGTAAGGTGGGATGATAGACTGTGGTAAAGCCACATTGGTTCTGGTTTTGAGCTCCATGTACCATCACTCCTGCTTCCTCGGGTGGCCAGCAGGGGCAGTGTGGTTAGTAGTTGGGATGTGGCTGGTGAGTTGAGGAGGGGATACACTGAGGAGCACAGCCTTGCTGATTTTCATTGATGATGTTAGACTTCACAGGGCCCTAAAGGTTTGCTTCTCCGGAAGTCTTCTGTTTAGACTCAAGTTATGATCTTCACTTGTGAGTGTCGTCAGACACCTCCCACCCATGGACTTCACCAGCTCACTCCCTGATGCTCCGTGTGATCCTCTTGGGAAAGGAAAGGGAGGGAGCTAGATGTGCAAGGGTGGGGTCCGAGAGGGGTCCGGTCTCCAGGGACACTCAAGGAACTCTCCAGAAATGGGCACTTGGCATCTGGTTCTCATTCAGTGGCTGACAAACTTTGGCTCCAGGGCCAAGTACTGCCCACTGCCTGTTCGTGTTAGCAAAGTTTAGTTAGTTGATGGTGGCAGATTTCACACAATGTAAACCTTGCATTTCAGTCATTTAAAAAAAAATTATTTTATTTTATTTTATTTTTGGAGAGAGACACAGAGACAGACAGAGAGGGAGAGGGAGACAGATAGAGATGGGCGCGCCAGCAGTCTCTCAGCTGCTGTGAACGAAATCCAGATGTGTGCACCCCCTTGTGGTCAAGTCAGCATTGCGCCCTTGCGTCACTTTGCATCTGGCTAAACGTGGGACCTGGAGATTGAAACCGGGTTCTTAAGCTTAGCAGGCAGGCGCCTTAACTGCTAAGCTATCTCTCCAGCCCCATTTCAGTCATTTTGACTGCATAGTTTGGTAACATTAAATCCATTCAGAATGTGACCATCATCAAGGTCCATCTTTAGAATTACATATCTTCCTAGGAGGAACCTGTGGCCCCATCAAACACCCACTCCTTTTCCCCATCCCAAGCTTTCGTGTGTGTGTGTGCGCGCGCGCGTGCGCGTGCACGTGCCAGAGAACAACCTCTGGTGTCATTTCTCAGGCACCATCCACCTTTTTTGAGACGGAGTTTCTAATTGGTGGGGAGTTCACCAAGTAGACCAGACTGGCTGGTCACTATGCCCCTGAAATCCCCTTGTCTCTGCTGCCCCAGCACTGGAATTATAAGTCTGCACCCCTTTCTTTTTTTTTATTTGAAAGAGAGAGAGACAGAGAGAGAATGGGCTCACCAGGGCCTTTTCTTTTCAGGCACTGTGAACGAACTCCAGATGTGTGCGCCCCCTTGTGCGCATGTGTGACATTGCACGCTTGTGTCACTTTTGTGTCTGGCTAAGCATGGGACCTGGAGATTTGAACAAGTATTCATAGGCTTGGCAGCCTTAACTGCTAAGCCATCTCTCCAGCTACCCCCTTCTTTTTACATGGGTTCTTAGAGTAGAACTCAGGTCTTCATGCTTGCAAGGCAAGCACTGTACTGACTGAGCTGTCTCCTCAGCACCCCTCACCCCGAGCTTTCTTGTATCTGGACCTCATGCAAGTGGACTCACCGACATTGTTCCTTTGATGCCTGACCTGTTTCCCTTGGTGTGGTGTCTTCTCCTCTGGTATATGAACTTTCTTTTTTTGAAATTTTTTTGTTATTTTAGAGAGAATGAGAGAGAGACAGAGGGAGGGAGGGAGGGAGGGAGGGAGAGAGAGGGAGGAAGGAAAGAGAATTGTCATGCTAACACCTCAGCTACTGCAATGGAACTCCAGACACTTGTGCCACCTAGTGGGCATGTGCAACCTTGTGCTTGCCTCACCTTTGTGCAGCTGGCTAGCGTGGGAACTGGGGAGTTGAACATGAGTCCTTAGGCTTTGCAGGCAAGTGTCTTTAACCTTTAAGCCATCTCTCCAGCCCCAGATTCTTTTTTTTTTAATTGACAACTTCTTTAATTGTAGACAATATCCCATGGTACTTCTCTCCCTCCCCCCACTTTCCCATTTGAAACTCCATTCTCCATCATATCCCCTCCCCCTCTCAATCAGTCTCTCTTTTCAGTTTGATGTCATGATCTTTTCCTCCTATTATGATGGTCTTGTATAGGTAGTGTCAGGCACTGTGAGGTCATGGATATCCAGGCCATTTTATGTCTGGAGGAGCACGTTGTAAGGAGTCCTACTCTTCCTTTGGCTCTTACATTCTTTCCACCCCCTCTTCCGCAATGGACCCTGAACCTTGGAAGGTGTGTTTGAGATGTTTCAGTGCTGAGCACTCCTCTGTCCCTTCTTCTCAGCACCATGGTGCCTTCTGAGTCACCCCAAGGTTGCCACTCAGAATTCTTTATGGCTGAGCCATGTCACACTGTATGGCTGTGGGCCTGTGTTTTCCTTTCTAGTGGGCAGATACCTAGAAATGGGGTTGCTGGGTGTTGTGGGAACTCTAACCTCTGAGGAGCTCCTCTGTGACCCACCACTCTTGGACTCTCTGTTCATCCTCCTGCAGTGGATGGGGGCTGCAGTTCCTCCACCCTCACCCAACGTCTTGACCATCGCCAGCTCAGTAGGTGTGAAGTGCTCTCCCACTGTCATTCCGAGCCTCAGCAGCTGTGGCGTTGGTGTTGTGGGATGCTGGCCTCTTCCTTATCCCTAAGAAACTTGTGTTCTGACTACAGGTGCTGGGCAGTGAACACTTCAGAATGCCCCATGTGGATTTTGTTGAATAATTGCATCTGTGGAGGGCTGGGTACAGCTGCAGTGTGTCCAGGGGGACAGCTGACTGGACATTCATAGGATCCTATCCAGGGCCCTGAGACTGGAACCACCTTATAGAGGACAGAGTGAACTACTCTGTAGCTCCTGGCATAGTCCAGTACTGGGGACATGTGTGCTGGGGAGAGTTGTTGCTGGGAAGGCTGGCCTGCCTCAGCACGTGGCTGGCATTCTCTGAGGAGCTGCCTTAGCCAGAAGCCTTCTCTGAAACTCACTGATGTCTCAACTTCCCTCCCTGTGCCATATGAGCAGCCAGGAGGTCCAGGGCAGAGTCGGCTAAAGGTTCCATATTGAACTAAAACCCCAAAGGCCCCTGGGAGCACAGAGTGGTGGGACTGGGAGTAGCCAAAGGTCACTTGGTGGGCAGTAGGTATGGGGACAGGATGACCCATGTCAGCTTGTCTGCCTGACGCCTGTGGCTGTGCCGGCCCAAGGGAGGAGGGCGGTGAGCTGTGCGTTGGTATACACTCCGTGCCTTAGATGTATCCCGCCTTGCCTGCGGTGGAGAGGGGCCAAAAGAACAGTGAGTCCCAAGCCAGTGTGTGTGTGTGTGTGTGTGTGTGTGCGCACACACACACACACACACACGCACACGTGTCTACATGCAAGAGACAACAAAACTGTGTGAGGAAGCTCTGTGGGAGGAGCCTTCCAATTTCCCACAGTTTCTCTTGTTAAAAGATGGAGAGACTTTTGGCCAAAGGGGCTGCCATGTGTGGAACTCTCATCCTGGCATGGCTCAGAGCATGTACTGTCCTGTCCTTGGAGTATGGCAGCCTGTGAGGACTTGAGTGCAAGATGAGAGCAGGAGGCCAGAAACCACGTAGAGCTTTCCTTTGGAGGTCGAGGCTGCTGCTGGTTATAGCCGTAAGCCTGCAGTCAAAGGTGCAGCTTGTGGATGCCGGGCTCTGGGGGTTGGTAGTGAGTATACCTGTCTCCACAGGGGTCTGGCTTGAAGGCTTCCCTGTCTTCCCGCTGTTCCACGCAGAGTGAGCCAAATCCCGTCAGCCTATCTCGTTGCTGCCCCGGAGTCCAAGGCTGGCATGGCCTGTCGCTGGGCACAGTGAGGTTCACTCCTTCCTTGTGGGTTGGAAGCACTGGTTGAGTTCTCTTCTCCACCCCGAGCGACCAGGCACGATGCTTGATGCTTGATTTCTGTGCGTACAGAGCCCCTGTGTTATGTTCGTGTTTCTGTGACCAAATACCTGACCAGGAGCCACTTAAGCAAGGAATAAAGGGAGGGAAGGAGGGCTTATTCGGCTGACAGTTTGAGTGTACAGTCCCTCATGGTGGGGAAGACACGGTGATGGCAGGAGGCCCCTCCCTTGGAACCTTGGGGGGCTTGTGGGGAACGTGGTCCTGCTATACCTGGCTTTGGTCTGGAGACCCAATTGCTGTCGTCTGCTTCATCCAGGTCTGTGGATGAGCGAATCTGTGCTGGCTTGAGACCCTGGTCGTGGTGCTTTGTGGCACAGCCCTAGGAGATTCCGCACAGGGCGTTTGCCCAACGCTCCCTTATCAGGAAGCAGGTCACTTTTCAAGTCTCTGTCTGCAGCAGGAAGGCAAGGTGTGGGCATCTTATGCTGGGGGTGAGGGGCTCAGGTTCCCTTGATGGCAGGCTGGTTACCATGGAAACGCCTGATGGTGGTTTTTTCCCAGATCGACATCTTGGCAGAGAGTAAGCCTTCCTTCCCTGTGGCCTTCAGGAGGCCGAGAGGAGCTGCGGTGTGGGAGGTGGAAAGTTGGGTCCTGAGGAGTCCACAGCTGGGGTAGACACGGAGCACACCTGTCCTCTGTATTGTCCCCATGTGGAGACTGCCACTCCTGTCTCCCACAGAAATGCCCTGGGTGTTTGATGTATGTGAAGTTTTCTTCCACAAATGTGTCCAGTGACTTCAAGTGGCTTTCTGGGGCACCAGGGGGATCTGGGACACCTGCCCGTTTGCTTTCTCAATTGTTGGCCTGCTGGATTCTCTTCAGTTACCTCCTTGAGCCATCCCAGCATCTTCTTTAAAAATTTTTTAAAAAATATTTTATTTATTTATTTATTTATTTGAGAGAGGAAGAGAAGATGACGAATGGGTACATCAGGGTCTGTAGTCACTGCAAACAAACTCCAGACTCATGCACCTCTTTGCATATCTGGCTTTATATGCATACTGGGGAATCAAACCTGGGTCTTTAGGCTTCACAGACATGTGCCTTAACTGCTAAGCCATCTCTCCAGCCCTTCAGGCAAATATTTTAATGCTTAGAACATTGTAGAATGTGATGGATTCTTCAAACACAGATGCCACCATAGATTCAAGTCTTTTGAATGTTTGGTCCCCAGTGATGTCAACTTGAGAGGTGGAGCCTTGCTGGAGGAGGACTTTAAAAAAATTTTTTTTATTGACAGCTTCTATACTTACATACAAAAAAACGCATGATATTTCCCTCCCCTCCCCCATTCCCTTTTAGAACTCTAATCTCCATCATATCCCCTCCCTCTCTCCATTAGTCTCTCTTTTAATTTGATGTCATCATCTTTTTCTTCTATTTTGAGGGTCTTGTGAAGGTATTGCTAGGCACTGTAAGGAAGGAGGGTGATTGAGAGGAAAGGAGGGGTAAAGGGATGGAAGGAGGGGGATAGAGAGGGAAGGAGGGGGATAGAGAGGGAAAGGGGTGGAAGGAGGGAGATAGAGGGAGGGGATAGAGAGGGAAGGAGGGGGATAGAGAGGGAAGGAGGGCGATAGAGAGGGAAGGAGGGGTAAAGGGATGGAAGGAGGGGGATAGAGAGGGAAGGAGGGGGATAGAGAGGGAAAGGGGTGGAAGGAGGGAGATAGAAGGAGGGGATAGAGAGGGAAGGAGGGCGATAGAGAGGGAAGGAGGGCGATAGAGAGGGAAGGAGGGGTAAAGGGATGGAAGGAGGGGGATAGAGAGGGAAAGGGGTGGAAGGAGGGAGATAGAAGGAGGGGGATAGAGAGGGAAGGAGGGGGATAGAGAGGGAAAGAGGGGGAAAGGGGTGTGTGGTAGTTTGAATATATGTCCCCCAATATATTCAATGTTTTATTACTTTATAGTTTGCATCTGCAATCACCTTGCTAGAGGCAAGGTCACTGGGGGCTGGTCTTAAGGTGTGGTGATGGTTTGAGATTCCATTGTAAAGATATGCAAATGTGCCTAGCAGGAGTTCCTGAAGTGTGCTGTGTGACCTTTTGGCTGTAGTTAGTTTTGCTCTGTGTGCTGTGGTGGCTGGTTGGCTTTCTCTCTCTGCTTGGCCCTGTGAAGGCCAGTTGCTTCTCCTGCCATTATGGAACTTCCCCTGGATCTGTAAGCTTCAATAAATAATATCCCTTCCTCCATAACTGTGCCTGGTCTGGAAGTTCATCTCAGCGAACCTGAAGCTGTCTGCTACAGTAGAGTGGTACCGAGGAGTGTGGGGTGAGATGAACCTGACCATGTGGATGTTCGTCTTTTGCAACCTTTGTTTTGGAGGAATGGGCATGGACTTGGTGCTTGCAACTGAAGATGCCTTCTGGAGTGGTAAGCCAAGTTTTATGGACTATTCTGATGAGAGTTTGAGAATGCTAAGTGCAGATAGTACTGAACTTCGAGGCTTGGCTTTTGTGGATTCTAAGGGGAAAGAAAGACTACAGAGGACTTTGTTGGAACTGGGCTACTGGCATAAGGGATGGCTACGTTCTGCTATCCAGGCCCAGAAAGTTTGATCAAGGTTAAATTTGTAATGGACTGATGTGCTTGGCTAAAGATATCGGACTGAGATTTTAAGATTTTGAGTTGGAAAACCTGAAGCAAGCTAAAAGTAGAGGCACTGAGACTGGTTAAGCTGCTATTGTTGACACATTAGCAATCTTAAGGAAGGTGGAAGGAAGGTGGCCTGACTTGATTTACATTAAAACAATGGAGAGGATGCCTGAGGAAAGACTGTTAAAAATGCAAATTCTTGGAAAGAGTTGACTGGAGAAGGAACCTGCTTTTCAAGGCTATGGTTTATTTTGTCCCTGGATTAAGAATATGGCTGTGTCCTTCACACCTGGTATTAGTTTTGGAAGCATGAAAAATGCATGGAATGGTCATGAGTTGCACACGGTTCCAGGAGCCGCTGCTGAGATGCAGCATGAAGGCAGGGCATGAAGTCCCTGAGGAATAGGCTGGAAGAGCCTTTTGGAAGATGGACCGTGGTTTGCATGGAGACCTGAAGATGTTTTGGATATACCAGGACTGTGCATAAGGGCTACCATGGAGTGCAGTGTTGGCATGGGATGAAAGTTTTCCTGGCGACTCTGCCCAGCTGGAGGGGCGGAATTGGAAAACCTGGAGACTGTCAGTCTCTGGTTATATTGAACTTGAACTGCAGAAGTTTGATGACTGCTGATGGTGGTTAAGTTTGCATTATTCTAGTCTCTCCTTGCTATGCCTTATACCAGTTAAAATGTTTACTCTGTGCCTTTTCATGTTGAAAGTATTTAACTTGTTTGATTTTATAGGACTCACTATCTTAAGTTGATCAAGACTGTGAGAACCTTTGAAATTGGACTGAGTACAATTTACAATGTGTGATAGTTATAAATCTACTGGGGGCCAGGAGCTAAATATATTAAATAGGGGCGGAATGTGGTAGTTTGAATATATGTCCCCAATATATTCAATGTTTTATTACTTTATAGTTTGCATCTGCAATCACCTTGCTAGAGGCAAGGTCACTGGGGGCTGGTCTTAAGGTGTGGTGATGGTTTGAGATTCCATTGTAAAGATATGCAAATGTGCCTAGCAGGAGTTCCTGAAGTGTGCTGTGTGACCTTTTGGCTGTAGTTAGTTTTGCTCTGTGTGCTGTGGTGGCTGGTTGGCTTTCTCTCTCTGCTTGGCCCTGTGAAGGCCAGTTGCTTCTCCTGCCATTATGGAACTTCCCCTGGATCTGTAAGCTTCAATAAATAATATCCCTTCCTCCATAACTGTGCCTGGTCTGGAAGTTCATCTCAGCGAACCTGAAGCTGTCTGCTACAGGGTGGAAGGAGGGAGATAGAAGGAGGGGATAGAGAGGGAAGGAGGGGGATAGAGAGGGAAGGAGGGGGATAGAGAGGGAAGGAAGGGGATAGAGAGAGAAGGAAGGGGCTAGAGAGAGAAGGAGGCCGATAGGGGAGAGAGAGAGAAGGAAGGGGATAGGGAAGGAAGGAGGGGGATAGAGAGGGAAGAAGGGAGACAGAGAAGGAGGGGGATAGAGGGAGGAGGGGGATAGAGGGAGGAGGGGGATAAAGGGAGAAGGAGGGAGAGAGAGAAGGAGGGGGATATAGGGAGGAGGAGGGGGATAGAGGGAGAAGGAGGGAGAGAGAGAAGGTGGGGGATATAGAGAGAAGGAAGGCCATAGAGAGGGAAGGAGGGAGATTTCTTTTTCTCCGTGTGTGTGCACAATGGAGCTTGTCCCTATGGAGGTTCGAGGACAGCCTTGGGTTGCTGTTCAGGGACACCCTCCTCCTCATTTTGTGACAGTCTTCTCCACCCAGCACTGAGATTATAAGCATGCATCACCAAGCCTGACTTTTTTCCTTTTAACATGGATTCTGAGGATCACACTCAGGTCCTCATGCTTGCAAGGCAAGCGTTTTACCCACTGATTGATCTTCTGAGTCCCTCCCCCAAGGAGACTAATAGTGCCAGTCAGCCAGTTTCTGGCTGGGTGAATGGATTCCCCCTCCACCAACAGTGGCCAGCCCCCTTGCATGGTAGAGGAAGAGCCTGAGGCCAGAATCCTGTCAAGAGAGCTTCTGGGCAGTTGACCCCAGATTCCATTCAAACCACCTTCACAATTCACAGCGTCACACAGACTTCAGTCCCCACTCCTGAAGGTTTGATGGGAGGTGGGCCAGAGTCAGGAATGGACTAATACTTTGTGGCATTGCACCTCCTCCATGTCATTAACTATTACTGGGCTGCCTTTGAACTTGGCCTTTTGTGTGCATGACCTTCCAGCCCAGTGACATCCCCCACTTTCAGGTTCCTCTCCTGGGCTGCACAGAGCTCCTTGCCCGTCCTCTTAATCAGCCCCGGCTTCTGAGCTGCCCGTCAAGGTCAAGCACTCTTCAGTGTGAGGGTCCTCTCAGTGGGCTGGCCCTGCTGGCAGAGTGGGAAGAGCTTCCCCATAGAAAGGCTGAGGGTGAGAAGAGTTGGCACCACTCAGCACAGTGGTGTCCATGTGACAACAGAGACCAGGGAAGGGTTATGAGCTGAGGTTGGCCCAGGTGACAGCATCACCCTTGGGATTCTGGAATCTCAGAACCTGCTCTCAGCCTGTTCTGTCCCTCCTGGGGAGTGGGGCGGGTCGCTCAGTTTGGACAGTGGGGAATGTAGTCATTCCATGGAGACAGGCACACAGTCTGTGGATAACTCTGAATGGCATTAGCTAGTGAGGTGTGGTTTCCAAGTCTCTCCTGGGCTTTCCCTGGGAGCTGAGTTTTGTTGTCTGTGAGTCTCCAGCCTTTAGGAAGAGAACACAGCCTGGGATAGGCCTCCCATAAGGACACACGATGCCCCCCACTTAGGATGGGTATATGCATGTGTGTGTGCAGGTTTGGGCACCCATGTGCATGGGCTGCAGAGGCCAGAAGAGAATGCCAGGTGTTCTCCTCTATTGCTCTTCCACCTAATTTTTCTGAGACAGAGTCTCTTACTGAACCTGGAGCTCCCATGATTTTGGTTCGACTGATTGACCAGGGAGTCCCCAGTGAGTCTCCTGTTTTCACCATCTCTAGTCCTGGGGTTTCACAGCTGGCTTTTTATGTAGGTGCTGGGGTTTGAGTTCAGGTCCTCATGTTTACATAGCAGGTGCTTATCATATTTTTTTTTTTTTGGACTGTACCCTGGTGCGAAAGCCATGCCCATTCAATGGAAACTGTGCATCAGTTCTGAGATATTTTCCTAGGGCCAGTGTGATGTGGGTCCAGTCATCTTTGGGGGTACTGGGAAGTGAGCTACAACTGCCACTTTGAACTGTGGCTGTGATGGAGAGCAGCCGAGATTGCACTGTGAGCTGTGTGGCTGACTGGGGTGTTAGGTGGGGCCTGGTGTAGTCAGCACATGTTGTGGTTTGAATGGGAAATGTCCCACAGAGGATCATGCATATGAAGACTTGGTCACCAGCTGGTGGCACTGGTTTGGGAGTGTGTGGAACCTTTGGAAGACAGAGCTTTATTGGAGGAAGTGTGTCACTGTGGGGCAGGTCTTGAGGCTTTATAGTCAGGCCTCACTTCCACTCAAGAGTTTTCTTCTTCCTGGTTCACCAAGATATGATGAGTCCTAGACACATGCACTGCCCTGCCAAGAATCCGCCACGCCTTCCCTGCCATCATGGACAGTACTCTTTTTATTTTTGTGTTTTATAATTTTATTTTTGAGAAAGAGATAATGTGAGAGAGAGGGAGAGAGAGAGCGAGGGAGAGAATGGACACGTCAGGGCCTTTCAGCTGCTGTGAATGAACTCCAGACACATGCACCCCCTTGTGGCTCATGTGCAACATTGCATGCTTACATCACTGTGTGTCCGGCATCTGTGGGACCTGGAGATTCAAACAAGCGTTCTTAGACTTCCCAGACAAGTGCCTTAACCGCTAAGCCTTCTCTCCAGCCCATGGACAGTACTCTTTAACCATGGGTCAGTATAAATCTTCCCACATTAAAGTTGACCAGTAAAGTAATATACTGCACAGTCCATGCTGCAGTCTGTTTATGGCTATTTGTAATATTGTAAATTGAGGAACAGCCGTGCTGCATGGACAGGACTCATTGTCCTGGCTTGCAATGCTGGTCCTTAACGATTCCTGGGACTCTTGCGGCCTCCATTTGCAGTAGAAGGAGCTGAGGTGGGCCGTGAGCTCAGGGTGGAAAAAAGCTTCAGGCTAGCTCCGTGACCTCGCATGCACTTCGCAGCTGCCTTTCTGCTGGTGGTTCGCTTGCCAGTGTGTGACATGTGTCCCCCAGGGAAGGTCTCTCCTCAGGAAAAAGTACTTCCACTTACCGGTAATTCTAGGATTCCCATCCCAAGGTCATAGAGTTGTAGCTTCAAAGCTTTTCTTTTCTTCACATTGGCTCATTCAAGTTACCACTGGATCCTGTTTATAGATCTACGCGAGTTTTGGATTCCTTAACAGTGGGCCTGGGGTTGAGTGTGATCTCACAGACTTGAATTCCGCTCGATTCTGACAAGACGCTCTGTCTTGGATATGTGAGCCATCCCCACCAGCCTCATTGTAGTGTAAATTGGTGGTGGCAAGGGAGCGGAGGAGGTCTTACTTTCTGCGGAACATCCTAGAAGGATTTTCAGTTTTCTTAACACTGCGGTTGAGGTTGAGTGCATCGTCTCTCATCTGTGTCCATTGCTCATCTATTGCACTTTTGGCTGGGATGACAAGACTCACTGGTTAGAAGTGCTCAGTATCGAGCCGGGCGTGGTGGCGCACGCCTTTAATCCCAGCACTTGGAGGCAGAGGGTAGGAAGATCGCCATGAGTTCAAGGCCACCCTGAGACTACAGAGTGAATTCCAGGTCAGCCTGGGCTACAGCGAGACCCTACTTCAAAAAACCAAAAAGAAAAAAATGTTCTCAGTATCAAATACGAGCTGGTGTGGCATGTAAAAGTGAAGCTCTGGGTGGCTCTTGCTTCAGGCCTAATCTCACCCTCCATGACCACGCACAGCACCCTGAGGGAAGTGGCAAGATGTTCCCAAGCAGTCTGGACCTCTGTCTTAACAGTTGAGGATGACCCTCCGTCTGGATGGATAGGCATCCCACTGGGAGCCAGGGCTTGCCTCTGAGCTTCTCTCCCTGCACTGGGCTCTTCTGGTTTTATTTGCTCAAGTCTGGTGTATTATATGTGGCAGCATGGTAGGTAGGAGTTTGTGGCCACTGCTCAGTTATGCCTGAGAACAACTAGGTCCCCTGAGATTAAGCCACCTGAGCACAAAAGCATCCTCAGGTGTGGCCTCAGGGGGTCACACACACAAAATTTGTCCCCAGCAACCTGAGTATCAGTCGTGTTCTCAGCTGAAGTGACCCCGGTGGATGACCTGTGATGGGCTGCTCTGTGTCCCAGCAGTTTATATGTTGACCTTATGTGGAGATTGGGTCTTTAAAGAGGTGACCAACTATGATGAGGACGTTAGCCTGGGTCATTATCCAGTGGGACTGGTGGCCTTATAAGAGGCAATAAGGACATGAACACACACCAGGAACAGGAACCCTGTTGGGGACACAGAGAAAATGACTTGTGTCTGTAGCTGAGTCCTCCAGGTTGGACCTGACCATGGTTGACTTAAGTCAGAGTGTCTTTGATCGCCTGCGTGAGATCCTCGTGAGACTGCAGCTCTTACCTACTAAGAGTCCCCCCCCCCCGCTTTTATTTTGAGGTAGGGTCTCTAGCTCAGGCTGACCTGGAATTCACCATTTGGTCTTAGGGTGGTCTTGAACTCACAGCAATCCTCTTACCTCTGCCTCCCGAGTGCTTAAAGGATTAAAGGCGTGCGCCACCACACCCAGCTTAAGAGTCCCCTTTGTAGGGAGTAGATTCTCACAAGAACCCTCCCCACAAGTTTATATCAAAAATAAACAATTGGGCTGGAGAGATTGCTTAGCGGTTAAGGCACTTGCCTGCAAAGACAAAGGACCCAGGTTTGATTCCCCAGTACCCACATAAAGCCAGATGCACAGTGGTGCATACATCTGGAGTTCATTTGCAGCAGCTGGAGACCCTGGCACACCCATTATCTCTCCTCCATCTATTTGCCTCTTTCTCAAATAAATAAAAATGAAATATTAAAAAAAAACTGACTGGTGTGGGTGAGGGTGAACTCGTTGGTAGCCTTGCTACCACACATGGCCTGAAAGGACTCTTTGGTGGAACAACTTTTCATGAGACATTGTGCTGTGAAGGGATCTTCGGTGGTGGAGCTTCCTACTTCGTGGAGGTCTGGCTGCTTTAGAGTCAACCATACTCGTATTAAAAAAAAAAAAAACAAAAACCCTCCAGTAAATTCATTGGTCCACCAGACTGGTGATGGAATCTTTTCTTTGGTCGGTGGGTTTCCTTTCCATCTGGGATAGGAAAACCCCCACAATATCTGGGGTGAAGCTTGTGACGGCCTGCCTCCCTGGAGGGAACCCACTTTGCCTACACCTGCATCTTGGACTTCCAGTCTCTAGGATGTGGCATAATACAATGTCTGTGCTTTGAACTGCCTGCTGTGGGACTGGGTTGCTGCATCCCTGGTAAATGTATGGAGATGCCTGGTAGGGCAGAGGGGAGTGTGGGCTGAGAATGCTGGGCCTTCTAGTTGCCAGTGCCTTTTGACCTTGGGGAAATCAGGTCTCTTTCCAGGTTTTAGTTTTTCATGTTCAAATGTTGAATCTGGGCTGGACAGATAGTTTAGTGGTAAAGGCACTTGCTTGCAAAACCTAACAACCTGGGTTTCATGCCCTGGTACCCACATAAAGCCAGATGTACAAAGCGGCACATGCATCTGGAGTTTTTTCAGTGTCTAGAGGCCTTGGCACACCCATTCTCTCTTTCTTCTCTCTCTCTGCTTGCAAATAAATAAATAAAAATATTTTTTAAAATGTTGAATCCGGGCTGGAGAGATTGCTTAGTGGTTAAGGTACTTGCCTTCAAAGCCCAAAGACCCAAGTTCAATTCCCCAGGACCCAATGTAAGCCAGATACATAAGGTGTCACATGCATCTGGAGTTCGTTTGCAAGTGGCTAGAGGGCCTGGCATGCCCATCCTCTCTCTCTCTGCCTCTTTCCCTCTCATAAATAAATATTATAAAAACATTGAATCCAGGCTGGAGAGATGTCTTAGCAGTTGAGGTGCTTACCTGTAAACCAAAGGACCCAGGTTTGAGTCCCCAGGACCATGTTAGCCAGATGCACAAGGTGGCGCATGTGTCTGGAGTTCATTTGCAGTGGTTAGAGACCCTGGCATGCCCATTCTCTCTCTCAATCCGTCCCCTCCCCCTTTCTCTCTCAAATAATAAACAAATAAATACAAATTGTTTAAAAAGTGTTGAATCCAAGGGACTCTCTGTATGGGGTGGAGGTGCTCCAGTGTCTGGCTCAGGCCGAGCCCTGGGATGTGGAATGGCTCTGTTGACTCTAGGTGCAGCCAGGGCATGGACCCTTCTAGCAACCATGTCCCCTTTGACTTGTAATCACTGGAAGCTGTGCTGGATGTGTCAGGACACAGACACACAGAGGCCGGGTGAGGCCACAAGGAGGAGAGGCCTCAGGAGGTGCCAGCCCTGTAACACCTCCATCTCCACCTCCAGCCTCCAAGACGTGGGACATTAGGTGTGGGTTGACCCTCAGGCTGTGTGGGCTGGAGCTGAAGATGGGTCAGCAGAGACCCCCAGCCTGTTCCCCTGAGCCTTGCTGTATCCTGGACCTACCTCAGGTCCCTGCTCCCTGTCATGTGATGGAGGAGTTGCTGTCACCACTGCATGTGGCCCAGTGCTATATCAAAGCCGTCTGTCTCTTGAAGCATCTAACAAGACAACAGATGGAAAAATGATCTTAACCACCCCCCTCTAGGGCCCCCCACTGCCAGGTACCTTCCAAATTACAAGGCTTGGTTTGGCAGAGTATTTGATGTGTCTGTTTGGTGTGTGTGCAGCTGTGTGTGCCCTGTGCACATATGTGCAGAGTGCAGAGGAAGATAATCTTCTGCCTTATTTCCTTGAGACAGCATCTCTCACTGAACCCAGAGTTTGTCTTTTTTTGTCAGACTGGCTGACCAGTGAGCCCCAATGATTCTCCCATCTTTCCTACCTTCCCCCTCACTGGAGTTACAGGTGTGCACAGTCATACCCAGCTTTTTATCTGGGTGCTGAGATCAAACTCAAGTCCTTATGATTGTATAGCAAGAACTCTTACACACGCAACCATCTCTCCAGCCCCAAGCAGGCTCCTTCTGAATGTAGGAAGTTCAAGCTGCCTGGCTTTCTCCAGGAACTGTCCCCGCCAAAGTTGCGAGACTTTGCAGTAGGTGTTTCATACCGCGTGTGATGTGTGATGTAGTCTGACTCTCTGGGTTCCTGTCACCTTTATGAGCCAGTGATTTCCCAGTAGCACGACAGAATTGTGAAGACAAGAAAGCCCTAATGAATACACATGAGCATGCAGTTTACGCTGGTGGGTGAATGTTCTGGCAGTCAGTGAGGCAGGAGGGTTCAAACTGGACTGAAGATGTTAATTTCCTGGCAAAGCGCTTTCTGTCACTCGGTGATTTGTTCCCCTAACTGTCCCCTGTGCTTCTTCACATTCTGAGTATTTTCACAAAGGCCCAGGTCTTTCTGTTTATGTTAGGAACAGCGAGGGACCTCACAACACTGTCTGGCTCTGCTCAGGAGACTGGATTCCAGTCAGCTGTTGGGCTGCTGGTGTCATGGGTGTGAATGACGTGTGTGTGTGTTTCCCAAGAGAGCAGCAACCCAGTCCTGCAGCAAGCAGCTCAAAGCATTCTGGAGACCAGAAAGAAGTGCGTGGGTTCTGGTCTCCAGAATGTGTGGAGTGTGCAGATGTGGGCAGGGGAGGCTCCCCTCCAGAGGGCAGACCATCCCAGGTTTCTCCCCAGGTGTGGTGGGACGTTTCCTGGGGATACACAGTGAAATGTCTATGCATCCCAGATAGGGCATCCACACACCAACTCCATCCAGGTCCAGCTTGGAGGGCCACTAGAGTTATCGGGGTGACTCACAGGAACACAATTACTGAATGTATGCAACACCACAGTGCTGTGAAGAGTAGCCACAATGTCAAGATGGGACTCCAGTCTAGCTTCATTCCACTCTTGCTAGCCACTGGCGTCTTTGTGGGTGTGTGGGGGGGTGACATAGCACTAGAACCGACCCTGCTCTCTGGGATCACTTTCAAAGAAATAACCTGGGTGAAGCACATACAGGCCATTTCCCCACATGTACACAGGGTAGATTGATTTCCTCACAGAAGAAGATGGCTTCCCCTTCCTCCTTCAGAGAGTAGGCAGTGACTGTCTCCTAGCTCTGTTATGGGAAACTTGAGTCACACAGAGATGGTACCAAAGATAGAGTGGAGAATCAGAAAATTTATTCACGTCAACATGGACTCAGGGTTGAGTGACTTCCAAAGACTGAGTCCTGAGCTCTGATAACTCAGAGGTTTTATAGACAGCATGGCGGGCAGTCTGACATCACCTTGAATTCTTGGCACTGTTGGGTTACATGGTTTTGGGACAGAAACATAACATTCCTTAGCAATCCATCCATGATAAGAAAGTACAAATGTAGAACAGAAAGCTGTTTGTTCAGGGTGTTTGTGCCTATGGCTGCACTAACCAGACAGCATACAAGCAGGGTGCAGCTGCATAGATAGGGAGGAGACTCAGAGTCATGCTGTCTCCCTAGTAAAATCTGGTATAATAAAAACTGTTTTAGAGTATCATCTGGGCTTGGTTTCTTGTTAACTTTCTTCTACCACATCTTAAGAATCAATGTCTCTTTAAGCAGTGAAATTAAGATAACAGAAATGAGACAATTACTTAAGTAAAATCTTGACCGAGACTGCTTGATTACATACAGCCTAAGAATAGAGCAAAACCTGGTCATTGTTGAACTTAACCAGCCTGATTTTAACATACATTAGAGACATCTTGATAGATGTAAAGTTATTTATTATTTATTTATTTATGAGAGAACGAGGCAGAGAGAGAGAGAGAGAGAGAGAGAGAGAGAGAGAGAGGGAGAGAATGGGTATGCCAGTGCTTCCAACTACTGCAAATAAACTTCAGATGCATGTGCTCCTTGTGCATCTGGCTTACATGGGTCCTGGAGATCAAACTGGGGTCCTTTGGCTTTGCAGGGAAATGCCTTAACTGCTAAGCCATCTCTCCGGCCCCAACATAAAGTAATTTTGTAAGCAAGCACCTTTAACTGTTGAGGCATTTTTAAATATTTATTTTTATTTTGGAGAGAGACACAGAAAGAGGGAGAGGAAGACAGATAGAGAATGGGTGCACCAGCAGCCTCTCAGTGCTGTAAATGAAATCCAAATGCATGCACCCCCTTGTGGGCAAGTGCGGCATTGCGCCCTTGTGTCACTTTGCATCTTTGAGCCATTTTTTATAACTTAACATATAGCAATATTTATGACTGTTAGGACATGTGATGCTTACACAAACTATACACCTACATTATTTGTATATAACAAGTTTTCTTAGGACATGGGGAGTTTTGTCAGTTCCTGTGAGAACAAAGTTATAGTGACTAAATCATGTTTTTTAAATTTTTTAATTTTTATTGACAATTTCTTTAATTGTAGACAATATCCCATGTTATTTCCCTCCCTCCCCCACTTTCCCCTTTGAAACTCCCACTCTCCATCATATCCCCTCCCCCTGTCAATTAGTCTCTCTTTCCAGTTTGATGTCATGATCTTTTCCTCCTATTATGATGGTCTTGTGTAGATAGTGTCAGGCACTGTGAGGTCATGGATATCCAGGCCATTTTGTGTCTGGAGGAGCACATTGTAAGGAGTCCTACTCTTCTTTGGCTCTTACATTCTTTCCTCCCTCTCTTCCGCAATGGACCCTGAGCCTTGGAAGGTGGGTTTAAGACGTTTCAGTGCTGAGCACTCCTCTGTCCCTTCTTCTCAGCACCATGGTGCCTTCTGAATCATCCCAAGGTTGCCACCATCTGAAAAGAGAAGCTTCTCTAACCACAAGTGAGAGTAGCATTAATATATGGGTATGAACATTAAGAGAAGTGTTTACTGGGCAGTTTGGTGAGCATAGTATTTACGGCTTAGATGACAACTTCACTGATAATCACCTGGCAGAACCAGCATGAGGAAGACAGGAACCATCTCAAAGTTACAGTGCTTTTAGACATAACAACCTTACAATAGAAAATTAAATCCTAATGATTAAACCTAAGACTCAGTGTGTCCAGTAGTTGAAAGATTGACAGACAGACATAGCTAACTTGGTTGAGCACTCTAAATTCAGTCTTTTCCGATCATTATCATGAACAGATTATTATCAGTGAGGTGAAGTTTTAACCTTGATATTTTAAGGCATGGTGACATAAATTCACAACCTGAATACCATGTGTGGTAGTTTGAATAATGTCCCCCAATATAGTCAGTGTTTTATTAGTTTGTAGTTTGCATCTGCAGCCACCTGGCTGGAGGCAGTGTCACTGGGTGGATCTTAAAGTGTGGTGGTGGGTTTGAGATTTCAATCTAAAGATACGCAAAGTGTGCCTAGCTGGAGTTCCTGAGGTGTGCTGTGTTGTGTGGCTTTTGGCTTGTGGCTCTTCTCTCTGTGTTTGGTCCTGTGAGAGCAGGCCAGCTTCTTCTACCATTAGGGAACTTCCCCTGGATCCATAAGCTTCAATAAATAGCCCTTCTGTGCCATAACTGTGCCTGGTCTGGAAGTTCATCTCAGCGAACCTGAAGCTGTCTGCTACACCGTGACATCCTAAACTGATCACCTTTTGTTAGTCTGATATCAAATCTACACCTGCCCCCCCACCCGCGCGCCAGTGACACGCCTCCTCCAAGGCCCTAGGCTTCATCTGTCAGAGGTTCTATCATATCCCAGTGGCATCAGCCTGGGACCAAGCTTTTACCACATTCCAGATACAATCTGCAGCCGATTCCTCAGTTCCCCCGCTATCTGAGTAGTCCCATCTTCATTTTGATTTTATTTTATTGTTATTATTATTATTGTTTTTCAAGGTAAGGTCTCACTCTAGCCCAGGCTGACCTGGAATTCACTATGTAGTCTCAGGGTGGCTTCGAACTCACGATCCTCCTACCTCTGCCTCCTGAGTGCTGGGATTAAAGGCGTGCACCACCACACCCGGCTCCCATCTTCAAATCTAAGATCTTACTGTCTCTCTTTCCTAGGCTGGGTCAGGAACGGCCCCTCAACTGCCATACATGAGGGCTAGATTTGAAAGTACGGACTTTCAGCTCTTCACCTATGCTCAGTTCTCTAGGTCCTGAGTCTTCTGTGTCCTGAGCTGCACCCCACTGCCTGTGATCTCCCAGCGGAAGCTGTAGGAGGGTTTGAAAGATGACTCCACTCCGGCAGCCTCACACTTTGACCTGGTGTTCACCACCCTCTGCCCCATACTCTCCCAGCTCCTTGTTTCTGGTTTCACTTTGCATTCATATGCATTGAAATTCATGTGATAGCTCTCCAGATGCAATTTCAAGTGGAAATAGAGATGAATCCTGTGAATCCTGTGCATTCCCTGGACATGGAAGATCACCTCACACCAGAAATACCCCAGACACCTCCTGACAGAGCTGTGGCTAGATGGGGTTGGTGGAGCCCAGGCTTCTAGCCCCACCCTGTGGAATTGGCTTCCCCAGTAGCACTCTTCTTAGCGTTAGAGGGGGGGCTAAGGCAGCGCCAACCTCACTGGATGTATTGGTTATTTTCTTGTTGCTGGGACAAAAAACAAAAACAAAAACAAAAACAAAAAAACCTGACAAAAATCAGTTTAAGGGAGGAAGGGCTTATTCCAGTTCATCCTGGCAGGCAAGGCGTGGTGGCAAGAGCTCGGTGCAGCTGGTCACGTTGCATCCATAGACAGAAAGCCGAGAGTGGTGACTGCCGCTGCTCAGCCAGCTGTCTGCCTTTTATCTTGTCCAGGGCCCACAGTTAAAGGGGGGCTTCTCACCTTAACCTAGTCAAGATGATCCCTCACAGACATGCCCAGAGGCTAACCTCATGGAGATAATCCCTCACAAGGTGATTCTAGGTGCTGTTGACCATCAATACCATCACACTTGGCTATAGTTCTAGCACTTTCTTTAAAAAAGAAAAAACAACGTATTTTATTTATTTATTTGACAGAGAAACAGAGAGAAAGAGAGAGAGAGAGAGCCAGGGAGGGAGAGAGAGAATGGGCATACCAAGGCCTCCTACCACTGCAAACAAACTTTTGTGTATCTGGATTTACATGGGTACTGGGGAATTGAACCTGGGCCATCAGGCTTTGTAAGCCAGTACCTTTAACCACTAAGCCATCTCTCGAGCCTCAGTTCTAGCACTTTCTAAAAGTTTGTGTTCCTGTGCATACCAGGGCCTCCTACCACTGCAAACAAACTTTTGTGTATCTGGATTTACATGGGTACTGGGGAATTGAACCTGGGCCATCAGGCTTTGTAAGCCAGTACCTTTAACCACTAAGCCATCTCTTGAGCCTCAGTTCTAGCACTTTCTAAAAGTTTGTGTTCCTGTGTTGAAATTAATTTTGATCCACCTTGGTGTGTGGGCAAGTGTGGTGTGGTTTATTTATGAGGAATGATTTTTTTTTCTATCCATGCCATCTGTAGGTGATTTATAGACGCCTGTATCTATTTTAATTAGCATTAATTATTTTTGTGACCTGGACTTCCCTGTGGGCCTCTCCTCTGACACGACATTGGATAGGCATGGTGTGGGGGAACGTTATGTCTGATTGCTTTGCTTGTGTTCCTACCTTGTTAAGAAGAGCTGTTTTAATTGTTCAGATAGATCAACAAATCTTTCCTCCCCCATCTCTTTCTGTGGAAAGCATGTCCCGTGTTCTCATTGCATGCACCCTGTCCCTGTCTGTCAAGCGCTGTGGCAGGCAGAGTCCTGTTAAATAAAGAAAAGCCCACGTTCTCTAACCCGTGGCTCCTTCTTATAAAGACTGAGGTGTTGGTGAAGCTGGGTGAGGTGTGACCACGGCACACCTGGAATAAGAACGTGAGGACAGAGCCATCTGCTGCTCACTTTTTCCTGCAAGTGAGAACTGAAGATAGTGTCGTTTGTTCCCAGGATGGTCAGTGAATGCTTTGTCATCCCCATGTGGCAGGTTGGTCACAATGTGGTGCTGGTGGTCAGGTGCAGAAAAGTCCTGTGTCCAGTGGTTCCCGATGAAGGTTTGTGTGAACGTAGATAAGATAGACTGTCACCTCTCTATCACTGAGGTCATCTTTAATTTCTCTTAGTGATGTTTTGTCATATCCCATGAGATATATATATATATATATGTTTTTTCGAGGTAGGGTCTTGCTCTAGCCTAGGCTGACCTGGAATTCACTATGGCGTCTCAGGGTAGCTTTGGACTCACGGCAATCCTCCTACCTCTGCCTCCCAAGTGCTGGGAGCTTCCATGTTATATTTTTGCTGGCATCTGTACATATTATTTAATTTAATTTAATTTATTTATTTGAGAGAGAGAAAGAGGAAGAATGAGAGAGAGAGAGAGAGAATGAGCGTGCCAGGGCATCCAGCCACTGCAAACGAATTCCAGACACATGCGCCCGCTTGTGCATCTGGCTTACACATGGGTCCTGGAAAATTGAACTGGGGTCCTTTGGCTTTGCAGGAAAATGCCTTAACTGCTAAGCCATCTGTCCAGCCCAACATTTTTGTGTGTGAGTGTGTGTGGTGGGTGGGTACAGGAGTATGGAGGCCAGAGGTGATGTTGGGTGTCTTTCTCAGTTGCTCTTCATCTTATTTTTTAATTTTAATTTTATTTTTTATCAGAGAGAGAGAGAGAGAGAGAGAGAGGGAGAGAGAATTGCCATGCCTGGGCCTTAGCCACTGAAATCCAACTCCCGATGCTGAGCCACCTTGTGCTCATTCGTGACCTCACGCACATGTGTCACCTTGTGCACTTCTGGGGAGTTGAACCTGGGTCCCTAGGCTTCGCAGGCAAGTTCCTTAACCTCTAAGCCATCTCTCCAGCCCTTCCTCTTAGTTTTTGAGATTGGGTCTCATCCTGAAGCTCAATGATTTAGCTACACTAGCTAGCTAGTGAGCGCCAGGGATCCTCCTGTCTCCATCTCCCCAGCCCTGTGATTACTGACGCATGCTACTGTGCCCACTTTTATGTGTGTGCTGAGGATCTGAACTCAGACCCTCATGCTTGTGCAGCAAGTGCTTTACCCACTGAGCCATTTGCCCAGCCCTTGAAAACAGTTTCATTTTCTTCTAACTTGCTCATGCTTCTTGGCATGCCCAGTGAGTTTGTATTGCTTTATTAATTTGTTAATTTTTAAAAAATTGCTAAACACCAAGAATGGTAACTTTCACCTTGGAGGTCCTGAACTCTTCTGACTTTCTTTGTTTTTGGACAGCCTGACTGGTCTTGCTGTCAGGATTTGTTCAGTAGGATTTGTAAAGTGCAACTGTGACCTTTAGCCTGACAGATCCCTTCTGTGGGCTCGGTACTGGTGGATTCTGTCTGGCCATGGGTCAGGTACCGTGCCTGGACAGTATGGCTGATGGGGATGGGGACTGCTCATCTGTTGGGTGGTTCCTTCTCAGGTATGTTTGTCACCTGTGTGCACCAGCCATGTTCTGCCCAAATCTCCACAGTCCTCCCCACTCTGTCTTCCCAGTCTCTGTCCAGTGGTCTTGTTTCTCTTTGAGCGGATGTTTACCTTTGCCAGGAAACATCCCCACCAAAGCCGTGAGACATTGCAAAAGTTGTTTCACACACTGTGGGATGCATGATTGCATGCTGGCTCTCACTATTCCTGTCACCTTTTATGAGCCAACAATCTCACTATGGTGTGACAGAATCCCTACGAGCCAGAAAGCCCTAATGAGTATAGACGAACATGCTTATTGGCAGAGTCTTTCTCTGCCACTTCCTGCCCTCCCTTCATTCAGTTCCTCCCTGTATCTCTTTATTCTGTCCGCTTCTACTGTGCTATCTGGGGCCTCCACCTCCATGTCCCTGGTTTGGGACATCCTGGACAGTCTGGGTTCTGTGTCTTCCAGGAGCCTGTCCTGCCCAGTGTGTTCACATGCCTTCTTGCACTCTCTAGAATCCTTGGAGCTGGACTGGGTGCCCAGACAACACTAGCAAAAGCACTGGGTTTTCTTGCTGCCCTTGTGAGGGGACAGGCACAGGAAGTAGAGCATGCATGGTGTTCTGCAGCGGATGAGTGCACTCGAGTGCTGGTGGCTGGCAAGAGGGTCTCGGGAAGTCATGACGCATGATCTGGGGCACAGGAGGAGGGAAGAAAGGGGAGGACTCCAGGGAGAGGAACAGTGAGCCTGAGTTGGGAGCACTTACTGCGTCCTCACACTCTGAGGAGCTCCACGCCCTTCCCTCAGAGCTCTTCTGAAAAGCCACAGCGTTTAGTCCGAGGAGGTGGCTGAGAAATGAGTGTTCGTGCTGTCCGGGGAGAGATGAAGTAAGAGCAGGTTTTCTTTGTGCTGCTCCCTGAAGTGTGATCTGTGGAGGTTGCAGACAGCTCCACGTTGCTAGGATGAACATCCAAATGGCACACAGTTTATAGGAGGAAGGGTTTATTTCAGCGTACAGAGCCAAGGGGGAAGTTCCATCAATGGTGGAAGAAGCTGGCTCCCATTCAGTAAATCCAAGCAAAGAGAGACACCTAGACACCCTGCACTACAAGCAAGCACACGTGGGCAGCAAAGAGCAGGGACCCAGCCAGAGCTCAGACTTCTCTGCCTAGCTTTAGCCTGGGATTCAGATCCGCCCCCAGTCACACCTTGGGGCTGGATCCCAGGATCTGTACCCAGTGACACCTCCTTCCAGCCCGGCATCTGGAGACAAGCTTTAATAAAACATGTGAGTCAATTGTGGGGAGGGGGGCATTAAGTGAGATCCATGGCTTATAGGCATGGGGAATTGCTTTTCTCCCAGCTGTGGAGGTCACAAGTTGGAAATCAAAGTGTCAGAAGCAGACCTGTGCCCCTCCAAGGCTCGATCTAGGGGATGGTTCATCCTGCCTCCTCCAGCTTTGGGGAGTACCAGTTGACTTGTAGCCACATCCCACCACATCACCACTTGGCGGTCTTCCCGTGTCTCTGTGCTGTCCTCTTCTTAGGACTCCAGTCATTAGCTTTAGGGCTTGGCTTTAATTTTTCTTGACTTTAATTCGGCTTCATCTCAAGTAATGACATCTGCAAAGACCCTGTTTCCAAATGAGGTCACAGTCTGGGGTTCTGGCTAGACATGCATTTTGCGAGGACACTTTTTAGTCTGGTAGCTGTGAGTCGAACCGTGCTTCGGCATTTTCTGGAGTGATCTACTCTCAGAGCAGAAGTGAAATGGCTGTGCTGACAGCCCCCACCCTCAGCCTGGGGGTGTGAAGAGGCATCACTCCAGTGGCTCTGTGGTTGCCTCAGGAGAAGATGCTCTTTGTGCTGCAATATCAGGGGCTCTGGGAGGGCTACCTCCCAGCTGGGGGGCATGAAGTAGCACACATCCTGGGGCCAGTGCCACAGTCAGCCTGCCAGGGATGTCTGGGGACTTCCTCTCTCCTATCTGTCCAGAAAGCAGGCAGGGTCCCTGCAGGCCCACCTTCCAGCAGCTGCAGCTAGGAGACACCTGTTCTGCAATCAATTTCTCTCCTTTTCATCTTGTTCTCCACTGGGGTTGAGAGAGCTCTTGTTTGTTCTTATTGAAGTCTGTAAAAGTCCGGCGGCTTGAGAAATAGACTCAGGAGATTTACAAAAGCCTTTGCAAAGTGATTCAGGAAGCCTGTCACTGCTGAGAGAGGGGGAGAGAGAGAGAGAGAGAGAGAGAGAGAGAGAGAGAGGGCGCCAGGTCATAGATAGGCCTCAGCTTTTGCCTGCCATTTCCCCGGAGGCTGGATGACCAGGAATGCAGCCTGGAAGAGCATCTTTGAAGGATTCTGAGTCTATGGTGCTCATATATTTTTGATGGCGTTCTCCTTCCTGTAGTCTCAGGGCCTCAGGAGAGGTGAGGAAGCGATGGCCATGTGTGAGCTCTGCCCACCTCTGGGTCCCTGGAGTCCTGGTGCTCCCAAGAAGGTTTGCACTGTCCTTGGTGTGAACTTCTCTCTGGGCAGCTGTTAGGAAGCTCTCCTGGGCCGTGCTGGTGAAACACATGTGCTGTTGGTGGTGGTCTTGTCTGGACCGGGTGTCTCCAGGTTCTGAAGAGCAGTGGGTTATGGCCCAGGGCTTCCTTTTATGGGGTCCAGGAAGAGGAGTGGGTTGCTAAGGGTGGGGTATGGGTGGTCTTTCTGCTTTGATTGACAGGCTTGGATTATGTCATAAGCCTGTGTTCATTGCACACGTCCTTTCCTGTGATGCATCTGATTATTTATTTATTTTAAGAGAGAGAGATAAAGAGGCAGATAGAATAGGACACACCAGGGCCTCCAGCTGCTGCCACCTTGTGCATCTGGCTTACATGGGTCCTGGGGAATGGGATCTGGGTCTTTTGGCTTTGCTGATGAACGCTTTAACTGCTAAGCCATATCTCCAGTCCACGATGCATCTGATTTTTACCATATGCGTGCCTAATCATACACAGGCAAACAGTGGTAAATAGGTTTTTTTTTTTTTTTTTTTTTTTTTTCCAGAAGGTTCACTCCGAGGACACGGTTTGCCTTACTGTGCATGTAACCAAATCAATCCATGTTGGAGAGACCCCCTGCCTCTAGTTTCTGGCTGTGTTCTGAGACATGTTTGAAGGAAACTTAACCACAAGGGAGTTTCCAAGGAGTTGCTCCAGAAGGGCGGTCCACTCAGTGCAGTGTTTGGATCAGGGTCTATGTGCAGCTTGATGCAGCAGGGGGTGCTAAACTTGTTCTACACTCACTTGCCTCACATGTATGCTGACTCAGTTTCTCCATGCTCTCTCGAGTGCCTTTCCTGAGGAAGCTATTGGAAACATGGGAGAAGCTCGGACAGCCATCACACTTGGGACCACTAACCTCGAGTTTTGGGAGTGGAAAATCCCTCGTGGGTGATCTGAGCAGGGCCGTGGGAGGTTCAGTAAAGACATAGCCTGAGTGCTTCCTTTGAGCTGAGGGCATCTGTGGTATTGGAAACCCTGATGTTTGCTTGTCTGCTTGAGGTGCTCACTCAACATGTCACAGGATGGTGCTGGGCTGTGATCACATCTACTGCACCCTCAGACCCCTCACACCCACCCCAACCCCACTGCAACTTGATGGACTTTCCCAGCAAGGGCCCCAGCACGGTCAGGGGTTCTCAGGGTTTGGGGACATAGTTCCTTTTAGGACTGGAGGTGTGTTCCCTCAAAATCCCCACGTAACCCTAATCACCAATGTGGTATACATAGAGATGAGGTGTCTATGGAAGTAGGCTGGTTAAATGAGACCATGAGGGTGGGACCCTGACCCTGTAGGATTAGTGTCTTGGTAAGGAGACGCAGGACAGAGTTTGATCCCTCTCCTTGGGAACAAGAGACTCCAGTGTGGTCACAGCCACAAGGCAGGCTGTACCACTGGGAAGAGGGTCCTCACCAGGCTCTGAGCTGCCCATCACCTTGATCTTGGGCTTCAGCCTCCAGAGTTGCAAGTAGACACATTTCTGTCCTTGCAACCCCCGCGTCGGTGGTACTTTTATCACAGCGGCTGAGCAGACCAATGCACCTACCCACTTAGGACCACAGCTTGGGGTGTGTGCTGGCACCCACATTCCCTGTGCACCCTGGTTTCATGCATGGTGACAGTGTGGGCCACTGTTCTGAAGGTGGCTGAAAAGTGTCTCCACAGGCAGCTCTTCATAATGACATAACATTTAAGTGTGGAAACTCATTTCATGGGACTAAAAGCTGAGGATATACTGAGTAAGGCTTAATTTAATTGTTCTGTTGGGTCCTTGGATATTGTACAATGTCCAGCAGTATTTGGATAAGAATGGGTTCTTTTACCTGTAATTGTAGATGTCAAGTACCTTTTGACTTATTGCACAGTTAGTCTATGTGATAACCATGCCTAAGACATAATAAAGAAAATTTCTTATTTGGACAGTTGATTTTTTTAAAAAATTAATTTTTTTAAGGCCTGGAGAGATGGGTTAGCGGTTAAGATGCATGCCTGCGAAGCCTAAGGATCCCGGTTCAATTCTGCAGGTCCCACGTAAGCCAGATACACATGGTGGTACATGCATCTGGAGTTCGTTTGCAGTGGCTACAGGCCCTGGCACACCCATTCTCCTCTCTGTCCTTCACTCTGTCTCTAATAAATAAATTTAAAAAAGATTTTTAAAAATAGAGAAAAAAATTTAACAAAAAAGATTTCCTTAAAAAAATTTTTTTTGAAGGCTAGACTTCATTGCTGAGAAGATTGCTCAGTGGGTGAAGTGCTTACCAGACAACAAAATCCTGATAGCGAATTCCAGGTCAACCTGAGCTAGAGTGAGACCCTACCTCGAAACCCCACCCCACCCCCCAAAAAAACCCTGAGGTCAGATTCTTGACATCTATATAAAAGCCAGGCGTGGTGGTGCTTGTCCATAGTCCTAGTGCTGGAGAGGCAGTGACGCAGATATCCTCAGGGCTACCCCAATCAGAGAGCTCCAGGTTCAGTGAGAGAACCTGTCTCAAAAATAAAGCAGAAGCCAGGTGTGGTGGTGCACGCCTTTAATCCCAGCACTCGGGTGGCAGAGGTAGGAGGATCACTGTGAGTTTGAGGCCACCCTGAGACTACATAGTGAATTCCAGGTCAGCCTGGGCTAGAGTGAGACCCTACTTTGAAAAACCAAAATAAATAAATAAAATAAAGCAGAGAGCAATTGAGGAAGACAGGCAATGTTGACCTCTGGTCTTCACATGCATCAAACACACACAAGTACACATATATGAATACTCATGCACACACATACACATGCAAAAAGATAAATATTCATTATTAGTTTGTACTCCATAAATGTATTAGATTATCCTTCTGTTCAGCTGTTATTACTTTTCCCACAATCTCTGCTCTATTGGGAGTCATAATCTAAATGAATTACAGAAGTTCAATGTACTTTCAAAAATATAAATTAAAATAAATGTAAACACAACCAATAATGATGTCTACTAAAACATTCCAAGTTGACTGCTCAAAGGCAAAATTCAAATGGAAATGGGTGATTGTTGTGGTATGAAAACAAAATAACTCAGATAAAATGGCATCATTTACAGATAGTTTCCTGAGAATTTAATCTAACTTGACATTTTTTTTTACGAACATAAACCGAATCATTCCTCAGACAGGCAGAGAATCATATCTAGTTTCACGTGTTTCCCGTCTAGACTTAGGCACATGCACATTTTCAGATCACATGGATTGTTTCATATTGTGCAAGCAAATTGGAAATAAATTAAAATGCAGAACAGGTGTGAAGGCCTGAGCAGACAAGACCAGTGTGTCCAGTATATGACCTTGCTGGTTTGTAAACATGAGCTCAAGGTAACTTGAACTATTTCTTATAAATGCCTGTGGTAAAGAAAAGAAAAACATGGCTAGAGAGATGGTTTATCAGTTAAGGCACTTGCCTGTGAAGCCTAAGAACCCATGTTTGACTCTCCAGATCCCACGTTAGCCAGACACACAAAGTTGAGGCAAGTGCAAGGTTGCACATGCCCACTAGGTGGTACAAGTGTCTAGAGTTCAATTGCAGTGGCCAAGGCCCTGGTACACTGTTTCACTCTCTCTCTGTCTCTCTGTCTTTTGCTCTTTCTAAAAAAAAAATTCAAGAAAGAAAACAAAAACAGCCCTGTCAATTCACCTCACTTAGGGATGAATACTTGGCACTACCAGGGGACAGACTGGATAAGGCAGCTCCCAACCTGAGACTGGGCAGATCTTTCTTTGTCTTGCCTCTGTGCAGCCCCTATAAGCATCTCTCCCCTCCCGTCCAATCCCCTCCACTTCCTTTCTTTCCCTCTATTCCCCTCCTTTCCTTCTGGAGCCTAAACCACCTTCACTTAGATGCTTTTAGATGCTTCAAGATTCATGAGCTGCTGTTTGTTCAAATAAACTCTTTAAAATATTTTATTGTGCCTCAGTTTAACCTTAAGATGGTTGCCAAATGATACCTATGGGCCCCAGGCTGCTATGATGAAATCTGAGTGCTTTTAGAATGCTGGAAAATAGAAAAATAGAGAAAGCTCCACGGTTATGCAGAACTCAGTCATCCTTCCTGTTTGGAAAGGAAGTATCCGACCACTCACTATGGTTCCCGTGGTGTCCGTGGGTGATGGGCTTCAGGACGTGTGAGGATTCCAGAGCCCATGATGCTCAAGTCCCTTTTGAAAAAAGACATAGTGCTTGTGTCTAACCCGCATATATATTCCCTCGGGTGCTTTTCAAGTGTGTTCAGTGTGCCCCCCCATGGGCCATGTGTGTCCCAGGGTAGGTGTAAATGTGACCCAACACATTTGTAGATGTCAGTGTGATTTAAGTGAAATCATCTCTAGATGCCGTCTGCTGAGCATACAGTTCTTATACTGTATCACATAGGGAATGGGGACAAGAAAGCCAGCTCACTTGTGTAGCACAGATGCAAGTGCCCATCCCCCAAAGCACTTTTTTTGAGAGAAAGAGAGAGAAAGAGGCAGAGAGAGAGCATGGTCGTGCCAGGGCCTTTTCAGGCCCTGTGAACGAACTCCAGATGCAGGTGCCCCCTTGTGCGCATGTGCAACGTTGTGCGCTTACATCACTTTTGCGTCTGGCTAAACGTGGGACCTGGAGATTTGAACAAGAGTTATTAGGCTTCACAGGCAGGCACCTTAACCACTAAGCCCTCTCTTCAGCCCCTCCCCCCCACAAAGCACTTTTGTTGAGGTGAGCTTGTTGAATCATGGAGGTGGACCCTGTAATGAAAGTTGACTGTGGCTGGATGTCTTCTTAAGAACTTTCATTGTTTATCCCCCCACATCTCCCCACATCTCCCCTAAGACCCTCCCCTGTTCATCCTCCACATCTCCCCTAAAACCCTCCCCTGTTCATCCTCCACATCTCCCCTGAGACCCTCCCCTGTTCATCCCCCACATCTCCCCTAAGACCCTCCCCTGATCAGCCCCCTCCCCTAGCATCCTCATAGTGCCATCCTCAGGTTGCCTGTCACAGTCACCCTACTATGTTCAGTGGCACAGAGAATAGGGCGACATGAGACTTGGGAACTGTCCTGACCTTCATTAGGACAGATCAGGCCACCAGACTGTCTTGCTTTTGTGAGTGCTTGTCTATGTCGCCCAATTCTCAGACTGCATCCACACATGTACAGCTTGTGGGGAGGCAGACGAGCCGTCATCTGTCATCTGCCTGGGTCCAACAGGGGACAGAAGACCCTCGGCTCCTGACAGAGCACTCATGGGGATGCTTGTGAATGTGCTCAGACTGGACCCCAGCAGTGTGTTGACTAAGCAGGATCTTTGAGAGCAAAGCAGGGCCCTGTTCCTCAGAACATGATGACATGGGCAAAGCTTTCTCCAGCTCTCTTATAATAAATACCTCGTTCTCTTGGAGAACACTGAGTGGATCTTAGATTCCAAGGTGGGACAGACCAAAAGCACAGATGGGGCTGAGAACTGGGCCCCCTCCGATAGACAAAGTGCATAAGGGTTTAAGGAGGGAGCTCTCTGGTGCTGGTTCTTGTTATGGGGGAAGTCCAGAGTGGCTGTGAGCTGGGCGTTTCTGCTTCAGTTGAATGGACATGGGCAGATGGAAGTTGGAGGTTGTTGAGTGTTGAGGTGCTAGACAGTGTCATGTTTTTAGGAACCCCTTAAGCCTGAGGCCAGCTCTTGGCTGAGGGTACTTCTTTAAGGATCCTGCAAGACATTTTCACATGGTGAGATAGAAAGGGACTTTGTCAACATTCCTTGTAAAGAAAACAAGAAAACTAAAATGACCCCAATGTGGCTCAGGGAAACTCGCGGAAGAGGGGGCGGAAAGATTGTTAGAGTCACAAGTTGGGGCATTATGCACAGAGACTGGGGCCTATCCACCAGAACTCTTGAGCAAACTCACAATGCACGATCCACATTTCCCATTGATGAGGGCCCCTTTGAAAGTGGGAGGACGGGGAGGAGGACAATGGAACCAATACTATGAATGTAAAATCAGAATAATATAAATAAAAAATATATATTTATTTAAAAAAAAAGAACTAAAAAAAAATAAAAAAAAAGAAAACAAGAAAATTGACACTTGGTTGAAAGAGGACTCTTAACTCCCACAGCCTTCACAATAACAGGAATTAACCAAACCCATCCTGGTTTAATTACTGTCATTAAGCATAAAGGCAGGTCAGGCAGCCACAGTGGCTCCACCTAAGGTACAACAGGGCTGTCCCATCAGAGCTGGGCCCCACAGAGTGCTAGGGGACTAGAAGCTTCCTTTAGGCTCAGCAGGACTTGGTGTCCCTCAGAGGATCATCCCACCCTGGCACCTCCAGGCCTGCCTCTGGCTTTGGTTCTGCCTGTGACAGAGAGTGGAGGGTTTTAGCACTTGGTTTAAAATTGAGTGTTTTAGTAAGAACCATGCTTCAGCCTGCAGATGCTTTTTCCGTTGAGGTCCAGAGCTCTGCAGTTTGACTGTGTGATGCACCTGGGCCCCGGAATCACTGGCCTAACTCAGCTCTGGGTGTGCTGCTTTAGAAAGTATGTAGACCCTTGAGGGCTGGAGAGATGGTTTAGTGGTTAAGGCATTTAAGGACCCTGGTTCAATTCTCCAGGTTCCATGTGAGCCAAATGCAATGATGGTGTATGTATCTGGAGTTTGTTTGCAATGGCTAGAGGCCCTGGTGCGCCCATTCTCACTTTCTCCCTATCTTTGTCTCTGATAAATAAGTAAATAAAAACAATTTTTTTAAAAAGAAGAAGGTATGTAGACCCTTGACAGGTAGTGTACAGCACTGTCCTCTACCACAACAACCACCACCATGTGCATCAGAGAAGCTGTGACCCCAAGAAGCCTTCACCGGAGACCTGAACCACACCCTTCTGCACCTCCCAGACAGCTGCATGTAACTCTGCCCCATATGCACATGGTCTCATGGTTTCAGGAGGTGCCAGAGTACACAGTGTGTGGAAGGTTCACTGAAGGGGGGGGGTCTCCTTCCGTGCACCTATGGGGAGGTCATCATCCAAGCTGGGGTGAGACTTTCAGGGATCACCCACCGTCCCTCACCCATGCTCTGTAAGTGAGCCCATTAAACTCATTGGTCCTCCAAACTGGACCTTGGTTGCTTTGATTTGTTGTTGATGTTTGCAGGGAGCACACAGCCATTTGCAACTCCCCAGTGAAAGCTTATGCCGCACCAGGCCTTGGAAGCAGTGAATGTTACCCGGGGATGGTTGTGGTGGGTACTCCTGTGCACAGTCCCTCTGCATGAGGTCTCAGCCTGATGGGCCACACTGTGGCCAGTCCAGCACGTCTGGGCCTGGAAAAGAGCCCAGCAAGGCTGCCTTGTTTTCTGTCACAGCCAAGGGCACTGCTTCATGCCAGAACATCTCAGTTAGGCTGGAGCTGGGGAGACATTGCTGTCATGTTTTACATTCTGAGAATGGTCAGTTCCCAGCTACACCACCACACTGGGTGGCATGTGGCTTGTACTTGGGGACCATTTTTATGTATATCAAGGTAGCTATTAACATCTGGCATTAATTTGTATTTATAAATTTTATGTAAATATGGTGTCTATTTGATTAGAAGCTGATTTTTCCTGTCAACATATGCGATGTGGATTGGTACCTCTTCTCTGTTCTGTAATATCATTTGACATAAGTGTGTCTGTCACATTTACTGATGTCCTGTTAGTGGCTGTGAGCTGTTTCCAGTGGAGGCATGTGTTGTAGTTACCTTCTTGTTGCTGGGACAAAACACCTGATCAAAAGCAGCTGGGAGGAAAGAGATGGGAAGAAAGGGTTTATTCTGGCTTATAGTCTTAAAGGGAAGCTTCCTGATGGTAGGGAAAAGATTGTAAAGCAGAGACTGGATGGCCTTGCCACAGCAGGTAGAAAACAATGACAGGAGAATGAGCTAAAGTCTGATAGTGGGAGGCTGGCTATAACACCCCAGAGCTTGCCCCCAACAACACACCTCCTCTAGCCAGGCTCCACCTCACAAATTGCCCACCAGCTGGAGACCGAGCTTTCAAAACACACGAGTTTATTGGGAGCATATGATCTAAACAACCATATTCTGCCCTTGACCCTCATAAGCTCATGACCATCTCAAGATGCACTCTGTTCAACCTTAAAAGTCCATATGGTTTTTATCATTGCCAACACTGTTCAAAAATCTAAGGTCTCTTCTGAGCCTGAAGACAGTCTCTTAACTGTGAGCCTGTGAAATTAAAACACAAGTTAACTGCACATGACAGCACAGAATAAACATTTCTACTGCCAAAGATTGAACCAATAAAAGATCTAAAACAAACAGGGTTCCAGTTCCTTCAAACATCGCCCGTCAGAACCACAGCTTCAAGTCCCTGACAGAGAATGGACTTCTGCAACCCTGCCTCACATGGCCCAGTGGCCATTCATTCTCTCAGCTGCTGAATCTGTAATACTTCTATAGTTCCAGATGGGCTACCAAATTTGTTAATCCAGGTGTTGGAATAGAGCCAACTTGGAGGAATACAAAAACTCCTTTAGTGCTCTGGGCCAGATTCTTCCTACTGTCTCAATGCTCCCCCAATCTTGGTGATAACTGCTCAAACAATTGCAGCTGAAGTGGACTGCTGTCTCCTGCTCAAAACCTTTTCTTTCTTTTGGTACCATATCCTTCTGTTCTGTGTTCTGTCATTACTTTTAAATTCAGCTTTGTATCTGGCTAAATGTGGGACCTGGAGATTGGAACTGGCGTTCTTAGGCTTAAGAGGCAGGTGCTTTAACCACTAAGCCATCTCTCCAGCCCCTTCTGTATATTCTTGCACCTTTTAAGATCGCATGCCCCCAGGGTAGAATTACATACAGGTGCAGGAGGGAGGGTCTGAGATCACAGGTGAAGGTCCCCATTCCCTCCTCCTCATGAGAACACCAGGCTTGATCTTGAGGGTCTCTTGTGGATAGTCACAGCTGCTCTTTGAAGCTGGTAATGGATGTTATGCTGGGTGAACAGTGTTCTACAACAACAGGGCACTCAGAGATGAGGTGAGGTCTGACTATAGGACAGGAAAGATATGTAAGAGGATGGAACCAGTCCTGATTACAGGGCAGGAGAGAGATGAGGGGGACACAAAGATGCAGAGACACAGTTTGAAAATGGATCTGTGGCACCCTTGAACCTCCCCTTTCACCACGCCTGTGGGGTCCAGCCCTCTGCCCACTTGTAGTGTGTGAGCATTTCCCTCCTTCCCTGGATTTTACATACCACCCCATGTGGAGCTGCCCTGGGTCTTGTCCTTGTATGAAAATGGATGAGAAATAGGATTGCCTGCAGATGGACACAAGACCCCATGAGATTCTGAAGTCTGGCGCCATGAAAGATCACAGTGATGATTCCATCTAAGTCTAGTTTGCTGAGTTACTGGGTGACCTCCATGAGGACCCATGCCACCCCCTTCATGACACCTTGGCTGTATTAAAACTCATTTTTATTTTATTTTTATTTTTAGAGAGGACCTGACAGAGAATGACCTCCAGAGCAGTAAGAGACTGGATGTGTGTGGGCCTGGAGATTGGAACTGCACTTGTCTCTCCAGCCCCTTCTGTATATTCTTGCACCTTTTAAGATCGCATGCCCCCAGGGTAGAATTACGGAGCAGGAGGGAGGGTCTTTGGGGACTTGTTGCAGCCATGAAATAGCATTTGCTAGGCACCAACAGGGCACTCCTGACTTGCTTCTGTCAGGATCACAAAGATGCAGAGACACAGTTTGAAAATGACACAGATGGACACAAGACCCCATTTTTTCTTCTATCACTTTGTGGTTTTGCTTTTCACCTGTAACTCTTGGGTGCACCTGAAATAGAGTTGCGTGTGGAGTGATATGGGTGTGATTATTATTATTATTATTTTTTTGGTTTTTTCAAGGTAGTGTCTCGCTGTAATCCAGGCTGACCTGGAATTCACTGCTCTCAGGCTGGCCTCGAACTCATGGTGATCCTTCTACCTCAGCCTCCCAAGGGCTGGGTTAAAGGCATGTGCCCCCACCCCTGGCTTAGGCATGATTTTTTAAAACTAGTTTTATATGAATACCTAGTTGTGTCAGCCTTAGAGTCAGTCCAAGGGTTTGGCAACTTTTTCTTGACTTTGTGAAGTGAAAGGCGTTTAGTAGAAACTGTACTTCAGAATTTGAATTTTAATCTTTTTGTGTGTGTGCACATAATATGTGCAGTGCATGCACATGCTGATGTAGCACCACATAGGCTAGCCTGTGGAGGCCAGGGGAGAATGCCAGGTGTTTACCTCCATTATTCATCTGCCTGTTTTACCTTCAGATGGAGCCTCTTGCTGATCCTGGAGCTTGCTGTTTACACCACTCCCATCACTTCTCAAATTTCTGCTCTGTCCACGTTACAGATGCGTATGGCCAAGCCCAGATATTTATGTGGGTACTGAGGAATCAAAGTTGGGTTGTCTCAGGCCCCCTCAGACCCTCAAACGTGCATGGGAAATGCACTTAACCACTGAGCCATCTCTCCACTCCTGAATTCCAGTCTTTTTTTTTTTTCCAAACTAGCAGTAAGCAGTGCAATTGTCTTTGGAGGTTGGGGGGTGGGTAATAACCGTGGATCTCAGTTAGCCCATGATCATGCAGTGTGCTATATGGCTAAGCTGGGATGGGCTGGGTATGTGCAGTTCCTTTTCAACTTACCATCTTTTCACTTCACAGTGGTTTCATCAGGATGTGGCTCTGGATTAGGCATGGTTCTTTACAGGAATAGAACAAGTGGAATGTGTATGTATGACAAAGGGGACCCGTTTAAACAATATGAGCTGGGCAGTCCAATGATGGCTTTCGGCAAGCTGGGGAGGCTGAGAACCTGGTAGCTGCTCAGTCCACATGGCTTTACCAGACATTTGGTTGCAGTAATGAGAACAGTAACCAATACAGCACCTAAAGAAAAGAAAGATCTTTATGGAGAAATGTAGCATTATTATGTTTTAAACAAGTGCTTTATTGACTGCACCACCCCCCAGCCCCACTTGGAGAGTCTTTTGTGAGTTTTCCATGCACCACCCAATAAGCATTCCATGAGGATTTGCAGCTACACTGGCCAACATGGGGTGCCATTCTCTGGAATTCATTTTCTCCCATCTCAGAGGATGGCAGGTCCTCTGGAGGTCTTTCCCTTTGGCTTGCTGACAGCACTTTCTAGTAGCCCTCATGCTTGGTCATCCACCTGTGGGCACACAGGCCCAGTGTCTGCCCAAACTCCATCATCTTTCAAGATCATAATATAGTTTCGGATTTATCTATATGACTTAGTAGTGCACCTTAATTACCTTTATGTTGTTTTTGTTTTGTAGTACTGAGCATGAATCCATGCCAGGTAAGCACTCTACCACTGAGTTGCATCCCTAGCTCTCTAAATACTTTCTTTTCTTTTCTTTTCTTTTCTTTTCTTTTCTTTTTTTCTTTTCTTTTTCTTTTTGGTTTTCAAAGGTAGAGTCTCACTCTAGCCCAGGCTGACTTGTAATTCACTTAGGTAGTCTCAGGGCTGGCCTCAAACTCATGCTGATCCTTCTAACCTCTGACTCCCAGAGGCGTGCTGGGATGAAAGGCATGCACCACCATGCCTGGCTCTAAACACTTTTTTTTTTTTTTTTTGAGAGAGACAGTGAGAGAGGGAGAGGAAGACAGATAGAGATGGGCACGCCAGCAGTCTCTCAGCTGCTGCAAACGAAATCCAGATGCGTGCACCCCCTTGTGGTCAAGTGCGGCATTGCACCCTTGCATCACTTTGTATCTGGCTAAACGTGGGACCTGGAGATTGGAACCGCTGGAGATTGGAACCAGTGTTCTTAGGCTTAGGAGGCAGGCACCTTAACCGCTAAGCCATGTCTTCAGCCTCTAAACACTTTTTGAAGGACTTATATCCAAGTATACTCACATGCAAAGGTCTTGGGAGTGGGACTCCTGGATACAAATTTTGGCTCACACAGAGGCAAATGCCTTGCTGCTGGCTGGGGTGGGGGTGGGAGCGGCAGGCAGACACCGCCCTAACATGATATGCCATGCAGGTTGCTGCAGCTATATGACTCTGACTAGGCAGATGGAACAGGCTGCTGGAAAAGTTGGAGGCACTGTGGGGGAGGGACAGGCGTTAGTAAGGCTTTCTGGAAGAGGAGGTGCTGGACCAAATCCTAGCCCCTGTGTGGTCTAACCCTTGACCTCCCCAGCCTATTCCATCCCCAGGGGCTGGTGCTGTTCTCAGCCCACTGGATTCCTGGAGCACAGGCTGTCTGAGAGGCTGCCCTCTATCCCATGGCCGTGACTTTGACCTAAGTTTAATCGCCTAAACAAAGCCTCAGGGCAGCTTGGGGAGGAAAGACCTCACAAATTCAAACACTGCTCACAAAATCTCCTTATCCTAGTTGTCCTGGTTCCCTTTGCATGGAGAACGTTAAACATCTGAAATTTGGTGAGGGGCATGTGTACGTTTGTGTGGTGTGCATATGGATATGGTATATGCATGGGCGTTTAAGTGTGGGTACATGTGTGACTGTGTGTGTGCATGTAGAGGCCAGAGGACCATGTTGGATGTCTTCTTCAATTGCTCTCCATCCTATTCTTTGAGACATTGTCTCTCTCTGAACTTAGATTTAGCTAGACTTGCTAGCCAGTGAGCACTAGGGCTCACTCTGTCTCTGTCTCTGCCTCCCCAGTGTTGAGATTATAAGAGTGTGCCACTGTGGTACTTTGAATATGAAATGTGCCCCCACCGCCTCATGGGTTTCTGCTTGAGCCTTATACTCAATCCCTAGCTGGTGGCAGTTTGCAAGGTGGGGCCTTGCTGGAGGATGTGTGTTACTGGGAGATTTATCAGCACATCTCCAAGCCCAGTACTTGGACTCTTTCCACTCAGATATGCACCAGGATCCTGCTCATGCCACGGTTTTCCTGCCGTGATGAAGTCCCCCTTGGAACTGTAAATCTGAAATAAACCCTTTCCTCCTGTCAGTTGCTTTGTCCCAGCAATAAGAAGGTAACTTCAATAGCCTCCATGTGTGGCTTTTTTACCTGGGTGTTGGAGATCTGAACTCAGGTCCTCGAGTTTGCATGACAACCACCTCGCCCACTGAGCCATCTCCCCCCGCCTCCCATTTCTAACTTGAAGCATTTGAAACTGGAGGTGCACCTGCAGAACCCCTGCATTTTTTGTCAGTGATCTCCCCAAGGGCCTTGCAGCCTTGACCTGGAGGTTTTTATCTGTGTCTTCCCTCACAGGTCACCTTTCATATGTCTCCCGTGGCTGCAGAATGACCCAGCAGGAAAAACAATGAACCTGTCCATCGGGGCATTAGGGAACTAATGGTCTAGTTTAAGGTTTTATGTTTTCTTGGAGCAATTTAGTAGTTAAACGCCTCACCTTTGTGGAAAGTGCTTCCCAGTGGTTATTTATTTTTTTTTCTACACCTTATTAATGGCCACCTCAGCAGGGCTGATGCAAGAGGCACATACTGAGTCACTGAACTTCACCGACCTGGGATTTTACAGCTCCTTGTTTCCCCCTGAGAGTAGTTATATGGAAAGCAGTTGGCCTGGGTGGCGTATAACCTTCCCTCCTCTGTCCTGGGGCTGCCCTTCCCCTGGCTTTTCTGGCTAGGGACGCTAGCACTGAGGGTGCCTTTTGGCCTTCATTTTCCTTCCCTCATTGCCAAGCCTCCTTTATAGCCTGGCCCAGAGAGGGTTTGAGGATCAAAGACAGCCCATGCTTCCCATGGCACATCCTGAAAAAATACATGGCACCCAGTTCTATTTGAATGTTGGGTGATTGACAAATGGGTGTTTAGTAACAGTGTGCCCTATGCAATTAGCCCGGACATGCTCAGAGGAACTTTTTTTTGCTGCTAACCTGAAATGCAAGTATGACTGGCCATTCTCTGCCCTACCCTAGGAGTTAATCATTATGAGTTGGCTCAGGCCCCTGCGTCAGGTGTCTGCCGTTCCCAGGCAGTTGCTAACTTGGTTCCCTATTAGGGTCAAGACCCTCCAGGTCAGGTGTCTGGCCTTGAAACTCCAGCACCCTCCTGCAGAGAGGCAAATTTCTTTCGCCCTCATTTCTTTCTCCTAGGCATTTCTTTCTCCATCACCCCACTCCCAGACACAGGTCTCTTCAGACGTGACTGATATGGTTCTTCTTAGGTGACTGTTTATACTGGCTCCACAAAGCCAGCAGGAGGCTGCATGTCACGGCATCCTCCTGTGTAAGGAGGCTGCTGGCAGTGGGCCTGGGGAAGCCCAAGAACTCCGGCCTTGCCATTCTCTCTGTCTTAGCTGTCAGGTTTGCTCCTGAACTCAGGCTATGATCTTAGCCTGACACGGATATCCTCACCATCTCCTGTTCATTCTGGAGAGAACACCTCGTGGCTACATGTGCTTCATAGTTATGGTCTGTGTCCACCATGGCCCACTAGCCTTTTGGCTCATGAGCCCAGCTCTGTGTGGCCTGCAAAATCAGCCTTAAAATCCATGAATCTCAGGGCTGGGAAGATGGCGGTCAGTAAAGTACTTACCTGGCAAGCATGAGGACCTGAGTTTGATGTCTAGAACTCACGTCAAATGCTGGGTGCAGCAGCTTATAACCCTAATCCTATTGCTAGGGAAGTGGGGTCAGCTGGAGAGATGGCTCACTGGTTCAAGGTACTGGTTTATAAGACCTGTTGTTGGCCCAGGTTTGGTTCCCCAGCACCCACGTAAAGCCAAATACAAAATAGGGTATTTGTGACACATATATATTCCTCCCCCACCACATCAATCAATAGAATCCATGGGGCCCACTGAGTATCTAGTCTAGCATAATTGGAAAGCTCCAGGCCAATGAGAGACCCTGTCTCAAAATCTGGTGGGCATTGCCTGAGAAGTGACACCTCAGGTTGTTCTCTGTTGTCCACATGCATGCCCACACTTGTGAACATGCATGCACGCACACACATGCATTTAAAAACCAGTGAACTTACAACATTGGTATGTGCCACATTTCCGTCCAAATCTGACCTAAAATGTCCACCAAGGCAGTAGATTTTGCCAAGTGATTTTCTGCAGCCTCCTGGGGTGGCGGCAGTGAGCGCCTCCCCTCACTGTCTTTGGATGTCCAAGTTCAGGGGACCCCAATGTCAATGTGCATGGACAGCTTTATGCTGAATGCAAGCCCCATGCTTAGAGGCCTTGGGCAGAGGTCCTACAGTGGGTACAATGCTGACCCGGTGCCTGCATGAACCCACCTCTTTCTTCTGCATAGATGCTTCTGCTCCTTGCATTCTTGGCAAACCAGCCTGGAAACCCCATGTCTTGCGTGCACTGCCGCCCCCGTGCTCCAACACCAGCTCCAATCAAGACTCGTCCAGATGGGATGCTTGGCCGCTCTCGATCTCACTCAGGTTGAGCTGAGCTCAGCACAAAGAGCTCCAGCCACTAAGCGCTGAAGCTGGCGCTGCCAGGCGAGCTTCACTTTGCCTTTTTGGGATCTTCTCCAAAGTGACAAAAGACTCCCCGCTCCCTCCCTGTCTATTGCTAACAGCAGGAACCCCAGAGCAGTCAACCCAGTGCCCATGTCTTTCAGGCCTGTGTGGGCAGTCATCCCTCCTCCCCACTGCCCAGATAGACATCCCACACTTGTTGGTTCAGAGGACAAGCTGGCTGACCTCTGAGACTCTGCCCTGGTTCATGAGGAGCTGTGACTGTCAGCCTACAAGCCCATTAGGCCACCTGGGAACATGTAAAGGACAGTATCCACCCAGGGCAGGGCAGGGCAGGTCATCATCTTGGTCCTGCTGCTCAGGTGTTTGGAAAAGCTCTCCCTGTAGCTTCCTTGGTACAGGCAGGATGAAAACCATTCTTGCTTCCGCAGAATCTGAGGCATGCTTGGAAATCATGATCGTTCCAGAGTGTGTAATTATCTTTACAGGTTGAACGTCCCCTAATCTGAAAGTCTGAAATCCAAAGTGTTCCAAATCTCACCACTCCTTGAACGTTGCTATAACACACGTGGAAAATTCCACTCCTGCCTGTGTGGGGGTGGGTCATAGTTGAACCACAATAGGTGCACTCACCATAGTGTATAAAATTACCAATCCAGCTATGTGCATTGGGGGGGGTGTGATAGTTTGAATGTGTAATGTCCTCCTGGTGGCATTTGTGATTCAGCCTCATAGTCAATGCCCAGCTGGTGGCAATTTGGGAGGTGGAGCCTAGATGGAGGAAGGAAGTGTGTTGCTTAGGGCAGGCCTTGGGGTGATAGAGCCTAGCTCCCCTTTGCCAGGGCTAATGAGCTCATTCATGTTGCTACTTTCCAATTTCCAAGTGGCAGGATGTGATGCCCGGCCTCTGCTCTGCCTTGCTTTCCCTTGAAACTGTCAGCTGAAATCCTCCCCTGAGCTTCTGTTGGTTGGACGTTTTGTTCCAGCAACAGAGAAGGTCATGGCAACAGGGTGTATGAGGCTCGTGTTTGAACGTGGATCTTGTCCACAATGGTTTTCATTATGCACATGCAAATATTCCAAAATCAGAAATCCAAAGCATTTCTGGTCACAAGCATTTTGGGTAAGAGATGCTTACCTTGTAACAATGTCAGCTTGGGGTTTTGGTACGGATACAGGTTAGCTCACACAAACGTGGTGAATGAATGCATGAGTCAAACAGTTACCGGAATTGCTTGGAATCCAGAACTTACTGAGATGGATAGGGACAGCCAGATCTTTGACCATGTTGATCCCTCCCCTGATCTCGCCCTTTCTGTGGCAAATATAGGAATATTCAGTTGCCCTGAAATTTCCTTTTGCATGTGTATGTGTGTGTGGTGCATATGCTTGTGCATGTATGTTTGTATGTGTGTGGATATGTGTGTGGGGTGTGTGTGTGCATGTATGTGTGAGTATGTGTGTGGAGGCCAGAGGTCAATGTCAGGTGTTTTCCTTGCTCACTTTCCACCTTTTCTTTGAGACAGGGTCTCTCACTGAACCTAGAGGTCATGATTTGGCTAGACTAGCTGCCACAAGTCCCAAGGATCCTGCTGTATTCAACTCCCTAGTGCTGAAATTACAGGCACAGCTACCTTGTGCATCTGGCTTATGTGGGTCCTGGGGAATTGAACTTGGGTCCTTAGGCTTTGCAGGCAAGCACCTTAACCAATGAGGCATCTTTTCAGCCCTAAAATTTTACTTATTTATTTGTTTATTTATAAGCAGAGAGAGAAGAGATACAGACAGAGAGAATGGGTGCACAGGGCCTCTTGCCACTGAAAACAAACTCCAGATGCATGTTCCACTTTGTGCATCTGGCTTTATGTGGGTCCTGGGGAATGAAACCCAGGTTATTAGGCTTTGCAAACAAGCGCCTTAACCACTGAGCCATGTCTGTATCCTCTGCCTTGAGATTTTAATTCATTATTTCACTGGAGTGAACTGTGAAGTTTTCTTTTTCATTGTGTGTATGTATGTATGTGTGTGTGTATGTATGTATGTATGTATGTATGTATGTATGTATGTATGTGTGTGTGATGTGTGGGCATGCACATGCCACGGCACAAGTGTGGAGTTCAGAGAACCTTGAGTCAGTCTTCGCCTTCCACCTTGTTTGAGGCAGGGTCTCTCTTATTTTTTTTGCCACTACATTTACCAGACTAGCTGGCCTGTGAGCTTCAGGATTCTCCCATCTCCACTTCTCTTAGTGGAAACGTGCCGGGATTACAGATGCTCACATTATATTTCTGGCTTCATGTGGATTCTGGGGCTCCAAACTCATGCTAAAAGGCTTATGCACTAAGCTATCTCCCTAGCTCTGGAGGTTTTAAAAAGACATTACTGGCTGACTGGAGGATCCACTCTGTGGCTCAGGAAGGGTAAGGCCCCAAGGTGGAGCATAGCCAGGCCTGGGTTGGGCAGTATCAGCTCTTGGCTTGAGCAGGAAGGTCCTGGTGATGAGCCTCACAGGAGGCATGAGATCAGTAGACGTGGGATCTCCAAGTCTCTCTGAGGACCTGGCAGGGGCTTCTGGGCCCAGGGAGAAACTGCCATGCACTACTACCCTTTGGCATCCTGTGGCAGGGTCCACAATGCCACATCCCCCTGATGGTCAGTTTAAAAAAAAAAAAACCCAGATAGGTAGGTTTTTGTATGAACTCTCTGGGCTGGCAAACATTTCAAACCTGGTGCATGGGGGTGGGGTCACGCAAGTAGTACCTGCAGGCTGAAGAATCTTGACCCTCCTCTGTGCTGCTTGGGAACAGAGCCCCTGGTCCCTTGGGGAGGGCTGGCTTTCTGCAGCAGCTCATTTGCAGCCTTGGGTTTGAGTGTGGGTCAGAGAGTCTGGAAGTGCCCTGGGAAGCTGAATAGAGGATGGAAACACCCCTGAGGGCTTCCTTTCAGGAGTCGCTCCTCGGTGTTTTTAGTAGAATAGTTGAGCTGGGCTGGGCTGTGACCTGGTACGTGCATGGCTAGTAGATAGAGGGTGGGCCTGAGGTAGCTGCAGCCTGTTACTTTGTGGAGGGCTGACATCAGGGTGCCTGCTTGGAGACACCCGTGTTCAACATTTCTCGGAAGCTCACTCCCAGCTTAGGGACCAGAGCATGAGCAATGTGCTCTTCTTCACGGGGTGCACTAATAGTGCATGGTGGTATCTGAACCAGACTCTGGTGTTTCCTAGTCCCCAGGAGAATGCGGACTGGTGGTCGTGTTAGACAAGAGGGCACGGCTGCAGCACCTGGACTTGGGAAGCCTGGATGGAAACCTGTGCTGACGCCATCTGTGCCCCTATATAGCGACCTGAGGGCTGTGAGGGCACAAGGAGACCCTGTGGGTCATGTGCTATGCACATGGTGGGCAGAAGGAGTGCCTGCTGGAGACTGAAACTGCCTTCCTGGTTTGTGATGGGTGCACAGGAAATACGTTTCATTCATTGAAAGAGATGAAATAGGATCGCAATGTGCTGGGTTTTGGATCTTTTCTATGCTGCTGTCCTCCCACATCCCACCAGTGTCAATAATTGGCAGGAGACTTACCTTGAATTCTGAAGAGTCTTGTTAGGAGTACATTTCACACCTCTTACTCCTTTCTTCTCTTCCTTCTTCCTTTCCTTCCTCCCATTTGCAATACCTGTATGCCCACTACTCACTCCCCCAGCTGTGCATCTACTTATGTATTCATCCAGCCATATAAACATACATCCATGTCTACAATCATCTACCCACCTACTCATCTGTCTTATTCTTTGTCCATCCACCCACCTATCCATCCATCTATCCACAGAAATCATGTCCATCCATGCACTTATTTCCCACCTATCTACATACTCAGACAACCATCAGGCAGCCATCCATCCATTCAGCTACTCTTCCATCCATCTGTCCATTCATCCACCCAGCTTATCCACTCATCTGTCCACACACCTACCTATTCATCTATCCATCCTTGTATAATCCATCACCCTCTGTCCTTCTTTTCTTCCCTCCCTTTCTCTCCTCCCCTCCTCCCCCGCCTTCCTTCCCGAGAGAAGAAAACTGCTTTCTTTCCCAACAGTCTAGTTTCTCTCTCTGTCTGTGGCCCTGTGGCTAGGGCAACAAAAGTCAGCTTCCCAGCACAGACAGTGCACATGCAGAGAGAAACCTCCATGAAGGACAATACCAAAGGCCGGTTAGAACTTGGGCTCAGGTAGCAGTTCAGCAAAAAAGACAACGGGAGCCGGGCGTGGTGGCGCACGCCTTTAATTCCAGCCCTTGGGAGGCAGAGGTAGGAGGATCGCTGTGAGTTCGAGGCCACCCTGAGACTACATAGTGAATTAATTCCAGGTCAGCATGGGCTAGAGCGAGACCCTACCTCGAAAAATCAAAAAAAAAAAAAAAAAAAAAAAAAAAAAATGGATCTTGTCACGTTAGAGAAGTGACAAGAGAAGGGAAAGGACACTCCCAGCATGGCGGCAGCCTGTGAGATGGCAAACACATGGGGAGGGGCAGTAGATCTGAGGCTGGTCGGTACAGTTTATTATATGGGGTCCCCTGGGCTGTCCCCGGGCTGATGGGTGTCAACATTGTCTCTGGAGATGGGCCTGTGTCCTATCTGGTAAAGAGAGGTGGGAAGCAGCCTTATAACTTGATGTTTGCTTCTAGATAAATGGGGAGGCAGAGGGGTCCCTTGCTTCTGTTGCTGAATTGCTCTTGGCTCAAAATAGTCCTATGCCAAAGTGACCTTTTTGTTGGGTGGGGGATGGAATTCTTTCCCTCCCTCCTCCTCTCTTCCTTCTTTTGTGACACATTTCCCACCTAGGAAAAGAAAAGTACAGTGAATAATACCACAAACACGCGCGTGTCTCCGACTTGGTTAGAGTTTGACGCTTCTCTTTGCTTGGATGGCTGGAGGAAGCACACGAGTCCATGTGGCAGGGCCCTGCTGAGCCCTCTTTTCTTCCCCTGAGGCCAGTTCTTACATTCCCATTGGTGCTTCCTTGCCCTAACACCACACAAATGTGTTGGTACACCGTCTGTAGGACTGTCCCGCATCTTTCCAGCCTTCCTGTAGAAACAATAGGAGGTTGTCAGGATCCTTCTGCAAGTTGTTTTCCCTTGCCTTGAGCTCATCCATAAGTAGGCCAAGTTCATTCATTCCCACGGCCGTGGAGTCCACGGGCAGAAGAGACGACAACTTGGTCAGGCAGTCCCTGAGTGGTGAGGATGACCGAATGACCTTACATCTCCATTTGCCCAGGGAAGCTGGACATCTTTCCTTGTGCTCATGGTCGTGAGCTCCTTTACATACAAGTGGTTTGGCATGGCACGCTCTCTGACAGGTCCCCAGACCTTTCTGTTGATGTGTTGTTTTTCTTTTTCTTTTCTTTTTTTTAAAGTTTTTTTTTTAACATTTTATTTATTTATTTGACAGAGAAAGAGGGAGGGAAGGAGAGAGAGAGAGAGAGAGAGAGAGAGGGCTTTCCAGGGCCTCCAGCCACTGCAAACGAACTCCAGATGCATGCGTCCTCTTGTGCAGCTGGCTAATGTGGGTCCTGGGGAATCGAACCTGGGTCCCCTGGTTTTGCAGGCAAACGCCTTAACTGCTTAGCCATCCCTCCAGTCCTCCTCCTCTTCTTTCTCCTCCTCCTCCTCCTCCTCCTCCTCCTCCTCCTCCTCCTCCTCCTTCTTCTTCTTCTTCTTCTTCTTTTTTGAGACACAGTGTCCTATAGCCCAGGCTGGCTTTAAACTTGGTAAGAATGTATGGCTGAGAATGACTTTGAACTCCTGATGCTCCTACCTCCAACTTCCAAGTGCTGGGATCACAGGCATGTGCCACCACGTCTGACTGTATCTTCTTGATGGTCTCCGAAGGATTGCTGTGGCCATCTGCCTGGGTCTTTGGGGGGCCATTATCTCATTTGGTGGTGAAGAAGGGGGCTCTCTCAAATTCTCCTGTCTTTTGAGTACCCCCAAATCTCATGACATCAGCTTGCTCAGCTTTGGTTCTTGCTTGACCCTTGGTCCCGGTGATCTTTCTGAGGCAGACCCTGTCTTTTTGTGCTATTTTTATACAGTGCCTCCCACTGCTCTGTGTTTGAAGTGAGGTTATTACAGTGTCAACTTTCTGCCTTCCAACCTGAAGCTTGCATTCCTTCCTCTCCTACCATTCTGTTTTCAAAGAAAACCTAAAGGGGAGGGTAGTTCCTCCTATGTGGGTGGTTTTAAACGGCCACCGTTTTCCCTGTAACTGTGGCCTTCATTGCCCACCACTACCCAGGGCTCCTTTGGTGTGTGAGGGCTGCACAGCTTCAAAGCCAGAGCCAGGTATGGGTGCCTCCTTGGTCCTTACTATTGCCTCTGCTTGTCACCTTTATGGATCAGACTCATAAGCACTGGGGTGGCCCTGGACTGGTGGTCACATCACCAGACTCAGGAACCAAATCTAAAAACTCCTCAGGGCTCCATGGAACTCTAGGTTTTGTTTTTTTCTTCACATTTTCTATTATTGATTCTTCTTTTCTTCCCCACCCTTGTTGCAGAGATCTGGCCACCATGCCGCGCAGTCCCACGTCCAGCGAGGATGAGATGGCCCAGAGCTTCTCAGACTACTCCGTGGGTTCAGAGTCAGACAGCTCCAAAGAAGAGACCATCTATGACACCATCCGGGCCACATCGGGGAAGCCAGGTGGTACAAGGATGGAGGAGAGCCAGAGCAACACGCTGGTGATCCGTGATCATCCAAGACCTGCAGCAGACGGTGAGCTACTGTGTACAGCCACTGTATATAGCACCCTGTGTCTTCTGTGCTGCTGTCCATGTCTGGACAACATAGACCGTGGCTCGAGCAGTGGCCACAGGAGACCTCTGGTCCACCCTGAGCCTTCAGGGTTGACAGCTCAGACACTTACTGCCAGTGTCCCTTTCCTGTCTTGTGTCACATCGTCCTTTCTATCTACCTACTGTAGCCCATAGCATTCATTGAGCTCTTTCGGTTCATTTGGACTTCCCGTGATTAAGCCTTAAGGTTGGCTACTCTATGTGTACAGGTTTGGGGCTGGGAAATGGCTTAGTGAGGAAAGTGCTTGTTGTGTTAAGCCATGAGGACCTGAATTCAGATCTCTAGCACTGATGGGGGCTGGAGGGATGGCACAGCTGTTAAGGCGCTTGCTTGCAAAGCCTAATGACCCAGGTCTGACTCCTCGGTACCCGTGTAAACCAGATGCAAAAAGTGATGCATGCATCTGGAGTTCCTTTGTGGTGGCTAAGAGCCCCTGGTGTGCCCATTCTCTCCCTTTCTTTCCGCCTGCCTCTCTTCTCTCTGTTTCTGATAAGCACACACCTGTAATCCTAGTGCTGGGGAGGCAGAGATGTGGGATCCTGGGGCTCTAGCTGAATTGGTGAGCTTCAGGTCCAGTGAGAAACCGTGTCACGAAAACTAAGGTGCAAAGTCCTGCTGTATTCAACTCCCTAGTGCTGAAATTACAGGCACAGCTACCTTGTGCATCTGGCTTATGTGGGTCCTGGGGAATTGAACTTGGGTCCTTAGGCTTTGCAGGCAAGCACCTTAACCAACGAGGCATCTTTTCAGCCCTAAAATTTTACTTATTTATTTATTTATAAGCAGAGAGAGAAGAGATACAGACAGAGAGAATGGGTGCACAGGGCCTCTTGCCACTGAAAACAAACTCCAGATGCATGTTCCACTTTGTGCATCTGGCTTTATGTGGGTCCTGGGGAATGAAACCCAGGTTATTAGGCTTTGCAAACAAGCGCCTTAACCACTGAGCCATGTCTGTATCCTCTGCCTTGAGATTTTAATTCATTATTTCACTGGAGTGAACTGTGAAGTTTTCTTTTTCATTGTGTTGTATGTATGTATGTGTGTATGTATGTATGTATGTATGTATGTATGTATGTATGTATGTGTGTGATGTGTATTTGTGAATGTGGGCATGCACATGCCACGGCACAAGTGTGGAGTTCAGAGAACCTTGAGCGTCAGTCTTCGCCTTCCACCTTGTTTGAGGCAGGGTCTCTCTTATTTTTTTTGCCACTGCATTTACCAGACTAGCTGGCCTGTGAGCTTCAGGATTCTCCCATCTCCACTTCTCTTAGTGGAAACGTGCCGGGATTACAGATGCTCACATTATGTTTCTGGCTTCATGTGGATTCTGGGGCTCCAAACTCATGCTAAAAGGCTTATGCACTAAGCTATCTCCCTAGCTCTGGAGGTTTTAAAAAGACATTACTGGCTGACTGGAGGATCCACTCTGTGGCTCAGGAAGGGTAAGGCCCCAAGGTGGAGCATAGCCAGGCCTGGGTTGGGCAGTATCAGCTCTTGGCTTGAGCAGGAAGGTCCTGGTGATGAGCCTCACAGGAGGCATGAGATCCGTAGACGTGGGATCTCCAAGTCTCTCTGAGGACCTGGCAGGGGCTTCTGGGCCCAGGGAGAAACTGCCATGCACTACTACCCTTTGGCATCCTGTGGCAGGGTCCACAATGCCACATCCCCCTGATGGTCAGTTAAAAAAAAAAAACCCAGATAGGTAGGTTTTTGTATGAACTCTCTGGGCTGGCAAACATTTCAAACCTGGTGCATGGGGGGTGGGGTCACGCAAGTAGTACCTGCAGGCTGAAGAATCTTGACCCTCCTCTGTGCTGCTTGGGAACAGAGCCCCTGGTCCCTTGGGGAGGGCTGGCTTTCTGCAGCAGCTCATTTGCAGCCTTGGGTTTGAGTGTGGGTCAGAGAGTCTGGAAGTGCCCTGGGAAGCTGAATAGAGGATGGAAACACCCCTGAGGGCTTCCTTTCAGGAGTCACTCCTCGCTCCTCGGTGTTTTTAGTAGAATAGTTGAGCTAGGCTGGGCTGTGACCTGGTACGTGCATGGCTAGTAGATAGAGGGTGGGCCTGAGGTGGCTGCAGCCTGTTACTTTGTGGAGGGCTGACATCAGGGTGCCTGCTTGGAGACACCCGTGTTCAACATTTCTCGGAAGCTCACTCCCAGCTTAGGGACCAGAGCATGAGCAATGTGCTCTTCTTCACGGGGTGCACTAATAGTGCATGGTGGTATCTGAACCAGACTCTGGTGTTTCCTAGTCCCCAGGAGAATGCGGACTGGTGGTCGTGTTAGACAAGAGGGCACGGCTGCAGCACCTGGACTTGGGAAGCCTGGATGGAAACCAGTGCTGACGCCATCTGTGCCCCTATATAGCGACCTGAGGGCTGTGAGGGCACAAGGAGACCCTGTGGGCCATGTGCTGTGCACATGGTGGGCAGAAGGAGTACCTGCTGGAGACTGAAACTGCCTTCCTGGTTTGTGATGGGTGCACAGGAAATACGTTTCATTCATTGAAAGAGATGAAATAGGATCGCAATGTGCTGGGTTTTGGATCTTTTCCATGCTGCTGTCCTCCCACATCCCACCAGTGTCAATAATTGGCAGGAGACTTACCTTGAATTCTGAAGAGTCTTGTTAGGAGTACATTTCACACCTCTTACTCCTTTCTTCTCTTCCTTCTTCCTTTCCTTCCTCCCATTTGCAATACCTGTATGCCCACTACTCACTCCCCAGCTGTGCATCTACTTATGTATTCATCCAGCCATATAAACATACATCCATGTCTACAATCATCTACCCACCTACTCATCTGTCTTATTCTTTGTCCATCCACCCACCTATCCATCCATCTATCCACAGAAATCATGTCCATCCATGCACTTATTTCCCACCTATCTACATACTCAGACAACCATCAGGCAGCCATCCATCCATTCAGCTACTCTTCCATCCATCTGTCCATTCATCCACCCAGCTTATCCACTCATCTGTCCACACACCTACCTATTCATCTATCCATCCTTGTATAATCCATCACCCTCTGTCCTTCTTTTCTTCCCTCCCTTTCTCTCCTCCCCCGCCTTCCTTCCTGAGAGAAGAAAACTGCTTTCTTTCCCAACAGTCTAGTTTCTCTCTCTGTCTGTGGCCCTGTGGCTAGGGCAACAAAAGTCAGCTTCCCAGCACAGACAGTGCACATGCAGAGAGAAACCTCCATGAAGGACAATACCAAAGGCCGGTTAGAACTTGGGCTCAGGTAGCAGTTCAGCAAAAAAGACAACGGGAGCCGGGCGTGGTGGCGCACGCCTTTAATTCCAGCCCTTGGGAGGCAGAGGTAGGAGGATCGCTGTGAGTTCGAGGCCACCCTGAGACTACATAGTGAATTAATTCCAGGTCAGCGTGGGCTAGAGCGAGACCCTACCTCGAAAAACCAAAAAAAAAAAAAAAAAAAAATGGATCTTGTCACGTTAGAGAAGTGACAAGAGAAGGGAAAGGACACTCCCAGCATGGCGGCAGCCTGTGAGATGGCAAACACATGGGGAGGGGCAGTAGATCTGAGGCTGGTCAGTGCAGTTTATTATATGGGGTCCCCTGGGCTGTCCCCGGGCTGATGGGTGTTAACATTGTCTCTGGAGATGGGCCTCTGTCCTATCTGGTAAAGAGAGGTGGGAAGCAGCCTTATAACTTGATGTTTGCTTCTAGATAAATGGGGAGGCAGAGGGGTCCCTTGCTTCTGTTGCTGAATTGCTCTTGGCTCAAAATAGTCCTATGCCAAAGTGACCTTTTTGTTGGGTGGGGGATGGAATTCTTTCCCTCCCTCCTCCTCTCTTCCTTCTTTTGTGACACATTTCCCACCTAGGAAAAGAAAAGTACAGTGAATAATACCACAAACACGCGTGTCTCCGACTTGGTTAGAGTTTGACGCTTCTCTTTGCTTGGATGGCTGGAGGAAGCACACGAGTCCATGTGGCAGGGCCCTGCTGAGCCCTCTTTTCTTCCCCTGAGGCCAGTTCTTACATTCCCATTGGTGCTTCCTTGCCCTAACACCACACAAATGTGTTGGTACACCGTCTGTAGGACTGTCCCGCATCTTTCCAGCCTTCCTGTAGAAACAATAGGAGGTTGTCAGGATCCTTCTGCAAGTTGTTTTCCCTTGCCTTGAGCTCATCCATAAGTAGGCCAAGTTCATTCATTCCCACGGCCGTGGAGTCCACGGGCAGAAGAGACGACAACTTGGTCAGGCAGTCCCTGAGTGGTGAGGATGACCGAATGACCTTACATCTCCATTTGCCCAGGGAAGCTGGACATCTTTCCTTGTGCTCATGGTCGTGAGCTCCTTTACATACAAGTGGTTTGGCATGGCACGCTCTCTGACAGGTCCCCAGACCTTTCTGTTGATGTGTTGTTTTTCTTTTTCTTTTCTTTTTTTTTTAAGTTTTTTTTAAAAAACATTTTATTTATTTATTTGACAGAGAAAGAGGGAGGGAAGGAGAGAGAGAGAGAGAGAATGGGCTTTCCAGGTCCTCCAGCCACTGCAAACGAACTCCAGATGCATGCGTCCTCTTGTGCAGCTGGCTAATGTGGGTCCTGGGGAATCGAACCTGGGTCCCCTGGTTTTGCAGGCAAATGCCTTAACTGCTTAGCCATCCCTCCAGTCCTCCTCCTCTTCTTTCTCCTCCTCCTCCTCCTCCTTCTTCTTCTTCCTTCTTCTTCTTCTTTTTTGAGACACAGTGTCCTATAGCCCAGGCTGGCTTTAAACTTGGTAAGAATGTATGGCTGAGAATGACTTTGAACTCCTGATGCTCCTACCTCCAACTTCCAAGTGCTGGGATCACAGGCATGTGCCACCACGTCTGACTGTATCTTCTTGATGGTCTCCGAAGGATTGCTGTGGCCATCTGCCTGGGTCTTTGGGGGGGCCATTATCTCATTTGGTGGTGAAGAAGGGGGCTCTCTCAAATTCTCCTGTCTTTTGAGTACCCCCAAATCTCATGACATCAGCTTGCTCAGCTTTGGTTCTTGCTTGACCCTTGGTCCCGGTGATCTTTCTGAGGCAGACCCTGTCTTTTTGTGCTATTTTTATACAGTGCCTCCCACTGCTCTGTGTTTGAAGTGAGGTTATTACAGTGTCAACTTTCTGCCTTCCAACCTGAAGCTTGCATTCCTTCCTCTCCTACCATTCTGTTTTCAAAGAAAACCTAAAGGGGAGGGTAGTTCCTCCTATGTGGGTGGTTTTAAACGGCCGCCGTTTTCCCTGTAACTGTGGCCTTCATTGCCCACCACTACCCAGGGCTCCTTTGGTGTGTGAGGGCTGCACAGCTTCAAAGCCAGAGCCAGGTACGGGTGCCTCCTTGGTCCTTACTATTGCCTCTGCCTGTCGCCTTTAGGGATCAGACTCATAAGCACTGTGGCCCTGGACTGGTGGTCACATCACCAGACTCAGGAACCAAATCTAAAAACTCCTCAGGGCTCCATGGAACTCTAGGTTTTGTTTTTTTCTTCACATTTTCTATTATTGATTCTTCTTTTCTTCCCCACCCTTGTTGCAGAGATCTGGCCACCATGCCGCGCAGTCCCACGTCCAGCGAGGATGAGATGGCCCAGAGCTTCTCAGACTACTCCGTGGGTTCAGAGTCAGACAGCTCCAAAGAAGAGACCATCTATGACACCATCCGGGCCACATCGGGGAAGCCAGGTGGTACAAGGATGGAGGAGAGCCAGAGCAACACGCTGGTGATCCGAGTGATCATCCAAGACCTGCAGCAGACGGTGAGCTACTGTGTACAGCCACTGTATATAGCACCCTGTGTCTTCTGTGCTGCTGTCCATGTCTGGACAACATAGACCGTGGCTCGAGCAGTGGCCACAGGAGACCTCTGGTCCACCCTGAGCCTTCAGGGTTGACAGCTCAGACACTTACTGCCAGTGTCCCTTTCCTGTCTTGTGTCACATCGTCCTTTCTATCTACCTACTGTAGCCCATAGCATTCATTGAGCTCTTTCGGTTCATTTGGACTTCCCGTGATTAAGCCTTAAGGTCGGCTACTCTATGTGTACAGGTTTGGGGCTGGGGAAATGGCTTAGTGAGGAAAGTGCTTGTTGTGTTAAGCCATGAGGACCTGAATTCAGATCTCTAGCACTGATGGGGGCTGGAGGGATGGCACAGCTGTTAAGGCGCTTGCTTGCAAAGCCTAATGACCCAGGTCTGACTCCTCGGTACCCGTGTAAACCAGATGCAAAAAGTGATGCATGCATCTGGAGTTCCTTTGTGGCGGCTAAGAGCCCCTGGTGTGCCCATTCTCTCCCTTTCTTTCCGCCTGCCTCTCTTCTCTCTGTTTCTGTCTCTGTGCTCGCAGATAAGCACACACCTGTAATCCTAGTGCTGGGGAGGCAGAGATGTGGGATCCTGGGGCTCTAGCTGAATTGGTGAGCTTCAGGTCCAGTGAGAAACCGTATCACGAAAACTAAGGTGCAAAGTGACCAAGGAAGGTGCCTGACATCAACCTCTGGCTTACACACACATACCCACACACACACAAAAGAAGGAGGAGGAGAATGAGGTTTATTTTAGCTGAGTGTGGAGGTCTAAGTCAAGAGGCCAATACCTGTGTCTCCTTGATGGCAGAGTTCTAAGCTGGAGAGGGACGGGGCATATGGCAGAAGGAGGGTGTGTGTGTGCGCACACGTGTGTGCATGCATAGGCATGCGTGGTTTTATTCTCCACGGTCCAACAGTGGGGCTGTACCCTGGGGGCATCCTCTGATTCTAACCACCTCTGTGGCAGTTACTATCTCATGACTGGGGCAAAATACCCAATCAGATGCAGCTTATGGAAAGAAAAGGTTTATTTTGGCTTAAAGTTTCTGGGGGGGGTAGTTTCGTCATGGTGGGGAGAACATGGCAGCACAGCCAGATTACATCACCATATGTTAGTGACAGGAAGGAAGTAGTCTGGGTGGGCTCTCTGAACACCCAGTGGACTGGACCCATTAAACTCAGGGTCTGTTCCCAGTGACAGTCTTTCTCTAGCATGGCACTATGTCCCAAAGGCTCCACTAGCTGGGGACTATGTAGGTAGCTTAATCACAGACACTTGAGGCTGAGGGGATATTACCCATTCAAATCACCACAACCTCTCAACACCAGAGCTGGATTTAGTTTCCACCCTTAAATACGTCAGAAGAAGATTAACTCTCAGACTGGGAACACTGTAAGTCCTCAGACCCCACTCAAACCATAGTATGCCCCATTCTGTGGGTCTGACCAAGCCTCACGTCTCAGGGGCATCTGGGCAGTGGGCACAACAGTTAGTAGGGCCACGGTGTCCATGGGAGGAAGGTCTCCAGCTGCCCCTGCTTCCCTCTAACTGCTTACAACGTGTGGATTTCCTATGCTTCCCTACCCCGCAGGTGTGGAGTGACTGACAGAATGTATCTTAATCTCCCACACTTTCCCGGTCACTCCCCTGTCCCCAAGCCCTGGGCCCAGACTCCTTTCCTGCGCCACTTCCCTGCAGCCCTCGGGGTACTGCTTGCCCACACTGGCCATCTCTCTCTCAAATGCACATGTTGGTGCCTGTGGCCTAGAGGTCAGCTTCTGGTGTTGGAGGGACAGAGGCGTGTTGAGTGATGGATGGTCTTGGATGCTGGGGTTAGATGCGACTTCCCTGGAGATATTCTGGGCCTGGTGTTCCATCATCTTTCTCTGCCTTTCCCCATCCTTATTCTGCAAGTCCACGGGGATTTCTGATGACACTGGAAGCTGCCCAAGGCTGGGATAGGAGCTCCCAGCCCGACCTCTCCTGACAGGGTGGAACTCATGCCAGGCACCTTGTTGGGTACCTTGTTAGCTCGTTCCCAGTCTTGGGTAGTGGGTATTAGGTGTTCCCCGGGCCAGCCATTCACACTGGATTGCTCTGGTCTGTTCAGGCATCCACCCCATGACTGCGTATAGTGGGTGACTGGTGAGGGAGGGGAGTGGGATGGGGAGTGCAGGGATGGGGTGAAGGAGGTTTGGTAGTGTGATGATGGAGGTGGGGTGGCGTGGTGATGTGAAGGAGTTGTGATGGGGAAGCGGGGTGGGGGGTTCGGGCAAGTGGAGTGATGGGGTAGGGGAAGTGTGTGATAGGATAGAGGAAGTGTGGTGATAGGGTAGAGGAATGGGGTGATAGGATAGGGGAAGTGGGGTGATAGGGTAGGGGAAGTGGGGTGATAGGGTAGAGGAAGTGGGGTGATGGGGTAGGGGAAGTGGAGTGGGGTAGTAAGGTGATGGGATAAAGGAGGTGGGGAGGGAATAGTGGAGTGATGAGGGGGTGATAGGGTAGGGGAAGTGGGGTAATAGGGTAGGGGAAGTGGGGTGATAGGGTAGAGGAAGTGGGGTGATAGGGTAGGGGAAGTGGGTGATAGGGTAAGGGAAGTGGGTGATAGGATAGGGGAAGTGGGTTGATAGGGTAGAGGAAGTGGGTGATAGGATAGGGGAAGTGGGGTGATAGGGTAGGGGAAGTGGGTGATAGGGTAGAGGAAGTGGGTGATAGGATAGAGGAAGTGGGGTGATAGGGTAGAGGAATGGGGTGATAGGGTAGAGGAAGTGTGGTGATAGGATAGGGGAAGTGGGGTGATAGGGTAGAGGAAGTGGGGTGATAGGGTAAGGGAAGTGGGTTATAGGATAGGGGAAGTTGGGGTGATAGGGTAGAGGAAGTGGGGTGATAGGGTAGAGGAATGGGGTGATAGGGTAGAGGAAGTGGGTGATAGGGTAGAGGAAGTGGGGTGATAGGGTAGAGGAAGTGGGTGATAGGGTAGAGGAAGTGGGGTGATAGGGTAGAGGAAGTGGGTGATAGGGTAGGGGAAGTGGGGTGATAGGGTAGAGAAGTGGGGTGATAGGGTAGAGGAAGTGGGGTGATAGGGTAAGGGAAGTGGGTGATAGGATAGGGGAAGTGGGGTGATAGGATAGGGGAAGTGGGGTGATAGGGTAGAGGAAGTGGGGTGATAGGGTAGGGGAAGTGGGTGATAGGATAGGGGAAGTGGGATGATAGGATAGGGGAAGTGGGGTGATAGGGTAGAGGAATGGGGTGATAGGGTAGAGGAAGTGGGGTGATAGGGTAGGGGAAGTGGGTGATAGGGTAGGGGAAGTGGGGTGATAGGGTAGAGAAGTGGGGTGATAGGATAGAGAAGTGGGGTGACAGGGTGGTGAAGTGGGGTGATAGGATAGGGGAAGTGGGGTGATAGGATAGAGGAAGTGGGGTGATAGGGTGGTGAAGTGGGGTGATAGGGTGGTGAAGTGGGGTGATAGGGTAGGGGAAGTGGGGTGATAGGGTAGGGGAAGTGGGGTGACAGGGTGATGAAGTAGGGTGATAGGGTAGGGGAAGTGGGATGGTAGGGTAGGGGAAGTGGGGTGATAGGGTAGAGAAGTGGCGTGACAGGGTGGTGAAGTAGGGTGATACATTAGGGGAAGTTTGGTGATAGGGTAGGGAAGTGGGGTTATAGGGTAGAGGAAGTGGGGTGATAGAGTATGATAAAGTCGAGGAAGTGGAGTGGACCATTGGGGTGATGAGGAAGGAAGAGGATGTGTGGGGATGGCACAGTGAGTGGATTGATGAGGTGGGGAGGGAGGGGAGGGCAGCATCTCTCTGGACTACCAGGTTACCCAGTTGTCAAGGGCAGGATGTTGAGAGGTCTGCATGGGCTCCGACTTCACACGCACTGTTAACAAATGAAGGCATTAACATTAAGATAGTGAAGGCAACACTGAACATTAGTCTATTTTTTGGCCACAAGAAAGCTGGTCTCACATAGCTTGGGACGTGTTCCTGTTTCCTGTTACAGATTCTCCCCTGTTCCCATTAAGGTCTGCTCAGTCACTTGGGGATGTCTTAAGCGGGTTGCTATAATAAGCGAGCCTCCAAGCCCCAGGCATTCCGCTATACAGGGTTTTCTTTCTTCCTCTCAGTTTGTTGGGGTTGGCAGGAGGAAGGGGTGTTCTGATCCATGCAGACATTCAGGGATCCAGGATCCCTCTAATTGGTGGCCAAACTGTTTGAGGAGTTCTGGAGTCTTCCACTATTCTGTGTTTGTCAGGAAGATGAGGGGGGAAGAGAGTGGACTCAGAGCACCCGGCTTCCTTCCTTGGCTTTGCAGGAGGGGTATGTGACTGCAGAGGAAGTGGGACACAGTTTCAAATCGTCCCCCTTATTTTCTTGTGGGGGAGGCCTGTTGATCTTCTTGCCCTGAGTATTGTCCTTTGAAGACACCTGAGTCACTTTTTTTTTTTTTGGAAGGGGTAGGCATGGATTTGTAACAGATTGATGCCAACCATTAGACTAGAAAGTATTTATCTATCTATCAATTTATTTATTCCAAGAATGCCCTTGAACTCTTGATCCTCCTGTCTCCACCTTCTGAGTACTGGGATTATAGGCAAACACCACCATGCCTCGTTTATGTGGTGCTAAGGATGGAACACGGTGCTTTGTGCATGCTAGGTAGGCACTCTACCAATTGAAGGTAGGCACTCTACCAATTGAGCTACGGCCCAGCCCCTGGCAAGTCCTTCCTGGTAAAGTCTGTGGTCTGTAGAGTCTGTCTGTGGTCTGTCCTGTGAGGCAGCTTTCGTGCTGTGTACCCTATTCTGTGCTGTTGTCTGGGTTCAGCCCCATGCTGGAGGTTTCTTCTCTTTGCATTTCAGCACTTTCGTTGTCTGGTTTTCCCGTATCTTACTGGGGTTTCCTGGAGCCTTCATGCGTGTTGGATCATTCGGATCTGTTCTGTTCCATGGCGTTTCCAGTCTTTCACAGTTGCGATTCTGTGACTCTCCATTTGTTTTTATAGCCCTGCACTCTCTCTTTCTGACAGTTATTCTTTGGAGCTCTTATTTGGCTTATGAGCTTGATGTCTGGTTATTTTCCTTCTTAGTGTAAAACTCTTAAAAAAAAAAAAAAGAGGGCTGGAGAGATGGCTTAGAGGTTAAGGCGCTTGCCTACAAAGCAAAAGGACCCAGGTTTGATTCCCCAGGACCCATGTAAGCCAGGTGCATGCTGCTCCTCACCTTTCACCTCATTTTAGGCAGGTCTCTTGACTATTGTTGCATTTGCCACGCTAGCTTGCCCACGAGCTTCTGGGGATGCCCCTGTCTCTGCCAGGAGACAGGACATGCTGGGATTATAGATGCGTGCTGCTGCATCCAACTTTATATGGTTTTTGAAGATCCAAAAAACAGGTCTTTAGGCATGTGCAGCAAGTGCTTTTACCCATGGAACCGTCTCCCCAGCCCCTCCCCAACCCCCAGTATAAAGCACTCTAAGATTCTTCTTCCTGTAATGGGACGATTTCCACCCAGAGCAGAGTTCATGTGGCTTGCTGGTCCAGCCTTCCCCTCATTTGCTCCTTCCTCATCCTTTACCCTGGTTATTGTTCAAGCCACACTCTTCCCTGCCTTGTTCCAGCTCGGTGACAGCAGCTTGGTCTTTCTGTGGGTCCTGAGAGTGCATGAGTGAACCATCTCAGATCCCTTTTGAAGTGAGACTTACCTGCCTGTTTGGCTGGATTTTTATATGAAAACATGTGGGTCGGGAAGGGTGAGTCTTTCCAGAGGGCCCTGAGTGTTCCCCTTTCTTTCCCAAGATTGTCCTAAACACTCTGCCCTGGGCATGCGCATGGCCAGGGCACACTGAGAGACACTCCATCAGTCAATGCACAACCCCACTGGGAGGGTCCCCCTGGACAGTTCCCCCTTCAAGTCTCCCTACCAGGGTAGGAAGGGAAAAGGAAGAGCCCCAGAGACGGTGAAGAGGAATTTTGCCTGCTGCAGCCTTTTGTTTCTCTTCAGGGTATCTGGCAGGGATGGTTCTGGTCTTGGGTGGTTCCCGTGCAGCTTCTGGATTTTGGTCACTCGGTCTGATCTTGGGCCCCAACTGCTGTATTTCTCAGCAACAGCCAAGATCCCCTTACTCACCGCCATTTTGAGCCATCCTTGCACTCTAGGCTTTTTAGCCATTGGGTCCCCCTATCATCTGGCATTGCTTGTGGGTAAGGGTGTATGGTGGTTAAGGAACTGTAAAAGCTGTCCTTAGACAGAAGACCTGGGACCTAAAGTTCCAAGCACTGCCAAACTGGAAGGCAGAGGAGGCTGGAAAGGGTGGGGTTGCTGTGGGCGAGCACACATCACAGTACCTATGCCTGCTCCTCATGGACCCCAGGGAGGGTTGGCCCTCTCTACCCAGGACCCAGCCCTGCTTTGCACTCATCTAATGTCACACATCCCTGTGGGATTTTCTCTGTGAGAAAAGCCCAGTGCTCTATAATTGTGCTAAAAGGTGTTGAATAACTTCCTGAATGTTTACCTCAAGGCAGACACTAGGTTAAGGTCTTGGTGTGTGCTATGCTGGGTGGACCGTGCAGAAGCCTTGAGCTTCCTGAGTGTTTCTGAGCACCTTTGTTGAAATAACACCCTGTTGAATAAGCCAGTGTGTGGGATGCTCAGGTGGATCCCTGCATGTGACCACAGCTAGAGGAAGAGAAACAAGACCCTACCACTACCTCCCAGTTGCCAGGGAGGGTTAGTTTATTTATTTGTTTTTTTCATTAAAAATTTTTTTATTATTATTTTATTTATTTTTGGAGAGAGACACAGAGAGAGAGACACAGAGAGAGAGGGAGAGGGAGACAGATAGAGATGGGCGCGCCAGCAGTGTCTCAGCCGCTGTGAACGAAATCCACATGTGTGCGCCCCCTGTGGTCAAGTGTGGCATTGCGCCCTTGCCTCACTTTGCATCTGGCTAAATGTGGGACCTGGAGATTGGAACCGGGTTCTTAGGCTTAGCAGGCGGGCACCTTAACTGCTAAGCCATCTCTCCAGCCCATTTTTTCATTTTTTAAATGAACATTTTGGTTAGCATACAAAAATGGATTTTATTGGGACATGTTCATATATAAGTCATTAATTTTTGTTCTTATTCAACCCCCATTCCCACTGCCCCCCCCCCATTCCCTGCCCCTTGCTGACTCCCTTTCTCACCCCACATAGTTCCATATTCTGCTTTCAAGACGTGTATGTTCCCCTTCCCTTTCCTTTTGGTTCCCTTCTTCCCCACCTTTAGACCTTCCCTCTTCCCCTTTCTGCTTAATGTCACACACACACACACACACACACACACACACACACACATCTCTATTCTGCATCTGAGAGAAAACATGTAACATTTGTTTTTCTCCATCTAGCTTATTTTGCTTAACGCAATGATTTTTTTTTGTTTGTTGGTTTTTCAAGGTAGGGTTTCACTCTAGCTCAGACTGACCTGGAATTCACTCTGTAGTCTCAGGGAGGCCTTGAACTCACGGCAAACCTCCTACCTCTGCCTCCTGAGTGCTGGGATCAAAGGCATGCGCCACCACGCCCGGCTAGTTTAATGTAATGATTTCCATCCATCTTCCTGCAGAGGTCATGATTTCGTTCTTTACAGTGGAATAGCGGTCCATCTTATGTATTTACTTATATTGCGTTGTCTCCATCCATTCATTTGCTCATAGACATCTAGGCTATTATGAATACTGCGACAATAAACATTCCAGTGCACAGATAAGAACGTGGGAGACTGTTGCAGTCAGGTTTGCATTGCTGGCAGAAATCACCCGACTAAGAGCAGCTTGTGGGAAAAAAGAGGTTTATTTTGGCTTACAAACTCAAGGGGGAAGCTCCATGATGGCAGGAAAAACGATGGCATGAGCAGAGGGTGGACATCACTCTCTGGTCACCATAAGGTGGACAACAGCAACAGGAGAGTGTGTCAAACACTGGCAAGGGGAAGCTGGCTATAACACCCATAAGCCCGCCCCCAACAATTCTCTGCCTCCAGGAGGTGTTAATTCCCAAGTTGCCATCAGCTGGGAACCTAGCATTCAGAACACTTGAAGTTTATGGGGGACACCTGAATCAAACCACCACATTCCGCCCCTGGCCCCCATAAACTGATAACCGTACATGATGTAAAATGCAATGCATTCATGCAAATTTAAAAGTCCCCATAGTTTTTATCAATTCCAATGATGTTCATACACCCCCGTAATCCAAGGTCTTTTAACTGAGCCATAATACCAAAAATAATCCCCCCAAAAACCCATAATGACACAGAATAAACATCCACACTGCAAAAGATGGCATTGGGCAAAGTAAAGAAATAGTCAACCAATACAAGATTTAAAACAACTAGGGCAAACATCAAACTCTGCAATTCCAAGTCCAACAACTCTAGTCAGTGACCAATCTCCAAGTCCGATAATTCTAACCAGCAACAAGTCTCTGGAATTCCACTTCCGCCCCTCCAGCTAGGCTACTCACAGTCCTGGAAAACTTCATCCAGGGCTGGCAGCTCTCCTTGGCAGCCATCTCATAGTCCCGGCATCTCCACTGGGACTCCACTGCAACCCACGGTCCATCCTCATGGCCCCATGGGATCTCCATGCAGGCACCCAGCAAACCTGCTTCACACTGCCCATGGCCATTTCCAAAACATAAGACCGCGTTACAAACTCAATGACCCTCTCTTTCCTGCATTTGTTATACTCCATAATACCAGGTAGGGTGCCAATTTGTTAATCCAGGGGGGAATAAATCAGACTTTGAAGAACAGGACACTCCTTCAGCATTCAGGCCCCTTCAAAAGAGTCTGCATTCTTCCTGTTGCCCCAGTGCAGGTCAGCTGGCCCAATCTCAAAGGTTGTAATCTCTCAATTGCAGCTGAATGGGCAGAGTTCACCCAAAGATTTCATTTTTTTTCTGTGCCTTATCCCTCTGCTCACACCAGTTCATCTTTACGCAAAGCAACCCTGCACATCTTCTCAGGACAGGACGCTTCTCACACAAACTGCTAGCCCAGTCCAAGTAAAGCTCTTTCTCACCCTCATAAGCCAAACCTCACAGTTCGTAGTTTTTACTGCATTCAGGTCTTTCAGCTCTGACCAGAATAGTCCATTAAGCTGTACTTACAGCACTGCAAGGCATGTCTTAGGCCAAGATTTCAAATCCTTCCACATTCCTCTTGAAAATCAGCTCCAAAAGGCCAAAGCCACAGTCAGGTGTCTAGCAGCAATCCCACTCCTCGGTACCACTTTACTGTTGCAGTCAGGTTCGCATTGCTGGCAGAAATCACCCGACTAAGAGCAGCTTGTGGGAAAAAAGAGGTTTATTTTGGCTTACAAACTCAAGGGGGAAGCTCCATGATGGCAGGAAAAACGATGGCATGAGCAGAGGGTGGACATCACTCTCTGGTCACCATAAGGTGGACAACAGCAACAGGAGAGTGTGTCAAACACTGGCAAGGGGAAGCTGGCTATAACACCCATAAGCCCGCCCCCAACAATTCTCTGCCTCCAGGAGGTGTTAATTCCCAAGTTGCCATCAGCTGGGAACCTAGCATTCAGAACACTTGAAGTTTATGGGGGACACCTGAATCAAACCACCACAGAGACAAAAGCCCGAAGCCAGCGAGGGGCAGAGCAGAGGGCTTGGCAGGCCCATGATGCTGGCGTTGGATGCTCCCGAGACCTGCTGGGTACCCAGAGTGGATATACACATGGTCTTCACCCACTGTGGGAAGGTGGCCAGTGGGCAACTTGCATGGGCACGGTCCTGGGGGAAAGGGATCACAGGCTTGTTTCACTACTCACTCACCAGGTGCTTTGGAGCCAGGTGCTGAAGCTCTCAGAGCCTCGAGGTCCCATCTGTCAGGGCTTAGGGGATGAGTGGCACAGCCTGGGTGCTGTGACCTGCCATTACTGCTCTCCATGCAGCCCTGCCTTTGCTTGAGTGAGCAATAAAGGGGACATCCAACATCCTCCTTTGGCCTCCACAGACATGCACATGGGCATGCACATCTGCGTACACATACACACACACAGACACCACATACACTACACTAATAAAAAGTACACAATGGTGTATTATGTTATGAAATTAGGTTTTTAAAATTTTATTTAGTTATTTATTGACAGTGAGAAAGAGGCAGAGAGAGAGAGAGAGAGAGGGCTCGCCAGGTCTCCAGCCACTGAAAACAAACTCCAGAAGCATGTGCCACCTTGTGCATCTGGCTTACGTGGGTCCTGGGGAATCAAACCGAGGTCCTTTGGCATTGCAGGCAAACACCTTAACCACTAAGCCATCCCTCCAGCTCCTGAAAATAGTTTTATTTTCATAGACACCCCCCGAGATGGTCATGGGGAATCATCAGGGCAGGACGATCATCTCTCGTGTAAAAACCCAACATCTTAAATGCTGTAAAACCCTAAACATTTTGAGCGCCACAGCGGGCAAATCCATGGCCTGGGATTTTGTTTCATATACACAGTTGTGAGAGGTATTGTGTATGGTGGACGACCTTCGGGCTACATGTATGAAATGTAGACAGGACAATAAGTAAATTTGCTATTCAGGCTTGGGTCCCATCCCTAAAATAAGAATTCATTATGCATATGCAAATGTCCCTACCTCCACAAACCTCCAGAGTGTGAACCTTCTCTGCTCCGCGGCATATTGGATAAAGAGCCCCTCCTGTGTTAGGCACATTGTGAGCACTGTGATCTAACATCTCGTTACGCCTCTCTAGGCAACCCCTGAGCCCCCCACCCTGGGGAGATCCTCTTCATGTGGCAAAGGAGACAAAGTCCATTTTCTTATCTCTGGCGTCACAGTATCCCACAGTAGCCAGAATGACAGGGAGTTAGGCACGGGCACCTGTAAATGTTTCATCTGCCTGTGCCCACTGCTACTCAGGGCATGGGGCATGTCAGGAATGGCTGCCCTGGACACCTGCTCCCAAGCCTAGAAGGGCAACGATACTTCGTAAGTGGAAGGGCCTCCGAGGGGTTTGTCTCCACTGTCAGGAGCATAACCAGTTCTGGAACTTTCTAAAGACCACTTCACTTCATTTTGTTCCAGACAAACAAAGCCCCCGGAGGCACAGACCAGCAATCCCACGGGTGTGAGTTCTCAGCAACAGAGCGGACATTGTTCCCAAATGCAGTCCCTAGCGGGCTGAGTCCTCTATCTAGCCAGAGACACAGACAGTTCTTGGAATCCTTTCTTGGAGGAGGAGCTGAGTAGAGCAGCCAATGGCTCATCCCCCAGGCTTCAGTGCCTATAAACTGAACTGGGTGACAGCGCCTGGAGAAGCTGCTGGACTACCTCTCACTGCCTTGTGTGGGCCCCACCCAAGCATGGTCTGGTCCTGATGCCTCTCACTGACTGACTGCTATTTCTAGGTTGACACCCCCAGCGGGGCAGAAGCTTTAAACCTTTGCGCTCCCTCCAGTCTCCCAAGGAGTCTGGGCTGAGCAAGGTGGCGAGGGTTAGAGGACACACAAGGGTTGACGATGGTAGCTGGGAATATTGAAGTATCTCTCTAGGTCATTCCACATGCACAGTGAGGTGTGCTTCTGGCACTAGCAATTGAAGCTGGCCTTTTGAAAACGTGGTGTGTGCCAAAATCAATACCAGCTGAAGTGGTTCTGTGATTTATATTTTTGGAAGGTGGTGAGTGAGGAAGTGGTAACAGGGCGGCTGTGGCCCAACACATTGCCATTGAATCCCTAGCCAATGGCACATCTCTAGGAGATGGGAGACAAAAACATGATGGGTTATGGAGTACTTTGAAGTTCTGGGTCCTTGAACCCAGCACCAGCCCCTCTACCTCCACCCACACTCTGCACTGAGCTCAGCTGAAGCAGCCAACCCGAGTGCTCAACTCTGTCATGCTCCCCTCCTGGCCCATCTCCTAGCTGCTGCAGGAAGCCGAAGCTTTAATCAGTGCTTCCATTTACGACATCAATGCGTCTTCCAGTGGGACATTTCATTTAGCAAAAAGCCTTTCAGCCGGCTGCTAACCTGACCCCCTCCAAGACAATTTATTGCTGTTCACCCTCCACCCCACCCCGGCTCGCTCTCTCTTGGGCTCTCCCTGTCCCTCTCTCTCTCAAGTTCCTCCCACAAAGCACAGCCCCCCATGTGGCAGGCCTAGAGGGCTCTGCTCCCCTGACTCGCTCTCCCTGCCCCCACATCAGCTGATGAGAGTCCCCTAATCTATCACCCGCTCCCAAATGGTCTGTCCAATATGTTTGACTCTGAAATGACTTTGGCCTTTCTGCTTGTCGTTGATGAATTAGGACTCTTAAGCACTGAGCGCTCATCCCCCTCCCAACCAATCAGGTTCTGTTCTTAATCTCGTCTTGTTCTTTTTGTCACAGGTATATTACCATGGTGTTTGCTTTCACACTTGCCATTTCCCCGTGCTTTACAGTATTAGGACTTCCCCTGCCGGGGCCATGTTTGAGCCCATGTCCCTGTCAAGTGACTGAGACTCGAGACCCAAATGCTGGGCTCTAGTGAAAGGACCACAGGTGGCCACCTTGGTGAGATGGTGCGGGAAGGCTGGGGCGTGGATGGCTCATTCCATGAGCAGCTCTGTTTAAACGTTGTCCTGCAGGCATCTGACCCAGGCTCTTGGCCACTTGGAGAGGTGAGGGCTCTTATTTCAGCCACTCATGACATTCATACTTCAGGGAAATGGGCAGTTTGGGAAACCGTTGGGGCTCATTAAGAGTGGTGACTGCTTCATTCCACTCTGGGAAGGTTTTCCCAGCTTCCTTAGGATGCACTCTCTAGAGAACGCTGGATCTGGGAGCCTTCTCTTCCACCTTGTGCCCTGCAGCATCTTCTTAGCATGGTGTAAGCTGCTCCTCAAAGCTCATAGCCCAGAGGGTTCAGTGTGTCATGCCTGGCTCCACAGCTTGCAGGCTCTGACTCTTGCCCAAGGCTCCTGTCCATAGGATTCCTTTCTCTGGAATCCCAACCCTCCTCTGTCCATGTTTCTGCCTTTGCCACCCAGCTCAGGGGCTGCTGATTCCTCTCAGCCTCACTCTTCTGGGCAGTCTTGGCTCCTACTCAGGACCCCCTGCCTGCACTCATCCAGGGTCACATCTCTTTGGATGAGAGCTCACGTCTCCCTGACACATTCTTCAGTGGAAAACACAGAGGCCCATGGCTGAGGTTGGCACGGCTGAGGTTGGCATAGCCGAGGCCACAGCCCTGCCCTTCCTTTTCCCTCTCCTCACAGGTTTGGTTCAACTCTAGACACTTCCTTCATCCAGCGTGGTGATGGTGGGTTTGTCTGGGAGATGTTTGCCCAGAACGTCCTGGGCATAGCTGGACATGAACTACATTCATTGAATCTGCAGAAGTGGCACTGGAACTGGGCTTGTAGCCATGGGAGAGGGGTGGAGGCAGAGGGGTGAACTGAGGCATGGTGGTTTTGCGAACCAAGCAAGGTTTGATTCCGAGCCTGGGATCTCATTGAATTTGCAAAGGGTGCTCGTGGCTTCTCTGAGGGGAGGAGGGCAAGAAGGAGGGAGACTCAGGTGAGAAGTTCCTGGGGAGCCTTGGTAGTGGAGGTGGCGATCAGGACCAGGGCTGGCAGGGAAAGAGGAGACTGGGCAGGTTCCCATTGATAAGGCCTGTGCGGTTGGAACTGTTAGCCTCTTGTAGACCCTTGGCAGGAGGGCAGTGCGGGGCCTTTAACAGTGACCTGCCAATAAATTGGAAATAGAACGCCTGCACATTTGGACCAGGCTGACCTCAAACTCACAGTAATCCTCCTGCCTCAGCCTCCTAAGTCCTGGGATTATAGGCATGAGCCGCTGTACACAACTGATTTCTCACATATTGGCATAGGATGGTCTCCTGGGTCACCTCAGAAAGGAAGACCTCGGTCAAAAGTATATCCATGCTGTGGGCTGTATTTGTACGTCTCTCAGAAGTGGCTCTTTCTACCCAATCAGTGATGACCAAAAGAAAGCTCGCTTGGAATTTTAAGACTTAACTGGAAATCACCAGTCTGAGGAAATTTCCAACAGAACTCACGAGAGGGTTTGTCTTCGCTGCCAGCCTGGCTGGATTTTCGGTCACCTAGCAGGCACTCCTCTAAGCATTTCTGTGAGCGCATTTCCAGGGACAGGAGACTCACCCTGAATGTGGGTGGCACCGTACCGTGGGCTGAGGTCCCAAACTAAAAAGGGAAGATGGGAAAAGCAAGCTGAGTTCTTTTCTGTTTCCTCTGTCTACTTCCTGAATGTGGGCAGTGTGACTAACCACCTCATGCTCCTGCTGCCATGCCCTCCTCACCGTGATGGGCTGTGCCCTCAAATTATGAGCCAAAATAAGCCTTTCTTTAAGTTGCTTTTTGAAAAAAATATTATTAATTAATTAATTTATTTATTTATTTATTAGAAACAGAGAGAAGGGGAGAGGGAGAGCGAGAGAGAGTGAGAATGGGTGCACCAGGGCCTTTAGCCACTGCAAACAAACTCCAGACACATGCGCCACCATGTACATCTGGCTTACGTGGGACCTGGAGAATTGAACCGGGGTTCTTAGGCTTCACAGGCAAACGCTAAGCCATCTCTCCAGCCCCTTAAGTTGCTTTTATCAGGACCTTTGTCATAGCAACTAGGAAGAAAGTAGCTAACACCACTGGGCAGGACATCAATAGTGGTCCTCATTCAGGGGTGGGGGCAGGAAGTGACATTGATGGTGGTCCTCATTCATCAGCGTGGACAGGAAGTGACATCATGGTGGTCCTCATTCAGAGACATGGGCAGGAATATGGTGGTCCATATTCATCAGCGTGGACAGGAAGTGACTTCATGGTGGTCCACATTCAGAGATGTGGAGCCCATGCATGGTGGTCCCAGCTGATGCCCTTTCAACGAGCCAGGCTGCCAGATGCTGAGGACACCTCAGGTCTCTGAAAGTGTTTTGGCTTTGTTTCTAATTTAGAGCAGAATATCACAGGCCCCGGTGTATCTATTATACATTGATAGCCATGTGCATTTTGTCATTTTCTAATCACAGGATCAAACATGACTGATAAAGTCAACCTTGTCACTCCCATTTCCAGTCTGCTTCCCTCAGAGGCAAAGCAAGCACTATCATGAATTTAATGTCACTCTCTCTTATATATTGGTTAGAAGCACAGTCTTAATATATAGCCATGGCTGGAGAGATGGCTTAGTGGTTAAGGCACTTGCCTACAAAGTCTAAGGACCCAGTTCGATTCCCCTGTACCCACATAAGCCAGATGCAAATGTGGCACATGTGTCTGGAGTTCATTTTCAGTAGCTGGAAGCCCTGGCATGCTCATTCTCTCTCTATCTGCCTCTCTCTCTAATAAAAAAATGCATATTTTTTTTAAAAAGGTCATCAATAAATACCCTTGGCTACCCTTGAACTTGTAATCCTCCTGCCTCAGCTTGGATTATGTGTGCATTGCCATGTCCAGCTCATTGTCTTTCCTATGTGTATCACTGTATACTGTAGCATTTTTAGGCTTAAAAGATTATCCTCTTTCTTCTCTCTCTCTCTCTCTCTGCTTGCAAAAAGTAAATAAATTAAATGAAATAAAAATTTTTTAAAGGGGCTGGAGAGATGGCTTAGTGGTTAAGGCACTTGCCTGTGAAGCCAAAGGACCCAGGGTTGATTCCCCAGGACCCACGTAAGCCAGATGCACAAGGAGCACATGTGTCTGGAGTTCGTTTGCAGTGGCTGGAGGCCCTGGTGTGCCCATTCTCTCTCTGTCTGTCTTTCTTCTATTTCTCTCTCTCTGCTTGCCAATAAATAAATAAAATTAAATTATAAACTAAAAAAAAAGATTATCCTACTGGGCCTGCCATTTATAACTTGGCTTTTTTTTCACTTAGCATCATTTTGAAGATTTGTCTCAGTAGCAGTTGTTGGTACAAAACACCTGACCAGAAACAGCTTATGGAAGGAGTTTATTTCTGGCTTACAGTTTCAAGGGAACGTCCCATCATGGAAGGGCAATATAGCAGGAGCAGATAGCCATCTGGGCATCACAGCTCCACAGAAGCAGGAAGGAAGTAGTCTAAGTACTGGGCTCAGAGCTGGCCATATTACCCCAAAGCCTGCCCCTAGCAACATACCTGCTTCAGCAAGGCCCCACCCCTTAAAGGCTCACAACTTTCCCAAATTACCAAAAGCTGGGAACCAATTATTCAAAACACATGAGCCTGTGCGTACATTTCATTCAAATCCTATCCATTGATACTATCCATTGATACATCAGTATTCATTGTCTTTCACCCACTCACATACCCATCCATCCATCCATTCATCCAACCACCCATCTAGTCATTCATCTATCCACATATCTATCCATCCAATCACATATACATGCAACCATTCTTCACCAATCCTGATTCATTACAGGACTGTGTGGTTAGGGTCTTTGGCCTCCACTTTGACCTCCTGTGTGCTTTGTAGGGTGTACTGGATAACCTTTGAGAGGGAGAAAGACACAGAATCTGGTTCTCTTAACCAGTTGCTAAAGCCATGGAGAGCTCCACCCTCTACCCCACCACTCACTACCCCACCACTCACTACCCCACCACTCCTTACCCCGCCGCACCCTACCCTACCATTCCTTACACCACCTATCCCACCCCATCTTCTCTGCCTCACTGAGCTTCAGCAGAGAGTTTCCTGCTTTTACAGCTTCATCTGGAAATTGGTGACTCACAGATCACTTAAAACAGTGTGGAGGCCCTGGGGGTTCTGCCATGAAAGGTACCAAGGAAAGGCAACCTTGATCCTACCGGTTATTATTCCGGTTAGAATTCCTCTCACGTGTCATGCTTGTGAAAGGTGGAGTGGGACTCAATTTCCACATCTAACATTTTCAAACGACTAAAAATTGATTGTACCAATGGAAATGTGTGTGTTGTAAGGATTCTGTATTGCCACTTTCTTTTCTAGATATGGAATTGAGAGTGGTTTTTATTTTAGGCATGTGTATATATGTGTGGTATGTATGTTAGTATGCATATGTATGGACATGTGTGTGCAGATACATGTCACATGGGTACTAATCGAGTGGAGGCCAGAATAATCTCAGGTTTCTTACTCAGTCATTCTCCACCTTGTTTTTTTGGGCAGGGTCTCTTACAGAATCTGGAAATCATTAGTTCAGCTGGAGTAGCTAGCCCATGAGCCCTAGGGGTCCTGTGATTATAGGTGTATGCTACCATGCCTGGCTCTTATGTGGATGCTCAGGTTCCAAGCTCAGGTCCCCATGATTGTGTGACTAGCACTGAGCCATCTCCAGAGCTCCAGGTTGGAGTTTTACACTCAAGAGCAGGCTTCCCGGCTCTCCTGGGTCTCAGAGCCCAACAACAGCCATTCGGTGTGGTGTGCTTTCCTGCTTAAGCGCCCGGCTAATTCCCACTTAAGTCTCTTTGAGTAAATCCTCTCTGAGAAAGTTGATTTGGGCCTGGAACTGTCTCACATTCTGTACAAAATCTCTGTGACTTCCTCATCTGAGTAGATCTGAGTAGAGGCTCAGAAGGGCTGGGGAACAGCACCTAGCTCCTTCTCTGCTGGCATCCCCATGCTCGTAAGAGTCACTAAGAAGGTGGCCAGATGATCCATGTTTATCTTCCATGTTAAGTCCCGGGGTAGGGCTGTGTGGTTGGTTTTCAGGATCCCTCCAGCCTGTCTCTGACTCTGCTCCCCAGTGTGGCCCTCTTCCTTGAGGTGTGGGTCAGAACCTCCTAGTTCACCATTTCCTGCAGGATGTGATGTCCTGAGATTCCTACTGCAGCCTGGCCTGCCTCTTGCCCCCCCCTCGCACCTGCTGTGGGAATAATCTGCCCCAGCCTTCCTCATTCATCCCTCCGCTGTGTGCTGCTCATTAGCTTGGCCTTTAGGGTCCTTGGAGTTCCAGCCCCTGCAGCTGCTGGGAATATCTGAAGTTTTAGAGTGGCCCATCTTGGGCAGCACAGGGACTCTGAGCCCTGCTTCAGGACCACAGGGTGAGAGCCGTATGTGTTCAGCATTCTTACCTAGCTGGCTGGAGGCACGCAGTAAGGGCTTTGTGAATGCATCTGGCCCACTTCCCTGCCTGCTTCTTGGCTGTCTGCTTCTTCACTTTATTGCTTCTAAACTGACTGCTGTGGTCAGCGTCTGACCCTCTGCTATGCCAGCCCTGCCTGAGATTGTCACTGTTTAAGAGGGAAATTAACTCATCTCTAAGGAGCACAAGAGCTCCAGTGGGTGAACATTAGCGCCTCTCTGAGTCTCTCCTTGACAGTAGCAGAGGGGAGTGCTGCTGGCGTGCTGCTTTGCTGTGCACCCCAAAGGCAGTATCCTCATAAGAGATGTGAACCCACAGCTGCATTGTCCTTCATCAGTGGCCAAACACACTCTTGGACTTTAGTGTCATGAAGTCAGGCTGCCCTTCTCGGTCAAGGTCACCAGCTCCATTTAAAACCCTTTTTAAGCTTCATGGTTATCCTGACTATGTTTGAGTATTTCACGACATAAGCTCCAATCAGATGGGGCTTTGTTCATGGCAAAAAGTGTGATTTTTTTTTTTTTAACATGGGCAGTTAATTACCTTTGGAAGTGGCCCAGTCTAGCGTGGTTCAACCTTGCATTGACCTTGGGTTGGCTGGATGCAGATATGCAAATGGAAGATAGACAATTAATAAAGGACAAAAATGGGGGCTGGGCAGTCAGCTCAGTATTTGCCATGAAAGCCTGAGGACCTGAGTTCAGATCCCTCACACCTGTGTAAAATCCAAGCAAGGTAACCATAGCAGTGTGCCACGGGTATCCCAGCACTGGGGAGACGGAGACAGGAGGATCCCTGGAGTTATCTGGCTAGCTAGTCTAGATGCTTTGGGTTTAGTCAAAGTTCCTGTCTCAAAGAAACATGGTAGCCGGGTGTGGTGTCACACGCCTTTAATCCCAGCGCTCAGGAGGCAGAGGTAGGAGGATCGCCATGAGTTCAAGGCCACCCTGAGACTACAGAGTGAATTCCAGGTCAGCCTGGGCTACAGAGACCCTAACTCAAAAAAAAGTGTGGGTCTTTACCGATTCCCGGGGTCGTTGGCCACCGACATCCTGGGTAAGGGAGAGAGGAGTTGGGGGCCAAGGAAGCAGGGTCCATCCTGGAGCAGCAGGTGAGTGTGACAATGAAGACATGATGGGCAGTGAACACCAGGGAGACTGTCTGGTGGACAACACTCATTTATTCAAAAGGGGAGTGGGTTTATAAACACTTGGGGAAGGTTGAGATGGTACATACAGACTATATGGCAATCGGATATATAGTTGATGGGTTGCTATCTAAGCGGTGGAAGAACTTCGTAACTTCAAAGCTGTGAGGGAGAAGCTGAGAGACAGCTACTGTGACTTCAGAGCTGTGGCGGAAAGACTACGTGACTTCAGCCACATAAGGGTCACATAAGGCTAGCCACAAGGTCAGGAACTGTGGTGGGCGGCAAAGGCTGACTTATGGAATTGATCAGAGCCTTTTGGGATCCAGGGGGAGGGCCTCACCAGTTCTGCCCACTCTGGGTGATGACAGGGCACACTACAACCTACAACCGAGGGCAGCGAAGGCCTGTCACCGTTGCCAGGGTGGATTCCTGGACAATAGGGCTAGCTGCAACCCCACAGCCCAAGGTCCCTGGCCATGCCCAACAGTTCAGGCTAACCTCCTCATAGTCCCAGCCAGTTTTTAGCAATGCTCAACAAGAAAGAAAGAAAGAAAGAAAGAAAGAAAGAAAGAAAGAAAGAAAGAAAGAAAGAAAGAAAGAGGGGAGGGAGGGAGGGAGGGAGGGAGGAAGGGAGGATAGTTGGTGAAGAGCCATTGAGGAAGACACCCGTTGGCGACCCCGGGCCTCCACGTGCTTGTGTCCACATGAGCATCCACATGCACAGACAAAATAAGCACCACGTCTTCCAGAGTGCACCTCACTACAGCTCCTGCCAAGCCTTTGAAAAGGCATCGTGAAGACACGGGTGGTGACACAGTCTATCACCGTAGGTGACCCACAGTGACAGTGTGAAATGCACTTCTCCATCATGAGTGACGTACCCAGGATCAAGGCTCTGGGTCCTGGCACACACGTGCACGCGCACAGCTGGGCTCTGCTCCCTCCAGAGACCTTGCTTCTAGCTCTGCTGCCATCAGGAGCTCCCTCGGGACCACTATCCCGAATGCTCTGACCCGTGTTCTCATGACTTCTCTTGGGCTCCGTGGTGGAAATTGGAAGTGGGTGGATTTAAGTGTTACCTAAGGAACTGGAGTTACCAGAGGCAGAGGCGGGGCCTGGAGGTGTGCGCATAATTCTAGCCTGCAGTTCCTCTCTCCGGGCTACTGTCTGGAGGTGTGTTTAATACTCCAGGTTATTTACTGTTCTCTCAAGCTTTGTCTAGACGCTCCCTCACCCTCACCTCCACGGCAGCCTCACAAAATAACCTTTGTCCTCCTCTCCACGGCACGGCACAGGCCCCAGACAGATGTGGGGAGCACTCTGGCCTCATGCATGAAGCCGTCGGGCCATGCTGCTGTGACGCAGAATGGCCCCTTGCAGGAAGCTGCTGATGGCCTGGCAGGCTAGGCCCTGTTTGGTATTAGTGGGCTCATGGTCCCAAAACCGTGTTCTGTGACCCATCATTGTTCACATGAACAGGCTGTCACAGTAATGTGCCCCCCAGAGGCACACAGCCATCTGTGGGTGGGATGGCAGAGATTTGCCCTTAGTCATACAGTTGTAGATTCATACCATCATATGGACATAGGGTGTTATGGGATAAATTTACCCTAGCCTTCCTCATTCATATACTGAAATCCTGACCCACGACCTCAGAATGTGACTGGGATAATGAGGGCTTTGTAAGATGAAGTTCTTAAGGTGACTCTGACCCCCCACTGAGGTCAACAACTGAAGTCCTTGTGAGAAGAGGACATCAAGATTCAGACACATGGGCTGGAGAGATGGCTTAGCGGTTAAGGCGCCTGCCTGCTAAGCCTAAGAACCCGGTTCCAATCTCCAGGTCCCATGTTTAGCCAGATGCAAAGTGATGCAAAGGCGCAATGCCACACTTGACCACAGGGGTGCACACATTTGGATTTCGTTCACAGCAGCTGAGAGACTGCTGGTGCGCCCATCTCTATCTGTCTCCCTCTCCCTCTCTGTCTGTCTCTCTCCAAAAATAAATAAAATAATAATAATAAAAAAAAGATTCAGACACATGGAGGATGACCACGTGAGGACCCAGGGAGAAGATGCCATTTGCAAGCCAACGAGTCATCGAGAGGAGGCAGCCCTGCGATGCCTTCATCTGGGCCTTCTGGATGGAGGATGACAGATGTGTACTGGGCAGACTATTTTGTTACAGCTTTATGAGCAAACTAGTTGACAGCGAGAGAGGAGAGGTCTGTAGGACTTGCAGGCCAGGGCATTTCTTAGAGCCTCTGAACCCTTAGTCTTCTGAAGCAGGCTGAATAGAGAATGGCTCACAAGTGCAGTCTGAGAGCCTTGTTCTGGTGGTCTCAGTTTGAGTGGTACACCCAGCCTGGGAAGCTTCCTATAGCTGACTCCAGTGCCAGCCAGTTTCCTGCTGCCCGGGTACTTTCAGTTTCTGCCTCAGATTGTGCAGCATACTCATGAATGCATGCTCACCAAATTGGGGAGTGAGTCTCCTTCCCTTTCTTTACCTTTGATTGGAGTTTTGACCATGAATTTCACTGGCCCATGGGCCTTTGTTTCACAAGTGCTTAGCAACATGGCCAACCTTGGCTCTGGAGCTTAACAGCTCTGCAAACGTCGGTGATGTTGTCTGGGAACATTGCCCTGGGCGCATAACTACGTGAATAATGCATTCACCATAACCTTTTGTAATCTTGCATAGCTTCTTTCATTCCTAACTTAGTGAAGTCCAGACCTTTCTTGACCTTTGTATTCCTTCTCAGGAAAACTCTCTTTCAGAACATTTTTTCAACAGTTGCAAGGGTTGAGTATGGTGATACAGAGGGGAAAAAAATCATAGTCCCTTGTCCATAAGCAGCTCTGTCTGGGGTTTGGAAGAGCTTCATCAAGCTGAATGCTGCTGGGATGGTGCCGAGATGGAGAGGGAGGAAGGAAGGGAGCGTTTCTTGGCAGATGTGGTGGCTGGGTGAGGAAGGATAGCAGTCTTTATAACAGAGTTGGGGCACATGGGGCTCTGTTCACACAGGTGAACCTAGGGTGACATAGGGTAAGGGGGCAGAGCATTTCATTGCCCAAGAGCTGGTGCTGGTCCTGCTTCCAAGCTTGCTGTGTCCTGGGCTCTCTTGGATTCAGGTGTCAACAGGTGGTAGTATCCCTTCCTTGTGAAGGGATGGGAGTCATAGGAGCTGAGAGGTCACCAACTAAGCTGTCACTTTTCATATTTTATTTATTTGAGAGAGGGAGGTGGGGAGAGAGAGAGAGACTGGGCACAACAGGGCCTCCAGCCACTGTAAATAAACTCCAGACGTGTGCGCCCCCTTGTGCATTTGGCTTTACATGGGTCCTGGGGAATTGAACCTGGGTCCTTTGGCATTTGCAGGCAAGTGCCTTAACCGCTAAACCATCTCTCCAGCCCTAAGCTGTCATTTTTGTGGGATTATGGCTGTGTTACTTTTCTCATTGCTGTGACAAAGTATCTGACAAAAGCAACGTAGGGAAGGAAGGGTTTGTCGATTGTGGCTCACAGTTAGAGGGGCTATAATGTACCATGCAGGCAGGGGAAGGCATGGCAGTAGGAACTTGAGGCAGCTGATGACCTTGCACCAGCAGTCAGGAAGCAGAGCTTGCTGAATGCCCGTGCTCAGCTGGCATTCTCCTTTTTGCTCAGTCTGGGATTCCCAGCCCATGGCATGGTGTCGCCCACATTCAGGACAGATTTTCCTCCTCAGTAAGCCTCTCTAGAAACACCCTCAGAGACATGTTCAGAGGGGTGTTTCCATCGTGAGTGCACATCCAGTCAAGTTGACAGTGGAGATGAAAAGTCAGTAGAGGGTGTTTGGTGGGTGTGTGACCAACCCCAGGCTGGGTAGCTTAACCAACAGATGTGCTGGAAGTCCAAGGTCAAGACCTGGGCTCTTGAGACATTGTGAAGGAAGCTTCTCCTTAGTTCTAGGGTTTTCTGGCAACCTTGAGCATTCCTTGGCTTATAGCAGCATCACCCTGACAATCTTCCCCTGGTCTCTGCTCTGTGAACCTGCTGTGGCATCCTCAGTCCCCATTCTACAAGGTCATGGTCACCGTCCTCCAGTACAGACTCATCTTCACAGATCACAGCTGTGAAACTTCAATTCTAAATAAACCACATTGCCAGGATCAGGGGGTTTGGTTGTCACCATCTTGCGGAGGGGTGGAGAGGGGCTTGGGAGTGCTGTGCAGCGCAACCTGACGGGCACATTATTTAGGTCCTTCAGATGCTATATGCTACCTTGCTCCTGTGTGCATGTGTGTGCGCGTGCGCATGGGCACATCACAGTTCCATTCGAGGCAGGGTTTCTCCTGCTCTTGTTCTTTTTTCCTGGGTTGCCTACTGTCTCTCCATGGGCGTGCTCTATACTGTCTCTCCACGGGCATGCTGGGATTATAGAAGGCTGCCATGGCTTCTGGCTCTTTACATGAGGTCTAGGGCCTGAATTCAGGTACTCAGGCTTGAGCAGTGAGTACTTTATGCACAGAGCCATCTCCTCAGTTCCAAGGCCCAGACTTTCACCGAATGGCTGCCGTTTGGTGGGTTTTCACAGAAACACAAGGTTAACAGGTGCATGACAGACCCCAAACCTTTCTGACTCCTGCTCTTTCCAGAAGTCTTTCCATGGACACTCCTGGTATTTATTTATTTATTTATTTATTTATTTTTTTTTTTTGAAGCAGGCTTGTTCTTTGTGTGTGTGTGTGTGTGTGTGTGTGTGCACATGTGTTTGCAGGTGTTCATGTATGTGCCTATGTATGAAGGCCAGAGGTCAATGTCAGATACTTTCTCAGTCTTCGCCTTATTTTTTATTGATTTATTTATTTTGAGGTAGGGTCTTGCTCTAGCCCAGGCTGACCTGGAATTCACTATGTAGTCTCAGGGCAGCCTTACATTCATGGTAATCCTCCTACCTCTGCCTCCCAAGCGTTGGTATCAAAGGTGTGTACCATCATATCTGGCTCGACCTTGTTTTTGAGACAGGATCTCACATTGAACCTGGAGCTCACTAGTTCAGCTAGACTAGCTAGCCAGCAAGCTCCAGGAATTCCCCTGTTTCTGCCTCCCCAGCGCTGGGAATACAGGTGCATGCCGACAACCCAGAATTTATGTGGATTCTAGAGATCTGAACTCAAGTCCTCACGCTCGCCAAGCAAGCACTTTCCCCACTGAGCCTTCTCCCTAGCCCTGGTTCTTTATTTTGCAGGGGTGTATCTAGTACTAGAAAGGCAGGGAAGAGGCATCATTGCCCTGCCCACCAAATGGCAGTGAATGCCAGCCTTTGTGTCACCTACAATGGCATACATGTCCCCTGGGAGGTAGCATGGAGCCCCAGGCCCCTCCCAACACTTGCCAGTTGGCAGGTGTTTCCTGTGAGCTGCCGGGAGCGAGGCGCTTTGCAGTGTGGGTATGTAAGGGAACCTGAGTTGGGAGTCTGGTCTGTGTGGCTGTAACCTGAGGCCAGCAATGATTCCTGAAGCCCTGGGAGCGGTGGGGTTACCAGCAGCCCCCTAGGACCATATCTGGTGTCACTCCTTTGTTGGATTAGGACTACAGAAGGTCCTTACCTGTCGGGAGGGAGCAGGCTCCTAGGAAGGCAACTGGCCCCATCAAGGCCTTGTAACCTAGGAGGTCAGAGAGTCATACTCAACTCCTCCTTGGACACAGGAGAGGGACAGACGGGAACATTCACAAGCAGAGTGTTGGCTTCCCTGGCAGGGAGGGTTGCTCATTGTTGATTGCCCCAGGGCCATTTAATGAGTCATGAGAACCTACCCCAGGCTGGCTCATTGGGAGGCAGCGGGGGCACACATGCGCAGAGTCTCCCAGTTGAAAGTTGATTGCGGCTTTCTGTTCAGTCACACCTCAGTTTTCCTGGACGCCTTTCCGGGAAGTGAGCACATATTCTTGCACGCCCCTGCTGATGGCTGAGCAGTAGAATGTAATTTTAATTAAACAAACATTGGAAGTCTCAGGAAGACATAGACTTGGCCTGGCTTTTGCTTTCCTTGGCTCACCAGTGAAGTCTCACACAAGGCTTCCGGGCACGTGACCAAGTTGTCATTCTTCCAGCTTGCAGAGGCACCGATATGTTTTTTTTTTTTTTTTTTTTTTTTTAAGTGTGGGTGACAGTTCGGAGGCCCTGTCGACACTTCAGCTGGTCCAAAAATTAGCTCTGGTGGTAACTGGTTTGATTTTTTTTTTCCCCATTAAAACACTTCTTATAGTTGCCTTCCCTCACTCTTCTGGATGGCGGTATATATGGTTTTAAATGTTTAATGCTCAGTGTCAGTGTGGATGGCACAAAGACCCCTGTACCAGGGGCATCCTACCAGTCATGTGTCCCTGTGTCTGAACTGTCAGAGGGCAGCTCGTGCACAACTCAAGCCATGTTGTTGTATACAGCCAGCCCTTTGTAATGGGGGGAGTCTGGGCACATGGGTTGAAAATCTTGTTATTTATTGACCATGTACAGGTTTACTTTGTCACCGTCATTTCCTGAATAATGCAGTGTGAGCATTTGCACAGCATGTACACTGTCCTTAGCAGTTACTTTCCCCTGTAAGGCTTACAGTGTCAAGGGGAAGGGTCTATCATGGTGAGGAAAGCATGGTAGGAGCAGACAGCCAGGCGCCACACCTTCACGCCAGCAGAGAGGAAGTAGAGACAGAGAACTAAGGGGGGCAAGTGGGGCTGGGCTCTAACTGCCCAAGGACCGCCCCAGTGACACACCTCCGCTAGCAAGGCTCCACCTCCCAAAGACTCCACCAGCTGGGGATTGAGCCTATGGGAGACATGTTACATTCAAATTGCCAAACTGGGCTGGAGAGATGGCTTAGTGGTTAAGGCACCTGCCTGCTAAGCCTAAGAACCCGGTTCCAATCTCCAGGTCCCACATTTAGCCAGATGCAAAGTGACGCAAGGGCGCAATGCCGCACTTGCCCACAAGGGGGCGCACACATCTGGATTTCGTTCACGGCAGCTGAGAGACTGCTGGCGCACCCATCTCTATCTGTCTCCCTCTCCCTCTCTCTCTATCTGTCTCTCTCTGTGTCTCTCTCCAAAAATAAATAAAATAATAACAAATTGCCAAACTGTCTATGGTGGTTCCCCCGCCCTTGGGTCCAAGATTTTGTTTTATTATTATTTTTTAATTGACAACTTCCTTAATTGTAGACAATATCCCATGGTACTTCCCTCCCTCCCCACACTTTCCCCTTTGAAACTCCACGCTCCATCTGCCCACGGTGTTTTAAGTCAACAGGAGGTGATGCCAAGTTTGCCGGAGGATGATGCACATGGGTGCTGGGGTCTGAAGGTGTAATGTCCTCCCTAGGCTCAGGTGTCTGAACACTTGGTCCCCTTGTGGCACCTGTAGGAGATGAAACTTTGCTGGAGGAAGTGGGTTACTGGGGGAGGTCCTTGAGGTTTTATAGCCTGAGCTCACTTCTTGTCTACACTCTCTGCTTCCTGCCTGGGGCTGTCATGTGACCAGTAGACCACCTGCTCGAACTGCCATGCCTTCCCCACCATGATGGACTGTATCCTTCCAAACTGTGAGCCAGAGTAATCCCTTTCCTTTCTTGAGCTGCTGCTGCTCAGGGTTTGGTCAGAGCAGAGATGGGCAGTAACCAATACAACGGGTTATATGCCAACACTGTATTCTTTCATATAAAAGACTTGGGAATCCTTGGACTTGGGGATCTTTACACAATCCTGGAACCCCAGGGACACCTCTGGGATAGCTTTGCTCAGCTGGGATTTGCAGTGTATATTCCCCAGCTGGCAGTGATGGTCCAAGGCTTGGAAGCACTGTAGCTTTTTGGGCCCTGGGCTGCCAAGCCAGATGCTGTGCACAGGGAGGGTTAACAGTGTGTGTCCATGCAAATCCTGAGGTGTGAGAAGCTCACACCTCTGCCTGAGGCCCCAGGTGAGCCAGAAAACACTGTAGGTGCCCCCCGAGTGACTCCAGGGCAAGGGTGGGCCAGAGAGCAGTCCTTCTGTCTCGGTTGATCCATTTTCCATTTCCAAAATGTTTCCGTCTAAGTGACAAGTGGCAGGCTTCACTTTGGAGTGAACAAGCCAGGAGGCCCTGTTCTCAGAGAGCAGTAAATTACAAGGGGTAGAATAAAGCAGGAGGTCTCGGACTCTGTGTCCTGGTAGGTGGTGGTGGTGGTCACTGGCACGCGTCCCTGACCGTTGTCTCTGTCCCCCTTGCAGAAATGCATTCGCTTTAACCCTGACGCCACCGTGTGGGTTGCCAAGCAGCAGATCTTGTGTACTCTGAACCAAGGGCTGAAGGATGTGCTCAATTACGGGCTCTTCCAGCCGGCCAGCAATGGGCGCGATGGCAAGTTCCTGGATGAGGAGCGGCTGCTGCGCGAGTACCCTCAGCCCGTGGGCCCGGGTGTGCCCTCCCTTGAGGTAAGTGGACACCTGTGTAAGAGCTGGTGCTGTACTTCCCCGGTACATGTCGAGGGAGATCCTCTAATCAGGCTCCCAGTTTGATTTGGATCGGAAAATTATCCCCCATGTCAATTAAAATAGTAGTTTTGGGTTTGAGGCTGTACCTAGCTTTGCTGAGTCTAGGACTTTAGATGTTTCTTTCTTACTATTGGCTTAACAAGTTGGGGAGACATTGTGATGGGAACAAATCATGGGTCTCATTGAAGTTCGTGTCACTAGGGCCCGTGAGTCCTGGGGACACAGAATGGCCTTGCTTCTGCCAGCCTTGAGGATCTTGATATTCTTTCCTGTCTTAACTACTTTGCTGTTGCTGTGACCAAATGCCTGAGAAAAGCCATTCGAGGAAGGCAGGGGTTTTATTTCGGCTCACGGTTCAAAGTTGTAGTCCATCATGGTGGGGAAGGCAGGGTGGTGGGAGCTTGAGGCAGCTGGTCATGGCGAGAGAAGCCGAGAGAGATCCACGCTGCTGCTCAGAGACACAGAGAGAGAGGGAGAGGAAGACAGATAGAGATCGGCGCACCAGCAGCCTCTCAGCCACTGTGAACGAACTCAAGATGTGTGCGCCCCCTTGTGGGCAAGTGTGGTACTGCGCCCTTGCATCACTTTGCATGTAGCTAAACGTGGGACCTGGAGATTGGAACTGACGTTCTTAGGCTTAGCAGGCAGGCGCCTTACACGCTAAGCCATCTCTCTAGCCCCTCTCTGCTTTTTTATTCAGTCCAACCCCCCTCCGCCAAGGAATGGTGCCACCCACAGTTCTTCCCACCTCAGTTAATCTAATCTAGATAATCCCTCCCAGGCATGCTCAGAGACTCACTTGCTAGGTGATGCTATGTCCCGTCAGGTTGACAATCAATATAAACCACAGCACCTCCCAGCTCCAAATGCATGCTGACTTTTCTAGCTGGCCCTGCTTCTCCAGTCTCCACACTCCAGGAATACCCAGTCTGTCACCCTATTCTAACAGTGATGCCTTGGAGCTAGGGTTAGACCCTACAGTCTAAAGGCTCGGTCCCCTGACTGCACCCACTACAGTATACACCAACACCTGGTGCTCCTGTCAGACTTGGCCCTAACTTGGGGTCCCCTGTCCCGTTCTTGGGTTTAGTGTGCTGAAGTGGAGGGGTTTTGTGAACTATCGCGATTCCGTAGGAAGGACAGGATAGGATAGTGACAAAGGTGCATGGGCGAGATCTCCCAGGGTGCTGAGCTCAGATGCTTCTGTCCCTGGTGAGGTTAGCCACCTTCTTGTCATGTGTTTTCTCATTTGAGAGCTCTCCAAACTCCATGGATTATGACCTTTTCTGGAAGGTTTTTTTTTTTTTTTTAAAAAAAAACATTTTATTCATTTATTTGAGGTGGGGGAAGAGAAAGAGGCAGGTAGAGAGAATCCAGCCACTGCAAACAAACTTCTAGATGCATGTGCCACTTTATGCATTTGGCTTACATGGATACTGGGGAATCGAACTTGGGTTCTTAGGCTTCACGGGCAAGCACTTTAACCACTAAGTCATCTCCCCAGCCCCCTTTTCTGGAAGTTTTATTGTGTAGAAATGATTAAGTTACCAGCCACTGGCTGTCAACCTACTGCCCAACCTTCTCTTATCTTCTCCCTTCCCTGAAGGTCAGAGGTGAGCATGAAACCCCAATCCTCTAGTCACAACTCAGCCTTCCTGGTGACCAGCTTCATCCTGATGTTCTCAGGGGTCAGAGGTCATCTCATTAGCATGCCAAAGATACTCTTACCTCTCCGGATGCTCCAGGGGTTTAAAGACCTCTGTGCCAGAAAGTGGGGATAGATCAATTTTTTTATGTGTGTTTACAGTACACGTTGTGGGGTGTGCATGTAGTGTGTATACACATGTATGTATAGACACGTACACCCCATGCACATATATACAGAGGCCAGAAGACAACTTGAAGCGTCCTCTATTGCTTATCCAACTGTTTCCTTGAGCTGGAGTCTCTCATTGAGCCCAGAACAGCCATTTTCAGCCATATTGACTGACCAGCAAGACCCAGAAATTCTCCAATCTTCGTGTGTGTCCATGTCCAGTTTTTCAAGTGGCTGCTGGAGTTCTTGCTCAGGCCACTCAGGCTCGCATGCTTGCACAGCAAGTGTTTCTTACCTACTAAACCATTTCCTCACCCCAGATTGAATGTTTTTTATTCTATCTGAATCAGGTCCATACTGTGGCCAGAAGGGTGGTATGGGCATCCAGTGGCTATCAGCCAGAGGTGGGCTTTTGGGCTGCGGAAGCCAGTCCCATGCTCTGTGTTTTTTCCCTTGTGATGTATAAGGTGAGGTGTCCTGACATACCTCCATCTGATCATGGCCTTGTCCTGCCTTCTGCACTCCCCCTGGCTTTCTGCACCTTAAGTTCACACACAGTGTTCTCAACTACACATAGATGGTGGGTCAGGTAGGTTAGGGACATGTCTGGCAACATCTCTATCACCCAGTATGCCGCTACTGTCACGTGGCCATGTTCATGTCAGGGCACCCAGAGTGTGGAACTGCAGCTAGCTTGGTGGCTGTACAGTATCCTCAGCCATCAGTACACTCTAAAAGCCACTGTGACCCATGGGGGAATTTGGACGGAGGTGATACTGATCGGACTGCAGCTGAGGTTCCTTGTGTCCATGTGTGTGAAGCACACTGGAGCCGGGAGAGGTAGTGGGAGGGAAAGATGGCATACCCACTGAAGCTGCGCAGTTCTGGGTGGGTTGCTTTTCCATACAACGAGTATATATTGAAGACCCCTCCCTTTGACATTCTGCTCCCTATCACACATTCCCCAAACATAGGAACAAGGTGATGAACCAAGAAAAGTGGCTAAGCCCAGGTCATGTGAGGGGCTGGTAATTTCCACAATGCTGACGAAAATTCGTGAGACGACTTGCAAACCTGGACACCTACTTGTAAGCCAGCCCCAGTTCTAGAAGCTGGGAGGTCTTCTGTGAGATAACTGCTGTCTCTGAGCCTCAGACTCCCGGCTGTGCAATCAGGAATGTTAACATGGAGTAGTGACTATCCAGGGAGACTGGAGACTCAAAGGAAGTGTCATGCACCTATATGACCCTGACCCACCTGTGTCCCCCCCCCCCCGCCCAGGTCACTGTTGACCTATCCTGACTATCCTGGCCAGTTCTCCTTGTCACGAAGTCACTGATGTTTATGTGACTTCTATCTAGTGCACCATCTGGCAGGAGAAGGACGGGAACCTTACAGTCAGGGCCCATGTAGCTTCTCCATGGGTGGCCTCTTAGGGACACAGACAATGGCAGGAAGAGAGTTTGTGTCTAAACTGGACACTCTTTAGTGATAAGCTAAAAGTGTCCATGGCTGAAGGAAAACAGTCTCTCTATGCCAACACCTCCTCCTGCCCAAGCAGTTACCCACCTGCCTTGTTTAGGAACTAGAAAAGGACCCACAGGTTGGGTTTCTTTGGAACCTTCTATGTTTGGCTGGTGACAGGGAGCTTGGCACTCACCAAGGGAGCCTTCTTGGTGGCTTTGGAAATCTGGACCAGAGGTGTGGTTGATAAAAGACAGAAATGAGGGGAGAGTTCAAAGCAGTCTTGGGATGATGCAAGACATCTAGGACATGGCCAACCTGGGTAGAATCTAGAAGCAGAGGTGGACGGTCCCATGGGTCTGGCTGTCCTCCTGCCAGCTGTGTTTTGGAGCTGAACAAGTTCAACTTATGGCCAGCTCGCTTCTCAGCAGCTCCTGGCAACCCCAGTTCCTCATGTCATGGTGGCTGATTTTGTTGCTTGAAAATAAAATGTGTTTTGGTTTATGCCAAAGGAGCATGTTGCCTGTTGTCAAGTAGCATTTTAAAAAAATATTTTATTATTTATTTATTTATTTATTTATTTATTTGAGAGAGATACAGAAATAGGCAGGAGAGAGAGAGAGAGAGAGAGAGAGATGGGTGCGCCAGGGCCTCCAGCCACTGCAAACGAACTCCAGATACATGCACCCCCTTGTGCATCTGGCTTACGTGGGTCCTGGAGAATCGAGCCTCGAACCGGGGTCCTTAGGCTCCATAGGCAAGCGTTTAACCGCTAAGCCATCTCTCCAGCCCTCAAGTAGCATTTTGTATGGTGTGGAGGTCAAAGAGAACGTGGCTGCCTCCTGGAAATAGTATGGGGCCAGACTGACGGTATGAGAAGTGTCTTGTGGCCCCAGCCCTGTACCTTGCTTTGTCCCTAGAGATCTGGCCCCTCCTCTGAGCATAGGTGTGAGCTCTGTAGATGTGAACAGTCTCCGGTCTCCGAAGGAGTAGGGAGCAAGAGACAAAGTGTCAAGAATGTAAGCCGTTCAAGTTCCACCCTGGAACTCACATAATGGTTGTTGTCCCCTGAGACAGATAAAGAAACACTGATTGAAGAGGGGCAAGTAGGGGAACCACGGGGCTGGAACTGGACCACATGCTGCTTCTCAAAACCTCAGTGCCCCCACACTCTGACACCCCTCCTACCTTCAGTAACATCTCTCACACATGTAGCTACAAGACGGCCTGGGGCACCTTGGAGGGGGCATGATATGAAGGGCTTTGGAAGGCCATGAAGCTCACCGTGACAATGTGCCCTTCTTGGTGGGCATTGTCACTACTGAGTAACATGCCTCTTGTCCCAGCCATGTAACTTCCGGTTATAAGCAGGTGCCGTTATTCTGAGGGGATGAGTGAGAGCCCCAGGGACCTGGGCAGGGGGTGGGTATGTGAAGGCAGGGCCTCACCAGCCCAGCTGCCCATGAAGATTCTGATTTGTTGGTGATGGTGACATTTGAGGGGCACCCTCATTTGCTAGAGATGTTAAGGGCGACTAGGTTCCCACAGATGGTGAACCAGGGAGAGGGTTTCTCTGGGGCCCATAGGCTCTGTGTCACACATACCCATGTCTGTCTTGGGTGAAGTCACCAGATGAAGGGTCGCTTTTCCTCGGAATAGCCACATGTGGTGTTCCCTCACTTGTTTTCTTGTTCCCTGACAGTTCCGCTACAAGAAGCGGGTTTATAAACAGACCAACCTGGATGAGAAGCAGCTGGCCAAGCTCCACACGAAGGTATGTGGGGAGCAACTTTTCCCTTCATTCTTCCTGCTCAGCCTTTTGCGGGATATGTGTGCACATGCTTGTGGACATGCATGTGGAGGTTGGCATCAGATGTTTCCCTCCATCACTCTTCACCTTATTCTTTTTATTATTATTATTATTTTAGAGAGAGCAAGAGAAAGAGAGAGAGAGAGAGAGAAAGAGAATTGGCATGCTAGGGCCTCAGCCACTGTAATTGAACCCTGGATGCTTGCGCCACCTACTGGGCATGTGCAACCTTGTGCTTGCCTCACCTATATGCGTCTAGCTTACATGGACCTGGAGAGTTGAACATGGGTCTTTAGGCTTCACAGGCGAGCGCCTTAACCGCTAAGCCATCTCTCCAGCCCTGTTTACCTTATTCTTTGAGACAGGGTCTCCGGCTGAACCTAGAGCTCACTGATTCAATGAGATTGGCTAGCCCTCGAGCCTCTGGCATTCTGCCTGTCTCCATCTCCCTGGTCCTGGGATTACAGGTGTACATCCCCACGCCTGGCATTTATGTTGATGCTGGGATCTGAATTCAGGTTCTGGTGCTTGTGTGGAAAGCGCTGAGGACTCCAGGGAGGCTGAGAGTCAGCAATGGTGGAGATTTGGACACAGGATGAGATACCATGTGCTCTCAGACATGGTGGTGGTGCAGTGAGCAGCCTGCTCGGTGTCAGCCATGCTGTGTGAGCTGGGGGGATGCCTGGGGCTGGAGACTGAGGCTTCAGGGCATGTGAGTGGGACCTTCAGAACACGGGGTGGAGACCCATGGACTCCCTGCCTAAAGAGCTCCCCTTGGACGCCCCTCAGATGCCCAGGGTTGGCCAGGTGTGCTCTCCTGCTGTTATGAGTGCACACATGGCTTTCACAACCCGTGGGCTCTGCTCTGTTTTCCTTGCCCCTATATTTTGTGGGTTCAAATGAGAGTCTGATTCAATAACCAAAGTGGGGCATGATCAAAGAAGACACTCCAACCATCAACCTTTGGCCTCCCCACGCACCTACACACACATGCGCCCGCACATGTACATACCCGCACACCACACAATACATACGCTAAGCAAATTAAATAAATGAATATATAAATACGGACAGTCTCCCCCACTCTTTCTCTCTCCAGGCTAACCTGAAGAAGTTCATAGATCACACACAGCACCGCTCCTTGGAGAAGCTAGTTAAGCTGCTGGATCGAGGCCTGGATCCCAATTTCCATGATTTGGAGACTGGAGGTGGGTTGAGCGAAACGTAGTCACACTGGGGTTCAGGTTACGTGTGAATCATACAGGGCTCCCATTGCCCTGAGTTTTCCTTGGACTTGGAAGTGGCTGCTCTCTCCTGTGACTTCTGATCTGGAGGTCTGAGCAACATAGATTGTCGTTATGCTGCCTGGGCCTCCAGCGCAGAGACAGCACACAGTAGGTGTGCAGCACGTGAGTGCTGAGTGAGTGAGGGATGGAGAGAGGATGGATTCAATGCACGTTCAATGCCCTGGAGCACCAGCTGAGCCCTGGGTCTTGCAGGGTCATGTCTAATCACACAGTATGCACGTGTTTTCCCCTAGGCCTGTGTGCAAGCGTCCTCTCCTGCGCCCCCTGCTGGACACTGGGCTCCTTGGGCTTGAAGTGTCTGGTAGAAGTTGTTGTGGGCTCTGATAGTTCCCGAAAGGTGAGGGAGGTCTCTTAGCTCTGCACTGTTGACACCTGGCTTGGGTTTTCTTTGATGTGAAGGGGTCATAGGAATTATAGGGTACTCAGCAACATCCCTGGCCTCCTCACCCCATGCCAGTAGCAACCCCCAGTTGGAACTGCTGATGTTACCCAATGCAACAGTCACTCAGGTGAGCACTTGTGGCAATGGGGTACCCACCAAGGTGGCACACAGAGGTGGAGGTGCACTTGAGTGGGGGTTCCCCACAACAGCTTGGGTACAACTGAGCCAGATGTATTATTCTGGACCAGAAGATGCTTGAACTTGGCAGTGGAGACTTCCTTCCTTCCCTTTCTCCCCGCAATCCTTTGCTCCCTCTTTTGGAATGCTGCAGGCATGCTGCCAACTCTCACACAGTTTCTTGTCACACCTCAAAATTACTAAGCACCCAAGATCCGGATGTGCTTTGTGAAGTGTGACACACGTTTGCTATCTGGGAAGGTCCCGCTGACCCCTCGAGTTGTGTTGCCCCCCAGCAGGTGCTGCTCCAGCCTGCATGGGCCTGTCTGACACTGGCAGGTCTATGTTTACCTCTTTGCTCCTGGGTTTATCTATGAGTATTGGGAGAGTGGGTAAAGGGCTCGTTTCTCGTGGCAGTGTCCGTGTCTGAGAGGTTAGAAGAAAGAACCCCACAAGGACACCCTTGAGAGGAGGGCCTGCTCCAGCATGAGTGGACACCACGCCCAGGTGGACATTCCCTGAGGGACAGTAGGTGGATGTTTCTGTGCAGGGCCGTGACTAAGTTCCTCCTGCAGCCTCAGCCCTGGCGTCCACATGCTTCTCCTGATGCTCCACATTGATGCGTTGGGATCACTTGTGCACTGGCCCGGGCCTGCTTCTGGCTTTCTGTGTATGGAGGAAGCTTCCTGTTCATTCGGTGAAATGCAGCTTCCACATTCATTCTATGAAAGTAGGAGCTGCTGAGCATGCTGACACAGGCCTGTGATCCCGGCACTCAGGAGGACTGGGAGTTCAAAGCTAGCCTGGGGTATATAGCAAGATCCTGTCTCACAAATAAAAGGACCTGGGCTGGAGAGATGGATTAGCGGTTAAGGCCTAAGAATGTCGGTTCCAACCTCCAGGTCCCACGTTTAGCCAGATACAAAGTGACGCAAGGGCGCAATGCCGCACTTGCCCACAAGGGGGAGCACACATCTGGATTTCGTTTGCAGCAGCTGAGACGCTGCTGGCGTGCCCATCTCTATCTCTCTTCCTCTCCCTCTCTCTCTGTCTCTCTCCAAAAAAAAAAAAAAAAACCATAAAAGGACCAAGGGGCTGGAGAGATGGCTTAGCAGTTAAGGCGCTTGCCTGCGAAGCCTAAGGACCCATGTTTGACTCTCCAGGTCCCACGTAAGCCAGACACACAAGGTGAAGAAAGTACACAAGGTCGTACATATGCACAAGGTGGCACTCATGTCGAGTTCGATTGCAGTGGCTGGAGGCTCTGGTGTGGCAATTCTCTCTTTCTCTCTCGCATTAAAAAAAAAAAAAAACAGTCTGTTGGGCTTGCCTCAAAAAAAAGAAAAAAAAAAACCCTTAAAAAATAAAAGAACTGAGGCTGTGACTTGGAGACAGAGTCCCTGCCTAACATGTACAAGCCCTGGGATTCATTTCTAGAACCACGAAAAGAGAAAGAAAAGTCTGTGTTGATTCCCAAGCAGGAAACTTAAGCCTTGAGGTCCATTCACAAATAACTTTTGTCCAGGCCTCAGGCGTTGTTGTTGAGATCCCTGACTGGGGCTCTCTCCTAGGGGGTGAGCCTTTGGCCTTGGTGGCAAGGTGCTCTGATCTAGTTCTCTGTCCTGGCCTTATGGTGGCTGTTCCTGGATGCTTCTGTGGGGGACTAAGGCAGGCAGTGTGGGTCTCTCTCCTTTTGCCCTGTTCTTCCCAGATAGGAGCCATGGCTCTTCCCCCCCCCCCGCCCCGCCCCTGCTCCACATCCTTCTGCCTTGCACTGTGGATGAATGATTCTGAAGTGATTGTTATCCCAGAGCAGACCCTGACTTGACTTCCGAAAACAGTGACACAGACTGTTTGGAGACAGAGGAGGACACATGGCTGCTGCTCTTGGCTCCACCTGTGTAGTATAGTTACAGGTCCAGAGCAGGTAATTAAGGGTTGACACAGCCAGACGCCTCCTCCCAGCACTGATCAGAGAGTCCTGGGAGCAACGAGGAGTGGGAGTAGGGCAGTCGGCCCCAGATCACCTGTGCTGTCTGAAACAGCCACGCTCCATGACCCCAGAGTCATCCCACCAAGGCTTGGAAATACTCAGAAAAACAAAGCCTGTGACTGTCTTGAATGGGGTATTGATGTGTCTCCCCCTTTGTCATTATCCTCTAATGGACTCAGTGTGACAACCACGACTTGGTAATTCACTCTGCCTGCCTTGGAAGTCAGCTAGAAACGATTGACAAGTAAACAGGAAGCTGTGCACACACGGTACGGCTTTCCAGAATGGACTTGAGCAGTCACGGAATGTGGCGTACCAAGGGTCCTGGATTCTGTTCCCTATAGGTGCTGAGGGCCCACTGTGTAGCTGAGAATACTATCTGGGCTAGCTGGTGGATGAAAAGGTAAGCCCCAGGGGAGAAACTGAGTCACCTTTCTGGCTGGATCTACGTGCCTCTTGGCAGGGTGCGCCTGGTCAAGGGCTGCTGCTCCTGGGCTGCCAGTGTGGGAATCAGCAGTATGGAGCTGGAGAGCAGAGGGTCAATGCAGGTAGGACTCCACCCTGAGGGAGACCCTTTCCTGTTGCACTCACCCACAAGCAGTAGCCAACTTGAATGTTTGGGGATGTGGTTTGATTTGGTTTTGACCTGGACAGAAATGATCATTTGCAGTTTTAAATTAAAAAGAATCTCTTTTTTGGGGGGGAGGGGCTGGAGAGATGGCTTAGCAGTTAAGGCACTTGCTCACGAAGTCTAAGAATGCCTGTTTGATCTCCAGATCCTATGTTTAGCCAGACACAAAGTGATGCAAGGGCGCAATGCCACACTTGCCCACAAGGGGGTGCACATGTCTGGAGTTCGTTCACAGTGGCTGAAAGGCTGCTGGCGCACCCATTCTCTATCTCTCTGCCTCTTCCTCTCTGTCTCTCTCTCTCTCAATAATAATAATAATAAAAAAAATTTTTAAAAACAATCTTTTTAAAAATACATTTTTATTTACTTATTTGAGAGAGAGAAAGAGGCAGAGAGAGATTGAGAGAATGGGTGCGCCAGGGCCTCCAGCCACGGCAAACAAACTCTAGATGCATGCGCCCCCTTGTGCCTCTGGCTTACGTGGGTCCTGGAGAGTCGAACCAGGATCCTTTGGCTTTGCAGGCAAACACCTTAACTGCTAAGCCATCTCTCCAGCCCCTAAAAAGAATCTCTTTATCACTACTCATGGGGGTGGCAAGTAGTAATTTTCTTTTCTTCCTTCCTTCCTTCCTTCCTTCCTTCCTTCCTTCCTTCCTTCCTTCCTTCCTTCCTTTCTTTCTTTCTTTTTTTTTTGAGGAAAGCCTGGCAGACCGGCCTTTTTTTTCCTTTATAAGAGCGAGCGAGTGAGAGAGACAGAATTGGTGCACCAGGGCCTCCAGCCACTGTAATTGAACTCTAGACATGTGCACCACCTTGTGCACATACGTGACTTTGCATATGCATCACCTTGTGTATCTGGCTTACATAGGACCTGAAGAGTCAAACATGGGTCCTTAGGCTTTGCAGGCAAGCACCTTAGCCACTAAGCCATCTCTGCAGCCCATAATTTTATTTGTGTGTGTGTGTGTGTGTGTGTGTGTGTGTGTGTGTGTTTCATGTTTATAAGTGCAGATGTTCCCATGCCACAGTACAGGTGTGGAGGTCAGAGGTCAACTTCTGCCACTAGTCCTTAGCTTCCATCTTGTTTGAGGCATTGTTGCTTGTTCTCTGCTGCATTTGCCAGGCTAGCTGGCCCAATAATTCTGAATAATTCTTCTGTCTCGACCCACTGGTAGGATTACAGACGTTAGGGCTACAGCATCTGGCTTTATGTAGGTCTGGGGATCTGAACTCTGGGCTTCAAACTTGCTCAGCACTGAGCCATTTCCCCAGCCCAGAGATAGCCTCCGGGTTTCTTTTGACTTTCTCACTTTCCCATACTCACAAACCTGAAGCTTGTTTCCTATTTTTGAAATTATCAGAGTTCATTTTATTTATTTATTTATTTGTTTGTTTGTTCATTTCTTTTTTGGTTTTTCAAGGTAGGATCTCACTCAAGCCCAGACTAACCTGTAATTCACTATGCATTCTCAGGCTGGCCTTGAACTCAAGGTGATCCTCCTACCTCTGCCTCCCAAGTACTGGGATTAAAGGCGTGCACCACCACGCCCAGCCAGAGTTCATTTTATAATTAATTAATGAATTGGCTTTTTACATGTTACATTATGTGATATGTGCATGTTACAGTATGTATGGTATGGTATGTATTTAGTGTGCTCATATGTGTGTGTGCAGATGCATGTGCCCTGTGCACGTGTGTGCAGAGACCCCACTTTGACTGTTTCCCTCCATCACTCATCTACATGTTTTCTTTGATATGATCTCTTACAGATTTGGGAGCAGGCCTTTTTTTTTTTTTTTTTTTTTTATAAATGATTCTCCTGTCTGCTTACCACAGGACTGGGGTTACAGATGGTGATGGCCAGGCCCAGCTGTTTACATAGAGCTGGGGAATGGAAACCTGGTGGTCTCAGACCCCCCCTTCAGGTCTTCATACTTGCACTTACCCACTAAGCCATCTTTCCAGCCCCCCAAATTGGTATTTTTTTGAGACAAGGTCTCACACTGTAGCTCAGGCCAATCTGGAACTCACTGTGTAGCCCAGGCTGGTGACAAACTGCTAACCATCTTCCTGCCTCACCTTGCCAAGTACTGTGATTACAGGCATACACCACTGAGTCCAGCTTAGACTTATCTTTGAGAGTAATCAGGACAGAGTTCGGCAGGTTCCCATAGGAACCAGCCCGTCTCGTTTCCTCGGTGGTGCACATCTTGCTTTTGTGTGCCAACAGTGATATGTTATTACTGACCGAGGCCTGTGGTGTCTGATGGACACTGTTAGTGTCACACACTCTGAGGGGTGGAGCAGCATGGAATCTCCTATACCTGCCATCATCACACTATCACACAGCATCGTGTCACTGCCCTAAGCATGCCTGGTCATCCCTCCCTCCTGTAACCCCTGGCAACCAACCGCTGCAGCCCTTATAGTCTCCATAACTTTGCCTTTTCCAAACCATCACGGCCAGCATGGGAGTGACACCTGCAGCTCATAGCTGTTCAGACAGGCTTCTCCTGTTTAGGAGTGTGCTTTAAGTTTCTTGTGTCTTCTTGTGGCTGATTCACCAAGTTCTCTTTAGCACTGACTGCTCCATTGTCAAGATGCACTGGGGTTCTTCATCCTTGCCTGCTGGAGGGCATCTGGGTGACTTGAAGTGTGGGTAATTTCTGAATTAAGCTGCTATAGACATCTGTGTGCAGGCTCTTAAGGCAGACTTAATTAATGGTGATAAAAAATGCAGTTTTAAAAGCGAAACTAAATGTGTAGATCAAGGAGGAGGAGGGGTGCAGTGAAGGTAGAAAGTTCTGAACCAACTGCCCCACCCCGCTGTGACACCCTACTCTCCCCAGCACCTCCATGCTACACTGCCTGTGTTTTACAAACCTCCAACTGCTTTCCCCAAATCCAGAGAGAAGAACAGGGTTGTGATTGTGGGGCCGTGAAAGTGAGGGAGGGTAATGAGAGAAATGGAGAGAGTGAGCTGGGTGTGGTGTTGCATGATTTCAGTCCCAGCACCCAGGAGGCTGAGGTAGGAGGATCTCTGAGTTTGAGGCCAGCCTGAGGCTACAGAGTGAGTTCTGGGTCAGCCTTGGCTACAGTGAGGCTTTGCTTAAAAAACAACATCAGCAAAAAAAAAAAAATAATAATAATCACAGGAGAAATGAGGACAGTAAACTAGGTGAATGTACCCAGGAAAAAAACTCAAGTTGTGGGCATTCTGGGACCGTGCATATAGCACTCTCAGCTCTGTCAGACAGCTGGGGGAAGGGTACCTGCCTCGCGCTGGCTCAGGGGAAGTCAGATGTTGCTAAAGGACATTGGCTCACCCTTGACTGTGGTCCAGATGGAGTGTCAGGGGACTGAAGAGGTGGTTCAGTGGATAAAGTACTTGCCATGTAAGCATGAGTGCCTGAGTTGGGATCCCCATGTAAGTGCTGGCAGCAATGGCAGGCTGCTGTCATCCTGGTGCAACTACGGTGAGAAGGGAGGTGGACACAGGAGAATTTCCCTAAAGCTCACTGGACAGCCAGCCTGACAAGCAGAGCAAAGAAGCAATGGGAGACCCTGGCTCTAAACAAGAAGGTGAGAACTGATCTTGTATTGTCCTTTGAATTCCTCAGGCGTGCCATGCATGGGTACACCTGTGCACACACACAAACCTGCTCACACACCAAAACAAAACAAAACAAAACAAAAAAAGGACGGTACTTCAGGAACCCATTTATCCTCCCATCTGAAACACACATCCTTGTGGCACTGGGGACTATGGTCCCTGAGCCCCCAAGCCCAGCACAATGCCCACACCATAGTTAGGGTAGTCACAGACAGAGCAAAGCTGCGTGTAACACAATGGTGGTGCCAGGTGGGAGGCAAGAGCGTGCTCTTCTGCCCTTTGTTTCAGATGGGCCCTTGCCTCCTGTGGCTCTGACAGCTTGGGGGTCAGAGACTCCATGCTGGGTTTGGTGGCTTTCATAGTCACCCCTGAGTGACATAATCTGCCTACAAACTAGAAGTTTTCCTTCCCTCGCACAAAGTTGGAGTCAGCTTCCTTCCGAAACGCCACCAGCCCCAGCCTCAGTACCTCATTCCAGAGCTGGGGGCATTTGGGAGCCAGTGTTGGGGAAGGGACCATTCTAGATTGACTGACATGTGAGAGAATTAAATCCTGGTGGGAGGACTTGCCACGTAAAACCAAGCAGCCCACTAGTACAAGCAGGAATCTCTTGACTGTTGTAAGTTTCATTAAGTAACAATGTACCTGTTGTTAGTTTCACTAAGTCACAATGATGAAGATAGAATAGGAAACTAAAGACTTCTCTCAGGGTGGAGAGGGCCTCAGGACTTATCTCTGATTTAGTTGGAGCCGCTCCTACCAGGCAGGACAGTTTCCAAGCCCTGGAAAGGAATGTATACTGACAGTCTGAGGGCAACCAAGTTCAGCACTCTGTCCACACATATGGTGGTTTCTCAGTGGACAGACTCCCCAGATGAGAGAGAAGAGGGCTGGTGAATAGACCTGGAAATGTCTTTTGACTCTGGAAGCCTTGATGAGGCACAGACAATAGCTCTTGTTCCTGTGCAGAGCCCCCATGCTGCATCCGGACTTCCCTCATAGGACCTGGTTAATAACGCTCCGGGCAGTGATGTATGCATTGCTGTCAGTGGGGAGTTGGGGGTGGGGTGGGGCTCTAGTTAGGTCGTTCATCTTTCGTACTGAGAAGTGCCTGTTTCTGCCCACATGTTGCTGTGGTGGGCTTTTGGGGAGGCCTGTCCAGCTCCCACATGGCCCAATTAGAGAAGTTGATGGACATGTGGGTTCCCTGAATGTGGAGCTGTGCGGGATGGAGGGTGGAAGGCACCTGGTTCATGCTTAGGATGACTTATGGGCCATATCCAGCTGTCGTACAGCCCCACAGTGGATCTCACAGTGATTCTCCGGGAGTAATAACACTTGGGAACGAGCTGGGACTCAAGGGAGAGGGATGCTGGGACCTCGCAAATCCAAGTCTGCAGAAGGTAAACAGTACACAAATTACCGAATGCAAATGAAGGCAGCCTGCGGCCGGGTGGGAAATAACTCCTTTGCCAGCAGTGAATGTGCCGGGTACATTTGGTTTGTGGGTAGAGCACCTAATCAAACAAACAAACAACAACAACAAAAAAGTGGCCTGTTATGTGAGAGTGTTCAATTATCTCAAAATTCTTCTTGTTTATGTCCTCCTGCGTTTTGGGGGGAGTGGAGGAGTCTCACACAGGTGTGTATGAGGTACAGTCAGTACAGGATGTAGGTCAGGGAAGGTAGCATGGAAGGAAAGGAGAGTCTGGGAGCCAGGGGCCATAGGAGCTGCCACTCTTGGGGTCAGTAAGGAACCAGTTTTAGATTCATTAAAAAAAAAAAAAAAAAAACAATTTTGGGTGGCTGCGGTGCTACTCAGTGGTGGAGCACTTGTCTAGGTCATGTGAGGCAGGCCCTGGTTCCACTTCAGCACTGCCAAAAAAAAAAAGTTGGATGAATTCAGTGGGGTGGTTGGTGCATACCCGTCATCCCTGCACTGGATGATCAGGAGTTCAAGACCATCATTGGCCACATAGTGAGTTGAAGGCCAGTCTAGGCTACAGGAGAGACCTGGTCTCAAAACATCAACAACAACAACAAAGAAAATCAATCGGGGCTAAAGAGATGGCTCAGTTGGCCAAGAGCTTGCTGTGCAAGAGTGAGAATTTGGAGTGAGGATCCCAGCACTCATGTGAATGCTGGCTGGATGTGGCCGCTGCCTGTAATGCTAGCAGGGGAAGGCAGGGATGGGCTCTCCAAAGCCAGCTCATTGGCAAGACTAACCATATCAGAGAGATCTAGGCTCAAATGAGAACCCCTGTCTCAGAAAATAAAGTGAAGAGCCATTACGGAAGGCACCTGTGTGAAACATGGGCCTCTGCATATACACACATGTGCACACTCACCCCCACACACGCATGGGCCGGCAGCCATGCACACATACCACACACACATACACACACTAATCAGTCAAGTCAAGCAGAGGGTGAGGAGCATGCCCCTCCTCATCGCTGACAGCTGGGACTGGTGTGACATGTTCGTCATAGTGACTGAAGCCTGGTGCTTACATTAAGACCACTGTTGAGTGCTGCATGTTCTGTGGGCTCCACCAAGTGTACAGTGTCCTGTGCTATCCTTCAAAGTCCTGTCGCTGGCTGTCCTGAACATCCCCGGTGCTCTGCCTCCCCCAGCCGGGCAGCCATTGATGCTGCAGCTGTCACCATGGTTTCACTCAGAATGTCTGCATGGGGACCAGGTGTCATGCCTTCCAGTCTCCTCTGCGTCTGTTCATACCTCATTTCTTTATAGATCCCAATAGCATTCCAAACTGCCCACATGTGCCCATTTCTTTATCCACTCACCTACCAAAGGAGAGAAGGCTACATGCAATTTATGTCAATGACAGATAAACATTTGCATTCAGGTTTCCGTGTGGATATGCATTTTCTCCTTTCTTCGTCTTCCCTCCCGTCTCCTTACCTTCCCTCCTTTGAGACAGGGTCTGTATAGCTTTGACTGGCTTGGAACTCACTAGAGAACCCAAGCTGGCTCCAGAATCCAAGCAGTTCTCCTGCCTCAGTCTCCTGAATGCTGGGATTACAGGCATGCACCGCCACACCTGGCAGGGACATACATTTGTCATAGTCCACATGAGAGAATTACAGATCGTCACACTTTTGTAGCCAATTGAGAGTCCTTTTTAAAAAATGTTTAATTTAATTTTATTTATTTGAGAGAGAGAGAGAGGCAGAGACAGAAGAGGAAGAGAGAGAGAGAGAGAGAGAATGGGCGCTCCAGGGCATTCTGCCACTGCAAACGAACTCCAGGCATATGTGCCACCTTGTAAATCTGGCTTACATGGGTCCTGGGTAATCGAATCTGGGTCTTTTGGCTTTGCAGGCAAGCGTCTTAACTGCTAAGCCATCTCTCCAGCCCCCAAGAGTCTTTTTTATTAAGCCAGCAACCGAGGGGGGCTCCCACCAGAAGATGCTGTCAGTGGAGAAGCTCAGGGTTAGGGTTAGGGTTAGGGTTAGGGGTACAGCATTTTTAAAGGTAAAAGACCATAAATAGTAATGCCATCAGTGTCAGATGTAGGTCTGGGCAACATCGGTACTGCAATTGTTTCATGGATGACCTTGAGTTATCTTAGTTATACATCTGAACTGTGTTTGGGGTAATGGGAAGTCTTGAAAGTGTTATCAATGCGGATGTGGCCCTCTGTAGGAGTGAGGGAGTTTGCAACTGAAAGGTACCCGAGCAGGTAAGAAAGTGTTAGTTTATTCCACCAATAAATGGAATCAGAACCTTGTTTATTTTAGCTGCTGCATCTCAGGACAGATGGCCTTATCTTAGGTGTTGCACATTTTGAGCTAACTTGTGGAGCTGTCTGGGGTGTTCGCGTGGCTGGCTAAGGTATGGTTTATTTTTATTTTTTTTTTAAATTTTTTATGAGCGACAGAGTGAGAGAGAGAGTGAGAAAGAGAAAATTGGCACACTGGGGCCGCCAGCCACTACAATCAAACTCCAGACACATGTGCCAGCTTGTGCGCATGTACAAACTTGCATGCTTGCATCATCTTTTGCATCTGGCTTATAGGACCCAGAAAGTTGAACATGAGTCCTTAGGCTTCACAGGAAAGCACCTTAACCACTAAGCCATCTCTCCAGCCTTTTGTTGTTTTTTGAGGTAGGGTCTCACTCTATCCCAGGCTGGCCTGGAACTCACTCTGTAGTCCTAGGCTGGCCTGGAACTCATGGCAATCCTCCCACCTCAGCCTCCCGAGTTGCTGGGATTAAAGGTGTGCGCCACCACACCCGGCTAAGTATGTTTTGGCTTTAAAGGAATTGTCAAACTGTCTCTCAAGGTGCTACTCCTTGTAGCACCCAGCCAGTGATGAGTGAGTGGTGGTCCACATGCTATCCAGCATTTGTTGGTGTCAGTGTTTTGGATTTGGGCCACTCTGATGCGTTCAGGGGTCTCTCATTGCTGGCATATTATGCCATTGCCCAGCGGCATGGTAAGGGGTGTCTTTTCATGTGCTGTCTGCCCTCCATCAGTCTCCTTTGAGCGAGGTTTCTGCTTAGATTGCTTGCCCCCTTTTGGGGTGGTCTGTTGAGTTTTTCAAGTTCTCTGTACATTTTGGATGCAAGTACTTTGTACGTTTTTGTTTGCTTATTTTGGCAAATGTTTTCTCCTAGCTTGTGAGCAGCAGCTATGTTTTTTTTTTTAAGTTTTCACACATGTATAGTTTATATATTGAGCAGAGTGTCTGTCTAAAATAGACACAAATGATACTTAACTGGCTTAACTAAATTACTGTGAGCATTTTCCTGCTGCAGTCAACATTGCTGTGCAAGTATCTCTGTGGTATATTGACTTGGAGCCCTTTCGCTAAATAACCAGAAGGGGCACCACGGGGAAGATCTACTTTTTTTTTTTTTTTTTTTTTGAGAGGGAGGGAGAGAGAGAGAGAGAGAATGGGCATGCCAGGGCCTCTCAGCCACTGTGAACAAATTCCAGAGGTGTGCACCCCTTGTGAGCATGTGTCATTTTTGCATCTGGCTAACTGTGAGACCTGGAGATTCGAACGGGTATTCTTAGGCTTCGTAGGCAGGTGCCTTAACCACTAAGCCATCTTTCCAGCCCCTGTTTGTAGTTTTTTGAGGAATGTTCATACTGACTTCCATAGTGACTGGACTAGCTCACAACCCCACTTCAGTGTGTAAGGGGAAACAGACACATTAAAAAGTATTTTAGGGCTGGGGAAATGGCTTAGCTGTTAAGGTGTTTGCCTGCAAAACCTAAGGTCCTGGGTTCAATTTCCTAGGAACCACATAAGCCAGATGCACAAGGGACTGCATGCATCTGGAGTTTGTTTGCAGCTACTGGAAGCCCTGGCATGCCCATTTACTCTTTCTCTCTGCCTCCTCCTCTTCTTCTTTCTCTCTCAAATAAATAAATAAATAAATTAATTAAATATCTTTTAAAATATTTTATTTATTTGTAAACAAAGAGAGACATAGAGAAAGAGAGACAAAGAAAGAGTGTTCCAGAGCCTCCAGCTACTGCAAACTAACTCTAGATATATGTGCCACCTTGTGCATCTGGCTTTATGTGAGTACTGGGAAATTGAACCAGTACTGGGTTGTTAGGCTTTGCAGGCAAGCACCTTAACCGCCATCTCTCCAGTCCTGCATTTTTACATTAAGCCCATCACCCTGAAGAAGAGCCTTGCGGTATTTTTTTAAATAAACTTTCCATATTAGAACATCTTAGGTCTGCAGAACTTCTGCATACCCCGTATCTAGTTCCCACATTACTAACATGTTACATTAGTGTGGGTGCCTTTGCCGCAGTGAGAGAACCAGGACCCACATGTGATTCTTACTGCTCACTTTCCCCTAATGGTCCCCTCTTTCTGTCCTACATGACATGTACTTGTCACATGTCCCTGGACTCCGTGGCAGTTTCTCAGGCTTTTCTTTGCAGCTTCGAGGACTGGTTGGATATTGTGTGGGATGCCCTCCACGGGGATGTGTCTGGTGTTTTTCTCATGACCGGATCTGGACTTCATAAACAGGACTGGACATGGGGTTGCGGAGGGAATAGACAGGAGAAGTGCTCTTCGCACATCATGTCAAGTGGCTCGTGCTGTTAGCCCGACTGACCACTGTGATGTTGATCTTGACCCCCTTGGGATGTTGCCTTACTGTGAGTCACAGGATAATTTTCCCTTCCGTGCTGGTACCCTTTGGAAGGAACTCAGTTCACCCAGCCGCTCTTAAGAAGTGGGGAGTTCTGTCTGCCCACTGAAGGGCGCACAGATTATTGGGAAGCTGTCTGTTTGTGTGAGGTTGTCGGCCTCTCCACCACTGATTGACTCAATCTCTTCTATACCTGATGGACTCACGAGTTTTACTTTATGCATTTGTCTTTCCCCATCTGTGGGAGATGGCTTCCTAAACCCCAAGGACATGAAGTCCCTTGGCATAGCAGGGCATAGACTTTGCACAAACCCACGCACATCTTCTTGTCGACTTTACATCCTCTTTATGTCTTGCTTTTGATACCTGATACATGGAATGCCCGGAAAATCATTCTTACACGGTGCTGCTACTTGTTTGTGTTTTTTATTGTTCTTGTTTCCAATCTGAATGTTGCAATAGGTTTTCCCGGGGAGACATAACCAGATGTCGGCTCACCCCAGGCAGGGCACCGACAGGACAGAATAACAGTTCCATCTAAGCCCAGCTTGGGGAACCAGTGAGTTTAATGGGATTCTTTACAGAGCACAGCCAAGGGGTTACTTACAGGACAGTGACTCCAAAGTGGCCCCGTCGCCAGAAAGGTTCACCCATGCATGGATGATGACTTCCCCATAGCTGCATAGATGGAGTACCCCTCCCCTCTTCAGTTAACCTTCCACATACTATGGACTCTGGCAACCCTAAGATCATGAGACCATGTACAGCTGGGGCAGAATTATATAAGGTTGGCAGGGAGATGCAGGAGGGACTGGCTGAGATCTCAAGTGAGGGTCTGATGGCCCTCCCCAGCCCTCCAACACACCAAATCTTAAGGGTCTCTTTCCGGTTATTACAGTGGCTGCTGTGCCCTGAGGACAGTGGCAGCCAATCAACTCTGAGTTATAGACCTAATCTATGTTGTTTATCTTCTCTTCTTGCCATGTCCCCACCCCTCCAGGGCCGGTCTGTGCACTGGTGATACACCTGCTATCTTTTCTTTTTTTTCTTTTCTTTTCTTTTCTTTTCTTTTCTCTTCTCTTCTCTTCTTTTTCTTTTTTGGAAAGAGTCAGAAAGAGAGAGAGAGAGAGAATGGGCGTGCCAGTGGCCTCTCAGCCACTATGAAGGAATTCCAGACACATGAGCCTCCTTGTGGGCAAGTGCAGCATTGCGCCCTTGCATCACTTTGCATCTGGCTAAACATGGGACCTGGAGAATCAAATGGACATTCTTAGGCTTAGCAGGCAGGTGCCTTAACCACTAAGCCATCTTTCCAGCCCTCTTTTATTTTTTAAAATATTTTATTTTATTTTATTTATTTTTTTTGGAGAGAGACAGAGAGAGGGAGAGGCAGAGAGAGAGAGAGAGAGAGAGAGAGAGAGAGAGAGAGAGAATGAGTGTGCCAGCAGCCTCTCAGCTGCTGTGAATGAACTCCAGATGTGTGCACCCCCTTGTGGGCAAGTACAGCATTGCACCCTTGCATCACTTTGCATCTGGTTAAACGTGGGATCTGGAGATTGGAACTGACGTTCTTAGGCTTAGTGGGCAGGCTACTTAACCGCTAAGCCATCTCTCCAGCCCTAATATTTTATTTTTATTTATTTATTTGAGAGAGAGAGGGAGGGAGGGAGGGAGAGAGGGAGGGAGGGAGGGAGGGAGGGAGAATGGGAGCGCCAGGGCCTACAGGCACTGCAAACAAGCTCCAGACGCATGTGTCACCTTGTGCATCTGGGTTATATGGGTTCTGGAGAATTGAACCAAGGTCCTTGGCAGGAAAGCACCTTAACTGCTAAGCCATCTCTCCAGCCCTGCTGTCTTTTCTGACATTATTGGCTACACTGGCGATCCCTCTGCCCCCTAAATTAACATTTCCCAGGAAACATGCTAGAGGTCCCCCAGACTATTGAAGAAGGGCCTGGTTTTTACTGTCACAGTTGCTGGCTGGCACAGGAGTTGCCCACCCAGCTGCTGGGTTTCCATACTGGTTCCTGGCACTTGTCTGTAAATGGGAAGACACACATGTAAGCTAGACCCCTCCCACACTGCTGTCAGGGGCCCTCATGTCTGCTGCTGTCCATGCTGGGGGAGCGTTATCACTGTGCCTGCGGCTTTCCTGCTGGCTTTGCCCACTTTTCTTCCCTCTCTCTGCACTTCCTGAGGCACGACCTGGTCATCCCTGGGACCATGATGTTCCAGAGAATTGTCTAGGTTGGGGTGTTTGCTTTCAAGGTTAAAGTGTGGTTCACATTGGAGGTAGGCTCCCTTCTGAGGGTGCACTTGCTAAAGTTTCATTGTGTTTTAAAAACCCAGGAAATTAGGCCTCAGAAATGTCTCAGTGGTTAAAGGTGTTTCCTTGCAAAGCCTGATAGCCTGAGTTTGATTGCCCAGCCACCCATGTAAAGCCAGATACACAAAGTGGCACATGTGACAGGAGTTTGTTTGTAGTAGCAGGAGGCTGTGGTATGCCCATAACTCACTCATTGTCTCGCTCTCGAATAAATATGTAAATAAACAACTTTTTTTTAAAGATTCAGAAAATTTCAACACATAAAAACTGAAAAGTGGGGCTGGGGAGATGGCTTAGAGGTTGAGGTGCTTGCTTGCAAAGTCTGTTGACCCTGGTTCAATTCGCTAGTACCCATGTAAAGCCAGCTGCAGACAGTGGTGCCTGTGCCTGGAGTCTGTTTGCAGTGGCAAGAGCCTGGGCACACCCATGCGCTCTCTCTCTCTCTCTCTCTCTCTCTCTCTGTGTCTCTTTCTCTGTCCTTCTTCTCCTAAATAAATAAATATGAGAAAAACCTGAAAATATCTTTTTGCGCATGTACACGTGTGCAATATGTGTGTGTTCATATATATAAGGGAACTCATGTGTATGGTGGTGTGCATGTGTGTGCAGGCCCGAGGACAGCCTCAGGTGTTGTGCCTCAGGCATGCCATTCACTTCTTTTTGAGTCACAGTCTTTAACTGGTTAGACTGGCCAGCCAGTCCCAGGGATCCTCTTGCCTTCACCTCCCCAGTGCTGAGATTACAAACATGTACCACGTTACCTACATTTTTACATTCTGGGCATTGAACTCAGGTTTTCCTACTTGTAAGGCAAGTACTTTACCCACTGAGCCAGCTCCCCAGCTCCAAGGAATATTTTTTAAAAATACTTAATTAATTAATTTATTTGAGAGAAGAGGGGAGAGAGAGAGAGAGAGAGAGAGAGAGAGAATGGACATGCCAGGGCATCCAGCCACTGCAAATGAACTCTAGACACATGCGCCCCCTTGTGCATCTGGCTTACGTGGGCCCTGGAGAATGAGCCTCGAACTGAGGTCCTTAGGTTTCACAGGCAAGTGCTTAACTGCTAAGCCGTCTCTCCAGGCCCAAGAACCCCTTCTTAGAAAGACTGTAAATTTTGGGTGGGAGATCCTTTGGCATTGTAGGCAAATGCTTTTAACCACTAAGCCATCTCTTCAGCTCCGCCCCCAAGGAATATTTTCTTATTATTATTTGAGAGAGACAGAGAGAGAGAGAATGAGAGAGAGAGAGAGAGAGAGAGAGAGCCAGAGACAGAGAGGAAGAGACAGAGAATGGGCACACCAGTGGCCACTGTGAACAAACTCCAGATGTGTACGCCCCCTTGTGGGCATGTTTGGGATTGCGCCCTTGCATCACTTTTTGCGTCTGGCTAAACATGGGACCTGGATAATCAAACGGTATTCTTAGGCTTGGCAGGCAGGCACCTTAACCACTAAGCCATCTCTCCAGCCCCCAAGGAATATGGTTCATATACTTGTGGTCCTGGCTCATGGAAGGAGAGCTATGTGTCCACTGGCTGTGCCAACACTATACGCTATAAAACTAGGTTCACAGTTGATTGGCTAGTGTTGTCTGAGGTGTTTCTCTCAACTCCCAAATGAGGACCCTTTGTTGCAGTCAGGTTTGCATTGCTGGCAGGAATAATCATATGCCCAAAGAGTAGCTTGTGGGGGAAAGAGGTTTATTTTGGCTTACAGACTTGAGGGGAAGCTCCACAATGGCAGGGGAAAATGATGGCATGAGCAGAGGGTGGACACCACCTACTGGCCAACATCAGGTGGACAACAGGAACAAGGGAGTGTGCCAAACACTGGCATGGGGAAACTGGCTATAACTGGCTTTAATTTCCAATTGCTATCAACTGGGGAGACTAGCATTCAGAATACTTAAGTTTATGGGGGACACCTGAAACAAACCACCACATTCTGTCCTTGGCCCCCATAAACTGATAACCATACATGATTTAAAATGCAATGCATTCACAACTTTAAAAGTCCCCATAGTTTTTATCAATCCCAATGATGTTCAAACATCCCCATAATCCAAAGTCTTTTAACTGAGCCATAATACTAAAAACTCCCCCCAAAACCCATAATAGCACAGAATACACATTCATACTACAAAAGATGGCACTGGACATAGCAAATAAATACTCAATCAATACAAGATTTAAAACAACCAGGGCAAAAATCAAACTCTGTAGCTCTAAGTCTAACAACTCTAGTCAGTGACAAATCTCTAAGTCCAATAATTCTAACCAGCAACAAGTCTCTGGAGTTCCAATTCCACCCCTCCAGCTAGGCTACTCACAGTCCTGAAAAATTCATCTGGGGCTGGCAGCTCTTCTTGGCAGCCACCTCATGGTCCTGGCATTTCCATTGGGTCTCCACTATAACCCACAGTTCATCCTCACGGCTCCATCGGGACTCCATGCAGGCATCCAGCAAACCTGCTTCACACTGCCCATGGCCGTTTCCAAAACACAAGACCATGTTGCAGATTCAATGATCCTTTCTTTCCTGCATTTCTTATACTCCATAATACCAGGTAGGGTGCCAATTTGTTAATCTGGGGGGTGGAATAAAGCAGACTTTGAAGAACAGGACACTCCATCAGCACTCAGCCCCCTTCAAAAGAATCTACATTCTTCCTGTTGCCCCAGTGCAGGTCAGCTGGGCCAATCACAATGTTTGTAATCTCCCAATTGCAGCTGAATGGGCAGCAGTTTCACACAAAAATTTCATTTGTTTTTCTGTACCATATCCCTCTTCTCACACCAGTCCAATTCTATGCAATGCAACCCTGCACAAGTTCTCAGGACACAGGCATAACAGCAAGCCTTTCACACAAACTGCTTCTAATCCAGTCCAGGCAAAGCTCTTTCTCACCTTCACAAGCCAAACCTCACAGTCCATAGTTCTTACTGCATTTAGGTCTTTCAACTCTGACCAGAATCAAGCTATACTTACAGTACTGCAAGGTGTCTCTTAGGCCAAGGTTTCAAATCCTTCCACATTCCTCTTGAAAATCAGCTCCAAAAGGCCAAAGCCACACAGTCAGGTGTCTAGCAGCAAATGACACCACTCCTGGTACCAAAATTACTGTTGCAGTCAGGTTCACATTGCTGGCAGAAATCACCTGACTGAGAGCAGCTTGTGGGAAAAAAGGGTTATTTTGGCTTAAAGACTTGAGGGGAAGCTCCACGATGGCAGGAAAAATGATGACATGAGCAGAGTGGACACCACTTCCTGGCCAACCTCAGGTGGACAACAGGAATAGGAGAGTGTGCCAAATACTGGCAAGGGAAAACTGGCTAATAACACCCATAAGCCCGCCCCCAACAATCCACCACCTCCAGGAGGCTTTAATTTCCAATTGCCATCAACTGGGGAGACTAGTATTCAGAATTCCTAAGTTTTTGGGGGACACCTGAATCAAACCACCACACCCTTGTTGGACATTCCTCTGAAAATGTGCATCTGAGTCAGGAAAGCTGGGGACATGGTCTCTCCTGACCTAACAAGGGTGAAGGTGATGAGTCTGAAGCAATGTTTGTGGGGTGGTGGGGTGCTTCTAGGATCCTTGAGTAAGCTGCCACATGCCATCCAGTGGCCCTGAGGGTCACTCGATAGCTCTGATGTCTTCATCTTATATGTAAATTGCACAAGATTGGATGAGTCTTTCTGCCTGCATGTTCAGTCAGCATTATTAAAGCGTCCAGTGCTGTCTAGCAGCGTCCAGTGCTGCAGGGCTCTGGAATGTTCCATTCATTATCATGATTTTTCTGGGTGCCTTCAGCCTTCATGAGACAATATTCCTATTTATGAAAAGACATAAATCTACAACCGTTGTGCAATGCACTGTATGATCTAGTTGGGGCGGGGCTGGCTTACTTGTGTACTGGGCCCATGTAGACTGCCCAATGAAAGACAACCCTGATTGTCATGGAGGTTCGCCTTGCGCCCAGCCAGCATCGACCCAGTTGATCTCTTGTGGCAGTCTAGATGCTGGTGGTTTCTGGACAATCTGCCCCTGCCTCCACCTTTAGCCTTCCTGTGGTGGTGGTATAGCCACAGGAAAGCCCCCCCTCCACCCCCCGATGCCCTGGGATGCTTGAGACAGGGATGTTATTGGAGGCAGGGCCGCATTGAGGCGCTGGCTTCCCCCTTCTTCTCTCTCCAGTGGGCAGAGGTTTTCCTGCACACATGGAGCTGAGTTTCTGGCTGGCTTTGCTGCCTATGCTCCTCCGGCTGGGCTTTCTTTTGCTTGATGTTAGTTGTGATATAAGAAATCTCCCCCTTGGCACTCACATCCCTTAGTTGCCAAGAATTCTTGGTGTTTCTTTGAATTTCTGCCTCAGGGGCTGGGGAGATGACTCAGTGAATAAAGCACTTGAGACTAGGTGACAGCTTTAGCTTGGGTCTCCAGACGCCACCCAAAGCTGGAGGCTGTAGCATTCATGTCTGTCACTCTGTGGCAAGGTGGGAGGTGGAGACAGGAGGATCCTGAAAGCTTTCAGGTAAGTGAGCCTGGTGGACGCAAACGTAAATAGTGAGAGACCCTGCCTCAAACAAGATGAGGACTGTCTCCAGAGGTCTTTCTGTGACTTCCACATGTGTGACTGTGACACACGAACACACACAAAGATAAAACAAGTAGAGATCCCTCAGGCCTCAGGAGTCACTTTTGTGGGCAGACAGGTGGCATCTGTGGGATGTCATTGTAGCAGGGAAAAGGGAAGCATGCTGCATTCCATCAGGAGCTGGACAAAGTCTCAACCATAGCAAACTGGGAGGCAGAGGGAGCCCACAGAACAGGGTACCCCCCTGTGGGAATTAAGAATGGTCTGAGCTCAGGGTTGTGTTGGTTGTCCCTGGGTTGAGGGTGATGGGACTGAAGTGAACAAGCATCGACACATCCCAGCTGTTCCTTGAGTCGCCCTCGTGACTCTCAAGGGTTGTCGCCTCCAGGTTACAGTAATGTGTGTGTTGTCCTCAGAGTGTGCACTCCTCTCTAAAGTGAATGCAGTACAGTAATGCACCTGCTCAGCCGGGGCCATGGCAGGCACGCAGGCAAGATTGAGGCTGGACAGAAAGATGTACCATAGGGGCTGGAGAGATGGCCTAGCGGTTAAGGCGCCTGCCTGCAAAGCCTAAGAACGCCAGTTCCAATCTCCAGGTCCCACGTTTAGCAAAGTGATGCAAGGGCTCAATGCTGCACTTGCCCACAAGGGGGTGCACGCGTCTGGAGTTCATCCACAGTGGCTGAGAGGCCGCTGGTGTGCCCATTCTCTCTCTTTCTTTGTCTCTCTCTCCCTCTTTCTCAAATTAATCTTTCTCAAATTAAAGAAGAAAAGAAAGAAAGAAAGGAAGGAAGGAAGGAAGGAAGGAAGAAAGAGAGAGAGGGAAGGGGGAAGGAAGGAAGGAAGGAAGGAAGGAAGGAAGGAAGGAAGAAGGAAGGAAGGAAGGAAGGGAGGAAGATGTACCATAACTAAGACCAACATCAACAGCCACAGCCAGCTATAGTCAGGTCTAGGGTCATTTGTAGGAGTCAGGACCCATCTCAACCTTTGTACCCACAAAGGCAGACCCCTCCTCTCCATCTCCTGGGCCTCTGTCCCACATTGTGTTCGCCCTGTGCTGAGGTGATGAGTAATGGTCTTTCTGGTCAACTGGATGGGGTGCATGTGTGCACTCTTACCTGTGCTTGCACCCTCCTGCCCAGTTCCTGATGGCCACAAAGGTGTTGGTGCACGCCATGACGTTGAAGGAGAAAGGCAGAGCCCGCCTTTCAGATGCTAGCTAGTGCCCTAGCCTGTTGCTGTTGTGAGGCATGCTTGTGCCACAGAAATATTCCCTTGGTGAGAGGTGTGGGGGCCTTCTGGATGTGTGGCCCCTAATGCCACACTGTGAATACTCTGTTGCTGCCACTGTTTTTGATTTGCACGGGACTCGATGCATCACTATCATCGTCATGGGCTCGCCTAAGGCAGCCTGACTGTGTGGACTTTTGGGGCCCACAGTCTAACAACAGGAGGAGCTGTCAGTCCCACAGGGTTCCGTCCTGTGTGTACTGTGTCAGGCAGAGGAATGAGACCGAGTGAGCAAATGAGCCTTGTGGCTCTCAGCAGCCTCCCTGACCATTGGGTCTGAAACCTGTGTGTTTGGTCCCTTCAGAGACACCTCTGACCCTGGCCGCCCAGCTGGACGACTCCATGGAGCTCATCAAAGCTCTCAGAAACGGCGGTGCACACCTGGACTTCCGTGCCAGGGACGGGATGACTGCCCTTCACAAGGCTGCCCGGGCGAGGAACCAGGTTGCCCTGAAGGTATGTCAGGAGCCTGCCTCGTGTGGGTGACACCCTCCCTTACCTGGTTCCCTTAGTTACCACCATTGTATCCCACAGTGGCCCTCCCCTGGGCCCTTTCCAAATCAAGCTTGGAAGGGTGGCTGGATTCTGGGTTTCCTGCCCTTTCTGTGTGGTATTGCTCGCTGCCTCTAGCATTCACTGTCCATAAAGCCATCTTTTGTCTTCTGAAGGGCTTATGTTTTCAACCCAGAAGGCTGCTGCTGAACCACTAATGTGTCTCCTAGAGGAGGCTTCACACCCAGAAATAGTATAGCCTTGATGCCCCCCATCGGGTCTCTGGGAGGTAGGCAGCTTATATTTCACACATATTTCCCCCCACACACCCATCATGCCCTCGTTGCCAGGGGCAATTGACCTATACCCTATGCCTGTGAGGAAAGAGTGTTGGCACAGGGCCTGTCCACCATCAGAGTATGGTGAGGAGGACCAGGGTCCCTTGCTGTAGGCTGGCCCCGGGGTGGAGGCTTTTCCCTAAGTCTTGGCTAACTTTCTTCACCCGCTGTACTTCCTCACCCACTTCCAGTCATGCCACAGGTGCCCAGCACTGCTCCAGATCTCCACTGCTCTCTGACTCCCTGGAGTCCAGCTGTCCAGTGTTTTAGGTCACATGCTACAGATCTCGTCAGTGCTCCCCACAATGTTCCCTTCTGGGACAGAGGGTTCTAGGCCCTGCCGCCCCGGAACCCCAGACTGTCTGCTCATCTGGATGTAGGTGGTGTATTAGACAGGGTTCTCTAGAGGCATAGAACCAGTAGGGTGACGGATTAGAACAATGAGTTATTGGATTAGTTTACAAAATACCATCTGGGCAGTCATACACTAGCTGTCTGCAGGACTGAGCCTTGAAGAACCCAGCAGCTGCTCAGTCCACAGGGTAGGATGTCCCAGTAGTTCTATCTGGCACTAAAGGCCTGGAGGATAGCTGGAGCACTGCTGGTCTGCAGTCCGCTTTCGGAGGCTGATGCAACTCCAATACTGCATCCACGATGGATAGTCGAACAGCCCGTAAGCGTGGACAGTGAGGGCGGCCGGGTAAACAGCGCTCGCTGTGTTCTCGGAGAGCTTCTTTTCAGATAGTGCACCACCGGAAGGGCCGCCTGCCCTAGAGGAAGGACTTCGTCCCGCATTTAATTCCTTCCGGAATCCACCTCACAGACCTGCCCAAGGGGTGTGTCTCCTCATTCCTAATCCAATCAAGTTGACAGTAGAATCTGTCCTGTATCTTTGAGTACTACTGTCTGCCTCTTTTGGTCTGGAAAGGTCCCACAACACTTAAGACCCCTCAATTCTGTGGATGGGAAAAGCCTCGGGGAATCCAGGGCATGGCTCACTTTGGCCGGAAGGAGAGTGGCCCACGAGTTTCTCCATGTCATTCCATGCAAAAGATGTCACGAGATCAGCAATGACTTTGCATTTTCTCTCCAGACCCTTCTGGAGCTTGGCGCCTCCCCAGACTATAAGGACAGTTATGGCCTCACACCGCTGTATCACACGGCCATCGTCGGGGGCGACCCTTACTGCTGTGAGCTCCTCCTCCATGAGCGAGCGTCCGTGTGCTGCAAGGATGAGAACGGCTGGCACGAGATACACCAGGTACCGTCCACCTTTGCCTGATGTCCCTTCACCCCTCCTGCCCAGACTACGAGGAAGCCACAGGTCAGATCCCATCTTTAGGTATTTGGTTTGACCTACTCCGGATTCCTAATGAGTCTGGATTAACCCTCAGAATTCACACTCGCCTAGAGAGAAACATCTCTGACTTGGCAGGAGAGATGGGATAACTAAACTGCTGCATGTCTGCATGGCAGACGTTCTCTGGACTAAGGGATGTGTGCCTTTTCCCAGGAACCTTGAGCCCTCCAGGCCCTGCCATCCTGGAGACATGGCAGAGGAGAGCCCAAGTGCTTTCTGTACCCAGGTGGCCCAGGGCGGGACCTTTTCTCCTTGCACAAGGCTCAGGGATAACAGACCTTACCTTGTAACTATGGGGCTAGGTGGGGTGGCCCCTGTGGGCTTACCAATACAGGGAATTCACCTGATTGGCCAGGTGCAGTAGTGGCCCAGGCTCAAGGCTGAAGCCCACAGACCAGCAGCAGTGGGAGCAATTACTACCCTTGGGCTGAAAGACAGGAAGACTCTGGTCCTGGGAGCTAGATAGGCAGGGATGTGCCTCTGGGGCAGGGGGAAGGGATGCTGAGGTCACAGCTCAGATGTCAGGGTCTCTGGTCTGGGTGGAGAATGGGTCTGTGTAGCAGGAACAGTCTGGGAGAGAACTGGGTCTCATTCTCTCTCTGCATGTCTCCCAGTGCCCTTGTTGCCTCCCACACCTGTCCCTCCTCCTGCAGGCAGGGTGTTGCAGTCAGTTTTGAGTTGCTGCACAAAGAACCCACCCAAAAGCAGTTTATGGGGGGAAAGGGTTTATTTTAGCTTACAGACTCAAGGGGAGACACCATGATGGCAAGGGGAAATGATGGCATGAGTAGAGGGTGGACATCACCTCTTGCACAACAGCAGCAAGAGAGTGTGTCAAACACTGGCGAGAGGAAGCTGGTTATAACACCCATAAGCCCAACCCCAACAAGACACTGCCTCCTCGAGGCTCCAGTTACAAAATTGCCTCGAGCTGGGACCTAGCATTCAGAACACCTAAGCTTATGGAGGACACCTGAATCAAACCACAATGGAGGGATTGTGTGTGCTCTCCCACCGTGGCCCAAAGGCTAGAAACCTGTAACAGGGTAGGAAGTGAGCCTAGCAGGCTCACCTTGTTGTAGTTACCTTCACGTCATTGGGACAAAACACCTGGCCAAAAGCTGCTGATGGGAGGAGTTTATTTTTACAGTCTCAGGAAGGCTTCATGATGGCAGGGACAGGATGGTACAGCAGAGGGTGGACATCACCTCTTACAGGTGGAAGATAGCAGCAAGAGGGTGAGCTATGTTCTGGCAAGGGGACACTCACTGTAACATCCAAAACCCACCCCCAGCAACACACCTCCTTCAGCAAGGCTTCACCTATGAGTTTATGGGAGTCATCTTTTGATGAAATCTTTTATTTTTATTTATTTATTTGAGGAAGAGAGGGAGAGGGGGTACAGAAATAGGCAGGTAGAGAGAGAAAGAAAGAGAAAGAGAGAATGAGCACATCAGGGCCTCCAGCCACTGCCAGTGAACTCTAGGTCCGTGCATTTGGCTTACATGGGTCCTGGAGAATTGAGCCTTGAACTGAAGTCCTCAGGCTTCACAGGCAAGTGCTTAACCGCTAAGCCATCTCTCCAGCCCTATGGAGGCATCTTATTGAAACCACTACAAACCCTAACCTGGGTTTTTTTCTTGTGGGCTCAGTTTGGGATTGCGGAGCCCCCACAGCCTGGAGGAGTCCTCATTCCTGCATAGTGTGAGTTGGGGATTCTTTGACAGTGCTCCCAGAACCCTTAGCCCACACCAGGCGGAAGGACATGGAGCAGCAAGTGTCATAACCCGTGTGACTATGTCAACAGCATGAGGTCAGCGGCCATTCTGGGCTTTTCTTCATGAAGAAGGAAAAACATTCTCCCTTGTGACAGTTAATATTAGGTCATAACACGCCAGGCTATGGTACCAGATACTTGATCCCAAAACATTCTCTGTGTTATGTGGAGGTGTTCGTAAGATGGGATGAACTCTCAATCAATAGACTTTAAGGAGAACTATGACCCTCCATAATGGGGTGGGTGCCTCGTCCAGATGGCTGAAAGCCTTAAAGGGAAGCTGCCTGGGTCCTTGAGGAGGAAGCAGCTTTGCCTCCATGTCTTCAGACTCCAGATGCAGCATCAGCCTCTCTGGGGCCTCCAGGCTGCTGTGCAGAGTTCATACTCCAGCCTCCATGACCCATGACTGTTTATTATTTATTTATTTAATTGAGAGCGACAGAGAGAGAAAGAAGCAGATAGATAGAAATCGGTCTCCAGACACTGAAAACGAACTCCAGATGCATGAACCATCTTGTGCATCTGGCTTATATGGGTCCTGGGGAATCAATCCTCAAACCAGGGTTCATGGGCGAGCACTTAACCGCTAAGCCATCTCTGCAGGCCCAAGAACCCCTTCTTAGAAAGTCTGTAAATTCTGGGTGGGAGAGCTGGCTCAGTGGATAAAGTGCTCACCATGCGAATCTGAGGCGTTGAATTTGGATTTCCAACACCCAAATTAATGCTGCATAGGGACGATAGCCTGCCGGTGATCCCGGGACTAGAGAGTGAAGACAGATGCCCAGGGCAAGCTGGCTAGCTAGAGCAGCTGAATCAGTGAGCTCTGGGTTCAAGTGAGACCCTACCTCTGTAAGTAATGTGGAGAGTGATCAGGGAAGACACCTGACATCAACCCCTGGCCTCCATGTGCATGTGTACACATAGGCACATGTGCCCGTGCATATGTAGAAACCTATAATTCCAGCCCCCCCCCCCACAGCAATACTATAAATTCAGTTTTTTAATTGTTTGAAGTTCTCTGTCTGCCCTCTGCCACATATACATTTCAAAGTACAGTTATCTCACAGGACCCTCAGGGGATGGGATCCAGGACTGATACCAAAGCCCATAGTACTCAAATCCCTTCTGTAACACAACATAACATTCACACATAACCCACCCATATCCCCCAGATGCCTTAAATCATTTCTACGTGATTTTGTTTGCTTATTTATTTATTTATTTATTTATTTGAGAGTGACAGAGAAAGAGGCAGATAGAGAGAGAGAGAAAGAGAATGGGCACGCCAGGGCCTCCAGCCACTGCAAACGAACTCCAGATGCATGCACCACCTTGTGCATCTGGCTTACATGGGTCCTGGGGAATCGAGCCTCGAACCAGGGTCCTTAGGCTTCACAGGCAAGCTCTAAACCACTATGTCATCTCTCCAGGCCCTCCTTATTTATTTATTTTTGGACTTCTCTTTATTGGAACAAGGTCTCACACTAGTCCAGGTTGCTAAGAACTTACTATGTAGCCCAGGCTAGCCTTAAAACCCTTAGAAATCCTCCTGCCTCTGTCTCCAAGTACTGGATTTAGAGGTGTGTATTATAATATCTTGTACAATGAAACTGTGGTGTGAATGTTTGTTCTACCATATTATTTCAGCAACAATGACAAGAGGAAATGTCCAGTGACTAGGGAGGTGGCTCAATGGTTAAAAGCACTTGCTTGAAAAGCCTTCTAGCCCAGGTTCAATTCCCCAGCTCCCAAAAAAAGAAAGCTAGATGCAAAGTGGTTCATGGGTCTGGAGTTGCATTGCAGTGGCAAGAGACTAGATGCACACACACGCACACATGCATGCATGCATGCACACACACCCCTATAAATAAATAAATAAATAAATAAATAAATAAATAAATAAACACATAAATATATAAATAAATCATTTTAAATGTCTGTACATGTTCAGTACAGATGCAGGTGAAGTTATCTCCCAAGTATTTTCCATCTGTGATTGGTTGAAGGCATAGATAACAGAGCCCACAAAAATGAAGGGCTAGCTGCACACATGCACATGCATTCACATATGTGCACTGTGTGTGCACAACACAAAATACACTCTCATGGTCTGTGTCTTTGGAGAACTCTTACTGATCAATCCTTGAGCAACAAGCTCTCTCTGAGTGTCAGATAGAGCGTTATTGGCTGGGGATGCTCTCCCATAGCTCTCCCAGCCCTCCCTCCCCAGCTTTCTCCTCACTGTCAGTTCGTCCCATCACAGGCCTCTCTCCAGTGCTCCTTCCCCTCTTCCCTCTCTGATCCTCCTTCCTGCCTTCTCTCCTTTGGCTTCCTCTCCCTCCTGTGGGCCAGGGATTCCAGCCCGGATGGCCGGCCCTCAGCCAAGTGCTCGGGTCTGCCCCGCTGAGTCATTCCACAGCATTGGACAGGGTTGATGGCTGTGCACTGCTCGGGTGTCTCACCGGCCCAGCCCCTGCCTATCTATACTCCCCAATCCTCCTTGTATGTGTTTGTGGTATCATAAGGGCTCCCAGGAGGCTCTGATCTGCCCCTGCCCAACTCCAGCAGTATTGGCTGGGGACTGTACTGCAACTCAGGCCCCCAGTCACTTGTGGTACCCATTCAGCCATGGATGTCACAAACTGAGCATGAGTGACTGCCTGCCACGTCCAGGATAGCAGGATGTAGCTGCAAACAGAACTTCCTGACACGTGCATTCCAGGTTCCTGTGGGAGAAGCCAGGCAGGAGACAAGTGGGCATTTTTAAAGCATTCATGTATACATATACTTACACGTGACTGAATGCGTACAAACATGTTTGGGAACCAGGCGTGTGTGCTTTGTGTCCCCAGGCAGTGGTACTTCTGGGCTCACACAGGGACCAATTGGTACTTGTGCCCTGGAGTAGGGAGAAGTAACCCATCACATGTACAGCTGCCCTTTGGCTGTCATTTGACGGTGCCACGGCTAAACCTGTCCTCTCGGTGTGGACTTTGGTTCCCATTGAGTCTGGAAAGGCGGTTCCTTGGTGGGTGAATCTAGGCCCTCTTGCCTGAGGGGTGTTGCAGTCTTTGAATCGCCCTGTGTGGAAGTGGGCAGAGCCCAGAATGTAATGCTCTTGTTCTTGGGAGTTCGACTGGAAAAGCAGACAAGGCTGACCTGAGGCCAGTGGCAGGCACAAGGATTAGAGGATGCAGCCATTCCTGAGGTAATACCCTCCTCCAAGACCACCAGCAGGCCAGGTTGGGGGCTCTGAAACCCAAGTACCACACGGTGTCTGCCAAGCAGCTGTCACACGTGGGTACAGATCTGAGCCATGACTAATAGGTCTGCCCCTGGGGACCTTGAAGGGGCTAAACGCTGCCTCTTGAATCCTGAGCTATCCAACGCGTGTGCGCACGCACACACACACACACACACACACAGCTCAGCTTCAAGGTTTGCACTGCCCTCCAGTGGTGGATTTCAGACCAGCCTTGGGATGCCTTGGTGTGCTTGGAGCTTCAGAATTGGCCCAGAGAGGCTTTCATATGCAGGGCTGCTGCGTGCGCTCGCTCAATAGAGTGATGAGGAAGAGCGAACAGATCCATCTCTCCTCTAAAGTCGCCCTTCTCGTCACAGCTCACACTTGCTCAGACAAATGCAACCCCAATGGAACACTTCTTGGCCCTGTTCACAGATGAGTAGGCAGGCCCAGAGAGGGTGCGTGATTTGCTCAAGACCCCAGAGAGCGCTGGCTGAGCTGCATTCCCTGAGGCCTTACGTCATTTCTGGTCCTTCTTCCCACCTGCGGGTCTTTCTGACAGAAACCACTCTTCTTATGACACTGTGTTTGGGGATGGAAGGAAATACAGGGGCCGGTGGGTTTGGCATGGGTACAGCTGGGCTACTTCTGCCCTTGCCCTCTTAGAGAAGCCCTCAGAATCCTGGCTTCTTGGGCTTGGCATTTTTGGGCATCGCTGTTGCTCTTTGTAGCATCTGGGCACCAAGACAGCTCCTTTATCCTGACGGAGCCCCTGATCCACACCAGTCCTGCTAGCAGACGTGGAAGATGCCCAGCCAGCTCTTTGGGTTCCTCAGATCTGCCTCTCAAGCCAGGTTCACAGCACTTCTACGGGCATTTCTGATCCACGCTGTGGGCAGGCAGGTGCCTTGTGCCCCCTGTAGCTGAAGTGGAACAAGCTTTTCTTTGAATTCATGGTCTGCAGACTCGTATCTTCAGAATTTGTTGTTCAAATGCCCCTCGTTCTTTTGCTCACTCTAAAAATAAACGCACACTCGGCATGATGCGGGAACTACAAAGAAGCAAAAAGAAGCATGTCGGAGAAACCGGATGCCCTTGCATTGGGTGGGACTTAAGCGTTTTCATTTCCTGTTTTTCACTGCCAAGGTCGCTCACTTTGATAGTTCACATCGATTGTCAACTGGACAGGACCCAGAATCACCCATGGGGGATTATTGTGTAGACCAGGTTAGCCTCTGAGAATGTCAGTGAAGGAAGGATTGCCTCCATTAGGTTAACTGAAGTGAGAAGATCCACCTTTAAACTGTGGGCGGCAGCATCCCATGGGCTGGGGCCCTGGCTGGAGCTGCCCGAGCTGTAGCATTCACTGCTCTCTGCTTCCTCCTCCTTCTGTCTTCTCCCTCCTCCCCTTCATCCTCCCTCTTCTTACCCCTCCTCTTTCTTCCTCTGCCTCCCGCTTGCTTCTTCTCCTTCCTCCCTCTTCCCTCTCTTCTTCCCCTTATTCCTCCTCCCTGCCCAACCAAGGAGTTCACTCAGTTGACCCTCAGGAAGGGGACAGGCCCCACTTTTCCTCCCAGCCACAGGAGTTTCCCTAGTGAGAACTGTCCCCACATGTACCTGCCTTGTCTGTCCCTAAGGCCTGGACTCTGGCCAGAAGCCTGCTTCGTGTGTGCTGCTCTTTATGGGCTGAGGACTAGTGTGTGCACTGTCATGGGACTGGGTAGCTTGTGGCCTCTGTCCTTTTTCTTGGGGTTTTCTAGCACCCTGAGGTACCTGCCACATGCCGGCTGTTGAAGTGGCCACAGTGACCAGGCACTGAGGTGACCACTGTGTCTAGGTTCTGTAGTGACCACTGAGTTGAGTTGTGCAGAGGTAACTCTGTGTCCAGAACTGCCCTGGGCTTCAGGATCACAGATGCGAGCCAGCAGGTGAGGACATGAGCCCAGACTAGAGAACCCTACAGCCCTCCGGGGGGGTCCTGCTGACAGTATGCAGACAGACTTCCTGTGAAGCATAACTTTGGGGCCAGACCATGCCTTCCCCCTGTGCCTTGTGTAGTTGCCCTCTGTTTACCTGTGTCCTGATCTACTCTTTTTTTACATTTTTTTTTTTTTTGGAGAGAGACACAGAGAGAGACAGACAGAGAGAGAGAGAGAGAGGAGGAGACAGATAGAGAATGGGTGCACCAGCAGTCTCTCAACTGCTGTGAACGAAATCCAGATGTGTGCACCCCCCTTGTGGTCAAGTGCGGCATTGCACCCTTGCGTCACTTTGCATCTGGCTAAACGTGGGAGCTGGAGATTGGAACTGGGTTCTTAGGCTTAGCAGGCAGGCGCCTTAACCACTAAGCCATATCTCCAGCCCTTGATCTACTCTTTTTATAAGGACTCAGTCCCGTGGGATGAAGACCACCCTAGTGTCCTTACTGTGCCTTAATAACCTAAAGTCCTCCTGTGTTCCATGTAGTCCCACTATGACATCCTGGGGCTGGTATATCTGCAGGTGAGTTTGGGAGTGGTGGTAAGCCCTCAACACTTATCAGAACAGAACCAGCTACACTGTGGTTTATATCATAACTGTCTTGCTGGCCAGGATCCCCAATGCCTCACCATGCCAGGGCTTTTCTGACCTTGATATTGGGTGGTAGGAAGACAGATCACAGCCAGCCTTGGAAAACCTCAGGGTACAAGGAAAATTATGGAGCGGCTGAGGCCTCTGGCCAAGGACCAGATGTTGTGTCCTTGCACAGAGCTGTCTCTACCAAAGAGAAGCTGCTTCCCAGCAGAGTCGGAGCTGGCACCACATGACTCTTTCATCCTGAGACACTGTGACTTCTACAGCCAGGATATCATCACACACTGTGGGAAAAAGGCCTGAGTAGAGTAGAGTTAAAAGTTCTGTTGGGCGGGGTGTGTGTGGGGGGAAGGCAGGCTGGGGATGTGTGTGTGTGTGTGTGTGTGTGGCAGGCTGGGGATGTAGCTCAGTGGGTGAGTACTTATTTGCCTGGCATGCTCAGAGTCTGAATTAAGTCCCCAGCACCAGGCTCATTGCTCCCCTGCAACAGTGGGCTCTGCAGTGTGTGTGTGTGTGTGTGTGTGTGTGTGTGTGTGTGTGTGTGTGTGTGTGTGTGAGTACTGCACTACCCAGGGGCGCTATTCCCTTCAGGTAGTGTCAGCATGGCGATTTGCCTCATGAGTCCAGCAGGTGGCAGTGTGGTGCTTGGAGGAAGGTGCTTTCCTCTCTCTTACACCCAATCTTGGGGTTGGTGAGCGCTAAGCTGGGGGGAACCCCGAGGTCAAGTGGAACCTGATCTAGATACACAAAGCCCAAGCCTCCCCTGGAAGAATCAGAGACAGTAAACACGGAGGAGCCCCCGCCCACCCTAAGTATTTGCCAGAAAGCACGCGATCAAAAAAGTGGGAAGATGAGAGGGGATAGGAGACGGAAGACTTTCAGTTGTCTTCTGAAGCTGTGGCCAGTGGCCAGAAACTGCCCTTCATATCCTGCAGGGGCCGCAGTTCTGCTCACCCTTAGGTCATACTCAGCATCTCTGTCGTAAGCAGGTGAATGACTCCTTTTTCAAACCTGATGACAGGAACAGCGATAATTCAGAGACCTCCTGGTGCCCTTCCCTCCAAGACCACGTCTGGGTTTTGCCATTTGTCCCAGTAATGTTCCTGATGACCAGAGGGTCCGTCTCACGTCCTTCACTGGGCCTCTGCTGTGGAAGAGACCCGTGGTTCTTTTGCCTGGACCTCTTGCAGACTCTGGGGCAGTTGTTTTCTGGATTGTCTTTCTGTGGGGTTCATCTCTCTCAGGCATGCGTGTGACGACACCCACGTGTGAATCTGGCCTGTGGTGATCACTTTCCTGTGACTAGTGACGCCCATCCCGATGATGCCTGCCAGGCTTCCAGTGTGGTCACCCTGTTACAATGAACAGGTCTTGGGGGTGACCTCTGAGACTGTGTCACTCACTCACCCGCCCCTACCCCCGCCGGCTGGATGTAGCAGTATTCACATTTCTTGCCTACCACTCTTGTTAAATGGACATCTTCTGATTCCATCATTGCTCCCACATCTGTTGGCCGGCTTCCTGTCAGAAGGAAGACCCTTCTCGTTCTGCTTATTTATTTACTTTTTATTTATAACAAGGTAATCTTGTAGCCTTCTATCTCCCTAATAGAGATGGAGTCACCCTGGGCACTGGGTATCACCCTCTTTAGACTGGTGGGTGCCCGTTTGGTCCCGGGGCATGTTCCCACCCATCCTTTCAGACATAAGCCCTCCCAGCCTCTTCCTCTTCGGTACTGGCTTCTCTAGGAGCTGTGGCTCCATAATCCCAGGTGAGGGTGTTAGGTGTCAGACGGTTCAAGGTGGCATTAGAGATATGTGTGTACACACACACACACACACACACACACCCCATCGTGAGACCCAGAGAACATCACAGTCTGTGATGTGCAACTCTCTCACAGACCATGGTGAAGTACAGCCAGGCGAGGGGTAATCCCAGAACCCAGGAGGCTGAGGTAGGAAGATTGGTATGAGTTCAAGGCCAACCGAGGCTGCATGGTGAGTTTCAGGCCAGTCTGAGCTACAGAGTGACACCCTGTCTCAAAACAAATAAGTATGGGCTGGGGAGATGGCTCAGTAGTTAGAGGCACTTGCTTGTAAAGTCTGCCAGCCTGGGTTCAATTCCTTAGGACCCATGTAAAGCCAGACACAAAAAGTGGCATACATTTGCAGTGGCAAGGACCCTGGTATGCCTCTCCACCTCTCTCTAAGATATACACATATATAAATAAGCACACACACACACACACACACATATATATGCGTATATAAATAAATAATATTAAAAAATAATTCAAATAAAGGTGTTGTAGCTGTACTTTCTCCTGGACATTTCACCACCTGTGTGTTATTTCTAATATCCTGCATGAGTACATGATATGTGAATAGTTGTTCAAGGGATGCTGGTAAGGAAAAACAAATCTGCACAATACAAATGCATTCTTTTCCTGAATTTTTTGTTTTGTTTTTGTTTTTTCAAGGTAGGGTCTCGCTACCTTGAAAAAAAGCGTGTTGCTGAGCTGGTGGCACACGCCTTTAATCCCAGCACCTGGGAGGCAGAGGTAGGAGGATCACCATGAGTTTGAGGCCACCTTGAGACTACATAGTGAATTCCAGGTCATCCTGAGCTAGAGCAAGACCCTATCTCGAAAAACAAACAAAACAAAAGTGTGCACCACCACGCCCGGCTCTTCCTGAATATTTTCGATTTGTGGTGGACTCTACAGTTCTGGAGTGTATGGACACGGGGGACCAGCTGACCTGCTTCTGTCTTTATTTTTCTTTCCATTGATAACTGTGAGTTCAGCTGAGCATGGCAGTGTACACCTGCAAGTTTGAGACCAACTTGATCTCTGTGATAAGCTCAAGGCCAGCTTGGTATACATGCATAGAGAGTTCTAGACCAGCTAGGGCTATGTAGCAAGATCCTGTACTTAAAAACCCACAGTAAGCAAACAAAGGGGAAAAAAAAAAAACTGGGGGGCTCATGCTGATAACCTATTCCAAGTCCCCACCAACAGGCTTCCTCAAAGCTATGATCTAGTTGCCGTCCTTGGTGGGGAGAAACTGCCTGAGCTGAAAATTCCCCATCTGTGTTTCTGCTTTCTGGATTCCTGGCTGACCCACCTAGCTGCAGCTTGCTGGATCCCTTTGCCTTCCCTACCTACCGCTACGACTCCCTCTCTGCCTTACTGGCCACAGCTTGAGAAGAGGAGGTCAGCAATGACAGACCTTTGAAAGTGCCAACGGAAGGAAATGCCCTTGAGTTAGGGTTAGTTAGTTGGTTAGTGTTTCAGCATTTTCCTGCTTTTTCTGGTTTTATTTGTTGCTAAACAGTAAGCATACAAACAGAGGAAGAGCACAAAGGGGGCTCTTGGGGACGCTCACTCCAATACCCGCCTGCTCAGATAGCGCCTCTGTTTTCTCTCTTAGTACCCATCATATTTTGACCCTTGGTGAGGAAATGGTGACATGATCCCAGGGTTGTAACTTCAGTCCTCATAAATTCAAATTAACTGGGGGAAGGGGAGTAATGAGCCTGTATTAATTGTTGAATGTGCCTGTGGTAACGAAGTTCTCTTCTTTATTGACTACAGAGCAATTAAATTAAGCTGTTACAAAGTGCTGCCTCCCCGAAGCCCTTTGCAGAGAGCTGATTAGCCAAATTGTTTCTTCAATTTAAGGAACAAAATTCCCAGCTCAAACTGGTTGAAGGTGGGGGGAGAGGTGGTGGTGACGGAATTAGGCCTGGTTTTAGTGTCTCTGAGAAGTCTTGGGTAGTGTGGAAATGGTGGAGCATAGGAGGCCCTTCTTCTGGCTTAGTTTGTGTGTCCCTCCGACTCCTTGATTCACCCTCTTTCTCCCCTTCTCTTTCCTCCCATCTTCACTTAGTTCATTTCTATATGGCAGCCACAACAGCTATAAAGAGAGAATACCGTTTCCTAGCTATTCTGGCAAACATTCCAGCCTCAAGAGCTCCCTGGGTCCAGTGGGCTCTGAGGTCCTTAGCCTTGCCTGGGCTCATGGAGCTGCTGGTTACCTGGCTGGGGCCAGTCTTTCTGCAGGATCAGGGCCAGCTGGGCAGGCGACCCCTGGGACATGGCAGGTGCGGCTGGTGAGAGGAGCCGTGGGTGGGCAGGCAGGCAGAGCAGTGTATTGAGGGTAGAATCTGAACTTGGTGAGGGTGAAGGTTTTGTGGGAAGCATAGCAGTTAGAAATAGATGCTTACTGAGCACTTTTAAACCTGGTCCGACGACTACATGAGCCTCGTCCTCATCCTCTTTGCTCAGTGTTAGCTGTCAGGGTGGAGTTTGTTCTCCTAGACTCCACCGGGGTGAAGTGTGTCACAGTGATCAGAAACACAAACACTAGTGCTGGCCTGATGCTGTCGCCTGCGTGGGTGCTGCCCTTGCAAGGTGTGGCTTGTGTAGGGACTTTCCTGAGTCTTTGATCTGAGATGAGGGTGCTGCACCCACTTTGTTAGCCTCACATTGTGTGAAGCCCTTTGGTGTCCTTGTCCCGTGTGACTCACACAAGCGGTGGGGGAGGGCACAGCTCACACATAGATAAGGTCATTCATAGGCTTGGATGTGAAGGCCTTGGTCAGGCCATGTCTAGACTCAGACCCAGTTCTGTTTGGCCCAAGTTCAATGGGCTAAAACCACCTGTGAGAGCCTCTAGGAAGGCTGAGAAACATAGTGGGGCCCCCTGCCCTGGCTCCCTCCCCCTACACAGTCCAGATCATGTTTAAGGGCACCATAGGGGCCATCCTTGTATTGGCAAGGGCAAGTGTGGGCCCTCCTGCACATGGCACATGGGTAGGGATATGAGTGCCCCTGTGTCCATGGCATGCTGCCTCCCTGCCTGGGAGCTTGGGTCTCCAAAGCATGGTTGATCATTCTGGCTCTGCCTCCAGATCAGGAAAAGCCCTGAAAGTCTTGTGGGGGCCCCTGGATCTATACAGAAAGAACTTTGGGGCACCTTCCAAGACCCTTATCCACAAACAGGTTCCTTCTCTCAGCCCACAGCTGGGAATCTGGGGCCTTCCTGAGCTTTGGGGTGCAGGGATGCTGATGTTTCTGGGGCTCCGTCTACAAGGCTGGGTGGTATGTGGTCCACCGAGGCCCTGCCATTGCTATGGAGAAGTGGCAGGATGTTGGGGTGTGGGTTTGCAGTGAGACAGGGTCTTAGTGCAGCTTCTGTGTCTCAGGCCTGCAGGTATGGACACGTTCAACATCTGGAACACCTGCTGTTCTACGGTGCGGACATGGGCGCACAGAACGCCTCGGGGAACACAGCCCTGCACATCTGCGCCCTCTACAACCAGGTCAGTGGCATGTACATCCCCACCCTCACCCTGGGACACACTTAGTATGGAATGGAGGGCCTGGCTGCCGTGTCTCAGGTGATCCTCACCTGGTGCCTCCATGGGAACAGTGCACTGACACAGAGAAGAGGAAGCTGTGGCCGGTGAGACTTAAAGTGGCCCCAAGTGGACCAGGGATGGTAGTCTGATCTCTCCAGTGCCATACATAGCCTTATGCTTGCCGTCGTCAGGAAGACTCAGAAGCTGGGGTCTCCTGTTCCCCTCAGCTTGTTATGGGAAACTTCAGTCACACAGAGATGGCAGCAGAGATAGAGTGGAGAGTCAGAAAATGTATTCATGTGGACATGGACTCAGGGGAATAACTTCCAGAGTCTGAATACCGAGCTCTGATAGCTCTGAGGTTTTATAGACAGTGTGGCAGGCAGTCTGACATCATCTTGAATTCACTATACTATGAGTGGGTTACAAGTTTCTAAGGTAACGTGATTTGGGGGCACAAAAAATTTCTAAGCAATAAATCAGTGATAAGAAAGTACAAATGTGGAACAGAATGCTGTTTGTTCAGGGTGTTTGTGGCTCTGTCTGCACTGGCCAGATATCATACAAGCAGGGTGCAGCTGCATAGATAGAGAGGAGACTCAGGGTCATGCTGTCTCCCTGGTGAAGCTTGTACAACAGACACTGTGTTGTAGACTATCATCTGAGCTCAGTCCTGCAGTCCTGTGGCCATGCAACCCTGTGTGCTTCCTTGTTCAGTTGTGGGTACACATATGTAGCAAAGCATCACCGTTTCAGTTTTAGGTACCCAGTTCTTTGGCATTTCTCTGAGTTGATGTTGTGCAGCCATCCCCTCTCTCTGCCTCCAGAACGTCACATCTTCCCAGATGGAAACTCTGTGCCCATGAAACATTGCCATCCTCTTTCCAAGCCCTGGTTCCCCAGCTTGCTTTCTGCATTTGTGAGTCTGGGAACTCCTGGGCCCTTCTGGAAGTGAGATCCTACAGGGGGCTTAACTTCTTTCACTCAGGGGTGGTGTCCTCAAGGTCCCACGGGCAGTAGAGAGCCTCAGATGCCCTTCCTTCTGAGGCTGACCCCTGGGCTACCACGGGGAAGGTCCTATCTGCTCATCATTCACTTTAGGTGGACACGTGGGTTACTCCACCTTGGCTGTTGTGACCAAGGCATGCAAATTCCTGCCCCAGCCTGTTTTTGGTCCTTGTGGGGAATGGCCAATAAGTGGAAGCTTGAAGCAAATGATTCACTGGGGAGCCCTCCCAGAGACACTTCAGTGCCTAGAGGAGCAACTCCCAGCCTGTGGGCACATGGGTAGGCATTGAGAGGAGATGAAGATGGTGTCCCATGGGACAAGAAAGGCAGTCTAGGATGTGGGTAGGATGATGGGGTAGGACCCAGGAGAAAGCAGGGTGTAGATACCCAAGGTTGGGTTAACCTGAGACATCTCTGCTGATGGAATTTGGGGCCCTCCTTTTTTCTTCTCTTCCTTCTCTCGCAAACTAGGATCCAAACCTATCACTCCCCGTGGGTCCAGGGGACAACTCAAACCTCAGTCCACATCCAAGGGGAGCTCTGTGTCCAGGTCACAGAAAGATCTATGTCACCAACCCCGGCCCTCCAGCAGTTCTGAGGTCCCACTTTGCTTCTAGCCCATAAACGTTCCCAAGTTGTTGCCCCTGAAAACTCCTATGTATTCTTCACATTCTAATTCTGAGAGGCCATACAGTCAAGCCTTCTTTTTTAAAAAAAAAAAAATTTATTAATTTATTTGAGAAAGAGAATGAGACAGAGAGAGGAGAGTGAGAGAGAATGGGCGTGCCAGAGCCTCTAGCCACTGCAAACAAACTCCAGATGCATGTGCTCCCTCCTCCTCGTGCATCTGGTTTACCTGGGTCCTGGAGAGTTGAACCAGGATCCTTTGCAGGTGAATGGCCTTAACCTCCAAGCCATCTCTCCAGCCCTCAAGCCTTCTTTTATATATGTATTATTCACTTATTTGCAAGCAGAGAGAGACAAAGAGACAGAGAGAATGGGCGTGCCAGGCCCACCAGGTGCCACAAATGAAATCCAGATACATGTGCCACTTTGTACATGTAGGTGGTGGGGAATAGAACTCAGATTATTAGGTTTCCCAGGCAAGCACCCTAACTGCTGAGCCATCTCTCCAGTCCTCAAGCCTTCCTTTGCCCTCCTGGTGGAATGTGTGGGTGCCTTGTCAGCAGACCAGTGCGTCATGTCTAGGCAAATGTGGTTGGGGGAAATGTTCAGCTGGAGAGTTTTACAGTGCCCTTGGCTTGCATGAGAAGCATGTGGAATTGATTTGCATGCATGCAGTGCCATGGCATGTGGATGCTGGAATCCTCGTAAGTGTGGGAGTACCCAGCAGCGTTAGAAAACACATCCTGAAGCTGGGCTGTTTCTGATGAAACATCTGCACCAACATCTGCTGCTTAAGGACTGTCTGAGATGGAAAAACATTCCTCAGTTTCCCCCCATATATTCCAAGCATATTTGTGTCTGTGTGTACCCATGTGTGTGTGTGGGGGGGGTATACACCCAGAGGTTGACATTGGGTGCTTCCTTGATCATTCTTCTCCTTATTCATTCTCTCCCTGAACCTGGAGCTCAGTGATTTAACTAGACCGTTAGCCAGGGAAGCCCAGGGATCCTCCTGTCTCTGCCTCCCCAGTGCTGGGATGACAGGTGTACACCTGCAATCCAAACTCAGGTCCTCCGTGCTTGTGCAGCAAGCACTTTACCAACCGAGCCACCTTCCCCACTCCTTGAAGCATATTCTGTCATGGAAAAGATAGGAAGTCATGGCTTCTGTCACTCCAAGTAACTGAAAAACACAATTTTTACTGGGAGGATGGAGGATTTTATTATTCAAGGTTAAAGCGTTCTGGTAGTCTATATTCTCAGCTATTTCTGGGGCTGGTTTTGCTGGGGGTATACCTCCACAGACCTCCTGGCTGTGCTGGTCATTTGCTGGCTTCCCAGCTGGCCCAGGGCTCCCCGGAAAGCCCTCCCCCATAGGCTGTAAGTTTGAATAGGTGTCAGCCAACCTTCTCCATCCTGGACCAGTTAATAAACACTACGTCTTGGTGCTGCATGAAGCCTGTGGCAACATGTCAGCTCGCAGCTATAGTGCAGAAGCAGCTGGATACAACAGTTCACTGGAGTGTGGTTGTATCTTGATAAATCGATAAAACTTTATTAGACCAGTAAGTTATGGGGCAATCTGGCCTGCAGGCTGTTTGCTGAGCTTTGGAGTAGAAGATGCACTTGCCTCTCCCCAACCTGAGTTACAGACACACCCCTCCCCAGGGCTGGGTGGCTTCCGAGAGCCTGAGCTGGTGTGGGGAGGGCTGTCCTTTCGGGGCTCATTGGGACAGCATGCTCCTGCCCATGTCCCTCCTCTGCAGTGGGGGACATGCCTGCGATTTAAAGCCTCACACAGCCTCCCGGGCTCACATGGAGCTGCCCGGGAGGGATGGAGGGCATGCCTATGCAACACCACACACTGATTTTCCTTCTCCAATGGTTCTGTAGTCCTGTGTCACCATCTTGCTGGCACCTGTGTCCTGACCCTTTCTCTCTGCACAGACCAACCCCAAAGTGGAGTCACACCATGCATGCTGGGGAGTGCCCTCAGGGAGGGACAGAGATGCCTGACTCAAGGGCAATATTTAGGCCAAGGTGTTCAGATGCAGCCTCCTTAGAGAAATAGGGCAGGACTCTGAGAAGGCCTGGCCATCTGGACGCTGCTAGGCATGAACTGGGACCTGGCAGTACTGTTGGGGAAATCTATTGTGTCTTTTGGGTTCCTCTGTTTCTCATCTGCAATGCGAGCCGTATGGGTGACTACAGGGTTGCTCAGAGGCTAGGGAACATAAACCTGAACTTGGTGATGCTTGGCATAGCGCAAGTGCTCAGCAGTGAGTGCTTGTAATGGTGGTGTTGAAGGTGTTGATGGCGATGATGGTGGTGGTGGTGATGGCGAAGATGGTGATATGAACACAATGAAGATGTGGGTAGCGATTCTTTCACTGACAGTAACTGGCTCCACAAGCCTCCTCCTTAACTCTTAAAGCAGCCAGGTGCGTGCAATGATACATGTGCTTTATCAATCTCAAGCAGGCCTTGGCGCCACACTTCTAATAAAGCATACTGTGATGGAAATATTCTCTCTCCTTTTATGCAATCAACTAATTAGGGCTTTGATTGTAAGCAGCAAATTGAGTCTAATCTGTGGGCTTCTTTGCCTCACGCTGGCTTCCTGAGAGCTCCAGTGGGAGAGAGTAGCCAGTGTTGGTTTTTCTGCCCTGGATAATGAAGAATTGGCAGAAGCTTAAATATCACAGGTTACAAGACCAGACCAGTTTATCTAGCAGCTAAACACGTGTGTACGCACATACTTTGAGAGTGAGCCTTTTTTAAGGGTCTTACTCTCTAGCTTAGGCTGACCTGGAATTCACTATGTAATCTCAGGGTGGCCTCGAACTCACAGCAATCCACCTACCTGTACCTCCCGAGTGCTGGATTAAAGGCGTGCACCACGGCACCCGGTTTGAGAGTGAGTCTTTTGATTCTAGTGACAGCTAAGCATGGAGGAGGGGGCTTTCAGTTTGTATCTCTGTGCCTTTGCCTTACTGTCCCACAGGGAACTCACCAACTCTGTGGCTGTTGCCCTGAGGCCATCTGAGGGTCATCAAGGCTGTGGGTCTCACTGAATGGCAGTGCCTACTGGGTCTTTCCCCTGAGACCTTGGAGAGACTTTGCTGTTTGTTTTCTTCACACAGCTCTAGAGACCCAGGCATAGTCCAGAGGTCACTCAGATAGGAAGTGGCCAGGCTTCTACTCGATGATCTGCATAGAGCAATGAGCCTGCCCCTCCCACAGAAGCCTTCTGTCTAGTGCCTCCTCCTCTCAGGTGCCCCCAGTCTGGAACCGGCACAGCCAGACATCAGTGCCTCGGGCTTTGGGCAGCTCCATCCATATGTTGGCTCCTTCTTATATCAGCTACAGGTGGAGGTCCTGGGGTCCCTGCTGGGTCACAGACTGGCCTGCCGCATCTGGCTCTCAGAGACTTCTGTCAGCCAGTCCACTCACCCTCTTTATTTTTTATTTTTTAGAGAGAGAGGGAGAGAAAGAATTGGCATGTCAAGGCCTCAAGTATTGCAATCGAACTCCAGATGCTTGTGCTACCTAGTGAACATGTGCGACTTTGCGTTTGCCTTGCTTTCGTATGTCTGGCTTACGTGGGATCTGGAGAGTTGAACATGGGTCCTTAGGCTTTGCAGGCAAGCGCCTTAACCACTAAGCCATCTATTCATCCCTCACCCTCTTTTTAAATGTAGGAAATACAGTATGTAAGCTATACAGTTCAACTATGTAGGGTGCACAGTTCAGTGTGTGAAGTACAGTTCTAGAAAAGAAACGCCCCCCCCTTCCACATGAGGCTGATTGGTTGATCAGAACTTCAGTGATAGTGGAGAGTTGGAATGTTTGCAGGTCCACTTCTTGATTATCTTTGTCCTTGATTTAGCCATTTATTTTCTACTGTGTGTGACTTAACATTTTGTAGCTATTAGGTAATCCTTTGGGAATGTACGAACAGATCTCCTTAGCTTCATCCAACCCAAAGGCTAAGACTGTCATCAGATAGCACCCGAGGCCTACAGCAGAGATTTCTCTGCTTTGCTGTGACCTGCCTACCTGATGTACCCACCAGTGTATTTGAAAGTTGGTTTATGACTCTTCGTTCTGTTACTATAAAAACTTCATGAGATCATTATCATACTGGAACGTGGTATTTGGGGTAACCTCAATCAGTGTTCCCAGGCCATGGTCACTTATATCTGGCCCCAGAATAAGCTGTCTTTTAGTCTCTTAAGGAGATAACTGTGTTTTTTATGAGGACAAGTGGCTACAAGTCTATGCACAAAGCTCTGTGCCCCTTGCTGGGACTGACATTAGAATGCTGTCATCACCCCAAACAGAAACCTTATACCCCATTTCCTGTCAAGCCTCCTGACTGTGCCAAGTACTCATTCACCTTCTGTCTCTGCATGTCCCTTGTCCAATCTGTTCTTCCAGCAGATCCTGGGAGCAGTGTTCCTCACCTGAGTCACACCAACCCCGGTACAAGCTCCCCTCCTGGTCTGGCAATGAGGTGGGGGTGTCTCGGACCCGTTACATTTCCCACAGTTCCCTGGGTGGGAAGCTGTTTTTTTTTTTTCTCTTTCATTCTTTCTCTTTCTATGTGTGAGACAGCGTGTCACTGTAGAGCCCTTGCTGGGATTCCAGATGTCCATCTCCATGCCCTGCTCGGTTCCTTAGTTCATTCATTCCTCTGGTGAACACTTGTCACAGTGTTGGGTCTGGGTTCATGTCAAGCATCTGGCTGTAGACTAAGTGAGTGGCTGAGATCAGCCCAGTGTGGGGTTTGTCTGGGCTTGCGTTGGCACCATCAACACCTAGGAGGAATTCATCATAGCTGGGTAGTGCCTGTCTTTGCTGGCCCTGCTGCAGCATGACACCAGAACATCAGCCTCAATCAATCATGCAAATGATTCCCCAAACAAGGATTTATTCCAACAGCCAATTTCATTGAATAGGCAAATTTATCTGTATTTGGTCATTGACTCTGTGGGAAGTTTTGTGAATGAGAGACCAGATAATATCATAGAGGTTCCATGAGATTACATCACCTAGGGATGAGGTAGACATCTTGGTTTGTCTAAGTCTACTCTGTGACCTTCAAACAATGGCAAAATTGCCCGAGTATGGTGCTGGGTGACATGGGTCTAGAGTCAGACTTCTGCTTCAATGTTCTACCCGCGGCCTTATGTGTGTCTGTGTGCATGTGTCCATGAGCATACATGTGCATGTGTGTAAGTGTAGGCCAGAGGACAACCTTGGGTTTCATTCCTCAGGTGTCAGTTATCTTTTTTTTTTTTTTTTTTTTTTTTTGAGACAGAGTCTCTTATTGGCCTGAACTCACCAAGTGGCCTAGACTGGCTAGCTAATGAGCCCCAGGATCTTCCTGTTTCTGCCTCCCCTGCACTGGAATTACGGTGCAGGCAACCACACTTGGCATCTTTCTGTGGGTTGTGAAGGTCAAATTCAGGGCCTCAGACTTGTACAGCAATGGCTTTGCTGACTGAGTCACCAACCCACTCAGCTTTGTCCATTGTACAGACACTTTCTTGTGTATACACTCCTGTTGAGACCTTCCAAAGGATTGTCAAGAAGTTCCCTGTCAACCCAGATACAAACAAATGGCCAGGGACAGATTCACTTTCACTGTGAATGCAGCATGAAGTGCCCCTCCCTTACACACAGTATGAAAGGCCTTTCTCCATGTCAGAAGAGGGGCACCTGCTGTTCTCATCCTAATCCTTTTCCCTCCTGGGAAAGGCAGCCACACACATACATCCTTCCAGAACTTATCTTTGCTTTTCTATGCTATAGATGTAGCTTTGGAAATGCAAATGAAATTAAACTGCCCTGTTGGTGTGAGCCTTGCCTTTTCTGCTTGGAAGCTCTTGGGTCTATTTCTTGTCAGTTTACATCCATTTACTTCGTTGGTCCTGTAACTGTCAAGGTACAGGATGTTCTAGAACACTCTGCATTCCCTGCTTCAGAACATGTATACTATATGGAGAGTTTCTCTTTCTTTCTTTTTGCATTTTACCTACCGTATTTTACCTGTCCCATATTTTATAGATGTGCATAAGCCTTTCTGTAGAATATCTCTTCAAGAGCCGTAGTGTTTGGTCATGAGGTGAAAGTATTTTAAACTTCTATCCATTCTATGATGCTATTGGCCAAAGCACTGGGGCTGACAGTGTCCAAGACCTGTGTGTACGGAACAGAAGCACGGTCCCGTGTTAACTTGGCAGACATGAGCACAAGCTTCCTGTGAGCCTGAACTTCCCAGCCTGTGTCTTTGGAGACTGTCCACGCTATTGTTTTACAAGCCACTGTCTTCTATTTGCAGGAGAGCTGTGCGCGAGTGCTGCTGTTTCGGGGTGGAGATAAGGAGTTAAAAAACTACAACAGCCAGACGCCATTTCAGGTAAAGAGAGCTCTCGGCAACAGGAGTCGTCAGCACAAGTGGTGCAGGTGACAGCTTAGAGAGTCTGCACATCGTGTTGACTGTGATGCCACAGGTGTTTCCTGGGTTGGAGGCTGCACTGGGTCTTTGTCGTGTTAGCACTAAAGTTTCTCATGCATCTCTGTTCACCTGTCCATACGGGCTTGCCAAACTGCATGAATAAATGAAAGGCTTATCTCTGTGGAGGGTTCTGGAAAGGCAACAAAGCTGTAGCTGGTTCCGTTTTGTAGCTTTTGAAAGCACTGTTGCCCATCCATCAAAGGAGGCAGGCATCATCATTGCCTCCAACATCCCTGAGGGGAGGGAGCTCACCCCCGCCACACACAACACACACATGCACACTGGGATTGGCCCCAGGCATCCAAGTTGGGCCATATAACCCAGGTCCTAATGTCTTAATCAACTGGGCAAAACGAATGCAACACAAAAGTTAGCATCTCATCCATTTTAAAGGACTTTAGGTTTACAATTTTGTGGCTTTCAATACACCCACAGTGGCACTGAACATCACTACTGTCTACGTAAGAACGTCAGCATTCTGTCCTGGATGATGGAGGGGTCATGAGGCCTCCCACTCTCCCTGAGGAGTTATTGGCAGTTAATGGTGGCTGGTGTGGGGGGGAGGAGTGTGAGACATTTTCATCATCAGTGGTGTAAGCCATGGCAAGTTGCCCGTGCTCCATTGAATGACCCTGACCCATGCTCATATAAGTAACCCTAATTAAACTCGTGGATCTCTCTCTCTTACTTAACACACACACACACACACACACACACACACACACACACACACACGGGCCTGGAGAGATGGCTCAGTGGTTAAGGTGCTTGCTTGCAAAGTCTAAGCACCAGAGTTCATTCCCTAATACCCATGTAAAGCCAGATGTATTAAGTGGCACATGCATGTGGAGTTTGTTTGCAGTGGCTAAAGTCCCTGGTATGCACCTACACACACTCTCTCTCTTTTTCTCATGCTGTCTCTCTCATGTGCTTTTTCTCTCTCTCTCAAATAAATAAATACATAAATAAATAAGTAAAACATTTATAAAAACATCAAAGTAAAGGAGAAATTACCTGCAAAGAGGAGTTTCAGTGGGAGGGGACAGTAGAAAAGGAAAGATAATAGGAGGGGATAATGATCAAAATATGTATACATGTATAAAAATTGTCATTAAATTAAAAAAGTCCCAGAAAAGTCCCCGAACACGGGACTGGAGAGATGGCTTAGCAGTTGAGGCATTTACCTGCAAAGCCAAACATTCCTAATTCGATTCTCCAGGACCCAAATAAGGCAAATACACAAGGGGCACTCGCATCTGGAGTTTGTTTGCAGTGGCTGGAGGCCCTGGCATGCCCATTCTCTCCTCTCTCTTTCTCTCTCTCTCTGCTTCTTTCTCTCTCCAAATAAATAAATAAATAAATTAAATAAATAAATAAATAAATAAATAAATAAAGTCCCCGAATAAAAGGACTTTTCATCACCTCAAATGGAATCTCTATACCTACTAATTGATCACTCCCCATTTTCTACCCACAATCCTTAGCTGCTCATCCATTTTCTGTCTCTATGGATCCATTTGTTTTGGTGTTCACACAAGGCGACCACACATGGGACTGTAGATTTGACACCTTTAGCTGCATGTGATGTTTCGAAGTTTATCCATATTATATTTCGTTTTTGAGACAGGGGATTCTTATGAACCCCCAGATGGACCCTAAATTCCTGGATCTTGCTTCGGCCTTCTGAGTAGCTGGGACTGCAGGAATGTCCCCCTGTGCCAGGCTACCCCATTCCTTTACATAGCTGGAAAATATTCCATTTTGTGGATATGAAGCCCATCTAATTTTGATACTTTTCACTAGAAATCAAATGAGTGTGTGTGTGTGTGTGTGTGTCCAGCAGCAGAAGCAGGGAAGATGAGGGGAGGAACTGAAGGGTACTTCAGAGGCCCAGGGTCTACTGTTACTAGGGCAAAGGAAGATTGTGTTTGGACCACCCTGCAGGGGTGGTAGCCCCCCTGCCCAGCCCTGGCATGGGCCTTTGTCACATGGGCCAGGAAGCAGGAGGCTCTTGTGGGCTGAATTGGTGGACTTGCTGGTGAGCAGTGGGGGCACATCTCCTGCGGGTCAGCGATGGAGAATGAGTCCTGCTGAACACCAGAGCCTTTGTCTCTTTTGAGCTACATGAGAGGAGGAGAGCAAAACCAGAGACAGGAGGCAGAGCCTGGAGACTCAGAGAACCTGAAGCTGGCTAGAGCTGGTATTGGCTGTCCCGGGCAGACCTGGCACTTGCTCGCACGTGCTCTGTGACACTTAGGGTGCCATCTCTGAGTCCTCAGGCTTTGTGTCCTCTGTGATTCTCAGGTGGACCCTCATGGCCCTTCCCCAGCATGTTCCTGAGCCAGGGGCCAGCTTCGAGGGTTTCATTTGTGGCCGAATAATGCATAAGGACATTCTGATCAACTTTGGGCCACACATGTGGTGGTCTCCTGAGATTATTATGGAGCTGAGAAGTCCTGTGACTTAGTGACTGCAGCCATGGTACCATCAGTGACACCATGTCACATGTGATTTCTCTGTGTGTGTGCTTACACTAATGTAACTAAACTCACTCTGGCGAGCTGGGCATGATGGTGCATGCCTGTAAGCCCAGGACTGGGGAGGCAGAGGTAGGAGGGTTAGTGGTTCAAGGTGTATTTGAGGCCAGCCTGGGCAAGGCCCTGTTTCAAATAAACAAACAAACAAACAAACAAACAAACAAACATCTCTCTGAACAAATTCCTGCTGTTAATGCACAGCCATGCTTTTGCACAAAGCTTCATACCAAGTCCCCACACTGAGCATTTGGACAGAGAGGGGTGAAGTTTTTCTTGTCCAGAGAGCAGAGAGGTTAGAGCCCTTTGCTGATGACCAGGTGTTTTGTCATTCTTCCTCTTGCTCTGTCTTGAAGTAACTGCCCAGTTGAGGGACCAGCCAGTGACAAAGGCTGCCTGGTGCTGGTACAATATCATGGTTCTAGAAGCAGCCATTTGCCAAGAAACCATCAAAATCCACTGCAAAGACCCCTCCTGTCCCTTTTCCTCCAGGGGCTTTTGAAATGTCTCTCCTTGGGATTGGGGAGATGGCGCAGAGTAAAGTGGTTGCTATGCATGCACAAGGACCTGAGTTCTAATCTCCAGAACTCACTTAAAAGCCAGGCATGACCAGATGCACAAAGGTGAGGCAAGTGCAAGGTCACACATGCCCACTAGGTGGTACAAGTGTCTGGAGTTCAATTACAGTGGCTGAGGCCCTGGCACACCAATTCTCTCTCTCTCTCTCTTTCTCTCTCTCTCTCACACACGCACACTCTAAGAATAAAATTTAAAAATAATTTTAAAGCCAGGCATGGCATAACATGGCAGAAACCTCAGCACTAGGTAGGTGGAGACAGGAAAATCCATGAGTGTTCAGTGGCTAGCTAGTATAGACTGCTGGTAAGCTCTGGGTTCAGAGACCCTGTCTCAAAAAATAAGATGGAGGGCTGGAGAGATGGCTTAGCAGTTAAGGTGCATGCCTGTGAAGCCTAAGGACCCCACTTCAATTCTGCAGTTCCCATATAAGCCAGATGCACATGGGAGCACATGTGTCTGGAGTTCGTTTGCAGTGGCTAGAGGCCCAAGTACACCCATTCTCACTCTCTCTCTTCCTTTCTCTGTCTCAAATAAATAAATAAATGAATAAAAATAAAATCTTAGAAAAGTAGGATGGAGAGTGATTGAGGAAGACAGTTTCCATTGACCTCTCACACATGCATTCTATACACATGTGTATGTACCTGCTTAAACACACATGTGCATGAACATGTATGCATGCACATGTCTTTCCATGTTTAAGAAAAAAAAAACATTTGGTTCTGGTCACCTGCCCATGGCTTTGAGGACAAGATCAAGGTGGTTTTGTCCTGTCCTGTGACCTTCCTCTTTTTGGGGATGTCCCAAGCAGGGTCCTCAAGATGTTCTCTTGCAGTGTTTGTGTTTGTGATGCAAATGATATGAGCTGGCCTTTGCAAGTTTCAAAGTCCATGTGAGACTGCATTGAAAACACACACACACACACACACACACACATGGCTCTTCTCCAGAAGCTTCTGAATGTAAATCCAGCCTCACAGGAGTTTGTCAGCATCAGGAGCTGTGGCCTGGGCCCTACCTCCCATCATCTCAGAGGTGACCATGGATTCTCTCCAACCCCTCCTGCCCAGGGAGCCCCACCCACCCCAGCCACAAGGACAGGACTGCAGTAGAACCCTGGCCTTGTCTCAACCCTGTGTAATCTGCTCCTGGGTGGAATGTCCAGCCAGCGACAGGAGTGGAGGAGGGGTCCAGCCCATGGGAAGGTGAGAACCTGTGTGAGGTACCTCATGGTGCTGACCAGGTCAGCACAGAGCCAGGAGGCCACCCCAGAGCAGAGGTGGCCACTTACCAGCTCCTTAGGGCTGGGTGACCTTAAGCAAGAAGATAAAATCTTGTTCATAGAAAGAGCCAATGTCGGGCAGCCACAGGCAATAGAATTGCCTGATGTGAGGAGAGGAGAAAGTGAGGATGGACGTGAAGGGGTGACTGTGCACTAGGATGCCTATAGGGAGATATGCACAGCCCCTTGGGGAGGGGAGGCTGTGTACACCTCATTCCTTGTGCACTCCGTCACTGAGCACTTCACTGACACCAGACACGCCATCTCTTCCCAGCACTGGCCAGGCTTTCTCCAGCAGCAAGGCGCCCTGCAGTGTGGCTCCTTCTGAGCCTCACTATTCAGTTAGCTCACTTCAGACACCAGCCACAGGCTTCTCCCTTACCGGCTGAAAATGGAGCTTCCATTGGTTCCCTCCTTGGGTTCATCCTGCTAGAGTGGCTCACAGAACTCAAAAGTGAATGTACGATTAAGAGTTTATTATAAACAGAGCTGCCTCGGGACCAGCCACGTGGAGAAGAAGGTGCTGAAGGGCTGGACACTCCCTGACCTCTGAAGCTGCGCCACCCTCTAGCCCCTCCGTGTCCCTCCCCTCAATGCAGAGGGTCTCCAAGCCCTGTGGTGTGGTTTTGTAGAGATTTCCTTCCTTTCTTCTTCTGTGTGTATGTGTGGTGTGCATATATGCATGCATGTTTGTGTGCATGTGAGAACAAGGTTGTGTGCAAGTGCACATGAGTGTGGATAGAGATGTTGAAGCTGTGTGAAGTTGTGTGTCCTCCTCAGTTGTTCTCCACCTTTTTTCAAGAAAGTATTTTCTAAATTTTTTTGAAGTATATTTTATTTATTTATTTAAGAGAAAGAGGCAGACAGAGAGAGAATGGGCATGCCAGGGCCTCCAGCCACTGCAAACAAACTCTAGATGCATGTACCCCTTGTGCATATAGCTTACGTGGGTCCTGGAGAATAGAACTGGGATCTTTTGGCTTTGCAGGCAAATGCCTTAACTGCTAAGCCATCTCCTCAGCCCTCAAACATTTTAAAAATATTATTTATTTATTTATTTGACAGAAAAAGAGAGAGAAAATGGGCACGCCAGGGCCTCCAGCTGTTACCAACCAACTCCAGACGCATGCATCACCTTGTCTGTCTGGTTTATGCAGGTCCCGAGAAATTGAACCTGGGTCCTTTGGCTCTGCAGGCAAACACTTCAACCACTAAGCCATTTCTCCAGCCCTTCATCTTGTTTTTTTGAGACAAGGTCACTGGCTGAAGCTTACAGCTCACCTATCAACTAGATTAGCTAGCCAGCTAGTCCCAGATATTCCAGGTCTCCGCTTCCCCAGTTCTGGGATTATAGGCATGTACCACCACCATCCAGTTCTTACATGGGATCTGGGGCTCCAAACTCATGTCCTTATGCTTGTGCAGCAAGTACTTTACCCACCGAGCCACCTGCCCAGACCTACCTGCAGTTTCCTTTCATAGGCATGATGGCCACATCACTGGCTATTGCTGACCAGCTCAACCCCCGTGCCTGGCTCTGACCCTGAGGAGAGGAAGAGGGGCTGGGCACTCCAACTCACTCATCCCCCATGGATGTCCTGGGACCAGCCTCATGCTTGGGGATGAGCTTAACCTCAGCCCAGGCATGGTGAAAGGGACTTGTGACAAATTACACACGTCACTCCTGTCACAGTCTAGCTCTTATGCTTAGGGGTGTGAGGAGCTGTGATACAGAAATGGGGACAAAAGATAAATACATATTTCTTGTCATCTATCAGGAAAACACAGGGCCAGGATTTGGGAAAGGGCCTGGGCATGTCTGAGGGAAGGCAGTGGCTGGGGGCAGCCTGCTGTCCCTGCCAAGGGCTCAAGGCTGGGATGCCATACATTTCTAAGTCATTGCTTTTCAAAGTTCTTCCGTGAGTTTTATTTGGGATTCAGACCCCGTTTCCATAGAAACAAGAATGTGGAAGTTGTATTTCTAGACGAGAGGACGGGAACTCAAGCTACTCAAAATGTGCCTGACAGACGATACATTTTCATGATGGAAAATTCATTGGGGTTGAATTCCTTGTCTCAAGGAATGTGCTTCAAGTGAGAGCCACTCTACTTGCGGGCACGGGGGGGGGCACGGCCAGCCAGCCTATATCCTGTCCCCAGGGAGACTGCATGAGGTGAAGAAGTAAGCAGAGACCCACAGGAAGAGAGCAGGTAGAAGAGCAGAGTGAAACAGAGGTGTTATCACAGGAGGTTGGCCCTTCTGGGATAAGTGCCACAGGAGGGGGCCTCTGTGTCACAAGAGTAAAAGGCTGTAAGAAGAGAGGGAAGCAGTGTCCTCTTAGGGACTCTGGGAGAAGCCCTTCTGGGATTGGCACATGCAGAGGGCTAGGGGTCAGCATGTGTCTGGTGTGCTTGATGGGCACAAGGCTAGCCAACTGAGGAGGCCTGGGGCAGAGACCAGCAGTGGTGGGGAAGTGAAGCAGGGCCATGTGGCTTGGTGGGGACTTTGGATGTGATTGTACGTGCAGACCCTCACAGAGACAGAGAAAACTCTCAAATGCAAATCGATCCTTCCATATGAGAACCTGTCACCACCCCACACAGACAACAGACTAGTCATGCGTGTAACATGCACCCAACCTCAGATTATGGACAAGGCATGTGGGCTCAGTTATATATCATGAAACCCAGTGTCTGACATGGTGGTGACAGGACCCAATACAATATAGTTATCACTTTTAGACTGGCCTTTTTTTTTTTTTTTTGAGGAAGAAAAAGGGAGAAAGAGAATTGGCATGCTAGGGTCTCCAGCTGCTGTAATGGAACTCCAGATGCATGTGTCCCCTTGTGTGCATGTGTGACTTTGCGTGCTTGTGTCACTGTGCATCTGGCTTATGTGGGACCTGGAGAGTCAAACATGAGTCCTTATGCTTCTAAAGCAAGTGCCTTAACTGCTAAGCCATCTCTCCAGCCCTGTAATATATATATATATTCTTTTTCCAAGGGTCTCACTCTAGCTGAGGCTGACCTGGAATTCACTCAGGGTGGCCTTGAGCTCACAGTGATCCTCCTACCTCTGCTTTCCAGGTACTGAAATTAAAGATGTGTGCTAACACACCCAGCTTGTAATTGTAATTTTTTAAAAAATACATATTTTTGTTTTGTTTTATTTTTAAAATATTCATTTTATCCATTCATTTATTAGAGACACAGAGAGAGAGAGAATGGGCATGCCAGGACCTCCAGCCACTGCAAACAAACTCCAGACACATGCGTCCCCTTGTGCATATGGCTTACGTGGGTCCTGGGGAATCAAACATGGATCCTTAGGCTTTGCAGGCAAGCGCCTTAACTGCTAAGCCATCTCTCCAGCCCTGTAACTGTAATTTTTAATTTTTAAAATTATTTTATTTATTTTTGTAGAGAGACACAGAGACAGACAGAGAGAGAGGGAGAGGGAGACAGATAGAGATGGGTGTGCCAGCAGTCTCTCAGCTGCTGTGAACGAAATCCAGATGTGTGCACCCCCTTGTGGGCAAGTGCGGCATTGCACCCTTGCGTCACTGCATCTGGCTAAATGTGGGACCTGGGGATTGGAACCGCTGGAAAACCAGCGTTCTTAGGCTTATCAGGCAGGCGCCTTAATCGCTAAGCCATCTCTCCAGGCCAACTGTAATTTTTTTTTAATTTTTTTTTTGTTTTATTTTTATTTATTTGTTTGAGAGTGACAGACAGACACAGAGAAAGAGACAGAGAGAGAAAGAGAGAGAGAGAGAGAGAGAGAGAGAATGGGCACACCAGGGCTTCCAGCCACTGCAAACAAACTCCAGGTGCATGTGCCACCTTGTGCATCTGGCTTATGTGGGTGCTGGGGAATCAAGCCTCAAACCGGGGTCCTTAGGCTTCACAGGCAAGCGCTTAACCACTAAGCCATCTCTCCAGCCCCCAACTGTAATTTTTAAAAGCAGGAAGTACAGCTCTTCAGTCACATTTCCTTGTACCTCAGATTCTCAGTGGCCACAATGCTGATTGCATTCTTCCAGAAGTCAGTTCCTTAATCTAGAACACTGAGGCGGTTCTGAGCCTGTGGCCCGTCGGGCTGTTAGCCTTGAAGCAACCCTGCATGTGAGCGTGTTAGTTACTTTTCCCATTGCTGTAATCAGGCTCATGCTAAGAAGCAGCGACTTAAGAGAAGGGCTTATTTTCACTCACAATTTGAGAAGGTGCAGTCCATGCTGGCGTAGTGGTGGGGTGGCTCATGGTGGTGGCAACAGGAGTGGGAAGCTCCCTGTTTCCATCCCAGTTGCATCCGAAAGGCCAGGAAGCAGTCTGAACTATAATCCTCAAGACCTGCCCCCCATGGACCCACTTGCTCAAGCTAGGCTGCGCCTCCTAAAGGTTCCACAGTTTCTCAAAACAGTGCCACCGGGCTGGAGAGATGGCATAGTGGTTAAGGAGCTTGCCTGCAAAGCCAAAGGACCCAGGTTCAATTCCCCAGGTCCCACATAAGCCAGTTGCACAAGGTGGCACATGCGTCTGGAGTTTGTTTGCAGCGGCTGGAGACCCTAGAGCACCCATTCTCTCTTTCTCTGTCTCTCTGCATCTCTCTCTCTCAAATAAATAGATGTCCAGCACTGAAACACCTCTGTCACACCCTCCAAGGCTCAGGGTCCATTGTGGAAGAGGTGGCGGAAGGAATGTAAGAGCACAAGGAAGGGTACGACTCCTTACAATGCAACTGTCCAGACAGAAATTGGCCTTGATATCCATGACCTCACAGTGCCTAGAAATACCTTCACAAGACCCTCATAATGGGAGAAAAAGATGATGACATCAAATTAAAGAGAGACTAATGGAGAGAGGGAGGGGATATGATGGAGATTGGAGTTCTGAAAGGGAATGGGGGAGGGGAGGGAAATATCATGGCTTATTGTCTATAAGTATAGAAATTGTCAGTAAAAATAATAAATAATAATTAAAAATAATAAAATTAAAAATAATAAAAAAAACAGTGCAACCATCTGAGGACAAGTGAATCAATGGAGGACGCATCTCATCCTAAACCATAGCATTGAGTATGTGTGTGGATGGGGAAGCCTCGTCAACTGCAGCAGATTGGGGTCAGGTCAGGGACATTTTCCAAGTTATTGAGATGGATATGTAGGGAAAGCAGAGAGGCATTTGTTCCTCACTGGTGACCGTGTCTACTCTGTTGCTATGAAGGTCCTAACTTGGGGGCCAAGTTTATTTAATTTTATTTGAGAGAGATCATGGGTGTGACAGGGCCTTCAGCCACGGCAAATCAACTCCAGACACATATGCCACATTGTGCATCTGGCTTTATGTGAATCCTGGGGAATTGAACTCAGATCCTTAGACTTTGCAGGCAAGTGCCTTAACCACTGAGCCATCTCTCCAGCCTGGGGGTCAAGTTTAGTTACTGTTGAAGGCTGCAGGCCATGAAGACAACAGCTATGGGGTCCACAGGGGAGAAAAAAAGGAAGAGTCGTTATTTCCCTCTGAACCCCCTCCAGGTGTCCCTCCCTGTGTGCTCATGGCCTAGGGGACAGACCACAGTCACTCAAGTTTAGCGTTCTACAGAGTCCTCCCAAGCAAAGTTGCATACAACTACCATGACCCTGCTTCCTGGCACACCTGCTCAGGCCTGACTTGAGCCTAGCGAGCTGAGTCTGTGAACCACAGCTCTCTGCGCACACGCACATGCGCACACGCACATGCATGCTTGCGAGAATGTCGCCTCAGTCTCCAGGGGCTGCGTGCCAGGACCAGACGCACTGCTCCATCGGGTGGAAATGGAAGAAAAGTGGTCAGTCATCAGTGCACACAAGTAGGAGGTAGAGAAGGAAGAGGGGACGAGAACTGGGTTAAGTTGAAAGCAAGGGGTCACCTTCCTGGCAGCATGGAATAGCTCCCCCTACCCACAGCAGGAAGAACTGGCTGGCCAGAGCTCAGCCCATTGGAGACTCCAGCTGCTGTGTGAGGCAGGAGGGCAGAACACTGACTGATACTGTCACCTGCCTGCCCTGTGATCAGGCTGGTGGGGACCTTGCAGATTCCCAGCTTATTCCTTTCCCGCTTTCATGTCCTCATGTCCTGCACACAGCCGGGCCTCCCGCCTTCACCCAAGCACACCAAATGCATCCATGTTCCAGAACCTTTGCAAGGGCTGTTGCTTCTGTGAATAAAATCTTTCATCCAAGGCACCCAGAACTCATCTCCACAGCAACAGCCTAAGAGGAAAGCCCAGTGGAGAGATACCTGCTGCCCTCCCCAAATACATATTCCTTTCTGTGGGTCAGCACCACTTCATGTTGGAAAATGGGGACAGACATGAGCACCTCCCACCGTGAAAGGAAGACACACAAAGAAAGACAGGTAGAAGAGCGAAAGAAAAGATGACGTGGGAATGGAGACAATGTGGGGTACAGAAGTGACCCTCCGAACTTTCCACCTACGGTCCTCAGCGAAGGAGCAGATACCCTTCCATGACATTGGACATACTGGCTTCTCAAGAGCAATTAATGTTAGCAAAGTGACAGCATCAGCCGGGGAAACGCCAGTGTGGGGGAAGGCCGGAGCGGTGGTTTAATGTCTGAACAAGGAATTTCAGAGGGAGTGGGCAAAGGAGGGAGAAGAAATGCACAGACCCTCGGGACATTGCCCTTGAGGGGAAAGCATGAGGTCCTCAGTCCCCAGAGGCCTACTAGATTATCCAGTAGACATCCCAGCAAGGACCAGTGTTCCAAGGCCCCAGAGCCCTGGAGTAGAAATAAGATGGCTGCTTTGGCAGTCCGCCTTCGCCCCTCACTGGTGAGTGTGTCTACCCTGTGGCTGACGGTGGATCCCGGCTTCTTCGGCCTTCAGAGTTAGATGGAAGGTCAGCAGCCCTCCAGGAATCCTGCAGGCCTTTAGCACCAGGTGGTGACTGCTGAGGCATCCAGCCTCGTGGACTGATCTTCTACTGGTTCTCAGCCTCTCTAGGCCATAGACAGGTATTGCTGGACTAGTCAGCCCTGCTGTGTAAGCCAATCTACCAACCCCCCTTTGTAATATGAAAAAAGAAAAGAAATAAGACTTCAATCGTAAATGTTTCCAGAGAGAAAACTTCAAGCTGATGTGGAGGATCCCAAGATGGATACTCGGGCAGCCACCAGAAGGCTCCTCACTAGGACACCACCATTCTTCTTCACACACAAGAGGAGAGGACAGCACGTGTCCTCATATCATCTCCTCCTGGGCGCCTCCCTTGGGGCTACTGTAGGCTGCTTTCCCCCCAATGAGGGATTGAGGTGAAAGCATTCATCTCTGCTTCCTGACTATAGATGCAATGTGACCAGCTGCCTCGCTCCTGCCACCACACCTTCCTTGCATGATGGACTGTATCCCCTCACACCATGAACCCAAATCACCCCTTCTTGTCAGGTATTTTGTCCCAGCAACAGGAAAGTAACTAACACAGGAAGGAAGATGGTGTAGCTGGTGATTGCTCTTAGACATTCACAAATGTGCTGCTTCTACCTCAAGTATCTTCCTGAGTTCAAATCCTCAAGTTGCATTAAAATGGAACCATAACAAAATACCACTGCTGGATATATATATGTATACATACATATCACTACTGGTGTGGCGCACAAATAGCAGACATTTGTCACTCACAAGTTTGGAGGTTGACCCCCAAGGTCAGGTTCCTGCTGACTCACTTTCTCATTGTGGCCCCATGTGGCTTGCAGATAGTCTGCCACCTTCTCACTGTGTCTCAAATGGCAGGGAGAGTCAGCTGTGAGGTTTCTTCCCTCCAGGAGATCATCCTATCATGGGTCCCCACCTTCGTCACCTCACCTGACACTGGGAGTGCCTGGTTCCATCTCCAAGCACCACCACATGGGATTGGAGCTACTGCTGCCCTTCAGGCCACAGAGGTCCAAGTGGTAAACTTAGGGGAGAGAATTCAGGCCACGAATGTGAAGGCATTCTCTCCGTGTTCTGTAGTGTTTGTGCTAGCTGTGCTCTCGTGATGTCTCACTGTCCCTGTGCCGCCCGCTTTCCTTCATCATGGTTCTAGGAAGAGATGTGTGGATATGCAATGGTGTCCATGGATTACTAGGCACTTGGGTCAAAGACTTCCCAAGTCAAACCATGCAGGGACACTGGCAAATCCAAGCACCAGGAACAGGGATGTGACACACTGAGTGTGGGATGGATGGAGCCTGTCCTGCTATCAGAACCTGGAGGCATCTGCTCAGGTGGTTGGTGACATGTTCAGAGTCCAGGTGGTCATGGCAAAAAAGGCCAGCATATCCAATGCTATGACTCCAGTCTCCAATTCAAAAGTCATGACTGGGCTGGAGGGCTGGCTTAGCGGTTAAGGTGCTTGCCTGCAAAGCCAAAGGACTCAGGTTTGATTCCCCAGGACCCACGTTAGCTAGATGCACAAGGGGGCGCATGCATCTGGAGTTCGTTTGCAGTGGCTGGAGGCCCTGGCACGCCCATTCTCCCCTCCTCTCTTTCTCTCTGTCAAATAAATAAAAAATAAAGTCATGACTGGCAGTGACATTTCAGAAAAGGTGATACGGGTCAGAAAACCTCAGAGAACAATAGGCGGCCTGTTCTGGGGAGGAGCATAGTTTGTACCAGGAAGTGTGGAACTGACGAGTGTGGTGGGGACGCATGCAGCTCACATACATCCTCATTTGCTTGGTCTCGAGCATCTTTTCTGAAGAGGGCCATGGGGGACTCTGGCTGGGGTGGTTAACTTCTGTCAGGTGACAAGGATGTCATGGCTCACAGCCCACCAGGCCAGTGCCAGCTCTGTGAGGAGGCTAAGGTGGAGAGTCACTCCTAGGATGGTGTTCGGTTGTACCATGGTTGTTGGAAACCAAGATGACTATCAGCAGATAGAGAAATGGATAAGGCACACACATGCCGATTAACCCTTTCACCTGTTGCAGTTGGGGAATTGGTTCAGTGGTAGAGTGCTTGCCTAGCCAGTGCAAGACGCTGCATTCGGCCGGGCGTGGTGGCGCACGCCTTTAATCCCAGCACTCGGGAGGCAGAGGTAGGAGGATCGCCGAGAGTTCAAGGCCACCCTGAGACTACATAGTTAATTCCAGGTCAGCCTGGACCACAGTGAGACCCTACCTTGCAAAAACCAAAAAAAAAAAAAAAAAAAAAAAAAGACGCTGCATTCGGCCCCCAGCACCACAAGAAAAACAAATTCATCTGTTGCTTCAAAGGTATCTGGCAGCAAGTAGGGTCAAGCTTAAGAGTCATCTTTTCTTTTTTCTTTTTTTTTAATGAACATTTTGAGATTAAGCCTTTAGAGGTTTGATATTTAAGAAATGGTATTTATTCAAGAGAGAGAGAAATCCCAGCCAACCATGATATTGATAAGGTCAAACCCATCTCAATTAGTGGGAGATAGCAGCCCTAGTGCCAGGAGGGGTTCAGCGCAGCAGGGACAAAGGAGAGTCCCTGCTGGATGTGAACCCCAAGCTGTCTGTGACCAGCACCTCCACCTCCGTGCTTTACTTGAGGTGATTGACGGTGGGGTGGGGGTGGGGAGCAGCAGCTAAGGACACTGGTCAGCATCATGGAAGAACTCTTAGAGGCACAGTGGTGTTCACCTGTTATCCCAGCACTCGGGACACAGAGGCAAGAGGACCACTGTGAGTTCAAGGTCAGTCTGGTCTACCTTAGCAAATTCCAGGCCAGCCAAGACTACACTGTCTCAGCCAACAACAAAGGGGGCTAAGGAGATGGCTCACATGGTAAAGTGCTTATCATGTAAGCGTGAGTACTTGAGTTCAGATCCCCCAAATCCTGCGTAAAAGCTGGTTCTGGCTGCATGTGTTTGGGGAGGTGGAGACGGGATGATCCCTGGTACTTGCTGGCTAGCCAGTCTAGTTCAATCAGTGAACTCCAGATTCAGCGAGTGACCCTGTCTCAAAAAAACCAAGATGAGAGCCGGGCGTGGTGGCGCACGCCTTTAATCTCAGCACTCAGGAGGCAGAGGTAGGAGGATTGCCAAGAGTTCGAGGCCACCCTGAGACTACATAGTTAATTCCAGGTCAGCCTGGACCAGAGTGAGACCCTACCTTGCAAAAACAAAAAAAAAAAAAAAAAAAAAAAACAAGATGAGGGCTGGAGACATGGCTTAGCAGTTAAGGCACTTGCCAGCAAAGCCGGAGGACCCAGCTTTGATTTTGCAGTACACATGTAAAGCCAGATACACAAAGTGGTGTGTGTGTGTGTCTGGAGTTCGTTTGCATTGGCTAGGAGGCCCTGGAGTGCCCGTTCTTTCTCTTTTTCTGCCTCTGCCTCTCTCTCAAGTAACTAAGTAAATAAAATATCTTTAAAAATAAGGTGGAGAGCAACATCAACCTCTGGCTTCCACATACCTGCCTGCACACTTACATGTGTACCTGCATACACAGGTGTGCCCACATGCATATGAACATGTATATACACATAGCTTGTATATACCCACACAAAAAAAAAAAAAGAAAGAAAAAGGATACTGACGAAAAGAAAATAAAAATGAAGAAAGCATTTCAAAGGATTCCTTCTAGTCCTCAAACTTGGAGGTTTTAAACACATTGCCTAGCTGTCTTGTCCTGGGAGCCTTCACATCGTGTGGACAGAGCCTGCGTTTTTATTCATCTGTGAAATGTAGTCATCTCCTCAGCTTGGGCCTGGCACAGGACCTGTGTGCTTGTTTGTCATGCGAATGGAAAATAGAAGGCAGCCCAGATATTTCCCTTTCAGACAGCAAAGAATCGACTGTCTCCAGGGCACTGGGAAGATGGGTACAAGCCATAGGGATCCTGTGAGGCCAATTCTGGAATGCTCATCTGTGTCCTGGCTATGACTCTTGCCATCATGCCCAGCTAACCATGTGACCAGAGCCAGTTTCCCCCAACGTGGGGCTAGTGTGCACAGCCATGTGACCATGGAGGAGCCTAAGACAGCATACAGCAGGGCCATGCTTAGTCTCTATCTCCATCTCTGGCAAATGCAGTTCATTCCAGGAAAGCATCAAGCCTCCCGGTCAAGCCCAGGGGTCACATGACAGACCCTGCTACATGGAACCAGCCCAGCTCATCTCCTTGGTAACTTCTCTGAGCGTCAGGTCTCCATCTGCTACACGGAGGTAGTCCTTTCCTTTTGGGACATTCTTAGAACGTTTTTGAAAGCCTTTAGAATGAGTAACTATGGCCACCAACTGGCTGTGGATGAGGGGACATGATGTGGGTCCCCACCGCTATTCAGGACTCAAGAGTCCACAAGCTCTCAAGACTTCTGTCAGAGCTGTGGAAACGCAGGTGAGCCTTAGCATGCAGCCCTCCCCAGGAGCTGCCCAAGTGTGCTGCATCCCCCAAGCAGAGGACCTGTGTGGGTGGTCTTAATCCAGGGACATTAACCTTTCGGCTATATGGCCATATCTCACCAGCCCTCCACCTTACGCCTGCTGGGCTCAGACTGCTAGCTGATGTTTCTGAGTCATTTGACACACTTACAGAACATCTGGGAGCAGGTCATTCTGCAGTGACAGAGCCCCAGCTCTCATAGCTCCCCATGGAAAAGCCACACTGCTAATTGACTACAGGCCATGTCTCTTGTACTCATGACTCCCCCCAACCCCGACACACATACAATGACCAATGCTAATTGATAGTATTTGGATGGCTTTTGGGGACTGGCCTCCCCATCATGGGGCACATAAGATCATGTGCACCCACGTTAGTGGTTGGCTTCAGTGTCATGAAATTTGGTCACTACAGTTATGATAAAAGCTAGGAGAGATGATTTGAGGGTGATCTGATATGGATTTAGCAGGCTTGCATCTGACTTCTGAGAGCCAAACCAAAGATGGAATAGGGAGGTCTCTCATGGTATGACAGTTAATATTTCTGGTCATCTTTTAAAAAATATTTTATTTATTTATTTGAGAGAAAGAGAGAGAGAGAGAGGAGAGAGACAATGGGCACTGCAGGGCCTCCAGCCAATGCAAACGAACTCCAGATGCATGTGCCTCCTTGTGCATCTTGCCTACGTGGGTCCTGGAGAATCGAATCGGGATCCTTTGGCTCTGCAGGCAAACGCCTTAACCGCTAAGCCATCTGTCCAGCCCCCTTTATGGTCATCATGATTGGATCAGGAATCAAGTGAGAGACACACCTCTGGGTGGTCTGTGATGGCATTTCCAGGGAGGATTAACCAAGGGAGAAAGACCGTCCACCCCCTCTCCAAGTGGGCAGCACAGAGATAAAGAAGTCCCAGGAAAAGCCATGTATTTGGCCTCCTGCCTTCATTCCTCGCTGGTGAGTCATTTACCCTGTTCGGTCTCCAGCTTCTTCAGCCTTCCAACATGGGCTGAAAACCAGCAGCTCTCCAGGAATCCTCCAGGCCTTCAGCGTCAGATTGAGACTGCTAAGGCCTGCAGCCTCATGGACTGAGCAGCTACTGTAGCTCTCTCTCCAACCTACACATAGTCATTGTCGGACTGCCCAGCCCATATGGTATAAGCCAATCTAATAAATCCCCTTTGTAATATACATCCATTCGATAGGCTCTGTTCCTCTAGAGAGCCCCACCTAACACACAAGGAGAAGGACTTAGTCTCTGAAGGCCCCAGGGCTGTGTGCAGCTGAGTACATGTTGGTCCAATGTCACTTGGGCAGTACATGGATTCTGAGTTTGCAGTAAGAAGTGACCACATGGATTTAACTTAAAGCATGTGATGTTGCTTTTTAAAAAGACAAACTACACTAAGCACACATGGTCACCATCTCCATGTCCTGCTTTTCAAATGACATTTGAAATTCAGATTTTTTTCCAGTTGAGCTAAAAAATATATATAACATACAGCACCGTGTAATTGTTTTAAATGCATGGTTCAGCAGCATTAAGTAGGTGTGAACATTCACACTGGAGTGAACATCTTCACTGGTGTGAAGCATCAGACAAACAAAAAGCGTTCATTAGCATGGTCAGGAGCCCCAGAAAGTGGGAAACTCAACTGAGGGCTTAATTCAGGGGCTTTAAGTATGTAAGGGGCTGACATTATCCATAATTGAGAGTGTCCTAAACGGATTGATTGTTTATTGAAAGTTTAGCAGTACAAGAGATCTTTTGTATTGAGGAGGGAACAGAGAGTGAGGCAGGCTGATCACAGAAGCAGTAATTAACTGCCTTGGCAAACCACAATGTTGGCGGATGAATTCCCAGAGCCCCAACCTGTCCCCAGTCATCTGTGTAGTTTCTCAATCTCTAAGCCAGCCACTCAGTTTCTAAATTTCTTAGCTATATAATTCCCGGAAGTGGGGGATTTCTTCCTCATTTCCCTCCTCTCATAAATTGCCCCAGCTTCTGTTGGGATTGGAGCCAGCAGATGCCACAGCCAGATGACTCGGGCAGGGACCATGTGGTGGTGACCTGCTCGGTAAATAGATTCATCTGCTATATCATAAAGCCAGCCTAGGGGCCAAATGGATTTCTAAATGGTTACAGACACGTGTTCTGGTTTTAGAGGAAGAGAGAGGAAGTAGGGTTATCCCCTTTTGCAATCTTGGGTTAGAATTTGGTCATCTACCAAGGGCCCCTTTTCCCTATTTGTCTTCCTAGCTAAGGAATGGCTAGTTCTTAGAGTGTTTTAATCCCTCCCCCCTCAGAGTCCATCCTAACAGCTGTTGGGGGCAATGGGGCCATGTCCAGTCTTTACTGCTTTGTGCTGATAAAGGGGTGATGTGAGGCCATAGCACTTAGGGTTCCTCTGGAGGGAGGGCTACCTATGAACTCATGGTAGAACACCCTGGCCTGGTGGTCAGCTTCTGGATGTGGGCGTGTCTTCTTGTAGTTTTGGCATTGGAAACTAACTGTAAACTGAAGCACACATAAGGAAGCATTAGTAACATCTTACTAGATGATCGAAGTTCATCTGGAGGTATGGAAGATGTGATAGGGTGAGGCAAGGATGGTCTGTAGCCATGTTAGAAGTGGCAGACGATCAGCGTCTTTGGGGTTCCCATTAATATCCACTTTCAAGCCTTGGAGGGTGATCCTTGCATCTCAGGTAGATGGAGTCAGACTTCTGTAGGACCATCTGAGTATGGACTGACTGTAGATGAGAGGAGGCCAGGTTAACATAACAGGTGTAAAAATCAACAGAATTATTATTACCAGAAATGAGAGGCATCCTTTACTATGAAATTCTAGAAATCTATTTCTGGAACTGTTTACCAAATGGCACAGTGGTATCTGACATGGTATGAACCTGCTTTTGTGGCGCTTGTGAAGCAGATGAGACATTAGCAGAACACACACATAGCATTTAACCTTGGTCATGGTAAGGATGTCACCACTAAGTTGTTATGAGCACCTCAATCCAAAGTCACAGCCATGCTATTTTGGACAGTTGTCACTGCTATCATTTAACATTGTAATTCAGAAGCGAAATTGTCTGGGCTGTGTTGTCCAAAGCCTTTAAGATATACTTTACTTTCTGGATATATTTTTGTCTGTGAGTGCTCAAGACCAAGCAGATAGTCAAAATTTAATTAAGTATGTACTTTTGAAGGTCAGTTGTGGCTCTTTTGGAGAGAGTTTAGGGACTTGGGAGAAGCTCTGTGGCTCTCTCAACACTTTTGCCATCTGCTAGGATGAGTCATGGCCACGCCACGCTGACCATGCACTTCCCTTGGAAGCACTGAGGACCTTTCCCTCTGTTTTAACTCTCCTCTTCCAGTACTGTTTGGAGTCTGACTGCTGGGCCTCCCCTACCCACTCTGAGGAATAAAATAGGTGACTTACCAGGGTTGTAGATCACACTGGAAGTGTTCCATCATCTCCTGTGGCCTTTTTGGACTTTAGAGCAAGAAGCAAAATTGGTTGTCCTTTCAGCTGATGTCTTCACTTAGCTTTGGCTACTATTTATGGTTATTAAGCATTCAGAAGAAAACCAGCACGGAGCATAGAGCAGAGGGAAATTTTTCCCGGTATAGAGGAACTCTTTATCTTGGAAGTGTTTCTCATCTTTAGTCCTCTCTCCATGGAACGTTCTCATGAAGCACCCAGTGAGAGTTACATGGAAGGTTCTCATGAAGCATGCAGTGACAGTTACAAGGAAGGTTCTCGTGAAGCATGCAGTGACAGTTACATGGAAGGTTCTCATGAAGCATGCAGTGACAGTTACATGGAAGGTTCTCATGAAGCACAGTTACATGGAAGGTTCTCATGAAGCATGCAGTGACAGTTACATGGAAGGTTCTCAAGCACGCGGTGACAGTTACAAGGTTCTCATGAAGCATGCAGTGACAGTTACATGGAAGGTTCTCATGAAGCACGCAGTGACAGTTACATGGAAGGTTCTCATGAAGCACGCAGTGACAGTTACAAGGAAGGTTCTCATGAAGCACGCAGTGACAGTTACACGGAAGGTTCTCATGATGTGCAGTTACGGAAGGTTCTCAACAGTTACACGGAAGGTTCTCATGGTGCATGCACGACAGTTACACAGTTTCATGATGCACGGAAGGTTCTCATGAAGCATGCAGTGACAGTTACATGGAAGGTTCTCATGAAGCACGCAGTGACAGTTACACGGAAGGTTCTCATGAAGCACTCAGTGACAGTTACATGGAAGGTTCTCATGAAGCATGCAGTGACAGTTACACGGAAGGTTCTCATGAAGCACGCAGTGACAGTTACATGGAAGGTTCCATGGAAGGTTCTCGTGAAGCATGCAGTGACAGTTACAGGGAAGGTTCTCATGATGCACGCAGTGACAGTTACACGGAAGGTTCTCATGAAGCATGCAGTGACAGTTACATGGAAGGTTCTCGTGAAGCATGCAGTGACAGTTACATGGAAGGTTCTCGTGAAGCACGCAGTGACAGTTACATGGAAGGTTCTCATGAAGCACGTAGTGACAGTTACAAGGAAGGTTCTCATGAAGCACGCAGTGACAGTTACACGGAAGGTTCTCATGATGCACGCAGTGACAGTTACACGGAAGGTTCTCATGAAGCACGCAGTGACAGTTACACGGAAGGTTCTCATGGTGCACGCAGTGACAGTTACACGGAAGGTTCTCATGATGCACGCAGTGACAGTTACATGGAAGGTTCTCATGAAGCTCGCAGTGACAGTTACACGGAAGGTTCTCATGAAGCACGCAGTGACAGTTACATGGAAGGTTCTCATGAAGCACGCAGTGACAGTTACATGGAAGGTTCTCATGAAGCATGCAGTGACAGTTACACGGAAGGTTCTCATGAAGCATGCAGGGTCAGTTACATGGAAGGTTCTCATGAAGCACGCAGTGACAGTTACACGGAAGGTTCTCATGAAGCACGCAGTGACAGTTACTTTGGTGTGGTTGTTTGAACTCATAAAACAGGAAGGGCTCAATGCTGAGTTGCATCCCTGGAATTGCAGAATTGTTTTCCGCTCCTCTGGAGCTAGAGTTCCTTGAGCAGGGTCCTAACTAGTTTTTGTTTTTGTTTGTTTTCCCCTTCCAGTTAATACACTCATGAACCAAATTGTTAGGTAAGGGGGAGACAGCACGAGAAAACAGGGACATCTCCATTTGTTCGTTCCCTTCCACCGTCTTTGAGACAGAATCTCTTGTCACGGCAAAGTAATGATGCAAGATTTCGGGCACAGAGAAGGATTAAATTCCACAAAGATCTAAGAGATCCCAGGCCTGTGGATCCCACATTTTGGGTCCTTTGTCCAGGTTAGCAAAGAATTGAAAATGTACTTTCAGAGTGGGGTAAATTATGAATTATAAGATTTACTTTAGGGGGAATTAGGATCCATAGGGAAGGCTAACAGAGAGGCCCAAACCAAAGGTAGGTTTTCCCCCTTCCCAAAAGGGAAGGGAAGATGGAGAAAATCTCTCCTCACATAGGAAAAAGTCTGAGTATACACACACACACACACACACACACACACACACACACACACACACACAGCATGAGACACACACCACACAGCATGAGAGTCCAAGTCACAAGACCCCCCCTTACTTTGGGGGTCAGAGAGAATTAAGAGATAAAGGACTCAGAGCTTAAAGACATCACCCATGTAACAAAGTGAGAAAGCATCTGAGACAAGAGGTAGGTAGGAAAGTGCCCATACAGAAGACGAGAGGAGACCAAGCAAGACTTACACGTGTGTGTCCAGAGGGATCCAGAGGAAGAAGAAAGCTTTACACACCTGATCAGGCTCCTTGACATGTGTCAGACATCCAGTTAGGATGAGCCTCTTCATCAGACTCAGGTGTGTAAAGGAGAGACCTGATTGGTTGGTGGACTTAAGAGACTGACTCAGGAGTGGTCAGCCCGCAGGTGGGTTAGCTCAGGGAAACCTAAAGAAGCAGGAAGCACTGTTGAGTCGTTGCTTTCAGCCATCTTAAGTGAAACGGGATCCGATATGGGTTCTAGTTCTCCAGGGCAGGCAAGGTGGCGTCTCCTTGGGCCTCTGTCCCTGGCTGACTGCTTGTGAAAGAAGTTATCTTGCTTTTATTTTACTTCAGAAATACCAGTCTAGCCAGCCTGTGAGCTCCAGATTCTCCGGCTCTACCTCCCATTGCCATAGGTGCGTAGGAATCACAGATGCATGCGCCACTTTGTTTCCAGCGTTATGTGGGCGCTGGCTGGCAAGAATTGAACCCGGGTCAGTAGCAAGCATCTTGAACCACTGAGCTATCTCTCCTTTATAAAATTTTTATTTGTGTGTGAGTGTGCACAAGTGTGTATGCTTTTATTTTTAAACAGTGGCCATCCTAACATGTGTGAGCCCATGCTTTTGAAAAGGTGCCTTTCAACCACTTTGTGTCTGTGCTAACTGCCAGGACAGCATTGTATAGCAGAGGGATTGTGAGGAGACTCCCCTGGAGTCAAGTGCACCCACAAGGGCCTTGGGACCTGACTGCTTCCCAGCCACCTCTGCCGTGGTGCTGTGCAAAGTTCAGTGAGATCACACTCTCTCTCTGGAGTGCACCTCTGCCCACACAGAAGGAAGATAGGTCCAGAGGCCCAGCTGGGTCTTATATGGGCAGGTTGAGACATGCATCTTCCTCTTATCTCTACATAGTTTGAATGCTAACCCTGTGGGGATGGCAGGTGCAAAGACCAACCCAGCCTGCTGCTGTTGGGTCTGACAGTTCCTTATTCCTCTCATTCCCAGTCTGCGTGAGAGAAGTCCTCACCACAACTGAGCCAGGCTTGTAGATAAAAACAGTACATGCAGAAATTAATATTTCCCATTGGAACAGGGTGCTAAGGGTCCAGGAAAGTCCCTGAGCCCCAAACCATAGGTTCACTTCTAATTTTAATCAAAGAATCAAATAAAAGACTGAGAGGAATAATTATTAATTTACTATATTATTTGAGGGAAGTTCAGAGCCAAGGAAAGGCACCCACGTGGCTAGAGATCCCATATGGAGGCCCTGGGGAAACCGTGGAGAAGAAAGGAAGTTCAAAGAGCTCCTGCCAATGTGAGTATCTAGAGAGGGTAAAGAGCCCATGCGGAGAGTAAGGGCTAGGGGGCCCTCCCCTCAGCTCAGCCATGTTGAGCCTAGGCTGGGGAAAACTTACCAACAACTGGAAGTTCCCATGTGGTCATTCAGCTCAGAGAGTTCGCAAAGGTATTTATAACCTTAGTGTGGTGGGCTTTGTCTTCAAGCTCACGTGAACCAAAAGGACAACTGATTGGTTAGGGTTAAGGGCTGTCTCAGGAAGAGGCTAGCCAAGTTCTAAGGTCTAAGCTTGACAAACCATAGTGTAAAGACCTCTCTCCCAAGAGGGGCTCAGGTTGCTTGTGGAAAATCAGGTCTAGGGAACTAAGCAAGACATAAGAATCCAGATCATCCTTTGACCTATAGCAAGGGCAGATTGTCCTGTCCTTTTTACTTTCAGGGGCCCAGTCACCCTAACTTTCTATTCCTTCTCACCATGGCTCCCTAGAAACTATACCTGCATTTCCTCTGAGGACTTTGAATGGTTCAGAGGTTCAGGTTTCCCTCCCTTCCTCTCTCCCCTCCCCCAACCAGCCAATGGCAGCACTTTTGGAGTATATATATGGCCTTTATTTATTTGAGAGAGAGAGAATAGGCTCGCCAGGGCATCCAGCCACTGCAAACGAACTCCAAATGCGTGCACCCCTTTGTGCATCTGGCTTATGTGAGTCCTGGAGAATCGAACCAGGCTTTGCAGGCAAATGCCTTAACTGCTAAGCCATCTCTCCAGCCCAATGGCAGCACTTTTGCCTCCAGCCAGATGTCTACATAGTGTTTCCTTTCTTCCACAAACATGAACATCCTGGTTGTGATTGAAGGAGATGCTCCCCACCCAATTCCAGTGGGAGATGCAGAGCCCTGAAGATGATGGTCCTGTGAGGCACAGAGAAAGACCCTCAGAAATTGGTACTAAAGACAGTATGGAAAGACTTTCAGAGTTCCTTACAAATGTTTGCTCTGCTAATTTTGCATTTCTGGGGTTTTAGCAGGCAGGATGATATGTTTTTCATTCTCTTTGTAAAATGTTAAAAGGGTGATTTTCATTCTGGAAACATAACAGCGGTGGTTAAAAGCACATATCTGTGCAAAAGAGATGGTCCTGAGGCTGGGGATGTGGCTCAGTTAATAGAGTGATTTCATGGGAGCTTTAAATTCCCTCCCCAGCACAGCATGGTGGTCAACGCCTGTAATTCCAGGTGGAGGCAGGGGGATAAGAAGTTCAAGGTTCTTCCTGGCTCGTAGCCAAGGCCCGCATGGGCTATGTGAGACCTAGTCTCAAAATAAGAGGACTGGGGAGATGCCTCAGGGGTAAAGTGCTAGGTACACAAGCATGAAGACCTGGGTTTTTAATCCTCAACCCCCATATAAAATGCCAGGTGTGGTGCCAATCAACACTGGGGAGGCATAGACAGGAAATTGCTGGGCCTCACTGGCTAGCTAGTCTAGCAAAAGTGGAGAGAAGTTGGACCCTGGGTTCCACATTAAACACACACATCCTCATACATGTGTACTCATATACATACAGATGTGTACAAATACATATACACACACACAAAGAGAAAGAGGGTGTATTTGAGCAACAAACAAGTGCTCTTGAGATACCACACCTCACTGCCAGGATGGGACTGAGGCACCAACCCCTGCATCACCCTGTAGTTCAGCTTTAGTTGTGGCTTTAGTTCAAAGTCTGCCTTTGACATAGAGACAACTTTTATTCCTTCTTTTGCTTTATTTTTATTTACTCATGTATTCATTTATTTGATTTTTGAAAGACAGACAGAGAGAGAGAGAATGAGTGTGCCAGGGCCTTTCAGCTGATGTGTGTGCCCCCTTGTGTGCATGTGCCACATTGCAAGCTTGTGTCAGTTTTGCATCTGGCTATGTGGGACCTGGAGATTTTGAACAAGCATTCTTATGCTTCACAGACAAACATCTTAACCACTAAGTCATCTCTCCAGGCTATTTTCTTCCTTCTTTTGAAAAGGTAGGCTGGTTGTGGTGGGGCACACCTTTAATCCCAGCACTTGGGAGGCAGAGGTAGGAGGATCGCCATGAATTCAAGGCTACCCTGAGACCAAATAGTGAATTCTAGGTCAGCCTGGGTTGGAGTGAGACCCTACCTCAAAAAAAATGAATAAATAAAGGTAGACAAGGGGCTGGGGAGATGGCTCACTTAAAGACATTGCTGTCAATACCTGCTGGCTTAGGTTCAGCCAGATGCACAAAGTGGTACATGCATCTGGAGTTCATTTGCAGCTGCAAGAGTTCCTGGTGCACCGTGCACCCATACTTACTCCATGTCTCTGTTTCTCTCTCTCTCTCTCTCTGTAAGTAAATAAATACTTTAAAATATTTTTAAATGAAAAGGTATGTGAGGTTTTAAAGATGATCTAAGAAGGCTGACCCTGATGACCTGCTGGCATCATCACTGCCAGAAATCACAGACAAAACACAATGGACGCATCTTCTCCATTTGTCCTATTGTGGCTCAGCCAGGCCCATGGCTGTGACAGGATGCCTCAGATGTTCTGCCACCTTCCTAGGACTGTGGTGGGGGAGGCAATGGTCTTACCCTTGGTGTCCCAGTGCTAAAAGACAGCTTTACTGAGATAGAAATCACACACATTTCCACATTTAGCATGTGTAACTCGGTGGCTATGGTATAGCCACAGTGCAGCTATCTTGGTTGTCAACTTTAGAACAGTCTTATCCCATCAAAAAAGAAATTCTTTGCTAGGCACAGTAGCATACACCTGCAATCCCAGCACTTGGAAGCTAGAGGGAGGAGAGTGAGTTCAAAGTCATTCTTGGGCTATGCTGAATATTTCACATCAATGGAACCCCACAAATATACACAATAGAAAGTGTATATATTATAAAGGGGATTTATTAGGTTGTCTTATGAAGTAAGGCTAGGTAGTTCAGAACTGGCTGTTTGTAGACTGGAGTTTCTGAGAATCTGGTAGCTTCTCAGTCCATGAGGCTGGATGCCTCAGCAGTCCCAATCTGGTGCTAAAGGCCTGGAAGTTCTCTCAAAATATGCTGGTGTTGAGTCCATGTTGAAAGGCCAAAGAAGTTGGAGTGTGAGGACGATGGAGGTGGTGCTACAGCAGCAGGGATAGACAAATTCACATAGAAGCAAAGACGTGCACACGCATATTGCTTTTTCCTCAGACCTCTTTGTATCTGGGACACCCATTGGAAGGTTCCCACTTTGAGGGCAAGTCTTCCTAGCTCGGTTAAATCTCTCTGGAAATACCCACGGTAACATGCCCAGGGGGTGTCTCCTAGGTGATTCTAAATCCCATCATATTGACAATGAAGATTAAACGTCACAGTGGAGGTATGAAGAAGGCTGTAATAACACTAAGACATAAAAAAAAAATGACTTGGAGAGAGGGAGGGGATATAATGGAGAGTGGAGTTCTGAAAGGGAATAATGGGAGGAGAGAGAAATATCATGGTTGATTGTCTGTAAGTATTGAAGTTGTCAATAAAAATTTTAAAAAATAGCCGGGCGTGGTGGTGCATGCACTCAGGAGGCAGAGGTAGATGGATTGTCATGAGTTTGAGGCCACCCTGAGACTACATAGTGAATTCCAGGTCAGCCTGAGCTAGAGCGAAACCCTACCTCACCTCCCCACAATTAAAAAAATTAAAATAAAAAATAAAAAATAATAATGACTAGTACCACTTGCATTAGTCAACATAGACTAGGTTGTGCATGGTGTGACTTTAAAATGTGGAGTACCCCATAGGCTCATGTGTTTGTGATTAACTCTCATATTTAGGTCCCAGCTGGTGGAGCCTCTGAGAGGTGGAGCCTTGCTGGAGAAGGTTGTCACTGGTGGTAGACCTTGAGGTATATTAGTCTAGCCCCCCTGGGTGTTCATAACAAGCTCGCTCTTTCTCCTTGCTCTCAGCTGATAAGATGTGATGCATAGCTGTTATTGGTATGCTTTCCCTGTCATGATGAAACTTCTCCTTGAAACTGAGTGCAGCCACCACCAAAAGCTACTGACTCAGTGGATCGTGCCTGGGAAGTGATCAGTGCACTTGGAGGGCCAGAGTTGCCTGAAGCCTTTCAGAGCCCAGGTGATTTAATGAGTTCCAGGCACCAGACAGAGAGCTACAGGAGTTGATTTTGTCTCGCTGCTTTTCTATCTTGCATTGGTCCAGTTTTTCCTTACTGTATCCCCATTCCTCCCTTTTGGAATGGGAATATTTACTCTGTGCCATTATGTGCTCACAGTTAAGAGACTGTTGAGTCTCACTGAGACTTTGGGTTGCTGACAGTTGAGACTTTGGACTTCTGAATGGTGTTGGGACTTGTAAAAATTATGGGGATATTAACGTTCAACTGAGTACATTTTGCATTGGCCATGAGTCTAGGGGGCCAGGGGCAGAATGTGGTATTTTGAGAGTTTCCCATAGCTTCATGTGTTTGTGGGTAAAGCCTCATGCTTTGTTCCTAGCTGCTGGGGCCTTGCTGGAGGTGTGTCACGGAAGGGCAGATCTTGAGGATTATTAGCTCAGTGGTTATTCAGGAGCTCATTCTCTTTTCTCTCTCATTGATGATAAGTGATGTTGTTATCCAGCTTCATGGTCTTGCTATGCCTTCCCTGCCATGATAGAGCTTCTCCTTGAAACTGTGGTTCAGAAATGAACCCTTTCCTTCCATAAGCTGCTTCTGGACGGGTGTTTTGTCTAATCAGTGAGAAGATAACCGCTACACATGGTAACAGACATCCCCACACTTCCAGTGGCTTTCATCTACCTGCTAACTATGTCTAAAGCTCAGCTGTGGCTTTGGTCTAGTTTCTTCTGCCCAGGATCTAGACAGAAAAAAAAAATCCCACTGTTCTCTGGAAAGAGGTGGCATGGGACAGGTGACAGGCCCTGGCATCAGTGGAGAAAGGAAAGACACTGTTCCTTCCACAGGAAGACCCTAGTCTGAACATGGAGAGCAGAGATGTATCATGGTTGTTATAATGAAGGGTGTTCCTCTGAGCCTAAGGTGACCACCAGCCATCATGGAGCAGAGACTGCTGTGGTGGCCGATAGTAGCATCTACAGTGCAATCAACCTTGCAGTGGTTGTCGCGCAAAAGGTACAACTTGCAATTCCATAGCCAGCTCAGCCCAACTGAGTCATATATTTCAGCATGATGATTCATTTTCATTGTCATCTTGATTTGGATTAAGAAAAACCTAGGGCGTTAGTGAGGCACACCTTTAGGGGTTTCCAGAGAGTATTGACTGAAATACAGGAGATCCATTCTGAATATGAGCAGTACCACCCCATGATCTAGGATTGATTATAAAAGGTTGAACACCAGCATGAGTCTCCTGGTCCACCAAGATGTGAGAAGTGGCCTTCCACTGTCACAAATAGGAGCAGAACCTGCCACCATGCTTGCCTGTCATGATGGGCTATTTCCCTTGAACTGTGTCAATAAACTCTCCCCCCCCCTTTTTTTTTTGGAGAGAGACACAGAGACAGAGAGGCCTCTCAGCCGCTGTGAATGAACTCCAGATGCATGCACCCCCTTGTGGTCATGTGCGGCATTGTGCTCTTGTGTCACTTTGCATCTGGCTAAATGTGGACCTGGAGATTGGAACCGGGTTCTTAGGCTTAGCAGGCTGGTGCCTTAACTGCTAAGCCATCTCTCCAGCCCTCCCTTTGTTATTCTTGTCAGGTATTTGATCGTAGCAGTGAAGAACAGATTCTAAAACATGTTCACTAGACTAACACCCCCAAGAAGTCTACATCCAACTCACCCAACTCTGTGAATGTGTGGTTACCCATAGCCAAAGAGACATTGTAAGTCTTGAGATGGGACATGACCCTGGATGCATGTGACTGCACGGGTCCTTGTGAGAGGAAAGCAGTAGTGTCAGAGAAGGAGGTGTGGTACTGGGATATGCTGGAAGTGGTCCTTGAAGATGGAGGATGAGACTGTAAGTGAAGGGATGTAGTTGGCTCTGGAACCCAGAAGCCTCTTGCTCACATCTCAGAAGATCAGGATGCAGAGAGAGATGAATGCTGGTGTGCAAGCATCTTTCTCCTGTTTCCTTTTTTATTCATGTGGGAACCCCAGTCCATAAGATGGTGTCACCCACATTCAGGGAGGGTGTTCTCACCTTAGCCAATCTTCTCTGTAAAAGGGAGGAGAGATGGATTCTGTACTGTAACCTCCAGAAAGAACATGACCGTGCTTTGCCAGGCTGCCATTATGTAAGGCTTATGACCTCCAGCACTACAGAATAGGTGAGTGTCATTACAATCCCCTCCATCTGTGGCCATCTGTTGCAGGAGTTCCAGGGCACAGACACTTAAGTCCTGGCTATCTAGTCTGCACAGGCACCCTATCGGGATGTCCTGTGTGGTGGTTTGAATGTAGAGTGTTTCCCATAGCTTCATGTGTTTGTGATTAAGCCCCATACTTAATCCAAAGCTGGGGGAGCCTTTGGGAAGTATGTCATTTGAGGGGGTGGACCTTGGAATTTTAGAATCCAGCTCCACTTACCCGTACTAGCTCAGTTCACTCTTGCTACTTCCTTCTTGATATTGATATGAAGATGTGAGACAGCTGTCTGTTCCTATTAAGCTTTCCCTGCCATGATAAAACCATCCCACAAAAAATGTAAGCCAAAATTAACCCTTTCCTCCCATAAAGCTACCATGTTTGGGTGTTTTGTTTCAGCAATGAGAATATAACTGCTAACAGAGAATTGGTACCAAATGAATGGTGGGACTAAGGCTGCAGTGAACGTGACCATGTGGTTTTTAAGCCCTTTGAAACTATTTTATGGTAGAAATATGGAAAGATTTGGAACTTTGGATTAGAGAAGCTGTACAGTGCCATCAATAGAATGTAATGGGGCACTGGTGAGACTTTGAAAGACCAGAATGCAGGAATGTGGAGGCTTGTCTTGTAAGGTTTCAGAGGGACCAGAAAGGGATTTATCAGGTCCTGCAGTAAAGGCAGTTTGTGTGATAGTCTGGCTACATTCTGTGTGCTGAGAGGTTGAGCAAAGTTGAATTGAATCGTAAATGGAATGGTGCATTGGTGGAGGAAATCAGAGCAGAAGGATGCGAAAGATGTAAAATATGGCACAGAATGAAGCAGGAATGGGTTTGGGTACTAGAAACTGCAGCCACTACAGCTGCCTTTGTTAAAAGGAGATTATCACCATTGAGGATGGGCCAGCTGCTCTGCACTGGGATTTTAGGATAAGTGTTGGATTCTTTTGAAAGGAGGGGGGCTGAAGGAAGAGTGTTTAAGGAGTTTCCAGCTTCTCAAAATCAGGCTTTAAGCTGGGCGTGGTGGCACATGCCTTTAATTCCTGCACTTGGGAGGCAGAGGTAGGAGGATCGCCTGTGAGTTCAAGGTCACCTTGAGACATGACAACACAGTGAATTCCAGGTCAGCCTGGGCTAGAGTGAGACCCTACCTTGAAGAAACAAAACAAGACAAAACAAAAACAAGAAAAACAGGATTTATCCCCGCTGATTAACAAATTTGGCAGTGTCATCCACCTGGTACTGATTTTAGAAGGGGGAGAAATACAAGAAATAGAGGGTAATTGGAAGCCGGGAGTGGTGGCGCATGCCTTTAATCCCAGCACTCGGGAGGCAGAGGTAGTCGGATCACAATGAGTTCGAGGCCACCCTGAGACTACATAGTGAATTCCAGGTCAGCCTGAGCTAGTGGGATTCTATCTCAATAAAAATTGGAAAAAAAGAAAAAAGAAAGAAAGAAATAGAGGGTAAGTGGAAGTAATTGGATTGTTATACAGTTTTGGAAATGGCTGCTGAGGTTAGGTGATGTGAAGCATGAACTGTAGCCTCTGCATGGAGATCATGTGGGGCCATGACATGGAGCTGAAAGGTGAACTGTGGGTTCAAGTGGAGACCCCAGGATGCTGAAGATGCCAGGATTATGGGATAGCTTCCAAGGAAAGCTGCTGGCTGAGGTGTATTCAGCCCAGGAAACAAGCAGCACAGCTGGAGGGAGGAAGTGCTCAAGCCTTTTGGAGACCAGAGGATGTCATCATGAGTCCCAGATGCTGAGCATAGAACTGTGGGATTTGACATTTGCATCGCTGTATTTTTTTTTAATCTTACATTGATCCAATCTCCTCACAATGCCCCCGTTCCTCCTTTTTGGAATGGGAATGTTTACCCTGTGCCATTACGCATTGGAAGTACACAACTTAGGCTTTAATTTTTGCAGGGCTCATGTGTAAGAGACTGCGTTGGGTCTCAGGAAGACTTTTGGTTTTTGAACAGTGTTGGGGCTGGTGAAGACTAGGAGGACTGCTCAAGTTTGACTACATGCATTTTGCATCACGAGATGCCAACATGGTGGCTTAAATGTAAACTTTCCTCCGTGGCTTCCTGTGTTTGTGCTTCTGCCTCGTGCTTAATCCCCAGCTGGTAAAGACTGGAGGTGGAGCTTTACTGAAGGAGTTGTGTCACTGTGGGTGGGCCTTGAGATTTTAGAATCCAGACCCACATGCCTATGCCAGTTTAGTCTACTCTTGCTACTTCCTCCCTGCTGTTGACATGAAGGTGTGATGCCAGCTGTCTGTTCCCGCCATGATGACATTCCCCCTTGAAACTATGATTCAGAATAATCCCTTTCGTCCCACAAAGCTGCTTCTGGTCAAGTGTTTTGTCCCAGCCATGAGAAAGTAACTGTTCCCACCACACTGCACAGAAAGAGGTTGAATTCCTGCGATGGGGCACACCCAAGTGTCCTCCTTACGCCTTTCTGCAAAACACTTTCAGGTCATGATATGAGCATAGTGATTGCCTGGTGACCATGGGTTAGCCGTTCTCAGAATCACCGTGGAATAGATGAGTGATCATGCCTGGCTCCCGTCATTTCCTGTTCTGTTGGGCTAGCTGCTCCAGATCTGTTCCTGTTTTTGTCTTCAGCCTCCCTGCCTGAGTCTTTAGACTTTTATATCCAAGGTGCCGGCCCCACCCTCCCAGGCGTAACCTGAGTTACTTTGGGCTCACCTTGGTCTCTTCTTCAGTGGGCACCTCTTCCTAATCCCTCCTCCAGCATGGCTTAGTGTCAGGGTATCAAGAGTGACTTCCTGCTGCTAGGGTCATGGACTTATCCTTGTCTGCTGGCACTGCCCAGCCTGTCCCTGATCACACCCTCCAACTTTTGCTGTGTTTTTCCTCCTTTGGTCCTATACCTGCCCACTGGGTCCTATTAAAGAGATGTTTTCTCTTCTGAGGAGAGCTCCCACTCCTCACCCTGTCTTCTCTCCACTGGATCCTTTTAAAGGGATGGTTTCTCTTCTGAGGAGAACCCTCACTGCTCACCCTGTCTTCTCTCCACTGGATCCTTTTAAAGAGATGTTTTCTCTTCTGAGGAGAGCTCCCACTCCTCACCCTGTCTTCTCTCCACTGGATCCTTTTAAAGGGATGGTTTCTCTTCTGAGGAGAGCCCCCACTCCTCACCCTGTCTTCTCTCCACTGGATCCTTTTAAAGAGATGTTTTCTCTTCTGAGGAGAGCTCCCACTTCTCACCCATCTTCTCTCCACTGGGTCCTATTAAAGAGATGTTTTCTCTTCTGAGGAGAGCCCCCACTTCTCACCCATCTTCTCTCCACTGGGTCCTATTAAAGGGATGGTTTCTCTTCTGAGGAGAGCCCCCACTCCTCACCCTGTCTTCTCTCCACTGGATCCTTTTAAAGGGATGGTTTCTCTTCTGAGGAGAGCCCCCACTCCTCACCCCTGTCTTCGCTTCATCACAGGGCCCTAGGAGCTGCCTGTCCTTCCCGATAAAAGCAAGCAGGAAGCTCTTGCACGCCATTCCCCATGAGGGCCTTTCTGGGGGTGATGTTGCCCTGGTAACCACACTACACAAGACCTTAGGATGCTCTCCACCATCCCTGATCAGTGCCTTATTGGCCCCTGGTGGCTGCTCCTCCGTGAATCAGTCTTCAAGACTGGTTGACCAGCTGTCTCCACTTCTGTCCTTCAGTGTTCTCTGTTCCAGCAGATAGGCCTTTCCTTCCAGACACGGGGATCCCAGCCCTGGAGTAGCCACAGGTTCTTTTTTTAGATGGGAAAGGTACTGATAGCAATACAGGTGTTCACCTGGGTTTGGGAAATGTTGTTTATGCTATTGAAAGGTCTTCTTATTTCTACTTATTGGTAGAACCTTTCTGCAAAAACACTTTCTGGTCATGATATGGGCATAGTGATATGGGCTAACCATGGGTTAACCATTCTCAGAATCACTGTGGAATAGATGCATTTCTCTTTATTGGTAGAAACTAATAAGTATTAAAATATATCAGTGTAGGGCTGGAGAGTTGGCTTAGCGGTTAATGCGCTTGCCTGCAAAGCCAAAGGTCCTTGGTTCGATTCCCCAGTACCCACATAAGCCAGATGCACAAGGTGGAGCAGGCGTCTGGAGTTTGTTTGCAGTAGCTAGAAGCCCTGGCATGTCCATTTTCTCTCTCACACTCTGCCTCTTTCCCTCTGTCAAATAAATAAATTAAATTAAATAATTAATTAAATAATAAAACATATATCAGTATATATTTATATGCCTATATAAATTATTGATATCCAATATAGATTGTGCTTTAATGGAAATAAAGAAAATTGTTTATTCTGAGCTCTATATGAGAGGCCATGGCCTGGCCACATGGATTCAAGTTGCCCTATGTGATGTGTCCCATTATGGAAACAGTGGATCAATTTATTTTTTTATGTGTGTGTGTGGTGTGTGTGCATGTGTGTGCATATTTATATGTGTATGGGCACATGCATATAAGTGTTTTTAATGCACATATGTGTGTACATGTGTGGAAGTCAGAGAACAAACTCAGGTGTCATCCTTAGAAATACCATATTCCTATTTATTTATTCATTTTTAGAGACAGTGAGAGAGAGAGACAGACAGAAAGAGAAAGAACTGGTGTGCTAGGGTCTCAGCCACTGCAGTTGAACTCCAAATGCTTGCTCTGCCTGGTGGTCATGTGTGACCTTGTGCTTGTGCATCTGGCTTATATGGGATCTGGAGAGTCAAACATGGGTGCTTAGGCTTTGCAGGTAAGCACCTTAACTGCTAAGCCATCTCTCCAGCCCTATACTCCTCTTTTTGAGACAGGGTGCCTTGTTAGCTGGCACTTACCAATTAATCTTAGGCCTGCTGGCCAGAGCTCTAGGAGTCCTACTGTCTCCACATCCCCAGCATTGAGATTCCAGGCGTGCACCACCACACCCAGCATTTACATGGGTTCTAGGGTTCCAACTCAGGTGCTCATGCTTGCAAGGCAAGTACTTGACTGTCTGAGCCATCTCCCCAGCACCAGATTACATGGACTTTTAGAGCCATAGAGCAAAGGAATTGTGAGTTAACACATTTAACAAATGCATTGGCAGGGGGAAGGGGGGCATCAGCTAAGTGAGCTACAGCGGAGTGGGGAAACCTCTTCTATGACTCTCAGATGTTCCCTTACGACATTCCATATTTAGGAATATGGAGGTCTGTCAACCTTAGCAATGCATTCTGAGAGGAGTACATTAGGTCAGATCCAGAAGGTGAACGTAAGTGGCTGTTAGAGGGGGTAAGACAGTCCAAGGTAATTTTGGCTTTCAACATAGAACATTTTATCTCTGCACAGTGTCCTCAGCCAAGGTCAAACACTCTGTGAAAGTTTTACTACAGATAAACAGTTTCCTCAGAGAACTGCTGGTGTGTGTGTGTGTGTGTGTGTGTTTGTTTGAGTGTGTGTGTGTTGACTGATACCATATATATGGAGAGAAGAAAGAAGCGAAAGAGAGATTTATGACAAGGGAATTAGTGATCATGGGTGCCGAGAGGCCCCGCCTTCTGCAGTGGCAAGCAGGAGCCTCAGGAGAGCAGGTGCTATAACTTTTAGGCCAAGTGCAGCTGAAGAGAATGTTGAGGCTCACACTGTCAGGCACAGCCAACCCGCCAACCATGCCCTCAGGGATTGGATGGTACCCATGTACTTGGGGAGAGCCATCTGTTTAGAGTCCACCACTGAAATGCTAATCCCACCCAGGGCCCCTGATGGTCAGTGGGCAATCTTTGTGCCTCAGTGAAACTAACCATGGAAGTCCTGACACATCTCCTGCCTCAGCCTCTGCCTAGGTCTTCACTGAAGAGGTTCCCACACCTTTCCTTGACCTCCCAGAGCAGGGGAGCTGTCCTTTCCCAGGCGGCTAGCTATCTGGGAGTCTCTTCCAACCCTCGGGCTCCATCACCTGCTGGCCACATCAGCCTCTGGCCTATGCCTTGGTCCCTGAGAACAGAGTCGCTCTCCCCTTCCTCCCACAGTTCTCATGGCCACCATATCAGGCAGAGAAATGGCCCCTGGCATGGAGTGGGAGGGGTAGCATAAATGAAATTATTTAATTGCAAAGTCTTCTCTGGAGCCTGAATTCAGAACCTTCATGAATATGCAAATGTTATTCCGAGTTAGCCATGCTCAGGGATTTTTATTTATCTTAGCATCACGGGAAGTATTCTTGTTTATAAAATAGATTCTGAGAATCCTTTGTCTCCACGTGTTTCTTTAGAGTCTATTTCTTCTTACTGTGGGTCCTCTCTTTTTTTTTTTTTTTTTTTTTTTTTTAACCCAGAAGGCAGCATATTGAGAGGTCTTAAGAAGTATTGGATCATGGCTGCCTGGTGCTTGCTCTGTTTCTTCCCAGGGTGGCATTTCTCCTCTCTGGGCTTGGTCTTCCTGTTTTCAGCAGGTGGACAGGGATCAGCCACGAGACAGAACAGAGAGTGGAGAGTCATGGTAGGCTGTGAGGGTGGCCTGCAGTGGTGGTAAGAATGGATAGCTCCCAATTGATTCAGGAGTTTATGAAAAGCTTATAATCTGATGCTGGAGAGATGCCTTAGTGGTTAAGGTGCTTGCCTGCAAAGCCTAGAACTCATGCTTGAATCTCCAGGTCCCACATTGCCAGACGCACAGTGATGTAAGCACGCAATGCCACACGTGTATATAGGGGGCGCCCACATCTGGATTTCATTCACAGTAGTTGAAGGCCCTGGCGCACCCATTCTCTGTCTCTCTCTCTCAAAATAAAATTTAAAATTCTAAAATAAAAAGCTTATAATTTGGAGCCGGGGGTAGTGGCGCACGTGTTTAATCCCAGCACTTGGGAGGCAGAGGTAGGAGGATTGCCGTGAGTTCGAGGCCACCCTGAGACTACATAGTTAATTCCAGGTCAGCCTGGGCCAGAGTGAGACCCTACCTTGAAAATAAAAAAAAAATAAAAATAAAAATAAAAAAGCTTATAATTTGGACCTCCAGCCACCTGGCTAGAGGAAGCGTCACTTTGGGTGAGACCTAGGGTCCAGCCCTAAGGTGTGGGGGTGGATTTGGAATTCCAGCCTAAGATTTGCAAAGTGCCTGAGCTTCTCTAGAGCTCCTGAAGTGTGCTTGCTTGCTTGTGGTGGCCTTTGGCTTTTCTCTCTCTCTGCCTGGTCCTCTAAAAGGGGGCCAACATCTTCTCTTATGTAACTTCCCTTGGATCCGTAAGCTTCAAATAAAATCCCTTCTTCCTCCCATAAACTGTGTCTGGTTAGAGGTTCATCCCAGGAGTGTGGGGCTGTCTACTACACCTGCCTCCTTTGCCAGGGTGGAGAGGACCGGGCATATCCTGAGGGCCTCCATACGGCTCTTCCCCACATTTACAGATTGAGTACAGGTGAGTTTGCAATGTCAGCATCAAAACATTGACCATCGCTCACAGGTACAGAGAAGGCTTTGAGCTCGGGCAAAGTGAGAGGGCTCCCAGCTTTGTCTGCCAGCTCCCATGCTGTTCAAACAATTGTCCTTCTCACAATCCACATAGTGGCATGACTTTCAAAACAAATTCTTATGTTTCTGGATATCTGATTTGGTAGGAGTTGAGTGTTCTTTGTGTCTATCTCTTTCGCCCTTGTGCTGGCACCAGGTTCACTGATAAGGCAGCACTCTTGCTTATTTCCCCTATGACTCTATGGCTTCAACTAGTGCCCTGGTGAGGTGCAAGACTCCCAACCTCGTCACTGAAATAGACCTAAAACTGAACCCAACATGGCTCAGGGAAATTCGGAAGACGGGGCGGATTGATTGCTGGAGCCATGAGTTGGGTCATTATGCAGAGTCACTGCCTCTCCCGTATAACTGATGGCTACCCCCATAAGGCAAGACCCACATTACCCATGGGGGGAGGACAGGGAGAAGGCTTAATGATGGTACATCATGGCTGCATATACACTATATGTATAACTAATAAAAAATAAATAAAAATTGAAAATTTTTTAAATTAAAAAAATTTCTTGGGCCATTTGCTACTGTTTTGCAACCGAACATAGCCTCTGTAATGGTTTGGATCTCAAAATGTCTTTATTCACCCTTCTCTCGTTAGGAGAACTTTAAAAAAAATGTGGCTGTGTGTGTAGAGTATATATGGTGTGTATGATGTGTATATGTAGTATATGCACACATGGGTGCCCTGTATATGAGTGCAGAGGTCAGAAGAGAATGCCAGGTGTGCTCCCTTTTTCTCCTAGCCCTGTTTCCTTGAGACAGAGTCTTTTACTGAACCCATAGCTACTGTTTTACTGGGGTTTTTTTCCCCATCAGAAAACTCCTGTGATTCTTCAGGCTCACGTCTGCAGGTCTGGGGTTATAGGCATGAATGGCCAAACCCTGCTGTTTATATGTGTGTTGGGGACCAAACCTGGGTGGCCTCAGGCCCTCACGGCACACTCAGCAAGCACTTTGACCTGCTGAGTGTCTGTCCCTCAACCCTGGAAGGATGTTTTGCTACATGGAGATTCTGAATTGGTGATGCACGTTCTTTTCTCTGTAATGTCACTTCACGTTTATTTGGTGGATGCAGATGTAGGTAAGACTCGTCTGCTATGGTTGCTTTAGAAATGTCCTATTTGTCTTCAGGTTTTGGCCTCTGGGGACTTAGAGTGATTTTCCCTCTATCGTGTCAGAGCTTCGTGGATCTTTGGTCTGTGGGGCTATATTTCATCAGTTTAGATATAATGTAAGACAATGTCTATTTTCCATCTTTTCTCCTGCAGGTTCCTGCCACATGTCAGGAGCCTTCAGAGTCTTTGTGCCCTTCCAGCATTTCCATCCTCTCCTGTCTTTGGGCCTCAATTTGTGCACATCTCTGCAGACCTGTTTTTACAGTTTCTTTATACATCTTCCATGGGTAATCTGATCTTAGACCCACTTTTGAAGTTCTGAGTGATATGTCCTGGATTTTCAGGTCTGGAGTTCATTTGATTCTTTTTTCATTGCTGGAGTTCCAGTCCTCTGATGAAACCATATCTATTTAGTTTCTTCCTCTAGTTTTTCTTACTATTTTTGAGCACACTCATTCTTCTAAAGTTCTTTGCTGCCAGTTCTAACATGGAAGCATCCACAAGTCTGTTTCTGTTGCCTGGCTTTTCTCTTTATTTTCCAGCATGTCACAACACTGTCACAGGGAATATCATAGGAATATTGCGCATTGTATACATCAGGGCTTCTTAAATGCTTTCTGCTCCTGACTTTTTTTTTTTTTTTTTGCCTGAGAAATTTTACCTGTCCCCAGGTATCTAGGTATCTATAGTAGATATACAAATCAAACATTTATTGAAAATAAATGATAAAGAAATTTAACTCAAAATAATTTATTGATGTATGTACACATAGTTTTACCATTTGTTAAAGATGAAAGCAAATTTGCACAGTGAGACACCCGAGACACATGTGCTTGCTTGTCTAACACAATGCAGCCAAAGATACACTCATTTGATTCTTACATGCTGAGGAATGATGGTAGGAAAATATCAAAAGTCTGGGCTGGAGAGATGGCCTTAGTGGTTAAGGCGCCTGCCTCCTAAGCCTAAAGAACACTGGTTCCAATCTCCAGGTCCCACGTTTAGCCAGATGCAAACTGACGCAAGGGTGCAATGCTGCACTGGCCCACAGGGGGTGCACGCATCTGCATTTCGTTTGCAGCAGCTGAGAGGCTGCTGGCGTGCCCATCTCTATCTGTCTTCTGTCTTCCTTTCCCTCTCTCTCTCTCTCTCTCTCTCTGTCTGTCTCTCTCCAAAAAAAAAAAAAAATCAAAAGTCTGTTTTGGGCTGGAGAGATGGCTTCATGGTTAAGGCACTTGCCTATAAAACCTAAGGACCCAGGTTCAATTCCATAGTACCCATGTAAGCCACATGCTGTTGTGCCTGTTCTCTCTCTCTCTCTCTCTCTCTCTCTCTCTGTATCTTCCTCTTTCTCTCTCATTCTCAAATAAATAAGTAAGCAACTCTTGAAGAAAAAAAAATAGGGCCCAGCACTCAGGACACAGAGGTAGGAGGATCGCCATGAGTTTGAGGCCACCCTGAGACTACATAGTTAATTCCAAGTTGGCCTGGACCAGAGTGAGACCCTACCTCGAAAAACAAACAAAAACAAACAAAAGTCTGTTTTCATGATCAAATTGTGCAGTAAGAACGCTGCAATTCAAACTTGCAGTCGTACCAAAGCTAAGCTGAGGTGTCCCAAGCAGTGGTCCTTGGTGTTGTGCGGTGTGACAGTGTGCCTGGTGCCAATTGCACATGTTATGTATTCAGAGGCAAGGCTACAGTGATGTCCCATGATACAACACAGGTGAGTGCTGCTGGAAACACCTCAAATTTTTGTACGTTTGGATTAATTTTTGCTCACTGTATGTTCAGAAACTTGCACTGTTATCAAAATTCTCACAACCTCACATTCAGTGATACAACCCCATACAGACCTCAGTGTAAAGAAGGTTTGGTGTGTCTAAAGCATGGAGATGCAGGCAGTGCAGGTTTTCTCAAGTTTCTGTGCTGAACCAGCTGGGACTCATCCTGTCCAGAGACTGAGTGGCCTCAGGAGACTGCTCTCTGCCTCAGTGGCCTTCTGTTCTGGAATGCAGCCCTGCGCACCCTCAGTGGGGACCTCAGGGTGCTCTCCAATCCCTCCATCCTGGTATGTCCTGCCAGGTGCCTCTGGTCCATGTGCCTTGTACTTTCACCTCCACCTGTCCACTTCTGAATTCAGCCACAGGGAAAATGGCCATGCGGCTCCTGCTAGTCTTTCTGGAAACCTGGCTGGGCCTGGCCCAAGAACCAGTTGCTATGTGTTCCTGGGTCTGGAGTATTCGCAGGATCCCAGGGAAGGACAGCTATGGATGGTCAACTCCCTCCCTCCCCTCTGGTCTTCCTGTGGGGTACACTGTTTACCCTCTTCTTATGGAAGCTGCAAGACCATCTTCTTGTATCTTTTCCTTAATTATTCCCTGTATTCACCAGGCTCTCATTCACATCACTTTCTGTGTCCTTTTGATGTGCCCTCATTGACAGCTTCTTCTTCTTCTTTTCTGGGGTGGCAAGATGCTTCCACTCCTCTGGTAATACTCAGTATCAGCTGCTTCTCCCAAGAAGCCTGTTTCTTTTCAGCAGTGGAAATCTGTCTTTAGGGACCACGTGTAAGTGCTGGGCTTATGTGAGAGATGATGCCCACCACGTGCACCTAAACCATTTCTACTTCTGTAACAGAGTGCCTGAGACAGGAACAGTTGTATAGAGCTGGAGGTTTATGTGGCTCAGTGTTCTGGAGGCCAGGGAACATGAGCTGAGAGCTGGGTCCCTGCCTCTGATGAGTCATCATCCCATGATGGAAGATGGAAGGAAGGAGAGAAAGGACCAGAGTGAGGAATAGAAGGCTGAACACCCAAGATAACAACATGTGAGGGCAGAGCTTTCATAGCCTCTGTGACCCCATAGCCTCCGATGAGAGTCGGTCCCCTCCCAGTACTTGCTTGGAGATCATGATTTCAACATGTGCACTCTGGGGACACATTGAGGCCATGTGGCACAATGTCATATGGATATCGCATCAATCTTCTCCTCCTCCTCCTCCTTCTTTTTCTTTTTCTTCTTTCTTTTTCTTCCTCTTCTTCTTCTTTCTTCTTTTTTTTTTTTTTAGGCAAGTCATCAGACTGCCTTTTTATGTGAGAGTGAGAGAGAGAGAATTGGCACACCAGGGCCTCTAGCCACTGCAGTCAAATTCCTTGTATGCTTGCATCACTGTGTATCTGACTTACGTGGGACCTGGAGAGTTGAACATAGGTTCTTAGGCTTTGCAGGCAAGCGCCTGAACCACTAAGCCATCTCTCCAGCCCAGCATCAGTCTTCTTAACCTCCTTTGTCTTACATCTGTGTCTCCTTCCAACCTTATTAGAGTCTTTGCATTTTGCCCCTTTGTTTTTGCTTTCTACTGTCATTTTCTTTCTTTCCTTCCCTCCTTTCCTTCCTTCTTCCTTTCTTACTTGGAGACAGGGCTCATTCTATAGCCCCAGCTGGCCTGGAATTCATTATGTAGCCGAGGCTGGCCTCAGACTCACACTAGTCTTTCTGCCTCAGTGTTGGGATGATAGGTGTATGCCACTACACCTGGCTAGAACCTGTTTTGTTTTTTGTTTTTTTTTTTAAGGTTTTGAGGTAGGATCTCACTGTAGCCCAGGCTGACATGGAATTCACTCTATAGTCCCAGACTGGCCTCAGGTTCACAGGGATCCTCCTACCTCTGCCTCCTGAGTGCTGGGATTAAAGGTGTGTGTCAGCACGCCTGGCTGGAATCTATGTTTGAATGAGCAGTACTGTTTTCCTCGTGGGTAGACATGCAGACTCCTCCCAACAGTATCATCTAATGTTAGCACCTCCACCTGCTGTGTGACTGAGCAGACTTCGGGGCTCCATTTGGAGTGACGTTTTGTCACTGGAAATCCCAGTTGGGTGTGCAATTAAATGATTGGGTTTGAAACTCGTTTGCGGTAATTTGCCTGTATCTGTTTACACCAGCAGCTACATAGGCATGGAGATTCCTTTGTTGAACTTTATTTGAATTTTAAGTTTTTAAATTTGGTATATAATCATGGGGGATATTTGCATTACTTTTAAGTTGGAGCTATGAAACACAGAAGATACAAAAAAGCCCAGTGTCCCCCTCTCCTCTCCACTCATCTCCCTCTGCCAAGGGTAACAGCTTGTTAGTTTTTTTTTTTTTTTTTTTAAAAAGAAGGAGATTTTTGACACTTTCATATGTGTATGCAATGGATTTTGACCATATCTCTCCTCAATTACCTTCTCTCTTCCCTCCTCCCACTAACATTCTTCATCCCATTTAATCCCCATCCTACTTGCGTGCCTTGTTTTTTTGTTTTGCTTTTGGTAGCCAATTTTTGAAACACACATTTCTCTATCATGTGCAGAAAAGGATTTTAAAGAAATAATCATTTAGTGGCTGAGAGATGGCTCAGTGGGTAAGAGTGCTTGCCATGCAAGCATGTGAGGTGAGAGGGCCTGATCCACCCGAGTTCAGTTCCCCAGCACCCACGTAAACAACTGGGCATGGCCACACATGATCAACCAATCTGACAGAAAATGGCAGCTCTGGGTTGAGGGAGAGACTCCTTCTTAAAGAAATAAGTGCTGGAGAGATGGCATAGCGGTTTAACGTTTGCCTGTGAAGCCCAAGGACCCCGGTTCAAGGCTCCATTCCCCAGTACCCTCATAAGCCAGATGCACAAGGTGGCACATGTATCTAGAGTTCGTTTGTTGTGGCTGGAGGTCCTGGAGCGCCCATTCTCTTTCTCTCTCTCTCTCTCTCTGCCTCTTTCTTTCTCTGTCTGTCGTGCTCAAATAAATAAACAAAAAAGAAATAAGTGGATGCATGTGTTGCAGTTACCTTCCTGTTGTTTGGTGAGATCATGTGATAGGAAGCAGTTTATGGGAAGAGAGGTATAGCTGCGACAGCTTCAGGTTCGCTGAGATGAACTTCCAGACTAGGCACAGTTATGGAGGAAGGAATATTTATTGACGCTTACAGATTCAGGGAAGTTCCATAATGGCAGAAGAAGCTGGCCTGCTCTCACAGGACCAAACACAGAGAGAGAAGCCATAAGCCAAAAGCCACACAGCACAGCACACCTCAGGAACTCCAGCTAGGCACACTTTGCATATCTATAGATTGAAATCTCAAACCCACCACCACACCTTAGATCCACCCTAAGATCCACCCAGTGACACTGCCTCCAGCCAGGTGGCTGCAGGTCCAAACTACAAGCTAATAAAACACTGAATATATTGGGAGCCATCTATTCAAACTACCACAAGAGGGTTTATTTCAGTTTAAGTTCCAAAGGGAACTGTTGCCATGTGGGGAAGCACGGCAGAGCAGGCAGCCAGGGTGTCACTTCTTGTCACATGTCAGTGGGAGGTAGCAATACGAGGGAGCTAGCTCTGAGCACCCAGTGCGCTGGGCTAATAAACCTCAAGGTCCATTCCCAGTGATACACTTTTTCCAGCAAGGCTTCTCCTCCCAAAGTCTCCACCAGCTGGGAGCTAAGTTGAGGCTTCAGCAGCAGCATTTGAAGCTCTCGGGGCCATTTTTACATTCAAACCCCCACATGAGCACGAAGAGGAGGACACCTGACATTCTCCAGCCTCCTCAAGTGTGCCCAGGACATGTGCATTATACACACACCTGCAAAAGGATTCCTTTATGGCTGGAGAGATGGCTTAGCAGTTAAGACACTGGCTTGCAAAGCCAAAGGACCCAGGTTCAATTCCCCAGGACCCACATAAGCCAGCTGCACATGGTGACGCATGTGTCTGGAGTTCGTTTGCAGTGGCTAGAGGTCCTGGCATGCCCATTCTCTCTCTCTCTCTCTCCCTCCCTCTCCCTCTCTCAAATAAATAAACATAAAATAAAATAAAAAGAATTAAAACAAAACCATTTATAAAAAGCATTCCTGGGCTGGAGAGATGGCTTAATGGTTAAGGTGCATGCCTGTGAAGCCTAAGGACCCAGGTTTGATTCTCCAGGTCCCACGTAAGCCAGATGCACATAGTGGCCCATGCATCTGGAGTTTGTTTGCAATGGCTAGAGGCCCTGGCATGTCCATTCTCACTCCCCTCACCACCACCCCGGTGTCTCTAATAAATAAATAAATAAAAATAAAATCTTTAAAAAAAAGAATTCCTTTAGAGCAGGAATTATGGGTCATTGAGGATTTGGGTATTTGGCAGTACAGCAATTACAAGTTCACTTTAACTGAACTAATATCCTGTGAGGTCAGTTAGGTTATTACCTCTTTCCTTCCTTCCTTTCTTCCTTCCTTCCTTCCTTCCTTCCTTCCTTTCTTTCTTTCTTTCTTTCTTTCTTTCTTTCTTTCTTTCTTTTTTGAGGTAGGGTCTCACTCTGGTCCAGGCTGACCTAGAATTAACTATGTAGTCTCAGGATGGCCTTGAACTCATGGCGATCCTCCTACCTCTGCCTCCTGAGTGCTGGGATTAAAGGTGTGTGCCACCACACCCGGCAGTTATTACCTCTTTCTACAGGTGGAGAAATAGAGAGGTTTAGTAACTTGGCCAAAGCCACATATCCAGCAACCTTGAGCCTGGAACTGGAAGCCAGGTCTTATTCTAGTAAGACCAGTATACCACAGTCTCTATAGCGCTGGAAGCTTCCAGTCACTGATCTTGGTCTCTTGATTAATTACTTAGAAGATACCCTCTCCAAGGAATGGCTCACATCTGTAATCTCAGCAACAGAAAAACCAAAGAAAAATTGTTGGGTCTAATGTCTATCTCATACTTATCATCACAGCTCCTGGAGGCGGAGGCAGGAAAATCATGTTGAGTTTGAGACCTGGTCTACATAGTGAGTTAGTTGTAGGCTAGCTTGGCTACGCAAATGGAAGACATTATTTGAAGTGAAAGTAACCTGGCCCAGATGTCACATGCTCTAACTGGTATGTGACATCTAAACAAGAAGTCATGGAAGCAGAGAGAGGAAGTGAGGCTTGATGGACAGGAGGAATGAGTTCAAGAGGACTGTCGCAGCACGTGGCTATAATTAGTAAAATTATTTTGGAAAAAAATTGATTTTAAGAGTCTCATCACAAAAAAATAAGCACATGGGATAATGGATGTTAATTTTCACAACTTAACTGTTCAACAGTATTTGTTTTTTTTTTTTTTTAAACTCGGAGGCTCATGTAACCCAGGCTGGCCTTGAATTCCCATGTAGCTGAGGAAGATCTTGAACTTCTGATTGTCTTCCCTCTACCCTCCATGTGCTGGGTTCACAGGCATGCACCACCATGCCTGCTTTATTCAGGGCAGAGAATTGAACCTAGGACCTCCTGCATGCTGGGCAAGCACAGTACCCACTGAGCCACAGCCCTAGCCTGGTGTCTACCTATTTCAGAATACCATGTTGAACACCATAAACATGTATAAGTTTTATTTATAGGGTTTTTGAAAAATCAGTGAAAGAAGAGACCCATGTGGTGGTTGTACCTGCCATGCCATGGGTGGCAATGCTAAGTGTGCGTGGTGGCCTTGTGACCACAGAACATGCTTACCAGTAAGCTTACACAGATGTCCTTGCTGTAGGGAAGAAGTGTTTATCTGTTCAGAATGTCTCCAGCTGGTGTAGGAACCCTTGTTGGGAGACTCGGAGGTCTTTCTGCTAGAAACTCCTTCCTGGGGACAGCTGGAAAGTCCTGCCCTGTGGAGAAGAATCTTTTCCTGCTGGGTGGGCTCTTGTGTGGCAGTGTGTCAGCAGGATGCTCTCTTCTTAGGGATGGATTGCTTTTCTCTCCTGAGTCAGATGCCATTTAAAATACAGGTCTGTCAGCTGGAGAGATGGCTTAGTGGTTAAGGCACTTGCTTGAGAAGCCTAAGGACCCAGGTTTGATTCCCCAGGACCCACATAAGTTATAATGCACAAGGTGGCATATGCCTCTGGAATTTGTTTGCGTGGCTAGAGGCTCTGGCATGCCCATTCTCTCTATATATCCGCCTCTCTCTCTCTCCAATAAATAAATAAGTAAATAAAGAAATAAAATATTTTAACAAAATCACATTGTGTATCAAGTATGTAGAACTATTATGTGTCAGTCAACAATTAAAATTAAATTGACAGAAAAAAAAAACAAGACAGAGAACATTGGAGGAAGTTACCTATGCACGCACACACATACACACACACACACATGCAAACACACATATTCACATGCACATGACACACACATATACAAATACATTTAAAAACATAAAACATTCCCAAAGTCATGATCTCTTTGACATGAGAACCCCAGGTCCCAGCAGTGGGAGCCGTGTGTTTGCTTGTGGAAGGAGGTTGCTTGTCACACACAGCCAGGGGCCTCCTGGGCTTTCCTTCTCAGGCTCCAAGTGCTTTAGTCCCCTCAGCAACCACAGCCAAGCCCCCAGGGCACAGTCTCGAGCCATCTCTGTACAGAAACTTGGAGGTGCCAGAAGCTGCGTTTGCTGTGGGGAGCCCAGGGACTTTCTGCCCTTCAGTGACACAGGCGGACAATCACGACAGTCACCTTCTCCAGTGAACCGTGCTCCGGTAGGGTTCTACAGGGCATTTCCGAAGCTTTCTGTGCTCGCTGCATGAACGGTGGGTGGTGGAGAGAGGAGAGAGAGAAGGAAGGCCATGGATGCTGGGACTCAGCCTTTCCTGTTTCTAGCTTTAGAGTCTGGAAATATCATACGCCTTTTCTACTGCTGTCCACTGTCACCACATGACACAGCAGGAGAGGTGTGGAGGCGCCACATTGTCCTTCCCCCATCCTGTCCCTGCTAGGTTATTTACACCCCTTGACCTCTTCCCAGGTCAGCTTCCAAATGAAACCCAGCATGCCATGTCCCAGGGGGGCTTGGTTTTGTGAATTTAGCCACCTCGCCATATGTCACAGTTCAGGGCAGCAAGGTCATTTATCCTCCGGAATCACAGGATGGCACCTCAGCCTGTTTACAGTGGCTTTGAGCAAATCTCCGGGAGTGTATTATCACTCACATGACCTTGACCTTTCTCTGCAGGAATCCATGGGCTCCCCAGCTGGGCCCAGTCAGGAGCTGAATGGCAGGTGTAGCGTGAAGACGAAAGAACCTGTAACCACGCACACACACATGTTTCTGCTGGTCTGAAAACAGAGGGCCGCAGGAGTTTATGAAAAGAACAAGTGATGGCTGATGCTCGGGTGTCATTAGCCAAGTAGCCAGATTGTGTTAAGGTTTGACCTTGATTTGTACAATGGAATGATGAAAACTTGCCAGTCTTCTGCAAGCTACAGGGCATTCTCCCTTTTCATAACCCCGTTTTGTCTGTCCACCCATCCATCCAATCTGGCAGCAGGTGGGCAGTCTTCCTGGGGCTGAGCAATCTTCCTGTGACCTTTAACTCTTTCCTGGGCTGTGCCACCGCACTGTCATGAGTCCCAGTGAAGACGGCTAGGGTGTGATGGCATTCAGGTGGGCTCAGCAGCATCTGACCCAATAGGCTGGGTCTGTTTAGAGCTGGGCGGTGTGTGTGGGGTGGGGAGCGTGTCCTGGTGTGGCTCTCGTCCCTCGCACGAGGTGTGGACACCGAAACTCGGCTGAGCACATGCCCAGTGCCTATTCTCGGATTATTGTCTCTCATTATCCATCCACAGATGGTAGCATGAATCATACCCAAAGGAATTGAAGTGTTAGGTGCCAGGAGGTAGTTGCTAGGGGATTTGGGGAGGGGGGGTGTGTATGCAGCCTGCCAACATGTGCCAGTAGATTTAGGAACAGCAGCTCTGTGCATTTGAGATGAGATTCCCAGTGGCAGCTAAGTGTCCCCGAGAGACCAGGCAGTGTGTTGAAAAGAAGACTTGAGTATTTTGATAAGTCCTATCAGGACCCGCACACAAGCTTGTCATGTAGGCAAGCAATGCCCATTGCAAGCCAGTGGCAGAGACCAGGAAATGTGTCACCCATGCATGGTCCCTGAGCTTTCCCAACAACAGCCCAAACCTCAGAGAGGGCATTGCAGAAGCGAAGGGTGCCCGAGGTTTATAGTTACCAAGTTGCCATTGTTTTTATACCCCAGTGTCCCTCCTTTGCTTACAAAGTGTTTACAATGCTGAAAGTCTTCTCTCCCTGCTCCGGGAAGGCAGGCTCTGGGGTGGGAGGGGGAGGAACGCCATGGGTGTTGTCTCCCTTCTTAGCACTTGGCTGGGCAGCTGGGCTTTCAGGTAGCCTCATGCACCTTGTGCTTCTGGCTTACGTGGGTCCTGAAGAGTCGAACTGAGGTCCTTTGGCTTTGCAGGCAAACGCCTTAATGGCTAAGCCATCTCTCCAGCCCAAAGTAGTCACTTTTTGACTGAGCTATTCATGGGGTAGAATAAACGTAGATAGATAACCAGGACCATGGCAGTGTGTGTTATGCGCATGTGAATATGTGTGTTTGCATATGTGTGTGCGTGTGCACAGGTGCGTGTCTGTGCACATGCATGTGGAGGCCAGAGGACAACATGCAGTGGTAACTTCCTCCGATGGTCTCTGCCTTGTTTTTTTTTTTTTGTCAATTTAACTTAATTTTAATTGTTGATTGACACATAATAGTTCTACATACTTGATGACGGCTAGGTGTGATGGCATTCAGGTGGGCTCAGCAGCATCTGACCCAATAGGCTGGGTCTGTTTAGAGCTGGGCGGTGTGTGTGGGGTGGGGCGTGTCCTGGTGTGGCTCTCGTCCCTCGCACGAGGTGTGGACACCAGAAACTCGGCTGAGCACATGCCCAGTGCCTATTCTCAGATTATTGTCTCTCATTATCCATCCACAGATGGTAGCATGAATCATACCCAAAGGAATTGAAGTGTTAGGTGCCAGGAGGTAGTTGCTGGGGGATTTGGGGGAGGGGGTGTGTATGCAGCCTGCCAACATGTGCCAGTAGATTTAGGAACAGCAGCTCTGTGCATTTGAGATGAGATTCCCAGTGGCAGCTAAGTGTCCCCAGAGACCAGGCAGTGTGTTGAAAAGAAGACTTGAGTATTTTTGATAAGTCCTATCAGGACCCGCACACAAGCTTGTCATGTAGGCAAGCAATGCCCATTGCAAGCCAGTGGCAGAGACCAGGAAATGTGTCACCCATGCATGGTCCCTGAGCTTTCCCAACAACAGCCCAAACCTCAGAGGGGCATTGCAGAAGCGAAGGGTGCCGAGGTTTATAGTTACCAAGTTGCCATTGTTTTATACCCCAGTGTCCCTCCTTTGCTTACAAAGTGTTTACAATGCTGAAAGTCTTCTCTCCCTGCTCCGGGAAGGCAGGCTCTGGGGTGGGAGGGGGAGGAACGCCATGGGTGTTGTCTCCCTTCTTAGCACTTGGCTGGGCAGCTGGGCTTTCAGGTAGCCTCATGCACCTTGTGCTTCTGGCTTATGGGTCCTGAAGAGTCGAACTGAGGTCCTTTGGCTTTGCAGGCAAACGCCTTAATGGCTAAGCCATCTCTCCAGCCCAAAGTAGTCACTTTTTGACTGAGCTATTCATGGGGTAGAATAAACGTAGATAGATAACCAGGACCATGGCAGTGTGTGTTATGCGCATGTGAATATGTGTGTTTGCATATGTGTGTGCGTGTGCACAGGTGCGTGTCTGTGCACATGCATGTGGAGGCCAGAGGACAACATGCAGTGGTAACTTCCTCCGATGGTCTCTGCCTTGTTTTTTTTTCTTTGTCAATTTAACTTAATTTTAATTGTTGATTGACACATAATAGTTCTACATACTTGATACACAATGTGATTTTTTTAAACATTTTATCTTATTTATTTATTTATTTATTTATTTATTTATTTCTTGGAGAGAGAGAGGGAGAGAGAGAGAGAGAGGAGGCAGTACATAGGGGCAGACTGGGCATGCCAGAGCCTCTAGCCACGAAAACAAACTCCGGATGCATGAGCCCCCTTGTGCATTATAGCTTATATGGGTACTGGGGAATCCAACCTGGGTCCTTAGGCTTCTCAAGCAAGTGTCTTAACCACTAAGCCATCTCTGCAGCTGACAGACCTATATTTTAAGTGGCACCTGACTCAGGACATCCTGCTGACACACTGCCACACAAGAGCCCACCCAGCCTGCACATTTTCCTAGGAGCACGTGGGTTGTGTCTGGAGTCCAGAGGGCCAGGCAGGTTTGACCTCACTGTGGGGTACTTGGGATTCTTAGCCACATGGCTCTGCTAGTCCCCAGCCTGAGGTCAGGAATGGCTGTGGAACAGAGTTGGCTGTCCCTGTGTCCTCATGGCCCTCAGGAGAAGATGCTGCAGAGCCACTGTGTGTGGCTAGAGTCTATGCCCTGTCCCATGAGCCCAGCAGTCCTAAGAAAGAATCCTCCACTGCTGTGGTTCTGGTCATCTATGTTTATTCTACCCCATCAATAGCTCAGTCAAAAGCGACTATTTTGGGCTAGAGAGATGGCTTAGCCTTTAAGGCATTTGCCTGCAAAGCTTAAGGACCTCGGTTCGACTCCCCAGGACCCACGTAAGCCAGATGTGTATGGTGCATATGTGTCTGGAGTTCGTTTGCACTGGCTGGAGGCCCTGGCGTGCCCATTCTCTCTCTCTCTCTGCCTCTTTCTCCTCTCGCTTTCTCAAATAAATAAACAAATTTTAAAACTGACTACTTGAAGAGCAATAAAGATCCACATGGCTGGTTGGGGATTGGTGTCCATGGTTTTCCCTTTTAAAGTGTGATGTGTGTCATCCCAACAATTAGAACCTGTCATAGTTGAAACAAAGTATTTCCCAGATGGAAACGTAAGAGCTGCTTGTTGAATCTTCAACGTCACTTCCCGGCAATCAGGGTCCCAACCTGAGTGCCCACAATGCCACTCTGTGGGCAGAATGCCTTTCTTTCACATGTGTGTGTGTGGTGCTTTGGTGTGGGAGCACGTGTGTGTGGGGTGGTGACTGGAGGCCAGAGGTCAATGTTGTGGTTTTTTTTCTCAGTCTTTCTGCACCTTATTCTTTGAGATAGGAGCTCCCTGAACCTAGAGCTCACAGATTCAGCTAGAATAGCTCGTCAGTGAACCTTAGGGACTCCCTGTCTCTGTCTTCCTAGTCCTGAGATTGCAGGTATATGCTTCCATGCCTGGCATCTCACATGGGTTCTGGGGCTCCGAACTCAGATCCTCATGCTTGCATGGTAAGCACATTACCCACTGAGCACCTCCCCAGTCTGGAAGGATGCCTTCACAAGGAGTTCTTCTGTGACATTGTGGCTGGTTTGAGAGTCACCGTCTAACTCCACAGTCGTCTCCTCCAGCCTCCGAATCCCAAAGTGGGAACTCAGCATCCTCAGCATATGTTTTTCGTGGGTTTACATTATTTACAAGGAGATTCAAAACAGTCACTCACATTCATTGTCCATGTTAACGGGGGAACTTAGATCACTATCATCCGGATTTTCTTAACGAAGTCAGTCAGTGTCTTTTGCTTTGTTCTTCCTACAAGTATTGCAATGCAATTTGATGTTATTTAATGGTGTGGAATCTAAGTCGCATATGTCCCATGCATTTTAGCAGAAAGGGGCCTCTGGGGACTCACCTGTTCCCTGAGAAGGCCCAGGTATTGTCACAGGATGCATGAAGGAAAAAGAGAAGACGGTCTCGTTAGCTGGGATGTTTCTTCTCTGGCGCTGGGGGTCAATTATAAGTGTGCTGTCCTTTCTGTGAAGGACACGGCCTATCCTGAAGTTAGTTATAAACACCAGGAAGTTGGTGAGCCACTGGGGAGAGAAGGAGGAAGCCACAGAGGGTCAATGTGGGAGGGTTTTATTTTTTTCTCTCTCTTTTTCTTTGCTGGAGAAGGTAAACAAAATCAAGAAATAGACTCAGCGGATGTGAATGGCATTCAGGTATAATCCCAGCACCTGGGAGGTTGAGGCAGGAGAATGACTGTAAGTTTGAGGCCAGCCTAGACGATGTAGTGAGACCCTGTCTCAACAGCACAACAACAAGACAGCATGAACTTCATCATCTGTAATTCGTGGACCTGTGACTGTAGAAGAACAAGGTGGACAGTTGTGATTTTGGTGAGACCACCATGATGGCTCATCCCTGGTCGTCAGTTTGACAGGATTTAGAATCACCATGGAAACAAATCTCTGGGCATATCTGTGGGGGGTTTTATAACTAGGGCAGACGATGCCATTCCATGGGCTGCTGGGGTCCTGGAATGAATAAAAAGGAGAAAGTAAGTCTGGAGAGATGGCTTAGTGGTTTAAGGCACTCGCATGCAAAGCCAAAGGACCCAGGTTCAATTTCCCAGGTCCCAGGTAAGCCACACGCACAAGGTGGTGCATGCGTCTGGAGTTCGTTTGCAGTGGCTAGAGGTCTGGTGCACCCATTCTCTGCCCTTCCTCTCTTTGTGTATGCCCCCCTCTCAAATAAACAAATAAAAATGAAATATTTTTTAAAAGGAGAAAGTGAGCTGAGCCCCAGCACTCATCACTCTCTACTTCCTCACTGTGGACTAACTGTGACCAGCTACCTCACGTGCCTGCACTGAACTGTCTCTGTCATGCCGGCCTGTAAACCTGGAACTGTCAGATGAAATAAACCCTTCCTTCCCTAAGCTGTTTCTTGTCAGGTATTTGGACATAGCAACGTGGTATTTAGTACAATAACTTTGGTTTAACATTTTAAAATCATTCTCCAATGTGTCATGTGACAGGAATTTTGCAGACATTTATTTGGTTATTTGTAGAAACTGATTCAATGAAATCCCCTTGAAATGAGGGGGTGATTTTAGCCCAGTGTAGACTCTTGGCAGCCTTGTGGGTTCTAGAGTAAGCCCAAGGCCTCTAGGTCATGGGCCACCAATTTGCAAATGCCCCTGGTTCCCTATAGGATTCTTGCAAAGTCCCCAAGGTATCACCACCCACGAAACCTACATGTCACCTGTCAGCTACTCCTGAACTCTCCAGATGCCACACATTAGCCTGGAGGCAAGTGGAGCTGCCTTTGGAGTGCATCTGTGGAGATCAGCAACCTCTGGCCTCGCTGAGCCAGGCTCAGGGTCCTCTTCCCACCTCCTGAGTCTCTGAGTATCAGTTGCCTCCTGAGTGGGTAGGCGGCTCAGTAGATGCCACTGCCAAAGACAGGGATGCGGAGTGCCTGTGTCTCCCCTGGCTGTCTCTGCGGGAACCTTTTCCCAAGGATGGGAGGAGATCACAGAACCATTAGCTCTTGCTGGCAGGAGGTACCTTCTCTTGGCAAGAGCAGGATGCATTCCGGGGATGGGCAGAACTCTGACTGCAGATCCAAGAGATCTTTGAGAGGGACAGCTGCTCTCACCCTAACCTGGGTAGACTCAGACCCACAGAACTGATTGTGTGCAAGTCCCTGGTACGCAGCAGGAAGGCAGTAACCCCAGGGTGCTAACTGCCCTCCAGCAGCAAACCCTGGAAACCAAAAGGCAAGACCAAAGACAACAGTCTCCCTCCTTTGGCATCTTTGTGTCTGAACCAACTCACAGCACTGAGCATCTTACTGTGCTCGGACTTCACCTATGTGGGACCTGGGACAATATGGTGATCTTGGATTATTCAGGCTGCTCCAATAGAACCCCAGAACCTGAGTGACTTAGGAGCCACAGAAATTGAATTTTACTATCCTGTAGGTCAGAAGCCTAAGGTCAAGTTTCAACCTTCACATGCAGGACTGGGGCCCTCTGTGTGTGGGCAGCTAAGCAAGGGTGGTCAGCATTGCATAAAAGCCTGGTCTATTAGTTGCTTTTCTCATTGCATTTACCAAATACCTGACAAGCAGCAACTTTAAGGAGGAAGGGTTTATTTTTACTTACAGTCTGAGGGCTGTGTCAGTTACTTTCTCATTGCTGGGACAAAACCAACCAGAAGCAGTTTATGGAAGGACAAAGGCTCAGCTTATAATTCCAGAGGGTAGAGTCCATCATGGTGGGGAAGGCGTGGTAGGAGCAGGAAGCCTGAGTCACATCCTCACACCAGTAGTGAGAAGTGAAGAGAGAAAGAGAAAGAACAAGAACAGCAAGCAGGGGCTATAATGCCTCACGACGCATCCCCAGTGACATACTTCTTCCAGTAAGGCTCCACCCTTAAGGTTACACAACATTTGCAAGTCATACCACATTGCTGAGGACCATGTGTTTTAAATACATGAGCCGACCAGGGACATTTCACTTTCAAACCACCACAAGGGTAAAATCTGTAATGGAAGATGAAGTGTGGTGGCAGGAGCATGGAGCGACTGGTCCCGTTGCAGTCAGGAAGCAGAGAGGATGTCATGGTTCAGATTAGGTGTCCCCCATAAACTCATGTGTTTTCAATGCTAGGTCCTCAGCTTAGGGTAATTTTGGAAGTGGAGCCTTGCTGGAGGAGGTGTGTTTTGGGGCATGGGCTTAAGGATGTGATAGCCAGCTTCCCCTTGCCAGTGTTTGGCTCACTCTCCTGCTGGTGTTTTCCACTTGATGTGGGCCAGGTGGTGATGTCCACCCTTTGCTCATGCCATCATGGAGATTCCCCTTGAGCTTGTATGCCAAAATAAACCCTTTCCTCCCACAAGCTGCCTCTGGTCGGTCTGGGAAGTAACTGCAACGGAGGATGAATACCAGTGCTCAGCTCACTACTTCTTATTCAGTCTGGGACCCCGGACTGTGGAATGGTGCCACCCACCGTAAAGGTGGGGCTTCTCATGTCAATTAATCTAATTTAGTAACTCCTCACAGGCATGTTCAGGGATTTGTTGCCTAGGTGATGATGGATCCAATCAAGTTGACAATAGAGATTAACCATCACACCCAACTAGGATCAGGTGCACAATGTCCCAAGGAGGGACAACAGGCTGGTGCCTGGTATGGACTGGGGTGCCAGCTCATACCACCTGTGGGGCCCTGAGTGGATAGATAGCTGCAACTGCTATCTAACCTCCCAAGGCCTTGTGCATCTAGCTTGGCCTTCCTTTCAAACAAATATGTCTCAGGCACCCACTGTGATGCCCTGCTTCTCTCTGCCTCATCGTAGAGTTGTTGGTTTCCAAGTTTATGGGTAGCACTAGAACAGAGAAGGATAAAGAAGACCCCGACTGTCCCCAGGAACCCCAATCTCTCCTTGCTGGGGTCGGAACAGGCACTGGGGTTGAGGAGAAGGACGAGGCTCCCTCAGACAAATACAGACTGGAGGATTGCAGGAAGCCAGCCATGATGGGCAATGACGAGAATTTGAGGTGCTGCTTCTGGGATGGGTCTCCACCTGCCCAGGCAACGTACTGGGATGCTGCTTTAGGGGTGCAAGGATGATTTGGGGCTCAGCATGATATAGCAGTCTGGGAGGATCCGCACGTGGCATTTCTTTTGAGCTCTCTGGGATGCTCTGGGGTATGCTGACACTGCGTGGTGCTACAGTGACACCGTCCTCTCCCCAGACACGGTCCCCACCTCCCCCGCAAAGCTGAGTGTGATCTTTTCCCATGATCCTGACTCCAGTAGGCCATGATTGGCAGATTGCAGATTCTGAAGAAGTGCTTCAAAGAGCGTGAGACGAAATTAATGTTAAGTGTAAGCATTTGAGGCACCACGGAGAACACTGTTGTCAGTTTCTGAGGTATGAAAACAGATGAAGCTCCCATTTCTTTCTGTAGCTAGTTGATTCTGTGAAGTGGGGTGAGGGGGAGGGCATGCCCTTTCTGGGGCTTCACTTCCTGGGTGCTCTGCCATCCAAGAGGCTCTGTGACAAGGGACTGGCTAAGCACCTCTACCTGTCCCAGCAGGTTGGAGGAGAGAGTGTGAGCCCTCACAAAGGGTTCTGAATCCTCAGGGATTCAGCGTGGAGTCCCTGGCCTTGGGATCGGGTCTTGCCTGCTCTCACTGTCCATGTGAGGCTTTTAGCATTGGTCTCTGGGGAGGTACAAGTAGCGTCAGCACAGGGTTCCCGCTATGGACATCACAGGGGCCTCGTTCGAGAAAAAGAAGAGCAGAGCAGAGCAGGGAGGACTGTAGCGTCAAGTGGACGCAAACCCGCTGTTGTCACCGCCTGCCTTGTTAAACATGCGGTCAGTGAAGGTTGCTGACATAATAGTCTTGCCTTGGCTCTGGAGCCCATCGGCTCTGTAATAATGGGCAGGTCACTTACCCTCTCTGTGTTTCCCTTTTCTCTTCATTCAGCAGATATACTGGTGACCACCTCATAGAGTTGTGAGGACAAGTCCCTGTAGAACTCTCAGAATCACGGTGTGTGGCTCACAACGAGTGCTTGCAATACTTACACTGTTACTGTGTTGTTCTTTCTTTTCTTTATTTTTTCTTTTCTTTTATTTTATTTTCTTTTCTTTTCTTTTTTTTATTTTGAGGTAGGGTCTCACTCTAGCCAGGCTGACCTGGAATTCACAATGTAGTCTCGGGGTGGCCTCGAACTCTCAGTGATCCTCCTACCTCTGCCTCCCATGTGCTGGGACTAAAGGCGTGCGCCACCGTGCCTGGCTTGTGTTGTTCTGTCTAAATTTGTACCCATTTATTTGCATGTGTGTATGTGTGTGCACACGTGCGTGTGTGTCTGTATGTGCATGAGCACACAAAACAGTCTTTTGTGCTACTTAAAAAATATTTTATTTATCTATTTGAGGGGGGGAGGAAGAGGCAGATACAGAGAGAGAGAAAGAGAGAGAGAGAGAGAGAGAGAGAATGGGCAGGCCAGGGCCTCTAGCCACTGCAAATGAACTTCAGACACATGCACCACTTTGTGCATCTGGTTTACATGGGTCCTGGGGAATCTAGCCAGGGTCCTTAGGCTTCACAGGCAAATGCCTTAATCGCTAAGCCATTTCCCCAGCCCTATGCTACTTTGTTTTTAATTTTAAAAATGTATTATTTATTTATTAGAGAAAGAGAGGGAGGGAAGGAGGGAGAGAATGGGCGTGCCAGTGTCTCTAGCCATTGCAAATGAACTCCAGATGCATGCACCACCATATATATCTGGCTTATGTGGGTTCTGGAGGTAGAATCTGGAACCTTAGGCTTGCAAGGCAAGTGCCTTAACCATTAAGGCATCTGTCCAGCCCTGTGCTACCTTTTGCCTCCAGTCTTTTTTTTTTTTTTTTTTTTTTTTTTTTCAAGGTAGGGTCTCGCTCTGGCCCAGGCTGACCTGAAATTCACTCTGTAGTCTCAGGGTGGCCTTGCACTCATGGTAATCCTCCTACCTCTGCCTCCCGAGTGCTGGGATTAAAGGCCTGTACCACCACACCCGGTTTTGCCTCCAGTCTTATGTGGTGGCTTGAGAACTGAACTCTGGCCAGCAGGCTTTCCAAGCAAGAACCTTTATTCACTGAGCCATCTCCCAGCCCTCACTTTCTGTAGTATTCCTATTGACAACATACATGATGAAACAAAAGAGGACAGGCCCCAACTTCCTGCCTTCTTTGTACATCAAAACCCAAAGTGGTGGCAGGTGGCTGCATAGCTCCAGAACTTGTTCCTTGCCTTGACGTCTTTGGGACCCATGGGGCTGGTGGTGAAAGTAGTCAAGTGTCCACTGCTGGCTCCAGGTCATGAAAGGAGAAACCAGATGTCAATCAGTAAATGTTCACATCCCTGTTGCTTCACAATGGTGGCTCATGTGGAGGGTACCTGTAGCTTTTCTGTCCTGTAATCCCACACCTTTAGAACTCCTCCCCATCATATCCCCTCCCTCTCTCCATTAGTCTCTCTTTTTAATTTGATGTCATCATCTTTACTTCTATTATGAGGGTCTTGTGGAGGTATTGCTAGGCACAGCAAGGTCATGGATATCAAGGCCAATTTCTGTCTGGGCAGTTGCATTGTAAGGAGTTGTACCCTTCCTTTGGCTCTTCCATTCTATCCGCCCCTCTTCCACAATGGTCCCTGAGCCTTGGAGGGTGTGACAGAGGTGTTTCAGTGCTGGGCACTCCTCCATCCCTTCTTCTCAGCACTATGTTGCCTTTTGGATCATCCCAGTGGTCATCACCATCTGAAAAGAGAAGCTTCTCTAACCAGAAGTGAGAGTAGCATTAATATGTGAATATGAACATTAAGTGTATTATTTTTCCAGGCAGCTTGGTGGGGTCCTGGGGAATCTAGCCAGGGTCCTTAGGCTTCACAGGCAAATGCCTTAATCGCTAAGCCATTTCCCCAGCCCTATGCTACTTTGTTTTTAATTTTAAAAATGTATTATTTATTTATTAGAGAAAGAGAGGGAGGGAAGGAGGGAGAGAATGGGCGTGCCAGTGTCTCTAGCCATTGCAAATGAACTCCAGATGCATGCACCACCATGTATATCTGGCTTATGTGGGTTCTGGAGAGTAGAATCTGGAACCTTAGGCTTCGCAGGCAAGTGCCTTAACCATTAAGGCATCTGTCCAGCCCTGTGCTACCTTTTGCCTCCAGTCTTTTTTTTTTTTTTTTTGGTTTTTCAAGGTAGGGTCTCGCTCTGGCCCAGGCTGACCTGAAATTCACTCTGTAGTCTCAGGGTGGCCTTGCACTCATGGTAATCCTCCTACCTCTGCCTCCCGAGTGCTGGGATTAAAGGCCTGTACCACCACACCCGGTTTTTGCCTCCAGTCTTATGTGGTGGCTTGAGAACTGAACTCTGGCCAGCAGGCTTTCCAAGCAAGAACCTTTATTCACTGAGCCATCTCCCAGCCCTCACTTTCTGTAGTATTCCTATTGACAACATACATGATGAAACAAAAGAGGACAGGCCCCAACTTCCTGCCTTCTTTGTACATCCAAACCCAAAGTGGTGGCAGGTGGCTGCATAGCTCCAGAACTTGTTCCTTGCCTTGACGTCTTTGGGACCCATGGGGCTGGTGGTGAAAGTAGTCAAGTGTCCACTGCTGGCTCCAGGTCATGAAAGGAGAAACCAGATGTCAATCAGTAAATGTTCACATCCCTGTTGCTTCACAATGGTGGCTCATGTGGAGGTACCTGTAGCTTTTCTGTCCTGTAATCCCACAAGTCTTTTTTTTTTTTTTTTTTTTGACAACAAAATATACTTACATACAAGAAGTACATGGTATTTCCCTCCCCTCCTCCATTCCCCTTTAGAACTCCACTCCCCATCATATCCCCTCCCTCTCTCCATTAGTCTCTCTTTTAATTTGATGTCATCATCTTTTACTTCTATTATGAGGGTCTTGCGGAAGTATTGCTAGGCACAGCAAGGTCATGGATATCAAGGCCAATTTCTGTCTGGGCAGTTGCATTGTAAGGAGTTGTACCCTTCCTTTAGCTCTTCTATTCTATCCACCCCCTCTTCCGCAATGGTCCCTGAGCCTTGGAGGATGTGACAAAGGTGTTCCAGTGAAGGGCACTTCTCCATCTCTTCTTCTCAGCACTATGTTGCCTTTTGGGTCATCCCAGTGGTCATCACCATCTGAAAAGAGAAGCTTCTCTAACCAGAAGTGAGAGTAGCATTAATATGTGAATATGAACATTAAGTGTATTATTTTCCAGGCAGCTTGGTGGGAATAGTATATACATTTAGACAAGAGCATGCTTTATACCCCTAAGGCTCATGACCTTACCTACCATAGACTTTTGCTTAGGTTTTTCAGTACCAGGTATGTATTCCCTCCCGTAGAGAGGGCCTTCAGTCCAATTGTGGAGCAGTTGGTTACCCCACGAGTAGACATGCCACTATTCCCACAAGTCTTTTATGCAGTGACATTGCAGCCATGCCTGGACCGTCCTTTCTGCAATATGGATGGCCCTCTAGTTTCTTCCACAAGGACAGGCTTCGAACCTTCCAGATCCCCCATGCTGGTTCCTCTTTGCTTGGTGCTTCCTTCTCAGCCTCTCTCCCACACATCACTCACTGTGAGCAGGCTTGTCACCTGCTAGGTCCACCTCCACAAAATACTGGGGTGGTAGAGTCAAGTTCTCTGCCATTCTACACTACAAGGTCGAGTTCAAAAGGTCACTAAGGTGAATATTTTCTTGAGACCATAATATTTACTTATGACTGGAGAGAGAGTGGTGGGATGGTATGAGCAAGGAAAGGAGTTGCAGAATGCCCAGTGAGGGAAGGGTGGTGGTTCTAAGGCTTTTCAGGAAGGGGAGGGGGAATCTTGTATTGCAAGGGAGGGATCTTACATGGAACCTGTGTGACATGAAGGGGAAAGCCAAGCACTTGTGACCCAAGTCTATGTGATCCTTATTATCTGGAGCACCTGGATGTGAGGCTGGGGATGTCACTTCTCCACGCAGGGTCACAGGTGGAAACAGGGACTCTTGTCCCTTTGACTGGGAGAAGGCAGCATAGCTTTAATGCCTACAATCTGGAGAATTGAGACTTAGTCAATTTCCCTAACAGGAGAATTACAAAATCACAGACCAGGGCACACTGGGGGAGCCTGTCACGGCTGTGGTTTGGGGAAAGAGAGGGCTTGTATGGGTGCACACACGTGTGTATGTGCTTGTGGAGTCCAAGGTCAATGTCCTTGTCTTCCTCAATCACTTCTCCATTTTATTTTTTTTTTGGTTTATTTTTATTTTATTTATTTATCTATTTGAGAGCGACAGTCAGAGAGAGAAAGAGGCAGAGAGAGAGAGAGAGAAAATGGACACACCAGGGTCTCCAGCCACTGCAAACGAGCTCCAGACACATATGCCCCCTTGTACATCTGGCTTACGTGAGTCCTGGGGAATCGAGCCTTGAAATGGGGTCCTTAAGCTTCACAGGCAAGTGCTTAACTGCTAAGCCATCTCTCCAGCCCTCCACTTTATTTTTATGAGACAGCGTCTCTCACTAAGTGTGGAACTCACGCATTCAGCTAGATGACATAAGCAGCAAGTCCTCCTGTCTATCTGCTTTCCCAGTGTTGGGATTACAGCTGCCATGTCTGGCATTTTTACAGTACTGGGGATGTGAACTCAGGTCCTCACGCTTATATGGTGAGTGCTTTACTGACTAAGCTATCTCCTCAGACCCTCAGACTCTTTTTGTATTAGTGTATATTATTTGTACAAAATAATGGTTTCATTATCACATGTTCTCACATTGTACATGGCGTCCTTTGATCATATTCACCCCATTGCCCTGCTTTGACCCCCTCATGCTTCCTCCTTCCTCTTCTTCTTCCCAGATCATATATATTTTAGGTCTTGATTCTGCACACGAGAGAAGATGAATCCTGAAAGATTCTTTTTTTGGATGAGATTGGGTGCATTTAGGGTGGTATGGCCATAGACGAGATTCATATTTCAGACATGTTCTGCACAACCCTTACAACACATGCCAGCTTCAAAACCATCCCCACACCATTTCTAGACCCAATGTCTGTGTTCACTGGGGATCTTCAGAGAGGCAGAACCAATAGGAAACAGACATGTACACACACACACACACACACACACACACACACACACACGAGTCCCCATGTTGGAAGAATGCACATACATACTGAACTTGTAAAGGCTCAGCTTGGGATTTTTCAGTGTTATGACAGTGTGAATATGGCATAAACTTGGTAGAAAGTGTTCAAGTTTTGAAATTTGATTTTTTGGGGGACAGCAATATGCAGTGTATCCCTCTTCTGTGGTGCTGGGCAGCAGGGTCAAGCTCAGATCCCAGGAAGCCCTGCGGTCCTGAGGGTGTACCAAAACATTCTGCAGCATGCCATGTGACTGAGTTCTGATGTTGGCAGGCAGCCTGGGTGTGTTCAGTGCATTTCCAGCTTTCTGTGTTTTCAGCTTGTGATGGGTTGATTGAGGTATACCCTCAACCTCAGTCAGGAAGCATCTGTGGCAACGTGTGAGTGTGAAATGAAGAGCTTTATTATAAGGCACTGGCTCACATGATTTGGGGGCTGAAAAGTGAAATCTGCTAGGAAGCTGGAAACTGAATGTTGTAGCGACCTTTGTGTGGCTGGGACAAAACACCAGACCCAAAGCAGCTTATTGGAGGAAAGGGTTTATTTCCACTTACTAGCTCGAGGGGAAGTCTTCATTGTGGCAGGGAAAGGGTGGTAGAGCAGAGGTTGGGTATCATGTCTTCGCACAGCAGCTGGGAGACAGCAGTGAGAGTGAGCTGACTCTGGCAGGGAGGAAGCTTGCCTATCAGACCCCAAAGCCCATCCCCAGCGACATACCTCCTCCAGCAAGGCTCCACCTCCCAAATTGCCACCAGCTGGGGACCAAATATTTAAAACACATGTGGCTATGGGACACAGTCCACATTCAAACTGCAACTTGGAGGCAGAAGTAAATGTTGCAGCCCTGGGAATTGTTTCTTCCCCAGGAGACCTCTGCTTGCTCCACCCAAGACCCCCTCAGGTTGCCACCTGGCATCAGTTGAGTGTAGATACGTGTGACTCTGGGCTTGTATCACATGCCCATGCCCAGTTCTTTTGTGGTTCCATTTTTACTAGCTCAGAGCCCATGGTCTCCACTCTGGAACACTGTGGGCCTCGCCCATAGGATCTACAGCCTATTCTTTAGGGTTCCAGGACCCTCCCCTGGACACTTGATCACCTGTATGGCCACTTTTGCATGTCAGGAGGCAGGCAGTAGGTCTATAAAGCTTCAATGGAATAATTAATTTCTGGCAGATTTTTTTTTTTTTGAGTCAGCATCTCATATATCCCAGCCTCAAACTCACTATGTAGCTGAGGACCTTGAATTCCTGATTCTCTTACTTCTCCCTCTCAAGTTCTAGGATTACAGATCTGCACCACCTTGCCTGGTTGATGATGGAACCCAGGGCTTTGTGCATGCTAGGCAAGCACTCTACCCACTGAGCATCAGTCCTCAGCCCTCGGTCCTATTTCTGATGCACACACCTGGGGGTGGAATGGTTTATACCTAGCTGAAATCTAAGGAAACTTGAAATATTTTGTGGAGGTTTCTCAGTCTCTTCAGTTTTGGGAACCCTCTTATGTCTAATCAGAAAGACAGGTTTCTGGGTGTCAGTGTGGGAACAGCCTGCCTCCTGAGTATATAGGTCATGGTCCACAGTGTGGAGGTTCCCAGGCCAAGGCCTTGTTGAGCTCCCCCTGCTGAAGAATCTCCCTGATGGTCTTGTACAGGAGCCCACACATACCCTCTATAGTAGAATGATAACTTCCTCACCTTGGAGAGCAGGGGCCTTGGGAGAAGTCCTGTCATGTTTGACAGAGTAGGAAAGTAAGAGTCTTTAGGTGTGTCCACTGTCTGAGGAGCAATGCCTGGACATTCAGTCTTCCAGTGACGTCTGTACATAGGGACCCACGGTGGCGCAACCAACACTGACTTTCCTGGTTCCCCCTCTGCAGGTGGCGATCATAGCGGGCAACTTTGAACTTGCGGAATACATCAAGAACCACAAGGAAACTGACATTGGTGAGTTGGCGATGATAAATCACGGTGGGACTCCGTTTGGTTCTGGAGACATTCTACAGCTGTTCTCAGCAAAACTTAGCAGAGATCCTGGTGACCACACCAGACCAGAATGCTCCTGATTGGGCAAGGAGGGATAGAGAAGACTGGGTAGGCGAGCAGTCCGAAGTGTGCCACTCCTTCCCTAGAAGGACAGTACTCCCTGTCTGTTCCCAAGGCAGGGTCTCCTGCCACAAAGACATGAACCATGCGGCAGGGTGTAAGGAGGAGAAGCAATGTCTAATCTCCGTGGGGAGTTGGGTCTAGCATTCTCCACTTGATGTGAATCTCTGATTCCCTCAATATTGATAAAAATGGATGCATGCTTGCCACTAGACATTGATCCAGAAGGTGTGAGTCCGGCAGCCATAGCAAACACTGCTGAGTGATGTGGATCCCAGGGGGAGATAGTGCATGCGTGGTGGGGTGGGGAGGACATTTCTATATCTTCCTCTCAATTTTGCTACAAGCCTCAAACTGCTCTAAAAAAAACAAACAAACAAAAAAACAAGCCTTAAAGGAAAATTTACAAAACCCATACAGAAATGAAGTGACTACTGAACTTGCAGGGCATCAAGCAATGGGGATATTTGTTGCTGTTTGAGGAGTTAGCACACATGTATTCCTCAGAAAGTCTGTACTTCTCTATAGACAAAAGGCAGTGACCAAGAGGGAAGAGGAACCCTGGGGTTCACTCCCTCACCCTCCTGTCATTTCTACTTGGTATCCCCTTCCCCTTTCTAGTACCCCTTGTGCCAACCAGGAGGGCTGTGTCTGGGGCTCCTCCTCACCCCCACTGCCTTGCTGTGGGCTGGGCCCAGTCTTGCAAGGTGGACGAGCCGGCTGGTCTGCGCCCTCCAGCCCTGGGCTTCCACAGGACCTGCAGCGGGGAGCAGTCCCACTGGACCAGCAGTGGTGAGCTCTCGAAGGAGGCATCCCCCATTGAGGGGGTTGGGGATGGAACTCTCGCGGGGCCTTAAGTAGTAGCGGATGGCTTCTGTCTCTCACTGCCCGTGCCCTTCGCCCTGCTTTGGGGGTTGGTGGTAAGCAAAAACTGTGTCTGGCTTTCATACCTTCACCATGTTGAATGTGTGTCTTGTGTGGACTCCTGGGACCTGCCCTGCACTGGGGAACTGGACCAGGACGAGGAGCCAGGTGATTGGCTTGCATTGTCTCATGTCCTACTGGGATCATCAGCGTCCCAGAGGCAGTTCCAATGCTGACTCACGTTGCCTGTGAGCTGGGACAGATCAAACTTCTCCGACCTCCCCTAGCTCCAGGCCTCCCCTGACTGCTTCAACACCACTGTGAATATGTTATCAATTGGACATGTTCGTGTCTGCAGAATACGTTCTCTCACAGAATACTTGACAGGGCCCTTGTGCCATCTCTAGAGATCAGGGCTGTGGGATGGGCGGGCCTTGAGGTTAGAAGCTGCTAGCTAGCTGCCTGGGAAGGAGTCATGGCTGTTAGAAGTGGATACACAGCCAACAGGAAAGGGAGGGAAGCAGATACAGTAAGGGCAGGCCCCATCCCAACTGTGAGGATCTTTCAAGGCGTCCTTGGACGTAAGTCATGAGCTCTACAGGTATCAGAGCTGTCTGCACAGTAACAAGCCCCCCTTGTGATTATTAACTGCAGATCCTATCAGGGCCTATGCAGCCTTGCAAGGGAGCTTGAAGAAGCTCTGTAATGTGTCAATGGAGGAAAGAGACACTCAAGACTCTAGCCCTGCCCTGGGCCTGACCTACAGCTCACAGCTGTCTTCACCCAGTCCCTCTTGAAATGTTAAAGGCCAATCACTCTACTCCCGAACGGTTCTGCCAAGGGCCCGGGACAGTATAATACTTCAGAACCCTGCTTGGGAGGTCGATGGCTGGACCCATGAGTGCTGATGAAGTGAGCCGTCCTAGCTGGCATGTAAACATCTCATGCCTAATGGGAATCTTTATTATCATTAATATCCTGCAGTGATACTCATTGGGTGAGTGAATCCATTTTAATGGCCACTCAGCACTCTGATTGGTCACTCAAGTTACATCCTGAGAGGAGGGGCACCCCACAGTCTATGGCTTCTGTATATCAAGGTGCTAGGATTGTGAGCCACCTGGTCTGCAGTGAAGTGTGGGGTTGGCGTTCACCCTCAGTTGACAGGTGCAAGGTGGCGATGCCTGTGGTTACATGCCTGAGGGGCTGTCTCAGAGGCTCAAAGAAAAAAAACACAATACTTGGGAAAGCCTGTACTCGCTAGGTCCCTTCTGCATCTCTGAAGAAGTTAAAAACCCAGCAGACCCCCTCCGTTCAGCTGTCTAGGGACTAACGATTATGAAGTCGTCAAGTCGTTCCGAACAGCATGGTTTAAGTTTCGGGGGGGGGGCGGCGGTTAGTGGTCTCTGTGCACCCCACATCTCTCGATGTGTTGGTTGGTGGGAGTTCTATGAATCTGAATCGCCTCTAAGATCCTAGTTGGCTTTGGTGCTACCCGAGCCTCTAGGATGGAGCTCACCTCTGACCCTCAAGACTGAGGGTTCCGGGCTGAGGAAATGGCTTAGCAGTTAAGGCGTTTGCCTGAGAAGCCTAAGGACCCAGCTTTGATTCCCCAGGACCCACATAAGCCAGATGTACAAAGGGGTGCATGTGTCTGGAGTTCGTTTGCAGTGGCTGGAAGCCCTGGCATGCCCATTCTTTCTCTCTATTTTCCTCTCTCTCTCTCTAAAATAAATAAATGATAATAATTTCTTTTAAAGATTGAGGGTTCCATGTGTGTCACGTGGCAGGGAGGGTCCTATGCTCTGTCTCACAGCCAGAGAAAGTTGCCTGTGCCTATGTGCAGGTGGAAGAGCTGCAGCGGTTCTGAGTGGATGAATAACCAGGGTGGAAACAGCTGGCGCTCACTGGTGCCCCTGGCCAGTGCTGTAACACTTGTCATTTAGACCTCTGCGGGCAGTGGTCTCTTTCCCACCAAGGAGGAACTCCAGAGGTAGCATGGGAGCTGGGAGAAGTAGAGGCAAGGAAGGGGATAACATGTTCACTGTGGAGTGCTGACAAGAAACAAATGGTGGGGGGGGGGGTTGCTTAGGGGAGTGACTGGAGAAGGGCTGGCACCAACATCATAGTGTTTGTAATCCAGCAGGGTCCTCTGGAAGACTGCTCCATGTGGCTTCACCCCACAGGGAGAAGCGAGCGGCTTATGTGTTCCTATGGGCTCAAGTTCTTGGTTGTATAGACACTTTCCTGTGCCAGGAAAATCCTCGTCATAAGGCAGGCGTGGTTGTGCATGCCTTTAATCCCAGAACTCGGGAGGCAGAGGTAGGAGGATTATCATGAGTTCGAAGGCCACCCTGAGACTACATAGTGAATTCCAGGTCAACCTGGACTACAGCAAAACCCTATCTCAAAAAAGACAAAACAAACAAAACAAACAAACAAAAAACTCAGAAAACCCCTCTTCAGATGACTGCAGGTGTGTATGTGGGCAGGGGATGAGGGCCAAGTGAGTGCCAAGGGGGTGAGGGCAGGTGTTATCATTTGAATGTATTTGAACATTTGGTCCCCAGCTGTTTTGGAAGGTTGTGGAAATGTTAGGAAGTGGTGCCTCGCTGGAGGAAGTGGATCACTGGGTGGGTTGGCAGAAGCTTGAGGTTTATAATCTAGCCTTACGTTCCAGTCTGTCCAGTCCACCGTATCACTAAGATATGATGAGGTGAGACTCTCTGGCCATTTCCCCACCATGATGGACTGTATCCCTTCAAATTGTGAGCCAGATTAAAGCCTTCCTCCCTTAAACAGTTTTTGTCAGGTACTTGCCCATAGTGACATGGAAAATAACTGAAGAAGCAGTTGGCTGCTTGCACTCATGACTGCCCCACATCCCCTGGGGGTAAGTGATCAAGCCAGGTCTCAAAACCAAGTCCATCTGGCTCAAAGGTCTCACCTAGGGAGCTGGTCCTCCAAACTCCCCGTGCCATGACTGTTGCCTCCAATAACACCAGGAAGCCTCCTTCCCATTCACAGGAGAGCTGTGGGTATCCACGTATACAGATCGGCCCAGGGTCTCAGGCAGGACAGGGCAGGTAGATGGAAGAGAAGGCTCTCAGACCCAGGACACTAACAGGGTGACCCCACCTCATCTACTGGGTCTCCCTTTCTCTGCTTCCTTGTCCAGGCCCCATAGCTCTGGGGCCTCCCCAGCTCAGCATTGCTTGATCTCCTTCAGCTCCTCATATGTTGAGAGCAAAAAGGATGGAGTTAGAGGAAAATGCTGGGCAGCAGGGGGCAGCAGGTGGCAGTGGGTGTAGAGCTGGGAGCTGCAGAGGTCATGTGAGAATCGCTAAGGTCAAGCATGAAGCTTGGGGCCCATAGCTGAGCAGGCTGGTGTCCGTAGGGGCCTCTCTACAGGTCTTAGTGGCCTTGGGCCACAGCTGGTGAATTGCTCATCACCCACCCGGTTTAGAGATCCCTTCCTTCTCAAGCATGCAGAATAGGTTCCACCAGAGCTGACAGTTCTCTCCAGAGATCCTGAACTCCTCTTCAAATTCTCCTTTGGTTTTTCCATTTCAAAAGGAAATGGCTTCACTCTGAGAGATCACATGCCCTTGGAACTCCTTCCTAGAGTGTCTGCTGGGATTAAAACCAGGCCCTGTTCAGGTCAGCAGGAGACCTTCAGATTGGGGTTACAACTGTTTTTTCTATGTGGAGGGAGGAGGGGAAAGCCAACACTTTCGGAGGGTATAGAATTACTCCAGTGAACCTCAAAGGAGAAGTCTAACTGCAGCCCAGAGCTCCAGCAGATGCCCTGGGAGGAGCCCGTGTCTCTCTCCTAGGACAGCAGCTTCTTGCAAGGTGCCAGGCAGGTGTCCTGTCTCCTTCAGGGCTCAAAAGACTGGGTTGTGCAGAACCAGAACAATAAGGTGCCTGAAATGCGTAAACACTCAACTCCCCTGCTGTCCCCTTCTCCCAGAGGACTTGATGCAGAAACATTCCGCGGGCTTTATGGGAAGTGGGGGGGGGGGCATGGCGAATGATGGCTCTTGTTTTCCCCTCTCTACCTCCAGGCCCTGGAAGTGATGTTGAAAGGATCACAGATAACGTGTCCTTTTAGGGGTCATATGACCTGCTGGCCAATCCTCCTTTAATGGGAGATGAAGGGTGGCTTTTCAGAAAATAGATGCATTTGGACACTGTGAGGGGTTTGGGTTGGGTGTCCCTCATAAATTCATGTGTTTTGAATGCTTAGTTTCCAGCTGATGGAGTTTGGGTGGCAGAGTTTTGTTGGCAGAGGTGTGTCACCGGAGGTGGACCTTGAGGTGTTCAGTGTTAGTCAGCTCCCTCTTCATGCTGCGGTGTTCCACCTTACTGTGGCACAGGTGATGTCCAGCCTCTGTTCACGCCATCCTTTCCCATGCCATGATGGAGTTTCCCCTTGCGTCTGTCAGCCAGAAGAAGCCCTTTGCCTACCACAAACTACATTTGGTCAGGTGCTTTGTTCCAGCAACCAGAGGGTAACTACAGCAGGGTCTCTGTTACCACCCCCTTGTGCATTGCCCACATGTTTCTTCAGACTCTGCCATGTCTGTTTCCATCGAGTCTTCTGCTAGGCTGGCAAATAATCCCCAGACAGAGTTCAGGAGCCGCTCCCTGTCTCTCCTGCTCTGCCTCTGTTCTTGACTTACCTGTGTGAGAGTTCTGGGATTCCCCAGCCAGTGCTGTGCCAGGTTTTGGTGCGTCTGAATTCTCTGAGAGCTTGTGGAATGGTGGTCCCCAGGCCACCAGTGGTGTCTGACTCAGCGTGTCTGGGGACCTCTGGAATCACTATATGGAGGTCCTCCGGTGGTTCTGATGCTTGGCGTCCAAATGCCGGCTCTGCGTTTGTGTCTCAGGACCCACCTGATATCCAGGAGCACCACTGGGCACCCTCGTCTCTTGCAGGCCTGTTCAGGGCATGAGGATGGGTCACACTGTGGTTCCAAATAGTTCCCGTAAATAACTGACTGCTGGCTGGGTGGCTAAAACAACTGGAATTTGTTCTTCTGCAGTTTTGGATGGCCTAAAATGAGAGTCAAAATGTTGGCAGATGGGTCCTTCTTGGAGTTCCAGAAGGGTCTGCTCCAGGTTTTTCCAGCTTTGGGTGGAGACACCCTGTTGCAATCTCTGGTGATGCAGTCATCATTGTGGGCATGTCTCAACTCCCCCTCTGCCCTTTTCTCATAAGGACATCAGTATAGCTCTACATCAAGGAAGACCTCTTCTTTTATTTTGAGTAGATAGAGCGATGGGTGGATAGATAGACAAACAGGTGATTGATAGATACATCAATAGATGATAGATAGACAGACAGATGGATTTACTACTGAATTCTACCACATCTTCAATGAACTAACACCAATGCTTCTCAAACTCTTTGATAAAGTAGGAAAGGAATACTACCAAACATCCTTTTACAGATTCACCATTGTCCTCCTATCCAAACTGGATGAAGACACAACAAAAAAGAAAATTATAGAACAATATCTTTGATGAACATAGATGCAAATATTCCCAACAAAGTACTTGTGAACAGAATACAAAAATGCATCATGAACGATCATCTATCACGATCAAGTTGGCTTTATTCCAGAGAGGCATGGATGGCACAATATATGTAATAATTACACAAATAAACCCAAGGACACAATCATATGATCATCCCTTGTCTTGCCATTCTTAAGTCAATCACTTCTTCAAAGACCCTATTTCCAAATGAGGTCACAATTACAGGGTGAGGGCTGTGGTCAACATTGGGACTTGAATTTAAAATGGTCCCCATAGCCTCATGTGTTTGTTATTAAGCCTCATACATAGTCCCCAGCTGGTGGAGCCTTGCTGGAGGAGGTGTGTCACTGGGGGTGGGTCTTGAGGTTTATTAGTTCAGCCCCACTGGATGTTCATAGCAAATTCACACTTGCTGCTTCCTCCCTTCTGATAAGGGATGTTAGTGCCTGGATATCTATGCCTTCCTCGCTGTGATGAAACTTCCTCTCAGAACTATAAAATGGAATAAACCCTTTTCTTTTTTGGGGAGGGTGGGGAGTTCTTTTCTTAATAAGCTGCTTCTGGTTGAGAATTTGGTCCCAGCAACAATCAGATAAATGTTACATAAAATTGGTACTAGGAGTGGAGTTGCTGTGATTAACCTAACCATGTGGTTTTTAATATTTTGTAAATGGCTTGTGAGAGGAATATGGAAGAATTTGGAACTTTGGGCTAGAGAAACTTTATAATACTATATAAAGAGCTAACGGGCCATTCTGGTGAGACTTTGAAAGACCAAGATGCAGAGAGAAACTTGGACTGTGGAGGCTTGGCTTATGAGTTTTCAGAGGGGCAAAAGGGACTATTGGGCTACAGGTAGTTCATGTGACATTCTGACTGCTGTTCCTGTCCTGAGGACTTGAGTAAAGTTGAATTTAGAAGTAACAGATGGGTATGTGTAGTGGAAGAAAGCACAGAGCAGAAGGATGTGAAAAGGGTGGAGGTTGGCACAGGAAGAAATGAGAATGGGATTCAGGTTTCAGCCTGGGGACTGCAGCTGCCTCAGCTACAATTGTCCAAGAGTTTGCCATCCTTGAGAATGGGCTAGCTGTTGCACATTGGGACAACAGGAAAAGTGCTGAGAGTGAGACTCAACCCACTGATGGCTCAAGCTAATAGGAGAACTGATTCTTTCCAAAGCAGAGGGCCTAATGGAAGGATGCTGAAGGAGATGGGCCTCATCCCCCACCCCCAGCCTCAGGATAAGGAATTTGTCAGCGTCACTCACTGGTATGAGATTTTGGAAGTATGGAAAATGCAGGAAATAGAGAGTGCAGCTCAGCCACGGAGGCTGGACAGTGTGAGGCAGGGTAAAGGCCCCTTCCAGGGAGGCCTCATGAGGCCATTGTGTGAAGCCCATTTGTCATTTCTGGTGGAGACCCCAGAATGTTAGAGATGCCAGCACTGTGGAATGGCTGCAAAGGAGAGCTGCTGGCTTGGGATAGATTCTGCTCAGGCTGCAAGCCGCACAATAAATCAGAGGGACAGAGTTGCCCAAACCTTTTGGTGCCCAGAGGATTTCACCAGGAGTCCTAGATGCTGGACACAGAACTATAGAATATGATGCTTGCCCTGCTGGGTTCTGATGTTGCATTGGCACCATCTTTCCTTGCTGTGGCTCCACTTCTCCTATTTGGGGATGGGATGTTTGCTGTGGCATATGTTCAAAGTGTGTGACTTGTGTGTTGATTTACAGAGCTCAGAGTTAAGAGAGTGCCTTGAGTCTTAGATGAGACTCTGGGCTTTGAACTTTTGAGCACTGGGATGGTACAGACTATGGGGACTTCTAAAGTTGAACTGAATATATTTTGCATTCCCATGAGTCTATTGGGGCTGGGGTAGAAAATGGTGTTTGAGTGTACCTTGTCTCTTATAGCCTCATGTGCTTGTTATTAAGCCTCATATTGAATCTCTGGCTGCTGGAGCCTTTCTGGAGGAGGTGTGTCACTGGGAATGGACCTTGAGGGTTTATTAATGCAGTCCCACAGAGTGTTCACAGAAAGCTCACTCTTCTTCCTCCTGCCTCCTCCCTGCTGATAAGAACATGTGATGCTCATCTCTCTGCTCCTGCTGTGCCTTCCTCACAATGACACTTCCCCTCAGAACTTTGAAATGAACCCTTTTATTCCATCAACTGCTTCTGGTCAGGTGTTTTGTCCCAGGAATGAGAAGATCACTGTTACAAGCTTCAATCTATCTTTTGGCAGCCATCATCTGACCCATGTAAGGCATTCATGGTGCCTTGAGGTTACTTGTCTCTCCAGGCCAGTGCCTCCTCCAGGACATGCAGTATCATCTTACTCTGCCTGTTCCACAGTGCCTGGCACATAGTAGGGCCTCAGGTTAGTGTGACTGCCTATTGCTATTCACCATCTAAGACCAGCTTTTTCCCTGCCCTCCCCCTTTCCTTAGTGTAAAAGCAGCATCTCCTGGGAGGCGAGGGATGGGACACACACTGAGGGACTGAGTGTCCATATTATCTCTCTTCAGCATGTCAGCCTCTGGGGAGGAAGGGCACTTGGGCACAGATGTTGGGCATGCATTACTTGCCCTTACCCTAGGTCGTATTAGAACATAGGTGACCACTTGGCTTTGCCTCCCTGGTGCCTGTGGCCCTGTGCCCCCCCCCATCCAGTGCTCCCCGTGACCTTGGTAGATGCTCCTGTGATCTCTCAAACAAAGTTTTCTCCCTGCTGTTCACCATTAGGGTGGGGAGAGGGCCTGTCAGGGAACTCCTTGGGGACTGGGTGACCCCTGGGGTCTTTAATATGTTTCCCAAATGCCCTTTTCTCTTATTATTAGCCTCAAGAGTGGTGGTGGGAACAACAGAGAGGCATGGGGTGGGGGCTGCATTTCAACTTTACAGTCTTTTTTTTAATTAAAAGCTACCCCACCTCCAGAGACAGGTAGCAGTCCCTCTGGACCCCTTGTTCTTATGTCAGATGACCTCAGGTGCTCACTAGCAGAGTCCTGTGCATCACACATTGAGTGGGGCAGGGACAGTCTTAGAGAAACCTCCATCCCCATCAGTCATCTCAACGGGGAGGCAATGAAGGTAGGAGCCCTCCCTCCTTTGCCTGGGTTGCTTTAGGGGTACATGTCTGAATACAGGGGTGGTAGAAGAACCCTGATATTCCAAGTTGGGTGGGAATGGGGTCAATAAAAGTGAGGATGCATCTCTCTGGCTTTCCATCTGTCATGGGTGAGATTGCTGTCTGTAAAACGCTCCTTTTCAAAGATCAATTGCCTCTGCCTTTTGAGCTGGGGATCTTTTGTTTTCCAGGCTGCTAGGAAATCAGTGCACTTAGGAGGCTCTGCTGTGGCCCTGGGGGAAGCGACAGTAAACGCGTGGCCGGGGCCATGTGGCTAATGGGCACTGGGAAGTGTGTGGAATCCAGGAACGGATCTGGAATGCCGCGTGGACGCAGCTCTGGGCTTCCACACCGGGACTGCATCCTCGCTTCTCTTGGTGCAGCGTCCGTCCATGCAGGAGCCGTTCACAGCGTGCGTTGCTCCCTCTGATTCTGCGCTTCGGCTTTTTTTTTTTAACCACCCCCCCTTCCTCTTTAAAATATTAAATGTGACCTCCGTTGGGTTGTTTTTTTTTCTGCCCACTTAAAGAAAGTGATGGTTGAGAGCGGTCAGGAATAGAGAAGTTAATCCCTGTTTGTCATCCAGGGTTAAGCTGTGGCCAGGCAGATGAGCCAAGCTGGCGTGAGGAGCCTGTGCCATAGAATACTTAAGATGACTTCCATAGGACGGCAGTCCCTAAAAGCCAGGCTGGGGGGAAGCTGGGGAGCCCACATCCAAAATAGTCATGCAAGTATTAAGCATGTGGCAAGCTGATAAGCTTTGGACCGGGCTAACCTATTTTTCCCAATCCTTGTTATTTTTGTTTTTGCCTGGCTCTGTCAGATGGATTAAATGACATGGGTTGCTCTTCTTCCGCGGAACAAGGTTTGTTTTCATATGTCTTGTCCTTCCGCAGCCATGGAGAGAGAGTCGAGAGTTGTGTGTTTGTTACAGCGCAGCTGATTGAGCCGAGGTGTGTGTGAGTTTGGTGTCTGCCTAGCTGGCTGAGGAGCACTTGGATACTGTTGCTAGGTTTCCAGACCCAGAGCCTGTATCACTGCACTGTAGATTTGCATAGACGATGGATAGAGTGTGGTGTTTTCAAACAGATACCTTAATGGAATATTATGTGTATCTCGTGTGTGTGTGTGTGTGTGTGTGTGTGTGTGTGTGTGTGTGTACAAAACCCAGGATGATTTTGAGTGATGATTCTCTGAGAATATACCTGTTTAGCAGATACAACCTGACAGGAAATAAAATAGCTCTGACCCAGAGAAGAATTCTGTGTTTCTGGTGCTTTTACTGTGAAATGTGCTACTTCCGATGAAATAGACATAGTGATCTGAAGTGGTCACGGGAGCAAGAGAGTCTCTCTGGCAGATCCTAAGGAAAAAGCCCAAATGCTGACCTATTTCCTTTAACTAGATTGGACAGATTAGGATCCCCACTGCTGAGTCCACATCCATAAGCTTTCCCAGGGAAATCTCAATATTTTACCTAATAGTATACAGCCATTATACAGTTGTTGACCAGATTCCCATAGAATATGTTCATAACAAGTGGCTGAGAGAAGGGGGACAGAGAGACTGCCCAGATTCAGCACTTTCTAAGCAGATGTGTTGTGACCTGGCTGATGGGACTCCACCCTGTTTTTGTTGTCCTTTGAAGGCCATGGAATAGTGTATGCTTGTGCCAGTCTGTGTGTGTGTGTGTGTGTGTGTGTGCATGTGCGTGAGTGTATGCACACCCACCAGTCCTTGCACTAGGCTGTTGTTCTGTGCAGTCACATCGGCTCAGTTCTGTCTGTACGTGGGGTCTTGGTCCTTCTCTGTCTGCTGAAGGTATGGGTCTTGTGTATTGATGTGGTTCTACTTGCTCAGCATCTTCTCTCATCTAGAAGTTTTATCACTCTGTCACAAAGTGTAGTTGTTATGCTGAGGTGCAACTCAAGTGACATCCTTTTTGTAACGGCTCTATGCTGTCAACGTGTTAGGTGGAAGTGGTGTTTTACTGGCTTGCAGGTGCGTGTCCATGCCAGGGTTCACTGCCACACTTGCTTGCCCTGTCCCATGCTCTGCTCGCTCAGCTCCGAGGGCGCCGTGGGTTTGACAACAGGCCTCGGCCTCTTGTTCAGTGTGCATGTCTGCGAGTTTTGTTTTTGTTGTTCCTATATGTCCACTTACACTCCACACGCCTCCTAAACATCTGCTCAGCCTTACCACATAGCCTGCCCTCTCTTCTGCCACACAGAAAGCCACTTAAGTGAGAGCATGGGCAAAGGATACGATATGTCCTGCTACATTCTTATAGGATTCCTAGTCATCATAACCTTTTAAAATTTTTAAAAATATTTTATTTATGTGAATGTGAGAGAGAAAAAAAGAGGCAGATAAAGGGGTGGCACACACCTTTAATCCTAGCACTCGGAGGGCAGAAGTAGGAGGATTGCCAAGAGTTCGAGGCCACACCTGAGCTAGAGTGAGGCCCTACTTTGAAAAAAAGAGAGAGAGAGAGAGAGAGAGAGAGAATGAATGGGCATGCCAGGGCCTCCAGCCACTATAAAAAAAAATCTCCAGACACATGCACCACCTTGTGTATATGGCTTAAGTGGGTACTGGGGAATCGAACCTGGATCCTTAGGCTTTGCAGGCAAACACCTGAACCACTAAGCCACCTCTCCAACCCCCATCAGAACCTTCTCGTGTAGTTTTTTTAAAAGGTACACACACACCATGTCTGTCTTGTTCAGGAATAACACATGGAGTGGACATGGCAGGGTATATGCAGCGATATTCATGCAGGGTGGTCTGCCCCACAGACCTAATGCTCTATCGGTTGCTTCTCTCTTCTGTGATCACTGTCTGTCTGTTCCAGAGTCCCTCCTGCTGCTGGAGGACAAGAGCTCTGGGTCAGTGCTGGTGGAGTGTACCAAAATGGTGAATGCATGGCAGTCAGTAAAATTCAGAACCAAACAAATACAAGCTTTCTGTCATTTATGTTGTGGGACTATGAAAGCCAGGTGAAAGCAGAGGTATTTCTAACCCAGGAGGAGGCTGCACACTCAGAGGAACCTGTCCTATGTGTGCATAAGCACCTGGTAGGTCATCAGAACCTTCTAGTGGTGGTCCATACAGATCTGAGCTCCCGGTCCTGGCCAACTTGCAGAGCTCTGTCCTCATGGTTCTTAAGACCAGGGATCGGTGGCCCCATGAGATCCCTCAGTCTTGAGCTTCTGCTGGGACTCTGCACATTCATGAAGGCTCCAAAGGTCAAGACCAGTGCAGTCTCCTTCCCTGAGGGTACAGCACCCTCAATTCTAAAGCAAGAATGTTCCTCTCCTTATCCTTTCCCATGTAACACTGTCCCCCTCTTACCTGGGCTGCCTCATCCTTCCCCAGGCCCACCTCATACCAGATAACTACATCTCAGTAGAGGCAGCTAATTAGCCTACATAAATTGTACAAAGTAATCATTATGACTTTTTCATCCATGTGTATAAGGTACTTGATCCTATTTCCTCCCATTACCTGCTTTTGTCCCTTCTCCTGCTGATCTTCTTCCTTTCCCCAAATAGATCCCATAGTGGATGTTTTCTGGTCATAATGGAATCAACATAGAAATTAATAGCGGGAGGATTAAATGATAAGATGTCAATGACGGCAACCAAAGAACAATTAAGTAACCATGTTATTCATTTCTTAAAAACGAAGTGCCATAGCCGGGCGTGGTGGCGCACGCCTTTAATCCCAGCACTCGGGAGGCAGAGGTAGGAGGATCGCCGAGAGTTCGAGGCCACCCTGAGACTACATAGTTAATTCCAGGTCAGCCTGGACCAGAGTGAGACCCTACCTTGCAAAACCAAAAAAACAAAACAAAACAACAAAAAAAAACCGAAGTGCCATGTTCATACATTGAAAGGCTAGATAGACTTAGGATGCCACTTGTCACCAGATAGCTTTCCCTTTCGCTGCAACATCATCAACACTGGCTTTCAAGGGCTTGTTTGCACACTGGTCTGCCTACTACCTCCCCTCAATAACCCAGGGCCTCCTCCAGAGCCAGCCTAGGCTCGGAGAGGATAAATGGAGGTTTATGACTTTACTAGGAACATGAGACATGAGAGCCTAAGGTAAGGAATGATGAAGTGAGAAGTTGCCTTCGAGTATTTCACGGGTGAGGTGAGGCTGACTTAGCCCTTGGAAGAAGGTTAGATTTACAGAGACCCAGCCACCCTTGTTCCCTTGGTCTGCCCTTTTCCCCCGGGCTAAATGTGGCTTCACACTGTCCCCCGCTGTTCTCCAGGTGAGGCCCTGGGCTAGTTGGGTTTCCACAGGGACCAGGGCTTTGTATGCTAGCAGAAGAGCTGGACTCGGGACCATTGAGCCTCTGCAAATGGAGAAGTTTTGCAGCTGCTATAGGTTGCTGGGGGTGGGGAGGGACTCAAGTCTGCCTTGGGTGCTGAATCTCAGGGCATAGAAGAGGGAGGGTCTTAGAGTTCAGACCTAGTCCAGGTGGCAGCTAGGAGCAGGATGTTGGGGTGTGGACTATGGTCTGGCAGAATATGTGACCCCTTAACCCTTTGCAACCTTACTTCCTGGCCTTTCACGCTGTCCCACACTGCAGCCTTCGGGCCTTGGGCCAGCCGATTCTTGCTCCTCCTGGCCTCATGCCTGGGCCTAGGAGCCATTCTACAGCAGGGACAGTGGTTGCTCACCTGGAACCCCCCACCCCTACCCCCACTCATGGAGCACCTTCCTTTGCAGGTCCTCTCTCTCCAGTGTTCCCTGACACTATGCCAGCCTGGGTGGGTGGCACAGAGGTGGCCTTTTTGGGGGGGAGAGGGGGAGATTCAAGGGTCTCATTCTAGCCCAGGCGGACCTGGAATTCACTCTGTACTCTCAGGGTGGCCTCGAACTCATGGTGAGCCCAGTACCTCAGCCTCCCAAGTGTTGAGATTGAAGGCACGTGCCACCACGCCCAGCCCAGAGGTGGCCTTTCGGTGTCTTCGAGGCCCTGAACCCCTGTCTTCTCCCCATACCCAGGGCTTTGGCTGAGTTTCCCAGGATCCTCCTTCACTCTACCCACCTGATGCCAGCCCTTTAATGTACACACTTGATTGCCCCAACTCCCAGCATTCTCTACCATAGGCACTGTCACCTACTCAGGTCTCAGAACCTCAGCAGGGTCCAGGTCTTCCAGTCAAAGATCCCTCAACTGTTCCATCAAGTTATCTGTCCCTGCAGGATTCTGTCTGGGCGCCCAGCTTCCCTGTTGAGGGTAGCACCTGTGTAACATTGAGGAAAAGCATTCATCTCTAGAACTTCAGGGTTTTCTTCATAAAGCCCCATGCAGTGTTCATACTGGAAACTAATTGATGAGACCTTAGTTCTCACAGCTCCGCAAAGGCTCCTGGGTAGGGGAGCTGGACAATGAACATTAAGCCAAGGACTCAAAGAGTGGGAAACTATCTGCAATCTTCCAGGTGATCTTGCACGAGCCACGAGTCTCTCTCGGCCCCCACAGCATCTGTGAACAATCACTTGTCTGTCTACTGCGGCTGTAGGTAGCTTTTCCTCCATGTCAGAGCTGAGCCCAAAGGCAAAGTGAGAGAGGAAGGAGAGGGTTCTTTCTGGGAGCTTTCTGTATCATTCCATGGATTTGAGCAGCACCCAGGGGGCTGAGGACTTGGAAGGATGTGCCTGGCGGAGTTAAACGGGGCACAGGAAAGGATTCTAATTCTGCTCTAATAAGCAGCAGTGGGGGAAGGCTTTACAGGGGCTGTAGTGAGAAGAGGTAGGATTCCCCATGCGTGTGCCTCCGTGGGGCTGTCTCCAGCTCAGCCGCAAGCGACAAGTGCGGAGCTTAATGAAGCAGCAGGAGTTGTCATCACCGCCACAACTCTATCGGGTTTGCCTTTGCTTCAAAGTAGGCTGAGGAAAGACATAAGACAAGTACACCAACATGCGTTTGTCCCCTAGAACGATTGCTAAATGAGTCGCACCCGTACGGAAAGCCCCCAACATGGAGCAGTTTTGGGTAAAGCTGTTAAAGAGTCCTCAAAACATTTTCCTCTCCCTGGACTGGACCACAGAGAGGTCCATCAGGATCCCATGAAGGAAGAAGGAGTGTGAAAACTGGCTGTCACGCTGCCTGAGAAGGGACAGTTTGCTTAGCTGGTGCTGCTGCGGCAAGGCCAAGACTGAGTCAGGAACCTTTTGTGAATCAGCTGTGTCCCGTCTGTGTTTCTTCTTGCTCCTGCCCAGGTTCCTCGGAGCCAGTGGGAAGGGAGCTACTTCCGGATGAGGGAAGTTGCCTGAGTGAGAGGCTCCTTCTGATAGAGGAAGGGAAACCTACTTGGGAAGCCACAGACAGGTTCATCAGACAAAAGGCTGAAAGATAAGAGCCAAGCATGTTATGTTCCTCTGATGGGCCTTCCTCAAGTCCACAGTGGCCATGTGCTGTGATGGGGCAAGACTATCACCATGGGAGATGGTTCCAAGAAGGCCAGGTAGCGTGTGTGTGTGTGTGTGTGTGTGTGTGTGTGTGTGTGTGTGTGTGGTGGGTGGAAGATTTGTAGTAGAAAGATGACTTGCTGTGATTTCCTGAACACTGTCCTGTTGATAGGGTGAATCTCTTCAGCAAGCAGGATGGGGCTGACACGCAGAGTGAATGTTTGCCTGGAATCTCCTCCCTCAAGTGCAGAAGGGAAATCAAGGTTGCCTTGAGAAGCTAGGAGACCTAGCGGGACTTGGTTTTGTCAAAGTCCTTTCCAGGGACCCGCCTTTGGAATTTGGTCATCAAACCTCCAATTCTCATTCTCCATGAAGATCTGTGTGCATCCCAGCTAAATACAGGCCACCCGCACTTCACCATGGCTTGAAACTGGACTAAAATGATGCCTTTGCTTTTTTCGAGGTAGGGTCTCACCCTAGCCCAGGCTGACCTGGAATTCATTATGAAGTTACAGGGTGGCCTCGAACTCATAGGCAATTCTCCTACCTCTGCCTCCCGAGTGCTGGGACTAAAGGCATGTGCCACCACGCCTGGTTGCTTTGGGTTTTTTTTTTTAAGTATAGACTTCTGGGCGTGGTGCCACATGCCTATAATCCCAGCACTCAGGAGGTAGAGGTAGGAAGGTTGCCATGAGTTCGAGGCCACCCTGAGTCTACATAGTAAATTCTAGGTCAGCCAGGGCTAGAGCGAGACCCTGCCTCAAAAAAAAAAAGTGTAGATGTGGTCTTCATGCAGACTGCCCACAGTTCAATCCAGGCTAGAAGTACTTTCCACTTCCATTGGGGCAGGAGCGCACACCTCAGACCTCAGCTCCCCATGCTGGCTCAGTCTCCCATGCGCCTTCTGCTTGTCACTCTATCCATGAGAGTCTGGACTCCATCAACCTGCATCTGTTTACATTCCCACACTGCCGGCGCAGAGGGCATCCAGCACCCAGGATGCTCCTGGGAAGTCTTTGTAGCTAACTTTTCAGACATGTTCTTGTACTTGTGCTAGAGAGAAAGATCTACTTGTCTTTATAGTGACAATGTACGGAAGGCATGATTTTCCCCAGTTTTGAACTTGACATCCTGGTAGGTGGCTTCATGCTGGAACAGACCCCTGGTCCTTGTTGCCCATACCAGAACATTAGAACGTCTTCTGAGACCAGTTATAGTGGCCACAGCATCTAGGAGTTTGGGTTTCTTTGTGCTGTCAAATAAATAATTAAAAAGGTAGGGAAAATGTTTAAGGTAAAGCAGAGAAAAGTTTGCCCAGAAGCAAAAGTAAAGAGAAACAGGTTTCCTGTTATAGGAAGGGATTGGAAAACTGGAATCTACCACTCCACTAGGAACCGGACTTTTATTGAAGGATGGAAACCCTTCCATGCATAGTCAGCTTAAACAATGACAAAGGCTCTATTTGGTCCATGATGCATCTAACATTGGGCTAGTGCCAGCAAGCTCACCCACATAGGGAAGGAGAACTAGGAAGTGAGTTTTTCTCCCTGACATCTTCTGTCACCATTTTGGAACACTTCCAAATATAGATGCCTACATAGGACCCTTTTTCCTATCTGTCTGTCTAGCCAAGGAAACTCCTATGGTCTCTCCTGCCACTGCAGATGAACTCCAGACTCATGCACATCTGGCTTCATGTGGCTACTGAGGACTCAAACCCAGACCATCACGCTTTGTAAGCAAGTACTGTTAACTATTGAGCCATCTCTCCAGCCCTCTCGTATGGTCTCTCAACAGGATCCATTTTTCTTCCCTTCTCCTTCTTAGATCTGGAAGGAGCCTGGCACCATGTGGTGCTTCTGAAATGCCTACCTAGAGCCAGAAGAGTAAAGGAGGGGTTCATGGACATGCTGGGGGCAAAGAGCTGCTCAAACTGGGCATGGTGCCAGGACCCACATCACAGTGGCTTTCTTCTGTTCTAAGCCACTGGGGTCATCCTTCAGCCTGCAGGGCAGGTGAAGTGTGCTGTGCCAAAGAACAGGACTGAAGGCAGACAGGTGACAAATGTTGGAAGCATAACAGATGGTGTCACATGAAACTTTTTTCTCTGGGGAGACGTGATGCACATCTATTCACTCCAGATGGGGCTCAGACGACATACCAAAGCATGATTACACCAATACCAGTTTAGTGAATCAATGAGTTTATTGGGGTTACTTACAGAGCAGGGTGAGGGGAAGCACGGATGACTGCCAGGCAGCTGCGTCACTGAAAAGCCCACCCCAGCACAGGTGATGGTTCACAGAAGGGGCATCTCTGGAACCCACCTCCAGACTGGCAGGCACCTTGCTGGGCCAGAAAAATCTCCCCCAAGCAGCAGTTTACCCTTTATATAACCTTAGGGAGGGGATCTTGTGACCTTTTTCCCACTCTGGACCTTCTGAGTCTCCAGGAAGAAATGTTTCATTCAAAAAAAAATTATTGGGGGTTGGAGAGATGTGTTAGCAATTAAGGCACTTGGCTGAGAAGCCTAAGGACCCAGGTTCAATTATCCAGAATCCACATAAGCCAAATGAACATGGAGGCATGTGTCTGGATTCTGCAGTGTCTGGATTCTGCAGTGTCTGGATTCTGCAGTGGCTAGAGACCCTGGTGCACCCATTCTCCCTCTCTCTCTTTCTTTTTCTCATAAATGAAAATAAAATATTTTTAAAAGAAAGAAAACTACCACACAACTCTGGTAGTAGCCTGCCCCTCAGCAGTTATTTACTGCTCTCATAGCTTTGGGGAGTGATCATGGGACCTTGTAAGTTTCCCTTCTCTCAGACTTCTTGATCTCCCGACTTCCTCCTCTCTTCAGGAAGGCATTTTCAAATCAGAGGATTTTGCTGTACAACGGATGGTCACTGGAGAAATCTAGCTCAGAAGCGAGCTGGAGGTGACAATGCACCCTCCACAGTGTGAGCTCAGGGCACAAGCCCAAGTCTTCCAGCTGTGACCCTAGGATTGTCCGTCAGCTCCTCCGCTTTCTTATGGAGTTCCCGTAATAAGAGACATGTTGAATGTGAACGTGTTCTGAAGTGGGGAAGAAATGAAGAACGCCATGTGTAGCTCCTTTCACTATAAATAACCAGTTTGTGTGTGTGTGTCCAGAACAAAACTAAAAATATCCATGAAGGACAGGGGCGATGGCTCATGGGTAAAGTGCTTGTTGCTCAAGCATGAGAACCTGAGTTTGGATCCCCAACCCCCACATAGGATGCCAAGTATGATGGTATGTACCCGTAATGCCAGCACTGGGCGGGCAGAGGCAGGAGGAGTCCTGGGATTGACTGGCTAGCTTATCTAGATGGACTGTGAGCTCTGGGTTTGGTGAGAGACCCTGTCTCATGAAAAATATTAAGATTAAGTGGCAGAGGAAGACCCCTGACATTGACATATGAGTACATGCATATGTGCATCATACACACATGCCATAGATCTACATACATCCATATATATGCGTGTGTGTATGTATGTATGTGTGTGTGTGTGTATGTATGTGTATGTATATATATATATCTCAAAAAGGAAGAGAGAAGACAGTGATTTGGCTAGAGTAGGAAGTAGTCTGTTTATTTCTTTCTGGGGCCATGTTTGCGCTGCTCTAGTCCTTAGACTGTCCCTATATCAGAATCCCTTCTGCAGTTGCAGTTCTCCAGGGCGTGATGGCAAGGACCTTTGTCATGCCCCGAGGCATGAGAGTGGTCATATTTGTGGCTACCAGGAAAGAAGGCCCCATGCCCAAAGCTCATCCAGCCTCTCACCCAGGTAGTTTCTGCACTGACGCTCAGAGCTGTTTCCTGAGCCCCCACTGAGTGCTCAGTGCTGCGGGGATGTAACTGCTCTTTGTGGCAGTCCTGTTATTTTCTACCTTAAACTGCATGCTCCCCAAGAGATTCTGTCACCTGCTGTGACTCGCTAGATAGACTTTTCTTGTCCTTGAGTAAACCTGCAATAGTAACAGTTTCCCCTTAGGTCATTGGACCAGAGATGCACCCAGGGCAGGTGCTCAGAGCTGCTGGCCAGGTGCAGGGTTAGGAGGACATGCAGTTTTTAGGGGGATTCAAACCTAAAAGAACAGCCCAGTGTCCTTTTCCTTCTCAGAATGCCCACACTCCCAACTTTAGCCATCACGGATAAAATACCCCTTCATGCATCTACTTAAGTCTCAAGCAATAGCTGTCATTAACCATTGAGTTTTTTTTTGGGGGGGGGGTATTTTGTTTTTGTGGTACTAGGGGTAGAACCCAGGGCTCTACCACTGAGCTACATCCCCAGCCATAACCCTTGAGTTTTAATAATGTATGTGTAAGCTTCAAATTAAATTACAAAAACATCTTTTTTTTTTAATATCTGGAGAACTCATAATGATGTTTCAGGTAACAGATACCTGTCAAAAGGTAAGGAGCTGGGGCTGGAGAGATGGCTTAGCGGTTAAGGTGCTTGCCTGCAAAACTTAGGACCCATGTTTGACTCTCCAGATCCCACGTTAGCCAGATGCACAAAGGTGAGGCATGCACAAGGTCACACATGCCCACTAGGTGGCACAAGCATCTGGAGTTCTATCTCAGTGGCTGAGCCCCCGGCGTGCTAATGCTCTGTCTCTCCCTCCCCACCCCCCCAAAATAATAATAAGATGTTTAAAACAAAAAAGATAAGAAACTGAGAAATTTCTGTTGCCTGGTGACATTGTGACTGTTGTCAGTTCATGCACAGTGCATGTTCGCGTCTCTGTGGTGATGGTGGGTGTATTACGTTTCTCATTCTGATAAGCAGTAACATAAGGAAAGGACTTATTTTGACTCATGGTCTGAGGGCATGCTGTCTACCATAGCAGGAATATGGGATCATAGAGTTCATGGCAGGAGAGTGGGGCTGTGAAGTTCTCATATCTCAGTAAAGTAGAAAGCCAAGGTAAGGTTATGAGCCTCATGGCACACAGCCAGAGTCCCACTTTTCCACCTAGACCCCTCCTCCCCAAGGGTCCATAAGGAATCAAGTGTGGAGCATGGTTCATATCCATAACACGGGTGTGAACAGCCCACGGTACTGCCACTTATGTACAGTATAGCACATTGAACTACGTACAGCACATGACGTGAGACCAGAACAGGGAACGCTGAGGAGGAAACGGGCTGGGTAGTAACTAGAGGGAGGCCTGTAATGGAGGGTGGGGGGCAGTGGGAGGGAGGTCTCCATTTGCAAGAAGTGCTTTTACTTTTAGGGTGGATTTTAGTGCTGTTTTGCTTTTCCATGTGTTGTTTCCTGCATGTCATTCACACATGTGCAAGAAGTACAGTCCGCACTGGCCGTGTACGGCTCTGGGAGGTTAGCATGAGCGGGTAATTTCCAGTTGGATCACCAGTTGTTCAGTCTCTTCCATGCTAACCAGGGGTCATGCATATAAAAGCCAATCCTGTTCATAGGGTTGGAGGTCATGGGACACAGGGCTGCAGCTCTGCAGTGTCGGGTTATAGCTTGCCAAGGCTAGGCATTTGGGAATCCCAGTTCGGTTTATCATAGGGGGGTGTGGGGTGTCCAGCTCTAGTCTCTGGTCTCCTATGAATGACTTTCCCTCCACATATAACACTAAATGATGGTGACTGTTACTGGTTGATGTGTTTACTGTGCTAATTTTTTTTTTTTTTTTTGGCATTTTAACACTCATTTAACTTAAAGAAATGCTTGCTTTCAAATAACAAAGGTTAGTTGACTGCATCTCTTGGTTTCTTCAAAAGAGACTGTAACGGGGGAAAATGGCCTGTCCCCTCAGTGAAATCACACACTAATGTATCTCTCTGTGAGTACCCTTTCATTAAGCACGGCATGACTATGGTCACGCATGGCCTTTGGATGCAGAGGGCTCAGCTATTACCAGATACGAGTTAAGTCCAGAAGGTCTGAATCACCCCAAGATGGCCTGCCTGGGAAGAGGATTTTTTTTTTACTTTTAGGGTATGTGTGTGTGTGATGTTCATACATTGCACATGTACGCGTGTTTGTATGTGTATGGACACATGTGTAGTATGTGAGCATGCATGTGGAGGTCAGAGATCGACATTGAGCATCTGCCTCATCATACTCTTATTTTTTTATTAATTTGAGAGAGACAGAGAGAATGGGTACGTCAGGGCCTCTTAGCCACTGTGAACAAACTCCAGATGCGTGCGCCCCCTTGTGTGCATGTGCAACATTGCACACTTGTGTCGCTTTTGCGGCTGGCTAAATGTGGGACCTGGAGATTCGAACGGCGTTCTTAGGCTTCGCAGGCAGGTGCCTTCACCACTAAGCCATCTCTCCAGTCTCAATCATACTCTTTGAGACGGGGTCTCTCACTGAACCTAGAGCTCACCCATCCTGGGCTAGACTGGTTAGCCAGGAACCTCCTGTCTCCACTCCCTCAGTGTTTGGATTACAGGTATGCCCTGAGAGGGAGTCTGGTAGCTCTTTTAGGCAGTTAGGGTGACCCCTGAAAGTAAAAAGGCAGCATAGTCTGCACTTGCTAGAAATCAAAGAATGATATGACTTCTTATCCCTTGCCTGGTTCCCCTAGACCTATTTTTCCACAAACAACCTGGGCTCCTCCTGGAAGGGAGGTCTCTCCTAGGATTAAATCTAGCCCTAACATTGTGGTTGGCCAAAATTCAGCCCCCAGAATTTGGCAACATGGCTAGCCTCTTCTGAGACGGTCCCTAGCTCAGACCAATCAGAGTCAGCTGTCCCTCAGGGGAGTTGAGCCAAAAGGTAGTGGCCACCAACGCAAGGTTATAAATGCATTTGTGAGGGGAGAGCAAGCTCTCTGTGCTTCCTGACACCTCCTGAACTTCAGCTGCTGGTGAGTTCCATCTCGGCTCAGCCCCCTAGCCCTTACTCAGCACACAGACTCTTTAACCCCTTCAGCTCCTTCATGGCAGGAGCTCTTTGAACTGTCTTTTCTTTCTTTTCTCTCTATGGTTTTCCTGGGCCCTCCACGTTGGCCCTCAAACCACGTGGTTATCTTTCCTTGGCCTTGTACTTCTCTCAATAAATATAATAATGTACTAGTTATCCTTCTCAGTCTTTTTTTTTTATTCCATTCTTTGATTAAAAGTAGATGTGGACCTAGGGTTTAGGGTTCAAGGACTTTCCTGAACTCCTAGCACTCTGTTACATACATTACAGCACTACCATGCTTGGCATTTTACATGGGTTCTGGGGATCCGAACTTGGGTCCTCCTGCTTCTTCTGCAGCAAGTACTTTAGCCACTGAACCATCTCCCCAGCTCCCTGCAGGATTCTTGTTTCCAGCCATGCTCCCAGGATCCTGCCATGGGAAAGGAGACTTGAGGCAGACTGACAGAAGAGGGAGGCTAGAGCTCTAGGTGAGGGAGCCCGCCTTCTTCAGAGCTGCCTGCCAAGGAGCCTGGGGAGCTCTTTGTGTTTGAAATGTAAAACAGCAGTCAACACCAGACCACAAGGTGTGAGGGTTTTAGTATGTGCACACTGTAGTACTTACTTGAACTATGTCCTTGGGCTGGGATCCTACTTTTTAACAATGACATTTATTGTCTTAAATGACATATCTAAGTACAAACATGAGAATCAAGGCAATACTATTATTATGCCAGACCTATTTTTCCACAACCAACTTGAAATGCTCTTAGATGAATGCTGTTATATGATTCTTGCTAGAAGTGATCTTGCTCTGCTGTGGAGGGGCTATGAGCCACCATATGCTCTGGGTGTCCCCATGCTGGGATTGCCTGTGGTTGGAAGTGAGGTCAGGAGTGTGTGGTGCTTTGGGGTGCCTAGTACAGCGTGGGCATCAGTAAACAGTACTAATGCACGTATATGGTCCCCGACTTCATGACGTAACATGGCTTGACATGTAATGCTTTGACTTGATGATGGTACAAAAGTGATACATGTTTCATAGAAAGCAGGCTTTGAATTACGAAGCAGGATCTTTTCCTGGACTGGGGAACTAAAGTCCAACCATCCTGAGATGTTGGGTAGTGGCCGCGACCTGTGGCTCCTGTAAGCCCTGAGGTGATGAGAGGAGACGGGACACTACTGTGCTGTGTGGCTCAGCCATGGCATTCAGTACATCAGGTAGATTCAATGCATTTTCTTTCTTTGTGGGTTACTGGAGGTGGACCAGGATCTTGTGCATTCTAAGCAAGTGTTCTACCACTGAGGTACCCTCCAGTCCTCAATGCATTTAAAAAATTTTTATTGTGCATGTGTGCGAGCCTATGTGTGTGCATGCGTGCAGATGTGTGTGCCAGTGTGTGTATGGAGGTCAGAGCACAACCTCAGGTGTTTGTCGTCACCTTCCATCTGGCCTGAGACAGGTCTATAAACTTCTGGGAATTTTCCTTTCTCCACCATCCAGCCTCCCGTCTTGCTGTAGGAACACTGGAATTATAGACATTTGCTACCACATCTGGCTTTACTGGGGTTCTGGGGATCCGAACTTGGGTCCTTAGGCTTGTGCAGCCGGCTCTTTATCCACTGAGCCATTTTCCTAGCTCTCAATGCATTTTCATCTTATAGTAGCTGCATAGCCATGACCCCATCAGAAATCAAGGCGTATCTACATCTTTTTTCCTTCCACTCAAAGTCTTGGTTTGTGTCAGATCCTTGCCACCTCCAGGCCACCCCACATTGTACTACCTTTCTTGCCACCCTTGTTCGTGTACTGACCACCCACTGACCACTGACAGGTACTGCTCTGGAGGAACTGACCCAGTATGCTGGTGACAGGCGGCTGAGCTGGGGACAAAAGATTGTGTCTCCTTATTGCCACCAGCACTTAGTGCTCTCTACCCATGGGGGAGTCCTAAGTAACAGCAAAGGTTCCTGTGGATTTGCCAGGAATTTCAGTAAATAGGAGAAGCAATGGAGGCTGTGGGCAGGTGGCCCTGCTTGGTGCTCCTCTCCCTTCCTTCTCCCCCAGTTCCTTCTTCTCTTCTTTCCTCCCTCCCTCCTTTCCTTCTTTCCCATCTTCCTGCCTTCCCATTTTTCCCTTCTTTCTTCCAGCTCCCCTTTCCTTCCTCCTCTCTACCTTCTCTCATTGTGGGCATGGAAGCCAGAGCCTTGTGCACAACTAGACAAGCACTCTACCACTGGCCACACACCCAGCTATGACCCATTTTCTTACTTTGCTTATCAAAATGTCCTGGGGTGGTCTTAAAAAGTTGATCAAATAATTTTTCCCCAATTATTGTTAATCCATACCTGTTCCCTCTTCAATTGGATTATTTTTCTACCTCCAAAGTGTTTCTTAATAGCCATCCAATGGTTGATGCTATTGTTTTCTACTTCTTTGCATGAAGTGTATGTGTTTGGTGTCAGTGTGAGTATATGTGTACATTCATATGTGCTGGCAGGTACATGTGTGTGCATATGTGTGTGGAGGCCAAAGAACAACTTAGGTGTTACCCTCAGGTACACCATATACCTCTTTTTGAGACAGGGTTTCTCATTGCCTTGGAACTCACCTGATTATGCCAGATTGTCTGGCCATTGAGCCCACCTCCCCAGCACTGGTATTAGAGAGATGTACCACACGCCCAGCATTTGGTGCATTCTGGGGATGCAATTCAGGTCGTCATGCTTGTAGGGTTAGCAGTTTACTGTCCAAGCCATCTCCCAGCCCTGAGTGAAAATGTTTAATAAGGTGACTTTATTAACACAGCTCTCCCACCTACTTTCATCATGGGCAAATCCATGATTTTGTTTGACCATATTCTAGTTATAACAATCAGAACTTTCAAAAAGAAAAGAAAAGAAAAGAAAAGAAAAGAAAAGAAAAGAAAAGAAAAGAAAAGAAAAGAAAAGAAAAGAAAAGCACCACAACCCTTATGTTTTCTCTCAGGAACAGGCGTTAACTTCTGGGATGGAGGGCACCTCCACCACCTGAACTCCCTCCCACCCCACTTTCAGGGGCTTTTTTTGTAGAATGGTCCCCACGCTCAAAGCTGGTCCCACCCAGTTCATCTGAGAAACAAAACTTACTGTCTAGTGCCTTGGAATAGGCTCAAAGTTCTGGATGCTGTGGTTACTATGGCAATGGCTCTTTGTTTTGGGAGACCACAAACATCATCTGGTGAACTACAAGGGTCCAGATGTGCATCCCAGCTCCCTCGGGGGCATTGTTCAGCACGGCATTGGTCCCACTGCTCCTCTTCTCTCCCGGCCATGATGGTCTTCAGTGTTTGCATGTTTGGTATGAGCGGATCATGCGTGTGCACACGTGATAGCAAGAACGTGTCCCTCCTGTTCCAACAAGCTGGGTTCTCTCAAGTGTCACATGCACTCTTCCTCCTAGCCTTAGGCCAGGCCAGGGTCACCCCAGACCACACAGAGCACAAGAGGGCCATGACTCTTAAGACAATGAGAGATGAGAATTGTTACAAGCCACGTTTGCATTGGCCAGTGTCATAGAACAGAGGGATCAGTAGTTCTTCAGTGTAAGGAGGGGACACTGCCAAGAGTTGGGACGAATGTGGCCCATTCCACATTGGGAAGAATCGGCCATTGCACGTGGCTCACACACTCAAACACTCATGGCTCTGATCCGCGCAGGGCACCTCTGACGAGATGGGCATCAAACTATTCCCTCCGCCCGGCCACATTGCACCACCACCGTGGTTTGGCGATGGTTTGAGCCTGTCTCCCAAGGGCTTATGTGTCAGGATATGGGTCCCCAGGGTAGCAGTGTTGGGAGGTGGTAGAGCCCCAACAGGTGGAACCCCACCTCTTTCCTGCTTCCTATTTCTTTTTAAAATTTTTTTATTTTTTATTGACAACTTCTATACTTACAGACAATAAATCATGATATTCCCCTCTCCCCATTCCCCTTTAGAACTCCACTCTCCATCAATCATCCCCGCCCTTTCTCCATTAGTCTCTCTTTTAATTTGATGTCAGCATCTTTTTCTCCTGTTATGAGGGTCTTGTGAAGGTATTGCTAGGCACTGCGAGGTCATGGATATTGAGGCCAATTTCTGTCTGGACAGTTGCATTGTAAGGAGTCGTACCCTTCCTTTGGCTCTTACATTCTTTCCGCCCCATCTTCCGCAATGGACCCTGAGCCTTGGAGGGTGTGACAGAGGTGTTTCAGTGCTGGGCACTCCTCTGTCCCTTCTTAGCAATATGTTGCCTTTTGGGTCATCCCAGTGGTCATAGCCATCTAAAAGAGAAGCTTCTCTAACCAGAAGTGAGAGTAGCATTAATATATGAATATGAACATTAAGTGTAGTGCTTTCAGGGCAGTTTGGTGAGAATAATATATACATTTAGCCAGACAAGAGCAGGCTTTATACCCCTAAGGCTCATGACCTCCCCTGCCATGGGCTTTTGATTAGGTTTTTCAGTAGCAGACATGTATTCCTTCCCATAGAGAGGGCCTTCAGTCCAATTAGAGAGCAGTTGGTTTCCCCCAGAGCAGACATGCCACTATTGCACTTGTTTGGTCATTTGGCCTGTCTGGCCAAACTTGAGGCTTCCAGTATCCACTGTTTTCACCACTGATGACTTCTGTCTTCCATAGGGCTGCATGCAGTGCAGCTTTTTCCAGCTTTGAGTTGGCTGGTCTACAGGGAGAAGGTTTTCTGCTCACACCAGCTTGATTTCTCAGTGACCTTGCCACTCAGGCAAGTAAAGTCTTCAGCAATAGGGTCTTACTATCTGTTTCTCAAGGAAAACCAAGGGCCTTGGCAATAGCCTGTAATGTTTTGGAGGTAACAGGGACCTCCCTGGCCAACAACTCACTGTAAGGTATCCCATCCCTGGCACTGAAAATTTTCTAGTAACAATCTATTGCTTCTGGATATGCCATTATAGTAGGTTTTCATATGTCTTATTCAGAATATCTTGAGTTTTGATTGACCCTCCCCCCACCCTTCTTTTACATGATCTCTTCCCCTGTCCTTGCTTAGGCCTTTCCCCTCCCTGTAATCTGTTCTACTTACATATATACACTACCATCCCTTTAAGTCCTTCCCTCTCCTCTTTCCTTTATAGCCTTTTTCTAGCTTACTGGCTTCTGCTACTGATTTTTGGTTCCAGCCTATACATTTGTAGCTAGGATCCACATATGAGAGAGAACATGTGACATTTGATTTCTGGGCATGGATTACCTCACTTAGTGTAATCCTTTCCAGATCCATACATTTCCCTGCAAATTTCATAATTTCACTTTTCTTTACAGCTAAATAGAACTACATTGTGTAAATGTATCACATCTTTATTATCCATTTACATTTCCCTGATGGCTAAGGATGTAGAACACATTTTTAGATGTTTATATACCATCTGAATTTATTCTTTTGAAAACTCTCTATTTAGTTCCATAGCCCATTTTTTTAATTGGGTTGTTTGATTTCTTATTGTTCTGTTTTTTGAGTTCTTTGTATATTCTGGTTATTAATCCTCTGTTAGATGTGTAGCTGGCAAAGATTTTTCTCCCATTCTGTAGATTATCTCTTTGTGCTATTCACAGTGTCCTTTGCTGTACAAAAGCTTTGTAATTTCATGAGATCCCAGTGGTTGATTAGTGGTTTTATTTCCTGAGCAATTGGGGTTATATTCAGAAAGTCATTGCCTATACCAATATGTTGAAAGGTTTTCCCTACCTTTTCCTCTAGCAATCTCAGAGTTTCAGGTCTGATACTAAGGTCCCTGATCCACTTGGACTTGATTCTTGTGCATGGAGAAAGACAAGGATGTATTTTCATTCTTCTACATATAGATATCCAGTTTTCCCAGCATCACTTGCTGAATAGGCTATCTTTTCTCCAATGAATATTTTTGGCATTTTTGTCAAAAAGCAGATGGCTGTAGCTGCCTGAATTAACATCTGGGTCCTCAGTTCTGTTCCATTGATCTTCATGTCTGTCTTTGTGCCAGTACCATGCTGTTTTTGTTACTATGGCTTTGTAATATAGCAGAAAATCAGGTATGGTGGTACCACCAGCCTGATTTTTGTTGCTCAAAATTGTTTTGGCTATTTGAGGTTTTTTGTGCTTGCTGGGATGACCTGTCAATTGGTGAGAGTGGGGTATTGAAGTCACCTACTACAAGTGTGTTTGGTGTTATCTGTGACCTTAAGTCTAATAGTGTTTGATAAAACTGAGAAGCCCCCATGTTAGGTGCATATATGTTTAGGATTGTAATGTCCTCCTGTTGGAGTGTTCCTTTAATCGATACAAAGTGACCTTCTTTATCTTTCCACACTAATATTGGTTTAAAGTGTATCATGTCAGATATTAGGATAGCAATCTCTGTTTGTTTTCTAGGCCCATTTGCTTGAAATACTATTTTCTATCCTTTGACCCTAAGACAGTGAATTTCCTGGAGGCAACAAATGGCAGGATCCTGCCTTTTAATCCAGTCTGCAAGCCTGTGTCTTTTGGCTGGGGCATCAAGTCCATTGATATTAAGAGTTATTATTGAAAGGTATGTGTTTATTCTCACCATTCTTCTTTTTTGTAGTGCTTCCTGTTTTCCCTTTATTTGCTTGTTTTAACTATTGAGTATGGTTTATTTTTTTCCTATTTGCTCCTGTGTGTGCTTTGCTTTCTCTTCAGCATAAAGGATTCCTTCAAGTATTTTCTGTAGAGCTGGTTTAGTTGTCCTAAATTCCATTAGCCTGTTTTTGTTGTGGAATGTCCTTATTTCTCCATCAATTTGGATAGATAGCTTTACAGGATAAAGTAATCTTGGTTGACAGTTGTTATCTTTCAGGACTTGGAATACATCATTGCAAGCCCTTCTGGCTTTTCAAGTTTGTGTTGAGTAATCTGCTGTGATTCTGATGGGCTTGCCTTTGTAGGTGACTTGCTTTTTGTCTCCAGCTGCTTTCAATATATTTTCTTTGGTTTGTATGTTTGGTAGTTTAATTGTAACATGGCAGGAGAGGTTCTTTCCAGGTTTTGTCTGTTTGGTTTTTTAAAAGCTTCTTGTGTCTGCATTGGCATTTCTTTCCCAATTTGGGGAAAACTTTCTTCTATGATTTTGTTGAAAATGCCTACTAAGCCTCTGGATTAAAATTCTTCTCCTTCTACTATACCCTGAATTCTTATGTTTGATCTTTTCATAGTGTCCTGTATATCTTGAAATTCCCATTCATACCTTCCTCTTAGTTTGTCTTTCTCTTTGTTGGACTGTATTAGGTCTGCCACTTGGTCTTCTAGTTTAGATATTCTGTTCTCTCCTTCATCCATTCTTCTGGTGAGAATTTCCACAGAGTTTTTTATTTGACTGACAGTGTTCTTCAGAGCTAGAATTTCTGCCTGGTTTTTCTTCAGTATTTCTATTTCCTTACTCATGTCTTGTAATGACCTCCTTATTTCATTAAGCTGGCTTTCTGTGTTCTCTTTCAGGAGTTTGTTTTCTTCTTTGATTCCTTTGATTTCTTCTTTGATTTCTTTGAGTATAGATGAAAATCATTCTTGCCGGGTATGGTGGCATGCACCTTTAATCCCAGCACTCGGGTGGCAGAAGTAGGAGGATCGCTATGAGTTTGAGGCCACCCTGAGACTACATAGTGAATTCCAGGTCAGCCTGAGCTAGAGTGAGACCCTACCTTGGGGAAAAAAAAATCATTCTTTTGAAATCTTTGGCAGGTATTTCATCTAAAACAGTCTCATTGGTGATCATTTCTGATGGATTTATATTTTTTGGTGGGATTGTATTGTCTTGATTCTTAGTGTTCCTTGTATTATAATGTAGCGACTTTTGCATCCTGAGTTGATTTGATGTTTGGGTTTTCTTCTTATCTGCAGTATTCTTAGATGTGGTGATTCATCTTTATATACTTTCAGGATATGAGTTTAAGGTGCCAAGTGTAGCTCTTCTACTCCAATCCAACCACAGAAGTAATCCTAGGTGTTGAGTTTGCTTGCTAAGCAAGTATTCTAGTGGACTGGGTGGAACAATTTACTGGCAAATTCTAAACTTTAGCTGAGCAATATACACATTCAATAAAAACCAGCACAGAGTATACAAGTGTGGGGATTAAAACAAACAGATAGTCTTATAAACCAAAATCCCTAGGGGTGTGTGTTGCTCTATACCTTTAATCCTGTCAGCTGGGAGGTAGAGAATTCTGTTCTGAATTGGGTTCCAGGTCAGCCTGGATCTGAATCAGACCCTGCCCCCAATAATGACAGAAGCAAAAGACAAAGGCACTATAAATCTGAAAAAAAGGCAACAATATTCAACCCCCAAATACAGCTTATTTGAAAATGGTAAAGCCAACCAAGAATATGTAACCATAACCTGCCCTGACATGGAAAGAGAGATTAGCACTTCCAGTGCAGGCCTGTGTACCTTTTTTTTTTTTTTTTTTTTTTTTTTTTTTCAGTTGGCCTCGTTACCTTTTGGTGTGCCTTCCAATCTCACCAATGCTGAGTGCCCACCTCAATCCCTCCGTGTTGTGCTGTGGAGCTGGAGTTCTGTTCAGCTGTGCTGGATGCACTGCCATGGGGGCTGAATGCCCAGGGTTCATGGTTCTGACTCTTTGGGGATGGGAGAGTGCAGGAAGCCTGGAGTTGCTCACCCAGTCCTGCCTATATCTCTTTCAGTAGCTCCTATTCTCAGCTGTCTTTCCATTAGATTTTTTTGTTTGTTTGTTTGTTTTGTTTTTTTGTCTTTCCATTGGAATTAACTATGTTTTGGCCTAACTTTCCTTCTACCTCTGCCTCCCGGAGGCTGATGAGCTCCATTAGATTTTTGGAGGCTGATGAGGTTGGAAAGTCCCCTTGTTTGGTCTCTGCTGCTGCTGCTGCTGCTGCTGCTGCTGCTGCTGCTGCTGCTCGGCGTGCGAGGCATGAGGTTCACACAGATCAGGGCCGCAAGCTCCTCAGTAGGGTTCTGGCCAGTTTCCTCCTTTCTGGTGGATCTTGGTCTCTCCTGCTTCTCTGCTGTGTCTAAGAAAATCCTATACTCCTCCACTTTGCAGAAGAAGAGTGTATTTTGCTGTGGTTCTGCTTAAATCCTTCCCTAGGCTGGTTTGGTCTGGCTCCTATGCCACCATCTTACCCGGAAGTCCTGCTTCCTATTTCTTGATGAAATCTCTTTCTCTCCCTCCTGTGCCCACCATTGTGATACCATCTACATGAGACCCTCACCAGAGCCCAGCTGATGCAGATGCCCTGGGCCATCCCATATCCTCTCATGAAACTTTTTCTTTTTTATGAAGTTACACATTCTTAGGCATTTTATCACAGTGATAGAAAATGGACTAAGGGATTCATCCACCATGGTCACCACGTGCTACCAGAGAAGGGTCCATTTCCTATCCTGTCCTTGCCTTGCTGGCCAGGTCTCACCTCACAGTTTCATGCCTGGGTGTAATTGTCCTTCCTTTTCCACGGTCTCCCATCATCACTATACAACACCCCCTACCCACCCACCCCCACACACATACACTGAGCATCAGCTGACATGACAGCTGTCAGAGGAGCACAGGCTCTTCCACCCTGAAGCTAAAGAAAGATCTAGAAAATAGAAGTTTTTCCATAACTCGATGTCAGCCTTGACCTGAACCATCTTGAGGCTATTTATAGTCTTTATTTATCTTTCTCAGTACAATTATACATCTGTCCCCTGTGGGACTCCTCATGTGTCTAGCGATGGGACTCTACCCATACCTGCTGGCCCTGTAATGGGATAAGTGACACATGTACATGTTACTGTCATACAATCTGGGTGATGCACAAATATCAAGACATCTCTGGATTTGGGGGGGTTGGTACCGTGGATCTGTGTTTGTTGACTGAACAAAGAGTTCTTCACCCCAAAATAAGATGCTATTGTTAGGGAAGTCAGGTTGTATTTTACTTTTAATATTAAAAGGAAACTGACATAGAACTTGCAGATGCCTTCTAAGACCCTCTCAGTCAAGTTCAGATGGGACCTCTGGTGCTTTTCAGGCTCTTCCCCCCAACCCGTACATATGCATAGTTTGCTGTGATGTCCCACGGGTCCCTATGATCCCAGGCCTTGTCTGTCCCTCACTGATGTTAATGTGGACTTAAGCATCTTCTACACCAAGAACATGGTTATTTTGAGGTGTATGGTGTGCCTGAAGATGTTCTTTGACCTCCACATGCATGTGCACATACATACAAACACGCACACACTGACACCAAACACATACACTTCATACAAAGAGGCAGAGAGCAAAAGCATCAACCATTGGGCAATTAACAAATAATATTTTGGAGATAGAAAAAGAATGCTTTTGAAAAGGGAATAAAGGGATAAGTGTGTAATTGGGAAAAACATAATATTATTTGATCAACTGTTTTAGACTACCTCATGACTTTTTAAAAAATATTAAACCCGGGCTGGAGAGATGGCTTAGCAGTTAAGGTGCCTGCCTGCTAAGCCTAAGAACCAGGTTCCAATCTCCAGGTCCCACGTTTAGCCAGATGCAAAGTGATGCAAGGGCGCAATACTACACTTGCCCACAAGGGGGCGCACACATCTGGATTTCATTCACAGCAGCCAAGAGACTGCTGGCGCGCCCATACTCTTATCTGTCTTCCTCCCCCTCTTTCTCTGTCTCTCCAAAAAAATAAAAAATAAAACAAAATATTAAACCCATTGTAATGGAAAGGAGGGAGATCTAATGTACTTTTTATTCTTTTTATTTCTTTTTGTTTTCTTTTTGTTTTTATTGAGATAGGGTTTCACTCTAGCCCAGTATGACCTGGAATTCACTATGTAGTCTCAGGTTGGCCTCAAACTCATGGCGATCCTTCTGCCTCTGCTGGGATTAAAGGCATGTGCCAACATGCCCAGCTTACTTTTTTTTTTTTTTTTTTTTTTTTTTTTTTTTTTTTTGCGAGGTAGGGTCTCGCTCTATCCCAGGCTGACCTAGAATTCACTATGTAGTCTCAGGGTGGCCTCGAACTCACAGCAATCCTCCTACCCCTGGCTCCTGGAGGGTAGCTTTCTTCTTTTCTCTTCCCTTCCTTTCCCTTCCCTTCCCTTCTCTTCCCTTCTTTTCTCCTTGCTTGTCAAGGGGAGAGGAGTTTACCACTGAGGGCCACAACCCTCATGAATGAACTGAGCTCTCCTCAGTTCCTGTGGTGACCTGAGGGTCTGAGGCCTCCCTCTGTCCGTGGGTATGTCAAGAACCTCTCAGATCCATGCCTGGGTGGTGTGCTCTCGCAGTCTGCACAGTGGAGGGCCTCATTCTATTTGGGCCACTTCGCAGTACCACAGACTGGATGTCTCATCAGTAGTGTGGATTCCTTTCTCACAGAACAGGAGTCTGGAAGTCCAAGTTCATATGCCAGTACACAGCTCCCTGGGTCCCTTTAGAAGAACTCCACCCTCATGTTCCAGTCACCTCCCAAAGGCCCCTCCTCCCAACACTGTCACCTTGAGGATGTCACTCAGATTTGGAGAGCGCAAACATTTGATCTGTTGCAGGGATAGGTCCCCTGTGAAGACAGGAGAGTTCCCCCCCCGCCCCAGCTCACAGCATGTTCTTGCCTAAGGCACCTCTCCTCAATGGGCCTGTTTTCCATCAGATTGGTGACACTATACTCGGGAGGAAGTTCCCAAGCTCCCTCTGGTCTGGGCCAGCACAGACTGAGTCTCCTCCAAACAGCTTCTTTTCAGATGCTTTTGCCTCCCCCCCCACCCAGCCTCCCTTTTACTCTGACATTCTCTTCTTCCTCATCCCTTCCCACTGCCCCTCCAATTTGCAGATGCTCAAGCAACAAGATGCCCAGTGGTGTTGCCATGGCAACAGAGGCTGTCTTGGCTGTCCAAATGATGCCCCTCGGCAGCACCTCTCCTTTTGCCTTCTGGGTGACTGAGCCCAGGGAAGAAGTGAATTCGGTGGCTGGGATGTGGAGCTGGAATGTCTGTTCTCTATCTTGGCAGGTGTCCAGCGAGTGGGACAAGGGGACTCTGGTTAACTGTATCTTCCCAAGAGTCTTCTCTGGGTCTGTGTGGACTACCTAAACAATATACTATAACCTGGAGGCTTTAGACAGCAAACATTTATTTCTTCAAAGTTTTGGAGACCAGAACTCCAAGGTCAAGGTGTGGTGAGGCTGGCTTTTCTGGAAGGCCTGCTCTTGGCTGTCGATGGCGTGTTTATCTCCACCCTGTGTTCTCCCATTGACCCACATTCCCTCCGATAGTAACACAAGCTGGGCCAGGTTAGGACCAGCACATGGTTGATGACCTATACAATGACCCTTCATCCTAAACAAGGCCACATCCTGAGACATGAGGGTGAAGGCTCCAACATAGGAGGATTTTTTTGGGTGGGGGGAGGCAGGGTGAAAGGTGGTCCAACATGCAGCACCCTCTGATGGGTGTTGGTGCCAAGAGGCCAAAGTGGGAGATCACATGTCTCGTTCTCCAGTAGCCAGACGGTGCTCCTAAGGATCAGTACTAGGCGGAGGGGGGCCTTGCTTCCTCAGCCCCTCCTTCGCTGGAACTTAGGACTAGACGTGAACACTGGCTGGATGAGGCCAGAAGATGAGGGATATCTAAGAGCATGTGACTGCCATTGCATGGCCAGTTCAGTGGCTCTTGACATCTGAGGGGACAGTGCAGGGAGTGATGGGGAGGCACAGCTGCATTGGGTGCCCTTGGCTAACTATAGCTCTTCAGCCTTGGGGTTCTCCTTGGGCTCAGGTGACTAACATTGCCATGAGCATTTATTTCCTCACTCAGAGCCTTCACGTCTGGCTCTCCCCTCCACCTTCCCACAACCCCCACCCCCTCACCCCCTACCTCGTGCCTGTCGGGGGGAGCGGACCTGGGTGTGTAACCTCTCCTCAGGGTCAGCAAAAGCAGAAGCGGGGCTTACCAGCACTATGGCAAGGGGAGTGGGGAGACGCTGGTCTCTGTGGGCCACTGAACACAGGACACTGCTCCTGACCTGAGGGATCTCATCTCATCCCAGGCCTGGCCACACGTTCTTCTTGTCAGATTTGTCCCTGGAATGTGACAGGGTCCAAGGTTACTCACTGACTCCTCTTATTCCGAAGCTCTGTACCACAGCCTCTGCCTTGATCCTCAGCTCACACTTAGGCAGTGATGTCCCCTGAGGCCCCCAAGGCAGGGTGACTCATCTCCCATGTAGACTGAGCCCCAAAGAAGGTGTGTCCACAGAGCTCCACCTGATCTCCCAATCCATACCCAGCAGCTCAGTCCAATGTACAGCCCTGCAGGTGTCCTTCACCTGAGTACATAGATTTCTCTTCCTCAGTGTACTAAGACGCAAAACTGGCTGTCACCACGGTCGTTCCCTATTGCCCATGTCCAGCCCATTGGCCAGTCCTGTCCTATCTCCAAGCACCGGTGGCTGTTTCCCACGTCTCTGCATGAGCCCTGTCTGTAACCTGGCCACACTCTGCCATTCTGTATATGGACTTGGTGGACCAGGGCAGTAGTCTCATGGCTGAGCTCTCTGCTTCCATTGCTCCCACTTAGATCCCAGTCTCTCCCACAGCAGCAGCATCAGAGAGAGAGAGAGAGAGATCTTCCAAGAAAAAAAAGTAAGATGGAGGCCAGGCGTGGTGGTGCACGCCTTTAATCCCAGCACTGGGAGGCAGAGGTAGGAGGATCACTGTGAGTTCAAGGCCAGCCTGAGACTACATAGTGAATTCCAGGTCAGCCTGGACTACAACGAAACCCTACCGTGAAAAAAAAAAAAAAAAAAAACAAAAAGTAAACTGGGTGTGGTGGTTCATGCCTTTAATCCCAGCACCGGGAAGCAAAGGCAGGAAGATTGCCATGAGTTGGAGGCCAGCCTGAGACTACATAGTGAATTCCAGGTCAGCCAGGGCTAGAGTGAGACCCTATCTCAATAAAAACAGAAAAAATAAATAAATAAAAAGTACCTCTCCATTACTATGGGTTTAATATCAACTCCAGAGAGCTTCAGGTAACCTGTATGACCAGCTTCTTATCAAGTTACGGCCTCACATGTTGGCATTCTGTCCCCTGGTATACACAGCTGCAGGAACAGTCCTTCTGCTTTGGGGCTCATTGCAGGCTTAGCTCCCTCGCTGCTGTGCTGGTGTTTTCTCTAACTCAGAGCAACCTGGGGACAGTGGCCCACAGCAGCCTCCACCAAACTTGTCAGGATGGCTGAACAGACACTTTGTCACCCTTTGCAGACCCTTTGTCCTTTGGGTAACTATAGATGCTGGATTTGCAACCATTGGACTAGCCAGAGAAAGAAACCCCCTTGCTCTGAGCCACAGAGAGTTAACTGGCTTGGCGAGGAGGCCAGCTAGGTGCAATTAAGTCTGTGATAGATATGTGCAGATTTTTTTAACACCAATTTTAGTCTAAAAAGCCTGCTTCTCACCAAATAAGGCTTCTGATGAGAATTTTGATTGAATTCGCCTGTTGTGATGCAAGTTCAGGTAGAGGTCGGGCTGGTGATTTTGTTGTTGTTGTTGTTTTGTTTTTTTAAGGCAGAACAGATAATTACCCCTTTTCTTGGTTCTGAGCGGCTGATTGAATGTGGGGTGGTGGCGAAACATATACATTTTCATCACAGTGTACTTCCGAGGCACAAAGCTGTTACAGACTGTGTTTGCTAGTGTTTTAAGACCATTGGTCCTTCATGACCCATTTTGAAGAGTATGGGTTGGAGGAACAAAATCATTAGTAAATTTGGGACTCACTTATTTCCTGAGTGGCACCAGGTGGAACAGGGCGTTTTGTTGAATGCATCACTCTTACATATGGGCACGGGGTTTACCAACCTGGGGCCTGACTAAGGCTCCTGGGGTCTTTCACCTTGAGCTAGCTGTGTTGTGCACTGGCCCCGCCACATTCCCCCTGCACACAGTGGGACATGGGACTGGCACAGTCATGCTGCAGCCTCGGAGTCAAGGGACAGCCTAAGCTGAGCCCAGAATCACTTCCCCCACCACTGAGAGGAGTTGACTTCTGAGCTGGGCTCCTGGGTATTTGGAGTGAAGGGATCTTAAGGTGTGGCTCACACATTTACAGTCTTATTGTTACCTCTCACCCCATTAGGCTGTGAGCGCCCTTTTAGAAGGCCACCTTGTTTGTGACTTGTTCCCAGTGCCTGTCACGAGGCCTGGCTGCTCGTTGGTGTTCATGTAGCTTGGTTGGATAAAGGAAAGGAGGGGTGGGTGGAGAGATGTGTGGAAGAGAGGAAGAGGGGAAGGAAAGACCAGATGCACGCAAGGCAGGAAGGAGAGCTATCCATGGTTTATCCTGGAGACACCGCACTTGCTCAAAGTGGTGATGAGGACAGGACAAGGCCCAGGAGGAGCTAGGGAAGCTGCCAGAGACCTTCACACACACACGTGCACATGGATACACACACCACACAACAGCACCCATCACATCACACATGCAACACTCATCCCCTACCACATCAAGATCATATCTATGATGTGTGCATATCACCATATACCACCTCAGTACATGTCATATCTGCATGTACACCATGCCACCCAGAAGTTGTCATACATGATACATATATGCATACACCACACTACACCTGTGACTACACACACCGCATCCTATCACCATGGTCACATACACACATACACCACACTACACCTCTTAGACCACACACACACCACACATGTCACCACACAATACCACATCTCATACACATATACCATCCCTTACAGCCCACACACGCATAACAGATACCACACACATATATCACCACACAATACCACATCTCATACACATATACCATCCCTTACAGCCCACACACGCATAACACATACACACACATATATCACCACACAATACCACATCACACCATAAACATCACATACAAGTTTACCATATCTCACAGACAACGCAATCATGCCACACACACATATCACTACCACATCATACTATACATGTCACATGCACACACATGCCACACTTCACAGACATACACACATCACTACCACATCATACCATACCACACACTGTACCCCACACATCTCACGTTCCACACACTGTGGACATTTACTGTCGTGGCCCACAGTAATCAACAGTCATGATCTTGATGGGAGTGTAGGTTTGCTATCTCTCTTTTTTAAAATCTTTTAAAAAAATTTGTCAAATTGTTTTCATTTTTAATATTTATCTTATTATTATTAACAACACATTTCGTATGGATACATCATGTGTTGGTACCCTCTTTTCCCTCATCCCTGCCCCCATTTCTGTTGAGGATGCTTTGCATATAAGAAGATAGAAGATTGGGGTAAATATTACCTGATTATAATCATATGAACAATTCTGAAAATAAAGCTTTACAAATACTTTAGGCTTTTATGAAATGGGGAAAACTATAGCTAGAGGGATTACAGTTTGAATTTCAAAGTTCTACTTTTTTTTTTTTTTTTTTTTTTTTTTTTTATAGGTAAGGGTCTCACTGTAGCTCAGGCTGACTTGGAATTCACTATGTAGTATCAAGGTGGCCTTGAACTCACTTTCAAGGAGAGAGAGAGGGAGAGAGAGAGAATATGGGTGCACCAGGGCCTCTGGTCACCTCAAATGAAGCCCAGATTCATGCACCACTGTGCATCCAGCTTTATGTGGGTACTGGGGAATTGAACCCTGATCATTAGGCATTGCAGGCAAATGTCTTAAGTGCTGAGCCATCTCTCCAGCCCTGCATATCTCCTTGAAACTACAAATACCCATTCCTCCACCCAATTTACATGTCTTTGTTCTCAGCACTGATAGGCCAAGATTCTGCCATTTTTCGGGTTATCCAGCAAAGGCAGTGATGTCCTAGTCCTGTCACCCAGAGGGCTTTGCACTTCTCTTCCAGGTGGGGACATGGATCCGAAGGGGACACAGGTGGGCAGATGGAGGGGATTAGCAGTTCCTGATTTTTACTTCTTGTTCCTTCATCACCCCACAAACCATTTCGAACCTCATCATACTCTCATGTAATGGATCTGTCACACTTGTGGCAGCTGGAAGAGGTCTGAGTGGCATATCCGCCATAGCACGGACAGATCCTTGCATGGAATTGAAGGCAAGGGGCCTGTGCGGGGACAGTTAGGCCAATGCAAGTTTTGGAGTGCCAAGTACAGAGCTGAAAATACCCACCCCTGAGAAACTCCCAGTACCTTGAGTGGGGCAGGCCAGACATAGCTTGGCCAGCTGTGATGGGCACATGGGTGGCTGTGCTCAGGTTGCTCTGTGTTAGAGAGGCCTGAAAGGGCTGGTGAGATGGCTCAGTGGGTAAAGTGCTTGTGAGCATAAGGACATGAGTTCAAGTCCCAGAACCCACATCAAATACAAAGCTTGGGCTGGAGAGATGGCTTAGTGGTTAAGGCGCCTGCCTGTGATGCATAAGGACCCAGATTCAATTCCCCAGTACCTATGTTCGTTTGCAGTGGCTGGAGGCCCTGGTGTGTCCATTCTCTCTGTGTCTCTCTCTGTCTGTCTGTCTGTCTGTCTGTCTTTCTCTCCCTTTCTCATTGTCAAATAAATAAATAAATAAATAAATAAATAAATAAATAAATGCCAAGCTTGATGGTGTGCATCTGTAATCCCAGCATTGGGAAGGCAGAGACAGGAGGATTGATCCCTCGGGGCTCACTGGCCAGCTAGTCTGGCCTAATTGGTGAGCTCCAGGCAAATGAGAAACCCTGTCTTGAAAATATGTGGACAGCTTTCCTAAGATTCTCCTCCACACACATGCTCACATACATGCCTGTTCATCTGCATACATACATACAAATAGGCATACACACACAACACCCTCTCATCTCCCCCACCCCGCCTTCCCCCCACACAAAGATGGTCCTTGAACCCTGGGCAGAGGGTGTCACATTGGGTGGGGCTGAGGAGGGGTCTGGAGAAGAGACATAGGCTGAGGTGGGGAGAAGGCTCTGGTTCCCATGGGTCACCATGACTGCTGGCTGGTTTAGAGCTCGGCTTCCTCCTGTGCTGTGAGTTGCACAGTCCTAGCCCATGTCTCTCCACCAGTTGGTCTGGAAGGGAGCAAAGAGCTTCATGCAGCTCCAGACATGGCTACCTTCCCCTGGGGCAGGACCTGTGCATGAGTGACAGGCTCTCTGGCAGCTTTCCTCACTTCATGGAGACCCTGATTTACCTCTTTATTGATGTGTGTCTTCATTAAGAAGTGTGGTTTCTGGGCTGGAGAGATGACTTAGCAGTTAAAGCACTTGCCTGTGAAGCCTGGAGACCCAGGTTTGATTCCCTAGTACCCACATAATCCAGATGCACAAGGTGGAGTTTGTTTGTAATGGCTGGAGGTCCTGTTATGCCCATTCTCTACCTGCCTGTTCCTCTCTCTTTCTCTCTCATTCCTCCCTCTTTCAAATAAATAAATTAAATATTTTTTTTAATGAAGTTAGGTTTCTTTGGCTGTAGAGATGGCGTAGCAGGTAAGGCACTTGCCTACAAAGCCAAAGGACCTAGATTTGATTCCCCAGGACCCACGTAAGCCAGATTCACAAGATGGCACATGCGTCTGGAGTTTGTTTGCAACAGCTTGAAGCCCTGGTGTGCCCATTCTGTCTGTCTCTCTTCTTTCTCTCTCTCTCTCTCTCTGGTTGCAAATAAATAAATAAAAATAAAAATGGTTTTAAAAGGAAGTTAAGCTTCTTAACTTCTGTGAGGAGATTTTCTTGACTCTATGTTGGGTGAGATTTTATCTAACTACCCACCGATTTGCTCACGTATATATCCACCTCCACATTTATCCCCCCATTCATCTACCCCCATCTACCCACCCACTCTCTACTCACCCACCCATCAACACACCTACTCACCCATCTACCTGCTTTTCTACCCCCATCCACCCGCCCATCGACCCTACTCTCCCACCTGTCCGTCCATCCACCTACCCACCACCCATCCGTTCATCCATCCACTCACCCATCTAGAGCAGTGAGCTGCTGTCTACTTGGCTCTGGGTTCAGCACTGGTACTGTGGGAAAGAACCAAAGTACCACAGGGTCTACAGGGTCTCAGAAGGATGAGCTGCCACCGACAAGGTGCTCAAGGTGGCCTGACTGAGAGACAGACAGCCTCTGGGCTGCAAGCTGAGCTGTGAGGAAAGGCCCAGCCGTGAAGTGAACTTGGACAGCACATTCCTGAAAGCATCCTTTGCTACGTCCCTGCAATGAGGACGAACTCGCCAGGACGTCCCTGGGCTCCAGGGGCAGCTAGGTGGGTGTGCATTGCTTGAGAGAATATCAGGCTGGAACCAGGAGCCATTTTCCTTGAGCCATGTGGCCCAAAAGTGGGGTTTAAGGTATAAATGTGATAGAGCACACCCCCCTTCCATAGGGCTTCAGCAAAGAGGCTGGTGCAATTTGTATTCCTCTGTGTTTTCTTGAGACAGAGTCTCTCACTGATTGAGGAGCTTACTGTTTTCACAAACCCCAATGCTTCTCTGGCCAGTTCTCTCATGGGACTGGGGTTACAGGTGTGTGTGGTCATGCCCAGTTGTTTATATGAATTGAACACAGTCATCTTAGGGCCTCTTCAGACCCTCATGCTTGCACAGGAAGTGTACTTAACCACTGACCCATCTCTCCAGTCCATAATTTACATTTCTTTTTTAAAAAAATTTATTTATTTATTTATTTGCCAGCAGAGAGAGAGATAGAAGAGAGACAGACAGAGAGAGAATTGGAACACCAGGGCCTCCAGCCACTGCAAACGAACTCCAGATGCATGTGCCCTTTGTGCATCTAGCTTACATGGGTCCTGGAGAATCAAACTGGGATCCTTTGGCTTTGCAGGCAAACCTTAACTGCTTAAACCTTAACCTCTGAGCCATGTCTCCAGCCCCATAATTTACATTTCTAAGGTGAATCCTTTGTCTGGTACATGGACTGTTATCTTAGGGAGGCTAGGGAAACAGAGCCTCTTGGGAATGGTATTTGCTAAGACATACCTGGGCACCCAATGTGGACTACTGCATGGTTGGCAAGGACCATAGGAGGCAGCAGTGGGCTGAGTGGTGCACACCACGCCTGCAGTTAGTCACCAGCCACACGTCCCCAGCCCACTTGGCATGGCCAGGTTCAGGACCAAGTGTTCCCACAGCCCACTGCACAGTACAAAGGAGTGGCATTGCTGTGTCATTTGCACATGATCGCGACAGGGAATTTTGATGGTTGCATCCAAAATGGGTGTTGAGTGGAATGGGCACAGATGTGAATGCCCATCACTCTTCCTTGACAGAGCACAGGCTGGGTGCAGCCCTCCCCCTTATTTTAACTCCCAGCACATTTGGGCTGGATGGAAGCTGCAAAGCAAAGGCCACAGTGTGCCATGCTTTGAATAATTCCCTCCCTGAATAGTGTCTTGCAACTAGCCACAGCCCTGGGAATCCACCTTTGTGCAGACATGGGATCCTAAGATAGGACAGTGGGTACTGCAGTGTCACCTGGGCTCTGGTTAGCTTCAGTAGGGCTCGGCCTGCCAAGGTGATGCATGTACCACTCCCAGGAATGACTGATTGCCATGACCTATAGTGACTGCTATTGCGGGCTTTCCGGTGAATTAGCAAGGTCCTCTGAGCAACTTGTGACATTGCCCTGGTGTCCCATGATGTCAGGATGCGGAAGAGTTACTTTTGCCATATACCCAACCTGTTTCTATCAGAGAGCATCACAGTGTATGGACAGAAGTACCCTGTACGCTCAGTGCACCCTGAGTAGCAGGAGGCTGGCCATTCTGTCCACTAAAGTGCTGGGGATGACAGGGTGGATCTAGGACCACTGTCACTGCTGGGCTCTCTTGGGATCCGAGCACAAGGTGTCAGCTCACCTGAAGTCTGTGAAAGATACCATGGCCTTGGGGAGGATACAAAGCCACTGAGAGGAAAGCAAGACTTGCCAAGTCTTTGTGTCATTGAGTGTGGGGCTCCCGAGCTAACCTGTATGGGGAGGGCAGGAACAAGCAGGGCGCTCTGCCTCTAGGCCATCAGCCAAGTCTAGAAGCTTCTTTGGAAGCAAGCCTGTGGAAAGTGACCACAGTAAGATATATCCTGGGCACCAAATCCCTTGAGTTCCTCAACTGAATCCCCAAAACACTATAGGTGGGTGCTGCTGCATGGTTTCCATGGCATGGGGAAGGCATGCATTGTCAAGCATGGCTGCCAGCTCCTGACAGTAGCCCCTGGCTTTTCTGCCCATTGCCAGGGAATGCTGTCTTCATGTGAATTCTGTGGCAAGAATATCTGATCGCAGGGACAGGCTGCTGTCCAGACCTTGAGTTAGCCATAAGAGCTATAACTCCAAAACAGGTGCCACTGCCCCCATCAGACAGGCCAGAGATGAGGAATCCAGCAGGCTGGATGGGCCAGTCTCCAACTGGTATGGGTGTCCAAAGTTCCAAGTGATACTGGGTGGTGGGGAGGGGGGACAAGTAGGGCTGTGCTGGGCCCAGGGCATGGAGACCTGCTGCATTTGGGTTCAGGCTACCAATGTCTTACTAGATGGGGCTTGGTGTAAAGTCCTTAAAACTCTTGATTCAACAAAGCAGGAATCAAGTGCCTTCCTTGGAGGACCTACAGTTTTCAGTGAAACAAGACATGAAATGAAGTTTAGAATTAGACCACACTGAAGCAGGGAAATGGGCCACGTAGGCCAGAAGGGTAGTGTTGCCTTTAAAAACACAAACGGTGTGTGCCAGCCCACTCATCCATAGCCCATGTGTTCATCCATCCACCTACCCTCCTATCCATCCATCCACCCACCCATCCATCCATCCATTTATCTATTCATCTATTAGTCCACCGACCTATTCAGATATCCATCCAATTTTTCTTCCTCCCTTCCTCTTCCTTTCTTTCTTGCAAAGGGTGGGCAGGGCCAGCGTTGAGGGCCCTGAGGTCTGCTGCAGTTCAGAGGCTTGTAAAGCAGCTGTGCCTATGGGAGCTGCAGTTTGGAGGTCAGGGATCAAGAGGGGCTGCCAGCTGAGGAAACCCCTCTCTAGAGGTGATTTGGGGCACCTATGAAGGACTCACAATCCTCTGTGGCCCACATTAAGCCATAGTTGTGTGCAGTTAGCTCAAAGAACCAAATTCTAGACCTGGAAGCTTCTGGAAGCAAGATTTACTCCTGAGTGCTTACCTATCTTCTGGGCTGGTGGTACATTATACATTTCCTGCAAGTTCTTTCCTCATGGAGTGGATTCAGAGGGGAGGGTACAGGGTGAATTGTTAGTTTGTCTCCTTTCTTTCTTTTCTTTCTTTCTTTCTTTCTTTCTTTCTTTCTGCCTCTCCTTCTTCCTTCCTTCCTGCTTTCTTCCTCTTCTCTCTCTCTCTCTCTCTTTCATCCCTCATGGTAAGGTTATGAGGAGCTGTGGAGCCTGCCAGAGCTTGGAAGGTACCTGTTGGCTGGCTGGCCTATTGGCCATCTTTTCTCATTGCTGAGCCAGCAAGAGCATTCAAATGGCCCATGCCCAGCTCAGTGGGCAATGATGAGCACACTTGGGCCCAACCTCTGCAGGCTGTGTGTGGAGCAGCCTTCTCTGTGGTGGATGCAGACCTCATCCAGGCCTGGTAGCTGAGGCAGAGACTCTCGTGTCCTTGCTCCTAGTGACACTTCTCTCTTAAACCATCCTCTGAGAACAGGAATTTTACATATGGCTTTCAGCATAGGGCAAAGCCTGCTATTATGCAAACCTTGATCCTTTTCCCTACAGGACACTTGTCTGCCTTCTCAGAAGCCTGACCGGGCACATAAGACTCACCCCCTCCACCCCAGCCTCCTCCTCCTTCCCACCACATACTGTTCACTGGGGTGACAACCCAAGGCTGTCAAAACAAGACCCTGGAGGCCTGAGTTTTACCCACCAGCCCAGCTGCTCTGCTGTCCCTTTGCTTAAGCTGCTGGCTCTGGGCTGGTCCAGAACAATGCTGGTGGCCCTGGTGACCGTGATTACAAGATTTTCCTGGGCATCTCCTAGTGATAAAGCTTCCTGCTATTAGCCCAGCAGCACACCATCCTTGCAGTAGGCAGCGGGGGTCTAAGAGGCTTAAAATAATTCTTGTCATTAAAAAAAAATCAGGGCTGGAGAGGTGGCTTAGCAGTTAAGGCGCTTGCCAACAAAGCCTAAGGACTCATGTTCGATTCTCCAGGTCCCACATAAGCCAGACACACAAAGTGATGCAAGCTCAGGTCACACATGTGCAAAAGGGGGCGCACATGTGTGGAGTCCGACTGCAGTGGCTAGAGGCCCTGGCGTGCCAGTTCCTCTCTCTCACACACACTCTTGTATAAAGAAAGGCAGTTAGTTGGGCTTGCCTCAAAAAAAAAAAAAAATCAGTGGTCATTTCACATTCATTCATTGATCACTCATAATGCTTGGTTGGTTTTCATCAGTTTTCCAAGTTTTTCATGAACATATGGACACATAAAACCTGGCTTGGTCACCCTGAAAAGTAATCACACCGAGACTCTCTTTCTCAGTCACATGCCTCAGGACACGGCCGCGTTTGGAAACAGGGTTTGGCTGATAATTTGCTGAGTTAGAATGGGTAAATTGGGATTAGGATTAGGGTCAGTCCCCAAGTCCCATGATCAGTGTCTTCATAGAGAAATGGAAGGGGCTCCGACACTGGCCGCAGACATCCAGTGCGGAGGAGGTGTGTGGAGATGAAGGCAGAAGCTAGGGGGATGCAGCCCCTGGAGCTAGAAGAGGCAGAAGGGAATCCTCCCTTGGAGCCATGTGGAGAGCATGACCCATCACCATGACTTAGGCTGGTGGCCTGCGCAGGGGAGGCTCTGCCTTCTTGCTATTGGGAGGAAGTGGCTGCCTGTGGTCATTGGTTGTACCAGTGACTGGAAACTCCTCCAGGGACCACGGTGTGACTTTGCCTCCCACTCGTAACCGGGAGCGAAGCAGATGCCAGGACCCAATCCCAGGCTACAAATCTCAGATCAACCATGGAGTCACCCATAGGACCCTCTGCTGTGAAAAGAAAATAGGAAGGGGCGCTGCGGACAGCCAGAGACCAGTGTTGATGCAGGTTTCTCTGCCTGGTGTGGCTTTGGCATAGATATCCAGCCTCGTGGGAGTCTTGGGGACTCCTCAGCACCCAGCAATGGGAGCTGCAGGGGAAATGCTTAGGGCTTCACCACGGACACCCTCTCCAGCCCTGTGTCTCCAGACCTAGGGTGATATGTTCTGAGAACTGCACACCACAGGACATACCAGCACCCTTGGCCTAGCCTCTGGACTGGGCTTGGGCCCCAGAGACACTGGCTGTTTCTGGCCTAGAGGGAAGACACCTCTAAGTCCATGTCCAGCTCCCTCGAATTCCTTAGGTGGGATCCCCAAGGGGGTTAGAGTGCCTCCGCTCACTTTTAGAACCTTCTCTTGGGACATTTGTCCTTGCATAGAGCACACCATTTCCGGCCATGAGCCCTGCATCTGAGCACTAAGGCTGGATGTTTTGGAGCAATGACCTGAGAATCCTGCATGTGGCTGCAGGGCAGAGCGAGCGTCCATGCATGTGTTGTCCCTGTTGCTCTTCCAGAGTCCTGTGCTGGGTACACACGGGCTAGGGTTGGCTCCTGCCCCAGGGATAAGTCTGAGGCACTGGTTCTGAGTGTGAGGAGCTCACACCAAGTGCTATCTTGAAGCTGGGGTGTGCATTTGTGGCTGGGGTGCACATACACCTCACTGAGCCCCTTGGGCTGAGTCTGGGCCGACATGCATGTGATGTGTTAGGTTACAGTGTGTTCCTATGCCACTTTGAAAATCACAGATCACAGATCATAACACCCTACCAGCTGTGCTACTCACTTTATTCCCCCATGATACACCCAAAAGTATTCAAGTCCTGATATGTCCTGCAGTAAAGAACCCTCTAACTGGAGTGTCCAGCACTGAAACATCTCTATCACAATGTCCAAGGCTCAGGGTCCATTGCAGAAGAGGGGGCGGAAAGAATGTGAGAGCCAAAGGAAGGGTACGACTCCTTACAATGCAACTGTCCAGACAGAAATTGGCCTGATATCCATGACCTCACAGTGCCTAGCAATACCTTCGCAAGACCCTCATAATAGGAGAAAAAGATGATGACATCAAATTAAAAGAGAGACTAATGGAGAGAGGGAGGGGATATGATGGAGTGTGGAGTTGTGAAGGGTTAGTGGGGGAGGGGAAGGAATGATCATGGTTTATTGTCTGTAAGTATAGATATTGTTAATAAAAAAATTTTTTTTAAACCAGGCATGGTGGTGCACGCCTTTAATATCAGCACTTGGGAGGCAGAGGTAGGAGGATTGCCGTGAGTTCAAGGCTATCCTGAGACTATGTAGTGAATCCCAGGTCAGCCTGAGCTAGAGTGAGACCCTACCTCGAAAAAAGAAAAACAAACAAAAAACAAAAAGTTTTTAAATGAGTCATGGGAGAAAAAGAACCCTCTAACTGTGCATGACTTAGTATGTACCACTGTGAACCCATTTTGCACAGTCTGCTGTACAGGTGAAAGTCACTTTGAAAACCCACATTGAGGCCATACAAGGGCTGCCTTATGAATGCTGGGTTTGGTGGGAGTGCCTGGGATAGGCAGAGAGGTCTTTTATGTCACCCCTGGGGGTGTCATAGAGGGAGCAGACCCTAAAAGATGCCTGACTTTAACACCCTCCCCAGCCCCAAGTTCCTGCAGGCCCATAGGCGGCTTCTTTTAGCATATACTGTAAGGCACATTTTGATTAAAAAAGGAACTAGTCACTAGTATTTAAAAATCGGGATATCTCACATGAAAATCCAGGCTTCTGCCTTCTTTTTTAAGAAGCAGCCACATTATTGCCATGGCTGAGATTGTGTAGGGAAGCCTTGTCCCGGGAGAACCTCCATCCATCTCCCACTTTCTTCACTAAGGCTGGTGGGCCTTGAACTCTTCCGCCTATGACTGGGGATGTGCGTATGATCTCACCTGTTCCCTCCCAGGTCCATCTTGTCTATGACAAAGCAGCTACATTGGGTGAGGCTGGCAAGAGCTTCACCCAGGAGGGTTACCTCCATGCGGCCTGGGTCTATAAGTCTCCTGTTGCTGTGCAGTGTTCCCAAGCCCTGCTGCTATCTGTGGTCCAGGCTGTCCTCGGCAGGCAAGCCTTAGGCTTATTCGGGAGACTAGATTTTGAGGGAACTCCAGCAAAGCTGAGTGGGTTCACCGTTCTGAAGCCTGTGGGCCACACTGCGCGGTGGATGCCGCTCGCAAGTCGGAGCTGTGAGCTGAATTTATTGCAGGTTGCAGCTGGGTAGGGGAGGGCTGGAGACTTGTGGGGCACAGAGGAGGGGCCTGGAGGGGTGGGGGGCACTGCTGAGTGCAAGGGAATGCTCCCGCAGGGTCTCAGTGCTGTCCCCCTTCCAGAGCAATTTAAAATTAATTAAAATTGCTGCCTTGGAGTAGGGGCCCCTCCTCAGCAGGCGATCTGGCAGCCTGGCACAGTCCCCCCTATTTTTAACACTGACGGCAGATTTGAGGATTGACAGATTTGCTTTCTGGCATTTCTTTCTTGCTTAAAAACAGAGCGGAGGCCCCTGCCGCTGCCAAATCCTGCCCCTCCCTGCATGGTAAGACCATGTTTGGGGGAACCCTGTCTCAGAGCATCTTCCAAGTCCCAGTGACAGGAGGTGTGGACATGGTCATGCCCTGAGGGGGTGGAGGAACAGCCTCCCACAGGGGGTCCTCCCTTGGCACCATTGGCCAGCCCAAGCCCTGAACACAGGTCTGGAACACAGTTTCCCCATAGGTCTTTACTGGGGAGAGGGGGGCAGGTCTGGGGAGGAATATGCCCACCCAGCTGAGCAGAATAAGTAAGCTGGCCCCATTCCAGTGGGAGGAGTCTCACAGCGCTGTGCTCTTGTTCTGTGCACACAACCCTGTATGGAGGTGGGTTCCATTCCAGCTCTGTCTTGCAGAAGGTGGGAGTGGCTGTGTGAACAAATCTCAGAGCCTTGGCTTCCCCCCAGCTCTATGGTCTTGCCGGGGTTTCTGAACCTCTCAGAGCAGACGTTACCTCCTCAAATCACGAGGATCATACCACCAATGCCCTCCCTGGTTGAGTGGATGTGGCCATTGGACATGTCACCTCACCTGAAACCTGAAGCAGGGCTGGGTCCCTGAGGCCAGGGTTGATATCCAGGCTCCTGCTCATTCATTCTCCACCTTATTTTATTTTTTTTTAAATTTTATTTATTTATTTATTTTTTTTTTTTTGGTTTTTCGAGGTAGGGTCTCACTCTGGTCCAGGCTGACCTGGAATTAACTATGTAGTCTCAGGGTGGCCTCAAACTCTCGGCGATCCTCCTACCCCTGCCTCCCAAGTGCTGAGATTAAAGGTGTGCGCCACCACGCCCGGCAACCTTGTTTTTTTGAGACGGGACCTCTCACTGAATCTAGAGATCTCATCGATTCGGCTAGATAGGCCAATGAGCCTCAGGATCCTGTGTCTACTTCCCCACTACTGACATTGTAGGTGTGCGTGCACGCATGCACACATGCTCATACACGTGCTCATATGCGTGCGTGTGTATTTATATTTGCCGCCATCATTGTAAGCAGTAACTTGCAGGCATTGGGGGTGAACCCACCTCTCACACACACGAAGCTCTTGAGATTTGTGGGGCCTCTGCTTTCTGTGTCCAGGACAGTCCCCCACAACTGCACATGGCTCTGTCCCACCCAATGCAGTGTCCCAGACTCCAGATTTCTGCCCCACCTGCCTCCCAGAGGCCCTGCTCTGGTCTCAGTCACTCTGTACTTGGCATCTGGGGACCCTGCCTGTCCCCCTTGGCCACAGGCTTATTTCTAGGAGGATACAGAAAGTTGATCCATCTTTAGATGTGCCCCTCCCACAGTGGCCCACTGCTATGCATGCATGCCGTCGTGTGGCTGTAGGAAGCCCATGGACAACGCCTTGTGGTATCCGGATCCCTGGCTGGGTGTCTATTTTCAGCCCGGCAACAAGCAGCTGGGAAGCACGCGTCTCTCCCCCTTTGTTCTGCATGGCCTGTTTCCCGTCTCTGTAATTATGGGAGATGTTTATTCATTCACTAAGGGCCTGAGTTTGATTCTTAATTTCCTGGGGCTTCTGTCTTTTCTCTCTGTTCCGTCACATATAGTGTGTTCTTTGTAGGGATCTAATCTCATCAGCTACTCCTCATAATCCTGGCTTGGATACCTGGGAATGGGCTCTATGGATGGTGGAGGGTGGGCTTTATATACAGAACACACCCTGGGGGAACCAGCAGGAGCAGATAGCAGACAGCTGGCTTCAGAGCTGTGGCCTCGCCCCTGGAAAGCTCAGAAAGTGATGAGAAAAGAAGAGCTTCAGCATGGTGGCATCAGGGTGCCTTTGCTTGAAGGACAACCTTCTGACTTTGCAGTGTCCTTAGTGACATCATCCGGTCTGATGGTCCCCCCAACATGAAGCACTCTGGCTATCTGCCAGGCATTTTCTTTCTTTCTCACTTTCATGGTTTTGCACATATACATACGTGCATGTGGGGTTGTTCATATGTGTACAAGGTACACGTGCACATACATGCGTGTGTGTGGAGGCCACAGCTTGACGTTGGGTGTCTTCCTCGGTTCTCTCTGCTTTATGTATTGAGATGAGATCTCTTAGTGAACCTGGAGCACCCAGATTTGGCTACCCTGGCTAGCTAGTGAGCCCCAGGGATTCTGTCTACACTTTGCCAGTGTTGGGATTGCAGGAGCATACCACTTCGCCCAGAATTTATGTGATTCCTGGGGATCTGAGCTCAGATCTCCAAGTTTGCACAACAAGCACTTTATATACTCATCCATCTCCCCAGCCCGACATTTTTTAAGAGAAAATTTGCTTCTGGTGGCAAATTTGTTCTTCAGAAAGAGCCATTTGCCAGGTGCATCCAAACCATAGGCATGCTGGGGTTTTCAGCCTGCAGCTCCCTCCTGGGGACAGAAAGGACTTCAGGGAAACAAGGCACTGGGGGCACGAAGTTGTCCAGGCCATGTTACGTATCAAATGAAGTGCCCAAGTGCATGTCTCTGGACTCTGAGGAATCTGGCCTGAAAAGGACAGTGAGCTGCCTCTAGGGACATTATGTAATGTCACCCGGGACAGCGCAGAGCTGCGGAGGGGGGGTCAAATGCTTGTGGCTGTGCAGGAAGGGAAGGCTTTTAGGATTTGACAGTTTTGCAAATGCCAGGAGGAACCTTGTATATGCTCGGGTCTATACTGGGTAGGAAAGCAGAGATGCTGGTGGGGCCAAGTTCGAGAGGAGGAAACTTCATCCCCCAGGGCACAAGCGTGCTTCAGCATCCGTAGAAGCAAGCACGAGAGTCCTCTTCCTAGCCTGTGCTTCTGACCCAGATAAGAAAGTGGGGCACTCCTCAGGGTGTTTTTTGAGCGCCTGTGAACAAATCGAGTTAATGCAGTGGAGGCACCATTAGTACTAACAACAGGACTGGAAGGTTCTTTCTGTTTCAGGAGGAAAAGACAGTCAGCTGTGGATGGGCAGGGGTGCAAGGTGGCATTCTTGGGAGCTCATGCCCCACAGGGAGTTGGATTCTCACACGGTGGGTGCAAGTGTGTTGTGTGTTCACCTGCTCATGTCTGCAAGCTAAGGTGGAAGGTGACGGTGACTTAATCCAAGCCGGGCTTGAAGACTAGATGACAGTATGCCACCAAGAGCAACTCCAACTCCCAGTGTGAGCTCCATAATCAGGCTGAGCTCTGCCCTATCAGAGCTCATGAATGCCCCCCGCCCCAGCTGCCAGGGCTATCTAGAAAAGTGCCTGATGGTGACTTCAACAGCAGGCGCCCATTGTCACGCAGTCCTGGAGGCTGGAAGTCTAAGATGAACGTGTCTCAGCCTGGCTCTTCCAGGGACCTCTCTCCTTGTCCCACAGGCAGCACCTTCTCCCGGCATCCTCTGTGACCTGTTCACCATCTCCACTTCCTAGAAGGACACCAATCACGTGTGATGAGGGACCGTGCTAGTGGCCTATTCTAGCCTAGTCCCTCTCGTAATGACTCGGCCAGTCACATCACAATTCAGAGCTTCAAAGTTACTGATTTGGGGGTGCACGATTCTCTCCATAACTCCGCCCACCTATGAACTCTCTCTGGGTCATCTAAGGTGTGCCCCGTTTCTTCTGCGGGCCTCTCCAGCCCCCAGGAGATGCCAACCTCCACTGCAAATCAGAATTGGCACTTGAGTGGTTCATAAGCCTCAATGTATGTGAGCCTCCTGGGCCCTGCTTTGTTCACGGAACCCTTATGCCACAGGACTGCAACTTGCCAGTCCCAGCCTTCCATTCCTGCCCACTTGCTCTGTTGGGCGGCTGTGGCTTGGGGCACAGACACTTCATTAAGATTCCAAAATGAGATGAGGGGATAAGACAGAGGTCAGGCTGGCTGTGTCATTCCCAAAGACCCTGCCTAGCTGCCCCCGTTTTTTAGCAGCCATCAAGAGGGAGACAAGATGCCCTGCAGACTCAGGGTACCCATCTGTCTCCTTCCAACCTAGAGAACTCTCCCCCATTTCTATGCAAATGAACAGCCCCACAGAGGATGTGGTGCCACTCTGATATCAGAGTGATCTGGCTTTCCCTCAGCGCCTTGTGCCAGCGTGCCCAGGACAGCCTCTGAAGATATCCCCTGCAGAATAGTTCCCAGAGTATGTTTGCCGAGCGTCCCTGAGCAGCGCATGTCTCCATTGCAGCTGTGTCTTTAGGGCACTTCTGGATAGCCAGCGACCTTTCCCCTGTGCTCTCAACAGAGGGCAATCCAGAGCAGCCATGCAACCAGCCGTAGAGGCTCTGGTGAGCAGCACATCACATGGGGGCATCCCTTACCCATTTTCTGTGTGCTGCTTGCTGCCAGCCGTGGCTTCTCCTTCAGCTTTGGTGTCAGGCTCAGCCTCTTCCCAGGACAGCGCCTTAGCAGTTTGGAGGAGATGGGTTCTGTAAATACCTGCTGAGGGGTGAGGACTCCAGTGCAGGGCTAGAGACCAGCCTTGGTGCCTGGCTCTCTTGGTTCCTGGGGGCTGGGGTGCAAGCACTCAGGAAGGAACAAAAGGCCATGCTTGAGCCCCAGTTATTTATGAAGACACAGAGGTTCAGAGGGGGTAAGGAACCTTCCAAGGGCTCAGCAAACCCTCAGCACACAACAACCCAAGATGGACACTCTGAAAGACCCCTGGAGTAGCCACCATGACCTTGGGTCTCCAGGGAGATAATGATCATTTCTAAGTCATTTTTAGAGGCTGTTCCAGCTCCTTGGGCATATGTTGAAACAGGCCGAGAGAAGCCAGAATTCCTAGCCCAACAGTGGGTATGTCAGGAGCATGCACAAGTGTCTGTCAGCTTGTCATTTAGCCTCCCTGGCTTCCTATTGTGTGAGGGAAGGGGGTTCCCAGGTGAACCTCGATGGGTCTGCCCAACAGCCTTTCTGTCCAGTGGTCAGAACACCTGTTGGCTTGACATCAAGGTGGAAGTCAAAGGGATGTCGTCCCTGTGGGAGCTATGGCAGTGAGTCTGGGGCCAGTCTCACAGTAATGGCCTCACTGCTTCAGTTCCCTTTCTGTTCATCCCAGAGGGCTCACAGCGCCACCCTATGTGGGCTCACGGCCATCAGGTCACCCACCCCTCCATCCTTTAGTTCCTGATCATGTGGCCAGTCTTCCTGGCATCCACTGTCCCTTCCCTCTGAGGCTCTTCCTGGACTTCGGGGCTTTCCCAATGCCAGTGGTATCTCATATTAACTCTGCCACCTGCACAGCCCTGGGAGGGATTTGTTTGAAGGTTGAATCAGTCACTGAGCTTTAATTAGTTCCCAAATTCAACTATGCATTTGGATCCAGCAGGGAGGGAACAATCCCAGCCTGCGCACCAGTTCCTCAGCCGCCTCAGGAGCGTGTCATATTCAGGGTATCTCTGCACATTATAGGCTTTGACTGATGAACACCCTGATCTAAACAGCGAGGGTCTCCCTGTCCACCTGCCCCAGCCTCCCAGAAGTCCTTAGATTTGCAATAATTGGCTTCTCATGCTGAAATAACCTACCCTTTCCTGCTTGTGCTCTTTCTTGATGGCATAAGAAACCTTGTGACAGGAGTTGAGGCTCAGGAAGGCTGCTCCCCACCTCTCCCCCCATCCTGCAAGGGGTTTTTGGCCTGTGTGATCAAGAACTAAGACATTCCAGGCTCTTCTCAGCTTTGATAGCCTTCCATGAGTGGTAGGTGTGCTGCCACTCAGATGGGATGGGTCCGGGACAGTGGACAGCATGTGACTGGGTGGGAGAGATCAAGGCCAAAGCCCTGCCCCTGTCCTTCGAGAAGCTGCCTGAAGTGTGTTCACCACACATGGTGCCAAGTACCTTCATACTACTGGATCTCTTTTTTTTTTTTTTTTTTTTTTTTTTTTGAGACGGAGAGGGGGTGGGAAAGGGAGACAGATAGAAAATGGGCGCACCAGCAGCCTCTCAGTCGCTGTGAACAAACTCCAGATGCATTTGTCCCCTTGTGGGCAAGTGCAGCATTGCATCCTTGCGTCACTTTGCATCTGGCTAAATGTGGGACCTGGAGATTGAAACTGGCGTTATTAGTCTTAGCAGGCAGGCGCCTAAACCACTAAGCCATCTCTCCAGCCCTGGATCTCATTTTTTAAAGTTTATTTATTTATTTAATGGAGAGGGAGAGAAAGGCAGAGAGAGAGAAAGAGAGAGAGAGAGAGAGAGAGACAATGGGCACACCAGGGCCTCCTGCCACTACAAACAAACTCTAGATGTGTAGCAGACAGCTTCAAGTTCACTGAGATGAACTTCCAGACCAGGCACAGTTTTGGAGGAAGAGATTTATTGAAGCTTACAGATCCAGGGAAAGTTCCATAATGGCAGAAGAAGCTGGCCTGCCTTCACAGGAACAAATACAGATAGAAACCACAAGCCAAAAGCCAAAAGCCACACAGCACAGCATACCTCAGGAACTCCAGCTAGGCACACTTTGCATATCTTTAGATTGAAATCTCAAACCTACCACCACACCTTAAGATCCACCCAGTGACATTGCCTCCAGCCAGGTGGCTGCAGATGCAAACTACAAACTAATAAAACACTGAATATATTGGGGGCCATCTATTCAAACAACCACAAGATGTGTGCGCCACCCTGTGCATCTGGCTTACATGGGTCCTGGGGGATGGAACCTGGGTCCTTTGGCTTTGCAGGCAAGCGTCTTAATGGCTAAGCCATCTTTGCAGCTCTGGATTTCATTTTTAGAACAGGGTTACCGTTTTTCAATATTGTGTGTGTGAACGCAGGTGTTCATGTCCCGGCATGTGCACGTAGGGGTCAGAGGACTATCTCAAGAGTTGGTCCTTGCCGTCCACATTGTTGTTTTGAAACAGGGTTTCTGATGTTGACTGTTTTATCTGCCAGAGTAAGTGGCATGAGCTTTGGAAGTACCCTGTCTCTGCCTCTCACCATAGGTGCTCTGGGACTGCAGTCGTGCATCACATGTGCGATATTTTGTAGGTTCTGAGCACCTGAGCTCTGGTTATCAGGATGATTCAGCGAGCGCTTTGCCCTTAGTCATCTCCCCAGCCATGGCTCCCTTCCTTTAAACTGAGAATGGGACAGCCTGTTAAGCTGTCCTTCCTTCCACCTCTTGACTCCAATTTGCAAATGTATTAAATATAAATATATGTATGAATCTGTGACTTCCACCTTCCCTCAGAGGCAGAGTAGCTCATGTCACCTAACCCTCCTGCTGGGAACAGTGATACTTGGTGGACAGGATGTGGATACATGCCAATGGCTGTTTGTAGGCATTGGCAGACAGCCCAAAGCCAGCAGAACTTGAGACCCCAAGAATCTTACAGGAAATGGAGCCTCCAGAAGAGATCCACAATTTTAGGGATTCCTTCGACAGATAGTGGAGTCTCATTTGGTTGAGGGTTCAGAGGCTGGACACTGAGGTCAGAGTCATCTGAGAGGCTAAAGGTAGGACTGGGAAATCACAGAAAGAGGAACATGTGTGTGGAGCTCAGAGGCCATCCTTGGGGTGTTGGTTCTCTCCTCCCACCTGCTTTGAAACAGGGTCTCTTTGGCTTCTGTGAATGCCAGTCCACCTGGCCCATGAACTTGAGGATTTTTCTAGCCCCACTTCCCATTGCTGTAGGTACACTGGAATTACAGATGTATGGGCCACTTGTGCATCATTTTTTTATTAAGTAGAAAGTTGTATGGATGGATACATCATATGTTAGTATCATCATTTCCCTCCTCCCTGTCTTCATTCCACTGAAGGCCTTCCTTAGTGGAATTGCTGGTATTCCCCCTGAGTTTGTGGATTTTTAATTTTTTTTTTTTTTGGAGAGAGACACAGAGAGAGAGAGAGACAGAGAGAGAGGGAGAGGAAGGTAGATAGAGAATGGGCACGCCAGCAGCCTCTCCGCTGCTGTAAATGAACTCCAGATGCGTGCGCCCCTTTGTGGGCAAGTGCAGCATTGCACCCTTGCATCACTTTGCATCTGGCCAAATGAATGTGGGACCTGGAGATTGGAACGGACACTCTTAGGCTTAGCCGGAAGGCGCTTTAACCACTAAGCCATCTCTCCAGCCCTTTATTTTTTTAATTTATTTACTTATTAGAAAAAGAGAGAGGGAGAGAGAGAATGGGCATACCAGGGCCTCCAGCCACTGCAACCAAACTCCAGACACATGCACCACCATGTGCACCTGGCTTACATGGGTATTGGGGAATCGAACCTGAGTCCTTAAGCTTCACAGGCAAGTACCTTAACCGCTAAGTCATCTCTCCAGCCTTCTTTTTTTTTTTTTTTCCAGTGTGGGTACTAGGATCTGAACTCTAGTCAGGGAAGATTTGAAGAGAAAATGCTTTTAACCACTGAGCCATCTTCCCAATTCCCCGCCACCAGAGAGGTTTAACTGAGAGGGGAGGGTCTGCCCTGAATGTTGGTGGCACCAACCTAAGGGGTAAAGGAGAAAGCCCTCCGAACAGCAGTATTCATCTTTCTGCTTCCTGACTATGGATACAATGTGACCAGCTGCCTCTCGCTCCTGCCACCACGTCTTCCCCACCACGCTGGACTGTACCTTTAAACCGTGAGCCCAAATAAGCCCTTCCTGCTTACATTGATTCTGTCAGGTATTTTATCCTAGCAACAAGAAAAATAGCTACTACAGCAAGTAACCTAAGAAGAAAATTACAACCATAGTTCTTTTCTGCTATTGATCCAGTGCTGGAAGTGGAACCTGGGATCTCATGCATGTTTGGCAAATGCTTACCTCTGAGCTACACCCTGGCCCAGAAAATCTCGGTTTAATGGAAGCAAAATCACAGGCAACACATGTTGACGTGACAGGCAAGGGCTCAGCATAACTACAACATACATTTATATGCTGCTGCATGCACCAGACTATGTGTTCATATGGAGCACATATGTCTGTGCAAATCCCACCCCACCCTCCGCCCAGGGCTTCTAGAAGCCCTCTGGTGTGGGGCAGGAGTGTTCTTGGTTGGAAGAATTATAGAAACAGATACAAATACAGTGAAGGGCTCAAATGCCTTCATTTTATTCTCTCACTTACTGAATGAGTGTGTCAAAGGCACTTTTGAGGGAGGCTGGGCTCAGTGCCAGTAATGCAGTCAATGGGACAGACCCATGTCGGCAAACACTTTGCTAGGGAAGAAAGCGTGTCAGTTATTTTCTCCTTGCTGAAACAAAATACCTGACAAGAAACAGTGCGTGTAAGGAAAGGGTTTAGTTCAGCCAGGGGAAGTGTCATTGTGACGGGGAAAGCACAGCAGGCCAGAGCGGGGAGCTGGCATCACACCCCACAGTAAGAAGAGCAGGTGGTCCTGTTGATAAAACCCCAAGGCCCACCCCCTTAACCCACTTCCTCTAGCAAGGTCTAACCTCCTGAAGGTTCCAGAAGCTTCCCAAACAGCACCACTTTCCTGCGGAGCAAGCATTCAAATACATGAGCCTGAGGGGAACATTTCACATGGAAATCACAACAGAAAGGTCATGTAAGACTTGATTCCTTTTTTATTTCTATTTATTTATAAGGAGAGAGAGAATGGGCACACCAGGGCCTCTAGCCACTGCAAACAAACTCCAGATGCATGCACCACTTTGTGCATCTGGCTTTATGTGGGTCCTGGGGCATCGACCCCAGGCTACCAGGCTTTGCAAGCAAGCGCCTTAACCTCTGAACCATCTCTCCAGCCTTCATTAAAAACAAATTTTTTATGAACAGTTTCTATACTTACAGGCAATAAACCATGATATTTCCCTCCCCTCCCCCACTTTCCCCTTCACAACTCCACTCTCCATCATATCCCCTCCATCTCTCCATTAGTCTCTTTTATTTTGATGTCATTGTCTTTTTTTTCCTGTTATGAGGGTCTTGTGAAGGTATTGCTAGTCCAGCCTTCAACTTTGGGTAAGTGTAATAAAGGATAGCAATGAGTTGGACTAGAAAACAAGGGATGGGCAGATGGCTTGCAGGGTAAAGTGCACCTGGTCTGCAGTGAGGTAGCAGGGAATGATGGAGGTGCCCTTAGAGACATGTCCAGAGATTTGTCTCCTAGGTGGTTCTGGATCCCACCAAGCTGCCAGACAAGATTAACCATCATGGGTGGGCTCAGTCCTGCTCCCTGACTCCACCAAGGCTGAGAGTAAGTCCACCATGTCTGGACTTAAAGCCTCTCCCGGGCTTCCTGACCTTTCAAACTCCTGGGAACCACATGACATAGCGCTGAGGGGCTCCTTTCTCTTCAGATGAGGAAACTGCATCTGGGAGTTCCACTGCAGGTCAGAAACTGGCCAGGACCCCCGTCTTCAAACCCCACACTCAGTTCTTATGATTTCACATGAGCTGGGCAGAAGGTGCCATCGGGGCTGACTGCAGCAGAAGGAGGGCAGCCAGCACCTTCTTGGGCTCCCAGGCGGAGGGACCGCGCTCAGCTAATCAGCACTGCTGCTAATTGCCACATTCCCTGAAGACAGCTATCTTTGTCACTTTGAGGTCTGTAGGGGACATTCGGGTGTCCTTCCATCTTGGGGGAGGGGTTCTGAGCAGGGAGGCCTGGACTTGAGTAACCGAATAGGCTGGTCTTCTGCTCCAGGCAGAGGGTCAGAAGACAGACCTGCGAACTCCCATCAAACAGTCCTGTGCCACCCATCATCCACTGCTTGGGACTCAGAGATGGGCTGAATCCCATGCAGGAGGAAGCTGGGCCAGGTGAGAGGATGCTGCCCTGGCCCAGTGGGTGCACTCTGAGGATGAGATGGGGTGATGCATGAACCTAGAATGGCTTCAGAAAGGGTCCCCTTGGGTGTCACCTATAGAGCCCATGAGCAGACAGGGCAGGGGTAGGCCTGGTTAAGCATTCCTGCAACAACAGGGGGTCGAGAGCACCTCGGAAACTGGGCCCCATAGTGAGACTTGATCTGAGAATCCAGTGAGCCATCTGAAAGTCTGTTGAGACCACTGTGTCATCCAGTGGCCTTGGGACAGACAGGCCCCATTTCTTAAAAGCAGATTGCTGAGTGGTGCCCTTCTCCCTGTGGCACAGCTGGGGTTCCCAGGAGAGGTCATCTCTGTTTCTTTGTCACTGTCTTTGGGGGCAGCCCTGGACTGCTCTCCAGCACTGGAACTGAGACTTGTGACAGTTCAGGCTCCTTCCTGTCCCACCTAGTTTCCTGTAGCTGGCACACAGGTGCCAGTTCTGACAGTGGCCTTACCAGGCTTCGTGAGGTGAACTGTGCCTAAGGACGGTACCCAGCAAGCTCTTAGTCCCCAGCACTATCACTGCGCTCGCTGTGTAAGATGATGTCTCAGGACACAAGCTGGGGCCACACCACAAAAACCAGCCTGGCTGCTTCCCCAGGAAATGGGCCTCACTGTCTCCTGTCAGTGAGGCAGCTCCTTCCTGGTGTGTTCCTACATGCCCCATGAGTCCCCAGCCCACCTGGCCCCATGCACAGACCCCTGTTCCTTGGCTCAGCCACCATGTCATGGGACGGGGGCTAGGCATCTAGTCTCAGTACTAGCCCTCAGTTTCCCTGTGGAAAGTTAAGTGCCAGAAGGGCCCGCAGGGGTGCCTGTGCTGGTCTGGAGCCACTGGAGCGTCCATCTTGCGCTTTCCCTTCCCCAACAGGGCAGCATTTGGCTGGGATCCTTCCAGAATGGATTCCCGAAGACCCCTCACTTAACTGTTAGCCCACCCCTGGCCTTCACAGCCCCTGTACTGGTTATGAACTTGAATACATAGCCCTGTGCAAGTTTCTGCTTGATCCTCAGTACCTGTCCATCTTGGGCTCAGGGGAATTCTGAAGCTTGTTCTTTGGGGTGGTACTAATCGTCCTGATTCACCATGGCCCCCATGGGTCCCCCAGAGCTAACGCCGCCAACGGAAGCATTACGATCGCCGCAGGCACCTACATCTTCATGCGAAGATAACCCCACATTATTGCCGCGACGCCTTTTTATATCTGGCGTTATTTATAAAAGTATGATTCATTTACCCATTATTGTGAGATGGAGAAGCGTTGCCTACTAATATTTAAATTGCAGTTATCTAAAGCTACGAGGAAAGGAAGCAAGGTCTGCTATTTTGGCTTTGGTGGGGGATGGGTTAGAAGAACAGGATTCTGGCCCCTCTACCTGTCTATGTCTGCCTCCACCTCCCTGCTCCAGCTTCACCCTTGCTGGTAAAACTCCCTGTACCACACACTTCTTTTCTCAGCTGTTGGTGAAGGCTGGAGCTGGTGGGCCACGGAGACCCTCTGGAGGCTTGCTTCTCCCTCATGGTCTCTTTGGGCCTCCATCAGAGCAACCTCTAGCTGAAGAAATGGGGTCAGTTCCTTCTCTACCTCCATACCCTGCCTCCCTCTTCTTTCTCTCCTGAAATCCAGATCCAAAAGGCAGGAAGCGGAAGGCCGTTTTGTAGCATCGGGGTGCGTGATGCGCCACAGTCCAGGAATTTTGTCCAATTGGCATCACAGGCAGGTTGTCTTTACACCCTCCAGTCTCTGGCCAGAGTTGATGGGGAAAGTGTGGTTTCTTGTGCATTCTCCCAGGAAGGTGTATCTTCCTGCTGGCCTTGGAGGAAGGGCCTCTCTCCAGGAGAAGTTCCTGGGGCATCTAGTCTGAGCTAGTCCAAGAGCAGTGACTAGGGGCCACTATCCTGTCCTAAGTCAGCACCCTGTCACACTGCCCCTGCCATTCACACCTGCAGCCTTTGTACCTTCCAGAAAGACCTCAAGGTTTTCAGGTCCCAGCCCCAGCATACCCCCATAGTAATCATGGCAATGAACAGCTCCTTTGGGGATCATGTACCAGTCATGGAGCTGGCTCCTGTCCTGTAGTGTGCACTGTGCTGTAGCCCTGTGCCCAGCGGGTGCCTCATCCCAGCACAGCTCCTCAGAGACATCTAGGGCCCAGAGACATCTTGTGCAAACCCAAGAGGTCCTGCTGCTGGTGTGTGGGATGTTCTTGAGGTCCCTGGACCAGAGTTGTCCCTTGACAATGCCATGTCTGCCTGACTCCAGATAGGAGCCTTAGGAGCCTGAGACACAGCCTCCTGGGCTTTGCCAGTCAGGGGATCTTAGTGCCAGCAGGAGTCTGCTATAGCTGGGGAGTCAGGAAAGGACAGGTTTAGTCTAAAGGGTACCAAGTGTCACAGTGTTCCCAGAGAAAGTGGGAAGCCAGGGCTGGGGTCTCTGTGGCCAACATATAGGTATTCAGGCTGCTCCCAACAGCATGGTATACTGTGGCCCCACAGATGTAGTAAGTGGTTAGAGGCAGTGATACCAACTGGACCCTGTTCTGGAGCTAGGTTCTGCTTTCACTGTTGCTCTGAGGTGCCTCCTACATCAGAGTATTCTTTGTGCCATGCATACAGTTGGTGAGCCCCAGTACTGGGGGAGCTGAAGCTGTGCCCTGCTTTCCTCCACAGAAGGTACACTGGAGCTGCTGAGAGCTCTATAGACCCAATAAGTACACCGAGGATGGTTGCCTGACTGAGGTCTGGCACATCTGCCCCTGAGGCAATGATAAGGTCACCCCCAGAGCCTTGCTGTTTGAGCCTTCCCAGGTCACCAGGGAAACTAGGAGGCAAGGCCTCATCTCAGCACATGCCCAATGGGGAGGGGACAGACAGAAAAATGGGGGTCCCTTGGAGCTGGAGAGATGGCTTAGTGGTTAAGCACATTTCCTGCACAAACATGAGGGCCTGAGACCATCTAAGTGAGAATCTTTAGAACCTACTGGGCATGACCACACATGTCTGGTACCCCAGTTCTGTGGGGATTGGAAACTAGAGAGTTGCTGGGGCTCATGGACAGCAAACCCCAAGAATCAGTGAGACTCCATTGCAAGGAAAAGCAGGTGGGTGAGTGATGAGGAGGGATACCTAACCTTTTCCCCTGGCCACCACAGGTGAGCACACAGAGTGGCACATCAGCACATATATATGCATACCACCCCCCACACCACCATACATACTAAACACATGCAAAAGAAAAAGAAAGAGAGTAACATTCGCTTCATCGGACTGAAATGGGACTGGAGACAGACCAGCCTGTTGTGCCTAGAATCCAGTGAGGACTCTTAGGACATGTAGGGGCTGCACCCAACCTCCTCTTTGCCGTCTTCATTCATTAATTCTTAGAGTGTTAGGAACCCTTGACCTTTCTCCTCCTCCCCCTCTCCCATTTGCAGAGGAAGAGGAAGAATAGGACCCTGAGGAAGGGGTCTCTCCAATGATAGGGGCATCCAGGGAGACTTCCTGGAGGAGGTAACAACCCCCACCCCCCAAATAACGGAGGCAGTAGATGAAGAGTGGCCTATTTCTTTTGATAGAGAGTGGAGGAAATTACACTGCTGTTGGTCCACTTGCACACTTTTTTGTCCATGTGTGCAGGCATGCATCTGTGTGTGTGCCCCTGTGGTGCCCCATGTATTCGCCTGCAGCAGAGTGCACTCACCTGTGGTGGCCAGAGCTGAATGTGGGATGCCCCACTCCCTTGCTCTTCTACCCATTCTTTTTTTAAAATTTTATTTATTTATTTATTTATGTATTTATTTATGTATTTATTTTGTTTTTTGAGATAGGGTTTTACTCTGGTCCAGGCTGACCTGGAATTAACTATGTAGTCTTAGGGTGGCCTCGAACTCACGACAATCCTCCTACCTCTGCCTCCCAAATGCTGGGATTAAAGGCATGCGCCACCACGCCTGGCTCTTTTTCAAAAATTATTTATTTATTTATTTGACAGAACAAGAGCAGGAAAGAGGCAGACACATACACAGAGAGAAGAGAGAGAGAGAGAGAGAGAGAAGAGGGAGAAAGAATGGGTGTGCCAGGGTCTCCAGCCACTGCAAATGAACTCCAGATACATGCACCACCTTGTGCAGCTGGCTTAAGTGGGTCCTAGGGAATCAAACCGAGGTCCTTTGGCTTTGCAGGCAAACGCTTTAACCTCCAAGCCATCTCTCCAGCTCTCTTCCACCCATTCTTATTTGAGCGGTAATCTTTTACTGAGCCTGGAGCTGGTCTTTCCTCCCCTCCCCTGCCTCTAAGCTCTGGCAGTCCCCAGGTCTCTGCTCCCCACAGGACTGGCGTTACAAGCATGTGTGGTCATGACCAGTTGTTTATGTGGGTTCTGGAGATCCTAACTCGGGCGGTCTCGGGCCCTCATGCGTGTGCAGGAAGTACACTTAACTGCTGCCCCATCTCTCCAGCCCACTTGCAGATTCTTCAGTGTGTTACTTGGCCATCATGGACAGCCTTAAGGTCCAACATGGTTATAAGTAAAATATACTTGACCCTCAGCTATGTCTCCTGAAGAGGCACTGGGCACAGTATTCTTTAACACGTGAGCAAACAGAGATTATGTGACTTTTCTGGGTTCATAGAGGTGGTCCTGCTTCTGAGTGCTGTGTGCACAACCCCTCCCTTTGCCCTACAGACATGCACTCAAGTGACCCCACAGTCCACGCTGGCATCCCCTTGTTTATTCCCATTCTGCAAGTGGGGAAACTCAAGGTCAGGAAGTGTGTGACCAACCAGCCCAGGACTGCATAGAACACTAGACCCAATCAAGCTGAGCCCAGACAGCTCTGTTCCCACATCCACACTGAAGCCATGGTGTGGGGAGGTGACCTGTCACCAGCATTAGGCGGGTGATTTTTCTGAGCCCCGTCAGAGCTTCCGAGTCTCGCACCACGTGTTGATAACACCTGCCGCATCCTCCCTGCCAGGACTTCAGAGCGTCAAAATGTTCTGAGCAGAGAGCCTTTTTTATACAAGAAGTGAAATTATTTTCAGTCTGTTGTCAGGCAGCTGTCAAAAGACATGGAAACCAAGGGCTCAGTGAATCTTCCAGACAAAGTCCTGTGGCCGGGGGCTGGGGTGGGGGTGGGGGAGTTCTAGGGATGCAGGCTAAAGCTGCGCAGGCTCCAGGACGGGAAGGTGTGGAGGTCTGGATGTGAAAACGTGGCATACAAGTCAGCAAGCAACTGCCATTGAGGTTGGGGGGGGGGGACTGGGGTTTATTTAGGGGTCTCACTTCCTGGAAACTGGTTTTGGGACTGCATCTGAGTTTTCCTCCTACACGTTCAAGTATCCATGGATGTCAAGCAGCCCTGCATACAAATGGATCACTTGATAGCAGGGCGGGTAGGCAGGTAGAAGAGTCTTGGTCACACTTGTAGACCCCTGCCCTCTACTGTCTGTCCCCATGCTGCCCCTGCTCTGTGGTTTGCAATAAAACCCATGTGGAAAGAAAGCTCACCTGTGCTCAGCAGGAATAGGGCCAGTGTGACCTCTAGGGGCATCTGTGATCCTCCACAAAGGACCCTGTGTGGGACCGGAGGATATTTAATTGGGTTGGTGGATCTACGGTGGTGTATGCCTGTCATCCTAGCACTACTGAGGCTGAGGCTGAGGCAGGAGGATGGTGAGTTCTGGGCTAGCCTGGGCTACAAAACGAAAAAAGAAAAGAGGAGGAAGTGTTTGGTGTCTTTGTTGTGTAGCATATTCACACCTGTGGTGGTGAGGCAGGTACCCCCCCCCAGAAACCCCAAGCAGCTTGCTCAACCCCTGCTAAACCTCCAGAGAGCTCTGTGGCTGCTCTCAGGGAATCACAGGATAGAAGTGTCCCCAAGAATGTTCTAGAAGTCTCAGACTCCATCATGAGATGAATTACTGTGAGATAAAGGTCTCTGACAGCCTTTAGGGGGACAGATGGGTTTTCAGATTGTGTATTCTGCCTATGTCTTAGTTTTCATCTTTAACCCTCACTCAGGATCTTCAACATTATTCCTGCAGGCAGATGAACATGGGTCACCCCACAGGAAGAATTCCCTTGTGGTCACAGATAGCATTGTGGGGGGGGCAGGTTGAGGTCTATACAGGCTCAGGGTGTCATGGTACATCCATCCAGGTAGTCAGAGTTCTGTGTCCAGTAGGGGAAGAGGTAAGTGTGGCCCCTGATTGATGTCCATGGACAGAGTTATCTGGGAGGGCACAGAGCTAATATAACCACCAGAGTATGGGTGCCATGCCCTGCTCTTCATAGTGAGGCACCACATACAGATAGCGTGCCCCCCATCGTAGAGATTCAAGGAGAGCATGCTACCTGCCACATTGTCACAAGGATGGCATCAGAAATGGTCCAACCCTCAGCAAGGATTCTTGAGATATCATGAGACACATGCTCATGGCAGAGCCTGCCCCAGGCTGGGCATACACAATTCTGACTAACTCACTGTTCCCTGTGATTGGGAGACATTTATTCAGTTTTCTGTGAGTTGCTAATTAAGTGGGTAAAAGCACTTGCTGTGCAAGCATAAGGACCAGAGTTCAATCCCGAGCACCCACGTAAAAAGCCGGGTGTCATGGACCATGCCTGTAATCCCGGTGCAGAGACTTCTTGGGGCTCCCTGGTTAGCTAGTCTAATTGAAAACTGATAAGTTCTGGGTTTAGGGACAGATTCTGTCTCAAAGAAATAAGGCAGAAAAGCATCGCATGCCCCCCAGCTGGCTCAGCACAATAGCATGCATATACCACACACCCCAACACCAAAACATATCAAGGAACTGAAGGTGTTTAAAGAAAGTCATACTTTGGTGTTGAGTTGTCACGTGGGTCCCTCACATCATCTTTCCTGAAGAGCCTGGCTGGGTCTCCCACCACTATCCCATGCCATCTGTGCCCATATACCTGTACACCCCACCACCCAGTCTCATGGGGGATTGGGTGCAGGTCTGGTCAAGGGAGCAGGATGGGGGCAGAGCACTGTCCACTCCAGGCTGGGGACACAAATTTATCATGGGGAAGATTTCTGCCTCATCTCTTTGGGCAGCTCAGGGCCCTGTGGTTTCCACACTCAGTTTCTGCTTATGAGCAAATGAGCGCAGTGGATCAGCCACCTCATATGAAACCGGTGGCAGTGGCTTCAGAACTTCGTATCTGGGCCAAGGAACGCTACTGCATTGCTGGAGTTGAGTTTCTCGTCCTGCTCGGAGGTAGGCGGGACAGAGACCTTTTCTCAGTTCTTTGATGTATCTGAGGACAGAGGCAGAAAAGGAGGTTTTGTCCTGTCCTGTGTCATCTCTGTTCAAGTCAGAAAAAGTGTGGGATGTCACATGGTTCTGGGGAAGAAGCCCCTCCCCATGACCTCCACCCAAGGTCAGTAGCAGAGGCAGGACCCTCTGTCCTGTGGCATGAAGGCTGGTTTCTGGCTTCACAGCTCCGGAGCTGGCTCACGTTTCCTGCACCTCATGGTGGCCAACGCAGCAGCACAGGAGCGGAGGGTGGCAGGGAAACTTGGCTGGGATGTTCCTCTGTGTTTTCCAGAAGATATCGATCCCCCCGACAGATGGAGCAGGCACTGAGCATCTCTGGGTCTTCCCAAGCTTTGGCGAGTTACCTGAAGCCACATGGCAGGGCATGTGACTGGCTGGGTTCCCCCTGCCTCTGTAGAGGAACTTCTCATATTCATGAACACTGTGATGTTGCTGTTCCAGCTTCCGAGTGCTGATTAGCTGGGGTGGGTGGCTAGGCCTACAACCAGCACACCATGATGACCTAGAAGCCCCCACATGGAAACCTTGCTGGCCAGGACACCTGACTCTATCTAGCTCCTCCGTCACCAGACAATAAAAGATCTTTCCTTATGGGTGATGCCATGTGCAGAGGTCCTCCTGGGGCCTGTTTAACCTTTCCCAGGAGGTCAAAGGAGCTACCTAAACCATGCGTGGGACACAGCAACACATCTGAGGGGTGGCTTTGACTCTGTGCTGTGACATAGCACAGGAGATGTCACGGGGCGGCTTTGACATGGCTGACGAGACGTGTGGGCTCAATGGAGTCGATGTTTAATGCTCAGCTGATGTGAGGCGCACACACAGTGAATCAGGCACAGTCTTTCCCTCCCCAGAACCGTGAGACCGCCTGGCACAGCATCGGCCATCCTGAGTGTGCCCGCAAACCACCGTTTGGAGATGCCAGCCTCCTCTTCCTTCCACCGCCATTTTTGTTGACACAAAGTGTGTCAGCCATATGGAATTGAATTCAGTGTTCCACTTGCTGTTTCCTGTCTCTCCTCTCTCTTTCTCTCAGATTTAGGAAGGAGCTCTCTTAGCAACCGCAAAAGTGTACACTTAATTACCGCCAAGCAGCAGATGCGCTGGGTGGCAGAGCCTGACCCGCGCGTGCTCCCCGGGCTCTGAACATTCTTGATCCTGGTGCCGAGTTCTCACCATCCCACCCACTGCATGGCACAGTGGTGGGACCCCCCTTCCCCCGTTCATTTGTTGTACAAGTAGAACTTTCTCAGTGTGGTGGTTCCGGGGGCGATCTTTCCTTGCTTTTCCTAGACTTCTGTTGGGGTGCAAATGCAGAAGGCATGTGAGCAACGGCTCAGAAGGGCTCAGTTTTGCCAGCTGCCCGGAATCGGGGCACTCTATCCTTGACTGTCTTGTGGGTTTCATTGTTTCCTTGTTCCTCCTAAAAAAGAAAATGAAAGCAGGAGGGAGGCGGAGTCCTGTTTTCCAGGGTCATTGTCACAATGGGGAGGGCCAGAGAAGTAATGGTACTTGTGTGTGATTCTTTCAAAAAGGAAATATAGGTCATGTTCAGAATTCCCAAACCTTGGTATGTCTGCCGTGGGTCTGCTTTGTGGCTTGTGAGAGACTTGGATCTTTCCCCCTTGACTTTCTTGCCACATCTGTTAGCTGACAAACAGTCTTGGCTTCTTCTTTAAAAATGTAAAAAAAAAAAAAAAAAGAAAAGCACAGTATTTTATATTTAGCCTCCGGGCGCACGGAGCGCCCGGCACCAGCAGGGTTTCCTTGGATAACCGGGGCTGGAGCTCACAAATGCCTCCCAGTGTTTCCCAGCCGTCAGCTCGCAGATGCCTGCTCTCTGTTAACCCGACGCCCTACTCGCCCAGCAGAGGGGTACCGCTCACATGAGGAACGCCGCCAGAGGTAGCCGGCTCTGAGAGCAGCCCCAGTCTACGCACAGTTGGTTCCCAGCTGACAGACAGACTATGGGGTGGGCTTTGTCACCAGCACGCTGGGTCTGGCATGCCCAGCGATGCTCCGGGCTGCACAGCGCCCAGACACCAGCCACCGCTCCTCGGGTCCCAGCCGTGCCAGCTCCGAGGGGCCGGGCTGCGCGCCTAGCCTTCCTCCCTGCCGGGAAGGTTATATAATGAGAGGACGGCTGCCAAAGTCCCAGGGAAAATGAAGTCTTTATTAAATGCCTTCACCAAGAAGGAAGGTAAGGAGAATGCTGTAGGAAGCATGGGGGGGGGGGGCGGGGAGAGGGGATTCGGATTTCTCCTAAAATTGCCGGTTGCTAGTCCACATCATTCAAGAAATAATTACTTCTGCTTCGAAAGAGAGGGTTTGGCTTTAGTTGGTCTGAAAGATTAGCACACATGAAGGTGCCTTTGTATTTTAGTGTTTCTGAGCCGGCAACCCTCCCTCTCGCTGAATTGCTGAATTGCATTCCAGAAGGTCTTATCCAAGGCGCTTGTGCCAGAGGGCATGGGAGGAACTTGTCTTAAGAAAAGATGAGGGAAGTTTGGGTTCCAGTCACCTGGAGGCTGTGAGCACCTGCTAAGGAAAGGTCAGGGCACATGGCTGGATGCACTGATGGGTGATAGCTTCCAGGGCTACTTGGCTGTTCTGTTGGCCGCCCCTGGGTTGCAAAGCCATGAGGTGTGCGGAGAATGCAGCGTGGCGGACTTTAAAAGTGCACAGCTCTTTGTCATACCTTAAGTGTGTGTTTTTTTTTATTGTGTGTGGGGGGGTAGAGAACATATAAATAAATGCATGTAAGACAGCTAAGAAAATATCCACCCACCTAGAGTTTGCAGATTGCCTGAAAGAAGGAAGCAGTTGGGTGGAATATTAATCATTTTCAGACAGGAAAAGAGTTATTTTTAACCACCTTTCAGAAAAAAAGATAAACCATCATTTGCATGGATGGTCCCAGTCAGATAGTTCCGTCAGACGGGGAGTTGGCAGGAGGTTTCTGAAGAGGTGACTTTAAGGCAACGAGGAAGCCAGCTCTGCAGCCCAGGCTCATTGTACAATAAACACCAAAGAAATCTCAGCACTCTGCAAACTAATTTGATGTGAGCGTTAGTCATTAGGCGAGGTGATTTTCATTAAGCCCTAATGTCACCTATGTGACTCCATTTGAGTCACTTGCTGGGTCTTCAGGGTAAAATGGTTGTGGAAATGTCCTGGCTGTTTTATTCTGTGATCCTCCAAGGGTGGCCTCCTGGGTGAGGGCCTCTCAGTCCCCAACCCTCCTTCTGCAAGACCCAGCCTCCCGAAAGGAGGCAAAACAGCCTTCGCTTTTATTCACTTTCTATCATAGCTTGCCAAAACTCACTGTGTGGGGCTTCAATTCTCATAATTCACAGACAGTATGAAAATTCCAGTTGGGGAATAGGGTGTTAAGGCTAACTTTGACTGTTTTCTCCAGGGATCTTCCTTTCCTAATGAGTTTATCTTAGCAACGAGCAGGACATGTCGTCTCCCACATCTGGTCGCTTTGCTACTGAGGGCATTAATACCTTTCTGGTTACACAGTCAGAAACAGAATTGACTGTAGTGTTGGGGACAGGTCAGTAGGCAGGGGTACAGTCATAGGGCCATGTTCTGGTCTGGGGACACATGGTGCCCTCCACATGGTCTTGCCTTGGGAGATGCTCTCGGAAACCCCAGGGTCTGAGACCCTTTTCTCCCATCAGTGTGTGTGTGTGTGTGTGTGTGTGTGTGTTTTGGCTTTCATCCCTGATCTGGGTGAGTGACAGATGCAGCTGAGATCATGGGCTCATCAGCCCCCTGAAAGGTCCTCCAGTCTTCTATGTCTGTCCCATGATCACCCTGTGAGTCTCCTGACAGATGCATTTGTCATGATGAATACCTAGTGTGGGCTCTTAAGGTCTTTGTCCTCTGCATGTTTGGAGGGAATGTCACCAATATGGTTTTCCGTGGGAAAACAGCAAAACACACTTGATGGCCTGACCCAGGCACAATTCTTCTTAGAGGTGGGTTGCTGCGAATCTGGCCCAGACCCTTAGGACCATGGCCTCTTGGCTTGGCAGAGAACACTGCCAGCTTTTGGCAGTACAGGTCCGTCCCGGGCCAGCCTGGCAGGTCATGACGTGCTCTGGAAACTAGGAATGGGATTGAAGTCAGCTGCAGAGCCAGGCAGCTCAATCAGTGTGTTCCTCCCAAGAAAGGCTTCCGGAGAAAGCAGGGTGGACAAGGTGAGCTGCCACCCACCAAAACGATGAAGACTTCCTGGTGGGCCATCTCCAGTGCTCACTGGTATGCTGACCTACCACATGAACTCCCAGCTTCCTGCCCTGCTATGTGGCTCCTCAGGCGAAAGTCCTAGCACTGCCATCCACAGAGACAGGAGGGGTGTGCTAGGTCACCACTAACCCTCGAGAGGAATGCCACTGTAACTTCTCTGAGCTCTGCTAGAGCACCTCTGTCCCCGTGAGCTCATCCAGAGCCACCTCTGTCCCTCCTGAGCTCTGACTCTTCTGCCTGTTTCCAGTACTACCTGTGCCCCCAGGAGCCTGCCATCTTGGTGATCACAGGCTGTCTGTGGACTCTGTGAGGGGCAGGCATTTTTGGTCTCCACGATGTGCGCACCAGCAACATCAGCCTTGGACAGCTGGAGTAGTAGACCACTCAAGACTCTCCTCGACTGCAGCAACCTACTTCTCATTGGGGCTGTCAAGAGCCTTCCCCAGAACTGGGAGGACCCGGTGTCTGTGGCTCCATGGGTTCTCATTTGCAGAACGGAGTCCTGGCCTTGGGTGGTACAAGCTGTACAGTCTTCTGAAAAGTGACAAGGCTGTCCCCGACATCAACAAGCTAAAGGGACACTCAGCGTCTTTGGCCAGCAGACTGCTTGGCATCTCCTCCCCTGGCATCCTGAAGGGATGCTCCCGAGAGCCACTTTCTGGCTGGCTGCTAATGTGGACCTCCTTTACAACAGCCCAGTTGTCTGAGTCCATGGGGAACGCTGGGTTGGGAGTGTGAGGACCTGGCCCCTGTCTAGACTTTGCTGAGACATCAAGTGGTGTAAGGACACCCACTGCTGTCATGAAACTGCAGATGGCTGATTGAAGAAGGCCACTAGGCTCACTGCCCCGGAGACCAGGGGACTGACTTGGCTTGCTGGGGTGGCTGTGACTAAGTTGATAAAGAACAGACACTCATTACCCCATCCCGGAGGCTGGAAGGCCAAGGTCAAAGTGCCTCAGGGCTGGTTCCTCCAGAGGCCACTCTGTGGCTTGCAGTTGGGGTCTTCTCCTGGTGTCCTCACGTGTTCGTCCTCTGTGTGTCTGTGTCCCGATGCCTTCTTCCTACGCACTCCCTCCTCCTGTGCAGTACTGCTGCCACATGAGGCCACCCTAGCGACCTATTTTGACTTAGTCACTTCTGTAAAGGACCTCATTCTGAGACTGTGGATTGGATCCCGTGGTATGAATGCTAGGCACGCTTCTGTGCCCACCACAGAGGCCATGTTCAAGGAGCATCTTAGGAGATGCCTCTTGACAGCACAGTGTCCCAATGGCTAAGTGAGATGGGGCAGCCAGCCCATCCTTACGTGGGTCACAGTCACATCTTTCCTGCTGAAGGCACAGGCTGGCCCGATGGAAGCTCAAACCCAGGAGTTCCTTCCATTGAGAGCTTGGCCTGATCTTCCATGTCCTGGAGACCTGCTTCACCTCCAGCGTCCTGCTGTGTTGTGTTCATCCGACTCTGCTGAGTCGGATCTCAGAGAATCCAGCCGAAGCTTCTACATGTGACTCACAGCTTCTATCCCTGGCTGGCATGGGGGCTTGGATGCACACACACCTGGCTTCTTGGTATTCCTCCTTTATCCCTAATCACGCACCTCTCTCTTTTTCTCTCCTACCTAGTGCCCTTCCGAGAGGCCCCAGCTTATTCCAACCGTAGGCGGCGGCCCCCCAACACACTAGCTGCCCCCCGGGTCCTGCTGCGCTCCAATAGTGACAACAACCTCCACGCCGGCGCCCCCGAATGGACCGTCTGTTCTGCAGCCACCTCCCACCGCAGCCTCTCGCCCCAGCTGCTGCAGCAGCAGGTGCCCAGCAAGCCCGATGGAGCCACGAAGAGCCTCGGGAGCTACACTCCCGGGCCGCGCAGCCGCTCCCCGTCACTCAACAGGCTGGCAGGCGCCGGAGAAGATGGCAAGAGGACTCAACCTCATTGGCACGTGGGGTAAGGAGAAGCTGGGTGGATAAGGGCTCAACTGTGGAGACCCCAGGGAGGGAGACTTTTGGTCATGGGCTATCTTGGGCCATCCCAGGAAGTGCTGAGGCCTGAGTTCTGCCTCCTGGGCCTGGGGTCACCCTGTTCACCGTGGTGCCCTCGATGCCTGCTGTGACGACTGGCACATGGGGGAGGCTGAGCTGAGTTGTCTGGGGTTCATGAGATGTCACTGGTGTTGAGGGCCTTATGTCTTTTCTTAATCATAACTTCTTGGTTGGTCCTCCGTATGAAATGGTAAGAAGTGAGAGAGGCAAGACAAGACAATGAGCCACCTGGGTGTGTGTCCAGTGCCCCCCTCAGGCTGCCTCTGCCAGCCACAGATGTCAGTGCCCACAGCGGTGCCCACGCACTAGCAGCAATGGGAAGCCCTGGCCCAGATGAGGATTCTGAGGCTGAGAGGCAGCATTACAGCACTCCAGATTACCCTTGTCCCCAGCAGCCACAGCAGTGGCCTCCACTGATATAACAGAGCTGGAATTGCATCTGCCCAGCAACACAGGGTGTGCAGAGTACCTCTGTCCATTTCCCATACAGCCCTCGGTTGACAGGAATCCCAGGACAGGCTGGCACTGGAGAGTCGGAGAGACCCCCTAGGATCATCATAGCTTAGACCCTCCCCCCAAGACCCTCAGCTCCAGATCTGAGTTCTCCCCAAGCCCTCTAATGCCCACCCCCCTTCAGCCAGCAGGAGGGCCAGCATTCACGTCTCCATCTTCTGAGTATGTCTTTGCCTTGTTTCTGTGCCTTCTAGAATTTCTTAGATGAGAAAAATGACTTGCAGGGTCAGCTCATGGCTGAGGCCTGGGGAGCCAGGTTTGGTGGTTGTTAAGGGTACAGAGAGGCGTCGGTGATGGTCCTGCTGTCTCTTGTGGTCCAGGCCTTGCTCTAGGAGCCTCAGCATTGCAAGCACCACTTTGAGGCCTAGTTCACATGGCCAGGGCAGGACTGGGGCCCAGTGATATGGCACTAGCATGGGCCTGGCACTGTGTTCCTGGTGATGTCAGCAACCCCCATAGGTCTATACTTTACCCAGGGCCTCAGGGCCCATCCCATTGGGCCTCCTTTCGGTTTTCTTCTGGCCTCTGAAGCCAGTAGGTCTCCAGATCCTGACCACAGGGGTCTTTGCAGGTTGAGGTAGAGACCAAGGTTGAAGAAGAAGGTGTGGGGAGGAGATACCTACAACCTATCCACCATCACTCTAGTCGTCCTGCAGGCTGGCTGGGACTTGGTAGCTGGGCCCTGGAACGAGCCTCTTGTTCTGACCAGGAGCAATAGGCCAAGTCCGGGATATCAGCTGATGAGGCTATGGGAGAGCACGCAGCGGGCACTTGGGGTCCCAGATCTCTGTACAACCCAGCCCTCACTCTTAGTTCCGGGAATGCCCAGGCCCATAGCAGCCCTTTAACTCGGTCCATGTCTGTTTCCTACCTGTCCTACCTTGGTCTACATTCTCACTTTGAAGCCCTAAGGGGAAGCTCAGGTGCTCAGGACAGCAGAAAGCTATATTAAAGGTCCTTTAGATAGCCAGCTCCACCCTATGCCCCAGCATGAAGTCAAGAGGAAGGCACTGTGGCCTTGAAACTGTAAGCAAATGAGCTGGAGAAGGGTACTGGGTTTTCATATAGGGACCTCCCGTTGTCCCCAGTGGCTTGGGTGGGATCTGAACCCATATTGGTGTTCATGTGTGCATGTACATATGGATGTGTGTGTGTGTTGTGTGTGTGTGTTGTGTGTGTGTGTGTGTGTGTATGTTCATCACAGCAGCCAGCCTGCTTTTCCCTCCTTGCTGCCTGGACTTCCTGAGCCACACCGTAGATGATTACTTGACCAATCTATGCTTCATCTTGCCAGTTCTGAAACGAGTATCACACAGAGACAGACTGCAGGTGGTCATCAAGGCTCAATGAAGGATTTAAGGGCAGTTGTCTAGCACGGTGCCTGACACACTAGTAAGTGCCCATGTCACATCAGCCCTAACAAGCCAAATATACAGCCAGCCACAGCCCAGAAGTCAGCCAAACCGGTCCCTTTTGTCTACCAGAACTGTTTGGGTAAGGTGACCTGCCATCCACCCTTTCCAGGCCACTTGCCTTTGAGTGTTAAAAATCAGGATGGTCAGTCGCATGAACTGTGGGGCCACTGCCTGTCCCATGTTAGGAAGGACACTGGGGCTTGTCTGTCACCATGCCTGGTTGGACGGCACCCTTATCTGTCAGTCCTGCCTTCCTTCCCCCTCCTCCAGAGCCCACCTGTCTTGTGTCCATGTGTCCAAGCCCCAGATCCTTGTTAGACTGTGTGAAGAGCTCCACTGACATCCTTTCCCAGAGATCCATTGTACTAACAAGGAGCATGTTGTCTCCTTGGAAGCAGGACAGTGACGGTGACAGTGACAGTGCTGGGCAGTGGACAGTGGAATGGGCATCAGAGGCAGGTTTTACCCTCTAGGTATCCCCACGAGGCCCCAGGAGTGGAGCTGCAGGTGCTGCTGGCTTCTGTACCATATCCTGTTCTGAGGCCATGCCCCTTTGAGGGGAGGCAGACATGGGAGGACACAGAAAGAGAGGCATTGTGTATCCAGGGCTCAGTGTTCACCATGGAACAGGATATGCAGCCACACTGTGTGCAGGACAGCCAGGAAGGTCCACCTGCAGAGGTCCAAGCCAAGCATGTACCCAGGGCACATGGTCCACGCCCTTCACTGCACCCCATGTGAATGTCTTGCTGGAAAGGCATCTGCTTCCTGCCTGCAGGACCCAGCTTTTCATTCTTTGCAGAATGATGGCCATTTATAGCATCTCTGCCTAAGGCATACCTGGAGGCTGGGTCTCATTCTAGCTCAGGCTGACCTGGAACTCTCTATAGTCTCAGGGTGGCCTCAACCTCACGGTGATCGTCCTACCTCTGCCTCCTGAGTACTGGGATTAAAGATGTGTACATCACTACGCCCGGCTCCTTTCTTGTTCTACACACATAGAGTCCAGCTCCACCCACCTCCCTTAATGGGCCTACCCTGTGTTTAGGAAAAACCAGCGCTTTCCAGGGACAAGCAAGCCCTGGGCAGGGAAGGGGAGAAGGGGGGTCGGGCAATGCTGACCTGGCTTCCTGGTAACTATGATTCCACAGGGCCCCTTCTGATCAGGATGCGCCCTCTCTCTGGGATACCCCGTCCAGCCCTGCTTCCCTACAACAGCATGGCTTTGGCCAGGCAGGTTCCCTAACCAGTCCCAGTGTTGGTGGTCCATGTGTGAAATGGGCCCGATTAGTGGGCCTCATTCTCCTAGACAACAGGGAGGATCATAGGATTTCATACCCATCACACACCGGGATCTGGACATTGTCACAGAAGACCCTGTGGCAGTGTCCTGCTGGCCCTGCAGCCATCTTCAGTTCAGAAAGGTCCCCTGTGGCTGCCATAAGACTGACAATGGGCCGGGCATGGTGGCGCACGCCTTTAATCCCAGCACTCAGGAGGCAGAGGTAGGAGGATCGCCAAGAGTTCGAGGCCACCCTGAGACTACATAGTGAATTCCAGGTCAGCCTGGACCAGAGTGAGACCCTACCTTGCAAAGCAAAAAAAAAAAAAAAAAAAAGACTGACAATGGGAGGCATGGAGGACCCTCATCCAAGGGTGGACCCTGCCTTGGCCAATAGAAAGAAGAATCAGAGATAGTGGGTCCGTGGAAGAGGGTATCCTGAGCAAGGAGGGGACTTGTCCCAGGCCCTGTGACTCCAAGCCTCCCTTGTCCCCCTCTGCGTGTGCTCACTGTGACTGGAAGGGTTGGTCACCAACTCGACTTGCTGAGCTTGCTTTCCTGATTGTGAACTCAAGGCTGTGGAAGCCTCAGCCAAACATATAGTGAGCAGAGCCAACTTTGATGGGGGAGAGGCAGGGTTCAGCCTGCCCAGGACCCCTGCCTAGATCCTGCCAGCACAGGTGACTTGTTCCCCTCTCAGCCCAAGGGCCTGAATGGGGCCACCTCCCACCCCTGAATGGGGCCACCTCCCAAAATGAGCCAGCCAGGTAGAGAGACGACATAGCACGCACATAGCTCATGGGGGCTTGGGAATGGTCCAACAGGAGGAATGCCAAAGGAAGTCTGAGATCGGGCATGTGGATAGTTGGCGCCTGCTAGAAGGTGAGACCTCTTCTGTGGACATAGAGATACCCTTGCCCTCTCCCCTACTGCCCCTTGTTGTCCAGCCTGTCCTGTTTCAAGAGATTTCTTTGGAAATGAATAGAAAGGGTCCAGGGAAGGATGCCCATGTATATTGTGGTCCCATCAGTACCCCAAAGATGCTCCCCTTTCCCTGGAGTTTATCCATTCCCACCTCCTCAGTCCTTTCTCATTTGTTTTCTTCCTTCCTGCCCCAGACTTTGGTCCAGAGAGGGCGAGAAGCAGGGCACATCCCTGCGTCCCTGCCCTGGTGCTGGATTCTGTGCTCACCTCACCAGGGCATCGCCCTCTAGTGGCGCCCACAGGCATGGCTGGGTCATAAATCAAGTACACCCATCTGATCACTATCACTTCTGCGGGAGGTAGGCAGGGCGGTCTGGGGCTCCCAGGCTCCCTTCATTCTGTCCAGGCTGAGAAAAATACTGGACACATTTCTGCTAAGTCTGAACAGTGGGTCCAACCCACTCTGGCCACATCCTCTCCCCACTCCCCAAACAAACACACACACACACACACACACACACTCACGGGGACATTCCCTAGCTCCGTCATCAGGCAGTTATTGTTTCCTAGATGGTTCTAGTTTGACATGAAGCAAAGACCTGCGCTCGAGAGAGCATAAAGACACAGGTGCCGTGGGCCCCTCTTCGGCTGTGTCCAGCAGGGACCTGCAGCCCTCTCTGAGCCCCATCCATCTCTGGGATTTCAGGATGAAAGGGGCAGATGGCCTTGGGGCAAGCTCCTACGTCCCACTCTTGAGGACAGTCATCACTAGCCTCCCCCAAGCCCCACAGAAGCCAGTTCCTTGCTCAGTATCAGGAAGGAATGCCCTGCAGAGAAAAGGACTCATGCCACCCAGAGGATACAGTACTCCGTGGACACAGCCAGGGACTTCTGGAATGATGGGACCCTCTCCCTTACTCTAGAAGTAGGAATTGGGTTCCAGAGGATCCCAGGGGGAACGACCTTACCCGTACGCCCCTTTCCAGGGTCAAAGACCCCATCTCATCAGGCATGGGTGTGAAGCTGGTCATGGGGTCCCTGATCCCCCCTGTGACTCTGGTCTGTGTCTACCCAGGTGCTTTCCCTCTGTCTCCCTGGGGACATGGAGACCTGCCCACTCAAGTCTGCTCCCAGCGCAGCAGGCACCTGGCCACTTTAGTGAAGAGGATGGCTCTGATCCTTCCCCTGGCCCCATCCCAACCCAGAAATTGAGGGATGGGCTCTGGCAGAGTGAGAGTGACTAGGATGTAGAGTCTGGAACCCCGCCCTCAGCCACCCTGCATGCCACCTGGGATGCACATTAACGGGCCACTGGCAATACAACATGGATGTCTCAGCCAGGTTTTTGCCTGGAGGTGGCTGAGGAGTAGATATATCGTGGCTGCCTGTGGAATCTGGGTCTGGGCACTTTCTTCTCCTTGTGCGATCTGCAGAGTGCAGGGCTGTCTCCCGTCTGCGGCGGTTGTCTGATTCAGGAGTTACAGGCCTCCTATTCTGGGCATTCCTCATATGTAGGTGAACAGGTATGTTCCCCACCTCAAATGGGAGGAAGAAATGCTGGCTTTGTTTCTGGTGTCCCAGAGGACATGGGACCATGGAGTCAAAGGTCGCAGATGCCAGTGTTCAGACCTCCCTGGAGGACATGCAAGGTAGAGTAAAGGGGTCATGTCAGTGACAGTGAGAGGTGGGGACCCTGTGAGTCCAGGAGAGTGTGAGAGGTGGGGACCCTGTGAGTCCAGGAGAGTGTGAGAGGTGGGGACCATCTGAGTCCTGGAGAGTGTGAGAGGTGGGGACCCTGTGAGTCTTGGAGAGTGTGCGAGGTGGGGACCCTGTGAGTCCAGGAGAGTGTGAGAGGTGGGGACCCTGTGAGTCTTGGAGAGTGTGCGAGGTGGGGACCCTCTGAGTCCAGGAGAGTGTGAGAGGTGGGGACCCTGTGAGTCCTGCAGAGTGTGAGAGGTTGGGGACCCTGTGAGTCCTGGAGAGTGTGAGAGGTGGGGACCCTGTGAGTCCTGGAGAGTGTGCAAGGTGGAGACCCTCTGAGTCCTGGAGAGTGTGAGAGGTGGGGACCCTCTGAGTCCAGGAGAGTGTGAGAGGTGGGGACCCTGTGGAGTCCCTCTGGTCCTGGAGAGTGTGAGAGGTGGGGACCCTCTGGTCCTGGAGAGTGTGAGAGGTGGGAACCCTGTGAGTCCTGGAGAGTGTGAGAGGTGGGGACCCTCTGAGTCCTGGAGAGTGTGAGAGGTGGGGACCCTCTGAGTCCTGGAGAGTGTGTGAGGTGGGGACCCTCTGAGTCCAGGAGAGTGTGAGAGGTGGGGACCCTGTGAGTCCTGGAGAGTGTGAGAGGTGGGGACCCTCTGAGTCCTGGAGAGTGTGAGAGGTGGGGACCCTCTGAGTCCTGGAGAGTGTGAGAGGTGGGGACCCTCTGAGTCCAGGAGAGTGTGAGAGGTGGGGACCCTCTGAGTCCTGGAGGTGTGTGACCCTCTGAGTCCAGGAGAGTGTGAGAGGTGGGGACCCTGTGAGTCCTGGAGAGTGTGAGAGGTGGGGACCCTGTGAGTCCAGGAGAGTGTGAGAGGTGGGGACCCTCTGAGTCCTGGAGAGTGTGAGAGGTGGGGACCCTCTGAGTCCAGGAGAGTGTGTGAGGTGGGGACCCTCTGAGTCCTGGAGAGTGTGTGAGGTTGGGGACCCTCTGAGTCCTGGAGAGTGGGGACCCTGTGAGTCCTGGAGAGTGTGAGAGGTGGGGACCCTCTGAGTCCTGGAGAGTGTGAGAGGTGGGGACCCTCTGAGTCCTGGAGAGTGTGAGAGGTGGGGACCCTCTGAGTCCTGGAGAGTGTGAGAGGTGGGGACCCTCTGAGTCCTGGAGAGTGTGAGAGGTGGGGACCCTCTGAGTCCTGGAGAGTGTGAGAGGTGGGGACCCTGTGAGTCCTGGAGAGTGTGAGAGGTGGGGACCCTGTGAGTCCAGGAGAGTGTGAGGGGGGGACCCTGTGAGTCCTGGAGAGTGTGAGAGGTGGGGACCCTCTGAGTCCTGGAGAGTGTGAGAGGTGGGGACCCTCTGAGTCCTGGAGAGTGTGAGAGGTGGGGACCCTCTGAGTCCTGGAGAGTGTGAGTGGGGACCCTGGGAGAGTGTGAGAGGTGGGGACCCTCTGAGTCCTGGAGGTGTGAGAGGGTGGGGACCCTGTGAGTCCTGGAGAGTGTGAGAGGTGGGGACCCTGTGAGTCCTGGAGAGTGTGAGAGGTGGGGACCCTGTGAGTCCTGGAGAGTGTGAGAGGTGGGGACCCTCTGAGTCCTGGAGAGTGTGAGAGGTGGGGACCCTGTGAGTCCTGGAGAGTGTGAGAGGTGGGGACCCTGTGAGTCCAGGAGAGTGTGGGGGGGACCCTGTGAGTCCTGGAGAGTGTGAGAGGTGGGGACCCTGTGAGGGACCCTCTGAGTCCTGGAGAGTATGCGAGGTGGGGACCCTGTGAGTCCAGGAGAGTGTGGGGGGGGACCCTGTGAGTCCTGGAGAGTGTGAGAGGTGGGGACCCTGTGAGTCCTGGAGAGTGTGAGAGGTGGGGACCCTCTGAGTCCTGGAGAGTGTGAGAGGTGGGGACCCTCCAGGAGTCCTGTGGAGGTGGGGAGCCTGTGAGTCCAGGAGAGTGTGAGGGGGGGACCCTGTGAGTCCTGGAGAGTGTGAGAGGTGGGGACCCTCTGAGTCCAGGAGAGTGTGAGAGGTGGGGACCCTGTGAGTCCTGGAGAGTGTGAGAGGTGGGGACCCTCTGAGTCCAGGAGAGAGTCCCTGTGAGTCCTGGAGAGTGTGAGAGGTGGGGACCCTCTGAGTCCTCCCTGTGAGTCCTGGAGAGTGTGAGAGGTGGGGACCCTGTGAGTCCTGGAGAGTGTGAGTCCTGGAGAGTGTGAGAGGTGGGGACCCTGTGAGTCCAGGAGAGTGTGTGAGGGGGGACCAGGAGTCCTGGAGAGTGTGAGAGGTGGGGACCCTGTGAGTCCTGGAGAGTGTGAGAGGTGGGGACCCTGTGAGTCCAGGAGAGTGTGAGAGGTGGGGACCCTGTGAGTCCTGGAGAGTGTGAGAGGTGTTGCAGTCAGGTTTGCATTGCTGGCAGCAAGCACTCAACCAAGATCAGCTTGAAGGGAAAAAGGGTTTATTTTGGTTTACACACTGCAGGGGAAGCTCCATGATGACAGGGAGAACAATGGCATGAGCAGTGGGTGGACATCACCCCCTGGGCAACATCAGGTGGACAACAGCAACAGGAGTCTCTGCCAAACACTGGCAAGGGGAAACTGGGTATCATACCCATAAGCCCACCCCCCAAAATGCACTGCCTCTGGGAGATGTTAATTCCCAAATCTCCATCAGCTGGAAACCTAGCATTCAGAACACCTAAGTTTATGGGGGACACATGAATCAAACCACCACATTCCATAAACTGATTACCATACATGATGTAAAATACAATGCATTCAACCCAACTTTAAAAGTCCCATAGTTTTCATCAATCCCAATGATGTTCAAACATCACCATAGTCCAAGTTATTTTAACTGAGCCATAATACCAAAAACAAAACAAAACAAAACAAAACCCCAGCATAATGGCACAGAATAAACATTCACACTGCAAACAATGGCATTGGGCATAGCAAAGAAATACTCAAGCAATACAAGATTGAAACAGGGCAAACACCAAACTCTGTAGCTCCAAGTCCAGCAACTCTAGCCAGTCACAAGTCTCCGAGTCCGGTAATTCGAACCAGCAACAAGTCTCTGGAGTTCCAATTCTGCCCCTCCAGCTAGGCTACTCACAGTCCTGGAAAACTTCATCTGGGACCAGCAGCTCTCCTTATCAGCCATCTCATGGTCCCGGCATCACCACTGGGTCTCCAGTGCAACCCACAGTTCATCCTCATGGCCCCATGGGGTTTCCATATAGGCAATCCTGCTTCACACTGCCCATGGCCATTTCCAAAACACAAGACCACATTGCAAACTCAATGACCCTCTCTTTCCTGCATTTCTTATACTCCATATTAGCAGGTAGAGTGCCAACTTGTTAATTCAAGGGGGAATAAAGCAGACTTTGAAGAAAAGGACACTCCTTGAGTATTCAGGCCCTTTCAAAAGAATCTACATTTTTCAAGTTGCCCCAATCTCAAAGGTTGTAATCTCTCCTATAATTACAGCTGAACAGGCAGAATTTGAGCACAAAGATTTTTTTTCTGGGCCATATCCCTCTGCTCACATCAGTCTGTTTCTACACACTGCAACCCTGCACAAGTTCACAGGACATGGACATAACAACAAGCCTGTCACACAAACTGCTTCTAGCCCAGTCCAGGCAAAGCTCTTTCTCACCCTCATAAGCCAAACCTTGCAGTCCATAGTTCTTATTGCATTCAGGTCTTGTAACTCTGACCAGAATAGTCCATCAAGCTGTACTTACAGCACTGCAAGGCATCTCTTAGGCCAAGCTTTCAAATTCTTCCACATTCCTCTTGAAAATCAGCTCCAAAAAGCCAAAGCCACACAATCCCACTCCTCTGGTACCAACTATACTGTTGCAGTCAGGTTTGCATGGCTGGCAGAAAACACCCAACCAAAAGCAACTTGAGGGAAAAATAAAGTTTATTTTGGTTTACAGACTCAAGGAGAAGCTCCATGATGGCAGGAGGAAACAATGGCATGAGCAGAGGGTGGACATCACCTCCTGGCCAACATCAGATAGACAACAACAACAGGAGAGTGTGCCAAACACTGGCAAGGGGACACTGGCTATAACACCCATAAGCCCGCCTCCAACAATACACCGCCTCCAGGAAGCATTAATTCCCAAATCTCCATCAGTTGGGAGTGTAGCCTTCAGAACACCTAAGTTTATGGGTGGGGGGGGAATGACACCTGAATCAAACCACCACAAGTGGGAACCCTCTGAGTTCAAGAGAGTGTGAGGTGAGGCTCTGCAGTGTGAGAGGTGGGAAGCCTCTGAGTCCAGGACAGAGAGGATGCAGGAAGATGCAGGAGGAGCTCTACACAGAGTGGCCATTATCACAGGATGAGGGACTCTGGGCAATTCCACCCAGAGCTGGGCTGGTCCTGGACTTACATATAGACAACCCCCCCCCCCGAGCCAGCTAGAGCTTTTAAGGGACATGCTACTCACCTGTTGCAATGGGTAACACATCCCTCAGTGCCCAGTGGTCAATACAGTGTTGGCCTCTCCACTTCCTGCCCAGCTCAGACATAGTGGGTCTGACCCACTGAAGGCTGATTTGTTTCCCCTGTCCATTAGTGCCCCACACCCATCCCAAGGCAGTGACAACAGCCTTTAGCATGATGGTGGGTCACTGCTACAGCCCCTCGTGGATGCTGTCACAGAGCAGCAGAGGTGGGGCAGGCTCAGGCAACCACGACAAGCCTCATAACCATAAAATGGTGGGCTTGGTATTTCATACTCAAAGTCCTAAGAGACCAGAGAGAGAAACAATATTGTCCCAGGTCAAGTTGATCACACTTCAAATACAGCTGTTAGTATGCATGGCTGACCCATGGCCAGCGCGCAGGGCTTTCTGCACTGGATAAGTTGGCCTCTGTGCCTAAGCCTGATCCCGCAGCTCTCACAGCCTCCACCAATCCCAGCCCTCCTCCAGGGAGACAGTGGTTTCAGCAGGTCTCAATATAGGTGGCTGACTCTGTAGCTAGAATTCCCCTCCCACTTCATGCATATGAACCTTGTCTCCCTATACACCCCCCCACAGCCATAGCAACTCTCTATAGAGCTCCCCACCTGTAACCCTAGGCCACTCCATTCTTGCCCTCTTACTACATCCAGGGTGCACTGGTCACTGCTCAGCCACTCTACTCTTCTGTGACCTGAGGCTCCCAACCCACTCTTGTTTAGCCCTGCAGAGGAAGGCTTGTGTGGACTCTTGGTCCCTGCCCCGGTCTCTGGGCCCACCCACGGCACACCAGATTGACACGTATTCTTTCCCTAGTCATTGTGAGTTCCATGACTTTGCATCTGCCTCCTGTGCTCCACGATGGGCTTGTGTACCAGCAAGGAAATTCTTGCTAAATGAATGAATGAGTAACTGATGAGGAACAAATGAATGGAGAAAGGTCAGTGTGTAGGCTATTCCCCACTCACCCAGGGAGCTGGGAACTGACCCAATTGGCTCATCCAAGTTACCCCACAAAACAGAATGCCAGTTGTCTGATACTGAGACTCCAGCGATCTGGCCCTCAGACTAAAACAAGTTGGTCGGCGTCCCATCTGGCTGTTCTTGGCCAGAATATGAGGGAGATCTGGGTGTTGAGGCCGGGGAGCTCCCAACCATTCTCCGGCCTGCTCTCTAGGAGGTCGCCCCTCACCCAGAGCCATGTAGGAGCCACAGTTCCATGGTTGTCTGGGTCTGTGTGGTTGAAAGAAAGGCTGGACAGGAGCAGAAGGGCACAGTTCACAGAGTGCCCTCCCCTACAGGGGAGATCCTGCACATCCCATTCTGTCACTGCAATTCAGAGCGCCAGGATGTGAGGAGTGGCCCTGACTTCCCTCCTCTTCGTCGAGCCTCTACTCTCAACTGGGAGCTGGAGTGAACACTCCCACGGGCGGCTTTGTGGAGCTCTACAAGATTAAACCAGTAGTGACTGCAGAGATGCCTTTAGGCATTCACATGTATTATGTGTGCACTCTGGTCTATAAGCAGAGATTCTGCCCATTCTTGGAGTCTGCCCAGACCCTCAGATGGATGGCTCAGGAAAAAGGATGGATTAGGAAGCAACTCTGAAATCAGAGCTGAGTTCACATTGATTTCCATATCCAGGGAGACATTCTGGCACTGGTTCAACCAAAGAATTTTGTTACCCACTTTCCCATTGCTGCAGGACCTGTGTGGAATTGGTTCCTATTAACTTGTTCTCAGGGTGACTCCTGATGCTTGCTTCTTAGCAGATGGGGCAAGTGAGGCTTTGAGAGTCATTGAAGTTAGTCCATCACCTGATAGTCAGTGGTCAGCTGGGCTTCAGGCTGTGTCCCTAAAATTTGGGGGAATGAATGAGGAGATGGTGTTCAGCTGTGTGATAAGATGGGTGAATGTATGGATGGATGGGTGGATTTATATGTTGGTGGACTGATGGATGGATGAGTAAATGGATGGACATATGGGTTGATTGATAAATGAGTATATATACGTACGGGTGGATGGACAAATAGATGGGTGGGTGGATGGATGGATATATGGTGGATTGATGGATGGGTAGATGGATGGATGGACCTGTGGGTGTATAGATGGATTAGTGAATGATGAATAGATATGTAGGGAGATGGATGGGTAGGTGGGAGGATGAAATGATGGGTGGATCCATCAAGCCCCAAGATGGAGTAATAGATCCCCAATATCTAGGAAAGGAGGGGTTATGAGGTGATATTGACGCAATGGGGTCCTGTGTCTCCACCTTCTGCCAGAGCTGCTTGGTGGTCATAGCTCACACAGTCCCCTCTCCCTCAGGATTTTGTGATAGTAGCATCAGTGGCTGTGAGTTAGAAATAAACCCTGGCCAGGGGAGAAGATGTGTCTTTAAGGTGACTCCCAGCTACATACACCCTCCAACCTCCCTTAGTGTCCTTGGATCCCAGATATGCCTCTAGGACCCCCACCTTTGCCAGCAGAAGTCAGGTGACCAGGCTGGTTTCCTGTGCTCCACATGGGTGAGGGACAGATCTGGGCTTTGGGGCCAACATTCAATCCTGGGCCATCCTCTCCAGCAGTATATAAATCAGGGTCTAAATTTAGCATGCCACAGCCCCATATTTATGCTGGCAGACTGGGCTCCTCGAAGATGTCAGCGAGGGTCTCTCTAGCTAAATCTCACCATCGTCATGGTAATCGGAGAAAAACCAGCCAGGTGCACTTCTGTGATTCCACAGGCTTGTCCCGTGCCCTTCGACCTTTTCAGGGGTGTACACATGTGTTACACATGACACAAAAGGTGCGTGGGGGTTCGTATTAAATAAGGAAGTGAGTGTCATCAACTTGTAGCATTTTCCCTGAATGCCAGCTTCCCATTTGTCCCTTTGTAAATATTTCCTGCCTTTCCCTGCAGAAATCGGCTGCCTCTGTGTGCTCCAAGGCCACAGCATCTGTAGGTTGAAAGACCAGAGCCGGGGATCCCTGCCTTCACAGCCATTGATTTGGGACTCCCACTCTAGATTCAGATGTGTTTTTTTTTTTAATTCTGGAACCTTCCCTATATTGTTTATCTTTGCTTTTCCCATGGCTGGTGCCCTCTTGGAAGGCTCCAGTGCTGTGAATGCTGTCCTGGCCAGAAGGCTCTGGGTCATCTTGATGTCCTTGCCACATTGTCCATGTGGTTGTGTTTGCTTCCAAAGACTCATGAGGCCTCTAAGAAGAGAAGTAATGGGCCACCAGGGGGACTATCCCTGCTCAGGACACAGGCTGTGTGCTCTTCTTCGGTCTAGCAGCCATCGGCGGCCTGTCACCCATCTGAATGATCCGAGTGAAGCCATGTGTGGCTGTAGGAATTGCTCTGCAGGGTGACCTCCACAAGCACCTTTGTCCCCCTCATCCCATCACTGGCCTCTTTTAAGACTGTCTGGGGGTGGATGCTATGGTATACGGTCTTAGGGGAAATCAGCGGCATAAAGCAAGAAAGAACAAAGACTCCCTTTGGCAGTTGCTGCCAGGGTGCATCATAATAAGCACTGCTTTTGAGGAAAGGTGCTGTGTGTGTCCTGACCAGATGATTGGCACTCACAGGATCATAAATAAAACACAGCACTCCAGGCTTCCCCCAACTGTTGCCCCTCTTGTGCTCATTTTTATATTCGTGGTAAAATGTGCATGAGATGTTCCCCTCTTTACTATGTGCATGCACAGCTCATTCACAGTGTTGTGCAGCCTTCCAGAACTTTCTACCTTCCCGGGCCGAACCTGTGCCCTTGAAACACTGACTGCTCGGTCCTTTCCCAGCTGCTGTGTGTGGCTCTGTCTCTGTGTGTGGCGACCTACTAGAAGTAGACTCGTGCAGCGGGTCCCTCTGTGACTAGCTTCATGGAGCACACTATCTCCTGAGTTCATCTTTGCTCTAGTGAGTGCCAGAAACGCCTTCCTTTGGATGGCTGTGTAACATTCCATTGTTTGGATGACAACCTCTTTTATCCAGTCGTCAGTGGACACCTGGGGATCCAGTGTGAAGATGTCCCTTTGAGACCCTGCTTTACGTCTCTGAGGAGGTACTCGGCAGTAGAATCACCAGGCGCACTTGAGTCATTTCAGCACAAACTCTGCCTTCTGTCCTGCCTAGGTTGCCATCACTAGTCTTCTGGGCACCAGCAGGACCACCCACAGCCCAGCATACATAGTGCCCGCTGGCCATGAAGGGCCTTCTGACCACCCCCTCTCTTTGTCTCTCTGCCTCCTTGTCCTGTCAAGGTCGCCTTTCACTCCCGGTGCCAACAAGGACTCCCTCTCGACCTTCGAGTACCCAGGGCCCAAGAGGAAGCTGTACAGTGCTGTGCCCGGGAGACTCTTCGTCGTTGTCAAGCCATACCAACCCCAAGTCGACGGAGAGATTCCCCTTCACCGTGGTGACAGGGTCAAAGGTCAGTATCTGCTCTGATCCTTTGCTTCTCTGGGGTGGTCCAGGGCCCCTCTGCCTGCATCTGCCCTCCTCAGCAAGCCTGCTTGGGGAGGCCAAGTCTAAGAGGTCAGTCCCATGAGGCCCCTGTGAAAAACGTAGGCTCCCAGGAGGGCGGGAATAGCTGATAGAGAAGTGATGTTCACTGGACTCTTTTATTCAGTGTCACCAATGCTGGGTCTTTAGGGACAGAAGAACAGAAGATGTACAGACACGCGCACACACACACATACACACACACACACACACACACACACACCTACTTCTGGGAGGATATCTCATTGTAGGAAGTCCAGGGAAGAGCCAAATAGACCCTGAGGTCTGGAGGCCTGAAGCACCCAAACAAAAGAAATCAGCTTGGCCGAAGAGATCCTCCAAGTAGAAACCCGGGACTATGGGGAGCATTCTGAGGGCTTCAGTGAACTCCAGGCCCAGGTGCCAGTCTCTGTTCCTTGGGTACATAGAGCCAGTGATGGTTTCTCCTTCAGGAAGGTAGGTGGAGAAAGCGTATCAGAACAGAGGAAAGTTAACAGTGCCATCGGCAGAGGCTGATAGCTGAAAGCCACAAAGAGAACTGAAGAGAGGCAGGGGTGGGCTGTGAGGACCATACAGGGGGCTGGTACAACCCACTGGCAGAGCAGGAAAGGGATACCGTGTGCGCCCAGCACGTCCAGGCTCCCAGGAGACGCCGGATGCAGGGTGCAAGGGATGCTCTAAAGAGGCAGGGAGGCAGCTTCCTGTCCTGCCCTCCCCACCTGCTCACTGTGTGCCCACAACAGGTGATTGTCCTTTTTTTTTTTGTTTGTCCATTTTTTAATCCGTATGTGACACTCATTGATCAACTTCACCTAGGTTACTGCAAGATTCAGCTAAGAGCGAGCCCCCATGCCACTTTAGCCCAGGCATCAGCTTCCAGCCATGCCATCCTCGGATCCTACCTAATAAGTCCCTGGAGAGTTCTCTGTTCATTTTTCTTTCCAGTTCACTAACAATCTTTCCTTTGAAATGTCCCTTTCCTATTTCATCCGTCTTGTGGATTTCATAATTTCAGAAATTACATTTACTCTGCTTTCCAAGCGCATGTTTAAATTGCTCCTTTCTAGTTGCCTAGCCATCTTATGACTCTGTTGGGATTTTTTTGTTGTTGTTCATTGAAAACATATGTTGTTTTATGATGTACTCACCATGCTGAATTCCCTGTCTGATACTTCCTGTGTCAAGTTCACGTGGGGTTTGCGCTCAGATGACTCATTCCGGTCTCTTTTCTTGAGCATGTGTTTCATTCTCCTCATGTGGTTTTTTTTTTCTTTTTACTGTTTTTATATTACCATATATTTGTACATGATAATGGGCTTCGTTGTGATATTTTCATACATGTATATAATGTATTTTGAGCAGGTTACCCCTCTCACTTACCTTCTTTTGTCCCCATCACACTCTCTGACTTCTTTCTTCTTCCTAACTAATCCCCCTGCTACTTTCATGACTTTTCTTTCTGGTGATTCAGTGAGTTTACTTGGAGTTGTTTGAGGGAGAATGGGTGTTATATCCGGTAATTGTCGCTTGTGTTTTGGACATTGGCCTTTACCTGTGTTGAGTCTGGCCCCTGGGGTTTCATCCCCTCTCTTCAGCAAGCTGCTTGGTGACAGCTCCGTGCCAGCACAGATCCAGTCACATCAGCTCAGCCTCTTCCAGTCTGTCTGTTTCTGCTTCTGGGAGTTGGTTAGAGAGATAAGGAATCTCCTTTGGCAGGGCCCCTTTCTCAACCTCTCCCTCGGGGGCTCCTCCTCCTCGTAGTTGGAAACCACAGGCTTTTCGGGATCTGCAGTTTCCAGCTCCACCTTTCTGGTCCTTCTGGCTTCTCAGACTGCAGGGTTTTCTCCACATGCTCCTTCATAGCTGGCCCTGCTGGTGGCCAGGGAGAGGGCCTCTTCTAGAAAACTCCCTCCCTGCTCCCCAAGTCAAGCATGCATCCCTAGGAGCCTGGCGACGTCTGCACAGTTTCCAGCCCTTCAGGTAGTGGCCGCTGGCACTGTGTGTAGGATCTGGAGCAGTTCTCCATGTTGTGCTCTGGGGCATCTTTGTTTCATCAAATCCATAAGCAGACCTCCCCAAAATGCCCAAATAGAGCTTAATGTGGGGCTGTCATATTATTTTTAAATCACACAAGGAAGGACTGGGGAGGTGAGTCCGTGGATGAATCACTGCACAAGCATAAGGGCGAGGATTAGAATCTCCAGCACGCACTTGAATGCTGAGTGGGCACGGCAGTCCGCCTGTAATCCTGAGAGGTGGAGACAGAGGATCTCTAGGGAAAGCTAGACCAGCCACAGCAGTGAGCTCTGGGTTCAAGTGAGAGATCCTGCCTGTGATTGAGGTAGACACGTGACATCACCTCTGACTTCGGCATGCACCTGCACACACACATATGCCCACATGCATACAAGTAGGCATATGCACACACACGCGCGTGCACACACACATGCACACACATGATTCACATGAGCTGCAGTTCTGAATTTTGATAATCTCTGGCATCTTCCTCCTTCCTGTACCATCTCTGGGGTCTGAGAGCCCAGCCCATCACCTGACCCTGGCACATCCAGGGCAAACCCAGCCTGACGGTGGCGTATGTGTAGGACTATAGCAGCCCAGGAAACAGTCCAATAGGAGGTGGTGCAGAATAGGGTCACGATTGCCTCTTGGGTTCTCACTCCTCAATGCCCTGGCTGGTTTTTGTGCCCTGGCAGGGCAGGGTAGCTTGTAGGGACACAGCTTAGCAGAGGATGACAGAACAGCGTCTGTGGTGGCCATTTCCTGGACAGTGGGGCTGAACCTGGAGAGTGGGCAGGCAGCACTTCAGTCCTTCTGATGCCTGCCATCTGTGTTGAAATAGATGACGTAGTGGTGGGATGTTCCTTCTTCTAGCTGGTTCTTGGGCCCAGAAGTGCTATGTGCACCCCTCCCATCACCCAAACTTCTCTCTGCCATCTAAAGTGCTGGTTCTTTCCTCAGGCTCTCAGAGAGCCTCCAGAGACCCATGTGAATTGATAGCTGCTTCTTGCTCCCTCAGTCTTCTGTCTGCCCCTCGGGTCTGGCCATGGGGAGGTCTCCTCTGCTCCTTTGCATGTCCATGGCTCCTGTGCAAGTCTGGGCTGTGGAGGAAAGAGATTTTTTCATCTGTCCAGCTGTTTCCTGTGGGAGCAAGTAGAATTCTAGGGTTCACTTGGTCTGTCTTCTTGTGTCCCCTATAGGATCCCACAGCCACAGGAAAACAGGATTTCTCACGTCCCTCAGCTCCTGGTAATGGGCCCAAGTTCATTCTCTTGGCACAGTGCCCATTCTTTTTTTATTTTAACATTCATTAATTTATTTATTTGCAAGCAGAGAGAGAAGAGAGACAAACAGAGAGAGAATGGGCATGCCAGGGCCTCTAGCCACTGCAAATGAACTCCAGATACATGTGCCCCTTGTGCATCTGGCTTACATGGGTTCTGGGGAATTGAACCTGGGTCCTTTGGCTTTGCAAGCAAATGCCTTAACTACTAAGTAATGACTCCAGCCCCCATTCTTATTCCACTGTACAGAAGAGACTCCTGCCTGCTCTACTTATCCCTTAGGGATAAGAGAGAAAGGGTCTTGTTCTTTCTGAATTCATTAGTTAGTTTAAGAGGAAGCCAATACTGACTCCTTTATTGGGCAAGAAAGAACTACTCCTTCACATGAACATGCCTACCTTGCTCAGACACAGCTACTCTCAGCTGAACACAGGTGATTCCGTGAGGGAAGTGCTCAAAGCCTGTGCTTGAGGGACTGGGGAGATGGCTTCATAGTTAAACGTGTTTACTTGCAAAGCTCCACAGCCTGGGTTTAATTTCCCAGCTACCCATGTAAAGCTGGACAGGCATTTGCTTATAGTGGTCAGAGGCCCTGGCACGTGCGCCCGTGCGTGTGCGTGCACACACAGACACACAAATAAATTTTAGAAATTTTAAAAAGAATCTGCCCTTGACTATGCAGGTGTGCAAAGCCATTGTGAGGAGCCTGTCAGCCCAGAGACAAGCCCACAGCCCAGCATCCACACATGCAGAACTCACACCGGGTTGCTTAAGCCAGGGAAGTCCAAATCTCTGGGTACTCTAGAGCTCAGAATGTAACCTTGAGTCCTGAGTCCACTCCACTCCATGTCCCCTCTTCTTCCCACCTCTTCAGAGAGGACCAAGAGTGCTATTTATAAACGGGAAACTCTGAGTTCATTCCCTCACACCCCCACCCCCGGCACCTCATCTCAGCATACGTGTTGCTTCCTTGTTCCCTGATGTGGTTGAAACCACCCTGAAGGGCAAGACCCATGTTCCTTCAGCACACGGCCCCATCTCTAGGAGCACTTGTCTGCTCACAATCCTTTCACCTTTTCCAGGGCTCTCGCCCTGACACACCCAGGGTGTGTGCTCGGGAAGACTCAGCCATCAAGCGAGAATGCAAAGTTCTCCCACAATGGGCAGTGTGGCAGGAAGTGGGCAAGTCTTTGTACCGTGCTATGCTCTCAAGCCTCTGTTTACACACAGTGGCTTCATGAGCTAAATGGCATTTCACTTTGACACATGAGGAAACTGAGGCACGGAATGATGACAAAGCTGTCCTATGGCGGCATGAGTTACGTGAAGCACAGTAGATCTTCCGCCATAGACACCAGCCCAACCTGAGCAAGTCGCTTTTTGCTATGAAGAGTAGACACAGGGGATGTCCTCAAGGGCCTTACTACATAGCCCAGCCCAGGCCCTGGCCTACCCACACTCCTCCCACTCCCCCACCTTCGATGACCTCTGGTCCAGGACTCCTCCAGCTGTCAGCTGAGCTGTATGGAGTTCAGGGACAGCATAGATGTCCAGGGGAAATTGTTTTAAGCAATTGTGATCTTATCAGTCAGCTGAGACGTGGTTTGTCTGGTTTATTTAGGTCTTTTCTTCACATTTTTAGACAAGAATTTATAAAGCCAGTGTTGGCTGTTCTGTTGACCTTCCAAACTCAAGAGCTGGGCAGATCTTTATCTGGCCTTTGAGGTTAGAATGAAGGAGAGCAGAAAACACTTCTAGTGTGGTGACCCCATTTCTGCATTGTGGGGCATCCAAGCCCTGAGACATTTAAAAAAGCAGAACAAAATGTGTAGAGAGAGCTAGGGAGATGGCTCAACGGGTAAGGTGAGCATGCAAGCGTGAGCACCCAAGTTCGAAACGACAGCCAGACCCCATGTGAAAGCCAGAAGCTGGGGGAGTGGGGGGAGGGGCTTCTGTAATCCAAGCCTGCTAATGGCAAGGAGGAAGGTGGAGACAGGAAAGTTTCCCAGAAGCTCACAGATCGGCCAGTCTGGCAAAGGAAACAGTGAACAGTGGGAGGAGACCCTGCCCTCAAACAAGATGGAAAACAAGGAGCAGCACCCAAAAATCATCCTCTGATTTCCACATGTGTGCCATGGCACACACGTGCTTGAACACAAATACATGAACACACACACACACACACACACACACACACGGTGAGTAGACATAGCAGACAACGCCCTGTTCCAAAGCCATGTTCAGAAGGTGTGTGTCCTAAAATATAAGCTCCTCTTTCCCCCAACATGTCATCCCTCTGCACAACACCTCAGGCTCAGAAAGCCTCAGGGTGTGGATTGTCTCCTCACACTGAGTTAGGGTCCGGCGGTTGACCTTTATCCCCAGCCTTCCCTCCTCAAGCCCTTCAGGGTAGGAAGACACCTTTGGAAGTGACCCTTTACTTCTGAAGTCCCCAATGGTGGGGACATCCAGTCCCCATTCCTCTGTCTCGGGAGGTACATGGAGAGATGGCACACGTCCTTCAGCACTTGGCTCTGGTTATTCATGACGAGGGAAAGGTCCTCCAGGCCTCATTCTCCTCCCTCCATCCACTAGGCTTGGGTGGTCCGTGGGCAGGGGTGGACCCCTCTCCTAGGCGCTATGCTCTCTGAGGGCCCCCTGCCCTCATCCCCTTGTGCACGGCTAAGCTGCTGGGTTTCTCTGCTCCTTATGCAGGCAATGATGCACTCCCCTGGTCCCTCTGACTGAAACCTTTCCCCTTCTATCACCTCCAGTTCTGAGTATCGGCGAGGGTGGCTTCTGGGAAGGCAGTGCCCGTGGCCACATCGGGTGGTTCCCAGCAGAGTGTGTGGAAGAGGTACAATGCAAGCCCCGGGACAGCCAGGCAGGTAAGATGACCTTCATGTGGGTCCAGCTATGGGTGCTTGGACCCTTGAACCACGCCTCTAGGTCCATTCTGCTGGAGTGTGTGACAGGGGCCACAGTGGCATTGTGGGGGGAGGCTGGGTTGCAAACCTAGGACTTGTCTATATCCTTGGAAACAGGCTGGCTGGTTCTCTTCCTTTGGGTTTCATCCAAACCAGAAATTCACAACAAGCTGGTATGCTAGCTCTCAGTCAAAAGGCAGCTCGGTGTGTGTCCAGACTAACTTGGAGTACATGTTCTCACCAACTGAGAAAGACCATGGGGCTGAGTGAATGTCTTTTTATAGTTTCCTTATGGGTGTTGTGGTTCCCCTAACAAGTAAACCCCAGTCCCCAGGAATGGTTACCTGGGTGATCCATTTTTAAGTCTGCGTACTCCCAGAGCGACAGAAGCAGCCACGTGCCCTCTGTAGGGATGACCTTGCCTTCCGTGTGTGGACTGAGCTCAGCTCCAATGGGCCTTCACCCCATATTTTGAGGCTCCCTGTTAGATGTTTCACATGGAGTCCCGAACTGCTAGTCAGGTCTGCGTGGGATGGCGAAAGTCTGAAAACATAACGTGCAGAGCTTAGTGGCATCTCCTGCTGCAGGGTCCCCTTGGGCCTGCCTCACCTTTCACTGTTGCATCTCCTGCTGCAGGGTCCCCTTGGGCCTGCCTCACCTTTCACTGTCGCATCTCCTGCTGCAGGGTCCCCTTTGGGCCTGCCTCACCTTTCACTATAGGGGACTGGAGCTTCCTCTCTGAGAACTTGGCTTTGGGGCAGTGGTGTCTGTGCAAAGCACTCTGGTGTGGGGTTTACACTGAATAGACACTAAACTGTACTGTGGAGTGTTGATCTTAAACATGCCTCTTGTCCAGACAAAAAGGGAAGTGCTGTGATGGAAAGGTGGTGGGCACACTGGCTTGCAGCAGGGGACAGGAGCCGGTTTTGCTGGAAAAGGCTATGGGAATGCTGAGCCCTGGGTATCGGGCAATTCTTCCTGGTCCCCAGCACATGTCCAGCCCAGGTTCACCAACCCCCCATCCTCCCCTGCAAGCAACCTGCCCTTCCCCATCTAGGAAGGTTAAAACCATGGCCATATCTTCCCTACCCTCAACGCTGCTATCTGGGGATGGGTTACCACAGCCTCTGTCCACATCACTTCCCCTCACAGCCATGCTGGACTGTTCTGCTATGCTGGCTGGTCATTGCTGGCTGAGTGTCCCCTAAACAGGGCAGCTCTGGAGGATGATGTGGGGTTCTTGAGCCATCCTTCCCTCCATCCTCTGGAGAATGGTGGCTTTCTGGAGAATAGATAGGAAACAGCAGGGCAGCATTGGAGCAGCCTGTCCCCTGCTGCGGCCTTTTCCCTCCAACCTTGCCGCTTTGCCCTAGTCCCCAAATGAGAGAGTTGGCAGCCTCTCTAGCCCCACTGGTTGTGTCTCTGCAAGTGGTAGAGCCTGCCAGGCTGAGACCCATCCTGTGGGAGGAGCTTCCAGGAGCAACGAGTCGAGTCACGTTGGTGTTTCTTCTGGGAGGAAACTCTCGGGAGATGATGACGGGATTCCTCGAAGAGTCTTTGTACTCCACTCGCACCTGCGCAGTGATCGCTGTTAACCAGCGTCCTTCACCTGAGCTGGTGCTCCGGGGGGCTCCTGAGATCCATCCTCTTGTTTTAAGCAATCTGAGAGCATAGATTGAGTCCTGACTCTCAGTTCTGAGTGTGCCATGCAACAGAGCTGTCCTTGTGTATGGTGTCCCTCCAATTCCTGAGCTTTGCTGGCTCCTGGGGTCTGGCTGGGCGCGTCTTGCACCCCTGAGCATCTTACGAGAAGGACTTTTTCACCACAGAGTTAGTGACTTCAGCACAAATTCACCATCCGATGTTCTGGGGATCAGACGATTGGCTTGGGTTTCACCAAGTCTCAACCCTTCTGAGAAGTTCAGTGTATGGTGGCATGTGTGTGTGTGGTGTTGGGGGGGGGTACCTGCTTCCTCTCATTTCTGGCTTTCAGAAGCATCAGTATTCTGTAGCCAGTAGCTTTGGGCTGGATTACTGCCCCCTGCGTCTCTTATCTTCCCTGTTCAGGGGCTTGGGTGACTGATGGGACCCACTAGATAATTCAGGTCCAGGCCACCTACCTGGCAGCTTCAAGTTCATCTGCAATCTCAATCCCCACTTAAAAAAAATATATATTGTTTTTGAGAGCAGGGTCTCACTTTAGTCCTGACTGACCTGGGACTCACTCTGTAGCCCAGGCTGGCCTTGAACTCATGGTGAACCTCCTACCTCAGCCTCCCATGTTCTGGGATTATTGGTTTACCTGAGCCACCATGCTTGGCCTTTGGATCCCTTTGGGGTCGTGGTGTGCTGTTAGGGTGACATCACAGGCCTTGGTAATTACAACTCAGAAGTCTTTGGGGGTGAGGGAGGACCATCTTTGTCCATAAAGACATTGGCAAATGTGACTGAAATGGCCCTACTGCACCATAGAAGGTCACAGGTCCTCCCAGCATCCCGGGGAGAGTGGAGGGTGGAGGCAGTAGTTGATAGGAGGGAGAACCACCCTGGGTTTCTAGAGTGGGAAGACCACAGGGAAGCTTGGGTCTGTTTGCCCTGTGCGTTCTGAGCCTGTGACCGTCTTTCTGTTATATCCAGTAAATGCATCCAGTCTGAGAAGAGCCCAGTGCACTCTGACAGGTGTCCACATCCGTATCCAGCGACACTTGAGATGGACTGTTTTCCTCCATGCTCCAGTTATATTTAGAATTTCTCCCAAAAGCCATGTGTTCAAAGCTTGGTTCCCAGACTATGGTGCTTTAAGAGGCAGGGCCAGGAGGGAGAAAGTTGGGTCATTGGGAGCATGTCCTTGAAGGGAATACTGGGACCCCATCCCTCCACTCCCCACTGCTTCCTGGCCACCATCATGTGAACAGCTTCCCCCACCATGTTATCTGCCATGCTGTGTTTTACTCATGACGGACCCAAGGCCACAGGGACAAGGAACCCAGGCCTGGAACCTCTGAAACCGTAAACCTTGCCTCCTTTATTGATGGGCTCAGGTATTTTGTCATAGTGGCAGGAAGTTGAAGCAAGCAGCATGCTGACTTCGATCAGCACTGATCAGTTTTGCCTGTTATTGGATTTCATACGTGCCCTTGGCTGTGATGTCTAACTCCCGGCTACCATGTTGTTGTGGCATGGGTAACTTGTACACTGTGGCTGAGTAGCATTCCCTTGTGTATTTGTATACCCACATTCCTGGTGATGGTTGACTGGGTGGCTCCTCAGTGTGGGCTACTATAAATGTAGCTAGGAGCTCAACTTCTCCTGGTACACACACACACACACACACACACACACACACACCCCCTCCCTCCATCCCTCCCTTCTGGGTCATATGACAGAATCTTGTTTAATCTTGTAAGAAATTGCTGTGTGGTTCTCCAGCTGTGTACTCTTTCATGTTCACACCAGCAGTGCTAGAGAGTTCCAGGAGGTCCACCTCCCTGTCAGCATTTGGTGATGTCAGTCTGGTCTCAGCTGCTCTGATGAGGGTGACGTGGTCTCTTAGGGTGCCACCTGCATTCTCCTGATGCCTTTGTGGTTAAGCACCTTCTGTAGGCTTACTTACCACATGCATAACTCCTTTTGAGAAGTATCTGTTCATGTGTTGTGTCCATTTCTAAATGGAATAGTTTTCTCTTGCGTTCAGGTTTTCAGAAGATGCTTGTGTGTGTGTGTGTGTGTGTGTGTGTGTGTGTGTGTGTGTGTGTATATCCTTTTTAATTAATCTGTTGTTGCAACTATTCCCCCCCCCAGTCTGTGACTTGCCTTTTCATTTTCTAATTGTGTCTTTTAATGAGTGGAAGGTTTTAAATTTTAAATGAAGTCCAATTTATCCAATTTTTTCTTTCACAGTGCCTTCTGTAGGCTTTTTTTGACAGTGTAAATTTGCAGACTTTGAATATGCATAAAATCCAAAAGATGGTGCGAAGATTTTTGAAATGTTTCTTTCTACTCAAGGTCAGTTTTGCTGGAGCCCATGGAAGGAAGCCCTTCCTCTGGACTTTTAATGTGAAGCTGCTCGTGAATGTTTAGTGGAGTAGGTGAATGCGGATGAGTCAAGGAATGAACAACCCCCATGAAGAAAGGGCTGAGCAGGCTGCTGTCTGTCCATGGTCAGGACATCCAATTCCCATGGCCTTTGGATAGCTGTCAGAAGCTGAGGCGAATGGCGGAATGAAGTGGTGGCCCTGGTTGGTTGGTGGGTCAAACTGTAATTTTGGCTCAGCTCCAGGAAGAGGTGGGTGGTTATACCTTTAGTCTGAGGAGCTCTTGTTCACTGTTACCTCACTTCTGAGTTGAGCTATGACTGTTGTGACACTTCCCAATTCCAGCATGGTGCTCTGAGCAGGCAGAGTGGTCAGCCCCATTCCACACTCGGTAATCCCTGTCTCAGTTTCTGGGGAGCATGCGGGAATGAGGGGAGCACATGAACAGGAGCGAGGCACACAGGCAGGAGAGGGGCTCATGGATAGGGAGGTCCTCTGTAGGCTTAGCTGCTTGGTGTCACTCCCAATGCCCTGCACTTTGCCCTGTGCCCGTATCTGCATGGCCTCGTTCATGGATGGTATGTGTAGGATCCTGCACCATGACCACCTCTAGCTCTAACCTGGAGCCACAGGCAGGTAGAAGGAGATCAGATCCATTCTAGTTCAGCCACCTCTGGTTTCCTCAGGTTCTTTCATGGCTCCAGGTATTTTCTTTACTCTGAAGGCTTCTGATGATGTGGGAAATGGGTCCATGGAGATTGGGACCATAGTTTCATTTTCTTGCATGCATGAGAGGCAGCAGCATGACCCGATTTACAAAATCTCGCCTCTTCCCGTGCGTCAGCCCATGAAGTTGGCAGCCTAGAGCAGCCGTGACTATGGTGCTGCGTGCTTGGAAGAGAGCCATCCTGGAAAGCAGAGCTCTGGAAGTTTCTGGTTAAACATGATCATGTCCCTTTCTTAACCTCCTGCAGTGCAAGTTATTCAAAGTAGGCTCAGCATATCGCTCTTCCATGTCCTGGATGCCTGTCCAGGATGAAGCACTTACTTGCTGCTGGTTTATGGAAAGGTGATAGTGTGCTGGACCAGGAAACAAAAGGGTCAAATATTATCTAGATTCTCAAGCCTCCGACCTGTGTATATCAGGGAACACTGTGTTGACTGCTGTGACAAGTAGGCCCACCACCTCAGTGCATCAGGCAGCACAGTGTCAGCTGCTGTAACAAGTAGGCCCATCACCTCAGTGCAGCAGGCAGTGCAGTGTCAGCTGCTGTGACAAATAGGCCCATCACCTTAGTGCAGCAGGCAGTGCAGTGTCAGCTGCTGTGACAAGTAGGCACATACCTCAGTGCATCAGGCTGAGCACAGTGTCAGCTGCTGTGACAAGGAGGCCCATCACCTCAGTGCATCAGGCAACGCAGTGTCAGCTGCTGTGACAAGGAGGCCAATCACCTCAGTGCATCAGGCTGAGCACAGTGTCAGCTGCTGTGACAAGTAGGCCCATCACCTCAGTGCAGCAGGCAGTACAGTGTCAGCCACTATGACAAGGAGGTCCATTACCTTAGTATATTAGGCACACTGATAATCACTTGGGATTTGGAGAGAAATCTTTACTTAAGATAGCTGATGTATAAGCCATACCCACAAAGACACCCAGCATAGCAGCACCTGTATCTGTCTTTTGCAGATTAACTTAGTGCAGCTGGACCAGGTGACAATCATAGCCCCAGACCCATAGTCTGTTTGGAGGAAGGAACAGCTTCTTTCACTGCCTGACTCCTCTCCCTGGGGCCTCTGTCTTCCAAGGTGTTGATTTCCTCACCTATGAATTTAGACTGATGAGCTGAAATTAGTGGTTCCCAGAGGAAAGAAATTAAGATTAAGTATTTCTGTTGGGCATGGTCCTATAATCTCAGGACTTGGGAGACTAAGGTAGAAGGCTTGCCATGAGTTCAAGGCCAGCCTGGGTTACATAGTGAACTCTTGTCTCAAAAAAAGGGAGAAAACCTTAAAGTATTTCCAAAATCATCACATGGCTCCTAGTGACCAGTCAGTTTTTGAAAACCTTATGCACACATGTCACCTTCCCTGTCAGCTTATGTGCAAATAGAAGGCATAGTGATGACACTGGGGTACCTGGTTGTCTCCAGCCCCAGAGCCCCATGGAGTTTAGTTGCTGAGGCAAAGGTCCTGACTGTCAAGAAACACTGACTGTGTAAGATCCGAGAAGGAGGTGGATGTCATGTGTCCCCACCACTCACCTTTTGCCCTAACCAAAAGCAGTCGAACCTGATCACCCCAAAGCTCCTGTGGTAGGAATGGAGGCTAGATGACCAGGTGGCTGAGACCTCAGGTATAAGGTATCATGCTCTGAACCCAATAGGCTGCCTTATGAGATTTTGGAGTGTTGGGAGCCCGTGCCTTGCCATCAGGAATCAGGACCTTATGGCGTTCCCTGTATGACAGGCTTCTGGAATCTTGTGGATGAATGTGTCTGAGGTGGGATTTGAACCTCGGTGTCTGAGTCCCAGACTATCTCTGCATATGGATCTCTGTTCAAGATACCTGTTGGGAGCTCTCCTTTCTGATATTCCAGAGTGATGACCCCTCCAGACACCTCTTACTAGCTTGACATTTTGCTCCACTCAGAGCTGTCTGACTGCCCCATCTGTGCCCTTCAAGTTGGTTGATGTCACACTTGAGACCTCCCAGTGGATGACTTAGATTGCTAATAGGTGGCAGATAGGCCACCTCCTTATCCTGCCTGTCTGTGACACAGATGAGAAGGGGAGTTCCTTGCCTGTGATGAGTCTGTTCACGCAGTGACCACACCTTCCTCTAAGCACCAGGTCAGTCCCTTGGGCCCTTCTGTTCTCTTGGTGAGCTGTGTTGAATACCCACAGTATTTTCATCAGGCTGATGTCACTCACAGTCCTGTGCTTCAGATCTGTTTGATATTATGCAGTGTTTCCACAACACAGCTATAAACCCATTTCATTGCAGAACAAATCTCTTCCCTCAGTTTGTTTGTTTGTTTATTTATTTATGATTTATGAGAGAAAGAGGCAGATAGAGAGAATGGGTGCACTAGGGCCCCAGCCTCTGCAAACAAACTCTATAAGCATACACCACCTTGCACATCTGACATGGGTCACTGGGAATTGAACCTGAGTCCTTTGGCTTTGTAGGCAAGCACCTTAGCCACTATGCCATCTCTCTAGCCCTCATTTTAGTTACAGGTGACTCATGTGATCTCTGTAGTAAACTTGGCAGGTGGGGACCACATGATCTTCCCCATTTTACAGATGAAGGTCATATATGGTAAGTGACTTGCTCTGAGACACACCTACTAAGCCTAAGCCAGGACCCAGACATAAGTATGACTGAGCATAAGGCCTATCTTGTCACTTTTCAGGATGGAGGGTCTCCAGGGCATTAGCTTCCCTGGGAGATGACAAGTCAGTGGCTGTGGGGTTTAGGAGTAGGAAGGTAGTGATGGTGGTGGCAGCATTGGTGACAGCCACGGTGCTGTTTGTGGTGGTTTTTGTGGAGTTGGTAATGGTGCCACTGTGCCTACTGATGGCAGTGTTTATGGTGAGGGTGCTGATGTTGATAATAGTGGTGGTGACTGTGGTTATGGTGGTTGTGATGGTGAAGATGGTGATGGTGAGGGTGGTGATCATGGTGGAGCTGTGATGATGATGATGATGATAATGACAGTGATGGTGGGGATATCAGTGACGGTAGTGGTGGTGGTGGTAATGGTGGTGGTGGTGATCATGGTGGAGCTGTGATGATGGTGACAGTGAGAATGACAGCGATGGTGGTGCTATCAACAGTGACGGTAGTGATGGGATAATGATGGTGGTGCTCATAGTGACAGAGGCTTTAGGGAGATAACAGAGGGTCAATACTAATCAAGTCTGAGACTCCTGCTTGGGCCCCCCTACTGCTGTTGGCCATAGGCTGAATATTCTCTTCCCAGTGCTCCCTCTTTCCCAGGAACCTCCTGTGGTTCCTAAAATTCCATTAATTCTGAAATTCTCCCTTTTTGCTGGTGGGTTCTCTTGAGAGGGTCGCTTTGCCTTTGTATCAGCTTTATCAGCTGCAAACTGGGTACATGACAGTTCCCTTCTTGCGTGTCCCGCAGAGATAGTCAGGGTCACCTGAAGTGAACACAGGTCTAATTATAATGCCTTATATTGATTTTTTTTATTTGACAGGATTAGAATCAGTACTCTGGGCATACCTGTGAGGGATTATCTTGATTATCTGGGCCTGCCTGTGAGAAATTACTTTCAATAGGTTGAGGTGGGAAGACCCCCTTAACTATGGACAGCACCATTCCATGGGCTGGTGGTCCTGGAGTGTATAAAAAGAGAGAGCTGGGGGGCTGGAGGGATGGCTTAGCGGTTAAGACATTTGCCTGCAAAGCCAAAAAGATCCAGGTTCAATTCCCCAGGACCCACATTAGCCAGATGCAAAAGGGGCACACGTCTGGAGTTCATTTGCAGTGGCTGGAGGCCCTGGTGTGCCCATTCTCTCTCTCTCTCTCCCCTTCTCTGTCAAATAAATAAATAAATAAATAAATATAAAGGCCAAGGCTAAGATTTTTAAAAGAGAGAGAGGGAGAGAGCTAGCCAGGCATGGTGGTGTACACCTTTAATCCCTGCACTCAAAAGGCAGGTGTAGGAGGATCACTGTGAGTTCAAGGTCACCTTGAGACTACATAGTGAATTCCAGGTCAGCCTGGACTAGAGCAAGACACTACCTCTAAAAACAAACAAACAAACAAACGAAAAACAGAAAGAAAGAAAAAGATAGAGCTCCCTGAGCACTGGCATGCATCTCTGTCTCTGCTTCCTCCCTGTGGACAGAATGTGGACCAGCTGCCCCACAGTCCTCCTGCCATGCCTTCCCTGCTATTATGAACAATAACCTTGAAATGTCCACTAAAATAAATCCTTCCTTCCTTAAACTGCTTCTTGTCAGGTATTTGGTCATAGCAACAAGGAGAGTAACTACTACACTGGCCAAAGGAAACCCTCAGTCTTTGTTCCATCAACAAGAGCCAGCACAAAACACCACACAGAGAAGGCAAGAACCACACCACCATTGTCATCCCACTGCTCAGGAATTCTCCGGCTGCAGTGATGTGTGGATCCCTGTTAGGAGGGAGATTGCTCCCGTTGGGAAAGCCTTCCTCTTGCAAATTGGAAACTCTATGGATGAAAATGTGGATTGCCAGGGTAGAACAGTTCTGTCTTGAAGAGTGAATGCAGCCCCTTGTTCAGGCAATGTTCTACGTGAAAAAGGTTCTGATAGAACCCAAGATGCCCTGAGATACCTCAGGCTTCCAGATCCCATCACTCAAAACTGGGACCGTGGGGTTCCGGCCTGGATTTCAGAGCAGGAAGCCTGGGTTCATGGCTGACGGCAGAATTGGGGTGGCAGCCTGGCCTTCAGTGTCTGACCCTGTCCTTCTTGCTGCTCCTGTCCTAGCGGAGAGGCTGCTCTCATCATTATCACTCTTTTATTTGGATGCACAAAGCTATAAGCACTGTCCTCCACAGAGGGGTGAGTTAGTTCATTTAATTGAAAAGGCTAGTGTTGTCTGGTTTCACACATAGCTGAATCCACGTGCTCATGGGAGGTCCCTAAGGACCCCTTTCCATGTCTAGGCTCTGACTTCACTATGGAGGCTTCATCCTCTAGCCAGCTCACCTCTCAGGTGGTCCCAGCAGCCCTGAGTCTTATGTCCTTGTAGATCCAAGTCCAGCAGAAAGAGACATTGGCTCTGTGCTGGCTGCTCAGCTTAGCCACTAATGGGGTGGATGGAATCAGAACTGTGACAAGAGGACAGGCACCTTAGAACGAATGGCTGGCCAAGTGTAGGTCAGGGACCAAAAGAGGAGGATGGGCCTAGAATAGTGGGGGCTCTGTGACCAGAAAGAGGGGCAATAAGGTCTGCCACCACTGCAGATGTCCCTTCCTCAGGGAGAGCAAGCAGCCAGGCTCTTTGAAGATCAGAGAACGCATTGCCTTGACCTGCTTTTGCGGCCCACAAGAGGACCTTCCCAAGGACGTAAAGATGGGGCAGAGGGGGGAGTTGGAACCCACTTCCCTGGGTGAGTCTGGTTGAAGCCTTGGCTAGGGTAGGGGCTAGTAGAGATGTCCCATTAGTCACTGTGTATATAAACCCTCTAAAATACCACAATGGCAGAGCGGCTTCTTCCAAAATAGAACATTTCTGTTATCTTTAGCGCAGTTAAAAATACAGGCAAATGGCTCTATTAGCACAATTGTAACCTAAAATATTAATAAGAAACCAAAGCCAGCCTCCAAAGGCGCACTAACTGCTCCCTAATGGGACATAAAATAAATACCAGAGCTTGTCGTACAGCCTACTAACCACCATGTGTTTGTTAAACATCCAGGCATACTCACGCACACACTGCAACCCCGCCCTATCTTTTACGCCATTTGATTAAAATATACTCGGAATTGCTTTGGTGGGGGCTGAACTGGGGTGCTGCTGTTTCTTAGCAGCTGCTCCGGGTTTAAATACTGGTTTCCGTGCCTGAGTTCACCCTCAAAATAGAGTTTGGCCATGTCTGTGTGATGCTTTGGGTCACGTTGGCAGGTTTCAGTCTCTGGCTTTGCTGTGGGACCCAGGCTGGTCCCATCTCCTCCCAACAGCAGTGGTAGCCTGCTCTGGGTTCCCATGGCAACCTGGTGATGCTGGATACCAGCCTCACCCTCCTTCCCTGTAGTGTGGCCTACAACTGCAGGAGGTGGTATGGCTGTTCATACGAAAAGTTCGCCTCGTGCTAGATCACCTTGGGCACAGATTTCTAAAGGGAAGGGTGTCAACATGGCCCAGACTCTCATGGGTGGGGTATGTTTCTAGTGCTTCTCAGAGATGCTCGTGAGGTGGGCAGCAAGCCAAGAAGGCTGTGCTAGTCAGTGCCACAGACTTCGGGTCTGTATCCTCTCAACTCCACAGGCAGAAGTCCAGGGTCAGGGTGGGAGGGCTGGTGCAGGTGAGGAGCCTCCCCCAACCTGGAAACCCCTCTTCCCACGCATCATCACTCAGCCTTTCCTCTGTGCAAGACTCATCCCGGTGCCGGCTCCTCTTCTAGCGGGAATCACCAGTCTAAGTCAGACCTGTGCCCTGCCTGTAGGACATCGTCTCATCTCAGTCATTCCCTTCAGGCTGTGGCCAAACAGCCACACTGGTGTGGGGACCTTGGCTGGGAGTCTTGTCATAATGGGGAGAGGAGGTTACTGCAGGGGCCAGCTGGGCCCTGTGTGGTCATTTTCTAGAGATGATCCCTCCACGCTAGCTCAGCTCTTTTCATGCACAACTCCTCCTGGGAAACATCGTCGTTTGAGGTGATGGCGGTGGCTGTCCTCGGTCCTGAGACTGCTTGTCCAGGCTGCATGCCAGCCTGTCAGTATTTGGAAGCCTTTTTGGATACTGCCATGGGGCCCATCCTCTGCTCTGGGGATAAAACCTGGGTCCCCAAGTCCATTGAAGAAGCCAAAATATGTCCCTAGCCTTCCACTATGCCCTTATAGGGTAGCCTTGGGCAAGCCAATCAAAACCTGTTTTCAGCTCTGTGACATGGTGATGACTGCACTGTACTGGATGCAGGGCTGCAGTGTGTGGGGGGGGGGGGTGGGGGTAGTGGTGGTGAATGAATTCCCCCCTGAAAGTCACTATGTGCATCCTGGGCCTCCCATCCTTATTGTCCTGCACCTCAGCTATTACAGGGTGTAATGTGTACAGAGTGTGTCTGACAATAGCGCCTGGCCCATTGACAATCAAGGCTCCTTTTCTAGTCAGAAGTCACAGTGATTGTGGTGTGGCCTGGGATCCTGTACTGAAGCAGCTTGTGGGGTGTGCTTGCTGAACTGCGCCTGGAGCAGGGACAGCTTTAATCCATGCAATGGCTCAAGACACGTGCCTGGGCCGCAGCTCATCCATACACACTGCCAAGGTGCACTGATGACAGTGTACTGCCCTCCTGACAGCAGGGGATGGGAGGGTACGGCAGGCTCACGCAGGGCCTTCCACACTTCACACAGCGCCTGGCATGGAGGAGGGGCTGAGAAGTGGTGGGGGATGGGAGGATGGATGGATGGATGGATGGATGGATGGGAGATAAGTGGGTAGATGGGTGGATGGATAGATGATAGAAGATGGATGATGGACAGCTGGATGTTAGGAGGAAGGTAGGTGGGGGGTGGGTAGATGAATGGATGGGTGGATTACTGGGTGGATTAGTGGATGGACTGACAGGTGAATGGATGAATAGATGATGGGTGGGTGGACAGGTGGATGGGTAAGTAGGTGGATATATAGGTGGGTGGTGGGTAGATGTACAGGTGAGGGGATGGGATGGGATGGATGGATCGCTGTATAGCCCTCTGCTCCTTCTCATTCACACTACGCCCAATTCCACTTATGGAATTTTTAAACACCTCTCGCATGCCCAGTGAGATGTCTTTGAAACCAGAGTCTGAGCAACAGGCCTGGTGGAGGCGTGTGTGACTCTAGCCGATGCCAGTAACATTCTTAGCCTCCCAGCCAGATTCGTTGTGGGTCTGCGGTTCCTGGGGCTCATTAAGGAACCACTTTCCATCAGCCAACCCAGGGGCAGAGTGGCCTCCCACTGCATGCCTTGCTTGACCCCTGACTAGCCTTCAGGCCCACCCGGTCCTCCTTGCTATACTGTTAGTGTCTGCATTCTTGAGTCAGAAGGCTAAGAATTCATGCCCTGACACTGGGGGACAGAGTCTCTGTATGTACTTGTGGCCCCATTGCCATGTCATCTTCTCGTGATGACTGGCCTCGGGCCCTCACCTGGCACAGGGCACCCAGTTCTGGGACAGTGAAGTGGATCTGGGAGAACCCTGGAGCTGTGGCAGAAATGGGAGCCCCCTCCAGCATTCTGCAGCTTTTTTGGAAAATGAAAGCTGTCATATGGCGCTCTGCTGTTGAATGGAGATGTTGTTTTTGGCTCCTCTGAAGTAGACGATGGGAAACAGACACGAGGGTTATGAATAAACATTGGCTTATGGGGGCCGTGTGCTGCTAACGGCGAAACCTCCACACTTACAGCTTCAATTTAAGCCTTGCATATGGAACCTGGGCCTCTGTGCAGGACAGACTCTCGCTTGAACAAGTCTTCTAGCCAGTCTCAGGGTGCTTTTTTATGTCCCCTAGCCCCAGCCAATGTCACCTGCACAGGAGCCCCAGGATGTTGGAAGAGCCTGGGTTCCCAGGAGACATAGCTTCAGGGGAACCAGCGAGACAGAGCAGAAAGTGGGGGCTACCTGGGCACCACCCACCAGCCTGAACCTAGAGTCAGCACACGTCTTCGGCCAAGGCAGCTTCTAGAATCTTTGCAGTCATTAGCAATCAGGTTGTAGAATGAATTCCTGACACTTAACTCTGTCCAGTTGAATAGGGAAGAATAGTATATGCCAGGGGGCTTCATGTGGAGCCAACCTGTTTTACTTAGCTTGATATATAATTCCCTCACCGTTTTATTTTTTAATTTTTTAAAGAATTTATACCTTTATTTTTTATTTGCAAGCAAAGAGAGGGGGAAGAAAGAAAGAAAGAGAGAGAGAGAGAGAGAGAGAAAGAAAGAAAGAAAGAAAGAAAGAAAGAAGGAGGAAGGAGGGAGGGATAAGGGAAAGTGGAGAGGAAGGGAGGGGAGGGGAGGGGAGGAGAAGAGAGGAGAGGAAAGGGAAGGAAAGGAAAGGAAACGAAAGGAAAGGAAGAAAGGAAGGAAGAAAGAAAGACAGCATGAGGATGCCAGGATCCTCTAAGACACTGTAAACAAACTCCAGATACATATGCCACTTTGTGCATCTGGCTTTACATGGGTACTAGGGAATCAAACCTAGGTTATTAGGCTTTTTAGGTATGCGCCTTAACCACTGAGCCATCTCTATAGCCCCTCCCTGTTTTAAAAGATTCACCCTTTTTTAATGATCGTCTGACATGTGCGTGTGTGTGTGTGTATGTGTATGTATGTTCATCTATGGGGGTGGGTATCTGTGCTTGTGTGTGGAAGCCAGAGGTTGATGTCAGGTGACTTCTTCAGTCACTCTCCACGTCAGTTTTTCCAGACAGGGTCTCTTGCTGGACCTAAAGCTCACTAGCCAGCAAGCCCAGCGAGTCTCCTGTCTCTACCTCTCCAGTACTGGGATTGTAGGCACATGCCCACAGCATCTGGCACTTTTTCCATGAGTGCTGGGGACCGAACTCAGGTCCTCACGCTTGCACTGCCAGCACTTTACCCACTGAGCCATCTCTCCAGCAGTTTCTTTTTTAAAAAAATTATTTATGTATGTATGTATTTGTTTATTTGAGAGTGTGAGAGAGAGAAAGAGGCAGATAGAGACAGAAAATGCGTGTGCCAGAGCCTTCAACCACTGCAATCAAACTTCAGACACATGCGCCACCTCATGCATCTGGCTTTACATGGGTACTGGGGAATCGAACTCGGGTCCTTAGGCTTTACAGGCAAGCACCTTAACCACTGAGCAATCACCCCAGCAGAGTTTCTTTTTGAAAGAGCAGAGTTCAGTGGCTTTTAGCATCTTCACAGAGTCGTCTCCATTGTTACATTGTTACATTCATGACCCTAAGAAGAAACCTGGTACCCAAAACAGTCCTTCCTTGCCCTCTGCCACCAGCCCCTGGCAACTACTAACCAACCAGTTGCCCCTGGTCATTTTGCACAATGGAAGTTCCAAAGATGCTCTTTGTGGGTGGCTGTTTTCACACAGTATGGGGTCATCCGTGTTGTAGAGTGTGTGTCAGGACTGCATTTCTTTGTACAGCCAAGTAATATTCTACTGCATGCACACACCGTGGTTTGCTTATCATTCGTTAGTTGACAGACACTTGGGTGTTTCCACCCATCAGCCCTTGTGAACATTTGTGCAATGAGGACCAATACAAGGTTGTCAACTTGCTTAAAACATTGTGAGATTATTTTGTGATTTATTTTCATGTGTGGATGTGTGTGGGATGTATGTGTGCATGTGGAGCCAAGGGGTTAATTAACATCAGGTATCTTCCTTAATCTCTCTTTGCCTTATTCTTTTTTTAAATTTTTTTTTGAGAGAGAGATACAGAGAGAGACAGAGAGAGAGGGAGACAGATAGAGAACAGGTGCACCAGCAGTCTCTCAGCTGCTGTGAACGAAATCCAGATGCGTGCGCCCCCTTGTGGGCAAGTGTGGCATTGCGCCCTTGCGTCACTTTGCATGTGGCTAAACGTGGGACCTGGAGATTGTAACTGGCATTCTTAGGCTTAGCAGGCAGGCACCTTAACTGCTAAGCCATTTCTCTAGCCCCGCCTTATTCTATTTATTTATTTATTTATTTATTTATTTATTTATTTATTTATTTACAAGCAGAGAGAGATGGAAGAGAGGCAGACAGAGAGAAAATGGGCATGCCAGGGCCTCTAGCCACTGCAAACGAACTCCAGATGCATGTGCCCTTGTGTATCTGGCTTATTTGGGTCCTGGAGAATCAAACTGGGATCCTTTGGCTTCGCAGGCAAACGCCTTAACCACTAGGCCATCTCTCCAGCCCTCTTCGCCTTATTCTCGGGGCAGGATCTCTTACTAAATCTAGACTAGTTGACCAGCAAGCCCCAGGGATTCTTTCTCCTCCTTCCCAGTGCAGGGACTACAGCTGGCTGCCCCTAAACCCAGCATTTTGCATGGGTGCTGAGCATGGGACTCAGGTTCTCACACTTGCATGCTGGGGGTAGAATTCAGGTCCTCATGCTTGTGTGGCAGGCACTTAGCCCACGGAGTCATCTGCTCAGTCTCCTGGTTTTTTTTTTTTTTTTTATTCCTGTAACTCAACTGCACCATTCTCAAGCATGAACTTTGTACAAAGAGAAATGACAATATTGTGCTGCTATGTCAAAAGGTTGAACAGAGCTGGGCATGGTGGCACATGCCTTTAATCCCAGCACTTGGGAGGCAGAGGTAGGAGGATTGCCATGAGTTCAAGGCCACCCTGAGACTACATAGTGAATTCCAGGTCAGCCTGAGCTAGAGTGAGACCCTACCTCGAAAAACCAAAAATAAATAAATAAATAAATAAATAAATAAATAAATAAATAAAACAAAAAAGTTGAACAGGCCTGGGCTGTACAAATTTTGGTCAGAACATGAGGTTTCAACCTAAGGATTAAAGGGCTAGGTCCTATGGTAACTATAATGAGTACTGTAATGAGAGGCCTTGCCATGTGAAATCGTCTATTGTTCCCCTCTGTACACACTCCTTTGAGCTGCTCCCCAGTGACTGTGCAGGGTACTGACACCTCTTTTCTTCTGTTAGCTGTGGGGTGCCAAGGGTGGGTGTGACCTGCTTTCCTTGCTGCCCTGGAGCTCAGAAGGTCAGGAGGACTGAGGTACAGCTCTCTGCAATTCAGTAAAAGGGAACCTGCTCCACACTGGGGGCTGGAACTTGAAGGATGAAATCCACACACTGTGGGAACTAGAAAGCTTGGCTTCCCAGTCTAGCAGGCAACCGCCACTGGCCTCCTGCTTGTTTGACGGGCTGCTGCCACCATCCTGAAATCTCTGCTCATTTTGTTGTTTTGTTGTTTTCGAAGTAGGGTCTCACTCTCTTGCCCAGGCTGACCTGGAACTCACTCTGTAGTCCCAGGCTGGCCTTGAACTCATAGTGATCCTTCTACCTCTGCTTCCCAAGTGCTGGGATTAAAGGTGTGTACCACCACGCCCACTGGTTTTTTGTTTGGTTTGTGCTTCAGGACCTGCTGCTCTAAATGGCTTTTTATTTATTCGTTTTGAGAGAGAGAGAAAAAGGCAGAGAGTGAGAGAACAGGCATGCCAGCACCTTCAGCTGCTACAAACGAACTCTAGACACGTACACCCCCTTGTGCACAGTGCGACATTGTGCTCTTGTGTCACTGTGTCTGGCTTACATAGGACCTGGAGATTCGAACATGAGTTCTTAGGCTTTGCAGGCAAGCGCCTTAACCATTAAGCCATCTCTCCAGCCCATACCTGTTTTTAAAAATATTTTATTTATTTATTTATTTAACAGAGAGAAAGAGGGAGAGAGAGAGAGACAGAGAGAGAGAGAGAGAGAGAGAGAGAGGGAGCATGCCAGAGCCTCTAGCCACTGCAAACAAACTCCAGATGCATGGACCCCCTTGTGTATCTGGATTACATGGGTCCTGGAAAGTCAAACCAGGATCCTTTGGCTTTGCAGGCAAACACCTTAACCGCTAGGCCATCTCTCCAGCCCACTGTTGTTGTTGTTGTTTGTTGTTGTTGTTTTATGAGAAAGTGTCTCATGTATCTGAGGCTGCATTGGGCTAATTGCTGAGGGTGGAACCCAGGGCCTCCTGCATGCTAGATAAGCACTCTTGCCAACTGAGCTACATCTTCAGTCCTTCCTTTTGGACATGGGGCCTGGCTGTCACCCCACACCACACCTGCTGACCACAGGGCCCCTCTGTGGCTGTCCTGGATACCTTTGCCCTTAGACCTGTGAGGTCAGACACACTGATCAAAAGAGGTCTGCTCTGAATGCTTCCAGGCTAGCCACAATGCCAGGATAGCAGACGAGGAGGGCACTCAGGAGTCCCAGTGGCCGAGCTGATTGAGCTAGGGAAACAGTATGCATTATTTACTGGATTGTCAAATCTGTAACCACAAGGGTCTATTGACCAACTCTAACTACTCTCGGGGTAAGACAGATTTAAAGCTGTCCCCCACTGTTCAGGGCTGAAGACATGAGTCAGGCCCCAGTGCTCTTCCACAGCCCCTTCCTCCAGGTCATTTGGCTCTGCTTCGAGCGTTTGTCTTATAAAATAATTGCAGAGCGCTTCCAGCTCTCCCAGGAATGCCATCCAACTCAGTGCAGCTGCTCCACACACGCTATTAACTTCCACGAATGTGCCCCTAGTCATCCTTGCTTGCTCGGCCAAGATGCAAATGTGCCCTTCGCTTCAATCCAGAAGGTTCTAACATTACAGTCGACATGCATGCAAATGAGCTGCCCCTGGGCTTCTCCTTGGAGACCCACATTCCCAGGCAGGGTTTCTCCTTTCATTGGTCTCCTAGGGAGCCAGCCACCCTGCCCTCTCCTCTGTGCCGGCTTCTGCCACTAGGTTGATAATCACCACCAGCCCTCTTCAGTGTCCCCTCTGTGGTGCCCATGGTGTTCCTCTCCATGGAGACAGTATGTTGAGATGGAGGAGAGCTGAACTGGTCTTCTGGAGAAAGTGCTCGCCTGCCTCCCAGGTCCCAGATCTTGGCAGAGGGCAAGCCCAGCAGCCCTGGGATACCCTAGAGAGGGGCAGGCTTGGCAGGAAGGGCTTGTGTTTCTCCCCTCCAAGGGCAGGAGGAAAATTGCCATCCTAGGCCTTTCCACCTAAGGCTTCTCACAGTGCTGAATCCTTCTCGGCATCCTTTATGGGGTCAGTTGGCCAGAGCTGACTCTAGGGACCTGTTTCATAGATAAGGCTCACAGAAGTTTCCTGCCACATGCTGTAGCCAGGCATCTAGGCTCCTTGGGGACAGTGAAATCCACTTAGATATGTATTTTGGTGCTAGCTGGGGGAATCTGTGGAGATCTAGCTAATAGATGATCTCTGTTCAGTGTGATCATGGGACTGTCCTCTTGCCAGCTTAGCAAGGTCCCATTAACCAGTGACCAGAGGCTAGAATGACATGGTGCCATCCACGTCCCTGTCACCCTTGGTGGCCTTCCTGAGCCTCCCCTGAAGGTCCCAAAGGCAAAGGAATTAGAGCTGGCAGAGCTGTGGGCCCCACACCCAGCAGATTGCTAAGAAACTAGAATTGTTTCTCCAGCTCTGAGCTTTTATCCCATCCAGATGCTTAGCTGGGAAGGGCCTTCCTCTGATGAGCCAGGCCTGGGCACTCAGGTCATCTGTCTGGCTGTGAGGGACCATGCAGCTGCCAGAGCTGCACACGGGGTCCTCCACACCTGGGCACAGGTGGGCGGGAAGGGAGAGGATGGAATTCACTCCAGCTTTGAGCTCTGTGGGAGCTGACTGGTACCTCGCCATGACTTCACAGCCCTCACCAAGCACCCCATGATATCAACCACGTGTGTGCCCATGAGAACACACATGTTCACAACATGTATGCATAGGCATGCTTACACCTGCATATGGGTGCATGTGTGTGCACCGACCTATGAGTGTAAGGGCAATGCAAACCACATATACCTTCACATGTGCACATTACATGTGCACATGTGTGTGCAGACAATTTTTTTAAATTGTTTATTTTTATTTCTTTATTAAAGAGAGAGAGAGAGAATGGGCACACCAGGGCCTCCAGCCACTGCAAATGAACTCCAGATGCGTGCACCCCCTTGTGCATTGGCTTACTTGGGTATAGGGGATCAAGCCTCAAACCAGGGTCCTTAGGCTTCACAGGCAAGCACTTAACCACTAAGGCATCTCTCCAGCTCCGTACAGACACCATTTATCCCTGCACACGCATGCATGCATGCTGTTTGTGCCTGCACATATATGTGTATATATGCCCACTATACCTGCACATGTGTGTGGCACGCTACTTACACCTGAAACAGGCTGTTAGGGGTTCAGGAAAGTCCTTGAACCCCAAACTCTAGGTTCATGTTTACTTTTAACCAAAAAAATGAATAAAATAAGACTGGTAAAGATAATTATTAAATTATTATATTTATTGAGGGAAGTACAGCACCAAGGGAAGGAGAACGAATACACCCATGTGGCCTGAGAGCCCACATGGTGGGCCTGGGAAAAGCGTGGAGAGGACAGAAAAGAAAGTACAGAGAGCTCCTGCCATGGGGAGGAGAGCGGGAGGGAGTAAAGAGACCATGTGGGAAGTAGAGGTTGGGGGTTCGCCCCTTGCCTCGGCCCTCCTGACGAGGGAAAATCTTGGAGGTTCATGAGTGGTCAGACAGTCCAGCGACAGAGGGAGGGAGTCAGGAAGGAAGGAGAAAGAGAAAGAGAGAGAGATTTCCCTCCCCTGGTAAAACATATTTCTAACCTTATGGTGGTGGGTTTCCCCTTCTGGCTTAGGTGAGGCAGCTGATTGGTCTGGGCTAGAGGCTGGCTCGGGAAGAGGCCAGCCATGATGACAAGTTCTGGGGTCTAAGCTTGACCAACCACAATGTTAGGGTTAGATTTAAATCCTAGGAGAGATCCCTCTCCCAGGAGGGGCCCGGGTTGTTTGTGGGAAAACAGATCTCCTTTAGGCAAGAGATAAGTTGATCTCTAGAAAAGTGGAGACTGCAAGGACAGGCCCAAAGGCATTCCTGCTTCTTACTCTCGGGGGGCGCAGCCACCCCAACTGCCTGACAAAGCTACCTGACTCCCTCTCACACCTATATGTGTATGTGTGACCCTTATACCTGCATATTTGTGTGCATGCACTATTTACACTTGCACATGTGTGTTTGCACTCACCCTTTATATCTTCACATGTGTCTGTGTGCTATTTGAACCTGCACACACCTGTGCATGTATGGCCATTACACCTGCACACATATGTGTGCATGCAGCCCCCTACCCCATTTCAGAGGTCCAGGTGAGCTATGAGGCAGTGGAGAGCAGCTCAGGTGGAAGTGGCTCCCATGCTGTCTGGGGCCAAGCTATCCTTGAGCTCTGGCACAGATACAGAGCCCTGGTGACAACCTGACCCAGTTCCTGTTCCTGAAGCTCTGGCTTCTCTCTCGTGGTTGGTCCTAGAAGGAGTGTGATTGCCAGGGTGACCGCCTCATTTGTCATCGAAATGGGGCTGCTTCCAAGAGCAAAGGAGGGCAGGCAGCAAGCAGTGGCTGCCAAGGGAATCAGGCTGGCCTACTTTCACCAGGAGCTGAGGCCTTGTGGCCAGCCTGATGTGGCAGTGCTTCCCCCCTCCCCCCACATGCCAGCAGAGACCCCGCAGCTGCTTGCTCACTCACCCACCCTCTATTTGTCACAGGAAAGGGCTGGTCAGGTCACAGGGCTATACTACAGGCAGGAGGCCCCGCCACTGAATAACATTTGGGGAGGAGAGGCCACTGCACAGCAGGAACCTGCTGTGGTGATCACAGAGGGTCTTCCAGAGATCCCTGGCAGAGGAACTTGCTGCTGACACAGCTATGGGCACCCAGCCTAGGACCCCAGCCTAGGACCACTCATACCAATGGCAGAGGAAAGAAGAAAAGGAGAACCCCCCCCCCCACACACAGCAGAGCACCTACACCCAGCCTGATTCCATACTTGTGAGTAACACAGGGATTATGGGTTTCTGCCAGCTAGGCTGGTCAGGTCTGCCCCGTGGAGTCAGGCCTGGTGCCCTGCGAAGCCTCTGGTAGTTCTGCTTCTGAATGTGTGGCATACTCCAGCCACAGCCATCTGCAGAAGGGGCTCTGTTGGGTTGTCCTGGCTCACACTACATTGGCTGAGTGACCTGAGGGTGTTCGCTTGCCCTCTCTGGGCTCTGTTCCCTCCTCACAGGCCAGCATTATTGATGCCTTGAGCTCTGGCAAGCGCCTGTGAATCTCAGGAGTCTCCTCATGAAACAGGTGACCTGAGTTCACTGTCCCTGTGTGCCTGTGTGTTGTTGTCGTTGTGTGAGTGTGTGTGTGTGTGTGTGTGTGTAGGGGTGGTCAAAGGTCACCCATACAGAATAAGCCTCTGAGGGAGGGGACGTCCACAGCACCCCCCCACTGTGTCACCACGTCGTACCCTCCACACACACCAACAAGGGCACCCAGTGCTCCAGCGGGGCAGGCCAGGAGCGTAGGCAGCCCTGGCCCTCTGGGCGTACACTACATACAGTGCACATGCACTCTCCTTCAGAGCATGCCTGGCCAGCCACACCCAGAAGCTCTTGGGCCCCTCAGGCCTGCTTTCTTGACTGTGAGATCTGCTCCTCTATCCAGCCTGGGTCTGGGGTGACAGCCTGGCAGCACTTGGCCTGTAGAGGAGTCCTTTGGGGCCACTGGACAGGGCTAGGTAGGAGCTGTATGCTCTTAAAGCCTATGAGCACTGCAGGGGACCCGGCTCAGCGCTCAAACCTGTGAGGGTTCCAAGGCCAAGGGACAGAAGGGAAAGGAGCCGGTGGGCTGCTTTCTGTCAGCTGCTAGTAAGCCATGACTGAAAGGAAAGGCAGGGCAGTCAAAGTACTTGTCAGATGGTTCTAGGGCCTCCTACCGGCCTGTCTTTCCCTGTGCAAGAGGATAAGCCTAGAAACCCAGAACCAGAGCTGAGGCCACGTCAGCCAATCCCCTGCCTCACCCATGCAGCCACTGCTGCCCATATACTCGTTTCAACTCCATGCTCCCCGCTGCCCTAGCTTTTCTCTCCCGGTTTTGTTTCTCCTGACAAGTGAGGCCTGAGAGGATCTGGCCCATAAATGGCCTTGCGATTCTTTGCTTTGAAATAAATCAAATGTATAGGCTATAGCTCAAGATACCAGAGATAGGAGAAACCATTCTCTCTGGCCTTGTCTCTGAAGTTCACAGATCTGTCTGCTGGAGCTGTGATCAAGGCATGGGGGCAACCTGGGCCTCTTCACTGCATCCCAGCCTCAGAGCTCGGAGACGCACGGCATGTCCCAGATTCAAATACCCTGCCTGGGCCTTCAAAGCTCAGTCAGAGTGTGACCTGTGAAGGATTCTCCCCTTTGCTGTGGCCTCAGCACCCTTCCTGCCTGCCTGGCCTTCTCTGTAGTAGGAAATCTCATGACTCAGCTGGCTTGGGTCACTCTGCTGTTGTTCCTGCCTGAGGAGGTAGCAAGTTACCTGCCTTGCTTACAGTTTCCAGTCACAGCTTCAGGGTCGCATATGGCTTCCATGCTCATGCTACATCCACCCTCTGGACCTGGCTGTTGCCTTCCCATGTGGGCCTCGTGCCCATACAGCACGTGTTCCTGTGTCATATGTGGCCCTTGTGGCCCTTGGAAGAGCTCGGGCCTTATGTCCCATGCACCTGGCTTCGCTCATTTGGCATCTCATTCTTAGGATCCCTCCACCCTGGAGCAAGTATGGGGTCCCTTCCTGTCTAGGTGGGGGAGCAGATATGGGGGCGGGTGGAGCCCATCATGCATAATTAAAGGATGCACCTGTCAAATCTGGGTCCTGCTCTTGGCTCTTGTGAACTGTGTGCTTGCAGACACACCCCTGCGAGGATTCAGATTATCCACCTTTCATTCTCTGGAGTCTAGAGTACACTGACAATAGAATCTCCATGTTTAACTTTGGGAGAAATGGTGAAGCGTTTCCCTGTTCTGGAATCTGCATACGTTTGTGTGTGTTTGTGATTGTGAGTGGGGCCAGGGAGTGTGTGAAGGTGAGAGGACAACTTTTGAGTGTCAGTCCTGGCTTCCACCTCCTTTGAGGCATGGTTTTTTTCATTGTTCTCCACAGTAGCTTCTGGAATATTCTTCCGTTTCTTCCTACCCTGCTGTAGATACTCTGGGGTTATAGACATCCACTACAGTGTCCATCTTTTTATGTGGGTGCTGAGGATCCAAACTCAGGTTTGCTTGTGCAGTGAGCTCCATCCACTGAGCCATCTCTCCAGCCCCCTGTTGTGGCATCTTGGTGGGAGAGAGAGAGCAGGCGGGTCGTGGGGGCGGGGGGGGTGGGTGGAGGGATTCTATGTTGCCGCTGATTCCTGGACCTGGGACAGAGCCAGTAATCACGTAAAGGAGCATGTCCCACCACCCAGCCCGGCACGCACATGCCTGCACAGGAGCCACTTCTGCCTGCTCTTACCTTTCTGGACACTCCTCTGGGACAGGACCCTCTTAGACTTGGTCCAGTGTCCCCGCCAAGGCACACAGTAGGTCCACTGCACACTCCTGCCATGGGAACAAGCGGAATGACAGCACTTCTTGAAGAAAGCTAGTTATTTCCTGAGGAGTGCGAAACAGATTTAGAATTCGGTGTGGTTAAAAATCAGCCGGCTTCTGCTGTTTCAAACTTGCTTGTCATTTTGTCTGCCAAGAATTCCCGCAGCCAGCTCTTCCAAAGTGATCACTGATTGGAACAAAAACATTGCCGCTAAAATTAGAGTGACAAAGAGGAGATGTTATGAAACACAAAGGAAATCGACAGGTACATTTAACACGCAAGAGTGAGAGCGCTCCTCCGCACCCTCAGAGCTGCTCCTGGCTCCTGCCCCTTGGGCTTCAGGAACCCATTCCCTTGTGCCGTTGTTGTGAGTTTGGTTAGCCCTGCTTGATGGTTGCCTAGTAGTGGGAACTATTTTGGTGACTTTAACTGTGGCCTGGAGGTGTTTAAAGGAACAATGCTGTAGCACTCAAATAAGATTCTTTCAACCCAGCTCTTCCTCTCTGCACAGAAGGTTTGCTCCTGGCCTCTGCCCTCCACACTCCCTTTGGCTAAAATACTCAAGACTCCCCAAGTCTTCCTCCCCAATGACCACACCAGCTCAGATTCACTTCAGCCACACACAACGGAAAATCACTGAAGCACAGTAGCTTAAATGAAATAGTCCTCTGTTGTATTTTGGAAGAAGGCAGCCCAGCCCAGAGCTGGCATGGAGACTTCACACTTACAGAGAACTTCATTTCCTGCTGTTGCATTCATCACAGGCTGCCGTATGGCTCAAGCTAGTTGCTTAGATTCCAGCCATTCTATCCATGTTCCAGGAAGGGATGGAGGAAAGGACCCAAGGAGTTGCTCCCTCATCCTAAGGACACGCATGTGGTCTACCATGTTCCCAGCTATGGATGATGGACTACATAGGATAGAGTCAGAGTGGCTCTGAGCTGATGCTTTCTTTTCCGTTTGAGACATGTGGAACAGGGGACTAGAAACTTCTGCCCCAGTACCCCTAACAGCCTTTTCTTCCCTTTTACACGGCGGCGCCTCCACTCACACATCCATCCTTCTTCCCTCACACTTCAGAAGAGATAGGGACGTTAGGCATAAAATGTCACCACTTGACAAAGGTTGTGATGTTTCAAGTGAGAAAAATCGAGTTGATTTCAAGCCCAAGGAAATAGGAGCCTGTGAAGCAGGGATGTGCCCAGGGCAAGCCCATGCCTTCTGGGTTAGATGGGTTCCAGAGACCGTGCCAGCGCTTGCCTCTGAGACAGTTCCTGGGCCAACTATATCACTGAGAGTCTGCTTAAGTATTGGCCAGACCTCCTAGCACAGATGACTGGAGTCACAGCCGAGCTGGCGGAATCCAGAGGGGAGTGTGAAGCTTTTCAGAACGAAGGATGACAGCTTCAGGCATAGCTGTGCCCAGGTATGAAGAGAGTCTCTTCCACTTGATGTTCTCTGGATCAACTCTCCTCTCAGACTAGATCTTTCTGAGCCCTATGGAGGTGACAGGAGCAGCACCAGGCTGTCATGTAACCATTCTTGCAGTTGTACACAGAACACAGAGCCACTCTCTAAATCACTGTGAGAGAAGGCACAGGGCTAAGCCTGGTTGAGTGCTTTGAATTTATCTACCTGTCTTGACCCAGTCCTACTGGTCAAAGAAGTTAGTGGAACCTCTGACCCAACCTTAGCTATAAACCTGTCCTCCAAGGGGACTGGCAGTGTCACCTAGGGAACATGGACTGAGCTCAGTCTGTGTTGTCCCCCAGAAAGCCAGAAATGATCTCTGGTCAAGTCAAGCCTTTGCACCCTTGCCCCTGTACTCCCTCCCCATTCCTGTCAGTCAACACAGAGCTTAATCCCTGGAGACCTGGTCAGTGGCTTATCTTCTCACATGCCAATCATGGCCCATCCCTCCCCCTCTGGTTCCTGAGACTCCATCAGGAGTAGGCCCACACCTAATCCTGTGTGTGAAACCTCAGCATCTGCTACATGGAACATGGCATGGGGCTGGTACCAAGGAGGGCCCAGTGACCCAAGGATGGATGGAAAGAAGACAAGGAGGGAGGGAATAGGTGAGTGGATGGATGGTGGATGGATGGATAGATGCATGGATAGGCGGGTGGGTTGATGGACAATGGGTGAGTGAATGAATGGAAAAGTGGAAGATGGATGGATGGATGGATGGATGGATGGATAGAAAAGCAGATGGGTGAGTACATGGATAGATGATAATGGGTACGTGGATGGATGGATGATGGATGGATGGATAGATGCATGGATAGATCAGTGGATTGAGGGACATACAGACAAATGGGTGAGTGGATGAATGAACAGGAGGAAGATGGATGGATGGATGGATGAATGGATGGATAGACAAACAGATGGGTAAGTGAGTAGATAGATAGATGATAGATAGATAGATAGATAGATAGATAGATAGATAGATAAGGGGTAGATGGATGGAATGGATGGGTGGTGGTGTGTGTTTGGATGGATGTATAAATGGGTAAGTGGTTGAGTGGTTAGGTGAGTATGTGAGTGGATGATGACTGGATGGGTGGGTGGATGAGTGAAATTCATAGGTGCTAGGTGAGCAGATGGGTGGATAGGTAGATGGATGGGTGGGTAGATTAACAGGTGCTGGGTGAGTACACAAGTAGATGGGTGGGTAGGTGGGTGAGTGAATGGACAGATGACTTAATTGGACAGACAGTAGATGGCTGCAGGGGGATAGAAAATCACTGTGACTCTTGCAGCCCCAGTGAAAACTACAGTTTAGAGTGGTGATATCATTTCCTGTCAGCATTCGCGTTCAGATATTCTGTCCTGCTACAAAGCAGTTGAGCAGTGTCAGTGCTGCCAAGTCATTCACATGTGTGCCTATGTGCCTGGGGACCCGGGGTGGCTGAGCCTCCTGTTGAATGAGCCATAGTAGGGCTGGGCTCCACAAGGCTCTGTGGCCAACTCAGCCTCTCTCAGACCACTCTCGTCTCCCTGGGTGTGACTGGAGTGCACATAGCCTTGCTCGAGCACATTCTATCCTATGTAGCTGGAGTCTGTGGTGCCCTTTGCACACACATGGATGGCCCAGCAGGCTCAAACTCAGGCACTCTGCCCTTTCCTGGCAAGGGATGCTTGCTGTGGATTCTGATGCCCCTGCTTCTAGTGTGGCCAACCCCAGCTATTGACCCTCCCACTGATTCGATGATCCCAACTCAGGCCAAGTGGCCCATAGATGCTGTAAATGCATGGTAGCTGTGAGAATGCTACACCAGGGCCCGAGTCCACATGTCACCCAATCTAGACCTCAGGGCACCAGGGTGTACCTGGAGTCTGCCCCACCCTCTCTCTGATGTTCTGTGCCTCAGTTTCCCCTTCTAAGCCACATGGACAGTAGCTTTCAACACACAACCTTGTTTTATGGACAGTTAATATGTGGCTCTTGCACATAGGCGCCTGATTATGTTACCACCCATCAGGACCCATCGTGTCAGTTGTCTTGGAGATCCCCCTGGAGGCTGGCCAGTTCTCTATTCTCCACAGTGTTGTGTTTTAAATGATCTTGAGTTCTTTCTTGATCTGCAGCTACTAACCATGTTTTTGAAAGTTGTGGAACCTTTAGGATGTGGGGACATGGCTGGCAGAAATAGGTCACTAGGGATAAGCCTTTGAAGGTTAGACCTGCTTTTGCTGTTAGCCTGTGATCTCTGCTTCCTGTTGCAGCCTGTGATCTCATGCTGTCTTGTTGATGGACTGGCCACAGCTCCCTCTCTTGACTTGTCCATGTGAGGCATTTTGGTCACCGCAATGAAAAGTAACGAACGTGCACATGAAGAAACTGAGGCTCAGAGAGGTTGAGTGACTTGCTTTTGTCACACAATCACAGAGGTGGGGATTGAATCCAGAGCCAATGGGGTGGGGGGCTCCCGCCTCACACCCTGCTCCTTTAAGCAAGCCCAGGCAGGGATGGGGGTGGGAGGAGCTGAGGGGTTGGCAGGAAGACCCCTCATGGTGGTATTGTAGGCTGTGTGCTCTGATTGGGTGCCTGACCATTGACCACAATTTCGGAAGAAATACCATACCTTTTGCACGTGTTCGGAGCATCTCAAACAAGCCACCCCTGTCTCTGCCTCTTCCTCCCCTGGGCAACACAAAGGTGCATGGTTCAGATGGCCACTTGGGCGAGCAGGTGGCCTTGGCCCCTGCTGTGGTTTGATGTATCCCTTGGAAGTTTATGGTGAAGCTTAATCCCAAGATTGTGTCATTTGGAGGTAAGGCCTTTGGGAGGTGACAAGATTACGTGAGGTCATGAGGGTGGGGCTGCAAGATGGTAGCAATAGTCTTTTATTTATTTATTTTTTTTGCATGTGTATGTGTGTGTGATATATGCGTTTTTGTGTGTAGATACAAATGTATGGGCATGTATGTGGAGGCCAGAGGTCAACAGTGGGTATCTTCCTCAGTCACATTTCACCAATTTTCTTGAAATAAAGTCTGTTACTGAAACTGGAGCTCACTGACTGGGCTAGGCTAACCAGCCAGCAAACCCCAGGGAGCCTTCTGTCACCACTTTTGCAGCGGTGGGAGTGTAGGTGTATGCTACCACACCCAGATTTTATGTGGGTGCCAGGGATCTGAACTTGAGTCCCCGTGCTTGTGCAGCAAGCACTTTATCCACATGTTAGTGTCTCTTTAAGAAAAGCAAGCACACGTACTCTGTTTCCTTTTGGTTGACCTTGGCCTGGCCATGTGATGGTAGGACATGAGGCCCTCACCAAGTGCTGGGCTGCTCAGCCTTAGAACTGAGGGTCACCTAACCCTGTGTGCTTTCTCAGTTCCTCAGACACTTACCTACCTCCTCTTCAAGGAAACCTTGCATCTGCCCCAAGTGAGACAGAGTTCCAGCCATGGAAGTGTGATGTATCAGTGCAGAACTGTGCCCGATACTGCACTGGGGCCTGAGATGCTGAGTGTGAACCTGTGTACCCCCATGCTGGACAAGTGACCTTGTCCTACACTGACTGCATGGATGGAGGGGCTGCCCCCTGGCACCATTGCTAAGCCCAGGCTTCAGTATCAAAGCCCTGTGCCAAAGTCCTTTGCTCTAGAAATCAAAGCCTAGCTGTCCAGGAGCCCAGTGTAGGGACCACAGACCCCCTCTGCCACTCTTGGCACTCAGCTTCCCCAGGGGTTCCCAGAAGCTAGTGATGGATGCTCTGGTGTGATGATGCATGGTCAGTTCCCTCCTGCCTTATATCTAAAAGTGCCCCAGACCATGGCCATCTCTATCCAGTTCCCCAGAGATGGTGCATGGTGCTCTGGGAGCACATGGCAAGATGCTCCCCATGTGAGAGCTCCCTGCTCTCTACCCTGAGATTGTGTGAGGATTCATGAAGTCCTCAACGGAACCCTGTTGTGAGCTGAATGAAATGCATACTTCCTCACTCACAGATCCTGTGGCTATGGCCAAGACCTGGAGGTGGGGGCACACATCCCTATAATGCCACTTTCAGGAGGCTAAAGCAGTAGAAACAGAAAATTGAGGCTAACCTAGGATACATATCAAGAAAAAAGTAAGGGCTAGGGGTGTAGTTAAGTGGTATAGCACTTGACTGGCATATGCAAGGCCCTGGGTTCCATCGTCATCATTGCAATAAATAAACAAACAAATAAATAAAATCAATGAAAAATAGTCTTTGGAGATATAATTAAGTTTAGTCTTGAGATGGCTTCTAAAACCTAATGGCAAGCATCTTTGTAAGAAAAGAGAGCTGGGTGTGGTGGGCATGACTATAGCTGGCTACTTGGAGGCTAAGGGGAGCACTGTGTGAGGCCAGGAGTTTGTGTTCAGCTTGGGTAGTGTCGGTAATAACCCTGTATCAAGAAAAGAGAAAGGAGCTGAGAAGAGTAAGCAGAGATAAGATCACGTGACCATAGAGGCAGAGACTGAGGCAGCTAGAGCTACTGGCAACCACCATAAGCTGGCACAAAGACGGAGCAGACCTCCCAACCCTGTCAGAGCTTGCAGGATGGACCAGCTCTGACAGGCAGTCTCTCCAGGATGCTGGCTCTGTGGGGCCCTCTGTCTGCAGCAATCTGTCACCATAGTCCCAGAAAAACCATGCAGATTTGAGGTCATGTGGGGGTCCCCAATACCACCCACACATCCTGGGATTCTCTGAAGGACTAAGGATATGACATGGAGTTATCCTGTCATCCAAGGTTGGTCACAGCAGCACAGTGACGACATCCAGCTGGGCAGAGGCCAGGAAGATGCTATGGGGCTCACATGCGGCTCTAAACTGCTCTGGCCCCAGGATAGGGCGTGTGCTGCTCCAAGAAAGACCGGCCACACAGAAGCCATTTCTCCCAGGGAAGCCTTATGCCCAGAACGCCACCATCATGTAGGTAGCCTCCGCCCAGCCCTGGACACAGTTCTGACTCCTGGAAGTGAAGCGGGAGTGACTTCCTATCGTCCGCAAGGTCTGAGCAAAGCCTATGGGAGCTGCTGCAGCAGGGCAGGGCGCCCAGCTTCTCAGCAAAGGAGCTTTGCACCTCCCGAGTAGCAGATCCTCCTCAGCATGGCCATCTCAGGCCAGGCACGTGGCTTGCCCCTTCCTGCACGGGCTCTTATGCTGTTAGTTCTTTGTTACAGATAAGGAAACTGAGGCTGGATGAGGAAGCTGGTCTAGGCTCTGCTTCATGTATTTTGCTCTTTGTTTTTAACCATGCCAAGCTGATTTGTGCATGAGGAAAACTGTGGATCCATATGTGTCCCCCAAATTTGTGGACTGTACACTTGATCCCTGATACAGCTGTGCCTGGGGGGGCAGTAAGGGTGAGGCAGGTTGAGAGGTGCTTACACCAAGTGAGCTGGCTGAGGATAGGGATATATAGAAAAGCTTTATTCTCTTTTTTCTCATTAACACGATACCTTCTTCCATGTTATGATTCAGTAAACACTTGTCAGCTGTCCCGCTGGCTCCATGGAGCCCTCCCAGGCCCAGAGAAAGGAACTACTTGGAAGTAGCTGTGAGAGTCCGCCCACCTGGCTAGGGGGAAGGTTTGAGTGGAGCAATAGCCTCAGTGCCTGTCCCTGGAAAAGGTGACCAAGGCCCCTTGTATACTCGTGCTGGGCACCCAGAAGGCCCCAGCTGCTCCTTACCCTGGCTTGCTCCTGGCCCACCCATGTCCACCCCATATCCCAGCACAGGTGTTTGCAAAATGACCTGTGACCACCCTCCACTGTTTCACCAAAGGGACTCTAAGGCTCAGGAACACCCCATGTGAACATTTGTGGATAGAAGGCAGATCATTACAACCAAAGCCTAGGCATTAGGGGAGAGAGCTTCTCTCTACCCTGGGAAAGAAGAGAAGCATCTAGCATCAAATTAGGTAGCCTCCCACCTCACCCTCTGAACTAACTTCTGGGGAGAACTGAGTGTGGTGGTTTGAATGTAAAACGTCCCTACCTCGGAAACCAAGATGAATAAATAAATAAATGAAAGTCCCCCATAGCCTCAGGTGTGTTTGTGATTAAGCTTCCTAACTAGCCTCCAGCTGGTGGAGCTTTAAGGAGGTGGAGCCTTGCTGGAGATGATGTGTGGTTGCTGAGGACGGACCTTGAGGTCCAGCCCTACTCTGCCACGTTTTCCCCACAATGATGAAGCTTCCACCCTCAAAATCGTCAGCCTGAAATAGACCCTTCCCTCCCTGATGCTGTGTCTGGTCGAGTGTTTTGTCCCAGCAGCGACATTACTGCTACACTGAGGGTGTGTTGTGAGCTACTGCCCTGCTGGGGTGGCCACATGACCCTGAAGCCTGACAGTGAGGATTCATCCCCACCAAGCACAAGAAGGACACCAAAGCTCAGAGAGGTTGAGCGACTTCCTGAAGCTGCCCAGACCACTGGAGGCTCCCTTCATCAGCAAGGCTCCACAAGTTCCTGACCCTGCATGCAGCAGGTTCTAGTCACCCACAGTCTGGTTAAACCAAAGCCATCACGTGATGTGGAAACAGGATTCCCATTTTCAGGACTCAGAGGGCAGTGTGCGCTCGTCCGCCTGTTCTCTTGACTACTGAGTCTTCTTAGGAGGTGGCTTCTTTTCACCATCCCTGCTGGTGAACAAGCTCCCTGCTGTGTGTTGTTCCCCCTTATCGCCACTAGATGGCAGCAGTTGGGTACAGAAACCAGGGAGCGGTATCCTGACTAGTCCTTACTTCTAAGAAGCACTGCTGGCTCAAACTCCTTTGGGGAACCTAAAGCCTGCACACACTGGGATGCCCAGCAGAAATACATAGTGAGCAGACCCCGTCCATCAACTACATCCTGGGCCTGTGATCACACTGCCACTTCTACAGGCCCAGGCTGAGCTTGGGGACATACCAGGAAGGCCCCTAACCCTGTTTTGGGTCTCCCTGGCTGCCAGAGATGCAGAGAGGGTCGCCTCGGGCAATGAGAACAGAGAGGCCAGCAGGCACCTCCAACCACCTTCATCCCCAAGAATGGACACCACAGTGAGAAAGTTGAAAGGACTTTCTGTCTGTTCTGGATGCTTCTGTAACATGGAGACAGGTGTGTGTGCCCATGGCGCCTCCAGCCCCTTTCTCCCATCACCCCAGAGCAGCCAAGCCTGGCGCTGTGCACTATGATCCCGGGTGTATCCAGCTCTGCTTGTCCTGGAAACCTCAGCAGGTAGCTGGAATCCTGAGCTCATTTTCAGACCCCTGCCTCAGCCCCGACAGGCTGTGTGACATCACACAGGTGTCCATGTTCCCAATTGTGCCTCAGTTTCCTCACATAGTATGGCCCTGCTTCTGTTATAGCATCAACCACTTTAAAGGGTGTGACTTGATACACAGGACAGGCAGGTGACAGAACCACCGTGTTCGCACACTGCATGTTGGTCATGTTTATCCACTGTGATTGCTGAGTTCTGTTCATGTGTGGAACTGAGTTTTTTTTTTTTTTTTTAAGAGAGAGCGAGAGCAAGACAGAGAGAGAGAATTGGTGCGCCAGGGTCTCATCCATGCAGTCGGACTCCAAACATTTGCACCACCTAGTGCACATGTGCGACTTGGTGCTTGCGTCACCTTTGCACATCTGGCTTACATGGGATCTGGAGAGAGATCGAACATGGGTCCTTAGGCTTCAAAGGCAAACACCTTAACCATCTCTCCAGCCCCTGAATTTGATTTTTTGTAAACATTGGAAAGGTGCAAGACATTTCAAAGGACACTTTTTCCTTGACACCCTCAGGGGACAGATTCTAAAAGTCCAAGAAACCAAAATCGAGAGCTGCCCAGTATTTGGCACAAAAATAGTGTAGTGTTTGCACTTGGACTTTTGCGATCCTCCTCTGTACTTCAGATAAGCTCCCAGTGGCTTGTAAGACCTAACTCATTGTTTGAGACCTGTGAAAATGGCTGCTCTTTATTGTGCAAGGAATGGTTATAAGAAAAATTGTATGTGTACATTCACCTGTGGTATTTTGTTCAGTATTTTCAACCTGTGGTTGATTAAATCCATGGATAAGGGACATGTGACTACCAGGGCTGACTGTACTTCAGATATTTTGCTGTTATTGTTATTTGCTCAGCATAACAATTGCTTACTGCCAGGGTTAGTAGTGCCTTCAGTGGGCCCCGAGTGTCCCCATAGTCAGAGACTTTCCACGCCATGTTAATCTGAATATGTGGGGTTGGAAAGATTGCTCAGTGGTTAAAGGTGCTTACTTACAAAGCTTGCCAACCTGGGTTCATCCTCCAGTACCCACGTAAAGCCATCCAGATGCCCAAAGTGTGCATACATCTGGAGTTCATTTGCAGTGGCAGGAGGCCCTTGCATGCCCATAGTCACTTTCTCTCTATCTCTCAAATAAATAAAAATATCTCTTAAAAAAAACTGCACATGTGAAGCTGTGGTTGCTAGTGTATTGACAAAGCCAGCTTGCTGGAGCTCAGGCTACAGCTATGTCTGGGAAGGGACAAGGTCTTTGCACTTAGATCTTTTGTCTGATCTTCCTTGGAGGCCCTACACTGCTCTCACTAGTTCCTGCTATTCAGGTAACCACAGGCCCTGGAGAATCCAGAAAACAATGTTTTGTTTGCCCCTCTTCATCCTTTCTAGGGCTACACTATACTTGCAAGTGGCAGCTGATTGGGTTCCATGTAAACTCACTGGAAAACTTATGACCAGACATGTCACCTTTGGGTGCCACGAATTTTTTTAAACATGTTCTGTGACTCTGGATAAAATGATGTGTTTACCTTCATTTCTTTATACAATGGTTTATGACCTCAAATACAGATGGGTCTCAACTAATGCTTTTTAAAATTTATATACTTATTTATTCACTTGTGTGCATGCACACACATGTGTGTATGTGTATGCAGCAGCAAAGGAATACCTGTCCAGCTTTACATGGGTGCTGTGAGACTGAACCTGGGCCAGCAGGCTTTATAAGCAAGCATCTTTAAACACTGAGCCAACTCCCCATCCCCTAATAAATTTTTGCTGCGTGGATGGTATGAAAACAATAGGCACTCAGTTAAGATAATGCACTGAATTTTGAATTTGAACCTTTTCCTGGGATGGTGACAAACAATGCCTCTCTTGGCAATGCTGACCAGTGGCTGTAAGCACAGCTCCCAGTTGAGCTCATAGTCATGAGAGAAACAGCCAGCCCCAAAGTGTGCTATGTGGCTAAGCTGGGCAGTATTCAATGCATTTTAAATTTAAGATATTTTCAACCTAAAGTAGGTTTAGTGAGACATGAAGCTGCTCCATCATTACATGCAGCATCACTAGCATCAAACCAACCTTGCATTCCTGGGATAAAATGTCCTTGACTATGATACATCACCTCTTTTTTGTTCTACTGGATTTAACTTGTTGTCAAGAATGCGTGTGTCTAGTTTCATGATAAATATGAGTCTGTTCTTTCTTCTATTTTTTTGTGACAGGGTCTTACTGTGTATTAGTTGCTTTTCTTGTTGCTGTAACCAAATATCTGATAAGGAGCAACTTAAGGGAAGAAGGGTTTATTTTGACTCACAGTTCAAAGGAAATAGTCTTTCATGGTGGTGCAGGAAAATTTTCCCCTGGGGAAACGTGGACACACATCTTTACCCCAGATAGGGCTCAGATGGCATACCAAAGTCCAATTACAACAATACCACTTTGGTGAACCAATGAGTTTATTGGAGTGTCATTTTGCAGAACATAAAGAGAGGTGACTTATAGGAACATGGGGCAGCGACTTTCATGGAGATGCCTATATCAAAATTACTCCTTGGATGCTCCTCCCTCAGCCTCAGGATGAGGGCTTACTTACAGAGCATCAGGACCCCCAGAGCAGCTGCACCACAGAGACATCTCATTCCACCCTGAATGACAACTTCCCTGTGGATGCTTCTAGATGCTCCTTGTCCCTGTCTAGGAGTATGAGACCACAGAGCAGCAATTCAGTGGGGCTCACTATATTGGGGTTACCCCTGTGGATGCTCTTCCCTCAGCCTGGGGGTAAAGGCTTACTTACAGAGCATGGAGACTCCAAAGAAACTACAATATGGAGCTCATTGTATCAGGATTACCCCTGTGGATGCTCTTCCCTCAGTCTTGGGGTGAGGACTTACTTACAGAATGTGGACCCCAAAACAGCACTTCAGTGGGGCTCACTATACCAGGATTATTCCTGCGATGCTTCTCCCTCAGTCTCAGAGTGAAGGCTTACTTTCAGAGCATGGAGACTCCAAAGACACCACCGCAAATGGAGCTCATCGTTCCTAGATCTTTTTCTCTCTATATGTTCTATCTCCCCTACCTCAAGTCATGAGATTGTGTGCATTATTGTATACAGCTGATGCAAGGGGGCGCCTAAATCTCAGGTGGGGTCTGATGACCCTGCCCACACCTCCTCTGGTGAGTTGACCCAGCTGCTTTTGATAAAGCTGGTGATAGTTGCTTATACCTTTCAATGCAAAAGAAATTTGCCATATAACACATAGTGAGGAAGGCATGGTGGCAGGAGGCTCCATGGAAACATGTAGTCTGGACCCTTCACTCCTTACATCTTGGCAGAACAAGAAGCAGAGAAAGTAGAAGGTTGGCTTTCAGATTTTCCCCCTGTTCCCTTTTTATTAATTTAGGGACCCCAGTCCATGGGATAGTGCTGTCTACATTCAGGGTTGGGTCTTGCTCAGTTAGGTCTCCCTGGAAACACCCTCACAAACATTTCCAGAGGTATGTCATGTCTCCTAGGTGATTCTAAATCCAGTCAAGTTGACAATAAACACGAAGCATCATCAGCCACCTTCATGAAGCAATGTGGGAAGTGTCCCTGCAGGAGCCTTTCCTAGGTGACACTGGGGAATGGGTGGCATCTCTTGAGATGATTGGCAGAATTCACCAGTGAAACATGAAATTGAAGAAGCCTTTTCCAGATGATCCTTAAACAACACATTCAGTATCGTGGGTAGGTGTAAGACACTTTGTGCTATCTATTTCTTCTCAGGGGAACTCTAAGTATTCATCTGTTTGACAGAAATTGTCCTATTTGTCCAAACAGAGTTGTTCATGGTATCTGCTCTGTCCCCTTTTCATCCCTGACATTGGTAATTTATATCTTTATGCCCCTCCCTTAGTCTAGGTAAATTTTTATCAATTTTGTTGAACTTAAAAAAATTATTATTGACAACTTCCATAAATATGAACAATAAACCATCATAATTCCCCCCCCACTTTCCCCTTCACAGTTCCACTCTCCATCATATCACCTCCTGTCAATCAGTCTCTCTTTTATTTTTATGTCATTATCTTTTCCTCCAATTATAGTGGTCTTGTGTGGGTAGTGTCAGGCACTGTGAGATCACAGATATCCAGGTCATTTTGTGTCTGGAAGAGTGTACTGTAAGGAGTCCTCTCTTTCCTTTGGCTCATTAAATTCTTCCCACCACCACTTCTGCAATGGACCCTGAGCCTTAGAAGGTGTGGTAAAGATGTTTCAATGCTGAGCACTCCTCTGTCACCTCTTGTCAGCACTGTGGTGCCTTTTGAGTCATCTCAGAGGTCACCACCATCTGAAAAGAGAAGCTTCTCTAACCAAGAGTGAGAGTCACATTAATATATGGGTATGAACATTAAGAAAAGTGCTTTCTGGGCAGTTTCATGTGCATAATATATGCATTTAGCAAGACACCAGCAGGTGTTGCACCCCTAGAGCTCATGACTGCCCCCATCATAGGTTTTCAGTATCAGGCATGTAGTCCCTCCTATGGAGTGGGCCTCCAGTCCAATTACAGAGTAGTTGGTTTTCCTCATAACAGACATGCCACTGTTGCACCTGTTGGCTCATTTGGCCTCGCTGGCCCAACTTAAGGCTTGTAGTGTCCACTGTTATTTGTCTGCACTGGTGACTTCTCTTTCTCCCATGGAGCTGCATGTAGTGTAGCTTTTTCCAGCTTTCTATCAGCTGGTCTACATAGAGGAGGTTTTCAGCTGAGCTCCAGTGACCTTGCAGCCCAAGCATGTGGAGTCTTCAGCAATAGTGTCATACCATCTATTCCTGGTGGGAAACCAAGAGCCTCTGCAAAGGCCTGAAATGTTTGGGGGATATCTGTGACCTCCCTGGCCAACAACTCACTGGAAGGTATCCCATCCCTGGCACTGAAATTTTCTAGTAACAGTCTATGGCTTCTGAGTGTGCCATTGTCCATATAACTTCTTCATATCTCCTTTTTGATTTTGATTAACCCTCCCCCACCCTTCCTTTATTCCATCTCTTCCCCTGACAAAAATACTATACCATCCCCTAAGTCCTCCCTTCTCCTCCCTCCCTTATAGCCCCTTTCTAGCTTATTGTCCTGTGCTACCAAGTTTCATTCCAACTCACATGCAAGTCCAAACATTTATAGGATCTGCATATGAGAGAGAACATGTGACATATGGCTTTCTGGGCCTGCATTACCTCACTAAGTATAATTCTTTCCTGATCCATCCATTTCCCTGCAAATTCCATAAGTTCATTTTTCTTTACCGCTGAATAGAACTCCATTGTATAAATGTGCCACATCTTTACTATCCACTCATCAGTAGAGGGACATCTAGGCTTGTTTCATTTCCTAGTTATTGTGAATATAGCAGCAATAAACATGGATGTGCAAGTATCTCTAAGGTAATGAGACGAGTCCTTAGGATATATGCCTAGGAGCAGGTCATATGGTAAATCTGTTTTTAGCTGTCTCAGGAACCTCCACACTGATTTCCACAATGGCTGTACCAGATTATATTCCCACCAACAGTGTAAAAGGGTTCCTGTTTTTTGGCATCCTTGCCAGCATTTATTGTCATTTGATTTCTTGATAATAGCCATTCTGTCAGGAGTGAGATGGAATCTCAAAGTAGTTTTAATTTGCATTTCCCTGATTGCTAAGGATGTAGAACATTTTTTTTGGATGTTTGTTTGTAGGCCATCTGTATTTCTTCTTTTGAGAACTCTCTATTTAGTTACATAGCCCGTTTTTTAATTGGGTTGTTTGATTTCTTATTATTTAGTTTTTTGAGTTCTTTGTATATCCTGGATATTAGTCCTCTGTCAGATGTATAGCTGGCAAAGATTTTCTCCCATTCTGTAGGTTGCCTCTTTGCTTTATTCACAGTGTCCTTTGCTGTACAAAAGCTTTGTAATTTCAATAAGCCCCAGCGGTTGAGTAGTGGTTTTATTTCCTGAGTCACTGGGGTTATATTCAGAAAGTCATTGCCTAGACCCATATGTTAAAGGGTTTCCCCTACTTTTTCCTCTAGAAGTTCCAGAGTTTCAGGTCTGATATTAAGGTCTTTGATCAATTTGGACTTAATTCTTGTGCATGGAGAGAGGTAAGGCTCCTTCTACATATAAATATCCAGTTTTCCCAGCACCATTTGTTGAAGAGGCTGTTTTGTCTCCAGTGAGTACTTTTGGCATTTTTGTTCAAGATCAGGTGGCTGTAGCTGCCTAGACTTACATCTGGGTCCCCTATACTGTTCCATTGATCTATGTGTCTGTTTTTGTGCCAGTACCATGCTGTTTTTTGTTACTATGGCTCTGTAATATAGGTAAAATCAGGACTGGTGATGCCACCAGCCTTATTTTTGTTGCTCAGAATTGTTTTGGCTATACAAGGTTTTTCTGTGCTTCAAATGAATTTTAGGAATTTTTCTATTTCCATGAAGAATGCTGTTGGAATTTTGATGGGGATTGCATTCAATGTATAGATTGCTTTTGGTAAGATTACCATTTTTTAATTTTTTTATTTTTTAAAATTTTTTTGGAGAGAGACACAGAGAGGGAGAGGCAGATAGAGATGGGCGCACCAGCAGCCTCTCAACCACTGTGAACGAACTCCAGATGCATGCGCCCCCTTGTGTGCAAGTGCAGCATTGTGCCCTTGCGTCACTTTGAACCTGGCTAAACGTGGGACCTGGAGATTGGAACTGGCATTCTTAGGCTTAGTAGACAGGTGCCTTAACCGCTAAGCCACCTCTCCAGCCCCAGGATTGCCATTTTTACAATATTGATTCTTCCAATCCAAGAACATGGGATGTCTTCCCATTTCCTAGTGTCTTGAATGTTCTAAAGTTTTCATTGTAGCTATCTTTCACTTCCTTGGTTAGGTTTATTCCAAGGTACTTTTTTTTGAGGCAATTATGAATGGGAGTGACCCTCTGATTTCATCCTCAGCATGTTTGTTGTTAGTATATAGGAAAGCTACTGATTTCTAGGTGTTTATTTTGTATCCTGCTAAGTTGCTAAAAGTGTTTGCCAGCTCTAACAGTTTGCTGGTAGAGTCTTTAGGGTCCTTTATGTATAGAGTCATATCATCTGCAAATAATGATAACTTGATCTCTTCCTTTCCAATTTGAATCCCTTTTATGTGTGTCTCTTGCCTTATTGCTATAGCTAAGACTTCCAGTACTATATTACATAAAAGTGGGGACAGTGGACACTCTTGTCTTGTCCCTGATTTTATTGCAAAAGCTTCAAGTTTTTCCCCATTTAGTATTATGTTGGCTGTAGTTTTGTCATAAATAACCTTTATTATGTTGAGATATGTTCCTTCTATTCCCAGTTTCTGTAGGACTTTTATCATGAAGGGATGTTAGCTTTTGTCAAATGCATTTTCTGCATCTATTGAGATGTTCATGTGATTTTTGTCCTTCAGTCCATTTATATAGTGTATTACATTTATTGATTTGCATATGTTGAACCATTCCTGCATCTATGGGATAAAGCCTGCTTACTCAGAGTTAATGATATTTTTGATATATTCTTGTATTCTGATCGCCAATATTTTGTTGAGAATTTTTACATGTGTATGTTCATGAGGAAGATTGGCTTGTAATTTTCTTTTTTAGTTCTGTCTTTGTCTGGTTTTTGTATCAGGGTGATGCTGGCATTGTAGAAGGAGTTTGGTAGGATTCCTTCCTTTTCTATTTATTGGAAAGTTTGAGAAGCATTGGTGTTAGTACTTCCATGAAGGTCTGGTAAAATTCACCAGTGAACCCATCTGGGCCTGGACTTTTTTATTTGGGAGATTTTTTTTATAACTGCTTGGATCTCCATACTTGTTATAGGTCTATGTAAGTGGTTAATCTCATCTTGATTTAATTTTGGTAGGTCATATAAATCAAGGAAATAATCTATTTTCTTTCAGATTTTTAAACTTAGTGGAATATATGTTCTTAAAGTATGTCCTTAGGATTTTCTGAATTTCTTTGGTGTCTGTTGTAATGGTGCCTTTTTCATCTCTAATTTAATTGTTGTGTCTCTTATCTCTTTCTTTTGGTCAGATTTGCTAAGGGATTATCAATCTTGTCTATCCTTTCAAAGAACCAACTCTAGCCAGGTGTGGTGACACATGCCTTTACTCCCAGTGCTTGGAAGGCAGAGGTAGGAAGATCACTGAGAGTTCGAGGCCAGCCTGAGACTAGTTTGTCTTTCTCTTTGTTGGACTGTATTAGATCTGCCATCTGGTCTCCTAGTTTAGATATTCTGTCCTCTCCTTGATCCATTCTACTGGTGAGACTTTCTACAGAGTTTCTATTTGATTTGCTCTGTTTTTCATTTATAATATTTCTAATTGGTATTTTTTTCATTGTTTCTATTTCCTTACTCATGTCTTGTATTGACCTCCTTATTTCATTAAGTTGGTTTCCTGTGTTCCCCTTCAGGAATTTGTTTTCTTCTTTGATTCCTTTGATTTTTTTTTTTCTTTGCTTTCTTTGAGTATAGATATAGTCATTTCATCTGAAACAGTTTCACTGGGTGGTCATTTCTGATGGATTTATAATTTTTTGGTGGGATTGTATTATCTCAAATTTTGTGTTTCTTGTATTATAATGTAGAGATTTTTGCATTTTGAGTTAATTTGGTGCTTGGGTTTTCTAATTATCTGCAGTTTTCTTAGCCATGTTAATCCAACTTTATATATCTTCAGGGTAAGAGTTTAAAGTACCAAGTGTAGCTCTTATACTCCAAGAAAACAGCAGGATGCCTGCTATTCAAGTGTTATAGTAGACTGGGTGGAGCAATTTACTGGCAAATTCTAAAATTCAACTGAGCAATAGACACATTCAATCCAAACCAGCACAGAATACTTATGCAGTAGTGGGGATTAAAGCAAACAGATAATCTAATAAAGCCAAAGTCCCTAAGGCGGTGTGTTGCTCCACACCCTTAATCCTGTCAACTGAGAGGTTGAGATTTCTGGTATGAAATGGGTCCCATGTCTGCTTGGGACTGAGTCAGAATATGCACCCAATAATGACAGAAGAAAAAGGCAAACATCCTATGAATCAGGAAAGCCAACAATGGCCAGCCCCAAAGTACGGCTTTATTTGAGAATGGTAAAGCCAACCAAGAATATGTAACACATAACATACCCTGACCTGGAAAGAGACTTAGCACTTCCAGTGCAGGCCTATGTGCCTGGTTTTTTTGTGTAAGTAGGCTCTGTAACCTTTTGGGGTGGCTTCCAATTTCACCAATGCTGTGTGCCCACCTCACTCCCTCCCTGTTGCTGCGTTGTGGATCTGGTGTTCTGATCATCTGTGCTGGATATAGTGTGGCCAGTAGTGAATGAGTTCTCTGGAGGTTCATGGCCCTTACAGTTGGGGGATGGGAAGCTGTGCAAGATGCCTGAAGTTGTACTGGAGCTGCTCAGCTGGCCCCATTTGTGTTCTCCTTCAGCAACTGCTCAGCTGGTCTCTGCTGCCTGCCCCTTCAGGTTTCTTGACTTTGCAAGGAGGCTTGCAAAGTCAAGAAAAATCCCTCCACCTGGTTTCTGCTCCTGCAGCTCTGTGCCAGCCAGGTGGGTGGGTGGGCACAGACCAGGCCTGCTGACACCTCAGCATGATTCTGGCAGATTTCTTCCTTTCTGGAAGATCTTAGTCTCTCTTGCTTCTCTGCTGTGTTTGCTAATAACTTATACACCTTCACTCTTCAGTAGAAGAGTGTATTTTGCTGTTTCTCTGCTTATTTCCCTCCCCAGACTGCTTTGGTGTGGCTATACTAAGCTTCCATCTTATCCGGAAGCCCGTGTTGAACTTTTAAAAGAACTGGCTTTTAGATTCATTGACTGTTTTCTCTACTTAGCTGTTTCAGTTTGGTTTGGTTTAGGCATGTATATTGTTTTTGAGACAGGGTCTCACTGTGCAGACCAAGCTGGCTTCAAATTCATAGCGATCTACCTGCCTCTGCCTCCCAAGTTCTAGGACTACAGGTGTGAGTTACCATATCTGGCTTTTTTTTTTTTTTGTTTGTTTGTTTTTTTGATTTTTAGATCATTGATTTTAGGTACTGTTTTCCTTCTTTCCTTGCTTTTGCATGCTATGAATCACTTTTGCTCTTTTTCGGGTTTTGTGACTTGGGACGTGGAATGTGATTGTGGCTGCTGCTGTTGCTGACAAGCGTACTTCTCATTAGCAGTTGGAATCTTTGGCTGGTGTCTTCACATGTGTGTCACTTTGTGTCCTTGCCTCTGCTAGTAGGCCAGTCACTGGGAGAGGAACTCTCTGATAATTCTGTGAACTGATCTATTGGTCTCCTTTAGATCTGATGGGCTTTTCTTCATGTGTTCTGTGGTCTTGGTGTTGGTGTGTACTTACTTAAGACCGTTATTTCTTCTTGCGTAGATGATCTCATTGCTTTGTGGACCTTTATCCCTGGCTGTTACTCCAGACGACTTGTCTGGGATGAATGGCGCTATATCTGCCTCCTTTGTACTGGCGTGTGTGTATCTAGTCTCTACTCTTTTGTCTTTAGCCTCCTGCATCATGATGTGCAAGCTCAATTCCCTGTAAACTACTTAACATTAAGCAAGTCCTTGAAAGTATATTCTGGGGGCTGGGAGATAGTTCAGTGGGTAAAGTGCTTGCATGTGCACAGGCACGTGTACACACATGTGCATCCACATACATGTGAACATTATACACAACACACACAGTCCATTCTGAGGCAAGCATGGTCGTACACACCTGTAACTCCAGCACTTGGGAGTCTGAGGCACAATTGCAAATTTGAGGCCAACAGAGTGAAACCCTATATCAAAAATCCAAAAACAGGGCTGGAGAGATGGCTTAGCGGTTAAGGCGCCTGCCTCCTAAGCCTAAGAACGCTGGTTCCAATCTCCAGCAGTTCTAATCTCCAGGTCCCACGTTTAGCCAGATGCAAAGTGACGCAAGGGCGCAATGCCGCACTTGACCACAACAGGGTGCAGGCATCTGGATTTCGTTCTCAGCAGCTGAGAGACTGCAGGTGTGCCCCTCTCTATCTGGTCTTCCTCTCCCTCTCTCTCTCTGTCTCTCTCTGTGTCTCTCTCAAATAAATAAATAAATAAATAAATAAATAAATAAATTTTAAAAATCCAAAAACAAAGGTGAGGGACACAGGAGATGGCTGAGTGTATAAGAGCTTTCACTGCACAATCACAAGGACTTAAGAAACCATGAGTTCAAATCCCCAGGACCCACATAGAAGGCTAGGTATGTTCATAAATGCCCATAACCCCAGCCCTGTGGGAAACAGTCAGAAGAATCTGAGCACTCACTGCTCAGATAAAAAAAAAAAAAAAAACAAGAAGGTAGATCCAAGTTTGCATTGTGTAGAAATGGACTGGTGTGAGCAGAGGGTTATGGCACAGAAAGAAATCTTTAGGCCCAAACTGCTGCCGGTTCAGCTGCAACTTAGAGATTACAACCTTTGAGATTGGGCCAGTTGACCTGCACCGGGGCAACAGGAAGAACATAGACCCTTTTGAAGGGGCCTGAGTGCTCAAGAAAAAACTGTGGAAGAGCAATAGGGGAAGACACCTAGTGTTCTCCTATGACCTTTGCATACATGAACATGGGGTACATGCAGCTGCATACACACATGCTGTATACACTATAATGCCCACACCATAGCATGGTACACATATACATGCCAAAGAAATCCAAAAAAAGGCCCATCTGATCACCTTTTTTGTTTACTGTGGTACTTTAAATGTGTGTCCCCCAGAGACTTGGGTGTTTTATTAAGACTTGTAACTTGGATCCTCGCCAGTCACCTGGTGGGAGGAGGTGACACTGGGGGTGGATCCTGGAGTGCAGCCCTAAGGTGTCACTGGTGGTAGATCTGAATTCCAGCCCAAAGTTGTAAGAGAGCATTTTGAGCTGTAAGAATCCTGCTTGCTGCTAGTTTTGTGTTTGCTGCTTTTGGTCCTTGCTGTCTACTGCTGGTCTTTCTCTTTGCGTGGATTTATGAAAGGGAGCCAGCTCCTTCCACCATAGATGGAACTTTCCCTGGATCATGTAAGCTTGAAGTGAATCCCTTCCTCCCATGAACTGTGGCTGGGCTGGATGTTCTCAGCAATGTGGAACTATCTACAACAGAAATTTGGTACCAAAGGTTGGAGAGATGGCTTAGCAGTTAAGGCACTTGCTGACAAAGCAAAGAGATCCATTTTCAATTCCCAGTGCCCACATAAAGCCAGATGCACAATGGTGCACACACCTGGAGTTCATTTGCAGTGGCTATAGGCCCTGGCATACCCATTCTCTTTATGTCTCCCTTCCTCCCTCCTTCCCTCCCTCCCTTCCTTTCTCTCTCTCTCTCTCTCTCTCTCTCTCATAAGTTAATTACTTAAGAAAAGAGGGCTGGAAAGATGGCTTAGTAGTTAAGGCATGTGGTGGTTGGATCCAAGTGTCCCCCATAAACTTAGGTGACCTGAATGCTAGGTTCCCAGTTGATGGAGATTTGGGAATTAACACCTTCCAGGAGGCAGTGTATTGTTGGGGGTGGGCTTATGGGTGTTACAGCCAGGTCCCCCTTGCCAGTGTTTGGTACACTCTCCTGTTGCTATTTTCTACCTTATGTTGGCCAGGGGGTGATGTCCATCCTCTGCTCATGCCATCATTTTCCCTGCCATCATAGAATATTCCCTCCAGTCTGTAAGCCAAAATAAACCCTTTTCCCCCAAAATCTGCTCTTGGTCAGGTGATTTCTGCCAACAATGCAAACATAATTGCAACAGTAAAGTAGTACCAAGGAGTGGGATTGCTGCTAGACACCTTACTGTGTGGCTTTGGTCTTTTGGAGCTGATTTTCAAGAGGGATTTGGAAGGACTTGAAACCTTGACCTAAGAGATGCCTTGCAGTGCTGTAAGTACAGCTTGATGGACTATTCTAGTCAAATTCAGACCTGAATGCAGTAAGAACTATGAACTGTGAGGTTTGGCTTGTGAGGGTGAGAAAAAGCTTTGCCTGGACTGGGCTAGAAACAGTTTATGTGAGAGGCTTGCTGTTATGCTTGTGTCCTGAGAATTTGTGCAGGGTTGCATTGTATAGAAATGGACTGGTATGAGCAGAGGGTTATGGCACTAAAAGAAATCTTTAGGCTGAAACTGCTGCCTGTTCAGCTGCAATTGAGAAATTACAACCTTTGAGACTGGGCCAGCTGCACTGGGACAATAGGAAGAATATAGACTCTTTTGAAGGGGCCTGAGTGCTCAAGGAGTGTCCTGTTCTTCAAAGTCTGCTTTATTCCTCCCTGGATTAACAAATTGGCACCCTGATATTGTGGAGTATAAGAAATTCAGGAAAGAGAAGGCCATTGAGTTTGCAATGCAGTCTTGTTTTGGAAATGGCCATGGGCAATGTGAAGCAGTTTTTCTGGATGCCTGCATGGAGACCCAATGGAGCTGTGAAGATGAACCATGAGTTGCAGTGGAGACCCAGTGGAGATGCCTGGACTATGAGATGGCTGCTAAGGAAAAGTTGTAGGCCCCAGATGAAGTTTTCTAGGACTGTGAGTAGCCTCGCTGGAGGGCAGAATTGGAACTGCAGAGACTTGTTGCTGATTAGAATTATCGGACTTGGAGACTTTTCACTGTCTAGAGTTGTTGGACTCGGAGCTACAGAATTTGATGTTTGCCCTGTTTAAATCTTGCATTGGTTGAATATTTCTTTGCTATGCGCAGTGCCATATTTTGCAGTATGAGTGTTTATTCTGCGCCATTGTGAGTTTTGTGGGGGGTTTTTTTGGTATTATGGCTCAGTTTAAAGACCTTGGATTATGGAGATGTTTAAACATCATTAGGATTGATAAAAACTATGGAATCTTCTAAAGTTGGACAGAATGCATTATGTTTTATATCCTGTATGGATATCAGCTTATAGGGGCCAGGGGTTGAATGTGGTGGTTCAATTCAGGTGTCCCCCATAAACTTGGGTGTTCTGAATGCTAGGGTTCCAGCCGATGGAGATTTGGGAATTGACACCTCCAGGAGGCAGTGTATTGTTGGGGGTTGGCTTATGGGTGTTATAGCCAGGTCCCCCTTGCCAGTGTTTGGCACACTCTCTCTGTTGCTATTTTCTACCTTATCTTGGTCCAGGGGGTAATGTCCATCCTCTGTTCATGCCATCATTTTCCCTGCCATCATAGAACATTCCCTCCAGTCTGTAAGTAAAAATAAACCCTTTTTCAAAAGCTGTCTTGGTTGGGTGATTTCTGCCAGCCTTGCAAACCTGACTGCAACAAGGTGCTTGCCTGCAAAGCCAAAGGACCAAGGTTCAATTTCCCAGGACTCATGTAAGCCAAGTGCACAAGGTGACACATGTGTCAAGAGTTCATTTATAGCATCTGAAGGCAATGAATCTGACTGTGGTAGTTTGAATATATGTCCCCCAATATATTCAATGTTTTATTACTCTATAGTTTGCATCTGCAATCACCTTGCTAGAGGCAAGGTCACTGGGGGCCCGGGTCTTAAGGTGTGGTGATGGTTTGAGAGTCCATTGTAAAGATATGCAAATGTGCCTAGCAGGAATTCCTGAAGTGTGCTGTGTGACCTTTTGGCTGTAGTTTTTTACTCTGTGTGCTGTGGTGGCTGGTTGGCTTTCTCTCTCTCTGCTTGGTCCTGTGGAGAGCAGGCCGCTTCTCTTGCCATTATGGAACTTCCCCTGGATCTGTAAGCTTCAATAAATAATATCCCTTCCTCCATAACTGTGCCTGGTCTGGAAGTTCATCTCAGCGAACCTGAAGCTGTCTGCAACAGTAAAGTGGTACCAGGAGTGGGGTGAGATGAACCAGATCGTGTGGATGTTTGTCTTTTGGAACCTTTGTTTTGGAGGAATGGGCATGGACTTGGTGCTTGCAACTGAAGATGCCTTCTGGAGTGGTAAGCCAAGTTTTATGGACTATTCTGATGAGAGTTTGAGAATGCTAAGTGCAGACAGTATTGAACTTCAAGGCTTGGCTTATGAGCTTTCTAAGGGGAAGGAAAGACTGCAGAGGACTTTGTTGGAACTGGGCTACTGGCATAAGGGATGGCTACGTTCTGCTATCCAGGCCCAGAGTGTTTGATCAAACTTAAATTTGTAATGGACTGATGTGCTTGGCTGAAGATATCGGACTGAGATTTTAAGATTTTAAGTTGGAAAACCTGAAGCAAGCTAAAAGTAGAGGCACTGAGACTGGTTAAGCTGCTATTGTTGACACATTAGCAATCTTAAGGAAGGTGGAAGGAAGGTGGCCCGACTTGATTTACATTAAAACAATGGAGAGGATGCCTGAGGAAAGACTGTTAGAAATGCAAACTCTTTGGAAAGAGCTGACTGGAGAAGGAACTTGCTGTTCAAGGCTGTGGTTTATTTCATTCCTGGATTAAGAATATGGCTGTGTCCTGCACACCTGGTATTAGTTTTGGAAGCATGAAAAATGCATGGAGTGGTCATGAATTGCACACGGTTCCAGGAGCTGCTGCTGAGATGCAGCATGAAGGCAGGGCATGAAGTCCCTGAGGAATAGGCTGGAAGAGCCTTTTGGAAGATGGACCGTGGTTTGCATGAGACCTGAAGATGTTTTGGATATACCAGGACTGTGCAAAAGGGCTACCATGGAGTGCAGTGTTGGCATGGGATGAAAGTTTTCCTTGGCGACTTTGCCCAGCTGGAGGGGCGGAATTGGAAAACCTGGAGACTCAGTCTATGGTTATATTGAACTTGAACTGCAGAAGTTTGATGACGGCTGATGGTGGTTGAGTTTGCATTATTCTAGTCTCTCTTTGCTATGCCTTATACAGTTAAAAATGTTTACTCTGTGCCTTTACATGTTGAAAGTATTTAACTTGTTTGACTTTACAGGACTCACTATCTTAAGTTGGTCAAGACTGTGAGAACCTTTGAAATTGGACTGAGTACAATTTACAATGTGTGATAGTTATAAATCTGTTGGGGGCCAGGAGCTAAATATATTGGGGGCCAGGGGCGGAATGTGGTAGTTTGAATATATGTCCCCCAATATATTCAATGTTTTATTACTCTATAGTTTGCATCTGCAATCACCTTGCTAGAGGCAAGGTCACTGGGGGCCCGGGTCTTAAGGTGTGGTGATGGTTTGAGAGTCCATTGTAAAGATATGCAAATGTGCCTAGCAGGAATTCCTGAAGTGTGCTGTGTGACCTTTTGGCTGTAGTTTTTTACTCTGTGTGCTGTGGTGGCTGGTTGACTTTCTCTCTCTCTGCTTGGTCCTGTGGAGAGCAGGCCGCTTCTCTTGCCATTATGGAACTTCCCCTGGATCTGTAAGCTTCAATAAATAATATCCCTTCCTCCATAACTGTGCCTGGTCTGGAAGTTCATCTCAGCGAACCTGAAGCTGTCTGCAACACTGACCATGTGGATTTTGGTCTTTTGGAAGTTACACATTGGAGGAATGTGCATGTTGGTCCTTTGCAAGTTGGTACCTTGGACTAAATTGGCTATAGAGAGTGGTAAGCCAAATTTTATGGGCTATTTTTGTGATAGTTTGAAAATGCTAAGTGCATAGAGAATTGATTGTATTGGCTTATGAGCTTTCAAGGGGGGAAGGAAAGACAGCAGAGAACTTTGTTGGAACTTGGCTACAGGTATAAAGGTTGGCTTCATTCTTCTGCCCATGCCCAGAGAGTCTGATTAAGGTTGAAATTGAAAGTAATGAACTGATGTGCTTGGCAGAATATATAGAACTGAAAAATATAATATTTAAAGTTACTGGCACAGGGATAAGTTTTAGGTGGGTGAACCTGCTATTATCAAGAAGATTCCCTCATTAAGGATGACCCAACTACTTTACATTCAAACAATGGAAAGATGCCTGTGCTGATTCCACCCAGGAAAGGCTGAATGGTAGAAATCTAAACTCTTTTGAAAGAAGATGACTGAGAGGAAGGAACCTGTTCTTCAAGGTCACACTTTGTTTCCTCCTTGGATTGACATGTGGCTGTGTCTCTGCACAGCTGGTATTGGTTTTGGAAGCAAGAAACATGCATGGAAGTTGGTTATAAAGTGCTCATGGTTCCAGGAACCACTGCTGAGATGAGGCGTATGAAGCAGGGCTATGACCCTGCTAGAGAGGCCAATGAGGCCATTGTAGGATGGACTGTGGTTTGCAGTGAAGACTGTGCAAAGGTTACCATGGAGCATTGATGGCTCAGAATAAAAGTTTTCCCAGGTTACTCGTCGTCACTGGTTATGGATGTCAGACTTGAACTGCAGACATTTGATGTTTGCCTTATGGTTATTCATTTTACATTGGTCTACTCTCTCCTTGTGCCTTTTTACAATGAAAATGTTTACTCCATGACATTGCATGTTGGAAGTGTGTAACTGCTTTGATTTTACAGGATTCACAGTTTAGAGACAGTATTAATGTTGGTAAAGCTTATGTGACCTTTCAAGTTGGACTGAATGCAATTTGCAATGCGAGATGATCATGAGTTTATTTGGAGCAGGGGTGGAAAGTGGTGGTTTAAATGTTTGTCCCCCATGGACTCAGGTGGTTTTTTTGAGAGAGACACAGAGAGAGGGAGAGGCAGAGAGAGAGAATGGGTGTGCCAGCAGCCTCTCAGCCGCTGTGAACGAATTCCAGATGTGTGCACCCCCTTGTGGGCAAGTGCGGCATTGCGCCCTTGTGGCACTGCACCTGGATAAATGTGGGACCTGGAGATTGGAACCAGCGTATTTAGGCTTAGCAGGCAGGCACCTTAACCACTAAGCTATCTCTCCAGCCCAGACTCAGGTGTTTTATTAAAATTTATAACTTTGAGCCAGGCATGGTGGCACACACCTTTAATCCCAGCGCTTGGGAGGCAGATGTAGGAGGATCGCTGTAATTTCAAGGCCACCCTGAGAATGCAGAGTGAATTCCAGGTCAGCCTGGGCTGGAGTGAGACCCTACCTCAAAAAACAATATATATATAACTTTGATCTCCAGCTGCCTGGCTGGAGGAGGTGTCACTGAGGGTAGATACTGGAGTCCAGCCGAAAGGTGTAAGAGAGTAGTTTAAGCTCTGAGGGTTCTGCTTGCTGCTGGTTTTGTGTTTGCTGTTCTTGGTGGTTTCTGTCTCTGCTTGGATTTATAAATGGGAGCCAGCTTCTTCCACCATAGATGGAACTTCCCCTGGATCTGAAAACTTGAGGTAAAGCCCTTCCTCCCATAAGCTGGGTCTTATTTGGATGTTCATCTTAGCAAACAGACCTCCAAATGAAAATGTAGAGCTTTAATTTCCCTGATTTGCCACAAACTTACTATAGATGTGCTTTCATCTTCAGCCACATGGCAGGAGACTCGAAAGAGGACAACACTGATGCGATCTCCCCACACTCTTGAGGACACAGAGAAGTCCATTCTGTAGAGCTTATGTAAACATGTCCACCCAGCCTCCCTGCCACAGTGCCATGGCAGCATCACTGGGGCCATAGGAAAAGTTGGTTCCATGTGTCAGGGTCACCTGGGACCACAGAGGGGGTTATGCACGGCAGGCTCACCTAGGGCCACAGAAATGGTTATAATGATAAAAGGGAAGATTTTCCCAATGCTTTCTGGGGTGTTACTTGGTGAGTTCTGAGTATGCCCAAAGCCCTGGGCATGAGGGATGGAGGGACGAAGATAAGGAAGAAGGGAGTGAAGAAGGGAAGAATAAAGTAAGGGAGGGAGGGAGAGAGGAAAGGAGGAAGGAAAAAGGATGGGAAGGAAGAAAGCATCTCTAATACTTCGGGCAGTGGCTTGAAGGATAGAGCCGGCCACTGTGGCCATCTCCTTTGATTCTGTGGATTCAAAACCAAACGAGAACAGGACCTGGAGGTCCACAAATCCTATAGTGGGTGATACTGCCTAGGCCTTGAAGGATGACTAGCTTTCCAAAAGGGAAAGGGCTCTGCTGCATAGAGAACTGCAGGCCAACTGAAGCCCCAGCAGAGGACACAGGGCAGTGGCTTCCTGAGGTTGAAAGGTGTCAGAATTTGCAGCTGCCCAGGCAGAGAGTTGAAGTGACAACAGCTACCACTTTCCTTTAAGGTGAGGTTGGGGCCAGAACCTGCAGGGTGAGCCCTGGAGGGGTGCATCCTGAGGGGCCACTAGGGGTCAGTGGAGGGATCCATGATCCAGAGCCATGTCACCTTCTGGTCCTTGCTGTCCCCTCATGTGGCAAGGTAGCACCAGTGAGACCTGCTTACTGGAACACATGGGCAGTGGTGCTCAGTGCATGGTAGCTTTCCATGGTTTCTGTCCTCCCAGTGTGTGTGGTGGGGGGGGTGTCACCAGTCACTGATGGCTGAGACCTGACAGAGGGCATACCAGCAGGATGAGAGGAGGACACAGAAGGTGCCTGGGCAGAGGGGAACTGTGAGAAGGCAGAACCTCTGAGAAAGGGAGTGGCTTCAAGGTTAGAGAGGGTGGGTTCTCTCAGTGGATGGGTGGGTGGATGGGTGGATGGATGGAAGGAGGGATGGGATATAAGAGTGAGTGAGTGGATAGATGGACAGGTGGATGGATGTTGTGGATGGATGGATGGAGAGAGGGACGGGATGGGTGAGCAGGTGAGCAGGTAGATGGATCATGGATGGATTAGATGGGTTGGGATGGATGGATGGATGGATGGATGGATGGAGAGATGGGATGGGTGAGTGGGTGGGCAGATGGATGGGCAGGTAGATGGATCATGGATGGATTGGATGGGTTGGGATGGATGGATGGATGGATGGATGGATGGATGGATGGATAGAGGGACGGGATGGGTGAGCAGGTGAGCAGATGGATGGGCAGGTAGATGGATCATGGATGGATTGGATGGGTGGGATGGATGGATGGATGGATAGATGGGTAGTAGAGTAGGTAATACTTTTTGGAACTTGAATGAGTAGAAAGGTGAGAGAGGAGTCTGGAAGTTTCGCAGGGCACTGTGAGCAATGTCTAGGATGGTGTAGCAGACAGCTTCAGGTTCGCTGAGATGAACTTCCAGACCACACACAGTTATGGAGGAAGGGATATTATTTATTGAAGCTTACAGATCCAGGGGAAGTTCCATAACGGCAGGAAAAGCAGCCTGCTTTCAACAGGGCCAAGCAGAGAGAGAAAAAGCCAACCAGCCACCACAGCACACAGAGCAAAACTACAGCCAAAAGGTCACACAGCACACTTCAGGAACTCCTGCTAGGCACATTTGCATATCTTTACAATGGAATCTCAAACCATCACCACACCTTAAGACTGGGGCCCCCAGTGACCTTGCCTCTAGCAAGGTGATTGCAGATGCAAACTATAACTAATAAAACGTTGAATATATTGGGGGACATATATTCAAACTACCACATTCTGCCCCTGGCCCCCAATATATTTAGTTCCTGGCCCCCAATAGATTTATAACTATCACACATTGTAAATTGTACTCAGTCAAATTTCAAAGGTTCTCACAGTCTTGATCAACTTAAGATAGTGAGTCCTGTAAAATCAAACAAGTTAAATACTTTCAACATGTAAAGGCACAGAGTAAACATTTTTAACTGGTATAAGGCATAGCAAGGAGAAACTAAAACAATGCAAACTCAACACCATCAGCAGTCATCAAACTTCTGCAGTTCAAGTTCAATATAACCAGAGACTAACAGTCTCCAGGTTTTCCAATTCCGCCCCTCCAGCTGGGCAGAGTCGCCAGGGAAAACTTTCATCCCATGCCAACACTGCACTCCATGGTAGCCCTTTTGCACAGTCCTGGTATATCCAAAACATCTTCAGGTCTCCATGCAAACCACGGTCCATCTTCCAAAAGGCTCTTCCAGCCTGTTCCTGAGGGTCTTCATGCCCTGCCTCATGCCACATCTCAGCAGCGGCTCCTGGAACCGTGTGCAACTCATGACCACTCCATGCATTTTTCATGCTTCCAAAACTAATACCAGGTGTGCAGGACACAGCCATATTCTTAATCCAGGGATGAAATAAATCACAGCCTTGAAAAGCAGGTTCCTTCTCCAGTCAGCTCTTTCCAAGAATTTGCATTTTTAACAGTCTTTCCTCAGGCATCCTCTCCATTGTTTTAATGTAAATCAGTCAGGAGACCTTTCTTCCATCTTCCTTAAGATTGCTAATGTGTTTGACAATAGCAGCTAAACCAGTCTCCTAAAACCAGTCTCAATGCCTCTACTTTTAACTTGCTTGAGGTTTTTCAACTTAAAATCTTGAAATCTCAGTCCGATATCTTCAGCCAAGCACGTCAGTCCATTACAAATTTAAGTTTGATCAAACACTCTGGGCCTGGATAGCAGAACATAGCCATCCCTTATGCCAGTAGCCCAGTTCCAACAAAGTCCTCTGCAGTCTTTCCTTCCCCTTAGAAAGCTCATAAGCCAAGCCTCGAAGTTCAATACAGTCTGCACTTAGAATTCTCAAACTCTCATAAGAATAGTCTATAAAACTTAGCTTACCACTCCAGAAGGCATCTTCAGTTGCAAGCACCAAGTCCATGCTCATTCCTCCGAAACAAAGGTTCCAAAAGACGAATATCCACACGGTCAGGTTCATCTCACCCCACACTCCTCGGTACCACTTTACTGTTGCAGACAGCTTCAGGTTCGCTGAGATGAACTTCCAGACCAGGCACAGTTATGGAGGAAGGGATATTATTTATTGAAGCTTACAGATCCAGGGGAAGTTCCATAAAGGCAGGAAAAGCAGCCTGCTTTCAACAGGGCCAAGCAGAGAGAGAAAAAGCCAACAAGCCACCACAGCACACAGAGCAAAACTACAGCCAAAAGGTCACACAGCACACTTCAGGAACTCCTGCTAGGCACATTTGCATATCTTTACAATGGAATCTCAAACCATCACCACACCTTAAGACTGGGGCCCCCCAGTGACCTTGCCTCTAGCAAGGTGATTGCAGATGCAAACTATAACTAATAAAACGTTGAATATATTGGGGGACATATATTCAAACTACCACAGATGGATAGGCCTGGGACAGGATGAGTGTCACTTGGGTGAACAGTTGAGCAGGAGCAGACACTGATAACTGTCACCCCTCACCCTTGCTGCCCATCGAGCGGGTCTCAGTTGCGACCTGTCTCCGTTATTCACGCAAGTGGACACCAGCGAAGAAGCAGCATCCCAGTGGAGCGTCAACGCTCTCCAACCCGCCTAATGGGACCAGACTGGCTCCATCCCGAAGGAGCTGACTGCCCCCCCCTTCAACACGCTGCCGCTGGGTGTTCCGGTTGCCAGTTGCCCCCGCGGCCGTGCTGTAGGAGGCTGCAGCTCCCAATTAAGCTGTTTCAGTGACAAAGGCCCAGGATGAGGGTGTGGTTAAAAATAAACCAGGCTGGCTGATGCTGCTTGCTGGAGCCTATCCACGGAGCTGTGGGGAGGAGAGGGAGCTTTCCATCCCAGCTCCTCTGACGCCAGGGCCCCAGGGAGGGGGAGCCCCACTAGTTGTGTTTACAAATGCAGAGTTAAGAGGACCCGGAAAGGACCACTGAGGTCATGGGGACTTTAGGTAGAGTAGGGGCTGCTGTGACACAGCCGAATGAGGGTAAATGAGTGACATTCAGTCAGCTTCTGCTGTGCCCCTATCCCTGGGGCCTTTCTTGTGTGGGTCATTGCCAGAACCTAGTCTGAGGTCTTTAGTGTTCATTCATGGGACCATGCTCTGATGTTCAGTGACGCCTGGACTGTCAGCCTTTCACTTGGCATCTATCCACTGAACATCACCAACTGTATGCCAGGCACTGTGGTACATGCTGAGGACAAACAAAAGTCCTGGTGCCACAGAGACCATTCCCCCACACACCCCCAGGTCAGCTGCCAAGCCATATGATTATCCAAAGACTCCAGCTAGAAGAGGGTCGAATTAATGTTCTGTCCCCTCCCTATGTGCCACCAAGTCCTAGAGTGCAGGCTTGCTACCCACGGCCCAGTGCAACCTCCCTGAAAGAGAGCTCTGTTATGAGGTGACAGCCAGCAGCTGTTGTTGGGACATTTGAGGGAGTCCTTCCTCTTGCTATCCTTAGCAGAGTGAGGTTGTATCAAGACCAGAAACAGTGCTGTAGCTGGAGAAGCCCAACACCCTTGCTGCTGGCTATGGGTGACTGTGTCTGAGAGCCCATTGCTCTGTCCTTGCTGCAGAGAGCCTTTCCAGGCTAAGCAGGACTCAAGTGATACTCTTCCGGGGTCTACAGCACCCTTGGACTCTCTGCAGATCTCTCAGAGTCCCAGCAGGGTGATGGGCACTGTGTGGGTTCCTAGTCTCCAGAAGCTGGGTGACCCTGGATATGCCTGGAGGTGGTGAGGTGGGCATCATGCCACTCTTGTTGTGATCTACCTCTTCCCTCCTAAGAGGGATGGACCTTCAGCTAGGTGAGGTTTCCTGCTGATCAGCTGGATGAATGGTGGGTTTGGCCTGGAGTCCTGTGGTCAGGAAGGACAGGTGTGTGTGGCCCACTTAGAAAAGACTGAAAGGGCTACAGAAATGTCTAAGCAGTTTAAGGTGCTTGCCTGAAAAGCTAAAGACCCTGGTTGGATTCCCCAGGACCCATGTAAGCTAGATGCACAAGGTAGCACATACATCTGGAGTTTGTTTGCTATGGCTGGAGGCCCTGCATACCTGTTCTCTCTCTCTCTTTCTGTCTCCTCATCTTTTTCTCTCCCTCTCTCTCAAATAACTAAATAAAATATATACAATTTTAAAACAAAATAAAATAAAACATTCAGCCGGGCTTGTGGTGCATGCCTTTAATCCCAGCACTTGGGAGGCAGAGGTAGGAGGATCACCATGAGTTCGAGGCCACCCTGAGACTACAGAGTGAATTACAGGTCAGCCTGAACTAGAATGAGACCCTAACTCAAAAAAACAAAAAAGAAAGATAGAAAGCCCTTTATTTTAATTTTTTATTTTTATTTATTTATTTGAGAGAGAGAGATACCAAAATAAGCAGGTAGAGAGAGAGAGAGAAAGGGAAAGTTTTTTTTTTTTTGAGAGAGGGAAAGAGGCAGAGTAAGAAAGAGAGAGAGAGAGAAATGGGCACACCAGGGCTTCTATCCATTGCAGACAAACTCCAAATGCATGCACCACCTTGTGCATCTGGCTTACGTGGGTCCTGGGGAGTTGAACTGAGGTCCTTTGGCTTTGCAGAGACATCTCTCCAGCCCTGCTCTCAGAGTTTTTGATGGAGCCACCTGGGACTGAGGACTTTGGCTCAAGAAGGATGTGGCTTCCTTCAGTGTCAGGTGCAGTGTCGGGTGTATGGGGACAGCTTTCCCAGGCCTAGACATCCCATGCAAGATGAGAAATTTGTACTGAAAAAAATGATCCTGGGGCACATCTCAGAGCCTAAGGCTTGCCAGTGTTACTCCTATGTGGCCCTGACCCTGGTCACACCCACCACACACTGTCCTTCTGGAGAGGCTGTTCCCTTCCAGGGAGTTGGCCCATCCCTTGCATTGTCTCAAGTTATGACAATGATCAAAGTGGGTGGGGCTATTGCAGGGGACCAGATTGGGTCCAAGCATAGCATCCATGGGGAATGGCCCTGTATGAGTTCCCTGTGATGAAAGTAATAGGAGACACCAGAAAAGACCCATTCCATCAGCCCTAGAGATCAAGGTTATCTGCAGGGTGACACCCCTCCCAAGGCTGCGAGGAAGGGTCCCCGCTAAGCATCTCAAGGTTTGTAGCAGTACCACTCCAACCTCTGCCTCTGTGTTCTCGTGACTGACTTCACAATGTTGTGTCTCTCTGTCACTTCTAAGGTCACTTGTCCTTGCATTTAGGGGCCATCGGGGTTAATTCAAGATGATTTCCTCACTTCAGGAACAGTTATGCCTGTAAAGAGCCTTTCTGCTAATAAGGTCATGTTCAACAACAAATTACTAAGGAAGTGTCCTTTTGGTCACCAGATGGATATTCAGGGCCTTTGGGCCACTAGATCTGGCTGAGCCTTTGATCACAAACTGCGGTTTGTGACCAGGTTTGCCCGTCTTCCAGGTGGCCGTTCACTGAAGACAGAGACTGCTCTAGGTGGCCACAGAGGAAGGCAAATGGCCTGAGTCAGGAAGAGGGCACGACAAGTGGCAGGATCTGAGGTTACACCATAGAGAGCGTGTGTCCGTGGCAAGGGAGGTGAGAGGACCTGGGGTATGTGGAGGTGGGTAGAATAAACCATGACGGTGCTGGCATTCAACAGAAGTCAAGTCTGTGGTCACCTCTGAAGGGTGGCCATGCTAAAGACCTTCCCTTGAGCCCTGGGAGAAGGGGCACTCTGCACACACGTCCAGACCCTCTGCATACACTCCTGCCATGCTGAGCCAGGCTGGCTTGGGGGGTCCCTGGAGCCTGTACTGCCACCACTTTCTCTCTGACACTCCCTGGGCACTGACCCTCCAGAAGAGGAGCATCGTGGGAAGCCACGCCACCCTAAACTGTAACTACCTGGTTTTCCCAGATCAGCCTGGGGTTCTTGTAGAAGAGACCCCAAGGCCTCTTCTGTCCCCAGCTGCTACGACCGTGTTGCAGTCAGGTTCGCATTGGTGGCAGAAATCACCTGATCAAGAGCAGATTGTGAGGGAAAAGGGGTTTATTTTGGCTTACAGACTCAAGAGGAAGCTCCATGGTGGCAGAGGAAAAGTGATGGCATGAGCAGAGGGTGGACATCACCTCCTGGCCAACATCAGGTAGACAGTAGGAGAGTGTTCCAAACACTGGCAAAGGGAAACTGGCTATAATAGCCATAAGTCCGCCCCCCAATAATAAACCACCTCCAGAAGGCATTAATTCCCAAATCTCCCAAATCATCTGGGAACCTAGCACTCAGAACACCTAAGTTTATGCAGGACACTCGAATCAAACCACCACAGGTCACAATGGGGCCTCACAACCTGCCTGCTTCCCAATGTGGGCCCCAAAGTGGCCTGACGGATGCAGGCTGCTTGCTGAGCACAGATGTGCCCTGGCCCACTGCCATCTCCAGAGCAATGCAGAAACCCCTGCCCCATGCTGCTCAGAGTACCCTCCCCTCCCAGCACGCAGCCTTGAGCTCTGTTCTTACAGCACTCCTTCCTCCCCCAGCCCAGGGCAGGCCAGGCAAGAGATTGTCCCCAGCAGTTCTCCTCACCCAGACCCTGAGGGCTGCTCCCCCGTGGTTCTTTGACATGACTCATGTCCTGCCTGGCCTCTGGTCCCAAGCCATCAGTCTTCTGCACGAGCTAGGCGAGGCGGCCTCTGAAGCCAGTGCCCTTGTCCTCTTCAGCCCGCCCTTGGCTCACCACTTCCTGCCCTCAGCAGGGACACAGTGGAGTTGCTCCTGGCCTGAGCCAGTCATGTGAAGCCCGCCTCAGCCTTACCCCCGTGCCGCTCCTCACCAGTCACCAAACAAGCAGCCCCAGGCAGACGTCCTTTTCGAGAGGGACCTTTGTGCCTGTTGCTCTGGCTTCTCTTGCATTTGAATGGTTTGAGTTGCCCAGTGCCCGCCCAGAAGCACCGTGGGCACTTCTCACTTTGCTCATGAGACCCCATGTCTCAAAGGGGTCAAGCCTTCATGCCTCTGCCCATGCTGGGCCCCAGGCCAGGCATCCTGACCTTCTTCCTTACCTTGAGGTCCTGTCCCTGCCATGCCTTCTAGCAGTGAGCCTGGCTAACACTGGATTTTCTCTTTCTTCTCTTCACATTCCCCTGAGCTATATGCAGTGTTGCAAGGTGCCACCTTATGAGGCACCCTGCCATAACTGGCCCAGCAAAGACATGGAGTGACCGTGAGAGATGAGAGAGCCACAGGGAATTCCTGAAAGGTCCCATTTCTCTTCCTAGCCCCTGCCTGCACCCACGAATACACCTTCACAAGGGACATGCCCACCACACCAGCCCAATTTTCTTTTCTTCTCTCTTTCCCCTAGATGCCTGAAGGCCCTCCTTCCCCAGCTCTCCTAGTGGGGCTCCCTATACCCCAGTTTACCTGCCAAGCCTCACCCATCTCCCAGGCCAGGGCTCCGCAGACCTCACTCTTAAATGGCCAGGAGTAGGTGTCTCCGTGTTTGTGGTGTGGCCACACAGTCATAGCTGCTCCTTCTGAACACAGACACAGACAGCACACCAGCAAGTGGGAATACTCTGTGCCAATCAAACTTTATGTACAACAGTAGATGTTTCCCTTGTTTGCAGACCCAGAGTACCATGTACCAGTAAAACTTTACTGACAATAAAAAAAAAAAAAAAGATTTTAAAAAACTTTACTGACGGCAGTAGATGGCACCCTCATTTGTAAGTCTCTGCAGTACCATGTGCCAATAAAATTCCTTATTGTCTGCATTAGATGACTCCCTCATTTTCAGGCCCTTACAGTACCATGTGTGGATAAAACTTTATCAACAATGGGAGGTAGCATCCTTGTTTGCAGGTTCCCCCTGCTCCCCCTCCCCCAGAGTCCCAATCCCAGCTCATACCCTTTTGGCTGTGAAGCTTCCAGAAAGGAACAGGGCCTGTCAATGTCCGTTTGCGTGTCTTAAAGAGAAAGGTGGTCCTTGGTACCAACTACACAGGCTGGGTACAGGTTGAATGAGACATAACCTAGCACTGACAGTACATATGGCCGCTGTCAGCCGCAACCGTGCCTGCAGATGGCACCTCTACGAATGCTTCTTCACACCTCCGGGCCTTTGTGTATGCTGATCCCTGTTCCCTTCCCGTCCATCTATGAAACTCCTACTCGTCCTGCCAGACCCTGCTGCAAGACCTCCATTGCAGACTTCCAGCAAAGCTCTCCGTGTCCTCAGTGCCCCGCGCTCCTAGAATGCCGGCGCATCTCCCCGTGACAGACGAGCCCACTCCCTCAGTTGTGTTGATGATCTACTTTGTGTCTGTCTACCCCCTCCTTGCCCTCCTCCCAGCTTAGTCATCCTTCCTTCAGCAGCGTCTGACACGCAGCAGACAGCTCGGGAGTCACTCATTCAGCAGAAAAGTGCCAGACACAGTGCCAAGGACCAGGGCCACATCACAGAGCCAGATAGAGTGTCTGGGCCGCATGGGGCCAACTCACTTGGCACTGTCAGAGCTGGCCAGCACTGAGCACATGAGACTACTAACCGCTAGGGGCCAGAGAGGGTCCTGCATAGGGCATGATCAGAGACCCAAAGGAATGAGGGGAGTTCATAGGGCAGGGCAAGGGCTAGTTCCCATTCATCCCAGAGCAGCAGGAGCAGTGAGTACAAAGGCAGGTGAGAAATGAGGGCCACAGGAGACCTGGGTCTCTAGGGATGGTGGCACACGCCTTTAATCCCAGCACTTGGGAGGCAGAGGTAGGAGGATCGCCATGAGTTCAAGGCCACCATGAGACTACATAGTGAATTCCAGGTCACCCTGAGCTAGAGTGAGACCCTACCTCAAAAAAAAAAAAAATCAGGGCTGGAGAGATGGCTTCACAGTTAAGGCACCTGCCCTCTAAGCCTAAGAATGTCAGTTCCAATCTCCAGGTCCCATGTTTAGCCAGATGCAAAGTGACGCAAGGGTGCATTGCCGCACTTGACCACAAGGGAGTGCACGCATCTGGATTCGTTCACAGCGGCTGAGAGGCTGCTGGCGCGCCCATCTCTATCTGTCTTCCTCTCCCTCTTTCTCTGTCTCTCTCTGTATCTCTCTCCAAAATAAAAATAAATACAAAAAAATCAGATAGCATGAGGAAATCTGTTCCCATCTCATGGCCATTCACTGGGAAGGCAACACTGTGGGGGCCAACAAAAGCACTTCAGCAGAGAACCTAAGGATTTAGGGTTCCTGGGTCCCCATACTGCATATTTCAGGAATAATGGAGTCATAAAATAAGCAACCCACATGAACATGCCACCTCCTCTTTCTAGGAGCATCCTTGGGCCTCCGTGGGTGATGCCTATCTAGGGTTCACAACACCCGCCTGTGATGGATACCCATTCCAACAAGGAAACCGAGGCATGGAGGGAGCACAGATAGTTGAGCCAAAGCCTTGGGGTCCTACAGGATGGAGCAGGGTCAGACCCTAGACCCAGGCACCTCATGCTCTTTGGGCTTTGACATTGTGCTGAGGTGTACTGACCACAGAGGTCAGCCTCACAGAGTGTATGGTTCAGTGGTACTCCGGACATTCACAGAGCCGTTCAGCCATCACACCGTCTGGTTCCAGAACCTCCCTTCATGCCAGAAGGAAGCTTCCTCTCCGTTAATGGCGCCTCCCCCTCACCCCTGTCAGCCACTGTTAGTTTTCTGTCTCGGTAGGATATGGGCTCCGCGTGAGTGATATGGATGGAGTCCTTTGCTACGTGGCCTTTCGTGCTTAGCTTCTTCTGGCTTTGATGCTGTCGAGGCCTCTCGTAAACGGCGCATGTCAGGCTTCATCCCTTCTCTCCAGCTGGGAGGGGGGTTTCCAGAGCCCCTTGCCTGTGTCTCTAGTAGCAGATCTCCTTACGTTGGCCTGAGGGCATGTGCGGGACAGGGTGCGAGGCTGGTGAAAAGCCCTTGAGACTTGCCTTTTGCTTTTCCTTGAAGCAGACCTGAACTCCAGCGGTGTGCTCGAAGCCAAAGAGCTCTGGATGAGAGGTCCTGCTCACCACCTGCACAGGATGTGTGTGTGTGTCTTGCTGACAGATGGTTACATATGCTTACCTAGGGAGAAATGGCCTTTCTGTCCACCTAGCTGTTGAGCTCCATCCCACCCTGCCACCCTGGGGCTGGGCTCTCATCTGGGATCCTCTTGGTGTCCTGGCATTGGCTAAGGCTGCTTCCTCAGTATGTCACTGAGATCCGTGGTCCTAACACCCACCACTACACGAGCTGTGGGTCAGTATTCCCAAACTGCAGAGTCTGGGATTAGCTCTTTCCCAGTCACCCCAGAGAAAGGCTGCAGGATCCCCTAAGGATGCTGTGAAGTCCCACCCGATGGGAGAGACTTGGGATCCTCCTGTGTCTCCTAGAGCAGAGGGTCCTGAGCACCCGCGGGTTCCATTCTGAGAGGACATTCACCTGCTGCCCGATTGACCCGTATCTCTGTCTCTACGGTACCAGAAAACAGGAAGGGAGGGAAGCTGAGGGCCTGTACATCTGCCTATCCCTGCCCTGACCCGGATGCTCGAGTGCTCGCTTATTTTCCTTATGTAAAGCATTGATGATACAGAACAGTCTACACACAGGAAGTGCCTTTGTAGAGCCTTGTAAGTAGCTTCTGAAAAATGTCAGCCAGTACCACTGTCAGAAAGCGTCTCCGCTCTCCTGGCCTTGACGCTCCATGGGTCTCCCTTTGTTTCTACGCATGTATGCACACAGAACCAAGAACAGCTCTCGGCCTCCATAGACAGGAAAGGAAATGTTAGTATCGAAGTCAGCCCACTTAGTGACATTCACAGGACCTTGAGAGGCCATTTATCCTTAGGGTTAACAGAGAGTGGTACCACATTTGGGCACAGATCACTATACATGTGCCCCCTGTGGAAATGAGCAGGGAAGGCGGCATTCTTCTACGGAGGCACGGTGTTGGCCAAGGGTGTACGCCAGGAAGCAGAAGTGTCAGGATTGCAGCTCCTTTTGCAAGCACAGTGCCATGGCCAGCTTCCGCCCCTCCCTCCATCTGCCACCAGGTGACCTTGACCTCTCTGTGACCCTCCTGTGATCCCAGGAGAGGACACAGTTGGTCCTACCCTCTGGCTCTCACCTTTGTTATAGCACTGATCCAAGTGACATCTGCCTTTCCAACCAGACAGGGGATTGCTTCCAACTCAAGAGCCCTCCCCCGACCACAGTCTCTCTAGCACCCTGTGCAGAGCCCAATGCACAGAGACCCCCATGGTGCAGTGTGAACATGGGTTTCTGGTGCTCCTTCGAGCAGACACACGCCATACTCTTGACCTCGTACAGGCGTAGGTCTTAAGCTTTAGCCAGACAGAAGTATGGACTCCGTGTGCAGGCAGGAGGTGACAGACATATCACTAGACATCCTTGTGCGGGTAGTCAGTGCTAGCTGTGAGCGTGTCAAGGAGGAAGCACTGTCACTAACTTGGGGACCAAGCCCAGCGGTGGGACCTCAGCTGAGCATGGAGACCATCGTAGGGTCAAGCACAAGCACTCCTAGACAGAGCTCCATCCTGGTTCCTGTGTGACTTTACACCCACACAGGCACACGGCCATTAGAGGGGTGCCACTGAGTCAGGGACTGTTGTGAGGATAATACCTCACAACACTATGCCTTTCTGGATGCCTTGAGGAAGGACCCAGGGCTCAGGGGCTATTTTCAGTGTTCTCCTCACCACGTACCTATCTGTAATCCCTCACATGCTTTGAGTGCTGGGACCTCATTGTGAAGCTGACTACATGATCTGTGAGGACACTTTGTGTCCCTGGCTTCACATGGCTACTGGGGAATTGTACTCAGACTGGCAGACAGGGAGCATGAGACCATGAGCTTGATCTGCAGAACCCACATTCAAAGGCCAGGTGTGTGGTGTGGGGGTGCACACTTATGAGGCCAGTGTGGGGAGACAGAGACAAAAGATCACTGGAGATCTCTGGCCTGTCAGTGTAGCTTCTTTGGTGAGTGCCTGGCTAATGAAAGATCCTGTCTCCAAAAAAAAAAAAAAAAAAAAATAGCCGGGCGTGGTGGCGCACACCTTTAATCCCAGCACTTGGGAGGCAGAGGTAGAGGATCGCCATGAGTTCGAGGCCACCCTGAGACTACAGAGTTAATTCCAGATCAGCCTGGGCCAGAGTGAGACTCTACCTTGAAAAAACAAAACATAAAAATAAAAATAAAAGTAGGGCTGGAGAGATGACTCAGTGGTTGGGCGCTTGCCTGTGAAGCCTGAGGACCCAAGTTCAACTCCCCAGAACCCACATAAGCCAGATGTACATGGTGGTACATGCATCTGGAGTTCATTTGCAGTGGCTGGAGGCCCTGGCGTTCCCATTTTCTCTCTCTCTCTCCCTCTCTCTCTCTCTCATAAATAAAGAAATAAAAGTTGGAAATGAAAAAATAAAGTTGGACAGTGTCACCCAAAGCTTTACCTCTGTCCTCTGCACACACCACATACATGCATACCCACACATACATGAACAAAGAAACATACATAGACATACATGCAAAAAAAGAAGAAAAAGAATGTAGTTTTGAAAAGTATGTCTGTATTAAATATATATATCAGGCTGGAGAGATGGCCTAGTAGTTAGGATGCTTGCTGGCAAAGCAAAAGGACCCAGTTTGATTCTCTAGTACCCACGTAAAGCCAGATGCACAAGGTGGCACACATGTCTGGAGTTCATTTGCAGTGGCTAGAGGCCCTGTTCCCCTTTTTATTCTCTCTCTCTCTCTCCCTCTCCCTCCCTCTCTCTCTCTCTCTGGGTGTGTGTCTGTGTGTGTCTCTCAAATAAATAAATATAATATTTTATACATATACACACATTCTCTTGCCATTGTACTAAGCAGTACAGTGTCACAGCTATTTGCCTGACATTTACACTGTATCTGGAATCATCTAGAGATGACTTAACAGTACATGGAGGATTGTGAAGACTCTATGCCAACACCATACATGAACGTTGGTGTCCTGGGTTCCTGAAATGCCCTGCAGTCAAATCTTTCTGTGATTCTGACACAGGGCCCCCCTCTGCATCCTCTTGAGACAACAGCCTCTCATGGGGGGAGGCAGTGTGGATGGTGCTTCCTGTCAGGGGGTTTGTCCCACAGTGAGCATCAGGCTCTGCTAGCCCTGTACTCCAGCTTGCCCACCTCAGCTGATGCAGACCAGAGGTCCCTGAGAGCCAGAGTTCTGAGCGCTGGATGCTAGCAAGCCCCTGGATCCATGTGGATTCTGACCCTAGTCTCCAAAGAAATTCCTCCCGCCATGCTCAGCTTTGAGAAGTCCCCAAATATTGTAAGATGACTCATTTGAAGTATGACACAAAACCAGCTGCAAATAAGTTGAATGTTGCTGGTTTGGGGTGTTAGTGGCATTTATGAATATTGTAGGAAAACATTTACTCATGGAAGCTCCACACAGAGAAGAAAATCACTCCCTTTGGTACACGCACTGCTGAACTTACCTCTGCCTGCGCTCTAGTCGCCTAATCATAGAAGCGCCTTGAAGACACACTGAAGCTGATGAGTGCGAGAGTGACTTCAGCTTAAATAGAAAAGACAATAGTTTCTGTTGGTTTGTTTTTGGTGGTGGTGGTGTTTTTGTTTTTGAGCCAAGTTCTCATGTAACCCAGGCTGGGCTCAAACTGACTATGTAGCCAAGTCTGGCTTTGGGGGTCCTCATCTTTCTGCCTCTATCGCCCAAGAGTTGCTTGGAATTTCATTCATGTGGCACAACACCTGGCTCTTAGATGTTTGTATCTATGAAAGGTCAGACCTTCAATAAATGGTGGTTTTCTTCCTTTTGCCTGAAATGTTGATGTGTATTTGTTTTTGCAATCTTTGTGGACTTACTTGGCTTGTGCATGTGTGTGAATACACACATGTGCAGGTGCACATAAATGTGTGTATGCATATGTGTGGAGGGAGGGAGCAGTGTCAGGTGTCTTCCTCAGTCACTTTGCACCTTCTTTACCAAGACAGGGTCTGTCACTGAGCCTCTACAGGCTGATTGGATAGACCACAAAGCCAGCAAGTTAAAGGGGTCTTCCTGTCTCCATCTCCCCTGTGATGGGATTACAGGAGCACACTCCACCAGGTACTCATGATGGGATTACAGGCGCACACTCCACCAGGTACTCATGATGGGATTACAGGAGCACACTCCACCAGGTACTCATGATGGGATTACAGGAGCACACTCCACCAGGTACTCATGATGGGATTACAGGAGCACACTCCACCAGGTACTCATGATGGGATTACAGGCGCACACTCCGCCAGGTACTCATGATGGGATTACAGGAGCACACTCCGCCAGGTACTCATGATGGATTACAGGCGCACACTCCGCCAGGTACTCATGATGGGATTACAGGCACACACTCCGCCAGGTACTCATGATGGGATTACAGGCGCACACACTCCACCAGGTACTCATGATGGGATTACAGGCCCACACTCCACCAGGTACTCATGATGGATTACAGGCCCACACTCCACCAGGTACTCATGATTGGATTACAGGAGCACACTCCACCAGGTACACATGATGGGATTACAGGCACACACTCCACCAGGTACTCATGATGGATTACAGGTGCACATTCCACCAGGTCCTCATGATGGGATTACAGGTGCACACTCCATCTGGTACTCATGATGATATTATAGGAGCACACTCCACCAAGTACTCATGATGGATTACAGGAGCACACTCCACCAGGTACTCATGATGGGATTACAGGAGCACACTCCACCACGTACTCATGATGGATTACAGGTGCACACTCCACCTGGTACTCATGATGATATTGCAGGAGCACACTCCACCAGGTACTCATGATGGATTACAGGTGCACACTCCACCTGGTACTCATGATGGGATTACAGGAGCACACTCCACCAGGTACTCATGATGGATTACAGGTGCACACTCCACCAGGTCCTCATGATGGGATTACAGGTCCACACTCCACCAGGTACTCATGATGGGATTACAGGTGCACACTCCACCAGGTACTCATGATGGGATTACAGGCACACACTCCACCAGGTGCTCATGATGGGATTACAGGCCCACACTCCACCAGGTACTCATGATGGATTACAGGTGCACACTCCACCAAGTACTCATGATGGATTACAGGCACACACTCTGCCAGGTACTTATGATGGATTACAGGAGCACACTCCACCAGGCACTCATGATGGGATTACAGGTCCACACTCCACCAGGTACTCATGATGGGATTACAGGTCCACACTCCACCAGGTACTCATGATGGGATTACAGGCACACACTCCACCAGGTACTCATGATGGGATTACAGGGGTACTTATGGATTACAGGCACACACTCCACCAGGTACTCATGATGGGATTACAGGCACACACTCCACCAGGTACTCATGATGGGATTACAGGCACACACTCCACCAGGTACTCATGATGGGATTACAGGCACACACTCCACCAGGTACTCATGATGGATTACAGGCACACACTCCACCAGGTACTCATGATGGGATTACAGGTCCACACTCCACCAGGTACTCATGATGGGATTACAGGCGCACACTCCACCAGGTACTCATGATGGGATTACAGGTCTACACTCCACCAGGTACTCATGATGGATTACAGGCGCACACTCCACCAGGTACTCATGATGGATTACAGGCGCACACTCTACCTGGTACTCATGATGAGATTACAGGCACACACCCCACCAGGTACTCATGTTGGATTACAGGTGCACATTCCACCAGGTACTCATGATGGATTACAGGTGCACACTCCACCAGGTACTCATGATGATATTACAGGTGCACACTCCACCAGGTACTCATGATGGATTACAGGCCCACACTCCACCAGGTAGTCATGATGGATTATAGGTGCACAGTCCACCAGGTACTCATGTTGGATTACTGGTGCACACTCTACCGGGTACTCATGATGGGATTACAGGTGCACACTCCACCTGGTACTCATGATGGATTACAGGCACATACTCCACCAGGTACTCATGATGGGATTACAGGTGCACACTCCACTAGGTACTCATGATGGGATTACAGGCACACTCCACCCGGTACTCATGATGGGATTACAGGTGTTTGCTCCACCAAGTACTCATGATGGGATTACAGGAGCACACTCCACCAGGTACTCATGATGAGATTACAGGCACACACTCCACCAGGTACTCATGATGGATTACAGGCGTACACTCCACCAGGTACTCATGATGGATTACAGGCGCACACTCCACCAGGTACTCATTATGGGATTATAGGCGCACACTCCACCAGGCACTCATGATGGATTACAGGCACACACTCCACCAGGTACTCATGATGGGATTACAGGAGCACACTCCACCAGGTACTCATGATGGGTTTACAGGATCACACTCTACCAGGTACTCATGATGGATTATAGGCGCACACTCCACCAGGTACTCATGATGGATTACAGGTGCGCACTCCACCAGGTACTCATGATGGATTACAGGCACACACTCCACTAGGTACTCATGATGGGATTACTGGCACACACTCCTCCTGGTAGTCATTATGGGATTACAGGAGCACACTCCTCCAGGTACTCATAATTCCCATTACAGGAGCACACTCCTCCAGGTACTCCTGATGAGATTACAGGTGCATACTCCACCAGTGTGCTTGCATAGCAAGTTCTTTACCCACTGAGCCACCTCCCCAACCCCAATATTGAGAACATTGAAATTTGCATTAACCTTATCCTTGTTGCCTCTGCTTCTTGGTGATATCGGCACCAGCTCATTATTCACCTCCTTCTCATTTGTGTTCATTGCCTAACCTGTGTCAGACCTTGAGAGAAGCTTCCATTCCCAATCACGGGCAGGTGCCAGCAAGTGGCAGCAGTTAACATTCATCCTTCAGCCCCTGCGTTGAAAAGCTGCCTGGCCACAGGTATCACCTGATCCATAACTTGGCCTGCCTCTGAATCCAGTGGTGTCTGGTGTTTCCAAAACAACCCAAACTGTGAGGACAAAGAAGATGAGATCCCAGGAAGCTTCCAGAGACCCAGCAGAGTTCTGGGAAGGCCCATGTCTTCTTCACTGTCAACTTGGCGTGTGTGCAGTCACCTAGGAGACTGCGGCACACTTCCAGGCACATCCCTGAGAGCCTCTCAGTGAGGATCTGGGGGGTTGTAGAACACAAGGAGAAAGGAGAAAGCCAGCTGCCCACCCCTGCTGCCAGGCCTTCTGGTCTGTGAGAAGGGAGGAGCCCCAGCTGCACACTCCCAGTACCACAGAACATCCTCTGCCACCATGCCTCCCCCAACTCATCATGCCTGCTTCCCCTCAACCCACAGCCAAAATAAATTCTTCCTCCCTCACATTACTTCTGGCCAGGTTTTTGGTCACAGCAATGAGAGAAATAATGAATACCACCGGGTTAGTTGGGTGTCCTGTGAGGTTTCACTTGGCACATGAGAGGGCTGCATGTGTGCCTGGAGGCTGGTTGGGGAAGGCCCACTCCCCAGCTCTCTCAGGCTGTGGGAAGAATTCTGACACTCAGGGTTGGTAGGGGTGAAGGCTTTGCTATCCTTTTTTGTTGTTTATTAATTGTTTTGAGACAGGCTCACATGTAGCCCAGGCTGGCCTCAAACTCACTCTGTAGCCCAAAGTAACCTTAAACTCCTGATCCTCCTACTTCTACCATGCCTAGTTTATGCAGCGGTAGGGACTGAAACCAGGACTTCCTGTGTGCTAGGCAAGCACCGTGCCTAATGAGCTACCTTCCCAGCCAGGCTTGGATATCTTGCTGTCTGCAGGCTAGAGGCCCCAACTTAGTAGCCTGAAGCTAACCCCTATCCCCATGCCTTGCCAGGAGTGTTCCCCAAGGTGGCTGCTGATTTTGTCAGTCCATTAGGAGACGCAGACTCCAGCAAACCTCTAGCCTGTGGGAAACAAACATGTCAACATGCACGTGACATCACATACATCCTGGATGGCCCTTTGCTGTGTGCCACAGGTTATAAGGGGTCCCCAACACATGAGAGAGGGAGGGGACATCTCAAGGGTCCGATGTCCAGGATGAGATCAGGTGCCTTAGCAACTCGTCTCTCTGCCTCGAGGACCATCAGCATACCGTAATCCTACATGGGGTCAGACAGTGCTTAATACAAAGTCCCACGTGGCGAAGAGAAGCTGGGGACCAGGTAGGGAAGGCCAAGCTGAGGCTTTTTCAGCAATGCCAGTGAGATCTTCTGATTAGCTTTCTTGGAAGCTTTTGCTTATTCCAAAATTGTTTTGTTGGGAGGCATAGAATCTTCTAGAGCATGCTGTATCTTTCTGCCACTTCCACTAAGTCAGAAGTCTTGCCTTGGAGAGTGGAGGGCTTTCTAGGTTCAAGGTCTTCTAAAATGGAGGATGTGAGGGCAGCCGGGGCTCACTTTGATGTCTCCTGCCATCTCCTCACTGCCTGGCTTCTATGAAGCCGTCTGTCTCTCATGATGCCTCTCATGGTGGCGTGGTGGCTCTCCCTCTGATGGACATGACACAACTGTTTTCTAAACCAGTTATGGGCAAAGATTTCCTTATGATATTTAAGTGGAATTTTTTTATATTTTATTTTTATTTATTTATTTAAGAGAGGGAAAGAGGGAGAGCGAGAGCGAGAGAGAGAATGGGTGTGCCAGGGCTTCCAGCCACTGCAAATGAACTCCAGATGCTTGCGCCACTTCAAGCCTCATGGCTTACGTGGGTCGTGGGGAATCAAACCGAGGTCCTTTGGCTTTGTAGGCATGCACCTTAACTGCTAAGCCATCTCTCCAGCCCTAAATGGAATTTTTATATAAACAAATTCACAATATATGGAATTCCAAAAACACTGTGTATTAGGTACTTTTCTTGTCACTATGACCAAATACCTGACAAGCAGCTTGAGGGAGGCAGGGCTATTTGGATTCATGGTTTCATGGTAAGGACAGTATGACATTTGGGTCTCCACCTATGGTGGCAGGAGCTTGTGGTGTGGCCTGTTACAACTTAGTAGACCCAGAAGCAGAGAGGAAGATATTGGGTGGGAGCGGGGCTGAGCTATAACCCCTAAGATCTTTCTTCAGTGACCCACTTCCTCCAGCAAAACCCTACCTTCTAAAGGCTCCACAACCTCCCGAAACAAGTGCATGAGTCGATGTGTGATACTTTATACTCAAACCACAACCCACATCGGCATGTCTGGCCCCATCTCGGCTCCTCTGCAGGCATTTTGGACAAAGAGACCAATTACAGAAGCGGAGAGGGCAGCTGACATTGCCCAGAGATTGGCCGCAGCAGGGAGCCCCCCACAGCCCTTGGAATGATCAGAAAAAATCAACTGGCACAGCCTAGAGTGGAGCAGTGACCCTTAGCATTCCTCAGTGGCCACCCCTTCCAAAGGACACTGACACCACCCTGCCTTGCACAGTGTCTTCAGCCAGCAGAGCCCAACATGCCCAGGAGGGGCATCTGGGAATTGTGGCATGTCTGAGAGAACAGAGGACAGGATGAGGGTAGCACACCATCACCCTGCTGACCAGGAGGGCATCAGGACAGAGCAGGGTTGTCCCTGCTCCATGGCTACCAGAAGGAATGCCCATATCGATGGAGTTCTGCAGGGTTGCTGTGAGCACTTGCCATGCCCACAGTGCCCGAGTGCATCTGTGGAGACCTGCTGGTATTAGTGCCTTTAAGGAATTTGAAGAGGCCCTTTCAAAAGCTCCTGATAACCCCAGGCACCCTTGTCTCTGAATATTCAAGGTGCTGGCATTTTCATGTGCATCCCGTCCATATGCCAAACACTGGTGCTGTGTGTGAGAAGCATGTAGGGCCAAAGGGTAGATCCTGCTGAAAGGTCCTTCACTGCCCTAGAGTCCAGGGGGACCTTTGGAAGATGCGAGGAGCTGGGTCACTACCTGGAAATGGTCCCGCATCCCCGCTTCACCTAGCAGGATGGCCATACCTGCCCACTACTGGAATAACCACTGCACCCACAAACCTCCAGTCCACTCACTGAGGACAAAGCCACCAAGAGAGCTAGATACTTACGCAGAGTGAACTCTGAGCGCAGCCTCCTGCAACCATATCCAGGGAGAACACGGCTTCTGTAGGAAGGAAGATTTAGACACCGTAAGAGACACTTGACCCTAATCCCCACTCTGCCCTATGGAAGTCTGCCTGTCCCCTTGCCTGCAGACACCTGCATGTCTCCTTCATGAGTCATTTCTTCAACCTAGTGGACGGGGTGCATTGGGAGCTGCCCGATGGGTAGGTGCTGGTGGGGAGTAACAGAGTGCATGCCCCACCACTGTTCACAGTCATGGAGAAACTCCTCTCCACACCCACTCCTACTCACGCTACATTCACACCATAGGTGCCCACGAAGAAACATGGAGAAGGGCTGTCAGATGACGCCAGGAAGAAAGAGCAGGGCAAGCCAGGAAGACCTTTGTCAGTAGAGAGGGACCCAGCCATCCTAGGGTGCTGATGAGGAATAGAGGCGGCCCAAAGGAGATGGCCCAACTGCCAGGCTGCACCAAAGCCTGGGCTGGGGCCACAGGGGATTAAGGATGGGTTCAGAGGCTCCAGGAGGAAAGAAAACTTTGATATGCACATCTTTCCTCCAAAGAAGAATTCCAAACCCCCAACCTCTGTGTCTGTGTCTGTCTCTGCCGTGTGTGTGTGTGTGTGTGTGTGTGTGTGTGTGTGTACAGGTGTGTTATATGCACATATGAGTATGTACATGAGTGTATAGAGGTATGTGTGCTTCACAGGAGTGCTACATGAGAGTGTGTGCACTCACCTCAATGGCACACGCTCTCAGGCCTGCCCATGTCTAAATGATTAGAGATGTTGGCTGTTGTCACCTTCTAGAGAAGCTACCCTCCCGGGAGCTCTCAGAGTCCACCTGCACCGTGGGTGTGATGGATGGGTGGAACTCAGCTGTGCTGTTCCCAGCATGCCTTCGCCAGCTCAGCAAGCCCGCTGTGCCTTCTGCACACCCTCGCTGGTCAGCCTTGAGTCCCAGGGATCTGGCCCTTTCCTCATCGCTCCTTTTTCCTTGGTGGGAGAATCACAGAGCCAAGGGCTCCAGTAATGTTGTCATGTGACAAGTGGGCATCAGATTGGGGAGGAAAACTCAGGTGGCCAACTGCAAAACACCATGCCTGTACTTTCCTGTATAGGGGTCGGGGAAAGAGAGCAAAAGAGGGAGAGAGAGAGAAACAGACCCTGCAACATGTTCACCTTTGTGATAAATAACCCTATACCAGCAGTGACAGTGGCACTTGGCACAGTGAGCTACAGCTTGTTCAGCCTGTTGGGGCTCTGGGTGGGTATTGACATGTGTGTCCCCAAGGCTTCAGCAGTGTCTCTGTGTACTGTAGCTAATGCTATGTGGAGCTGGTCCCAGCACTCTAAGTCCTTTGTCCCAGAAATAAGACAGGTTCTCATTCACCCACCTGTTCCAGATGAGGACTCTAAGTCTCAGAGGGACTGAGACGCTTGTCCCAGGTTTCCAGCCAGGAGTGGATCGGCCTTTCATCTCCAACACTCCCTGGTTACCCCTCCTGGCCTCACTTAGAGATGTCAGAGGACATGGAGGAAGGTGGAGCATCTTTACACATGTGGACCTGAGCCCCTTACCTTCCTGGTGAGAGAGGGCGTCTCCAAGGACACAAGTCTTTAAGATGCGCACTAGAAGGACAGGAGGATCACGTGCACCCACTGCGCGGGGCGGGCGCTGCAGAGCTCCCGTGGAAACCCTCGCTATTTTTACTCCTGTCTCTCCGGCTTCTGCCTCCCACTGAAATCTCAGTGAGCAGCGACAGCAGCAGCCCCCTGGGTCCCTCGCATGCCAGGCACAGGCTATTTTTGTGACCCTCCAATTTGTCCATAGATCATGTCAGACCACAGTGGGAAGAAAGGGGTGCTGAGAAGCAGGAGCTCACGAGGAGGCGGGTCTGTGCCCTCCATTAAACGACAAGAAACGGAATCAGGGGATAGCTCAAGATGGACCAGGCCTCCCACTAGGAGGTCAGCCATCACCATCTAATGCCTTCACAGCCAGCGTGGTAATGCAGAATGTCCAGCATCCCCATTTGTACACAAAGTAGTCACAGGGCTGGGTCCAGCCAACCTTCTGTGACTCTGTGTGGCTTTGGGCCAGTTGCTTAACTCTTCTGGGCCCAGTTTTCTCCTCTTTGGCTCTTTACAGAACATCGAGCCCCACATGGTTAGGTTCACATGAAGCAAGTTCCAGCTAGAGTTTCTGTGTGGTGTTATGACCTGAGCCTGAAGAGCGTGTGAGGCAGGACTTCAAGAGCACTTGATGTGTCATTGAGGACGTCTGTCAAAGGACAGTTAGTCTTTCCTGAGTGCCCACCATAGTCCAGGCATCTTTCAATGCACTTTGTACACCTCACACCCTTAACATCTCGTCTGATAGTTAATTCACCTTTATCTCCATTAGACAAGTAAAGAGGGTCAGAAATATGTCCAAGGTCATGGCTGTAGTGACAGACAAAGCTAGGATGTCACTTTGGGCTGGCCCCTCCCCCACTCTGCCTCTCCAGGGTCTGGAAGAACATTCATTAAATATCCTTTCCTGTCCCGTTCTAACCCACCTGCAGCTCTGAAAAGGAAGGTCTCCAGGATAAAGCCACAGAGGGAGCTCATGGCAACCATTTTTTTTTTTTTTCTCTTTTCTTAATTTTTTTTTTTTTTGTAATTTGAGACAAAGAAAGAGAGAAAATGGGCATGCCAGACCTTCTAGCCACTGCAAACAAACTCCAGACACATGTGCCACCTTGTGCATCTGGTTTATGTGGAACCTGGAGAATTGAACCTGGGTCCTTAGGCTTCACAGGCAAGCTCCTTAACTGCTAAGCCATCTCTCCAGCCCCATTTTTTTGTTTGTTTTTTTTTGTTTTTGCGAGGTAGGGTCTCACTCTGGTCCAGGCTGACCTGGAATTAACTATGTAGTCTCAGGGTGGCCTTGAACTCTCAGCGATCTTCCTACCTCTGCCTCCTGAGTGCTGGGATTAAAGGCGTGCACCACCATGCCTGGCTTCCAGCCCCATTTTTTAAAGGAAGCTGGTTGCCTTTCATCCCAGCACTCAGAAGGCAAAGGAAAGAGGTTTCTAAGTTTGGAGCCAACCTGAGCTACATTAGCCAGCCCCTGTCTCCAAAAAAAAAAAAAAAAATAGTAGTAGGATTTGTTTTTAAATAAGAGAAAAGACAGTAGATGAGAAAAAGGAGAGGTCCTCATGCTCTTCTATGCGATTTCCCACTCTGAGGATGAAGGGAGTGGGGAAGTGTGGTGAGAACACACTTCCTTAGGAGGGGAGACTGGTCCCAGCCCCCAGCCCTGTCTCTGAGCCTCAGCAGGGTGGACACCCACCAGGCTCCTACAAGCTGGAGCTGCGGTATGTCTGAACGCTCCTCATATCTCCACCGCACACTGGCTGCCCCACATCCCAAGCACCTGTGCCCCTGGCGGAGACCCACTCGGCTGAGATGCACGCTTTCCTTTGGATGTGGGCTCTTGTGGTGTGGCGTGGGGCTTCCCGGCCGCCGTCCGCCATGGAGAAAGCACGGGAGAAAATGCCGCGTGTTACAAAACGAGAAAGCAATTACTTGGGACAAGGACGGTGACGGCCTATAAGTGACACCTCTGCCCTGCGCTAATAGCGGGTTGAATCATTTTCCTTTCCCTGCTAATGGCATGCGTAATCGCACTGGCTTTTCAGGCGTCCTTCACCCGTACTTATTTAGACTAGTGACTGATGCGTTGCCATGGAAACCGGCACTAGGGAAAAAAAAAAAAAAAGAGTCCCTGGTACAGTGGGAAGTGGAAGGATGCGGCTCCAGTCTGCAGCTTACAACTTGTGTCAAAGAACGGAATTCTCAGCTGAGCCCGATATTCTGATCCCAAAAGTCAAATCTGTGAGCTTCCTCGTGGATTAAACTCTCCGAAGTCATCTTTCTTTTTTTTCTCCTTTTGATGTAGTCTATTTTTTCTTCTTTTCTCCCTCAATTCTGAGCGTGGAGGGTCGCAACTTTTTCCCCCACTGGATTAGCACACAGTAGTAGATGAGGCCAGCCCCAGGGACTCTGTCACCACATGGACCTGGAGGAGGAGCTGAGAGACCTCTCTGAGTGAGATGGTCACACCCAGGTTAAGAGCGATGGCTGAGAACTCGCGGTTCAAGAAGAAAGTTCATTTTGGAGGTACGGTACCACCTCCCCAGCCTCCTCGGGGCTGGCAGATTGAGTCTTTGTTCTCTGCAGGGATGGTAGTCGGTAGGTGTGGAACTCGGGCGGTGCTGCCTGTGCTGTATGAGACGGGTGGCTTGCACTTTGTGTGTCTTTGAGGCGGTGTGTTTCTGGTGCCTGGGTAGCTAGAAGCTGTCGTTTCCATAATGGCTTTCTCCTACTTCTGAATTCGAGGGAAACAAAGGTCACTGTCACATTAACCCAAGGATGCAGACAGGTCAGTAGCTGTGGGGAACCCCAGGGGTCCTGTTTGTAGCCTCAAGTGTCCCTCAGAGCTGTGGTGAGGTTTTAAGCCAAATTCCCAAACGGCTATTCCTAGTAAGCGCCGTGGTGAGGGGGCTGGCTGCATTGAGGTGTGGGGGACCCAAGACATCTGTGGCTAGAGATTCCTGCAAAGTGCATGAAAAGTACCCCCAACCTAGAGTAGGTGGCGTGCTTCTAACTGTGCAGGCGGCCCTTCCTCAGGGAAACCATGGCCACTTTGATTTCTGTTGCTGTTCTTTAGTAGGGTAGACTGTGTGTTCCTCTAGTGGTGTGACAATGGAGAAGAACACACCAGATAGGCTGTCAGCTCCCCTTGCCTGCTACCATAGCTGGCGAGGAACAGGGAGATGCTGGCCCGCAAGGGGTCAGGAGGGTAGAGCTCTGGGACCTGACCAAACAGGTTCCCTTCAGATGTCACTTAGCACCTCAGATGCTAAGAAAAATGTAAACCATGAGTTGCCAAGACTCTGGTGACCCAAGCCCCAGACCCCACCTCATGGCAGCCCTGGATGCTGCCGGTCACTTGTGAGACTTTTGGCCAATGCCTGGCCTCTGAGCAAGGACTGTACTGTGTTAGTGGGAGCAAGAGATTGAGAGCCCAGGGGGTCTAATGCCACCTGCTAAAGTGACAGCCAGGACTGGTCTGCGTGTTCTTGGTTTCCAGCGATGGGACCTGCCTAAGCAGCACTGGAAACCCACCCGATGAAAGGGTTATCCCACTGCTCCTCAGCTGCCGTTGGCCTGCAGTCCCAGCGGCTGACACCCCAGCCTGCCGAGTGCATGAGAAGTCACCTCCTCCCACAGAAGCAGGTGACTTCCTCCTGCTCAACAGGTCTCCACCCCCCCCACCCCGCCCCACGCAGTGTCCTAGTTCCCAAGCCTCAGCTGCCAGTGTCCTTAAAAAAGATTAAAAAGCTAAAAAGGATCCTCCCGCCTCCAGTCAAATCCCAGATTTATAACCAGGCTCTGCTCCTGGAACCTGCACACTCTTGGGCCTCTCACTTCACCTCCGGGTACCTCCATGGGGCCATGAATCCATGTTGGAAGGAGTGGGGGGAGGGGCGCTTGCTCACATGCCAGGCCAGTCCCCAAAGGGTAGCGCTAATGAGCATAGGTTTTATTCGAGGCATTGCGATTGGCCAGGGTGGAGGCTTGTTGTAAAGTAGGACCCGAGATCCGGTTTTGGAAGGGCAGACATTAGGTGGAGGGAGGCTGCTGCGTGCTGGGGGTGTGAGATGGGACGCGGTCCAGATAACCTGCACAACAGTGTGATGGGCAGGAGAGCGGGGAAAGCCCTGCTGCCTTGAGAGCAAAAACTGGGTTGATTCAAGGACAGAAGAGCCTATGGGAACACCCCTCCTTTCCCATTGTTACTCCAGCCCTGGGATGCTGGGGCCAGAGGCATAGAAGCTTCCCCCAGCCACCCCATATCACCATGTGTTCCCTGATAGAGGACTATTCTGGAGCCTGGGAGGCTGCCTTGGCAGGGAACTCCCAGCAGAGCTAATCAGTAGCATATGCAAATCAGGAGGCAATCCATCCATTTACTGTCATTTTCATTTAAACTGCTGGCTTGGCTTGTGCGTTGGGTATAGTGGTTTCCACGAAGGCGCTCAGGCTGAGCTGGTTTTTTTGTTTATTTGTTTGCTTTGTTTTTTGGGGTTTTTTTTTTTGTGTGTGTGTGTTTTCTTTTTTTACACTCTAATTACTATAGAGTAGACATCAACTCCATGGCAGCCAAAAGCTCTATTCATTCGTCCAACCAGTTGGGGAGGGTGGTCATTGGGGAAACATCTCCAGAAGGGTGCACAGCTTCACCGCCATCCTCACGGATGTCCTCAGCTCCCCCTGGCCAGGGAGCAGCAAGGAGCACAGAGTTAAGAAGACAAAACCCCACGCAGCCACCTCACCATGAAAGCCAGATGCCTCTACAGAGAGGCATCCCTTCAGCTCACAAAAGGGACAAAGCTCAGTGGATGAGCGCTTGCCTAGCAAGCACAAGGCCCTGGGTTCGGTCCTCAGCACCTGGTGGGGGAGGGGAGGAAGGAACAAAGGACTCAGGGAGGAGAACAGCCTTGAAGAGTAGGTTCAGCTCTTCTCAAATGAAGGAAGTATAAGCATCTTTATGGGTCCCTCACCCCAAAGGCTATGACTCCATTTTCCCCCCGCCTCATTCTTTGGTAATTCTCCAATAGAGCAGCTTTAGAAGTATTGCTTGCAAGGAATTGCTTGCTGCTCAGTTCTGTCCTGTACAAACCCTGTAGGCATCTCAGGGTGACCTTAACTCACAGAGTCACGCTGACCTGGGCTTGACCAGATCTGACACTCATGAGATAGATGTACGGCCTTGGAAGTGATAGAGTCCTGCCTGGCCAGTCTCCTGAGTCACTGCCTGAATTCACCAGAAAAGTAATGGGAGGAAGCCAACCGCCAGCGCCTCAGTAGTTATAATGGCAGTGGCTGTCCTCTGGGTGTTGGTGGCTGAACAAAACAAGGCATGACTGTGCTTGGGAACCACTACTAGTACTCATGGGACTTCAGTCTTCCTCCCACGAGATCCAAGGGTCAGGGTCATAGATGGGTGGAGACAGAGGCCCATAAGGGAACCTGGGACTCTGATACTGTCTTGTCCTCCCACTCTCCTTGTCCTTAGCACACCTAGGCTGTACCACAGCTGCTGAATCTTATCCTCGCCCCAGACAGGGAAAGATAGGTGCCAAATATCTATTGGATCCTAGGAGGCATGGTGTGGGGAAGGAAAGCCCCGCCCAGCAGACCCTGCTCTCATCCCATTGGCCAGGAACTCAGGCACACTTGGGTAAGGCTGGGAGCATGAGGAAGTAGCTGCTGACTGTGTCCCTATAGAACTGGGAAGGGAAGAAAGCCCTTGGCATGGGCCAAGGCAGGAATTCTGATTCCACATGGAAGCAGTGCAGGGCAGTGGTCATTAGTTGCTTGGCTCAGACCAGGGCTCCTTCAGTGGTACAGTGAAGAATGGTGTTCACACTTGTCTAGTCAGGTCTTGGGGTATGAGAAGATGCGTGTGAGAAGACGCGTGTGTGTTGTACATTTAGAACAGCATGTGACTCATGGTAAGGGATAACAGGTGATGTGTATCTGGGGATCAACGAGGTGAAACCACTTTATAGCGCTTCACATCGGTCCCTCTCTCCCTGTCCTCTTCTCCTTGAACCCTTCTTTGGGAGCGTTAGTTCACTCTATTGCTGCCACAAGGAAAAAAAGGTTCTTCTGGAAGTCCAAAGGCATCATGGCTGTGGGAGCCATCATATTGTGAGGCAGGGAGCCCCCTCGGGGTTTCACTCAGGCTTACAACTGTGTGCCAGACAGCCACCTTCATCCCTCCTGAAGCAAGGACTCCCCTGACCATCTCCACCTGCCTTAGTCTCAACCCAGCCTATGTGAACCACTAACCCTGTTGCATGTAAACTGTAGGAAGACATACTCCATCTCCATTGTAGACAGAGCTGACCCCCTTCCTCCCTGTGGACCCTCCAGCAACATGTGACTGTCTGCTGAACATCCAGCTGGCCCTTGACCCTTCACTGGAGGTTTGAACCCATCCTTCCCGGGCTCAGTACTTCTGTGTGGCCTCTCTGACCCATGCACAAACCTCACCACCTCGAGGGTCCTTGTCTAGGTGGGACACAGCTGCACCTGGTAAGAATGCTATTGTATAAAGCAACAGCTGCCTGACGCTAACACAACTCCTGTTCCTTGAGATGTTTTCAGTCATGTTTGCACAATGGCCAACAGTTTCCTGGGAGAACAGGGAAGAAAGCTATCTCGCCGGGAGTGGCCAGCTCACTGAAGTAGCTTGTGTCTATGGGGAGTGGAAGGCAACTGGCATGCTGGCCCCTTCTTTCTCTTCCTCTGGTTCTACTTTCTGTGTGTGGGTGTGTGCGTACATGTGCGCATGTGCATGCACGCGTGTTTATGTGTGTGAGCATGTGAGTGGAGGCTAGACGGACTGACCAGCAAGCCCGAGAGTTCCTCCTGTCTCCACCTCTCTAGTGCTGGGATTACAAGTTGTAGCAGACAGCTTCAGGTTCGCTGAGATGAACTTCCAGACCAGGCACAGTTATGGAGGAAGGGATATTATTTATTGAAGCTTACAGATCCAGGGGAAGTTCCATAATGGCAGAAGAAGCGACCTGCTCTCACAGGGCCAAGCAGAGAGAGCAAAGCCAAGCCGCCAGCTACACAGCACACAGAGCAAAACTACAGCCAAAAGGTCACACAGCACACTTCAGGAACTCCTGCTAGGCACATTTGCATATCTTTACAATGGAATCTCAAACCCACACCTTAAGACCAGCCCCCCAGTGACATTGCCTCTAGGAAGGTGATTGCAGATGCAAACTATAACTAATAAAACACTGAATATATTGGGGGACATATATTCAAACTACCACACAAGTGTACCATCAGCACGTCCAGACAACCTCCATGCACATACACAGTGTACCCTGATCATAACCCTCTCCCTGCCCTTCTTTACCCCACCCCTTCCCTATATTAGTGTACACAGGAGTGTTTGGGACCTATTGCTACATGCCTGGTGGCACCATATCCCACCATGGAGGCAAATTTGCCTACTGGGGATCACCATGATGTAGGGAGGCGAGTGTTAAGCCCCAGTGTTGACTGCCAACCTCCAGGCCTGGACTGGCAGCACTGAGCAAGTTATGTTAGCTGAAGAAGTCATCCTATGGGGCTGCTGGGACCACAGTAGACTCCTCAGTCCATCAGAGATACTATGCTGGGTCCCTATCATGTGAGGAAGGGCACCGAGCCTAGGCTCTGCTCTTACTGTAGTGACAGAGGCAGAATCTAGTTGGGTTTGGTTTTTGTTTTTGAGACAGGGTCTCATGTAGCTGAGGCTGGCATCAAATTCACCATGGAGGGCTGGAGAGATGGCTTAGTGGTTAAGGTGCATGCCTGCAAAGCCTAAGGACTCTGGTTCAATTCTCCAGGTCCCACGTAAGCCAGATGCACGTGGTGGCACATGCATCTGGAGTTCTTTTGCAGTGGCTACAGGCCCTGGCTCGCCCATTCTCACTCTCTCCCCCTCTCTCTGTCTCAAATAAATAAATAAATAAATTAAATAAATAAATAAAATCTTTTAAAAAATTCATCATGTAGCCAAGGCTAGCCTTGAACGTCTGATCCTCCTGCCTCCATCTCCCACATGCTGTAATCACAGGCACGCATCACCACACCTGACCAAAGATAGAATCTGAATCAAAATTCCATCTTCATGGGCTGGAGAGATGGCTTGGCAATTAAGGCTCCTGCCTGCCAAGCCTAAGAATGCCGGTTCCAATCTCCAGGTCCCATGTTTAGCCAGACACAAAAAGTGGTGCAAGGGTGCAATGCTGCACTTGCCCACAAGGGGGCGCACACGTCTGGAGTTCGTTCACAGTGGCTGAGAGGCTGCTGGCATGCCCGTTCTCTTTCTCTATCTATCTCTCCCTCTCTCTCTCTCTCTCTCTCCCTGTAGCTCTCACAAATAAAAAGAAATAAAAGAAAAAGAAAAAAAAAAAACTTAAACAAAATCCCATCTTCATTTCCCAAACAGCACTGCTCTGTGGCATGTGCGTCTGACCTACAGGCAGAGTTCTGAGTTCCAGAATGCTGAAGCGTAAGGTGCTAAATCCCAGAGTACTGAGTCCCACAGCTCTTTTTCAAATTATTATTAATCTACTTATGTTTGTGTGGATGTGTATAGTGTGTGTGTGTGTGTGTGTGTGTGTGTGTGTAGATAACCTCGTGTGTTTTTCTACCTTGTCTACCCGTTTTTCTTCTGTATTCTTTCTTTATTTATTTCCAAGCAGAAAGAGACATAGAAAAGGGAAGAAAGACAGAGAGAGAGAATTGGTGCACTAGGGCAAACGAACTCTAGATGCATGTGCCACATTGTGCATCAGGGTTTATGTGGGTACTGGGGAATTGAACCAGGAATTGCAGGGAAGCATCTTAACCGCTGAGCCATCTCTCCAGCCCATTCTATCTTCTTTTTGAGGCAGGATCTTTCTTCTTGTTCTTCTACTACATGTGCACCAGTCTGCCTAACCCATGCACTTCAGATTGTCCTGGATCCATCTTTTGTTGACCATTTCCCCAGTCCCTGAGTTGCAGAGGTCTGAGTCCGGAGTGCTGAGTTTCATATGTGATGAGGATTTGAACAAGTTTCTAAGCAAGTCTTGTCTGCCCATATATCCCTGCATGGATAATCTCTGCCGTGGCTATGATGGGCAGGGAAGTGGTCCTCGAGCAGTCACATCCTGGTCCCCAAAAGCTGTGGACATGCCACCCGAGGCTTCCTCTGGTTTTTTGAGGTAGGATTTCACTCTAGCCCAGGCTGACCTGGAATTCACTTTGTAGTCTCAGGCTGGCCTCGAACTCACAGCAATCCTCCTATCTCTGCTACCCCTGGCTTCTGAGTGCTGGGATTAAAGGTGTGCACCACCACGCCTGGCAACATGCCATCCTAAATGGCCAAGGAGAATGAAGGTTACAAATGTAATCAGGACCACCATCAGCTGAGCTTAAAGTGGGCTCAGTAAAATGCCAAGGTCCTTAAAAATGGAAGAGGGAAGCACAGAGTTCCTAGTCATGGTAATGGGAGAGAAGAGACCAGACACACCCTAGTCAGCCCTGGAGCTGGAGGAAAGGTTGGGAACCAAGGAAGGCAGGATCCTGTAGAAGCAGAAGAAGGGAGGAAGTGGCTCCTTCTGCTCCAGCCTTCCGAAAGGTACCACAGGCTTTGCATTTTCTCCTCTTCCCCTGCTAGGTCAGCCCTGGGCACCACAGGGGCTCAGTAAATGGCCTGCTGCTGGTCTGGGGAAGAAACGCACCAAGTGGGTTTCCTATGTTTGCATGATACATGCTTCTTTTCAAATCAGAGTTCTGCCCCCGTGCTTGAGTGAGTCCAGAAGCTGAGGTCCTTGGCCTTCTCCCCTTCCTTGCCTGTCAGTTTATCCATCAGCTGGCCAGAGCAGAGAATGTAGCTTGTGAATGTAGCCCTTGGCCTGGAAGATGGGGTTCTGACTTCCATCTGGGGAACCCCTCCAGCTGGGGACCCCTAGTGGCTGGCCTAGCAGGAAGCAGTGGTGAACCTTTGCCGGCGTTATACACCTGTACCCAGCCGGCATCTCTCCGATGAAGTGACCTCCCCAGAACCCCAATCTTCCAGTGCCCTGGTCTTGGACTTCCTAACCTGTAGAATGACAAGAAAAATCAATTTCTGGGTTTTTTTTTTTTTTTGTAGAGAGTCAAAGAGAGAGAGAGAGAGAGAGAATGGGCATGCCAGCAGCCTCTCAGCCGCTGTGAATAAACTCCAGATACGTACACCCATTTGTGAGCAAGTGCAGCATTGTGCCCTTGTGTCACTGCATCTGGCTAAATGTGGGACCTGGAGAATTGAGCGGGCGTTCTTAGGCTTAGGAGGCAGGAGCCTTAACCACTAAGCCATCTCTCCAGCCCCCAGTTTCTGGTTTTTATACATTTCTAGCGTACTGGGACACCCCACCCCACCTGGCTGCTCGTTGGATCTCTCCTGTTCCTTTCCATGGCGGGGGTTGCCAGGTAGGAGGGGCACAGTCCTCATATAACTCATATTTCAAAAGCCATGGGCCTGCATTGCTCTCCTTTGTCACTAGACCTCCATCTAGGAAGCCAGTGGTTCCTCTCTTAGAAACCATGGGGCGGGGGCCCTGTGTACCAGCGGGGCTACTAGGTACAAGAGCCGTGACAGGTGGTGTCCTGCTCTGACAGCCACTGCGGGAACAAGCAAATAGAGATGATAGTCACCTCAGAAGGGCACAGGTCTGGAGGGGGCTCATCTCTACTCAGAAAGTGGCCTCCCTGCTGCCCCTCCTGTCCTGACTCTGAGTTACCACCAGCACCTTCCTCTGATGCTCTACGGCAACAGCTTTCACAACCCAGGCCCCCAGGCCTCTCCATCCTGGAGCATACCCAGCTCCAATGGCTTCCTTCTGGGTCCTTAGATCCGCCATCCCAGTGACATCCCCAGGTTCCCACAGGGCCCCTTCCTCCCTTTCTGGCTTCTGTGTTCAGCATGTACAATGACTCTTCCCCCAGCCCCAAGTCCCCTGGTGTGCAATGACAATCCCCCCCCCAGCAGCTACTGCCAATACCTCAGTCTGTCAACTCAGGGCTGACAACCCCCCCCACACACACACACACTTCGTGGCTGTCTGCTTTCATACTCGCCTCTGTGGAGTGGAGCTGTAGCAGCTCCCAATGGCCTTCGGCTTACATCCTGATGAACTGTTCATAGTCACACAGAGGCACTCGGTATATGTGATGTATCGAGCGCACCTGCCTTGCGCATACTTGGAATCTAAACTCATGCTCGACCACAGTGAACAAGGTCATCTAGTGCACAGCCAATGGCGATAAGAGCTGTCACATGCCGTGTATTGAGAACTTTACAGGGGCGGAAGAAATGGCTCACTGGGCAAAGTGTTGGCCACACAAGCATGAGGACCTGTGGTGGCACACACTTGTAATCCCACTGCTGGGCCACCTAAAACTGAGACTCTCTGGGGCTCACTGACAGCGATTCTAGCTGAATTGATGACCTCTAGGTTCAGTGAGAGACCCTGTCCCCCTGCAAAAAAAAAAGGTAGAGAGTGAGTGTGGAAGACACCCAACTTTGATCTCTGACCTCCACATGCACACACATGTATCCCACAAGCATCAACACACACACACACAGAGTAACGCCATCACAGCTGAGTGTTAATGTACAGGGGACCCAGGGTAGCCCTGGTCACACTGCACAAGTACTCAACAAGGCTTCAACTCACGTCGAGCCATTGTTCCCTCTTCTGCCCCATCCTGCGGTGATCTCCCATCCTGTCCTGTCTGCACCGAGTATGACCTCAGGAAGTTCTCCCTGGACCCGCCTCCCCCAAAGGATTTAGCAACATCAACCTTCTTCACAAGTTCATGAGGCCTGCTTCCCAGGGAGGGAGAGAGACAGGACCTGTGAACTTGCTTGGCCAAGGTCACGGGGTCTCTTCCTCATGTTCTCAGGGCTTCGGCTACTCAGACAGACACGCTTTGCAGAAACACTCTCCAGGGGAGTACCCGCTGAGCCCCACACTGAGTCGAGGTTTTGTGCTGATGGATGTCATCAGTACACACGGACGGACGGGGTCAGCTCGCATCTCTTCGGTCGCTGCCATGCTCATCAGTGAAACAGGTAGAAGGAACTAGAAAGCTCAGTGCCTTCCTCGCGGCACCACATGCTCAAAGGGTTTGGAGTAGCAGTTCACATCATCGCGGCAGGAAAACCAAGTCTCCCCGACTCAGAAGTGATTCCTTGTCCTTTGAGTTTAGACTTTTCGTCTGACATCCAGGGCAAAGTCCCAAGGTCTCTCTTTATCATAGAACACACAAAACACCTGACCCGTGTGTGCCCAGCACCCTCCATCTGGTCATGTCTTCTGCAAAGCATATCCTGTTTCTAGTCGGCAGTGTGGCCCACACAGTGGTTCTGGTTGAGGGGTGTGCTGCCCCCTGGGGGCATTGGGATGTGGGTGCAGTGCTATGCTAATTCACTAGACGAATCACCAAGGCAGCAATCCTTCAGTATGAGCTACGCATTGGTTCTAGGACTGCCCCTCCTCCACCATAGAAATCAAACTCTTTAAAAAAAGAAAACATTTTTATTTATTTTTTGAGAGACAGAGAGAGAGAGATATTGGGCATGCCAGGGCCTCCAGCACTGCAAACGAGCTCCAGATGCATGTGCCTACCTTGTGCATCTGGCTTACACAGGTCCTGGGGAATTGAACCTACGTCCTTTGGCTTTGCAGGCAAGCGCCTTAACCACTAAGCCATGTCCCCAGCCCGACCATAGATATCAAACTCTTGATGCTCAGCTCCGTTCTCCATTGTGGCACAAGGTGGCTTGCACATCACTCACACACATCCTCCCACGTGCTTGAAATCATCTTTCTCCCGATTGCAACGCCTGGCACCGTGTGTGCGCTATGTGAATATTGTTGTGCCGAATTATTTGGAGAGTAATGACAAAAAAAAAAAAAGTCCCTGTTCATTGTAAGTGTGAATGCAATGTTTTTTAAACATTTTCAACCTGAGCTTAGTTGAATCTGTAGGAGTGGAAGCCATGGATACGTGAGGTGTGAATATTTGTGGATTGGAAGTATTAGTTGCTTTCTCATTGCTGCGACCAAATATTTGACCAGAAGCAACTTCAGGAAGGAAGGGTTTATTTTGGCTCATAGTCCATAATGGTGGGGAAGTCATGGCAGTGGGAGCTAAGGCAGCTGGTGACATTGCGTCTGGTCTGTAGGCAGGCAGCAGGGGGAAAGGAATGCCAGTGCTCCTTTGCTTTGCAGTTCGGTATCCCTGCCCTTGGGCGAGTGCTGGCCACAGTTAAGGTGGTTCTCCCCACTTCAGTTAACCTCATCTAGATAACCCTTCACAGGCAATGCCCGGAGGCTAGTTTCCTAGGTGATTCTAGGTCCTGTCAAGTTGACAATCAGTATAAACTGTGGCAGTGTGCCAAGCCCTGCTGTGTCCAGGGAATGAATTCAGCAGCATTGTGGGATGGATGGTCCACCAAGCCAGGGCTTGACAAAGGTCTGGGCCTGCCAACACTGTTCACGTGGGTAAATGCTTCTACCTAGAGCAAGACTGGCTGAAAGGAAATACAGCCTCACCCGAGCTGGTGCTCTTTTCATTTTAAACATCTCAGCCCGGGTCTTTTGTGGCCAGCAAAAGCAGAACTCAGGTGCAGGCGGGACTCTGCCAAGAGCTGGGACAGTGTGGCTATCTGGTGGATACCCAGAACTTCTTTTCACCCTGTCTCTGTGCAGCCTACAGCCCTGTCCTCTGTTCACTTCCACTCAGTGATGGATGGTTCCTTACCTGAGCAGGATGTCCCAGGCTCAGACAGGGATCAATGGGTGTTCACACATTCCATATCCCAGCAAGGGGTCCAGTTAATTTGGCCCATTTTGGTCCAGGCAGCCACGAGCAGTGTCTTGTGGTGTATACAATGCCAGAAGGGGGACTTCCTCTCATGACATTCCCCAAAAGAGTTATAGGCCAGAGAGAGCAAGGTGGGCTTCTCGACAAACCACAGTGGTTGATGTGCCTGGCCAGGGCTAAGGAGGGATGGTGTTGAAGTGCGTCTCTAGGCTGTGGAGACAGCTTAGTGGGCAAAGCACTTGCTGCTTGAGTTTGGATCCTAGCACCCATGTAAATGCCCAGTATGGTAGTGTGATTCAAGCTTCTATAATCTCAGCACTTGGGAAGCAGATCTCTGGGGCAAGCTGGCTTGCTAGACTAGCTAAACCAGCTAGCTTTGGGTTCAGGTGAGAGATCCAGCCTCAGTTAAAATAAAAGGAGAGATTGAGTAAGATACCTGATGTCAACCTCTAGTCTCCATATGCATTCACACATGTACCCACATGAACGTGCATATACTTGCACATACAGGTACAAAGGAAAAGAAAAAAATGACCACCCTGTGTCCTTCCCAGCCTCTACCTGTCTGCCCATAAGCATCCCACAAGTGAGGGACCATCCTGTGGAATGTGGCTCAGGTGGAAGGGGCTCAGCAAATTGACGAGCCCTGTCGTCACCTCCTGCTGGCCATCTTGTAACCCTACAGTCACCTCCTGTCCATGCACCCTTGAAAATTCATTCCTGGCTTTTCAGGGGGCTCGGGAAGGTCTTGGAAAAAATTCCTCTTTGCATTTCCTTCTCCTGGACAGGCCCTCTCTAGAGTGGGAGACCACTGAGCATCCCCGGATGCCCCACCCTGGCTTCTCTGCCAAGCTGCAGGCACCACCTCCCTGCCGCTCTGCACAAATGGCTATTTTAACCACTCACAATCGGAAGCTTGTCATGCAATCTGTCGTTGCCTTCCACGAGTCCCAAGGGATGTATGAAGTGGGATTTCTAGGTTTGTATTTTTTCCCCATGTAGATTTTTTTTTTCTAGGCTGTCCCCAGAGCTGCATTTTCAGGGCATGTCAGTTTAAACACTGCCTTGGGGCAAGGAGCGGGCTCTTGACCCCCTCCTGGGAAAGGAGGTGTGGTCCTCAGATGCCCTGGAAGATGTATGAGGAAGTATGGACCCAGGGCATCCACAGCTACCAGTGTCCTGTTACACAGGTGAGGCAGGAGCATCCGGGAGCACTGTGGAAAGGTCCCACCTACACTCTGCCTTGACCAGGACTGGAACTGGGATCCCAGTTCAAGTGGGTTGTTTGCACTGTCACCAGCCTCCAGGAGGCTCTATTTTAGCATTTGGGGCAGGACCTTCTGACCATTGTGGCCAGGCCAGTTTTCCAACACTCACTTCTTTACCCCAGAGCTGCTCGACACCACATGGTCAGAACATGTTGTAGAAGTTAGGGATCTAGTAGCACAGCGAAATAAGAACCAGAGAAAGTATGTTCCAGAATCTAACAAGTCAAAGGTTCTGGGCTGCAAAGCAGCTCATCACATTCAGAGGACAAAGAGGAGGCTCACAAACTTGAGTAGAACACTAGAGAAGAGAGCAGTGGGAAGTGAGGGTACAGGAATGGGCCAATGTCCCGGTGTGGGGGTGCACGCCTTTGATCCCAGCACTCGGGAGGCAGAGGTAGAAGGATCTCTGAGTTCCAGGCCAGCCTGAGACTACATAGTGAATTCCAGGTCAGCCTGGGTGAGAGCGAGACCTTACCTCGAAAATCAAACCAAACCAAACAAACAAACAAAAAGAGAGAATGGGCCACCAGTATGTCCTGTTACACATTTCTTTACAACCCGCTCTCTTTATGGAGCATGGATGGATAAGAGGGATAGCAAAGCAGGGAGAGGGACATATGATGGGTGCTTGCAATAGAGTCATAGGACTGCTGGCCCCCAAGCTGTCTGGAGTGCTACAAAGACGGCTGCGTACCTGTGGATGAGGAGGTGGGCCTGGTCTTAACTTAGAAGCTTGATCTTAACTTCAGGAAGTTTCTGTCTGATTGCAGAAGTAGACAAGTAAATCGTCGTCCCCCTCCCCCTTGATTGGCTAGCTCACGTGGCCCCTTTATCATCTGCAGAGGGGTCGTACTTGAGTTGCAGAAGGGCATGTGTGCTGTGTGGGTTCTCTCTTTGTTTAATGTGATGAGCTCCTATTGTCTATTAAGTAGTTTCCTCGCAGTGGATATAGCCTCATCCTGTCAAGGTCCCCATTTGGTCTTTGCCTTGGTATTGTCAACCTCCTCTCCCCTTCCCTCCTCTCTTCACCCCAACACACACACACACACACCATCCCCCCCTGCACACACACAACAGAATTCTCCCTGCTAGTGGCAGAAATGCACCTGTGCCAACTGGAGCCCATTATCAAAAGACCATCCTGGCTCATAAAACAGAGAAAGCCATGTGTAGTCTGTGACAGTGGTTACACTGTGGGGACAAATACCCCCAAGTTTCAGGTGTGGGCTAGCAAAGGCAGACTTCACATGCTTGCCAGATACCCATCCCATGAAACACAGGGGTCTCCTTGGGAACCCAGGCGGAAGGAACCGGCATGTCTAACCTGCTAGGTGCCATGCTCAAGGGCTGACCCACAATGCTGTTTGAGTGTTGAGTGTGGAATTAAATACTATAATGGCTTTGGCATTGGCCAGAACTCATGTCAGTCAAAGGGCCAAATGCAAATGACTTGTGCGTAACTATCTTTTAAGCTCTGTGATATAGAAAGCTAAGTTACATGGGTTTACACATGTTAGAAGTCAGGCCAGGCTCCAGCCATATCCTGTGGGTTTTTTATCATCTCTATCCATCCTTTATGCCCCTCTCACTCTACTCCCTGAATCTTGTGTTGACCTAACGGTGGGTGTCATCTCAAACAGCCAGGTCACTCTTGGAGGCTTCAGGACTGAGAATCTCAGAAGAGATGAGGTCACAGAGACAGTCCTGCCAGACTCCCATTCTATCCAGTGGAGCCCAGGCCCTGGTGGCTTTACTTGCCCTGTGGCTGGGGTTGGGAAGTGCTAAGTCCCTGGAGGATAAGGAGGCATATGGTCAACCCTCTGAACTGGATATATTAGCAGGCGCTGTGGGCTCTACCACAGAGAGCTGGCTGCCCTCTGCCTCCTTAGAAAGTGAAGAAAGGTAGGCCTGCACCCACTGCTGGTCTCAGACACCAGTGGCCTGGGAAGGTGACATGTTAGCAGGTCCCCACTGAGCAGTACTCTTAAGACCCTGTGAAGGGGAAAGTCCCAATGCCTGTCTGTCCTGGCTGTTGGCTTGCAGGGCCCTCCTCCTGTTCCCCCTTGCCTATTCTGGGATGTCTTGTATGTACACCAATAGATCCAGTGGGCCTCAGGAAGGAGTCAGCCTACATTAGAACACAGTACACAGCTGGTGAGGAGCAAACCTAGATATGACATGACACGAGGCATCCACGATTATATAGGGGAAAGGTCCCAAGAACCATCCATCCCACCCCACTTAGGTCAGAAATGGAAGCTGAGCAAAGTGATAGGCAAGGTGACTCAGCATGACCCTGCTGGCTCCTTGCACATGCTCACCTGCTGACTGCTCAGGTGCCTCTATGGTTAGATTGGGGCTGTTCTGATATCAAGGGGATGACAAGTTGGTCAGTGGCAGAATTAGTCCCTAAATTCCAGCCAGTCTAGCTGCAGAATCCTTGTCCCCAATCACTGCACCCACTACCTCTGTCAGACCTCTAGCTACCAAGCAGTAGTGTGAGGCCCTAAGCAGGTGCAAGACCTGGTGTTTTGCAGAGCACCCAGAATGAGTCGTTATGGCTGAGTGAGTCATCTACCGCAGCGATGGTGGTGGTGATGATGATGATGGTGATGATCATACCTTATTGATGATGATGATGATGGTGGTGATGGTGATGATGATGCCCTGTTGATGGTGATGAAGGTGATGGTGATGATGAAGCCCTATTGATGGTGACGAAGGTGATGGAGATGATGTTGAAGCCATATTGATGGTGATGAAGGTGATGGTGATGATGATGATGCCCTAGCGATGGTGACAAAGGTGATAGTGATGATGATGATGCCCTAGCAATGGTGACAAAGGTGATGGTGATGATGATGATGCCCTAGCAATGGTGACAAAGGTGATAGCGATGGTGATGAAGGTGATGGTGATGATGATGATGCCCTAGCGATGGTGATGAAGGTGATGGTGATGATAATGATGTCCTAGTGATGGTGAGGATGCCATATTGATGGTGATGAAGGTGATGGTGATGATTATGATGCCATATTGATGGTGATGGTGATGGTGATGATGCCATATTGATGGTGATGAAGGTGATGATGATGATATTGGCCATAGTGATGGTGATGATGGTGGCCATGGTAATGATGATGATGATGCCATATTGATGGTGATGGTGACCACAGTGATGAGGTTGATGGTGATGAGGATGATAGTGGTAATGATTTCAGTCATGGCAATGATTGTGATGTTAACTGTTCCTTCAGGGCCCCCTCCTTGGCCCTGGGAACCACCCCCCACCCCGCAGAGCAGAAGAGCTGAGCCCTGATGGTTTGCATAAAGTACTGAGAGGCAGTGTCTTTCTGAAGTGTCTGTCCCTTGTGAGATCATTGTGATAGCCCAGGGAGCTGATTGCTCTGAGTGTCCTCACAGAGTCCAATTAAGATCTTGACAAACTTTGTGTTGTTACGGTCTTTCCGCCCCTCCTCTGCGCTGCTGCCTGAGCCTTGGTGGGCAAGATAGAGATCTGATTTAGTGTCACTTTCTCTGCAAAGTCTGGATCTCTGTTTTAATGAGGTTTGAGTGCCCACAGTATCTGTTGCCATTTCTCTGAACTGGTTTTCAGGCTAGCCATGAGAGCAGTCTTCCCTGTTGTAATGACTTCTGGGCCCAGGCCAACGAGGTGGAGGTAACCCATCCTGAGACCATGTTTTCCCCAGCTCTGCAGAAACGGAGGCCTCCTGGTCCCCACAATGAATACCAGTAACCCCACTGAAGACCCTCAGCAGAATTGGGATGGGGAAGAAGTATTAAAAAATACCTTGTGTTGGCCTGTCTCTGCCCTGTCACTCATAATTCCACTCCTCCACAAAATTCCAAGGTCTGGAAATGACTGTTTGCTGACCTGCCTGGAAAAAGTTTTCTTTCTAAATCATTTCCCCCTCTGGTAACACATGTAATCACACATGCTCAAACACACACAGTCACACACATCTGTACATCCATGTGCACCCACATGTGTATGCACATATACTCACATGCACATGCGTTTATATGCCCACATACTCATACATGTACCCATATACATATATATGCTTATGTACATATATGCACTCTTATACATGCATTTTAACTGAGGCATGTACCTGTACACATACTCAAACATATGCAGACACAATGCACTATCCCACAAACACATACATGTACACAAATGTACACACAATGCATTCTCACACATTCATGTGCATATACACATGCAGGCACACATATGCCAGGTACACAGTGCACTTGTCAAGTTAAAACAACCAACATACATGCACAGGCATACACTAACACAAGCACAGGTATACTCACACATTCACCTATATGCACATGCTCACACACATGTACACACACTGACATGTGCATGAACATGTATACACACCTGTATCCACACATGTTTATACACATACACTTACATTCATGCATACACCAGTACATACTCAACATATGCACTGGTACACATGCTTATCCACATGTATCCACACATTCACATGCAAACGCACTCATGTACCTATACTCTCACATGTACACGTATACACACAGGTGATACACACACACATCTGTACACACAAAATGCACTCTCACACGCCTACATGTAGGCACACACATACATATAAGAACACACATGCTCACCCACATGGGTACACATGCACATGTGCATATTCTCACATAGCCATGGACACACATGTTCCACTACATGCTGTCCTCACTGCTCTTGGCCACTAAGCTCTCCATCCTATCCCAGTTGGGACCTGCACCAGTTGGCTCTTCATGCCCAGTGGTTTCCTAGGCAACAACACAGAGCTGCCACATGGGGCGTTAGTCAACCACAGCAGCTAAGAGTAATACCAGCAATTAACAGCCTTATGATCCTTTATGGCTTTGTGAGGCAGTCTGCTTAACCTCACAAGGAGGTTCAAGTCTCACTTATCCCTCCAGGGCCTGACATAAGTGTGGCCCCAACAAGGATGTCTTAGGAATAGCCCATAACCATGTGTCCCTTTACAGTGATCTGACTGCCGGGGTCCTCACCCAGCCTCAGAAAGTTCCTTCCTTCCCCACTCACCACTGGGTTCCTGGGGCCCTGCCCCTTCTAGTTCCTGCCCTTAGGGCACAAGCTCTGGCTCCAGGTGGGCCTGAAGACAGTGACTACCGTGGAGCCTGTGTGGGGGCAGGATGCTGGTGGAGACACCTGAGTATGTTTACTCCAGATGCCAAGCATGGGGCAAGTGGGGGCATAGTTTGGTTGGACCCATGCCCAGCCTGATGAGATCCCATGTACTCTGACGCCCTGTGGGCTATGGGGACGTAGTTTGTGTGCAGTGGGGTCTTGGGTTGGGTCAGCAAGCATAGATTCTGCCTGTCTTCTTGGAGTTACACAGCAGGTCTAGTCACCCTTGCAGCAGCTGTCACAGCACACAAACAAGTAGAAGCCCATTCAGCTTGCGAGTCTGGAGGTCTGAGTCAAGGGCTACATCTGGTGAGGGCCTCCCCACTGCTGAGGACTCTGCCGCATCCCCAAGTGGTGCAAGATATCACCCTGTGAGAAGAGCAAGCATGGCAACGTGGGTCTGCCTTCCTGCTCTCAGTAAGCTGCTAGTCCCTTCGTGGAGTCTGCCCTCATGATCTCGTCTAATCCTCATTGCCTCCCAAAGGCCTTATCCACACATACCATTAGCACTATGGCTTCTGGGGGTGAGTTTCAAAGGAGACATGGGACAGGACAGCTCAGGGCCAGACACCCTGTCCCAGCCCTCAGGCTCTTCTAGGTGCAGCTAAATAGGAGGTGAGCACTGGCCAGGGTGCTGATCTGAGCTTGACCCAATCATGGAGTGGGTGTGTGCCTTGATCTTGCCCGCCCTCACTAGTGCCTTCCATAATGTATACCTGGTCAGCCTTTTCCTTCCCTGTGTGCAGATAGCCACACTCGAGGATTCTGGGAAGGACGCAACCTTTAGGATGGAGGTAATGATGATGCAAGAATGACAGGCCTAAGTGGAGGATGACTACCCCTTAATTATCTTAAAACTGTGCTCCAGTGTTTCAGATCTCAGTATCCTTCTTATATACAATATAACAATTATATATACATACATATATATATTATATATGGAGTCATTGATAGCTTCACTTTGGGTGATCTATTTTCTGGAGGATGGACCACATTGTTTCAAAAACTTAAATTGCTTGTTTTGTTTGTAAACCATCATCTCTTTTTATCTGCTCAGCGAGAGGACTTTCTGGTAATTGTCAGTGGAGTTTTGTTAAAGGCCTTCATGCAGCGTGACTTCAATACCCACTAAGCAATGGCTGATTAGTGACGTGGCATACGGGGGCTGATGTTTAAACTCACGAGACGCCTTCCACTTCAACTTAAATGGGATATTGTCCCAGTGGAGGGCACCCACGGTCCCAAAGTAGGGGCTTTGAAAGGGCAACGTTCATGTAGTGGAAAGGCTGAGGGGCCACTGAGCATGGCATGTACCCCCCACCGGGTGGCCATGGAAACTATATGATTAGGTATACCCATGGTGCTTAAAGGGGGGGCCTGAGAAGTGCTCGATGAGTTTCAGCAAGGTGGTGATGATGGTTCTGTGGCTGAAGCCTTGGGGACGACGTCAAGTGGCTAGGAGAGGAGTGTAGAAAATATGGAGAGGCAGGTGGGAGTCAAGTCCTATGACCCCTGCTGCCCTGACTGGCAGCTAAGACAGTGTTGGTGGCTGTAACAAAGAATTCCCAAAGTGCAGCCTCATGCAACAGAAGTTTAATTCTTTCCACACAAGGAAGGGCGGGAAAGCAGATGGGCTTCTGAAAAGCCCCACTTGGTAGGGTCTGTTGTCATGCTTATACCCTATTGGTGAGAAGTAGTCACATGGCCACGCCCAGATATAGGGGGCAGCTGGGAAAGGTAGTCCTGGGCTCACACCTGCCTCGTTCCTTCCTCCCCAGGGATAACTCCCCAGGCCATAAGAAGAAGATGTTCACTTCCAGTGCTTCTAATCTCATTAAAGGACATACACCCGGGGCTGGGGAGGTGGCTCAGTCAGTCAAATGCTTGCCGTGTATGAAGTGAGAGAGTTGTGATTCCCCAGCACCCATGTCCAAGCTAGGCATGGTGGCACAGGCCCATAATTCTAACACGAGAGAGGAAGAGACAGGAGAATCTCTTCAGCTTGCTAACTGGCTGGTCAGCCAGATTGGGAAGCTTTGGATTCAGTGAGAGAGTGTCTCTCAAAGAATAAAATAGAGAGCAATTAAGGAAGATACCCCACATCCATCACTGCCTTCACATGCACCTGCACACACACACACACATACCCCCCAAAACTTTAAATGTTTTTAAAAGAACACAGACATTTCCAACTACAAGAATATTCTTGGGGGAGGGGTTCCAGGCTTAAAAGAAAAATCATGTTAACCTTGAAATTCGAGAGGGGAAAGACGGAAAACAGGCTCACTGGACACATCAGTCTTCAGGCCATTTTTCTGAAGCCAGATGCTTAAATTCTTCAAGTTCTATAGGATTTCAGAAGAAGATGGTGCAAAAAAAATCTTTCCTAGAGGGAAGCTCATGGTGAGCTGCTGAGCTCATGTGGAGCCCTCATGCTCCCAGTAAGCATCATCATGTGTCCCCCTCCAGTCCCCAGGCGTCTGTTAATCTAGCTGCATTGCTCATATCCTTTCCCACCAATTTCATATCTAAATCTGTTGGGTAAGGGAAGCAAGCCTAAGACTTAATTAGGATGCTAATCGTGTGTGTTTAGTGCCTTTTATTTTAAAAGGAGAACTGAACTGTGATCAGGAAAATAAAATGAACATCATCTCTTTACACAAAATCCATCATCTACAGGTACTAGAGGGCCAGAGAGGCTTGTTAGCCTGGGCAGTATCTTTTGACAAAGCTGGTCTAGAAGATTCCACATGGGGATGGCTCTTGCTGATCCCAGCTGGAGTTCTTGTGGGCCCTGCTTTGCAGAACCTCCCCTATCCCTCGGGAGCAGCCATAGGGTTTTTGCCTGTCCTTTGGAGCACATCCGTTGTTTTGTGGTCATCCCGACATTCACAGCATCCCCACATTGTGCAGAGTTTGGCCCCAGAATCAGCCTCATCCTCACTGTAGGTGTGTCCCTGGAAGAGCGGGTCTCCCGCTGTGTGAAGCAGATGGGTGAGAGCCACTGCCACGTGGTGTGGATTTGCGGGTGCAGGGATGTGGCCTCTCTAATCTGTGCTCCTCTTCCCTCTTCAGAGACCCGCGCAGACCGCAGCAAGAAGCTCTTCCGGCACTACACGGTGGGTTCCTACGACAGCTTCGATGCTTCCAGGTAAGGTGCGCTTCTGCCTTCTCAACCATCTTGGGACAAGGTGGCCCTGCCTTTTGGGAACAGAGGGACTTTCTTGTGTGTACCCCCAGACTCCTTTGGTTTGCCTCTCTTGTGCCCCATGCTGAGGTCATGGAGGCTGCCTTCCACAGAACCCATCACAGAAGGGAGGGTCCCACGTGCTATTTATTTGTGGAGGTGGCTCTGAGGACAGGGCAGCAGCAGGAGGAAAGGGTACCAACATTGAGAGAAAGCAGGAGACACCGGGAAGAAGTCAAAGTTGGTCCAAAGTCAAGCCGTGGGAGTGTCCCCTGGAGGTATGTAGGATGCCCTGGCTCTGAGCTTTGACCTCACTGGTATGTACTAGTATGTACCAGTTCTGTCCAGTAAAGGAAGTCTTGTTCTCCTTGACAGGCATGACCCCTAGCAGACAGATGCTCTGGGCTCCCAGGGCTGGGGGTGCACAGAAAGGCGCATCCGCCCTATGGTGTGGCTGACACAGGATACAGGGTGGGAACTTGCCACAGAAATCACACTCAAGTGGCACCTGCTGCAGGGACACCCTGAGTCTTTGTGCCCCTTTGTCCCTAACTCTGGGAAGGTCTGAGCTTGGGCTGGAGCCTGACAAATGAGGAGAATTCCTTTCCAGACCAGTGGCTTCATCAGCAGCCCACAAGCAGCAACTCTGTTCCGCCCACTATTCCCTTTCCAAATTGGCTTCTCTGGCTCCGAGCGTCCCCCAAGTGCAAAGTTGCATTGTCCCTTTCTCCATCGCGAACCCCACGGTCTCCTTACACAGCTCAGACTCCATACTGGGGCATACTGTGGGGAATCCCCGCTGTAGGGAGCCCTCACCCCAGACGGAGGCTTTTCCTCGGGCAAGAACATGGGACTCCAGGAATCTGTGTATAACTCGGGAATGAGAAAGACATAGGTACATGCATGACAGTCACCCCTGAGTGCCCTGTACCCAGCCTTGCTGGGTGGCTGGCCATGAGGTCATTCTAAGAGGCCACTAGCCAGATCCCTTCCAAGGAAAGCTAGCTCAGCAGGATCTGACGCCCTGCCCTGGGCTCCTCCCAACCCAGCGGCTCTGTGATGAGCAGCTCCTGTCTGATTCCCTCACTCCTAGCTCCTAGCCCAGGGTCCCGCGTTGGTTTGCTGCCATTGAGACAAGTCTGGCATTGCATATAACCTGCCACTTTGAGGCCATAACTCAGTGTAGTTAATATGTGGCCCCGGTTCACTGCCACCATCTCTAACCGATTCCAAAGCCCCCACCCTCATCTGTATTCATGCCCGTGCTCCTCTCGCAGCAGCCCCTGGCAGTCTGCTTTCTGTCTGTGGTTTGTCCTGTTGGAGTGCCCAGTAAACAGAATGAAGCTGTGCGGGACCTTCTGTGACTGGCTTATTGCATTGAGCCCAGTGTCCCCACATGTAGTGTATGCCAGAATGTTCTTTCTCTTTAGGGCTGGTTGCCATGCCGTGCATATAAAGACATGGGTGGACACTTGGATGGTCTCCTTGTGGCCATGGTGAATGTCTTATGGGCATTCACAAGCAACGGCCCGGTTGAACGTGGTTTCGGTTCTTTGCGTCACATGCCTAGGAGAGGATCTGCTGGTCTGAGTTGGTGTTAAGGAAGACTTGTCCTCCACCTCTCTCAGAATCAAGATGGGCTGGGTTGGATGTAGAGACACATGCCTATAATCTCAGCCCTGGGGAGGCTGAGGCAGGAGGATGGTGAGTTCAGGACCAGCCCCAGCTACATAGTGAGAATCTGTCTGAACAGGCAAAGAAAAATCTGTGGTGTCTCGGGAACACCATGTGTAGAGGAGTAACCGAGACCCCTCTAGGGGGCACTGCAGACTGGCTCCATTGTCTCTCACCCCTTTTTGTTTTGTTTTTTGTTTTTTTCAGGGGGTGCTGGGGATAGAGTGTAGGGCCTGGAGCATGTTGGGTAAGCACTAACTGCTGTGCTACACCCTAGCTTCCACTGCCCCCTTTCTGACCTTGAAGTCCAGCTATGACCCAGCCTGGTCCTGAGCATAAGGGAGGTCAGGGCTGGTGATCTCCTGGCAACTGTGCTGAGCCAGCTGTTCCTATTGAGCCCTGACTGAGTAGAATGGACCCTGGGCAGGTTCTCATGGTCAGTGGTCTCGTCCTGTGCTCCCATGCATGGAGGGCTGGGGCTGGGGAGACAGATCATTTGGTAAAGTGCTTGCCTTGCAAGCATAAGGACTGGAGTCCAGTCCCCAGAGCCCATGTAAATACTGGGTGTGGTTGTAGAGTAACGCTTAAAATCCCGGGCTAGTGCTTGCTAAAACCAGCAAATCTAGCCAAATTAGTGAGCTCCAGGCCAACGAGAGGCTTTGTCTGTAAAGAAGTGAACAGCGTTCCTGAGGTTGACACCCAAAGTTGTCCTCGAATCTCCACATACACATACACATGCACCGACACACACACACACACACACAAACACACACACACGTTATTTTTTAAAAGGAGGGCACAAACAAAGCCTGTATACCACAGGGCCCAAGACTTATACTGGGAGATCTGTCACTATTTCAAAGTGATTTCAAGGGTTGTCCATCCTGGGAGCAGTAGTCCTTGTGAAAAGTGTATTCTGAGAGTAGAAGTCTCCATACAATGGCCACCCTCAGGCTATGATTTTTGCAGAGAGTGTGTGTGTGTGTGTGTCTGAGGTAATCCTCCTCACATGCTTGTGCATGAGTCTGGCTGTCAGGTCACTCGGTATGATAGCAGGTGGATGCATCGTCAGGGAGGGCCTTGACTTGGTGAGTAAGGAGGAGAAGATGGGGCCAGGCTAGAAGGGGTCATGCGGCAGAGGCACATCACGTGACTAACGGCAGGCTCAGGGCACTCCAGGAATGCAGCCTGCAGGTCACCTGTCAGACAAAAGCCACCAGGTGGGCCCCACACAGTGGTCCTGCAGTGGGTGCAGGGGAGGTGATGTGCCTAGGAAGGTGTGTTCTGCCACTGGAAAGAGTCTATAAGGACAGATGTTGTCATACCAAAGGATTACAGAAGGTTGGGCCAGATGACCTTCAAGGTCCCTGCCCTCCTTGCACCTCTGTTTTCAGTGCCCAGTTGACATCTGTCCCGAATGCTTGCTCATACTAAGAGCTATGACCACAGAGAAGAGGGACACCAAAGCCACACCAGGGCTCACTGGCAGCTTCTGAACAAAGGGTAGAAGACTCCAGCCTTGATCAAAATCAAAGAATGTAAGAGCCAAAGGAAGAGTAGGACTCCTCACAACAACGTGCTCCTCCAGACGCAAAATGGCCTGGATATCCATGACCTCACAGTGCCTGACACTACCTACACAAGACCATCATAATAGGAGGAAAAGATCATGACATCAAAATGAAAAGAAAGACTGATGGGGGGATATGATGGAGAACAGAGTTTCAAAGGGGAAAGTGGGGGGAGGGAGGAAAGTATCATGGGATATTGTCTACAATTAAGGAAGTTGTCAATAAAAAATAAGTGAATTAATTTTTTTAATTTTTTAAAATTATTTTTATTTATTTTTGGAGAGAGACACAGAGTGACAGACAGAGACGGAGAGGGAGACAGAGAATGGGCACTCCAGCAGTCTCTCAGCTGCTGTGAACGAAATCCGGATGTGTGCGCCCCCTTGTGGTCAAGTGTGGCATTGCACCCTTGCGTCACTTTGCATCTGGCTAAACGTGGGACCTGGAAGATTGGAACCGGGTTCTTAGGCTTAGCAGGCAGGCGCCTTAACAGCTAAGCCATCTCTCCAGCCCTAAATTAATTAATTAAAAAAAAATTAGGAGGCAAGCCTGACTCTTCCATGGCAAAAGGGTGCACAACACCATTTATCCTCCCTCAACACCAGGCACTGTGCCCTCTGCCTTGGTCTCAGCTGTGTCCATGGCTGACTCTCTTGTAAAGCAAGGTCATTGACAATTGGATAGAACAGAAGAAAGAGGTTAAGTTATGGGGCTGGCTTCCCACAGGCATTTGAGCCCTTGTGTGCAGCTGAGTCCTGCCAGAGGTTGGCCTGGGGTAGAGGGAAGTGTGAGGCAAGTCTCTGTGGGTACAGTATCCCTGCTGCCCAAAGCATCCCTGGAAAAGAAAACAGCACTACTGCTGTCACCACAGGGCCATAGAGCTAGCTCACACAGACACGGGTTACAGAGGGAGTGGCTTTGACCTCGTCAGGGACCTATAGGTCAGGCAGCACAAGAGGCTTGAGGGACAATATAATCTTGCATGCCACTAGAAATCTGATGGCAACACAGCCTTAGAGAGAAAGGAGAAGCTGGTCATTCTCTGATCTGATTGAGCAGGCAGTGAGCATCTTGGGGTTGGGGGGGAGGCCGCTGCAATGCAACTCCATTCAGAAGCCCATTAGTAACGGCCTAATGAGCAGCAGAGACCCGGCCACTGTGCCAGCCCATCAGCCAATTAGCCACTGTAGGCTGCGGGCTGCAGTCTAGGCAGGCAGGCCACCCTGCTGCAGATGCTAATGTAATTAAGAAAATGCAATGGGAAGTAAGGCTCCGTGGACACGTTTTTCTGAATCAGTCAGAAGATTTTTCGCCCTCCCTCCCCCTCATGTGTCAAAAAGTTAGCATGGAGAGTAGGCCCCTGAAGAGCTGAACCATTGAAAGAAACCCAGTCATTTTCAAGCAGTTCCAGTTGCTCCAGCTGACTCCCTCCTTGGGCTTCCTTTCCACCTGCTGGGTGCGTATGAGCAAGGGATAAAGACATGGGCAGACATCTTGGGACCACTGTGACCATAGGACTCGGCACACGTCTCAGTGTCATTGTTAAACGAACACATCCCAACATGGAACAGGAATCATATGTCTTTGTGCCTTGTCAATCAGGCCCTAGCTGTATCCACGTGAAACGCCCAAAGGAAGACAGAGACTACAGGGGCTACTTGATATTAAACAGACACCATTCATTCATCCATCTTTGTCATCACCCATCCACTCCTATATTCATCTGTCCACCCCTCCATCTACCCATTCTTCTATTCAACCCCTAGTCATAAGTCTTCCTACTGTGTACCCACCCACCTGTCCATCATTCTGACCCATCCACTCAGTCATCCGTCCACCCCTCTATCTGCCCATCTATCCACCCACCATCCCTCCATCTGTCTATCCATCCCTCCACCCCTCTATCTACCCATCAGCCACTCAATAATCAGCCACTCACCCTCCCATCAATTCACTCACCCATCTCCTCTACTCACATCTCTTCATCTGTTTAACCAGTAATTATCAAGATGTGTTTATATGGAATGTTAAGTATTTGAGGTCAGGGGTAGAGAGATGGTTTAGTGGTTAAAGATGCTTCAAAAGCCCGCTGGCCCAGGTTCAACTTCCCAGGAACCAAGTAAAGCCACACCCAAAGTGGAGCATTTGTGTGGCGTTCAGTTGCAGCGGGAGGAGACTCTGACACACCTATAGACACATGTGTATGCATGCACACATACAAATAAATAATCCATTTTTTAAAGTATAACTTTCTCATCAGAAACCATTATTTTAAAAAGAAGATTATGCCGGGCGTGGTGGCGCACGCCTTTAATCCCAGCACTCGGGAGGCAGAGGGAGGAGGATCGCCGAGAGTTCGAGGCCACCCTGAGACTACATAGTGAATTCCAGGTCAGCCTGGACCAGAGTGAGACCCTACCTCGCAAAACAAAAAAAAAAAAAAAAGGAGATTAGGTTGCTGGAGAGATGGTTCAGAAGCTAACTCACTTGCCTGAGAAGCCTGAGGACCCAGGTTCAATTCCCCAGCACCCACATAAGTCAAATGCACATGGCGACACATGCATCTGGAGTTTGTTTGTAGTGGCTAGAGGCCCTGGCGTGCCCATTCTCTCTCTCTCCCTCTCTCTCTCTCTCTCTTTCTCTCTCTATCTGCCTCTTTCTCTCTGTCTTTCAAATAAATAAATAAATAATGCTTTTTTAAAAAAAGGAGATTAGAGGTCAAGACAATCCAGTCTCAGTTCATGTAGATTACAGTCTTTTATGAAGGTGGGTTATGGTATCACCAATGGACAAATCAGAGAGTTCCGCTGGGTGATCAATACCACTTAGCCCTCTCGCAAGAGTCCCAGGGTTGAATGGGTCAGGTCAGGTCAGTGCACACGGGCCACAGCAGGTGTGTCTGAGGAAGTGAATTGAGTAGACGCCTGCAGGCTGAGGAGGAACCAGCCAGAGCTCTATAAAAAGGTTCAGCAAGTACAAAGATGTTGAGATGTGTAGAGAACCCGAGAGCAAGCATGGCAGGGAGCTGGTCAAGTGTAGAGCGTAATGTCGGAGAAGGATCCGGGGGCCGGTGGGGGGGGGGAGGTTGGGGATTTGTCATACTGGGGTGAGAGACACTAATGGGTGTTTGTCAGGATCTTGATGTGATCTGATCCACTTTCCTTGGAGGAAACTGACAGAGGAATGGCTGGAGACCAGTGAGAAGACCACCAGGTCATCCAGGCTATGCATGGGGTTGGGGCTGGTGGTGGAGGAGGTGGGGAGAGAATGATGGGTGGGTTTGAGGTAAGGTGAGAATGAACAAGCTTCACAGGGCCCAGGATGTGGGCGATGGAGAGCAAGGTGGCTCAGCTCTCTGCCCTGGGTGCTCTAACCGTCATGCTGTGTTACCCTGTTCAGAAGAGCAGTCATCGTCCCGTTTCCCTAACAGCAGTTAGATCCCTCTCAGGAGAGGGGGTTGATATAGATTAGGAGCATAGGGACTGGCCCACAGAAAGAGATGCCACCTCGCCTGCCTGGCAGTACTAGAACTCGAGTCTGATCTAGTCTCATCCAAGATGACTACAAAGCAGCAACAATATCAGCTTCCTGTTTCTGTCTCAATGTTTCCCAGGCTCAGTCCCTGTAGACTGGCCCTTCTGAGTCAGCCTCCTGGGCCTGCCAAACCAATCAGGTCCCTTCCATCACACCTGAGCCTGGTGTGATGAGACTCACTCTAGCGGGATGCCTGATTCGTATAAATGGGCCTGAGCCAGTGTGAACCCCTTTCTCCCTTCCCCACATGCTTTCTTCCCAGAGAGACTTTTCCTCCCTATATGAGGGAGATTTTCCAGGTTTCTTAGCCCTGTTCCCAGCGAAGTTGGGAAAGGGGCAAACTTCTTTTGGCTTGGGCATTTTCCTGCTTGGCTTTCCCTCTTAATTCTCCCTAAAATAAATCTCGTAATTTACCCTTAAAAAAAAAAAAAACTCTAGCTCTTGGTAGGGCATCAGGTGGGCGTTGGCGCAGGTACTTGTTGGCATCGAGGTCCTCACAGTCCACGGTTTCACAGCCACAGACGTGCAGGTAGCACCCGGCCTTCTTGGAAGGATGTTTGTGGGGGAAGGTGTTCCATTACCACCTGTCCTTAGGAAAACCAATTTCCTCCTCAAGCTTGATTTGGAAGGATGGTAAAGTGTACCTCTTCACCAGGTGACTGCTCACTGTCTACAGCTGCTTTTTTTCCGTGGCTTCAAGTGTCATTTATACCTTTTTAAATTGGTCATAGGAAAGAGATCGACAGAGTCAAATATTCAGAATGTGCAGGGAATAACAGAGTGAAAACCAGGAGCCTCTCTCCCATTCTTCACTTCCAGCCCCAGAGTGCTTCCTGGAGAACATCTCCCTAACTGGATCCCTGAGGATCTTTCTAGAGAGGGAAGATGCCTCAGTTGTTAAAGATGCTTGCTTGCAAAGCCTGCTACATGATGTTAAATTCCCCAGTATCCACACAGAGATAGATGCACAAAGTGGCACACGCATCTGGAATTCGTGGAGTTCATTTGCAGTGGCAAAGGGCCTTGGCATGCCTGTATTTTCTTATTCTCTCTCTGTTTCTCAAATAAATAATATTTTTTTAAAGAGAGGAATTCTGCATGTTTAATATGATCAGAAACCTTGTAAAGTTCCAGAAAAAGTAAAAAGCAAACTGCTCTACGTGTTCTCCTGAACATTCCAGCCACATCACTGTGTGCCCTTGGACAGCTTGCTTCTCCTCTCTGAACCTTCTGTTCCTGCTGTCCGTATCATGGAAACGCTTCCAACTTGTTCCATGTCTCCAGTTGTGTTCATGACAAGAGTGAATGGGAAATATAATATTGAGTGCTTGCAGCTCCCAGAGGCATGTGCTGTATCAATCCAGAGGGATGCTGAGTTGTGAAGAGTGTGTGTGGGTAGCTGGCTTTCCTTTGAATCCCTGACTTTGTGTTCTAAAAGACATCCTCCGTGTGTAGGTAGTAAGAACTGAATGACAAGAAACAGTGATATTTTCCCCCATTCTTCTTCCACCATTATTTTGAATTTTTTGAAAAATTTTTAAAATTTTTATTTATTTATTTGCCAGCAGAGAGAGAGAGAGATAGAAGAGAGGCAAATAGAGAGAGAATTAGCACGCCAGGGTCTCTAGCCACTGCAAACAAATTCCAGATGCATGTGCCCTTTGTGCATCTGGCTTACGTGGGTCCTGAAGAATTGAACTGGGATCCTTTAGCTTTGCAGGCAAACTCCTTAACCACTAAGCCATTTCTCCAGCCTTGAAATATTTTAAGTTATTCTTTAGGCTTGAAGACAAAGGAACCAACTTTGAGTGAGTGTCCAGGGTGGGCGCAGAAAGAAGCACGTCCTGTTTATCTGCCCTCTCAGTTGATGGCTGGATGTGATGATTTCTAGTGGAGTTTGCATGGTGGCTGCTTGGGGCCAAGAGTATGGGGCTGGGAAAGAAGTGGTCTTACTTTTGAAGTCATACATGTCTGCAATTTTTTTTGCAAGGGCAGAGTATGTTTGTAGTATTTTTATAACCAAAAGCAAGTATCTTTAACTGCTGAGCCATCTCCCTAGCCCAGGATTTGTACAACTGAGATAGAAGGGGGTGTTCTGATAGATAAAGAAGACATGGTCAACATTGTGTAGCCTGGCAAGTCTCTCACTGACCCAGTGTGATGCAAGAGAGGTAAAGGAAGAGAAAGGAAGGAAGGAAAGAAGGAAGAAGAGAAGGAAAGAGGGAATTAAAAAGGAAAGGAAGAAAGAAAGGAAGGAAGGAAGGGAGAAAGAAAAAAGGAAAGAGAAAAGGGGCAACTACAAACTTCAGGAAAAACAAAATTTTCATTCCATGCAAAACCCCAATTCTAACATTGTACTTAAATGTGGATATCTTTTATATTTTCATTAATGTTTATATTCATATTGCATTGGCCTTTTGTTTTTTCTCAAGGTCGGGTCTCACTCTAGCCCAGGCTGTCCTGGATCTTACTCTGTAGTTCCAGGCTGGCCTTGAACTCACAGTGATCATCCTCCCGAGTGCTGGGATTAAAGGTGTGTGCCACCACACCTGGCTGCTTGTTGTCATTTTTATTTACACTAAAGCTTGAGAATTTTAGATTGTATCAGTTGGATTCAGTAGTTAAGGACCAGCAGGAGTCATTACATTAATTACATGAACGTGTGTATCCACACCAAGAGTGGAGCTGAAATGCCAGTTCCTTTTTACAGACCTATGAGAAGAAAAGTTCTCCAGACACAAGCTAAGAAACTGTTTTTTAAACCCTACCTTTAAGTATAACATTAACATAGTTATTGTTAGGCTGGAGAGATGGCTTAGTGGTTAAGGCGTTTGCCTGAGAAGCCTAAGGACCCACGTTCAACTCCCCAGATCCCTTGTAAGCCAGACGCACAAGGTGACACCTGTGCAAGGTTGCACATGTGCACAAGATGGTGCACTTGTCTGGAGTTCAGTTGCAGTGACTGGAGGCCCTGGCATGCCAATTCTCTCCCTTTCTCTCTCTCTCTTTTTCTCCCTCTCTCATAAAAAAAAAAAAAAAAAAAAGAAAAAAAAAAAAAAAAAAAGCCTTAAAGATAGTTATTGTATGAAGTTTTTATTTTTCCTGGAATTTCTAGTTGCCTTCCCCCTCCTGCTTGTAGCAGAAGAAGCATGTCTTTGTGAGCCGGCCTCTTCGCTTTCATTCTGTCTGCAGCATATTCTGGAGTTTGAGTCATCCTTAATAGAATTATCTGGTGTTCTGCTTAACTTTGAATTGCAGCTCCCTATGCACAGCTATCATTTTGCAGTTACTCCCTCACTGAACTATGGAATAAACGAGTAGTTTCTAGGGCTTTACCTGTGATATGTTGAGATATACCCTCGAAATAACAACTTCAAAACAAGATGTCTGGGGTATAAACTGCCATGCATGCTGTTCTGGTTACCTTTTCATTGCTGGGACAAAATAACCAAAACCAAGTGAGAGAAGGAAAGGTTATTTTTTTTTTCTTATAGTATTGAAGGGATATTTCATCATGGCAGAGAAAGGGTGGTAGATCAGAGATTATATCTTGCCGCAGCATCTGGCAAAAAGTGAGCTGTGCTCTGGCAAGATGGAAGCTGGGCTATAATATCCCAAAGCCGCCCCAGCAACACACCTCCTCCAGCAAGGCTACACCTCCCAATTTGCCACCAGCTAGAGATCAAGCTTTCAAAATACATAAGGCTATGATAGACATCTTATTCAAACTACCCCATTCTGTCCCTGGTGCCCATAGGCTCATGACCATATCAGGATGCAAAATACATTCAATCCACCTTTAAAAGTCCCCGTAATCTTTGCCAGTCCTGGCACTATTTGAAAGTTCAAAGTCTCATCTGATACTCAAGAGGTCTCTTAACTGTGAGCTGTAAAATCAAAACACAAGTTAAATACACATGATGGTACTGAGTAAACATACCCTCTGCAAAAAGGAGTTAATAAAGGCATAGCAAGGCAAGATGGACCAATGCAAGATAGAAGACCAGCAGGGCAAATATCAAATCCTGCAGCTCCATGTCCAGCTTCTAGGACCTTCAATGAAATCTCTGGGGTCCCAGTTTCATCCCTCCAGCCTTTGCTGCTTCCTTTCCAGCCAGATCCACCCAAATCAGAGCAAGAAGTTTTCCTTGGAAGCTGTCCTATAGTTCTGGCATCTCTACAATCCCTGGGTCACCACTGCAACCCACTATTCATCTTCCTACCTCCATGTCATGGCCCTTCCTGGCCTCTGTTCAGACATGGTGGCCTTGTTCCTCATCACCTAGGGGTCATCTCCAAGACACTACATTGCAAATTAATTACCCTGTCTTTCCTACATTTGTCATACTTCCAAAACCAGTACCTGGCTTCAGGCTCCAGGCTGAAACTTCCATTTGTTTCTGTGCCACATCCTGCTGCTGCTTTCCTCACCAAACACACAGTTTAAATTGTTTTTCCCTTATGTGCATATGTGTATGTGTGTGGCACGTGCACATGTATGTGCCTTTGTGGTACCCCATACAGTTACCTAATTAATGGATGTGTAAGGGTGTCACTGTCCTGCAGTGTCCTGCTACCTGGTCTTGTTCTGAGCTGGAGTCCCTTTTTACTGATTCCAGAGTTTGCAGAGCTCTGGAGATTCTCAGGTCTCTGCTCCCCTGCAGGACTGTAGGACTGCTGTTTCAGGCAAGCATGGCCATTTAAAGATAGTTATTGTATGAAGTTTTTATTTTTCCTGGAATTTCTAGTTGCCTTCCCCTCCTGCTTGTAGCAGAAGAAGCATGTCTTTGTGAGCCGGCCTCTTCGCTTTCATTCTGTCTGCAGCATATTCTGGAGTTTGAGTCATCCTTAATAGAATTATCTGGTGTTCTGCTTAACTTTGAATTGCAGCTCCCTATGCACAGCTATCATTTTGCAGTTACTCCCTCACTGAACTATGGAATAAACGAGTAGTTTCTAGGGCTTTACCTGTGATGTGTTGAGATATACCCTCGAAATAACAACTTCAAAACAAGATGTCTGGGGTATAAACTGCCATGCGTGCTGTTCTGGTTACCTTTTCATTGCTGGGACAAAATAACCAAAACCAAGTGAGAGAAGGAAAGGTTATTTTTTTTTTTCTTATAGTATTGAGGGGATATTTCATCATGGCAGAGAAAGGGTGGTAGATTAGAGATTATATCTTGCTGCAGCATCTGGCAAAAAGTGAGCTGTGCTCTGGCAAGATGGAAGCTGGGCTATAATATCCCAAAGCCGCCCCAGCAACACACCTCCTCCAGCAAGGCTACACCTCCCAATTTGCCACCAGCTAGAGATCAAGCTTTCAAAATACATAAGGCTATGATAGACATCTTATTCAAACTACCCCATTCTGTCCCTGGTGCCCATAGGCTCATGACCATATCAGGATGCAAAATACATTCAATCCTCCTTTAAAAGTCCCCGTAGTCTTTGCCAGTCCTGGCACTATTTGAAAGTTCAAAGTCTCATCTGATACTCAAGAGGTCTCTTAACTGTGAGCTGTAAAATCAAAACACAAGTTAAATACACATGATGGTACTGAGTAAACATACCCTCTGCAAAAAGGAGTTAATAAAGGCATAGCAAGGCAAGATGGACCAATGCAAGATAGAAGACCAGCAGGGCAAATATCAAATCCTGCAGCTCCGTGTCCAGCTTCTAGGACCTTCAATGAAATCTCTGGGGTCCCAGTTTCATCCCTCCAGCCTTTGCTGCTTCCTTTCCAGCCAGATCCACCCAAATCAGAGCAAGAAGTTTTCCTTGGAAGCTGTCCTATAGTTCTGGCATCTCTACAATCCCTGGGTCACCATTGCAACCCACTATTCATCTTCCTACCTCCATGTCATGGCCCTTCCTGGCCTCTGTTCAGACATGGTGGCCTTGTTCCTCATCACCTAGGGGTCATCTCCAAGACACTACATTGCAAATTAATTACCCTGTCTTTTCTACATTTGTCATACTTCCAAAACCAGTACCTGGCTTCAGGCTCCAGGCTGAAACTTCCATTTGTTTCTGTGCCACATCCTGCTGCTGCTTTCCTCACCAAACACACAGTTTAAACTGTTTTTCCCTTATGTGCATATGTGTATGTGTGTGGCACGTGCACATGTATGTGCCTTTGTGTACCCCATACAGTTACCTAATTAATGGATGTGTAAGGGTGTCACTGTCCTGCAGTGTCCTGCTACCTGGTCTTGTTCTGAGCTGGAGTCCCTTTTTACTGATTCCAAAGTTTGCAGAGCTCTGGAGATTCTCAGGTCTCTGCTCCCCTGCAGGACTGTAGGACTGCTGTTTCAGGCAAGCATGGCCATGCTCAGCTGCTTTATGTGAGATCTAGAGATTTGTACTTGGGAAGTCTCAGGCCCCCATGCTTATGCAGGAAGTTCACTTAACCACTGAACCCTCCACAGCCAGGTCCACTACTTTTAAATTCAACTTTGCTCAAGCTGTTGAGACACAGAAATTTCCCAGCCAACCTCTCACACAAACTGCCTCTAGCTCAGTCTTGACAATGTTTTGTTTTGCTTTCCCCTCATAAGCCAAGCATCTACAGCCCACTGTTTCTGCATGCAGGTTTTTCAACTCTCATGAGAATGAGCATCACGCTCTGCTTACAGCACTGCAAGTGTCACAGTTTCAAATCCTTCCACATTCCTCCTGTGGATCAGGTCCTAAAGATCAAAAGCCATATAGTCAGGTCTCTGGCAGCAATGGTCCCCTCCTCTGCTGTCAGTTTTCTTTTGTAGCCACCTTCACATTGTTGGGACAAAAAAAAAAAAAAACTCAACCCAAAGTAGTTCTGCCTCCCAAATTGCCACCAGTTGAGGACCAAGCAATCAGAAGACATGAGGCTATGGGGGACATCTCATTCAAACCACCACCTTCTGGGTTTTTATTCTGGGTTCAAGATAGTTTTGCTCTGGGGCTGGAGAGATGGCTTAGTATTGAAGGTGCATGCCTGTGAAGCCTAAGGACCCTGGTTTGATTCTCCAGGTTCCATGTAAGCCAGATGCACAAGGGGGCACATGCATCTGGAGTTCATTTGCAGTGGCTAGAAGCCCTAGTGTGTACATTCTCACTCTCCTCTCTCTCTTTCCTTCTCTCTGTCTGAAAGAAAAAGAAAGAAAGAAAGAAAGAAAGAAAGAAAGAAAGATAGTTTTGCTCTAGACCTGACTATTCCAGGCCACCTCATCTCTCCATGCTGCTAGAGAGAAGGCTAGATGCTATCTGGTCCTCATTCCACTACTGCTTTCCATTAAAAAAAGAAATCAGTTTCTTAAGTCCTAATGTGCTGTGATGCTGGTCTTGGTATGGCTGTCTCTCTAACTCCCAATGTTCACCGTCCTTGAGATTCCTGACTCAAGCCAGTTCAGCTTTGGGGATATCCTTTATTGTTCTCTTGGAAACGCTCACTTTCCGTCTTCCCAGTCTGTATTTCTGTATTTCCTATGCACTGTGTGAGTTCATTCCACTCATCAGTAGTTCTGCCTCCAGTTTTCTACTTCTGCTGATTTTCTCTATATTCTGGGAAACTTCCCCAACTTGCTGTGTTGCCTGCTATTGTCAAAGAGCTCTTAAAGTGATTCTCCAAGATCTTTTATTTCAGCCATGGAGTAAGCTTCTAAAGCTTATAAGAATTGATTTCTAGAAGTTTCTGAGAACAAGCCAAGCAACACACAGCATGCACAAGCAGCATGCAGCATGTGCAGGCAGGTTTCTCGGTACACAGCTACTCTCTGGGTCTGGCAGTTACCATCTTGTTGCACCCAACCAAAAACAGCTGATGGGAGGAATGGTTTTGTTTTGGCTTACAGTCTCAAGGGAGAAGTTTCATGATGGCAGGGGACTGCTTGGCATGTGTAGCAGACAGCTTCAGGTTGGCTGAGATGAACTTCCAGACCAGGCACAGTTTTGGAGAAAGGGATATTTAATGAAGCTTACAGATCCAGGGGAAGTTCCATAATGGCAAAAGAAGCTGTCCTGTCTTTTACAGGACGAGGCAAGAGAGAGAGAAAATCACAAGCCAAAAGCCACACAGCACAGCACAGCACACCTCAGGAACTCCAGCTAGGCACACTTTGCATGTCTTTAGATTGAAATCCTAAACCCACCACACCTTAAGATCCACCCAGTGACATTGCCTCCAGCCAGGTGGCAGCAGATGCAAACAACAAACTAATAAAACACTGAATATATTGGGGGCCATCTATTCAAACTACCACAGCATGAGCAGAGGTTGGACATCACTTCTGCCACAGCAAGTGGAAAACAGCTGCAAGAGAGTGAGCAGAACTGAAGCAAAAGGGGGCTGGCTATCACATCCCTAAGCCTGCCCCCTAATAACACACCTCCTCCATCAAGGTTCCATTTGTCAGCTCAATTGCCATAGCTGGGGACATCTGATTCAAACCACCACACCAGGATAGACCCAAGTTAATTCTATGTCCCTTCCTTCCAAACACCAGAAAGAGAGAAACCCAAGACATGTTCCCTGCCTTCTCCCTCCAGGAGCTAACTCATAAGCAAAAGGGACCAAGGTTCTTGTACATAACTACCAGACAGGTAAAGGATTTGAAAGGAAAATGGACCAGTTGTGCGTTTGTTGAGGAGTGAGTGGGTGTCTAGGCGATGGAGTGGGGAATGAAGGAACAGATGCCACGTGCAAGCCAGACACACCCAAAGGTAACTCTGTGGTCAGGGACAGGTGGTCTAGAGCAATGGCCTGAGATGAGCCTGTGTCCTCCCAGACTCACCACCCACCAGCCCTGGGACCCAGACAAGCCTCACTGCACAGCCCTTGTGCTTCCTAAGAACCTCATTTGCAATTATGCCTCCACCACAGATCTTTGGGAGTCAGACATGCTAGCTAGTTCTGCCAAGATCCAGGCACACCGGGCTCTCAAGAAATGTCCCAGGTTGCTTTGGATTGTGAGTCCTTTGAAATGGCTGGGGGATGCTGGCTAGGCCTAGGCCAGCCTCTTCCTCCTCTAGGATCTGCCTGTTTGGCTTCAGTAGCCTCTGGTCTTGCCACAACCAACACCAGGATTCGTTTCTTTCCTTCTCGTCCCTGTGACCAAATACTTAACCAAAAGCAACTTAAAGGAGGCAGGGTTTATTTTGGCTCGTGGTTCGTAGGAATACAGTCTGTCATGGTGGGGAAGGCGTGACAGCAGGAGTGTGAAACCTGTGGTCACATTGCATCTGCCATCAGAAAGGAGATCAAGAGTGACAGAGGGAGGGAGGGAGAGCGGAAGAGAAGGGGGAGAGAGAGAGAGATGCTGGTGTTCAGCTCAGTTTCTCCTTTTTATTCATTTCGGGATCTCAGCCTATGGGATGGTGCTGCCCCCGTTCAGGGTGTGTCTTCCCACCTCAATTAATCCAATCTAGAAACGCCCTCACAGGCACACTCAGAAGTGTGTCTCCTACGTGATTCCAAATCCAGTCAAGTTGACAATGGAAGTTGAACATTACAATCCCATTCTTGTTTCCTCTGTGTCCAGGGCCTGGCTTTGGGCCTTTGGGGATTCCTCTCAAGACCATATGTGAGGGGTTCTGCTGGAAGCAAGCTCAGAGCTCTGAGAACAGTGGGTGGGACCAATTCTGGTGAGACTGATGGTAGAATCCCCTTTGTGCCTGGCCCGGAAACCTGGCTCATAAACCATACTGTATCAAAGCTGAGGACCAATGTCTTCTGAGTCAAGGTTCTTTTTCTAGAGATACTGAGGATAACCTGCTGAGGCCTGAGGCAATGAAGCCATGTATCCAGAGGCCAGGCCCTCAAGCTACTGGCTGGTTCTGTGGGAATAGGCAGGAAGGCCACACACCCCTATTCTGGACCCTCAGGCACCTGATTGGGGGCTGGGGGCTGCATCTCTCCCCACAAGGAGGCGCCTGGCTCAGCACTCTCAGGCCACATTTAGTACATTTCCCAGGTGGCAAGTGGGTGGTGGGTGGGGGAGTGCAGGCAGATGGGTGGGGCGGTGGAGAAGCCACAGAGGGGTTGCTGGGGGAGGCCAGTATTTGGGCATACCTCCAGGCCACACTCAGCTAAGCTGTTCTAGGCCCTTCAGTTCCACAGGAAGGATGACCAGAGTAGGGCAGGTGCCACCCAGAACTCAGGACCCCAGCTCGCCAGCTCCCTGAGTCACGCCAGCAGAAGTGGAGTGGAGGAAGGAGGGTGTTTGTACTCGTCCCTCTGGAGTTTTCTGCAGTTTGGCTGCCAAAGGTACCCTCTACCTCTTCAGCCTGCACGCTGCACCCCTGACACCCCTTGTGCCCTTCCTCATCACTGCCCCAAACTGTGCCATTTAACAGTTCATGAAAACAGCGTCCATGGCCAGTCTCCAGCTGCCATGGTGTGGTTACTGAGCACTGAGCTAGGAAGAGATACCCATAGCCAGCCCCAGTAAGCTACTGCCATATGCCTGCAGCCAATGCCATGTCTCTTGGTTCCCTCCTTCTCTAGCCATGCTGTACCACAGGCCCTTAGTCTGGGAAGTAAGCAGGGGAGTTTGATGCTGAGGTCCCACTCTTGACACCCATGAGCCTCGGTTTTCTGATCTTTAAAATGGGCACATGAAGCCAGCCATGGTGGTGCACGCCTTTAATCCCAGCACCTGGGAGGCAGAGGTAGGAGGATCGCCATGAGTTCAAGGCTACCCTGAGGCTACAGAGTGAATTTCAGGTCAGCCTGAGCTACACTGAAACCCTACCCTGAAAAAAAAATGGGCACATGACCCTCAAGCACTTTACCCATTATACCTCTGTGGATATTTGGCCAGAAACTGCTATAACCACTGGCCAGTGGTCACCATGAATGGACGTGCCAAACGAATGGAAATCACTAATAGTTGCCATGAATGGACATGGCCAATCATCACCCTGAATGGACACAAACATTGACCCTGGGGCAGGCCTGGCAGGGTTTGGATTTCAGACTAGACAGGAGTGACCATAGAGCATCCAAGACAAGCTGGAATGCCAAGTCAGTGTCCAGCTATGGACAACCCTTTCACGTGCCAGCCAAGGGGAAGGCAAGGCAGCCAGCTCCACAAGTGTCCCCCAAACTGAGTCAGCACTCAGCAGGATCTCTGCAAATGAGAGGTCGGTGTGCAACTTCTCCACCCACCCTGCACCTTCTACCTGGGTCCCCTGTAGGCGAGGACCGGGGCTGGTTTTACCTTATCTCCTTCTTGTCACCTGGGCATAGGACCTAGCAAGAGTTCGGTCTTATGGAGTGAGGGAGGGAGAGTGTACAGATGAGTGGGTAAGTGGAGGATGGACACATGGGTGGATGGATGGGTGGGTGAGTAGATGGATGAATGTGTGGATGGGTGGTGGCTAGTTCGTGGATGGATGAGGGTGTGCACGTATGGGTGGGTGGAGAGATGGATTTATGGGTGGACAGATGAATGGATGTGTGGATAGATGAATGGATGGGTGGATAGATGAATGGATGGGTGGATAGATAGATAAATATATAGATGGGTGGGTGGATTGGTGGATGAATTGATAAATGAGGGGGTATGTGAACAGATATTTGGATGGATAGATATATAGATGGGTGGATGAATGTGTATGTAGATGGATGGGTGGGTGGATGGATGGGTGACTTGAGGTGAGGAAAGGTACCTGCTTTGGATGATATACTGAGGCCTCTTTTAGCAGCATTTCCTTGCCAAGCCGATGGTGCTCAGTAAATTCTATTAGGAAAGAAAGGGACAGCTCAGCCCTGGTGGTGGGGGAGAGATTTGGATACCCAGTGCTAAGTACTACACCATGAAAAGTCCTCAGTGCAGACTAAGGAGTTCCAGCTTACTCCTGTCCCCCATAAGTCTTTTTTGCCCCATCCTCTCCAGGGCAGACTGACTCTGCACCTGGCTCTGCTGTCAGGATTACAAAGCAGCACAACCCGGCAGGTCCTCAGGAGGGCACAGCCGGGAGTGCCTGCGGCCGTCTCTGAGATTTCCTGTTGGAGAAGTCTGGCCAGGTGGTCAGCATGCTCACGCTCCTGGGCCACTGCCAGCCCATCAGCAAGCCTTTGCTCCTCAGGATGTGTGCCAGTGAAAAGCTGCTAACCAAGGTCAAGGCGGAGGCCGCCTTGATGGCCGGAAGCCTGCATAGCAGATGGCACACTTGTGCCCCAGCTGTCCTGACCTGGACATGGCCCCACAGAACTTCACTGTGGATGAGCGGGGCTCAGTTATTGAAAAGGACTAGTTAGAAGAGCATTAGGGCCTGGGACAGAGGAGAAGAGAGTTCTTGGGTGGGCTGGAGGGCAGCCCCCTGGAAGGGCCCGGGAGTAGACCCCTCTGGCAGCGGGGGCTGAAGTCCCTAGGGAGGGTTGGGGTCAGGCTCTGTGTTTCATCTTTCTGTATCAGTTTTCTTCCCAGCCATCAGATGCACAGAGTCAGCCTCTCTTTTCTTTCATTCATCTTGATATTAGAACTGAAACAGGTACATGAGTCCTTCTTTTCCTGGACTTGGATGGATGGATGGATGGATGGATGGATATGTGGATGGGTGGGTGGCCAGGTGGGTGGGTGGGTGGGTGGATGGATGGATGGATGGGTATGTGGATGGGTGGGTGGCCAGGTGGGTGGGTGGGTGGATGGATGGATGGATGGATGGATGGATGGATGGATGGATATGTGGATGGGTGGGTGGCCAGGTGGGTGGGTGGATGGATGGATGGATGGATGGATGGATGGATGGATGGATGGATGGATGGGTATGTGGATGGGGGTGGGTGGCCATGGATGGATGGATGGATGGATGGATATGTGGATGGGTGGGTGGCCAGGTGGGTGGGTGGGTGGATGGATGGATGGATGGATGGATGGATGGGTATGTGGATGGGTGGGTGGCCAGGTGGGTGGATGGATGGATGGATGGATGGGTATGTGGATGGGTGGGTGGCCAGGTGGGTGGGTGGATGGATGGATGGATGGATGGATGGATGGGTATGTGGATGGGTGGGTGGCCAGGTGGGTAGATGGATGGATGGATGGATGGATAGATGGATGGATAGAAGGAAGGAAGGAAGGAAGGAAGGAAGGAAGGAAGGAAGGAAGGAAGGAAGACTTGAGGAGAGGAAGGGTACCTGGCTTGGATAATATGATATCCTAATGGGGCCATGGAGGCAGATAGGTGAGGACTCAACAGGGCCACAACAATTAGTGGGGAGTCAGGGTGGGACCTGCTCGGTGCTCTGTCTCTGACCTCAGTGGCGACCGGTGGGAATGGGCATGCCACTGCTCTGGTCTGTGATGTGTTGGTGTGGGGAGAGCGACATGGAGCCAGACTCCCTCAGCAGACCACGGTAGACTTTGAGCATTCACAGTTTGGTGTTCTAGGAGCCACTGTCCCCACCCCCTCTTTTATTTATTTTTTATTTTTTTGAGTTAAGTCCAAGGCTCACCCTGTAGCCCCAGGCCACCCTAAACTCATGGAAGTCCTTATACTTGAGGCTCCAGAGTACTGGGTTAAAGGAATATACCATCACAGCTGGCTGCTTCCCATTTTTTAAAAAGGAAGCTTTGCCTATGAAGAGAAATGGCCGCAGAAAGGTGCCAGAGAGCTTCGCCGCACCCCTCCCCCGTCCCCCGACTTCTCATCCATTCGTTCAAAAATGTGTGTTCTCTGAACAGGGCCTTGTCCTACATGTTGTCACAGACAGTCACTGAACAGTTATCCCCAAAGACATCTGAATCAAATCCTGTCTGTGTTACTTTATATTGCAAAAAGGGAGACTTTGCAGATGTGGTGAAAGTTCAGGCTGTGGTGATGGGGCTGATGCTGAGAAATACAAGCAGGCCCTAGATGCTGTCCCATGTCTCCTTATAAGAGAGCAAGAAGCTGATGGCACATACTTGTAATCACAGCATTTGGAAAGTGGAGACAGGAGAATCAGAAGGTCAAGGTTACACTCAGTTATATAGCAAGTTGGAGGCCAGCCTGAGCTACATAAGACCCTGTCTCAACAACCTCCCCCCTAAGTAAAAGAGGACACATAGCTGGTGGAGGCCGTGGAGGCAGGGACCACAGAGCCACAGCCACAACCTGGGCGATGCATGGAGCCACCAGGAGCTCGAAGGATCCTCTCCCAGAGTCTCTGTATGGAGTGCAGCCTGCCACTGCTTTGGTGCCTGCTAGGAACACAACACGTGGTTGTCACGGGGGGCTCGGGGTCCCAGGAAAGTCCTTAAACCCAAACCTAATCAAAGAATTGAATAAAAAAAGACTGTGAAGGATAATTTTCAGTTATTGTATTTATTGAGGGAAGTACGGAGCCAAAGAAAGGCACCCACGTGGCTAGAGACCCCGTGTCAGAGGACTGGGACAACCATGGGGAAAAAAAAAACAGAGAAAATAAACTTCAAAGAGCTCCTGCCATGTGGGGAGCTGGAGGGGGGTAAGGAGCCCATGTGGAGAGTAAGGGCTAGGGGGCTCTCCCCTCAAGTTACCAAATGGTCAGAGAGCCAGCCCTCCCCTTGCAAAGGTATTTATAAGCTTATGGTGGTGGGCTGTCTTCTGGCTCAGGTGAACCAGAGGGACAACTGATTGGTTAGGGCTAGGGGCTGTCTCAGGAAGAGGCGAGCCCTGACACCAAGTCCTGGAGGCTGAACTTGACCAATCCCAATGTTTAAATCCTAGGAAAGGCCTCCCTCCCAGGAGGGGCTCCAGGTTGTTTGTGGAAAACCAGGTCTAGGGAACTAGGCAAGAGATAAGAAGTCAGATCATCTTTGATTTCTAGCAAGTGCAGACTTCCTGCCTTTTTTCACTTTCAGGGGTTCATTCACCCTAACTGTACTCCCTCTCATGGTGATGGACTCCCAGCCTTGAGCCAGCCACTGCATGGAAACACAGGTGTGACCCGGTTCCTCTTGGCTCTGCCTCCAGCCTTTGACATCCTTGCATCCTTCCATGTGTCTTTGCAGGCCCTGGGCGGTGGCACCATCCAAACTGCTCTGTAGCTTCCTTCAGGGGGCCGCCATGTTCCCAGCTGGCTCTCTCCCTGCAGGCAGCTCAGCGTTTCTGGTTTGGGTGACTGCAACACAGCATCTGTGGCACTGTTTCTGGCATGGAGGCCACCAAGCAGATAGCACTCTTGCCCATTCTTCCTTCAGAGGATGCCTCCACCCTGAGAAGGAGACGCAGACCCTCTTATCTACTGGCACCAGCCATGCCCGGATGTGACCTTGTAGATTTCAGCCTGGTGAGCTGACCCTGGTTTTATAAAACTAAATCATGTCCACACATCCCTTCATCTTCAGCCTGCCCCTATGTAAAATCCACCGTGGTCAGGCTTTTTCCCCAGAGATCCCTGAATGACGAAGGTTGTTTAGGTATTGGTCATGGGCCTTCATAAACCATTCACAGCTGTGGATGTACTGGGGGGGATAGTGTACCCCAAACGTGACTTCCTCTTTCTTCCATGTAAGGTGGTGTTTTCTCCAGAGAGACAGAGCACAGGGCCTTGGTGGGCTCAAAACAGTGACAGAGCAGGATGGTCAAGGCCACAGTCCCAATTCCCCACTGTGGATGGGCAGGTGTGGAAGCCTGTGCACCTCACAGCCGTGAGGCGATGGCATCCCAGGAGCTGAACTTCCTCTGTTAACTAATCAGGCTCTGGGCTGGGAGCCCCACAGGCAATTTGTTCTTGCAAGATGAGGTTACTGCTGGCTCCTGATGGAATTTGACTGGGGTTTGGGATTGTACCTTGTTGATCATCCCCCACAGAAGGGAGTGTGTGTGTGTGTGTGTGTGTGTGTGTGTGTGTGTGTGTGTGTAGAAGGAATTAATCCTGTCTTCAAGGTGGCCTTAGCAAGGAGAGGGCTCCATAGCTATAGGCAGAGATGGGGACTGGGAGACAGTATTGGCTTATGCTTCAGGGAACACGACCCCCCACACACACACATACATCCAATGCTGGAATCCAATAAACAGAAGGTAAGATATCCCCTCCCCATCCTCCTTAAACCAGAGCACCAGACAGCAGGGCCGCCAGCCCCATGAGCCAGGTATCTTGTAAGACGCTAATTGCCTTGAACTAATTCAGTATGAAGTTGGTTCCAAGCCCAGGGAGAAAGGTATTCCCAGGACTATCTGTGTACTGGGGGACCTGTCTCTTCCTGGTACCTATGCCGTCAAGACCTGCATCTTGCTCCATGTCTCTGCTGGGATAGTTTCAGGGCTGGGATAAGTCACCCCATCACGGGCAAAGGCTTGCTGAGACACCCCTCCAGGTTCCAGTCCCTGTGTGATGCAAGCCTGGCCAGGAGAGCAGAAGGGGGCTGAGGCTTGTGATGACGTGTTCTTGGCCGGGTCCAGGCCCACCAAGCAGCTGACATTATGAATAGAAGATGGGGGGTGGCGTGACGGCTCAATGGGTAAAATGTTTGCCAGTCAAGCTTGAGAACCTCATTCCAGATCTGCAGCACCTGCCTAAAAGCCAGGCGTGGTGCCATGTATTTGTAATCCCGGAGCTGGGAAGGAGACAAGAGGATCATGGGTACTTGCTGGTTAGCTTGTCCAGCCCAGTAGATAAGCTCTGGGTTCAGTGAGAGACCCAGCCTCAAGAAACTAAGGTGAAGAAGCAATAGAAGACAGCAGACATCGGCCTGTGGCCTTCACATACACATACACATGTACATATGCTCCTGCACACACACATGTACATAATGTTCCTGCACACACACAGCGTGCCCACATACACACAAAACATGCATACACACGCACTCATGCTACACGCATTTATACATGCAAATAACCCAAAAGACTAGAAGATGACCCTGGAGGATTTGGCCATCCCATGTCAACAAGGCCCCTATCTGGGAACAAGGAGTCTGAGAACCAGGAAAAGGAGAGGACGATGGGGACAGAGGCTGGAGTGAGGCTAGGAAGGGGTTCCAACAAAGCACAAGGATAGAAACGGGAGGTTTGACACACATCTTCCCATGGAGCTCTTGATAGAAGTGGCCCTGCTGACCCTCTCTGAGTCCAGTGTGATCGCTGACCTCCAGGGCATGAGAGAACGGGCTTATATCAGAAGTCCCAGTTCTGAGAGACGGTCTGCCATGGCCGCAGGGCATAGTGTGGCATCTGCAAACATGCAGCATGTTGAGACCGGAAAGACAGTGTTCTGTGTGACACGGGCACTCTGGTATGGACTCAGCCACACATAGATCCTTCCTGGGACAGGGTACAGTGGCCCTACTTCACAGATGGGGAAACTGAGGCTGCATGAGCTCTGGCCACTTAACCACAGTTAGCAAGAGCCACAGGAATGAGGCAGGGTTCTGCCTCTCTCTCTCCCAGTTTGCACCATCAGCCTTTGTCCTCTATGGGCCACTGTGAGACTCAGGTTGTGTCCCAGGCTGCTAGGATGGCGGTGAGATCAGAGATTACCACTTCATTTGGGGGTTTGGGGGCTTTCTGCATAGACCATCATCTACTAACAGAATCTCTCAGAGCTCTCCAGGAGCTCATCAAAGCACAGCCAGTTCTCAGAAAGCGTTGCTGGGACTGGCCCTTCCCCCTAGTCACCCTGTCATGGGTTCCTAAGGGCTGTAAGCAGTGAGGGGCCACACCTGGCTGAGCAGCATTTTAGCTTGCTGCTTCCAGCTCCACCCCAGGCAACAGGCTCTGCCTCCAGCTGTGCTGTGTACTCTGGGCCAAGTCTCTCCACCTGTCTGTGCCTGGGTCCCATTTGTAGAATAAGTCACTCCCTAGCTGGGTATGGTGGCTCATTCCTAGAAGAGGCAGAGACAGGAGGCTTGCTCCAAGTTTGAGGCCAGCCTAGGCTACATTGTAAATTCTTTGGCGGGCTGGGCAACACAATGAGATTCTGTCTTAAATAAAACCAAATAAGGTCTGGAGAGATTGCTCAGTGGTTAAGGCAATTACCTGCAAAGCCTAAGGACCTGAGCTTGATTCCCCAGTACCCACGAAAAGCCAGATGCACAAAGTGGTCTGTGCATCTGGAGTTTGTTTGCAGTGCCTAGAGGTCCTGGCACACCATTCTTCCTCTCTCTCTCTCTCTCAAAAATAAAAAATAAATAAATAAATAAATAAATAAATAAATAAATAAATATTTAAGCCGGGCATGGTGGCGCACGCCTTTAATCCCAGCACTCGGGAGGCAGAGGTAGGAGGATTGCCATGAGTTCAAGGCCACCCTGAGACTACATAGTTAATTCCAGGTCAGCCTGGACCAGAGTGAGACCCTACCTCGCAAAAAAAAAAAAATATATATATTTTTTTAATTATATTTTTATATTTTTTAAGAAACAAAAGAGAAAAAGAAACCTAGACAAGAGTCACTACTCATAGGGACGTGATGCAGCTCTGATCAGTTCTACCTAAAGCACTCATGAACATAAACACAGTAATTATGATAATTGCTATATTAATCACCACTTAAGAATTATTACTCATGAAGGCAGAGTCCAGGAGGACCCCAGCATAAAACCCTGGAGTGGTGGTTGTTTCTCGTGAGCGGGCTCTTCATCTGAGCCTCACACACCTTTCTAGGGTAAGTCATGGGTGACCTGATTTCCACACCACATGCCCTGTCTGCCCTGAAGCGCAGTGGTATATATTAAGTTAGGCACACCTGTGCCAGGCACCGCCAGCTTGCATCTGCAAGGGAGATTAATCCTGTTCCTAACTCCTATTACTGGCAGTCATGTGCCATGTACACATGTCCCTTATATCCCCCTAAGTCTCCTGAGAACATTTGCAAATGTCCCTGAGGAAGCAAATTTGATTTTTTGGGTAATAAAGTTTTATTGCAACACAGCCCCACCCATATATTTACATGTTGTCATGGCTCTTTCTGCATCCTACCTAGGAGGAGAGGCTTTCTAACAGGGACCCACATCCTGCCCACAAAGCCTGGGTCCTTACAGAAAAGGTTTGTCAGCTACTGATCACCAACATCTACTGTTCCTTCTATCTGCACACAGTGGCACATGCCTATCATCCCAGCACTCAGGAGGTGGAGGTAGGAGGAACAGGAAGTTCAAGGTCATTCTCAACTACATAGTTGAGTTTGAGACCAGCTTGGGCTGCATGAGACCATACCTCAAGAAATATCAATCAATCAATCATTCAGTCAATATGCAAGTGAGGAATAGGGAGATAGTGCATTCTGTCCAGCATGAGTACCCGAACACCAAGCTAGGGAAACCACATGCAACCAGACACTATGCTGGGTTTCTGTAATCCCCGTGTGCCTATGGCAAGAAGGGAGGAGGAGGCAGGAGAATCCACCAGAAGTTCAAGGGCTAGCTAACCTGACAAATAGAATAGTGAATAACAAAAGACCCTGCCTCAAACAAGGTAGAAGGCGAGGACCAACACCCGAGAGTTATCCACTGATCTCCACACGCGTCATGACATGGGTGTGCCTGAACTTACAGGAACACACACACACACACACACACACACACACTATACACCAAAAAGGAAGGGAGGGAGGGAAGGAGTAATCCATCTTAAACTGTCTTTCAGAATTTTAATATTTTTTTTTGAACTGCCTCTTAGGTGACACTGACTTCATGTGTTGTTGGGGTTTTTTTATTTTTATTTATTTATTTGCAAGCAGAGAGAGAGATAGAAGAGCAGCAGACAGAGAGAAAATGGCACACCTAGCCACTCCACTCCAGCCACTGCAAATGAACTCCAGACGCATACACCCCCTTGTGCATCTGGCTTATGTGGGTCCTAGAGAATTGAACTGGGATACTTTGGCTTCGCAGGCAGACACCTTAACCGCTAAGCCAATTCTCCAGCCCTGACCTCATGTTTTAAACATCAACACATGGAACAGAAGCACCCACATCCCACAAGAGCATTCTTTCCACAGTAGACCACATGCTTCATGTGGCCCCATCAGATGATGCACAGCTGAGGAATTCTTCCCATCATTCTCTGTGGAGGCTTGTCCACAAAGCTCAGTACAGTGACATGTCACGCAGGCATGTGGCCTAGGACAGGTAGTCCATGTGTGCAGGAAGCTGCTCGTTCCAGTGCGGGTAAACACTCCGTAATTCACATTCACACAGGGGTGAGAGCCCTGGCCATGCATCTCTAAGAACACATTCCCTTCACTGGACATCATGGGACCCCATGCTGTGGCGCTCATAGGCAGGGCCAGCCTGGCCTGGGCTTGCTTCTCATGGGCTCTCTTATTTGGAGACCTGTCCAGGGCAGGCTGGCCTAGTAGAGGGCTGCAGAATTCAGCTAAGTCCCTATCCTGGGAGCCTAGGTCCCAGCTGAAATTCACATGTACCTTGATTCCCATGGCTTATGGCTATGAGGTGTCCAGCTGCCCCCCCCACACACACACACAGGGCAGAGAAGGGGGCAGACTTTACAAGAAGTGCCTGTCTGCCAGCCGGCTCATGTGGTCCCTTTGAGCGGGCTTTGAGACAGACAGATGGGGCAGGCCTGGCCTCTCAGTTCTAATTAACAAAGGAGGAGAGGCATAAACAGCCCCTTCCGGCGCTCATATTAAAATGCCAGGCCGTTGTTCTGCCCCGCAGTGAACCTTCATTGAGGGAAAATTCCATTCAGAGTAGAAGGTTGAGCTTTCAGAACAACCCTGCCCAAGCAGCTTCCCCCACCCCACCCCCCACTCCAGCCTGGAGGATCACTGGGCCCGCAGAACCAGGGTCCATGGAGAGAAAGGTTTTCAGTGGAGCTGTGAGCTCTCTGCCTGCCTAGGTGACCCGGAAGGGCAACTCACTTGTGCCATCTGCCAGGGACCATCCCACTTCTAAAAAGGAAAGGCCTCTGGGTTGGGAGATGGCTCATTTAGAAAAATGCTTGTTTCTCAAGCATGAAGTTCTGAGTTTGATCCCCAAAACCCACGTGAAAATGCTGAATGTGGTGATGCACTCCTGCCATCCCAGCACTGAAGAGGCAGAAACAGGAGGATGCTTGGGGCTCATGGCGCAGCTAATTCTGCCTAATTGGCAAGCTGCAGGCTGGTGAGAGACCCTGTCTTCAAAAAGGTGAAAGCTCTTGAGAAACAGCACCAAAGTTGTCCTCCCGCCTCCACACATGCATACACATACCTGCACGTACACCCCACATATGTCATACACATGCACTCATCCCCACAGACACAAACTTAAAAATAAAAATGAGCCAGGTGTAGTCACACACGCCTTTGATCCCAGCACACGAGAGGCAGAGGTAGGAGGATCGCTGTGAGTTTAAGGCCAGCCTGAGACTACATAGGGAATTCCAGGCCATCTTGGGCTGGAGTGCGATCCTACCTTAAAATGCCAAAAAATAAAAATAAATAAATAAAAATTAAGTAAAAATAAAAGCTCTGTGACCCTGCAGATCATGACAGAGGTCATTCCGTATATTGTACATGTGTGTCTGACTTAGGAGTCACTCAAGGAGCCCGTAGTGGCTTGGCTACCTGGAGCTGGTGTTCTGCAGATGGATGGGAAGTATGGGCCCCTGCAGAAGGGTCCACCCCAGTGCCCATGGCCCATCCCTGCCAGAGCTGGGATTCTGGTGGCTAGAACAGCAGGCTTTCTTTTTATTTATTTGTTTGTTTGTTTTTATTTACATTTTATTTATTTATTTATTTATTTATTTATTTATTTATTTATTTGAGAGAGAGAGAGAAAGAGGCAGAGAGAGAGAGAATGGGCACACTAGGGCTTCTAGCCACTGCAAACAAACTCCAGACACATGCACCCCTTTATGCATCTGTCTTACGTGGGTCCTGGGGTATTGAACCAGGGTCCTTAGGCTTGACAGGCAAACTCCTTAATCGCTAAGCCATTTCCCCAGCCCCAGGTTGTCTTTTAGACAGAGCGAGCAAGATGTATCCTTCAGAAACAAACAGCAGAGGCTGTGGTAGGGAGTGGTAGTTCTAGGCCTGTCCTTGGGCTGCTCGTGCTCTCAGGGGGTCTGCTGTAAATCAAGTAAAGAAGTCACAGCTTTTCAAATACAGGCAGAGGGGAGTTGTAAAGCAGAGGGAAGAGGAGAATCAGGTTTGCAGTATGACTCCTGTCACCAAGATGACAGGGCCCTGAGGGATCTGCACGGTGACAGCAGCCTGTCATCTGAAGACCCCAACAGCTTTGTGCAAAGAACACAGGCCATGCAGAGGTCCTGTGGTGATGAATGGGTCCTGGGCAGGGGGTGGGACAGAAACAAAGCTGAAGTAGACAGAGTTGGGAGAGGCAGGGATCTGAGCACAAAGGGTCTTAGCCATGTGGGTAGTTTGGATTTTGTCTACAACAATGACAAGAATATTGTGGGAATATTTTAGGTGGGAGAGCTGTGGTCTGATTTAAGGTTTGTTTGTTTTTATTGAAAAAGAGTGAGTTCAGGGCAGTGTCAGCAACAGGCCTTTGTGGTCCTCCGCAGGACTTTGAAAGCGGAGAGTCTTGACTTGTGGGTGGATGTACAAATGCTGGCTCTTAGCCTCCAGTGGGTGGCCCTTGTGTACAGGCCGGCTGTGGCAACAGGGTCTGCATGCAGCAGGGCAATTCCTTGGGCACCTAGATGTTCACCCTTTGTGTGAGCGCTGCTGAGGCCCCTTTCCTTAGCCCTGAGCTTGGAGCATCTTCTCCCAGAATGCTATGGGCCATGCATGCCGGGCCAAGCACCTACCTGTCCCATCAGCCCAAATAAGTAGAACCCCTGGGAGCCCTGGAAGCCCAGTGAGGGGGCTGGTGTTGCTCCTTATGTGCTCTCGAGCCTCGTCTGTCTCCTCACAGCTCTTGTATCAGGGACATCACTGTATCTAAAACACAGGTATGCTGAGCTACAGATGAGGACACCTGAGGGGGCTCTGCTGAGGCCAGCAGAGGCCTGGAGCCAAACCCGAGGGAAGGCACATGGCAGTGTCTTAGTTTGTACCAGGTTCTCTGAAGCCTAGGGGACTTTCTTCTCAGCTCATGGTCTTCAGCTCCTGCAATGTATGTGTGGGGTGCTATGCCTGGACCTTTCAGATAAGCCTCTTGTCTTCCCCCTGATGTGTGAGGGTCGCAATTGATACCCACATCTGTAGGTGAGTATGGTCATGCCAGGTAAGGGTTAGAGACTTGGTCAAGGCCAAGGAGCAGGTTTGGGAAGCTGGGATCCATCCTACCTGGGTGCAGTAACCCCAGTTCCCGTCTTGGCGTGGTAGCCCTCATTTTGTCTGGGAGCAGCGATCGTGGCCCATCATTACCAGCTAGGTCTTTCCGTGAGATCAGTCGTCTCTCAGTTCTTGGCAGGTAGCGCATCTCATAATGCTCAGGAAACGCTTGTGGGTGACTTGTTACGAAGTGATGAGACAATTTAATTTGAATCAAGTTTTTCCGCACATGACTGTTCCCATCAGGAAGAATTCGTGTTGCTTATCACGTTAGCAATGAGGGGGGAAATGGTCTTCATAAACATCAGGCAGGGTATTTTCATAATTGCTGATCTGAGAAACCACTTCCGCAGTGTGCATCTCCAAGGACTGGGGATGAGGGCTCCATGGGGGGGGGAGTGGCAGGTGATGCCCCACTAAGCCAGAGCCCAGAGGAGTGCCCACCCTGAAGGGTCAGCCCACTCACATCTGTCCTCCCACAGGTGGCAACACAGACTCCTAGGAGTCGCCCTGCTCAGCTGTCATTCACAGCACAGGGTGTCAGCAAGCTTTGGACCTTGCCTCATGCCAATCCATACCATAACCAGGAAGCAGGATGCTGGAAGCATGTGTGGTCAAGGGCCCAGAGCCACCCCCCCACCCCCACTAGGTAGCAAGTGACAGATGTCTGGGGAACCCCCTTCTGTCTGCCAGCAGGCTGCTAGGCCTCCCCAGGACCAGGCTATCCATCCCCTGCCCACCCACGGAGCTGCCCTCTGTGCCACTCTGCAGCCGGCTCTGCCACAGTGAGCTGGGCTGGCTGCCCGCACTGGCTGCCAGAAGGCCCGATCTGGCATCTCTGCGGGCTGAGTCGGGATACCTGTTGAGCCCCAGCCTGCCCCAGCACCCTGCCCCTCCCCAGCAGAGGAGCTGACAGCTTCCTGTGTGGCCTCATCCTTCTTGATTGGCAGAGCCCGGAAATTTCTAGGGCATCTGCTATGTCTGCTGCTCCCTGGAGACTTCTCTTTCTAATAGTGTTCTAGTTGCTGCCTGCATGGGGCCCAGCCACCAAGGTGTGGCCATAGGAGTGAAGGGATGCTACTCTGGGCTTTCCATTTCCTGCCTTGGAAGAAATACCTTCTCCCCACCCCATGCCCAGGAAATGTCCTTGGGGTTCATTCAACTGCACAGCCTCTCCAGGGGAGAATTTCCTGGCTCTCTCCATGTACCACCACCCCACGGCCCAGCCCAGACCAGACGAGTAACAGCCCAAACTCAATTCACCATTTTGACATAAGTCTTCTGAGGACTGAGAAGATGGCTGTGGATAAAGTGTTTGCTGAACAAGCATGAGGTTGTGAGTTCAGATCCCCAGAACCCATGTAAAAGCCTGCCAGGCAGCACGTGCCTGTACTACCAGTGCTAGGGAGGCTGCCCCAGGGACTTCCTAGGGCAGACTGTGTAACTAGACCCTCCAGATTAGTGGGTTCAAAGAACAACATAGAAAGCAACTGAGGAAGAACTTCCACGTCAACTGCTGACCTGCCTGCACACGTGTGCGTGCACACACACATGAACATGAATGCAAACCCGCCACACACAAATACATACCAAAACCAGAGAGGTTGGGGAGATGGCTCAGAGGTTAAAGGTATTTGCAAATCATAGGGACCTGAGTTGATATTCCCTAGCATCCAGAGGCAAAGTGGCTCATGCGTCTGTGATCCCAACACACTTAGGACAGTGGAGGCAAGGCCAGGAGCAGTCAAAGTCTGTGGGACCACTAGACTGGAATTCATTTGCAATGGCAAGAGACCCTGTCTCAGAGACCTGGAAGTTGTCTTCTGACCCCTACATGTGCTGTGGCATGCACATGCCCCGCCACACACAACCATACACAAATAAACGATAAAAGAGTAAAGAAAAGAAGTCTTCTGAAATGACCTGGTATGTTTACCCTGGAACCCATTTGACAGTGAGTTACTCACTACAGCCCCTGCTCAGTGGTGCCTGGGACTTCTAAGCAATCAACAGCACACTCAAGGATTCTCCCAAGGTGAGAAAATCTGACTGGCAAGTGGTTTTCACACCCGATGGAATGATGTTTACAGAGACTAGATTTAACAAGAAATGGAGTTGACCCCGAGTGAGATTCCTGAGCCACTTAATCAGACAGAGACGGGCTCGGATGTCGCCACTTACTCTGTGGATTTGAGAGGCGGTGAATTTATTTCCCAGATTGCAAACAGTTTTGAGGGTTGGAGACAAAACCTGTGGAAAACTAGAGTACCCGCTCATCTGGATGGTTGTGGAAACAGCTTTTTCACCTCCCGATGACAGCCCCATGCCACTGTCCCCACACCTGCATGGACTCAGCAGATCTAAGTCAACACCCATGAGGGTTCTGTGGGAGTCCCTCTTGTGGGCCTCATTGACACCTGGCTTCTGTGCAGGTTCCGTCTGGCTTTGGCTGCCACAGTTCTCTTTACAAAATGGAAGAATGTGTCATCTGCCTTACCCACAGGTCACTCCCACGACAGCCATGGCCCCCAGGGCAGAAGGGCTGCCTGGAGCACTGCCTGTGGTGCCATCAGGGGCCTGTGATTCCTGGGTTCAAGTTTCATGCTGCCCAGCCAGGTCCCTGGTACCAGTATGCGTGCAGATGACAGCCCGACTCTCTGAAGCTTCCCTTGCGCTTCCCAGTTCCAGCCACTGCTACTCATAGGGCCACATCCTCTTCTGTTCAGAGAGATTTCTGGGAGCACGGAATCAATAGTGTCTTCTGCACTCCCCTGGCCTTTGAATTTCCTGAGGCTGCCATCAAATCACTGAACACTGAGAATCTGCTTTGCTGGCCAGATGTTAGAGTTCAAAACAAGGGCAGATCTGCTTCCCCTTGGATCTCTCAGGGAGAAAATGGCCCCTGATGTGTGCCTACAAGTCCTCTGTGACCCTTGGCATTGGGGGGCTGCGTCCCTGCAAACCCTGCTCTTCCCAGAGCTTCCTCCCCTTGTCCCTGGTCTCCAACTCCCTAAGTTTCTCTAAGGACACAGGCTTTGGTTTCAGGGCCTCCTATATCCAGGGTGCCCACATCCCACCCTCACACAGATGCCAGGGGGCAGGATGTGAGTGTGTCTTTTGGGAGGGGTGCACTGTTCAATCTACTACACTCCACATCTATGCAAGAGGCAGCCAGAACCTGGTTTGGTCACTCCCAAATACCAAGCACCTAGTAGGCCCATCATCTGACACATAGTAGGTGCTCGCTAAGGAATGCCTGAGATAATTCACTAACCCTGAGGCTTCATGTTACCTCTGGCCACCTCTGGACTCTGGCCCAAGGCCAAAACCCCATCAAAGCTGACCAAGAAAAAGCCAAAGTGATTTGATTGATACATCTGCATTCCCACCGGGTTCCCAAGAGCAGCAAGTGAAGTCTTTCTGACAGCCCTCTTGTTCAGCATTAATTGCTCCACATGGTGATCTTCAGCCCGTGGGACCTGCAGACAGGGCCACCTAGGGACCCTTACATTCCTCAGTCCAGGCTTGGCTGCCTGTGGTTCCAAGTTTTTACCTCTCCAAGGACCAGCAGTAACAGGTGATCTGTAGTAACAGGCCACTGACCCTCGAGAGCTCTAGGGGCATAGGGGACATTGGCTTCTGGGTCTCAGCACAATAGGGCATGTGGGGATGCTAAGAAAGGCAACGTCCCCAACACTGGGTCTGCCCGCAGTGGGATGTGTGCCATCTTCAGGTGCTGGCTTGCTCGCTTCTCCCAGGTCTTCACCCAGTCTTTGAAAGGGAAACTGAACTGAGGCCTTAAGTAACCAGGCTGGAAAATGATCTATCTATGGTCTGTCTAGGGTTAAGGATGGTGGGGGCATGGCAGGCAAGGAGGGGAGGGGAACTAGAAGCCATCATCCCTGGAATGGAACACTCAACAGTGGAAAGTTTGGCTTTACTGGAGCCGTCACAGCGCGGGGCAGTGACCAGTGACAGCTAGAAAGGTCTCGGAGGGTCAGGAGCAGGGAGAAGGCTCTGGGGTAGGGAGGAGAAGGTAAGCACACCCTATGCCTGCTGAATACACCAGGGCTACCCCGAGGGCACAGGGTAAATGGGTGTTTCTTGCCCTCCTCCTAAGCACCCCTAGAAGTGTGTGTATGGTTGTGATTTTCATTTCACAGAGAAGGATCACAGGCTCAGAATGTTGTCAGGGTGACCTTGGGGTCAGAGCAATGCCTGGCTTTGAACCAAGCTGTGAACATCCTTCCTCCCCCCCTCCCCCACACAGTCAGGGGAGAGGAGGTCGCCAGCAAGCAGCCAGGCAGTGCCAGAGGCCTGAGGAAGTTCCCTGTGGTAGGAGACAGCTGGCAGGAAATAGAACAGGCTGCCTTTGGGATGTGGGGTTCTGGGTGCCCCAAAGGTGGAGCTGATCAGCAGGAGAATGCATGCTACGAGCACTCCATGGCTACAGCCTTGAGCCAGGAAGGGGTGGGCACTGTCATACACCCAGCTCTCAGGGGGAAGTGGCAGGCATCAGATTTGGGAGCCTTGGGTAAAATATTCTGCCAGAGCTTTGGGGGCCCTTGGCTGTCAGCAGCTATGCACATGAGACGGGTCAGAGAAGGAGGAGCGGGAAGGCCATGCAGAAGGGCTCTGGCATCCAGGTCTTCAGACAGACAGCCCTAGGTGGAGAGCAGTGCAGATAAGCAGGTGGCAGGATCCACACTGCCCAGTCCATGAGAGAGCTATGGGCCAGGGCATGCCAGCTTCACTTTGGGAAATTGGAGTATGTATTAGTTACTTCCTCATTGTTGTGACAAAATATGTGATAAAAGCAACTTGAGGAAGAAGGGTGTGTTTAGGTTTACAGTTCAAGGTTGCCATCCATCATGGTGAGGAATGCATGGTGGCAGGAGCAGAAGACAGCTGGTCGTGTTGCATCCGAAGTCAGGAAGCAGAGAGAGATGAGAGATGAATACTGGGGCCCAGTTCACTTCCTCCTCCTCCTCCTCCTTCTTCTTTTTTTTCTAAGGTAGGGTCTCACTCTAGCCCAGGCTGACCTGGAACTCGCAGTAATCCTCCTACTGATCCAGCCTTCTGAGTGCTGAGATTAAAGATGTGTGCCACCACACCTGGCTCACTTCCTTCTTTGTATTGAGTCTGGGAGCCCAGCCCATGCAATGGTGGTGCCACCCACAGTTAACCTAAGCTAGAAACCCGCCCACAGACATGTCCAGAGATCGGTTTCATGGTGATTCTAAGTCCTGTCAAGTGGACAACTGAGATTAATCACAGAGAGGGAAGGGGCCATGGGCAGAAAGGGTTTCATGGAAGAGGTCTGAGTCTGTATTCTGGTTAGGAAGGGTGGCTGTAGAGACCAAAAAGCAGAGGAGTCTGCCTGGCACAGGATCCACTGGCCAGGGTATCTTTAACAGAGCCCTGCCCTTTCCCATCTCTCCTCCTTCTACCCCTTGTGCTTGTGGGTCCTGGCTGCCAGCCAGGCCCTCTCTAGTTACTGACCACCTATGAAAGAGGCTTTCTGGGGACATTCCCACGAAACCACACCATCATGAGCATGAGTGTGACAGCCTCTGACCCACAGTCTCGCTAGATCTCATGGGCTGTCCCTGCCGCCCATTGGTGTGGAAAGCTGAGGCCTGGAAGCCTGGTCAACCCAGTCCTATAACCCACCCACCATCTCCCAGTGGCATCCTGGGCCCTGGGTGGTACCCCAGACCTTACCTGGTGGACCCACTGGGCAGGAAACTTGTGAGGACCATGCCAGGAAGGGCTCACCCCTGTAGTAGATTCCCAGAACCTGGTAGCGTGTCTCAGGAGATGGAGTAAGATAGGAGGACGGAGTCCCGCCCCACCACTACCACCTTCTTGACTGTGGTCTGCCCCATTGAAGTGTATGTTACCACTCCACTGACGGGTTTCTTACTTAGTGTGACCAGGATGTAGCTGGGGTGGGGGTGGAGGGTGTCATCCTGAACCTCACTTGTCCAATGGGAACTTCAAGGAGCTGCTACTCTCCCCAATCCCCATCCCTCCAGCTCCCAGCTCCCATCTCCCATGGTACACTGTCCTGGGTTAGTTTTACTACCCCCAACAGCTGGAGAGCCTCCACTTACCACCACCTCACTCCCACCCTTCTCCTGTGTGTCCCCAGGCCTTCCACGCTGATCCAGGGATCTCTGCTGCCCTTTCTGGCAGGAACTCTGGCCTCCATGTGTTGTCACCCCCCAAGGGTTTCGACTCCTGACCCCCCCCGAAAAGAAACCTCCCTTTCTCATTCTTCTGCAACACCCCCACACACACACACACAGATTTCCTTCCTCTAGACTTACTTCCGGGTAGGCAGCAATTGATTCTACTGGATGCTTTGGGATACAGGCGGCCTGGTCTGCCCCCTGCGCAGCCACCAGGAAGACTGGAGAGGGTGACCATTAGCAGGTCTCTGGCCACCTGGGCAGCCCCTCTCTGTCCTGTGCCCCCACTTGTGCCTCCACGTGGTCTATCGAGTGTCATGAATTTTAGTGGCAGGCCTTGGCAGGTAAAACAAAGTTGCCACTCTTTGGTTTCTTTCCTCTTTAAAAAAAAAGAAAGAAAGAAAGAAAAGAAAAAAAAAAAAAAGAAATGCCACACCAACGTGTGCTTCAGGGAAGACAGGGCTGCCCTCCCTGCCCCCAGCAACATATCCGGCCGCTGCCCACAGTGGCTTTGATGGGACTGAAATGGCCTGACTGCCCCTCTCACCCGTTGGCCTCGGAAGTCCCTCTCTGTGGCCAGAGGAGGCACAGAGCTGGCCGCTCCCCCTCCCACCCGCCTGCCCGCCCGCAGCCACCACCGTCAGCCCAGCCTGCGGATCCTCTGCGCGGGATGACGCCCAGGCAGCCGCGCCACCGGTCGCACTGTGGGCTCATCAGATGACTGTGGGGGCTCCTGCTGCACACCACATTCCCTAGGAGGGGGAGAGGGAGGGAGGGAGGGAGGGGGCGCTGGCTGCACCTCACAGGTCCGGGCTCCTGCTGACTTGTGCTCTGATGAAGCTGAGCTGCTCTGCTCTCCTCTTTAAGCCCCTTCAAGAGAAAAGCAAAAGAAAGCAGCTGCCTGGCTTGTCCTCCGGCTGATTTCATCGGCTCTCCTGGAGGATGCATCCGGCCACACCAGGCCGGGGGAGCTCCTTCACCAAGCCACCGCCACGGCCGCTGCCACCATCACCACCTGGGCCACTTACTTTCTTTGCTCTGGGCTGCAGAGTCCTGGCCAGCCCCCGGGTGCCTTGAGCCTGCCTGCTCCCCAGCGGGCCCCCGGGCAGCTTCTCCAGCATCCATGACTCCTTCCCCCGGCTGGCTCCCGCGCCCGCCGCCCCCCTCCACATCCCATTGTGCCCCGCTCGCCCATCCTGCCAGTCCCCCCCCCCCCAGCTCCTCCTGCACCGCTGCCGCCCAGGCGCCTCCATGCTGCCTGGATCCGGGCGAGCTGGGTGATTAATTGGCTGTGATGAGCGGCCCCGGTGGAGGAGCCACCGTGATGATGACGGGTTACAATAATGGTCGCTATCCCCGGAATTCTCTCTACAGTGACTGCATTATTGAGGACAAGACTGTGGTCCTGCAGAAGAAAGACAATGAGGGCTTCGGATTTGTGCTCCGAGGGGCAAAAGGTAAGAGTGCCTGGATCCCTTCCCATGTTGTATATGTGTGTGTGTTTGTGTGTGGGGGGGGAGTATGTGTGTGTCTCTGTGTGTATACCCAAGCCTGTATTGAAGAATGTTCCTCAGCTTGGAGATAAGCGTGAAATAAGCATTTTTTTCCTGGGGGCACTTGGTTGCTAGACAACGGTGCTCTTTAACATTCTGCCTTCCTCAGAACACATCGGGGCTTCCTGTAGGCACATTTTTAATTTTCCATCCACAGTATTGCTCGGAACCTCGAGCTGTTCTCTCTCCTGCCCTCCCTCCCCCCACCCATCTCTTAATTGTGGGAAGGTTCAGCACCTTAGGCTTCAGTTCACACTGTGCCTTTCTTTGGAGCTCCTGGTGTCAGACACCCAGTATGGCCCAGCCCAAGTTTCAGGTACCCGGAAGCTGCCAGGTTCTGGGAGTGGGCTTCGGTTCCAACTGTGGTAAGCATCCGGATGCTCACCTCTAAGGTGACTTTGCAAAGGAAAGGTAGCAAGATGGTCCCCTCTGCCGTGGGCCAAGACCTGGTAGTTCCCATGCCCCGGGGCCTGGTGATGGGATGCAGCCCGAGGCAATGCCTCCACACCTGCCCCTAGTATGGGGCTTCCCATCCCAGCTACAGCAAAATGGCCTTGTGAGACAGGACACCTGCCCACGACTGATGAGAGCCTGCCTGTGAAAACTGCCCCTCAGAACTGCTATACTCTGCCAGGGAGCCCCATACCTGCGCAGGAGGTTTCCTTCTGAGGCTGGCATGCCCACCTGCCATAGGTTCCGGCCGCCCACAGTGATCTGTCCAGAGTGAGAGGAGTGGAATCTGCTCCAGTATAGGTCCATACTGGTCTGTGTGGTTTATCCTCCCCTCCCCCAGCCTGGGCATCATCACCTTCCCACCTGCCTACCTCTGGCCTCTCAGGACTATTAAAAAAAAGTCCCTCTCTTGTCCTGTAGTTGCACTTGTGGGCCACAGAGCCCAAGCCTTGCTCTGTTAGTCATAGAGAGAGAGCCGACTCCCCCTGGAGAGAGCTCAGAGCACATTCCAGACCTGCAGCCTCCCACTGGGTCAGCACGGTGCTGTGCCCTCCACCCCTCCCCCCAGATCAAGTAGAGGCCCCAGGGTCATGAGCCTGCATAGATGTAAAATTGGCCAGCCATTCTGTGTGGTCTTTCTCTAGCTCCGTGTGGTAGGGGAGGAACTTTTCCATTTTTAGAACTGAAAATGTTTAGTCACTGACGCTTTTAAGGAAGATGACAGGCATGTAGACATGTACCGCAGTGCACTTTATTCCATGGTCTCAACAGAGAGACCAGCAGGTGTGATGATGGTACCAGCGTGCAGTTGGCTTCATGGCTGAAGTTGGCATTGGCAGTGAATGTGAGCAAGTGTTCAAGCTCTTCTCTGGGGAGAGCTGGCTGGGACCACCTGCCTTCCAGCAGGGGATACAGGGACCTTTCTTCCTACCGAGGTCTCATGGGGAAGTGGGACAGCCGCTTGGGAAATGTCCCCCAGGATCCTAACAAGGTATTTCTTGTCTTTCCAGCTGATACTCCCATTGAGGAGTTCACGCCCACGCCGGCCTTCCCGGCCTTGCAGTACCTGGAGTCAGTGGATGAAGGCGGAGTAGCATGGCAAGCAGGACTAAGGACCGGGGACTTCTTGATTGAGGTAGGCCACTGGTGCTTGTATCATCCTGCTTGGGGAGAGCGCCGACTCTCCCATGAGACAGGGTCATGGTCAAGAGCACACCCACAAGGGCAAGTCTGGGTGACTTAGGCTGCGTCCTTTGTATTCTTTGGGTATTCGAGTCCCTAACGGATGCTTCTCACTGTGTTTGTGGTGTCTGGGTGTCTTTGAGCCTCTGCCTGGAGTTCTTTGGAAGGAGAAAGTGTATGTGGAACTTGATCATTGGTCTTCAAGTTGGAGGGTAGAAGGAAGAGACATGGTGCTTGTGATGGTGGAGACACGTATGGATCTGTGGATAACTTAGCTGGGACTCTATAAATAGACACCAAAGACACTCCTTGCCCACTCCTGTGTCCTAAGAGCGAGTTGGCAAGCCTGTGTGGCATTGACTGGCATGAAGTCTGTCATGGGTGACTAAGAGTTGGCTGGTCTGCAGTTGTTGGATGGCCTGTAAAGACCAAGGGGGATGGGTGAGACGGGCTAGAGTGGATGTATGAAAAGGAAGCCATGATGTCTGGATGCTTTGAAAACTAGCTTCTCACTAGTACCTGAAAGCAAGGTGCCTTCTTGTCATTCAAAGAATCCCCTTGGATGCCAGCGGTGGGACCCGTGAATTTTGCCTGCGGTTCGCAGGTCGGTATGTGTGAGGTATTTGAACCTCCAGGACATCCAGCGTCTTGCCTCTTTGCAGGTTCAGGTGTTGTTTTCTGACCTCTGGTGCTAAGGAATGTGTTACTCTTTGAAAATATAAAGACTAAAAGAACGTTTGGTAGGTTGGAAAAGATGGTTCTTTTTTTTTTTTTTTTTTTTTTTTTTTTTTTTTTTTGTTTTTGCGAGGTAGGGTCTCACTCTGGTCCAGGCTGACCTGGAATTAACTATGTAGTCTCAGGGTGGCCTCGAACTCTCGGTGATCCTCCTACCTCTGCCTCCCGAGTGCTGGGATTAAAGGCGTGCGCCACCACGCCCGGCCTGAAAAGATGGTTCTTAATGATTTGATAGACCCAAACAGGCCTTGCTGGAAGCTCACATTTCCCAGCATTCACCCTGAGTCCAGCCTTGAATATCGGAAATCCACACACAGGTGAAGGTGAAGGATGGGGTTGTCACTGGCCGATTACCTGAGCTAGCTAAATACTCATAAGTTCTATGAAAAAGGAGCCCCCGGCCCAGCCCAGCCCAGCCCAGTGAGAAGGTCACTTGAAGTCATCACCCCTAAGCTCCTAGTGGCGTGGAAGAGCAAAGAGAAATAACTACTGTGGGAGAGAGCCAGGTGACAGGCAAGGTTGCGAAGATGCATCCACTTGTTCCAAGTGTCTCCTGTGGTAAAGGTGTGCTCAGTTGTTCCTGACCAATCAGAGCCTGCTGGGAGTGAGGCTCCCGCTGGTGGAGCCCAGCTGCAGCTCCTGGGGTTTGTAGCCCTCCTGAAAATGCAGACGGGGTTGAATCACCTTCTGTAGGATGCTGTTATGATGTAAATCCTTTTCCTGTGTGTGTGAGAGAGAGAGAGAGAAAAAGACTAGAGACAGAGGGGGCGTGGCCTGGGGCTAGGAGGTGGGGCTAGGCTCTGAGTGGTGTGTGGGCGTCCCTGTGTATGACAGAGAAGGGGGCCCCAAAAGGTTGAACTAGATTGGTGCTGACTCTTGGTTTTTCAATAATAAATGAAGGCTGCAGATACAAGCACGCCATCCCTCGTGTTCAGCTCACTGGACCGTTTCCATGATGAACCAGTCAGTCAAAGAAGTCAGACAGCCAAGGTGCTTGGTGCCTGGCGCAAGGCTTGCCGGGTGCTGGGTCAGCAGAGGTTGCAGGGCCCACGAGGACCCACACCCTCCACTTTGACCCTGAAAAGCCTTGTGAAGACTTGGGACATCAGGTGTTCCCTTCGTCTTTACAGCACCCCCTTTGACATTGCTTTTAACCTCTGATGTGCAAATGTATTTGCGTGTTTGGAGCAGGTGTTTTATATGCTGACCTGTGAGTTCCAGAATTTTAGAATGGCTGACCTGGTCCCTAACCGGATCTCAAGGCATGTTAAGGAAGACCTTGTTGGCACTGTGATGTTGAATGGGGTCTGAAGGAGGTCTGCCCTTCAAAGGTTGCATACCAAGGTCATGCACTGATGAGGGTATGGAGTAAAGTTGGGGAGGACCCCTGAGGGAAACAGCTCTCTCTGCACCCCTTTCATTCCCACAGCTACCTCAGAGGGTCTTGGAGTGTTTGCTGTAGGTGCTTGGATTTAAATCTGAGCCTCCCTGTTGACTTGTTTCCTTCACTGCTGGGTGTTACCACTGGAATATTAAAATCCATTTATAGCCTTATAGAGGCTTGTTTATTCTGACAGGCAATCCTTCTGCATTTTCAATGGACAGTTTCCACATTGAAGGGGTTGTTTTAAATAGCTTCATGTGTCCCTCATGATTTTTGTGTGTGTTATGAGGCTGTCCCAGCGTCAGTAGAATTTCTGAGCTTTTGACGAGGCAGGGGGTCTCTGTGGGGAAAAGCCTCCGAAAGTACCTTGTCCCCCTCCCCTCCCCACCTGCCCCCTGGCAAGCCTTTGCTCAGCTATCCGAAAGAATCTGGAAAGTATGTCAGACTTTATATTTTCTCTCTAAAATGCATCCTGCGGTTTGAACCTTTGGCCCAAAGAGCCACTATAGACGTGAGTGTTGACGTTTAACATCCCCGGCACCAACAGAACTTCATCCCTTCCTTAACGTGGCCAGGATGCCCTGGCATGGTCATCTTGCTTGCATTGACCCCATCATAGAAGGGCTTCCTGTTGCATGGGATTTTCTTGGATATCCACCCTCTAGAATTTCTTCCCGTCCTGATGAAGCACATGGAGAGATTTTTTTTTCTTTCTGTTTGTTGTTTCTTTGTTACCCATGTCTCTCTTCCACTCCAATCAAAAGCTATGAGTAAGGCTTTCCCCTAAATGACCATCTTGAAAGCAGGGATTATAATAAGATGAATGGTGTCAGTGTGAGAACTGAGTTCTCATTAAAAATAACAATAATAATAATAATAATAATAAGACCATCTCAGAGGTGGACAAGGGGGATGTGTGTACCCCACGGATGAGAGCGTTTGATCACAGTGGCTCTGCAGACCCACAGGCAGTTTTCAGGAAGCACAGGGGCTTGGCTCCAGGCCTCTGGAGGCACCATCCTCTAGGAGGATGCCCTAGTCCCTTATATGAACTGTTGAAGGTTTGCATTTGGTCTGTGCACATCCTCCACGGACTCTCGGTGGCTTCTGCTACCGAATACAGTATAAACGCTTTGTCAGTGGTTGTTATTCTATACTGCTTAGGGAATAATGACAAGAAGAAACATCTGGACGCGCTTAGTACAGGCTGTATTTATTTAAGTATTTTTAACCTCAACAGTGATTTGTAATAACAGAACACGTGGCTGAAGAGGGTCGACACTTTCAGGTCAGCTCTTACGCTGGACCCCCCCAGGCGCAATTTCTCTGAGCAGTCCCCATCAGAGATGTGATAGTGGCCGGCAGGGTCTTCAGAGGATATGGAAGGGACAAAAGAAGTTGTTCTTTCTCTGCAGGTCCGTTATTAACGTGATGACTCCTCCACTCAGGAATAAGAATGTCCAGTGTCCCTTTGGGGGCAAGTGAAAGATCATTGCAAAGTGATCTTCATAATGATAGGAGCTGGTCAGCAAGCTGAGGCCAAAGAACCTTGAGGCAGAATCAGCCTCAGGGACAGTTTGCAGGAGACTTGATCTCCATCTCTTTGATGTTCCCGTGGTGAGCTGGGGCTAGAAAGGTCAGAGGTCATGTCCGAAGTCTATGATGAGTCATGGGAAGACATGAACAGCTATGCAAGGATGGTTAGGATACAAGGGGCTAGGTGATGTCCTGTAAGTTTGCCATCAGCCTCATCCTATGAGAACTGGGTGGCATTGGATTCACCACTAGCAGCACAGAGCCTGACCCCAGCTGTGGCACCAGCTATGAGAGCCAGATGCTCTGAAGCTACAGCAATGGCACAGGAGTCCCCTAAGGGCAGGCATGATAATGGCCCTGGAGGCGTGCATGTGTGTGGAGGCCAGCAGACCGCCTCAGGCATGGTTCCTCAGGCACCCTCTACTTCTGTTGAGACAGGGTTTCACTGGCCTGCAACTCACCAAATAGGGCTAGACTGATTGGCCCGAGGGTCCAAGGAATCCTTGTCATCACCATGTAATCGAGGAGGAAACTGAGGGCACAGGGAGGTCAAATAACTTCCCATGGTCACACACCTGGTTGGGTGAGGAGCTGGACTCCACCTAGGCTGTCCTGCTTGGTAACCATCTTACCCAGCTCACAGCGAGCCTGGAGGCGGTGATTATGCTCCATCCCTATGCATGGGGCAGGAAGAAAGGTGAACAAAGTCGTGCCGGTTTTTCTTTATAAATGAGCCAAGTTTTAAAAATCGCCATACTCATTGCTGATGACAGCACACTCATGCTGCTAGATGAAAGAAGAAACAGCCACGAACCTTGTAGATCTCAACATGGCAGTTTATAGCAGGACCCGGGGATGCCACATGGGTGTTTTCACATTTGGGATTTCATCCTAGGGAAATCATATAGAAAACAGGCAGATTATAGCATAGCAACAACAAGAAATGAACACGTACAGCTAGGAGAGAAAGGAGCAGAGGGACAGTCAGGAAAATGGTCTGGCTCGCAAGCATTGAAACCATTCCTATGAGGAGTTCTCAATGCCTTTAGAAAATGGTGACACCCTACTGAATGAGCAACACCCCCAACACAGGCAGAAAAAAAAATGAATACCTGTATTCACCCCTACACGATGGGATTGTACCCTTTTTCCTTCAGACCTTTCTCTGTCTCTCAGATCTTCTGTAGTGGAAAAAAAATTTTTTTTTAGCTATTATTAATTTTGTAAATAGAAGAGCATTTCTTAGAAGGCTATCGGGCACAGTGGAATGGTGTACAGGTTTCCTGGGCCAAGGTGGTGGTGATCTCCAAAGAGAAGGCTTTCCGGGTGTTAATTATTTCCCCTAGGCCATCCTTCCCCAGCCTGGTGCTGAGCTGGGAAGACTCCTATGGTTTTTGTGATTGTTTTCTTAGCCCTGAAGTGGCCGATCTCGTTTTTGTGTTAATTTCTCTAAATAGGTTTTCCCTTGCAATTACAGCAGGCAGCAATATCCTTCATCCTTGAACAGCCATGCTTCAGTTTGCTAATTACCTTTTCCTCATATTAAATACTTGCGCTAGAGATGGCCGGAACCGTTTTATAATCTCGGTTTGTATTGAAGTGAGGATGCTAAGAGGGTTGCCCCGGTGTTTTCCTCGGAGATCATTTGAGTATGTCATAAAATGATCCTTAGGCCGGCTGGTGCTTGGGAAAGGAACTTGAGAACTGTAATGCAAGCTTTTGCACACATTTTCCCAAGCCACTGCTTCCAACCCAGCCAGAGTGATGGGAGCTACAACATCCTGCAAGGAAGTGTCCCCCAGCCTCAGAGTTCAGTGTGGCTCAGAAGAAAGACAGTGAAGAGCGGGATGTCCCGATCAGTTGTTATGAGTGTCACAACGTGGTGTCTGGGGCTCAGCTTCTTCCTTGGGAAAGGGGAAATTGTGAGAACTGAATCACCTGAAATGAGCTATGTGCTACCCCAAGTTCTTGGTGCCAAGACTGCAGGCCCAGGGGCTCTGGGCTCAAAACTAGCATTTGATTAGTGTTTGCTGTTGGTCATATTGTTCTTGTACATCATCAGTGATGCCCAACTCAGAACAGAAGCTGACGAACGTGAGCTGAATCCGCGTAGTAAGTTTCAATGATGACAGGTGACCATCCACACCATCCGTCAGAGCACGCACAGCCACACACTCACAGAGCACACCACAGTGTGCCAAATACGTCAGTGCGGCACGTGTAACAGGATGCACTAAGCTATAGCTCCTTGCTTCTTCTTGGAAGGACATCAGCCCATACTATCACCTACTCCATCTTTCCCCAAGCCCCCAAGTTCCCTGATAGGTACATCTCCTGACCTGGCTTTAGACCGCTGCTCTCAAAGCACTCAGAACTTTGTGCAGTTCTGTATTGGCACAGGCCTGGCTTTTTAAAAAAAAAATCATTGTGGTGTTTTATCCATGGTGCCAGGGTTAGTCTCCAGGGAGAAATCCCAGGACAGAGGCTGAGCCGGCTCCTGGCTTCTCTGGTGCCAGGATCCCTCTGATCCAGTTTCCATCTCTCTCGATCTTGTCTTCTGGGATATCAGCAGAGGCTGTGACACATGTTATTAATGACCCCAATGATAAATCTAAGACTTCTACATACTCTGACAAATATCCTTTATATCTTCTTCTAACGGTGTCAGATGGGCATCCAATTCAGTAACTAAAGCAGACACACCAGCTGATGTTAACAGGCATTCTGGACTCGATTCTTGATCTGGTTTCTTGTGGATGGCTTGGGTTGTCAGAGCCAGGGTTTCACTGGCTTCACATAGAGACAAGCAGTGGCTCCCCTAAGTCTCTCTGAGTAGAGCGTATTGCTGCCTCACAGCTCTGTGATTTCTAGCCATGCCATCCAGGTCTGCTAAAAGAGGCTCACAGTACTGGAAACCTTTGCCTTCTGAAGATGGTAGCCATTGGGGTCAGACCCCCAAGGCTGCCGACATTAACATCTTTGCCCTTGGAGGTCTAAAGAAGCTACTGCTCTGAAGAAAGGCCCCGGGAATCTGACAGGCTGTATTCCTTTTCTGTACACATCGCTGGGCCCAGAGAACCTTTCCCTTCATCCTCCATGGCGACTGCGAATTGTTTCAGGCTCAAGAGCAGCCCAGGAATACTACGGAGAACGTGGACGCAGGCTGCTTAGCCATGGCCGATCTGAAGTCTTGGCTCATGCATTGTGGGGTTCTAATTTGAAGCATCAGTGATTTCAATTTCAAGCTAAAAAAAGACTCAGAATCACTTCAGGGGACCGTGGCTGCTGTGCTCAGACTCCATGGGACTGGCAGATGGCAGTGCAGCGGGTTGGAGAGAAAAATGGAGAGGAGCCACGGTCAAGGGCACAGCCTTTGCAGCTGACCTAGGTTTGAGTCTATACTCTTCCTCCTCTTAGCTGGATGACCTTGGGCACATGGCTTACTTCATGGCCTCCATGTCTTACCTATAAATAAAAACACGTGTGAAGAACATAACACAGTTCCTGGCAATATGAGCTCTCAACAAATGGTATCCACGGCAGAAATTGCTCTTGGAATTTCATTCATTTCTGCCACAGGAAATGGGTGCCTATCAGGTGCTGGAGGAAAAACATGAATCACGGTTTCTTGGGGAGCTTGCAGTTTCTAAGGAGGACACAAAGCCGAGTATTGGAAAGACCCCAATACAAATCAGGAAAAAGACCTTGAGAGAAACAGTGTTGCCACCAGGGTTGAATGAGTAAGTGAAGTTTTCACAGGCAGAGGAAGGAGGAGTTCTTGCGCCGAAGCTTAGCTGGTCAGATGCATTCAAGGTGTATGTGGGGAATGAGAAGATGTCATAGAATGAGAAATGATTGAGTGTGGTCCATAAGGGCCCCAACAGATTGAGTAGGTGTAGCTGTGTGTGGATGGTCAGTGCCAGGGAGTAATAGAAGGATGCAGGCAGCTGGCTCCTTCATGGGCATATACCTCCCCCAGGTAGTGGGCTCTGTCCCCTGTCCTGAAATACTTCCCACTTTGGCTGTGTCTGCGGTGGTGCTGAACCCTCCCAGTCTGTGTGCTGACGCTGTCCGTGGTTCTGAAATAGGGAACTGGGAAGATGGAGCCTCTTTCAGCCGGCCCCTTTCTTTCTTCCCTGCATATTCTATCCCTGCCCCCCGTGTTCTTGGCCTGTCCAGTAACAGTGGGCTTTAGTGACAGGACTCATCTGCTTGGTGCAGGAATCTCTTCCGTGAGAAGACGTGGCAGAACCACCGTGACAGAGCATCTGTGATGTCCTGTGTTTTGTGCCCGCCTTCGTCTTGTTGCTAAGGTCTCTGCTCACGTGCCAAACTCCCAAACAGGCCTCTCCAGGAGCCATCTGGTTGCCCCTGACTCTCGCACTCATGCTGCGGACTTTCGTCACCATTAGAATCATCTCCTGTGTTGGGTGGTTGACTTTCCATCCGTCTCCATTGTACAGTTTCTTTCCTGGCGGCGGTGGGGTGGGGAGGCAAGGCAGTCAGACCATGTCTCAGGGGAGCACCTGGCATATAGTATAGGTCCCAAAATACATTTTCAGTGATGGTAATGCCTGGAAAGTAGACATTGCCATCTTTTAGACGACAACACTGAGTTTTAGAAAAAATTGCCTGCCCATGGCTGCCTGGGTGATTTGAATCTTGGAAGCATCCAAAGCTTGCCTCTCTCCTGTTTGGTCAGTGCCCTAAGTTCTGAGTCATGGAGATTGTTCTTAGAGCCATCCATCTTCACAACCCAGCCCCAGGATCCATAGGATGAGGTCTGGAGGAAGAAGGTGAGCCAAATTGGAAGCTTCTGGCACAAGATCCTTTGATGCACCCATTGGTTTCCCTGGAAGGGAGGACACATGGTCCCATCTACTTTCCTCGCTCTGACCCAGCTGCCAGTCTCCCAAAGCACTTGGCAGGCTCTTGTTAGCATTGATTTGTCTCTGTCTGCAGTGCCCTTTTGTGGGGAGTTTCATGTTACAAGTGGTTAGGTTGGCAAATGAACTGAAGGAAAGGCCTGGGCTAAATACCCTGTAGGCTCTCTAATTGATGGGCTTTGTCAGCCCTGGGAATTAGTCTGTACACACACCAATGTTAGCAGAGTTGGAATGAGAAGGGAGCAGAGAAGATTACAGGAAGCTACCATCTGAGGTTGAGGGATTCTGAGAATGGTCTTTACACCGGGTCCCCCAAGACAACCACCCACTGGCCAGTTACATACTCTGGTAAGTCTGCTCTGGGTAGGATACAGGACTCACAGAGATGAGTGGGCCATCCTGCCCTGAAGGGGCAGCATAATGACAGTAAGGGGCCATGTGAATCTCCATCAGGACATTAGGGCTAGGCTGGTTAGTGATGTTTGTAAGAGGATCCATTAATATTATGGGTTCTGTTGTTTTCCTTGGCCATAGGAAGGGCAGATATTGCCCAACCTAGCCAAGTCCCCTATCCTCTCAAGAAAGGCTGTCCTCAATGGACCTGCCATGGCATGGCCAGACACATCTTTCCATAAACCATGAATGTTATAAGTGTAAGTAGGGCCAGCCTTGTGCTGACTGCCCTGTTCTGGGCCTTGGGGATGGGGGATGGAGTTGAGACTGAGAAGGAAGATGACATTTTCTTTTTTTATAATTTATTTTTTATTGAAAACTTCCATAATTGTAGACAATAATCCATGGTCCCTCTTACACCCCCCCCCCACTTTCCCCTTTGAAACTCCACTGTCCATCATATCTCCTCCCTCTCTCAGTCTCTGTTTTATTTTGATGTCATGATCTTTTCCTCCTATTATGATGGTCTTGTGTAGGTAGTGTCAGGCACTGTGAGGTCATGGATATCCAGGCCATTTTGTGTCTGGAGGAGCACGTTGTAAGGAGTCCTACTCCTCCTTTGGCTCTTACATTCTTTCTGCCCCCTCTTCCGCAATGCACCCTGAGTCTTGGAAGATGTGATAGAGGAAGTTGACATTTTCTGAGGTGGCCAGAAACCCCATGCTGCAGGCAAGCAGGAACAAGAACTGTTTCCTGGGCCTATGCAGTGAAATGTTGGACAAGCCAGTGACAGATGGATGCCCAACTTCTGGCATAGTGACACGAGTTTCTGCATTTCTCCCACGTGATGGTTTAGACCTACAGCCTCCCCCATTCCTGCTACTTCCAGTATCGCCCTCACTACAGCTGACCCACGCATCACCAAGGGGTCTATGAAGACTGACTCATTTATACTGACCTCACAAGAATGCAGTCCCCATTTGTCAAAGAAACTGAGGCACAGAGAGGTGAAGACAGCATCCTCTGGGTCACAGAGCTCCTGTGTGGCAAAACTGAGAGTCTGAGCTGTCTAATCCCTGCACATCATATGCACTCATCTGTGCTGTCACAGTTGAACATCCAAGACATTCGTCCTCTCTGGTCATATTCATCACTCCCTTGTCTCACAGGGGACTGCCCCAGGTTCCTCACCTGCTCCCTCTGTCTGTGCTAGAGTCACAGCTCCAGGGAGACATTGCTTGTCCTAAAATCTGGTCCTTGCCTCGATCTACAGAGCCTTAAGGTCCCGGCCTCTGATGGACTTGCCTCCCACTTTATCCTTTACCTTCCTGGGCTTGATCCCTGGCCGTCCTGCTGGTCCAGGAGCTTAACTCTCCCCCGAGCCCTTTGCATGCTCCTCTCCTCCCCCAGGATACTCTCCCTGTATGTTCACCATGGCTGCCTTTTTCTCAGTTCCCATTTCCAAAGTTTCTCCTAACCTGCTGCCTAAACAGTGTCAACCTCCCCCAGCCACACACCCATGCTAGAGACTCGCCTCATCGCTGCATTACCACTTGAAGGATTTGTACAACACATGTATTTGGTTAGTGTCTGTCACCAGAGCCTGAGCCCACCAGAGGATGGGTCCTCATCACATGTTCTGAGTCACCCTAGTCCCAGATGAGAGTCAATTACACAGACAACAAGATGGCCAATTCTAATCAGGACATCAGGGAGCCTTGGAGCCCTGTCATGCCAGAGAGGCAGCTGCCTCCTCCCCAGGTTCTCCCACCCGGAGAGCACTAGAAGCTCCAGGTACTGACAAGCGGGACTCTCAGTGAGCACGTGAGCCAAGATGGTAGAGTCCAGGGCTCTGTGCAATGCCCATCACAGTCCCTGGCATTCCTCGGACATATTAGAGATTTGGACAAATTCCACCCCGCTGTGACTGGTGACCAGCTTTTGCATCATGCGTTTTCATTCTGATTTGTATAAATTGTGTCATCCCCAAATAAAATCAACAATTCTGAGAAGCCATAGGAGGAAGCCACTGGGAGAAGGAGACCAAGGCAACATAATGAAGTCCATGTTCATGGGCTGTTTCTATTGCTTTATGCATTTGGTAGCAATGAATTTTTTCGTGCATGTATATACATTCTTTTCTTTTGGGTATATCTTTTTTATTGCAATAAAATAAGACATGCTGTAAAAAATTATTTCACCTATTTGAAAGCCTACAGTTCAGTGGCATTAAGCTTACCCACAAAGCCATGCAAGCATCTGTGTGACCCCAGGACATTTCCGCTACCCCATAAGCAAATCCTGTCCCCATTCGCAATCACCTTAATCTTCCTTTCAGCCTTGAAAAATATTAATCTACTTTCAGTTTCCTGTAGATTTACCTATTCTGGGCATTTCAGATAAATGGAATGAGATTATACGTGGCCTCTTGTGTCTGTCTTCTCTCACTTTGCATCCTGCCTTTGGGATTCATCTGTGATATAGCCTGTGCCAGGACTTCATTCCTTTTGTAGGTGAACAAATACCACTGTATAAATTGACCATATTAGGCGTTTCCCTTCATCATTCAGGGGTGCATTGGGTTGTTTTCACCCTTTGACTTCGGTGTGCCCCTCAAAATTCACATGTTGGAATCTTGATCCCAAAATGCACATTGCTATAATTTGAATGTCAAATGTCCCCACAGGTTCATGTGTTTGAACACTTGGTCCCCAGTTGCTGGCACTGTTTGGGAAAATTGTGGCACCTTTAAAAAATGGAACCTAGCTGAAGGAAGTGGGCTGCTGGAGTGGGGACTTGAGGCTTATAGCCTGGCCCCACTTCCTGTCCCATCTCTGAGTCATGGACAGCAGAGATGTGAGCAAGAATCTGTCGCACATTCCCATTTCCACAGCACTGCCCACTACCATGGTGCCTGCCCTACCATGATGGGCTATATGCCCCCCAACCCCTGAGCCAAAACTGACCCCTCCTTCCTTGCTTCCTGTATAGCATTTGGTTACTGTAATGAGAAAAGTAACTACCGTGCTGATAGATCAGGAGTGGGACCTTGGGTGATGATTGGAGTTAGGTGAAGTCATGGGGGTGGGGCCCCACGGTGCCTCTGTGGTATTATATGAAGAGGAAGAGAGAGACCTCACCACATGCTGACCCAGCACAGAGCCCTCACCACATGGTGAGCAGATGCTGGCTCTATGTTGCTGGACTTCGTAGCCTCCAGAATCATAAGCTACATAAACCTCCATGAATTACTTGGGCTTAGGTGTTTTGTTATAGCAACAGAAAGTGTACAAAGCTGCTGGGAACATAGTTGTTCAAGCTTTTGTCTGAGTCGTTGCTTTCAGTCCATTGGGGTAGTGGTTGCTGGATTACACCGCCAATCTGGGTTAGTTACCCCCCCCCACCAAGCCCCAGAACCCCACCCTGGTTGGTAGGCAGGTACTCACTGTCCACTTAGAAAATGCCCACCACTGTCCTCTGCCTGGGCAAAAGTAGCAGAACAACAGAGGAAATGGAGTCCCGCCCCACTCCACCCCATAGAGGTGGAGCTCAACATACCACTAGCTGAACTTCTGTGCAACAGGGTACTGACAGCAAGAACTCTACTGACCCCAAGAATGACAGCATCATATAAAAATGCCTTGGTCTCCTGAGGGTTCACTGGGTAGCAGGCCCCTTTTTCAAAATTTCACCTGCCCATCCTCATCTGCTCAGTTTACTGAAGGCATTGCTATCGGCTCCTTTTATGTACATGAAGAGACTGAGTCACAGCGAAGGGTACTCACTTGCCCAGAGGCATATAGAAAATAAATACAGAGCTCAAGTGTGCAGGGAAGGTAGCTGTTTCAGAGCTGCTCCCCATGGAGTAGAAGTGGAATTGTTCAGGACTTGAGGGAGTTCCAGACTCAGCAGATTGAGCATCCATGAGACCTGAATGTCATCGCTGATGTTAGGCTCTGGAGAGCTTCCCAGATGAGGTGAGGGGAAGGGATTATCCAACATCACTGGGTGGTGGGGGGAGTTGGTTACAAATGGAAGCCAAACAAAGGTGCCTATCTTGGGGCTAGGAAAATGACTCAGCAGATAAGAACCTGATTCATCCTAAGTTTAGTCCCTAGCACCCACATAAACCGCTTGGTGTGGCCACACATGCCTGTGTCCTCAGTACTGTGGGGAACAGAGACCAGAGAATCTCTAGGGGTCATTGGTCAGCAGAAAGCAGCAGCTGCAGGTTGAGTGAGAGGCTCCATCTCAAGGAAACATGTAGATGAGTGATAAAGGACACCCGACGTTGTCCTCTGGCTTCTGCAGATATGCACACCACGTACACACACGTATACCTGTCTCCTCAGTGTTCCCCTAACTGTGATGTTGCAGAACTTTCTATATCACTGGCAGTACTCCATTCAAACCAGTTTGCCATGTATTTTGTTAACTGAGTATCTGAAAATCCCAGTGATGATTGATTTCAGGTCTGGTTGGATACGGAAACTCAGAAATGTCCCTGGAATCTTCATTCCCTTTTCAGTTCCTGTTGTTCTCTGCCAGGTGTGTTCTCTAGTAGATTCTCCCCATGAGGGAGATATGAAGTGGCCAGCCTTGGGACATGTGGCATTCACTGGAAACAAAGGGTGGGGTCATTCCCCTTGATTCAAGGAGCTAAGCAAAGGACAGCAGTGACTCCCAAGGGAAGATGGATCTTGGCCATAGAAAAGAGGAAGATCAGTCATTGGCAGATGAGTTTAGTGGATGGCCACTTTCTGCCTTGCCTGGAAGGGCGGCCTGTGAGGGTTTCCACCTCGCCAGCTCCTCGCATGGACTCTCTGCGTACACTCTGATGCTCACCATCATGTGAGGGTCCAGGGCCCCTGAGATTGTAGGGTCTTCCTGCTTCTCAAAGGCCTGAGGGCAGAAACTCAAAACATACCCAGAAGAAGGCTATGGGCTATTTGACGCACACCTCACAGAATTCAGACTAGTCCCTGGGGACAGGCAGGGCATGTGAGTTTCCAGGTCCTATTCTTGTGTCCTCCCACTCCAGGTCAGGATGACCACACCTCCATGTCTGAGGCCCAAGTGCTCCTGTCTTGGCCCAGGAGGCCTGCTGCCTGCAGTCGAGGATGGTGACCTCAGAAGCCCTGGTTTACCCAGCAAAAAGTCACTCTCCTCATTCATGGCCCAGGTCCAGGCTCTGTCTTGGGCCTAAAGGGCTGCATGTCTAGGAATCCAAAGGACAAGCCCAAACCTCCATTTCACCGTTGTCAAGAGCACAAAGTGAAGTGCTCAGTGTGACTGTTACGTGGAAAGTGGTACATTCGTCTGGACAGCATGCATCCACCCACCCACCTACCGCCCACTCATCCATCCATTCACCTACCTATACATCCACCTATCCACCCACCCACCCATCCATCTCGCACCCAATCCATCCATCCACCCTTCCACCCATCAGTCAGTCAGTACCGGGGATACAACTTATTATTTCCCATCAGCCCCTTATTTCACCTGCCAAAGAGAAGCAAGCCTTAGCCACTATGGTCTCTTTTGTGATGCAGATTCTAGAGCTAGTAAAAGGAAAGAAACAGAACACAAAGAGGGTCTTGGGTATAAAGTTGCAAAGGAAAAGTGTTCAGGGTTCAGGAGGTGAGGCTGCTGAGAGAGGTTAGTAGGATATACCTACCAAAGCCTAGAAGCCTGGCCGGACTCCATACCGCCGCTTCCACTGGGTCATCATCCGTGATGGGTGGGACCTTGTGGTGATAGGGTTGTTTGGGGGTCACTGACACTCCTGCAAATAACCCACCATCTAGGCTCTATACGTAACCCTAATAAACTCATTGATTAGCTAAGCCATTTTTTATTTATTTATTTGCAAGCAGAGAGAGAGAGAGAGAGACAGAGAAAGAAAGAGAGACAGAATGGGCATGCCAAGACCTCCAGCTGCTGTAAACGAACTGCAGACACATGGGTCCCTTTGTGCATCTGGCTTTATGTGGTTACTGGGGAATCGAACCTGGGTCGTCAGGCCTTGCAGGAGAGTGCCTTAACCACTGAGCCATCTCCCAACCTTCACCCATATTTTGATGGTGGGTGGGGGGAATGACTGGAAGACTGCTTAACGTCTGTTTGGTACTTAGACATTGACTCTTTGTTAAGTCCTTCCTGGCAGGGACTGAGCCGTGTGAGGTCACAATGTGTATCTGGATTATTACATGTCTGTGAGCATATCTGGAATATCATCTCTGGGGCCAAGGCTTGAGCTGGTGGCTTATGACACAGGCACAGGTGAGACCTGCAACCATTGTCCCTGATTCCTCCACATCCAGGGATTTAGCATGCCCTGATGGAGGTTGTAGTGTTGTGTTTCTGCCGGCAGGATTTTCAAAGTGGAGGAAACGTGAAAGCAGGAAGTGGGGGATAAGAGGGCAGCAGGGGACAGAGATGGGTAGGGCTGCCGCAGAAGTCCCCAGAGAAGTGAGCTGTGTTCACAGAGTGCATCAGTGTTGACAGACAGCCTGGACGGGCACCTTGTTTAGACATGCTTTAGGGAAAGGACCTATGTTGTCTTTTTTAATCTTTTATTTATTTATTTATTTATTTATTTATTTATTTATTTGAGACAGAGAGAGAGAGAGAGAGTGAGAATGGGTACACCAGGGCCTCTAGCCACTGCAAACAAACTCCAGACACATGTGCTATCATGTGCATGGGACCTGGAGAATCGAACCTGGGTCCTTAGGCTTTGCAGGTAAGCACTTTAACGGCTAAGCCATCTCTCCAGCCCCGCCACCCATGCTGCCTTTGACTAGCCGTACAGAGCAGAAGTATACTAGACAGGCTGATAGACCCACCTGGTCCTGCCCAGAAATGAAACAGTTTTTCCAGCCTGGGGCTCATGGTCAGTCACTGATAGTAACTAGTCAAAGGCCAGGAGACATGGCAGCATGGTATACCAGAGCACTTTTGTGTCTGCAGCTCGCCACCCACCGTGCAAGCTCCTGGTGTCCACCCAGTGCTGGGAACAATGCGTGTGAGTGTCTTAGTCATTGCCTCTCCACCCTCACCAGTCCCAGAAGGGAAGTTGGGCACACTAGGCAGCTGAGAGTTATGTGAATCTGTCAGTAGTCATGAGATGGTAAGGCAGTGGTAGGTCAGGATTTTCGAACCCACGTCCAACACTGGATCCATGGTTCTTGAACACTGTTATTCCTCCAGGGTCTGCAAAGGTCTCCGTGGCCATCAGGGAGCCGGATTGCCCTGGGTTGAGATCCAGCTAGGCTCCTTCTTCCTAGCCCTGTCCTCAGGCTTCTTCCTGTGATTAGATGGAACAGTGAAGTGGTGGTCACCGCCCAGAAGTGACTCAGCCTGCAGACCTGGTGGCCACCCCCAAGCCATGGCGCATGCACCATTACCTCCGCATCGGTCCATTGTTAGAATAGCAATTCAGCCACTGCAGCCCCGTGTGGGGTCGGAGGCGATTTGTTTTCATTCTTGTGTTGCTTGACCTCATCTGCTCGGTGGGGAAAAAGAAAAAAAAAATCTTGTTTGTTGTCAGTTAATGTTCCTTGAGTGGTTCTGATGAGCCTTCTGGATGGACTGGCCTGAGCTGTCTTCCTATTACGTTCTCTTCCCTGGAGAGCAGGCCATAGGCCCCAAGGCCACTCCTGTCCCCAGCCTGTGGCCTCTCTCTCTACCCCAGAATTCTGGCCTCTAGCGCCATGGAACTTGTGTGGACCTTGCTCCTCTTTGTGGTCGTCTCAACCTGTTCTTCTGGCTAATTGCTGATGAGTCCCTCACCCCTGACAGGCCAGGCTCTGCTCCTTTCTCACAGGTCTGTCTGGGGCGCAGCTGTGGGTCATAGAAAAGGAACGGGTTGCTGTGCTTCGGTGGATATGTGCATGAAGATGGTTGTCACAAATCAGTCAGTGCAGACCAGAGAACCAGCTGGTGTTTGGCAGGCAGGTTGAGGGAGGGACTTTGATGGTAATTGAGTCTCTCCTGGCTCTGTCCAGATCAGTACTGATAGTGGCCACTGGGAAGTGTGTCCCTCGGAGATCCCCTTCGTCTTTTGTGGACAGTAAGACACACTGGTACCCTCAGCACCACACTGGGCTCATGAGGCCCATCTTAGTCCTCACTCCATGGGGGTGGGAGGAGGTCAGGGCTGGGAAGTATTGGATAGATCCAGAAGAGGCCAGGTTGGGTTAACCTGGAAGGAATGTTGTAGGACCCAGGTGTCCTGAGTCGAGTCATCACATCTGGAAACAGAAAGTCAGGAAAGGATGAGGTACTGGGGCTGGAGAAGGGGTAGGGACAGAACTTTATCTGGGAAGGGCAGACCATAGGGACAGCTACACAGCACTATGAAAGTACCAAATGCCACTGAGCTGTGCTCTTTTTTTAAATAATTTTAAAATACTTTTATTTATTTATTTGCAAGCAGAAAGAGATAGAAGAGAGGCAGAGAGAGAGAGAGAGCATGCGTGCATGATAGAGAGAGAGAGAGAGAGAGAGAGAGAGAAGGTATGCCAGGGCCTTTACGTAGGTACTGGTGAATCAAATCCCAGTCATTAGGCTTTGCAGGCAAGTGCCTTAGCCACTAGGCCATGTCTCCAGCCCTGAGCTGCACTCTTAACATAGCAGAGGTGGGAATTGTAGGTGTATTTTTGATTATTTTTTTTAATAACGAGAGATGGATGTGTAGCTCAGTGGTAGAGCACTTACGTAGCATGCTTGAGACTCTGGGTTCAATCTCAGCACCACTCTCCTCCCCTCAGAATAAAAGATGCACAGTGGCACACACACTAGCCCAGCTACCGAGAAGATGGAGGCAGAAGGAGAAGTTCAGAGAAAGCATAGGAAACATCAAGACTTGAACTCAAAAGGAAGTGGATAGTGGGGCTGGAGAGATGGCTCAGCAGTTTAGGCATTTGCCTGCAAAGCCTAAAGACCCAGGTTCAATTCCCCAGTACCCATGTGAAGTCAGAATCACAAGGTAACACACATATCTGGAGTTTGTTTGCAGTGGCTGGAGGCCCTGGCATGCCCCTTTTCTCTGTCTGTCTCTCTTCTATCTCTCTTTGCTTGCAAATAAATTTTTTTAAAATATTAAAAATTTTTTTAAAAAGAAGTGGATCATGTTCCTGAGGGTGACGCCTAGTGTTGCTGTCCTCTGCAATATGACCCCACCCACAAATAATACTACTACTAATAAATTGTAATTAAAAAGTCTCACCCACTTCGGCCACAGTAACATACAGTGGTTGTTCAACTCTATTTGTTGTTGTCTCCCACATAGGCCATGCGTCCTGAAAGAAAAGAAACTTGTTCTTTCTTTCTCACCTGCAACAGAACACACCTGGCACATAGCCAGTGCCCAGTGTGTCCTTATTAAATGACTAAAGCCATGCAGAAGTGTACAGAAGACAGAGGGTAAATATAATCAGGACGCCTCCCCAGAACATGACCCTCCATGATCAATGCAGAGCAATCGCTATATCATGATCATATTTAGGCTTTCTTTAAAAGATTGCAAAAATATAGGCTGGCGGGATGGCTCAGCAGTTAAGACAACATGCCTGCAAAGCCTAACGATCCGGGTTTGATTCCCCAGTACCCCCTGTAAAGCCAGATGCACAAAGCGGCACATGTGTCTGGAGTTCATTTGCAGTGGCATTCCCTGGCATTCCCATACTCTCTGTATCTGTCTCCTGTGTGTTTGTATCTTTCTACTTGCAAATAAATAAATAAAATCAAAAATATCATATTTACTACCCATTATCTATACTTTCCCAGGGAACATGGATGCTGGGGGAAAGTTCGGAAAGACAGCTGGGCATTGTGACTGATGCCCTATAATCCAAGCATTCAGGAGGCCAAGGCAAGAAGATTGCCATGAGTTTGAGACCAGCCTGGGTTATAGAGAATTTGGAGCCAAAGCCGGGCATAGTGGTGCACGCCTTTAATCCCAGCACTTGGGAGACAGAGGTAGGAGGATCACAGTGAGTTCAAGGCCACTCTGAGACTACATAATGAATTCCAGATCAGCCTGAGCTACAGTGAGACCCTATCTCGAAAAACCAAAAAAAAGGGGGGGAAAAAAAGAAAAGAAAAGAATTTGGAGCCAGCCTGGCCTAAGGAGTGAGACCCTGTCTCAAAAACAACAACAACAACAAATACATACATACATATATATATCAAAAGAAAGTTCTGGAAAGATCCACCCCTTGTGATCACGAGTTACCTTGAAGGAGGAGGCAAGGAAGGGAGTGAATCAAAGAGAATTCAGCTCTTTTATAGAGAACTTTTTTTTTCTTTTTGTAGTTTATAGATTCCTTGTACAATTAAAAATGAATAAGCCAAGGAAATTACAGCTTTCAAATGAGGGGTCGCTGCTGCTTCCTTCCTGGTGGCCTCATAATTCTCCACCTTTAGCTGATGTGACTCAGGAGCTGGGCATAAATCTCCAAGAACCAGGGTTCCCTTGGTGTCACTTTCATTTTCCGGGGGAGGCTGTGACTCCATGGAGGCAGCTGCTAGGTGTCTGCGTCAGTAGGTGGAAAAGGGCCTGGCTAAGTGTGGACACGAGGCAGGAACACATCTTGAGCTAGCTTTTGGATGTAAGCTAACGTGGACACTGAGGCCGCACCTCACTGCACCCCAAGTGCAGTTAGAGAGCCTCAGCCACTTCCCCAGAACCCAAGAGGACTGATGGCCTCCCCTCGGGCATCTCCCCCAGGGAAGCATCATGCTCTTGTTCCACTCTGAGGGGATCTTTGTCCCTCCCCCCTTGCTGCTTTGTTCCCTGGGAGAAGCTAGCTATATAGTGCTGCAAATATAGATTTAAATTCAAATTGAAGGGGAGCTCGGTTATAAGTCCCAGGTGCCTGATGACTGGTTGCTAGGCAAGGAGGTCTAGGTCAGGGAATGGGGCAGAACTGAAGTATGGAAAGGAGATTTTCTTCCTTTAAAAACAAAATATTTTTATTTATTTATTTGAGGGGGGTATGGGCACACCAGGGTCCTTTGCTGCTACCAACAAACTCCAGACACATCTGGCTTTACGTGGATACTGAGGGATGGAACCTGGAGCTGACAGGCTTTGCAAACAAGCACCCTGAACCACTGAGCAATCTCTCCAGCAATGTGTATCCTTTAGAGAGACCCTGTAGAGAACGGGAGAAACAGGTGACAGAGAATCTCCCTGAAGAATGCATGTGGTGGTCCTGGCCTGTTCTCCAAGCCTTATCCACCCTGGTACCCAGTGCCCTGTGCTCTTATCTCCAGAAAGGAGTCCAAACTCAAGTCACCTGAGAATCAGACACCAGACAGACTGGCCCCCTTTTTCTGGGCAGTAGGGGCACAGACCCACATACATGCCCACTGCCTACATACTAGGGGCTCCAGCTGCTCCTCACAGAACTTCATCCTTGGGCTGGCTTAACAGTTAAGATGGCTTAACGGTTAAGCACTTGCTTGTGAAGCCTAAGGACCCCGGTTCAAGGCTCGATTCCCCAGTACCCACATAAGCCAGATGCGCAAGGTGGTGCATGTATCTGGAGTTGGTTTGCAGTAGCTGGAAACCATTCTCCTCTCTCTCTCTCTCTCTCTCTCTCTCTCTCTCTCTGCCTCTTTCTCTGTCTGTCTATCACTCTCAAATAAATAAATACAAATAAACAAAATTTTTTTAAAAATTAAAAAAAAAACTTCATCCTTGCCATTTAGGGCAGAGCTAGGTGCTGTGACACACATGCCTCAGCTGATGATGGCTGCCTGTTTGAACAAAAGGAGTTTACTTCTTGCTAATCCCCAGTGCTGACAGGCAGCAGATCGCAGATCTCCTCCAAGTTATGAGTAAGCCCTTGCCATCCAGCCTTCACACACAGGGGACCAGGTTGCTGGGCTCTGCTGTGGCTACCTCTGGCCAACAGGAGGGCAGGCTTGTGTTAGTCCACTTCTGCTCACAAACTGTTAACTAGACTCATGGCTGGTAGCCCTTCCCCATTTTAGGAAGGCTGGGGCACATGGAGTATGGCCTTACCACATGCCTAGAAGGGGCATAAATGCCACTCTGTGTGCTGATGCAGAGGGCTTTTCACTGTGCTCTGAGGACAAGCTGAAGCCTTTGTGGAAGTAATACGTACTAGAAACATGTGGCTTTTTTCTAAAGAATTTTTTAAATTTTTATTTATTTATTTTAGAGAGAAAGGGTGGTAGACACAGAGAGAGTGAATGGGTGCACCAGGGCCTCCTGCCATTGCAAACAAATTCCAGATGCCCCCTTATGCATCTGGCTTACATGGGCACTGAGATGTCAAACCTGGGTCCTTAGGCTTCCCAGACAAGTGCTTTAACTGCTAAGCCATCTCTCCAGCCCATGTGTGGCTTTTGTTGCTGTTTATGTTTATTTTATTTGACTTTTTGAGATAGCATCTCTGTAACCCAGATGGGCCTCAAACTCAGAAATTCTCCTGCCTCAGCCTTCAGGGTTGCACCAACACATCCACATGAAAATGTATGATTTTTGTTGTGGTGGTGGTGGTAGTGCTTTTTAGTTTTGTTGGGTTTTTTTGTTTGTTTGTTTGTTTTGTTTTGTTTTGTTTTGTTTAGCTCAGACTGGCCTCAAATTCACAACAATTCTCTTACCTCAGTGTATCAGTTACTTTCTTGTTGCTAGGATAAAATATCTGACCCGAAGGAGTTTAAAGAAGGAAAAGATTTATTTTTTACTTAGTTTCCAGGGTAAGCCCATTATGGCAATGAAAGCAAGGCGAGAGCAAGAAGCCAGTGTCACATCTTCACATCTGTGTGGAGGAAGGAGAGGGGGAAGGTAGGGAGAGGGAGAGAACAACAGAGAATGAGAGAGAGCGCAATGAATCCCACTGCTGAGCTAGCTTCCTCCTTTTTAAACCTTTTGAAAAAAATATGTATTTGTTTATTTGAGAGAGAGAAAGAGGGAAAGAGAGGAGAGAGAGAATGAGCATGCCAGGGCCTCCAGCCACTGCAAACGAACTCCAGATGCATGTGCCTCCTTGTGCATCTGGCTTACGTGGGTCCTGGAGAATCAAACCGGGATCCTTTGGCTTTGCAGGCACATGCCTTAGCCACTAAGCCATCTCTCCAGCCCCACTTTCTTCTTTTTATATAGTCCAGGATCCCATTCCATGGAATAGCACCACCCAAGGTTAGGGTGGGTCTTCCCACTTCAATTAATCTAATCAAGAAAATCCAAAACATTTGTTCCCATGGCTCTTCTAAATCCTATCAAGGTGACAACCAGAGATTAACCATCACTCGCAGGACTCCTCAGCGCTGGGATCATGAGCCTGCACCACTGTGCCCATCTAAACATGTATAATTTAAACCTGCTCTTAATTGCTTTTGTCTGTAGCGAAGGAATGTGTATGATTTCAGCCACACAAAACTTTATAACTCAAAGTGCACCCCTCTGAGTCGTGGGGTGGGGCATAATTATGATGTTGTTACCTGTACTGGGCACCTGCATGCTGCTGTATTACAGAGGGGAAAACTGTGGGCCTGAGAACAAGCACTTTGGAAGGACCTGAAGTCCTGGCTTGAGGTTGCTCCATGAAAGAAGGCAGGAAGGGGCCCTGACCTGGGTGGCCCCCGCTCCACCTTCCTGCCAAATGTGGCTACAGCTCATCACGTGACTTGCGTGTTCCCAGGTTTGTGGCCCAGGTCATTGGAACAGCCTCACACTAGGCAGGGTGAAGTAGCAGATGCTGTCTTCTCACAGTAAGAGGCAGCATCATCAGCAGGGTCTGGCGGCGGGGTCTTTCCTGCCGCTTCCATCCAGGGGCTCCAGGTGTGCCTCGGCTTATGGGCCACATCACTCTGGTCTCTTCACTGTGTCTCTCCCTTCCTTCCTTCCTTCCTTCCTTCCTTCCTTTTCCTTCCTTTCTTTCTTTTTCTTTCTGTCTTTCTTTCTGTCTTTCTTCTGAGGTAGGGTCTCCCTCTAGCCCAGGCTGACTTGGAATAAACTATGTAGTCTCAGGATGGCTTGAACTCACAGCGATCTTCCTACCTCTCCACACCCCCCCCCCCAGTGCTGAGAATAAAGGCATGCACCACCACGCCCTGCTTCTGTCACTGTTTTTATGGATTCTTCCTCAGTGTGTCAGAGATCCACATCTCACCTCCAGGAGTTCCTCTCCTAGAAAGACACTTTATCATTAGATTTAGGGGCCCAGCCAGGAGAGCCAGGAGAGCCAGGATGAGCACTCCATCTCTAAGTTCTGTGTTTAATTCCATCTTTAAACCCTCTTCATCCCCATAAAGTCACATGCACAGCTTCCGGAGGTTAGGTCACCTTGACACTCACTTCACTAGCCTCTATCAACTTTGGCTACCTGACTGTTATCAGATACATATGCCAGCCCCTCCTCTAAGCTCTAACACCCCACCCCTGACGGCTAGGGGTGACCAGTCAGTCCACTGGGTTTCAGGAAGGTCTGTGTGCTCAGACTCTGTCCCCTTCTCTGGACTTCACTGAGCTGTCCCCAGGCCTCCTGGCCTCAAGAACCTAGTCGGGCTGAAAGGATGGCTTAGCAGTTAAAGTGTTTGCCTACAAAGTCAAAAGACCCAGGTTCAAGTCTCCAGGACCCACATAAGCCAGATGCATAAGGGGGCACATACATCTGGAGTTCATTTGCAGTGGCTAGAGGTCCTGGCATGCCCATTCTCTGTCTGTCTCTCTTCTATCTCTCTCTCTCTGCTTGCAAATAAATAAATAAAACTAAAATAAAAATATTTTTTTAAAAAGAACCTAGTCAGTAGAAACTCAAATAAAAGGTCGGAGGCAGGCTGGGGACAAACAGGATAAAGACTGGAGAGAAAGAAGCGTAAAACAAGAGCCATCCTTAAGGCCACACCTCACACTGGGTCCTGTGGGGTGCCCATGTCCTGACTTACCTATCATGTCAAATACTACTAATAGGTGCCCACCCCCATGGTTCAAGACCATCACTAAGTTGTGAGCAAAATCAGATGGAAATCGGCTGTCAGGGAAAACGCAAAAATCCAGACCCTCTGAGTTAAGTGATGAATGTTTATGCCCCCTTCCCAAATCCATGTGTTCAAATCTGCACCCAGTACATTGGGGTCTTGGAGAGTGACAGGGTACAGGACGATCCTAGAAGAATGGGGCTGCTACTTTTCAAAAGGATCTCAGTGAGCTCTCCTTCTGCATGGGGACCCAGTGAGACGTGCCATCTGTCAAGCAGGCATCAGTCCTCACTGGTCTCCAAGTCGGCCAGCACTTTGGCCTTGGACTCTCAGCCTCTGTTCTTTTCAATATTTTTATTTATTTATTTATTTATTTATTTATTTATTTATTTATTTATTTATTTATGTAATTTGCAAAGAGAGAGAGAAGAGAGACAGCAGAGAGAATGGGCACATCAGGGCCTTCATGAAGGCACTATAAACAAACTCCAGACACATGTGTCACTTTGTATATCTGGCTTTACGTGGGTACTGGGGAATCAAGTTCTGGTCATTAATCTTTGCAGGCAAGCACCTTAACTGCTAAACCATTTCTCTAGCCCATCAGCTTCTGTTCTTTAACCACCACAATTGAAGTGTGCTGGTAACAGCTGGAGTGGGCTATGGCATCTCTCAGTCCTGCTTCTTGCTTAAGGAATGACTGTATTCTAAAGCTGCCAACTGTGTCCCCAACACAGAGGCCCGTAGGTATCCCAGAAAGCTGACAGCCCAAGCATAGGCAGCCCCTTCTTCCACCATCCTGTGCTGGCTCTGGGGACCTCATGGTGATGGTCACATACACTCAGCTACTTCAACAAAGTCAGAATGGAGATTTTTCTGGGAAATCTTTCCATTGGTAATAACTGAGGTGGGTTTATTTTGTATGGTGCAAGCAATTCTTTTTTTTTTTTTTTTTACTTTATTTGTGGTAACAGCTTTATTGAGATATAATTTACATATCATCTATACAACTCGTCCACTTGAGCATAGAACTCATGTTTCTTATACATTCAGAAAATTGTACAGCCATAGCCACAAAGAATTTTTTGACCATTTTTCACTTTGCCAAGAAACCCCATACCTTCTTCCTAATCTTCCTGTTTCCTCAGCACTCAACTGTTCAATGACTGCATCTATGAATTTGTTTATTGTAGACATTTCACTTAAATGGCAAACACATCTGATGTGATCATCTGCGACTGGCTTCTTTCACTTAGCGTGTTTTCAAGGTTTAGCCACATTATAGCAATGAATGAGTACTTCCTTCCTTTTGTACTGCTGAAAACATTCCATCACGTGGCTCGCCCGTGTTTGATCTGTCCATCCAGCCGACTCTTGGGTCATTTAAATCTGCTGGCTATGGAGAATAGCGTAGTCATTTGGTGGAAATGTGTTTTCATCTCTTTTGCCTGCATACCTAGGAGTGGACTTCTTAGGCCAAATAATAGCTCTATGTTTAACTTTTTGATGAACTGTTAGCCTTTCTTCAAAGTCTCACCTTATTTTTTTTTAAATATATATATTTTTTATTTATATTATTCTGATTTTACATTCATAGTATTGGTTCCATTGTCCTCCTCCCTGTCCTCCCACTTTCAAAGGGACCCTCATTAATGGGGAATGTGGGTCGTGGTGCAAGCAATTCTTAAGCAGACTAAACAAAATGGGGTCCCCTTGGCCCCCTGGTTTAATGGCACATCTCTTGATGAGAATCATGTATCCCAGCTTCTCTGCAGGCGTGACTCATCCTCTGCTTTAATAAAAAAAAAAAAAAAAGGAGGCGGGATTTAGGGAGGGAGGGAAGAAAGGAGAGGCAGCCAATGGCCCAGGGGTCTCTGTACCCCAGAGATGTCAACAGACAGCAGTGCCACTCCCCCGACCTCAGTTTCCTCATCTATCAGAGGGACCAGCTGGGCATATAAGTGACCACATAAGCCACCCTCCAGTGCAGTCCTGGGTGCCCGGGTGGGTCCTGGGTGACAGAAACTTGTTTTCCTCCTCACAAGCTTTGGGAGTTGCATTTCCTGGCAGCGTGTGCTTCCTGCCGGCAGCAGGGGCTCATTGTGCGCCAGGCCTGTTCCCCCTGGGTCTGAGCACATAAGCTCGGGCTCTGAGCAGTGTGGTGAAGATTAGTGTATTTACCAGATTAGGGGATCAACTTCTTTGCAGGAGAAAATTAGCCCCGAATTGTTGTGTGCCTGACAGCCTATGGTGGACTGCTGGCCATCTCAACGATGCCAGGATGCCTTGCAGCGCCCTTCCCCCACCCTGAGCAGGGCCTGAAGGCACGGGTCTAAGGAGTGCGCCTCAGAGAGAGGGCTGTGGTGAGGCTGCGCGTGAGCAGCTGGTGATCTGCAGACCCCAGGCAGCACACAAGACTGACACACAGACTGGTGGGCTTGAGAGCAGCTGGGTGTCAAGGCAGTGGCTCACTGAGGTCACCCTGAGCTACGGTTTGAGGTGTAGGAGTGAAGGAGTCTAGAGCTCAGGTCTGCATTTCAGAGTTGTCACTAACTGTGGTTGCAGGGACCCCGAGGTTGTTGGGGTCTGGGATGACAGGGCGCCTGAGAGTCTGAGCCTCGCTGCCATACTGCACTCACATGCCTCATATCCCTTCTGCTGTGACCTTCAGGTGCCACACAGGATAGTGTCCTCCTGCAGTGGCTGCTCCTTGGTAGGCTGGCTGAACCCTCGGAGATGTCGCCACCCTGCACTCCCTCCTACACCTTCCTGTCCTGTGTTGGCTCCTGATTCTTAGGGCCAGGCAGTTTTTAGGGACTTCCCAGCCCAGGAATGTGGGAAGCAAAGGACCAGACACTGAGCTCAAGGGCCCCTTATCCTCGACTGTGAATCATGGGGTATCCCCACGGGATCTTGACATACTAACGTGACTGCTGGGCTGGTGCACAGCATCCACAGGACATCTGTTCACTGGGAACTCAGTAGGGAGTGAGATAAGGCCTGGACTTCTGGATCCATACACTGGACAGCAAATACTACTTCAGGGACTTATGCTAGTGGTATGGAAGGAAACACAGGCATGCCCACTCACATGTATATGCATGTGTGTACACACACATATGCGCACAAACACACACATAAAGTGCAGCAAGTGAGAAAACAGCGGCCATCCAAAACTGTCAATCCGTGAAACCTGAAAGTATGGCTTTTTGAGGGAAATGGGTCTTTAAGGCTGGGTTGACCCATGGAGATAGTTCTGGGGTGAAGGTAAGAGTTGACCTATGGAAATGGTTTTGAGTTATCCAGATGGACCTAAAATACCATAACAAGAAGTATTCTTTGTTGAGGAAGTCAGGGGAGATTTGATATACACAGGAGGAAGAAACTATGTGACCACAGAATGGAGATGGGAGCTGGCGGGGGGGGGCTTTAAACCAAGGTCCATATGAAGCCACCAGGAGCTAGAGCAGCAAGGAGGACCCTCCCCTAGGGCCTTGGAAGGAGCACATCTCTACCCACACCTGAGTTTGTGCATTACACAGGACTGAGCCACACTGTAGCAAGTGTCAGTCATTCCTTCCTGAGCCTCAGCCCCATTCCACTGTGTGAATGGGTACAGCGTGATTATCCACCCACTATCCATGGCACCTGGTCACGCTACCTAGGGCTGTTTGGGACTGAAGCTTCTAGGATCCCAAGGGTGCAGACTGCACCTTGAGACCCTGCTTGCAGTTCTGCTGGATGTAGATGGAGAAGTCAGAGTGTGGACTGTATGGACCCGTACGTTTATGTACTTACACGTGTGTGTGTGTGTGTGTGTCTCTATGTCTGTGGGCACACTTACGAGCAGAGCAGAGGACAACCTTAGGTGCCATCCTTAAGGGCACCACTCACTTTGTGGAGACAGTTTCTCACTGGTCTGGAGTTCACCAGTATACCTGACTGCCTGGCCAGCAAGCCGGGCTCCACCTCCCAGCATTGGGTTTACACCAATGCACACCACCACACCTCGACCTTTCCCATGTGTTCTGGGCATCGGGTCCTCATGCTTTTGAGGTAAACACTTGAGCTACTGAGCCATATCCCCGGCCCCACACGGAATCTTTTTAGAAGTGCTTTGCTGTTTCGCCAGCAGCGCACAAAGGTTCCCTCTTCTGGGTGTCCTCTCCCGTACAAGTTGTTTTCTCGCCCTTCCACAGCAGCCTGCAGTGTGCATTTTCTTGCTGATTGGAGGTATTCAATGTCTTCTCATGTAGAGAAATGTCAAGTTCTTTTGTCCGCTTTTTGTTTGTTTGTTTTTGTTTTTCGAGGTGGGGTTTCAATCTAGTCCAGACTGAATTGGAATTGACTATGTAGTCTCAGGGTGGCCTTGAACTCACGGTGATCCTCCTACCTCTACCTCCCAAGTGCTGGGATTAAAGGCGTGCACCACTACACCCGGCAACTTTGTCCACTTTTTAATCAGAGTATGTGGGTGTGTGGATGGGTGGTGGTGGTGGTCGTTGACTTACAGGAAGTCTTTACTCCTTCTAAGCACTAATCCCTTAGCATATACATGAGTAGCAAGTATTTTTCCCAATCCATGATGCCTTCTCGCTCCCTTAATGCCCCCTTTGCTGTGCACAAGTCTTTAATTCTCTATTTTAAGTTTTTCGTGTGTGTGTTGTATGTTTACACATGTGAGTATAGGCATATGTGTGCCACAGCACACGTGGTGGTCAAGGGCAACTTTCAGATGTCAGTCCTCATCATCCGCCTCTTTCTGAGGTCTGGTCTCTTGTTCTCACCACTGTTCACTGCTGCCTTGCCAGGCTAACTTGTCAACAAGCTTCTAGGACAGTCTCCTGTCTTTGCCTCCCCATGTGATCATGTGATGTGCAGGGATTACCGACGCCATCAAACCTCAAGCTCTTACATGGGATCTAGCTTTCCACACTCGGGTACTCTGGCTTAAGCAACAAGTACCTTGTGTGCTGAACCATCTCTCCAGCCCAGCTGTTAGATCTGCACCATCCAATTTATCTGTTGTTCTTTCATGGGCTCTGCTTTTATTGGCGCACCCATGAAACCATTCCATCCACTGGTGCCATTCTGTCTTTTTTTTTTTCCTCAGTACCTCCCAGGTATCTCATCCCCCTTCTCCCACTCCTTGGGTTTCCATGGGACACACTGCCACTCTTCTGCATAATCAAATCATAATCATAAGCAATAGTGCCTTAGTGAACGGGAAACTCACTCACATCGCATGCCCCTAGTGTGCCTGTTCATGGTGGTGACTGACTCAGGGCCCAGCACAGCAATGGTAAAGCTGACCCCAAGTGTCTGCACCTGAGCTGTCTCCAGAAAATGAGTTGGGTCAGTGGCTCTAGGCGATTCACCTTCACGGTCCTCTACCTGCCTCCCCTGCCTGTAAATGAGGGGAGCTCTAGCACCCCATTACATTTGGGTCCAACCACACAGGGCACTCATCCCTCACCCCCATGAAGGTTTCAGAGACCTGATGTACTAACGACATGGTGAGCTGGGCCTTCCTATTCAAAGAGTGATGACTCTCCATCCTGAAGGCCCCACCTGCCATTCATTCACCTGAGGGTCTCACCCTGTCTGCAGAGTTGACTCTCCTGGCATGGAAGAGTCCACAGAGGTATGCCTGTGGTAACATTCGTATGCTACCCTGAGCTGGGATTGCGCAGTTTTGAGGGGTGATGCCCGGTCAGATGTTATTGTGGAAACACTTGGGCAGCGAGGTGGAACAGAGGTGCCTGCTTCATTCTTTTCTTCTGTGTAGTCATGCTTCCCTGGGAGGAGCTGGCATTCCCATGGTCTCCACTAGTGTCCAGGGATTGGATGTTGTCTTGCTAGAGGGCAGGGCATCCCTTCCTCCCTCACTTTGCACCCCCCCTTTTCCTCCCCACCACACACATCACTGTGGAGCTGAGGGCTCTGTTCCAGTGTCTAAGTCAGCCGTGCACAGCATTCTCCTTGATGCTCCACTGTCCCTCTGCATAATGGCAGCACCCCCAGCACTGGGTCTGGGGTGACCATGGCCTCTATCCTCTTTCTGGTCCTACCTGGGCACCTAACTGATTACCCTCCAAATCAGCACATTCTTACTTCAAAAAAAATGTTTTAGATGAATGTATTTTGAAGCCCTCGTGCCCCTCCCCCTTCCTTTGGTAGTCATCATGGTCCCAGTGTCACAGAGCACCCACCATGTGCAGTGTGATAGCAGCCCCTGGCTGTCTGCTCTCCCCTCTGGGGTACCAGGGTCACCAGGCAGCACCAGCTACAGACAAAGTGGAGAGATGATTTTATTGTAGGAAGTTCTGTGGATTATCAAAATTTGGGGGGGGGCGTTCTGGATGGGGAGATGGCTCAGTGTGTAAAAGCACTTGACACACAAGTGTGAGGACTTAAGTTCAGACCCCCAGCACCCACGTAAAAGCCAGGCAATCCCCTTTGCTAGAGAGCAGAGACAGGAGGATCCCTGGGGTCTGCTGGCCAAGCAGGCTAGCTGAATCTGTGAGTGACAGGTTCAGTGAGAGACTGTCTCAAAGAATAAGGTGGAGAGCGATTGAGAAAGACACCTAACACCAATCCCTGGCCTCCACGTTCACACCACACACACACACACACACACACACACACACACACACACACACACACGACCTGCCTCAAAGGCTCCCAGACTGCCTCAACACTCTGCAACCGCAAAGATGCTCCATGAACTGGAAACACGTGGCTGGGAGACTGTAGGCTGCTATGTGTCAGAGCCTGGACAGAGCCACAGGCGTGAGAGCCAGGAGTCGCTGTGACGTTTGTCCTAGACCTCTTCCAAGACTGAACAGCAAATTGTATTGTCTGCTTAGCACATGCAGAGCGTTTCTGGGAACAGTGTATTACCACTGTACTTGGAAAGCATGAAGCCTTCAAGCATCCCTTCCTGCCCCACCCCACCCCCACCAAAGTAAGGGGAAATCAAATCAGTTGACTTACACATGCGGTTCTGAGAAATTGGAGGGAGGAGAGGCCTCCTTGCTTGTGTTGACTATGCTGGGCGGCAGATAGATCCAGTCTGCAGTGACTCCAGCTGCTGAGACTCCAGCCTGGGAGGACGGTCAGTGAGCACAGCTGCTCAGAAAGGCTGATCAGACCCAAAGCTTGATTCCTTCCATGCCGGCTCTGTCCAGTAAGGAACATGTGTGTTACCAACCCCAACTCACCCTTTAAGACATGGCTTAAAGTCTCCAAAACATGGGGGTCTCTTTAAAGTTGCATTTCAGCACTTTTCTGTTAAGTTACCCACCATGCCAGCAACTCCTGACTAGAGGCTCCAAGCTCAGGCTTGAGCTGTGAAAATCACTGAGTCACTGCCAAGTGGGTCAGGAGCTGAGATCCATAGGGTCTCCTGCCCCTGTGATGGAGGAGTTGGATACTGTGAAAACGGTTGGGGCACAGTGGATGGGGTGAATGAGCATGAATGTGCAGTTAACCTGGGAACATTCTGGATAACACAGCCCCAGCCAGGCTTCTCCTGATGTTAGCCGTGTGTGTCATATGCACAGATTGTAGGTGCCATGAGACGGGAGGAGCGCTGGCCGGCCTCCCTTGTTCCAGGCAACCTGAACCTAATTTGCTGCATAGTAATCACTGCTTCTGCTCCCACAGCCAGCTCACCAGGGCTCTGCCCCTGTTTAAGCCCCCTCCTACAGACCATCAGCCACTCTTCCCATCCACACCAGGCCCTCTGTGGAGCCAAATAGGGAACCCAGGCCCTGTGTCTCCCTCTATTGCTAGACCCATAGTATCCATCCTAAGGCAGCCTTGGCCGCCTGTTAAAGGGACCAACAGATACAAACACAGGTTATGGCCTTGCCTTGCCTTGTAGGTACTTTCTGCGTATATGCTAAAGAGACCCAGGCCTCAGTCAGAACTCACTGATTCTCTCCGTCTAGAGGCCAAAAGTCCAAAATTAAAGTGCTTATGGAGCCAGCCCACTCCCCACCTCACCATAGGCTTTATGGAAGGACTTCTCCTTGCTTGCAATGGCTCCAGACATTCCCTGGCTTGTAACTACCTCACTCCTATCCCTGCCCGCATCTTCACACACCGTTCAGCCTGGATCTCCATGTAGCTGTTTTTTCTTATAAGACACCAGCCATGAGGCTAGGGTGATAGCCCAGTCAACAATGTGCATACCTCACAAGAATAAGAACCTGAGTTTAGCCAGGCGTGGTGGCACACGCCTTTAATCCCAGCTCTCAGGAGGCAGAGGTAGGAGGATCACTGTGAGTTCAAGGCCACCCTGAGACTACTTAGTGAATTCCAGGTCAGCCTGAACTAGAGTGAGACCCTACCTTGAAAAACCAAAAGACTTTGATCCCCAGCACACATATAGAATGCCTTTTGTTCATGCCCTCAGTCCCAATACTGGGGAAGTAGAGATGGTTGGATTCCTGGGGTTCACTGGCCAATTAGTATAGCTTTGTTGATGAGAGATCCTGTCTCAAAAAGAGGTAGATGGCATACCTGAGAAATTACACCTGAAGTTGTCCTCTGGCCTCCACACACACATACACATGCATGCACACCTGCCCCCACACACATATGCCCACACACATATAAAGCACACACACACACAAACACACCAGCCACTGGGTTCTGGCTTGTGTACTTCATTTGACTTCAGCTTAACTAATTAAACCAATTTGCAAAGACAGAGCCATTCTGGTATTCCTGGTAGATGTGACGTCAGAGGGGCAGTGGGTACCACATTGTGATGGTTTATTTTGATTGTCAACTTGATTGGATTTAGAGACAGAAATGGAGACTAGCAGCGAACGCTTCTGGGTGTGTCTGTAAGGGCGTTTCCAGAGATGATTGGCGTATGCAGCAGCAACCAAGGGGAACATTGGGCCCCGAATTTGAGTGGTTCCATCCAATAGGCGGAGATGGACCCAAAGGGGAAGCAAGAAGAAACCTGCTAGCTCAGAAATTCTCTCTCCCTCTCTTTTCTTCCCTGGTCATCATGAGGCGAGCAGCTCTGCCTCCCCACAGCCCACAGACACAGAACCAGCCTGCTACAGTCTGAAACCATGAGAGCCAACATGAATACTTCCTCCTTGAAACTGTTGCTCCCGGGTATCCATCACCAGGATGAGAAGTCCAACACCCTCTACCTTCTCTGATTGAACTAGCATGAAGCTTCCAGAAGCCCCCAAGGGAACAGGCTGGCCTTCTGTTTGCCATCCTTACTGTCCTGTCCTCCATCTGGGTCATGTCCAGAGGAGCGGGCAGCCTTCTGTGGCTTCACCAGCTCCTACCACCTGACTTCAAGTCACCCTTGCAGTCCGAGCCAGCCCAGTGGGACGGTATTATCTTTCTCTTGCTCCAAACACAGGCTCACACCCCTTGCTGTGCCACGAGGGATCTGCAGGGAGTGAGCAGAGGGTAAAAACACATGGTAACTATCTGCAGGATCAGCCTCCCCTTCAGCCCCAAGCAAAAAGGTGCAGGCCATCTATGGCCCTGCTGAAAACCCTCACAGAAGCCCTTCAGCCACGCCTCTCAAGTCTCACTGCACAGCCCACATCTGTGGTCACTCCTAGCAGCTAAGCCAGGATGGCAACCAAGTTGGTGTCCCAAGGGCACAATCAGAGTTCCTTCAGTGAGGAAGAGAATAAGAATGGGTTGTCAGTCGACAGAGTCTTTCAGGGAAGCAATAGCCAGCCTTCCCTATGTTATCTCTGGGGGAACTGAGGCCCAGACATGGGGTGAGGCTTACCACAGTCATTAAGATCTGGATATTAGCAGGTGACAGGGGAACTTCCGGCCCTGTAAAAGTGCACCCTGATGTCCTCCAATCTGGATAGCAAGCCTCAAAGGGAAATAGGCCCCCTCCCTGGCTATGAGCTGATGGCTGATGAGTAGCTACTGAGGTGACAATTGGAGAGTTCCTGAGTAGAGCCAGGGGAGTAGAAAGACAGGCTCCTGAAGCATGACCCCTTCTCTTTGAACTCTGGGGTGGCAGAGGAGGAGCCTGGAAGCTTCCAGGGACAGTTCTAGCTTATCACATGGTTTTCCACCACCACCACCACCAGTAGCAGGCATAAGAGAGTCAATGGACTCATGGCGGAGGAGGTCCCCCGTTGGCCTCCCCAGCACTTGTGGCCCCAGGGCTATGTAACCTGTAGCTGTGACCTAGATACCTAGCTCCCTACCCCCTGCCCAGCATCACATACTGGACCCCTGAATCCAGCATCCAGGCTACAATCCCCTCTGTGTTCTTGTCCAAGGAGAGGGCTGAAAGACACAGTGCTGGGTAAATCTTCAAGGGGCTTCCAAGTGGTATGTCCAGTTTGTTCTGTGCCATCCCCCCCCCCACCATGTCATACCTGGTCAGTGAGAGCTCTCCTGGTGCTGGGGTGGTAGGGTTTGATGGAATACTAATGAAGAGAAGGTCCTCAAGGTGGCTACCCCCCCCCAATCTGACTGTGGTGAGCACAGGGCTGCCTGCCCAAAACCAGCCCTCTCCGAGTGTTGGCGTTTTTTTATCCCCCCAGGCTGGAATCAACTTCAGGCTTAAAATTAATTTCTCTTCCGCTTCCAGCAACAGTGCTGCTGTCTCTCCTTGTACATCCTGTCTCTGGTTGCACAGAACACATTCTGCCTTGTCGAGCTAGGCCCCTGAGGCCCAGAATTCAGACTGTTTCCCCAGCTAGAGCCTCAGTACCTGTCCATTCCGCTGGTCAAAAGCCCCAGCCCTACCCTGGGGTGTGCCTGTCCTGTGGAGGGTGGGGACCACTACGGCCTTCCAGTGGGAAGGGAGGCATGACGCCAGTAGGAGGTGGATCTCCAGGCCCTGAGCTGGGAGTGGAGGACAGATGGCATGCTGTACTGCTGGTGGGGCTTGCTTGGGGAAGGCCAGCTCTACTTCCTCGGGGAGAGGTGACCTTGGGCTGGTCAGCAGACACCTTTCCACCCTCTCCAAAACCAGGAGCCAATCCCCACCTCTCAGGGCTATCTGAGAATATGTCAAGGTCCCCATGGAAAGAGCTCTGTGTATGGTAAGACACTGCCTCACTGTGTCCTGTGGGCAGTGCTGACTAGTGAGAGCCCTACATCCACTCCAAGCTAACCAGGGATGGCACGTCCCACTCTGCGATCACGGAGACTGAGGCTCAAGAAAGTAAAGTGGCAGGGCAGAGACAGGGCTGGGCAGGATCGCCTCCCCTCCCTGCTCACATCCCTCTGCTGTCTGTGGGCTCTTCCCTCTCCTCACCAGGACACCAGTTCCAGGACACCAGGGCTGAGGGATAACCTGACCCTAGTCCAGCACCTCTCCCATTACATGACAAGCATCACTTCCATCTGCACCCCTGACTCCTGTTCGCCTCCCCAGTGTTTGCACTAACCATTTTCTTTCGCAAGAGTCCTTGCAGCAACCCCTGTCTGTGCCACCTTCTCCAAAAAACCTTCCAGCATTGTCCCGTCTCTGCTAGCCCTGTCAGACCTTAGCTTCCCACATTCCATTCCACAGGGCACACACACACACACACACACACACCTAGGTACAAAGCGATGGGCCTGCTGTAAGTGTTCTATCTTCTCTGGTGAGGACACTGGTATCATGAAGGGCAGCCTGTGAGGATCCCCACCTGCCTCATCTAGCAGTCAGGAAAGCCCAAGTCGGGCTTCAGTAACAAGCCATCCCAAGGTCACGGGGCTTAAAAGTACGAACGTTGATTTCCTGCTCACTGTCAAGCTGGTTCTGCAGGGCCCTTTCCTGGTCAATCTCACTGAGATGGGGTAGGCAAAGCCTTTACCAACTTGACCATCACCAGATGCTAGTCTCTGAAGCTGAGTTCAAGAGCAACAGGGTGAACAACAGTGAACTCTCCAGATTTTTCTGGAGCAGAGCACAGCAGGGTCGCTCTTTCTCGCTGGCCAGCCAGCCTCAGGGCTGCAGGTGGCACGGGTGGGACCCATGGTCCAGATCCAGCTTCCTCTCCAGGCTCCTGTTTCTCTTTGAAATAGTGGGTACTGGCCTCCAGGGCATGAGGTCGGCCACCTGGGGCCATGCAATTAGTCCGTGAGACTCAACCAAAAGCTCCTCCTCTGTGGAGAGCCCCAGGCTCACCTGGGATCAGAAGCGGGTTTCCCCCCACGGTGTCTCCCTGCCTCTCGGGTGCCAGGCTCCGCCGTGCCCTATTCCATGCAGAGATGGGGGAGATATGTTTGTTTCATAACCCTCCCTAAATATAGACAGTGTGCTGGAGTGTCATCTCAGAGCCAGGTAGAAGAAAGCGCTGGAAATGTGTGCTCAGGGACGAGGCGTTGAGTGGACGGGAAAACATGTCTCCCTAAATGGGCTGGCAAACTGTGTGGCCGGGGGTGTTTTCCGTTACCAGCTGAGTTGTGACTCTCAGCAACCGTCTCCTAGCAACCATGCATGCGGGGTACCTTGCTCAGCCGGGATGGGTGGCTGGGACAGAGGCTGCCGGGAGTGAGAACAAGGCAGCGGAAGTGGAGGGCGGGTGGCCCCGGAAGCCTGTGGCCCCAAGCCCTCTGAGTTGGAGGGGGTCTGCTAAGACCCCCAACCCCCGATTCCATACTGTCCCAGAGAGTTTCTTCTCTTTCTTCATCACACGTGCCTCTGGTTGCATTTTACACACGAGCATGTCCTACTTTCTATTTTTATGCCACAATCTAAAGGTTTGTCTGTCCCGAGGCTTGCTGGTAAGCAGCTTGGCTCCTGTCGTGGGTTTGTGGACTGACTTCCGGCAGGCAGGCGTGAAGCATGGGGAGTGAAGAGTCCTGGAGTGAAAGGATAGGGGCAGAGCCCACCTCCCGCGCTGCTCATACCTGGACAGGCTCCCCACAGTCTGTCCCTCACTTTCCTGGTCTGCAAAATGGAGGCAGGTCTGTGAAGGAAGGAGCTAAGGGAACCAAAGCAGGCCTGGCCTTTGCATCTGGCTGCTGGAAGGAGCTACAGCCTTATGGCAATAGTGTAGGCTGTGCCCCCTGGTCCCGGTCTTCCAGAAGAGGGTGGTGGGTACTTAGAGGATCAGCCCAAGGGGCCGAAGACTGAACAGAAGATTTGAGCTCTGGGCTTAAGAGGTTCCCTAGTGAGCAGTGCTCTCTATATATTTTTTATTTCTTTTCTCTTCTTTTCTTTTCTTTTCTCTTCTTTTCTTTTCCCTTCCTTCCTTCCTTCCTTTCTTCCTTCCTTCCTTTCTTTCTTTCTTTCTTTCTTTCTTTCTTTCTTTCTTTCTTTCTTTCTTTCTTTCTTTCTTTCTTTCTTTCTTTCTTTCTTTCTGTGTGTGTAGGCATGTGTGTGCCATGGTTCACATTTGGGTATCAGAGAACAACATCTCAATCCTCACCCTCCACCGTGTTTGAAGCAGGATCTGTCATTCAGTTTTCTACTTCTGCACTCACAGGGTGATCTGGGCCCCCGAGCTTTTGGACAGTTCTCCTGTCTTCACCTCCCTTCTCTTAGGTGTGCTGGGATTACAGACCCTCACACCATGCTATTGTGTCCTGCTTTCCATGGGTTCGGGGGAGCTGAATGCAGATCTCATGGGTGTGTAACAATCACCTCATCCACTGAGCCATCTTCCCAGCTCTTCTCCAAGTGTCCCGTCACATGCCAACCATGAGAGGGAACTGCACTGAAGGGAACAGATTGGGACTCCTCCTGGCCTCTGTCTGGCCACTCTGTTCCTGGAAGACTTTAAGTTGGGTCCCTTTGCTAAAACCAGCAGTGACTGTAAGAGCTTCCGGGGAAACCCATGATTCTTTCTCACAAATCCTCCAAATGCAGGTGGTTGGTGTCCGAGGGAGCATGGGGCAGCCCTAGGAGGCTGAGCTCAGGGAACAGAAAGCCAGCCACTCCCTATGAGGGCTGGTCTCTTGGGCCTCCCCCACAGGCCACCAGGCAAGCTGGCAGATGGAGATGATGCTTTGGTGGCATTTGCGGAGTGGACCTCCAGGCGTGGGATGGAGGAGGCATTTCCCTCTCCACGTTGACACTGTGACAACCAAGATTGTACAGGCATGGACAAGATATCCCCTGTGGGGGGGGGCGCGGTTAGCTCACCCCAGGTTGAAGACCTGCCATAAAGAAAGATGATTTGAGGTTCTTGTGCTGAAGCAAGCTGTCTGGTCACTGCACATTTCATGGGCAAAGCAGTAATGGTGCCAAGAGACCTGACTAGGACATGGTGCGTGCTATCCCTCTGTGAGGGCAGGAATGTCTCCAGTGAATTGCAGGACTGCAGGAGCCCCCAAATTTCAGGGGAACCAAGTGGGGTCTCATCCTTAGACTGGGGTGGGACTCATCCCTTCCCTTCCCAGGGGAGAGGAATAAGAGGGGAGTCCTGCTGAGAAGCCTGCCAAGAGAATAAGAAGACGCCAGATGTGAGACACCATGGGATGCTTTGGCCATCTCTCAGTGGTTGATGGTGGCGATGTGTCAGTTCCACACCCTCCCCCAGCCTCACCCCTGCCCTGTAGAAGGCTTACCTTCCAGTCAGGAAGAACAGGTTCCCAAGGCTCTGGGACTCAGGCATAACCCACCCATTCCCTTGAGAGCCAAGGCTCTTCGTGAGCACTCAGGGACAATGGCCTGGGGCCTCCAGCTCTTAGTGGCTGGTCTTACTGAATGCCACCTTTAGGACTGAGGAAGGGCACCCAAAATGCCACCCCATGCCAAATCTCTAGCCATTTCGCTGGATCTGCACACCTACCCTATCTCCTCCCCAGCTGAGGGAGGACAAAGTCCGAAGTAAAGCCCAGGGCCCCTCATCACAATGACCTCGTTCATGATTTTAGAGCAACACTGCTGCATGGAAAGAAGTGTCTAGAGTCTGCTTGATTGAGTTCCACTGGCCACATGTGCCTCCTGAGAACTCAGTGTGACCAAGGGACAACTTCTTAACTTTATTTCACACTAATGAACTAAACTGAAGTGGGTTTAGATGCTGAGACTGCCATACTGGACCCTCCGGTTAGCAAGGGCTCAACTATGGACACATCCAGTGCCCTCATTTTCTCTGTTTCCCTCCCTTTCTCTTTCCCTCCTTCTATCTCCTGCCTCTCCCCCTCCTTCCTTCCTTTTCCTCTTCCCTTCCCTCTTGTCTCCTTCCATTATCCCTCTCTTTCCATTCCTCCTTCCTTTTCTCTTTTCCTCTTCCCTCCCTCTATCCTCTTTCTTCCCTCCCTCTAACCAGTCCTTCTTCTCTTCTTTTTCCTTTCCTCCTTCCTTCTCTTATTCCCTCCCTCATCCCTGCCTCCCTAGTCCCTCTCTTCTTCCTTCCTTCTCTATTTCCATCTTCCTTTTTTATTACATGGTGCTAGGAGTCAACCTCAGATCCTCATGCTTGAACAGTCAGCAGTCTCACCTGCTGAACCATCTTCTCAGCCCCTCTCTCCTTCTCTCCTCTACTCCCTCCCTCCCTCTTTCCCTCATTCTTTCTCTCCTTTCCATCTCCCTCTCTCTTTCCCTCATTCTTTCTCTCCTCCTCTCCTGTCAGTCCCCTGTGTTTCCAGGCACCTCTCCGAGGCTTACTGCACTGGGGAGCATGACACACCAGGCTCATGCTAGTGGGGGATGACAAGTTTGGGAATAGCAAATGAAGAAATGAGACTTTTCTCCAGGAGGGCCTGTGTGCTCAGAACATAAGCCAGCACCCCGTCCTGTGGGCTGGAGAGGAAGGCCTGGGAGCACTCCCAAGGAGCTCAGAAACTGCTGCAGTGAAGGCCCAGGGAAGAGGCCCACAGGGGATCCAGGGAGAGGAGGCTGAGGGCTGGCACCCAAGAGTGGGGCAGAAGGGAGGGAGGAGCCATCACTGCTGTAGGACTCAGCAGGGACTTCCGGTTTTACTTCTAGGGTGAGGAGGAGGGTGTGTGGTCGGCAGAGCATGCGCGTGTGTGCGTGCGCATTTCAGTTTGTTTGGCTTCTATTTAAAGAGTGTAATAGAGGATGCGGAGGGGTGGAGTGTCCCACAAAACCCCTACCACCCAGAGCCGCCTAGAAGCAGGGGCTCTGCAGAGGTTGCTAGTTGACGATGTTGAAATGAGGTCAGGTTGTCATGGAGCAAGGTGGTCCCTTAGCCCTCAGATGGGGTTCCGGTGAAATGAGGGAACAACATAGAGAGAGAAGAGGGCCACCGGCAGCAATCAGCTGTGACTGAGGGGCCCGAGGATGGTGGGCGGCTGTTCCCTCAGCCTCGGGGACCCAGCTGCTCACCCCTCAACTGTGAGCCTGGGTGCTTGAGCCTCTGACCTGGGCTTTGCTAGAGCAGCTCCTGGGTACCAGGAAGCAGGGTACCATGGCCAGACCCAGTCATCCTTCCTCTCAGTTGGGGTGAGGTGGGCCATGCCTGGCACTGCGGGAGCCCTTGCAGGGAGCACAGAGGCCCTCCGTGCTGTGGTAGGAAATCTGTGTCTTGTCTGGTTGGGTCCAGAGGGCTCTGAGGGTGCTGATTAGCAGCTACTCATCATACTTACGGGATTCACCCGTCCCCTGAGTGACACGTTAGCCCTTTTCCTCAACGTGCCTTGGGGATAGCCCAGCAGGGTAGATGGAATGCACCTGCGAAGGGGCATCCTCTTCCTGGTGAGGGAGGGCTGGCAGGTGGTGTCCCAATCTCCAGTTCATTCCTTCCGGACCAAGGCTTGCTGGCAGAAGGCCTGATAAACTCATCACACTGCAACACACACGCCCTCCATCACGTGTTTTCTGTGGTTTTTTTTTGTGTGTGTGTGTGTGGTGTCTCCATAGCTAAAGCTGTGCCCCTCCATCCCAGCATGCCCCTCACACCCTCCCAGCTCCCACCCTCTGGCAGAACCTCTTCCACATGCCATGGTCAGAAGAAACCTGGGGTATCTGAGTCATCCAGGGGGGCTCAAGGCTTTGTCCTGCTTCACATGTTCCTGTTGTGACCTGGGACGGGTCCCTGGGCAGCCCTTGCCTCGGTTTCCTCATCTAGTCGATGGAGATCAGGACAGAGGACATTCTGAGAAGTGATGTCCAGGACACCTGAGGGACACACATGGCCCCAGAAATAGTCTCCCAGAGAGGGTGGGGAAGGCTGGGTAGAAGTGGATGCATGGAGCTGGAAAGATGGCCTTCTGAGCCCCACCTCCACCTAATTCCTGTGGCCTGTGAGCAGGTGATCTTACCATCAGTATAGACAGGTAAACCGAGGCCAGGAAGGTGCCACAAAGATGTCATGTCACACCTGGTTCAGATGTCATAATGAGCTCAAACTGGAGTAATAGTCTCCCCAAGAAGCAGCTGAATGGGCAGACAGTTCCAGAGGCTTGAAGTCCCCAATCAGGGTACCAGTGATTCCGTTTCAGGTCAAGCCACTTTCTTGCTGTGAGTGGGAGGGAAGGAGGATGGTCTGTCCCAGCATGGCACAGGGCAGGCCAGGTCTGTCCCAGCATGGAATAGGGCAGGCCAAGTCTGTCCCAGCGTGGAGTAGGGCAGGCCAGGTCTGTCCCAGGATAGAATAAAGCAGGTGGGCTGGAGGAATGGCTTAGTGGATAAGGTGCTCATCTGCAAAGCCAAAGGACCAGGTTTGATTCCCTAGGACCCACGGAAGCCAGATGCACAAGGTGGCACATGCTTCTGGAGTTCGTTGGCAGTGGCTGAATGCTCTGGCGTGCCTATTCTCTCCCTCTCTCTTTCTCTCTCTCTCTCTCTCAAATAAATGAAATAAAAATAAAATAAAATTTAGAACAAAGCAGGCTCTGCTCATCCCTGTGCAGTGGCAGCTAAGACCAGCCTCAAAGATGATGGGATAGAAGAGGGAGAAGAGGCCTCCCAGGGGCCTGAGGTGCCATCATTGCTGGGTGACTCCTCTGGACCCCATCACCTTCTTCTGAAACAGGGGAGGCTGTGAATGGCTAAATATAGTCCACAAGATCTCTCTGTTCTTATTCCTGGAACCTGTGTGTTAGGCTGCTTCCCATTGGCAAAGGGCCTTCTCAAGTGTGTGGAGTGAAGGAGTCCTGCCGTGGGCACAGCTGTTCCTGGATGACCCAGGTGGGTCTTATGGGCCATCACAAGTGTATTAATTATTGTTCTCATCTCTGTGACCAAATACCCAACAAGAAGCAACTTAAAGAGCAAGGGTTTATTTTGTCTTGTGGTTTGAGGGCCTTCGCTCCGTCATGGCAGGGCAGGCATGGTGGAAGGAGTCATTTGGAGCGCTGAGGTATGAGACTGCTTGCTCACAGACCAGGAGGCAGAGATGGAACAGGGCCCACCCACAGTGACCCACTTTCTCCAGCAGAGCTCCACCTCCCCACGGTTCCCACAAGGTTCCTCCCAACCAGTACCACTAGCTGTAGACCAGGTGTTCACACACATGAGCCCTGAGGGGATTTGATAGTCACACCTTGACAAATGTCTCCTAAAGGCAGACAGAGGGAAATACACACACAGAAAAGGAGGTGGAAGCCTGGGGTGCTGAGGCCACAAGCCAAGGGTTCCGAGGGCCCCCCAGAGCTGGAAGATGTAGGAAAGGCCAGCCCTTGGATGGAACAGGAGACAGCCCGCCACACCTTGATTTTAGCCCCTTCGGATCTGCATCAAGCACTTGACTGATAGGACTGTAAGGAAGTTGATTTCTGTTGTTTTCAGCCACTGAGGTGAACAATGCCCAGAAAAGACCTAGAGACACACTAGGGCTGGGCCAGGTGCAGAAAGTGGGTGCTGAATCAGGCAGGATCTACAGGAAGAAGGATGAGGGGGAGAGAATGTGCAGCTGAGGAGTCAGGCCTTGCTATACTCCATGACCCATCTTGTTCACACTGGCTAGTTCAGCACTGGCTAGTTCACACTGGCTAGTTCACACTGACTGCTCAGACAGGGCAGAACCCCTGTCTTCACCGTGAAGCAGGTGTACCTGTCAGCCTTCATAGATTTGTGCTAGTTTTATTTTATTTATTTATTTATCATTTGTTTTGTTTTATTTATTTTTATTTTTCAAGGTAGGGTCTCACTCTAGCCCAGGCTGACCTGGAATTCATGCTGTAGTCTCAGGGTGGCCTCAAACTCATGGCGATCCTCCTAACCTTTGCCTCCCGAGTGCTGGGAATAAAGGCGATTTGTTCTATTGTAACACGAGGTCCTGGATTGCTGACCTGGGGATAGACTGCGACTCTGCGAGGTTTCCCAGGCTAGGTTTTTATTATGCACCACGAGAGGCAAAGCACTTGTGGTGTGATGAGAGAGAACGGCAGTCACGTTGTGATGTGGGCTAATTTCACCCAGATGTGTGTGCGTGCGTTCTCGTGAGCCGCAGTAATTACGCAGGCTGGCTTATTGCACTCACAAGCCTCACACCAGTGATTCTTCCCCAGCACTGGGCGGGGTTTGCTGACTTAATTTCCTGAGTCTCAGACGTGTGCTTCTCTACAGACGACCCAGGCCTGGGATGGAGATTGGCCAGAACCCTGTCACTAATTGGAGCCTCAGAGGAAGTGGCTCAAGGTTCCAAGCCTCCTGCTCCACCCCCGATAGTTGGATTGGACATAAATGTCAGTTCACCTCTGGGATGTTGATTCTCATTCAAAACCTTTTTCCCCAGAGTGGATGCATTTTAACCTTTAAATCACCCGATGTGTTCTCCCCTGAGGCTCAGACACTTGGAGCATGTCATAGTGGGGGAGGCATGACAAGCGGGGAGCTCTCATCTATGGTGGCAGGAGTGTGAAGTTGCTTGCTCCCATCTGGGGGAGCAAAGTTTTGGCCCAGTGTAGTAGAGACAGATCCCGCCTTGATCATGCAAACTGCTTGCACCTTATTCAGCCACCCTCTCACTCATCATACTCCCTCCATGCCTGAACTTACTCGAGGGTGTGTAGATTCTGGAAATTTGAGGGCGGAGAAAGAACCGCCAGGTTTCTTCTGGCTTAAGCTGTGTTTCCCTTTTTACTTGGGCTCCTAGGAAGCCCAGAGGCAAGCCTGCATTTTTTACCTGTCTTACAACCCTTGCCACAATTTCCTCTCACTTGGGTATTCTTGCTCCTGGTATCTTAACACTTCTTTCTTTCATAGTCTAGTTTGGCCAGGTTCCATCCACAGATTGTTTTTGGGCCTTGTGAGACATAAGAAAGGTTGAATTTTACATTGTTTTGGGGCTCATATGCATGCGTGTGTGTGTGTGTGTGTGTGTGTGTCGAGTTGGTATGGTATGTGGTATATGTGTGCAGCATATGCACATGTGTGTGCAGAGATGTGCATGCTCTGTGTGCATGTATGTGAAGGCCAGAGAACATCTTTTTTTTTTTATTTACTTGCTTCCTTGAGACAGAGCTTCTCACTCAACCCTGAGCTGCCATTTTTATCACTCTTTTCATCTTGAAAAATGTTTTTAAAATATTTTATTTATTAGCCAGGCGTGGTGGCGCACGCCTTTAATCCCAGCACTCGGGAGGCAGAGGTAGGAGGATCACCCTGAGTTCAAGGCCACCTGAGACTACATAGTGAATTCCAGGTCAGCCTGAGCTAGAGTGAGACCCTACCAAAAAAAAATAATAATAATAATCATTAATTAATTAAAAATAATTTATTTATTTATTTATTTGAGAGAAACAGGCAGAGAAAGAGAAAGCAAGCACACCAGGGCCTCCAGCCACTGCAAACAAACTCCAGACACATGCACCACCTTGTGCATCTGGCTTATGTGGGTCCTGTATAGTCAAACCTGGTCCTCAGGCTTCACAGGCAAGTGTCTTAACCGCTAAGCCATCTCTCCAGCCCTCGTCATTCTTTTCTGACAGCGCCATTGAGTCTCCAGTCTCCACACTCTGCAAGACTTTGGTTACAGATTGTGTGTGGCTAACTATTTATGTGGGTGCTGGGGAATCAGACTCAGAAGGTCTTATGGCCTGTCTGCTTGCAGAGCAAGCACTCTTGACCACTGAGCCATCTCCCTAGCCCCATTTTCTACATTTTTAAAAAATATTTTTATTTATTTACTTGAGATAGAGAGACAAAGAGAAAGAGGTAGACAGAAATGGAGTATGGGCACTTAAGGGCTGCCTGCCACGGAAAACAAATTCCAGATGCATTTACCATCCCGTGCATCTGGCTTTGCATGGGTACTGGGGAATAGAACCCTGGCCATCAAGCTTTGCAAACAAGCACCCTTAACCACTGAGCCACTTCTCTGGCATGCATATATATATATATATATATATATATATATATATATATATATATATATTTTTAAGGTCACATTTATACAGACAACAGACATACACACACACTCTTACACATACACAGGAGAATATGCAGCTCCTGACCCCGAAAAGTCTCTAGCTATGGTCCTTTGCAGTAGAGCTTGCTATTCCCTCTTTCCCAGGGGTCCCCAACCTGTGCTCACCTGAGACCTCGTTGGGTTGCCAGCCTAGCAGAGGCTGCTTAGAAGCTTCCAGACCCTTCTCTCCCCCTTTATCTGGAAATGTCTGAGAAGCACTTGTTCAGGCTCCACAGCTAGGAATGCAGTTCTGGACCTGGGGCCACTGCTTCACTGTTATGCCCATGCCCTGCCCCTCTGTACTGGGCTCATCCCTTCCTGATGCCTCTGTCTCCTGGGCACCACGTAGCTCACGTTGGGGCATCACAACACTCCAGTCTCACCTTCTGCCTAACCTCCCCCTCCGCTCTCAGCAGGGATCATTCTCCACATCCCACCTGGGCTGGAGGGTCCTCTCTGATCCCAGGAACTAGTGCTTGGGTCTCTGTTGGCACTCACCCAATGTGCTATGAGGTCGCCAAAGCTGGGTTTCTTGCTTTCTGGGGTTCCCAAGAGCCCTTAAAATAAACAAAAGGCATCTGTTGGCACTGGGGTGGTTGATTAAGGAGCCTGTCCAGGTATGTCACACTCAGCTGACAGAGTTTAACCATCTTGGAGCTACAAAAATGCTATGTCAGGTATCTGCATGTGAAGCTATACAGCCTGAACCAGGAAGGTAGTGGGGATGAGGAAGATGGTGATCAAGGATGGGACCCCAGGGCCTGCCCATGCCTGTGGGTGTTCTCTAATCTTATGCTTTTTAAAAAAAAATAATATTTTATTCATTTATTTGTAAAGAGAGAGAGAGAGAATAGGTGCACCAGGGCCTCCAGCCCCTGCACAAGTACCACTTTGCTCATCTGGCTTTACTGGGGTATTGAACCCAGGTTGTCAAGCTTTGCAGGCAAGCACCTTCATTGCTGAGCCATCTCTCCGGCCCTATTCTTAAGCTTTTGCACACAAGCCACCATCTGTCTATACATCTCTATAGCCCAGGCTGGCCTCAAACTCACTGTGTAGTCCAAAATGACCTTGAACTTCTGATCCTCCTGTCTCCACCACCCATGTGCTGTTATTACAGGCATGCACCACCATGCCTGCTAGATGCAGTGCTGGAGACTGAACCCAGGACTTCGTGCATGCTAATCAAGCTCTACCCAGTGAGCTACGGCCCCATCCTTCATTCTTTACCTGTCGTGTGTGGGGTGGTAGGTACCAGTGACCAGCCCAAGGAGGAACCTGACTGAGGCAGGGAGAGGCAGCATGCACACAGCACCGCCCTCATTGCTTGCAAAGCCGATACCATCAAGATAGCTGAGATCTGGAGGCAGGGAGCTTCCTCCTAGTACTAAACTCAGAACAAACAGACCCACCTGATCAGATGGCTCCAGCGCAGCCTATAGAGCAGGGGCTTGGTGCCCTTATCACTGACGTGTCTGAATCCTCAGGACAAGAGCCCATATATGTGGCATGGAGCAGGCTTATTTACAGACAGGTGTGAGGGACAAGAGAAGCCACGGTCCATTGCTAGTTGCTTTCAAGGCTCATGAGAACTGCCTGAGGTCTCCATGCATCCTTCTGATACCAGACGAGAGCTCTGAAATGTAGCTGCCCTGGGTTTCATGCCTCGGTGACCTGAATCAGGAAAAGACGTGGTATTTCTAAGGGACTGAGAACAGATTTCCAGCTTCTCTGTTATGTCCCAGAGCAGCCTGCAGGTCATTCTCAAACACAAGCAGGAGAAAGCAGAAGGTACCAGGGCCTGGGCACCCAGGATGACTATTCCTGCACTGGAACCTGATGAAGGTGCTGTTTCCTTCTAGGGCCCCCAGTGGTGGGCCATGCCCCCACCATTTGCTTCAGCATCTATAGATCTGCCAGCAGAACATCCACTGACCATTCTGGGCCCGGCATGAGTGGAAGTAAGCTGCCTTTCCCTCCTCCCTCCTGCCTCAGAGGCCACATCTCCCCAACCAGAGTGAATGCTGCTTCCTCTTCTTCCTAGAGCCTCTGTGTCTCCTTCCCAGTCCCCTGCTTATTGACAACTCACAGAGAGGGCCAGCATCACCAGAAGAATCTAGAAGCTTCTCCACCCCAACATCCAGGGATTGCTGTGCAGGGTACCAGGGTCTGTGCAGGGCCTTGGCCATCCCTACTTTCACTCTGGGAGCCAAAGATACAGTTGGTCAATAGGACTGAGGCTGTAATGCAAGAAAGGCCTTGGGGGTCGTTATAACCAAATACCATCGCCCAGTGAGCTAAAAGCCACAGGTGTGTTTGCTGTAAGTAGCCACAGGGCGTGCTTCCTGCAGAGGTTCTGGGAAAGGAGACTGCATCCATCAGCTTTCTGTCAGTCTAACAAAACACTGGAGGCATTTACCTTACAAAGAACAGAGGTTTATTTTGGCTCATTGTATTGGAGGTCCCTGCCTGTGATGGAATGGTCCCGTAGCACTGGCTTCAAGATGGCTGAGCATCATGGAAGAGATAAATGTCCCCCAGACAGGAAAAATAGTGTCAGAGACTTGTGTTCCACAATCGTCTTTGAGGACAGATCCCCAGCAGCCAAGGACACACACACACACACACACACACACACACACACACACACACAAAAAAACAAAGCTCCCTCTGGGAGCAAGCCTTAATATGTGGGCCTTGGGGACATTCATCTAAATCCTGGTACCTGCCTTGTCTCCTCAGCTTCTGCTAGCTGCTGGGGACCCATAGCTCACAGCTGCAGCCCACATCCTCCCTTTGTGCAGGTCAACATCCGCTTCCCTCTAGTCACGGCACTCAGTTGTGTTGGATCAAGGGCCACCCCTCCACTGTGACTGCATTTCTAGCTCTTTAGTGCACATGTGTGCTGGTGTGTATGCACTTGTTTGTACATGTATGTAGAGGCCAGGGGACAGCCAAAGGTGTCACCCTCAGGAATGCCATTTACTTCCTTTGAGACCGGGTCTGTCAGTGGCCTGGAGCCTGCCAATGAAGTTAGACTGGCAGACCTGCAAGCCCTAGGAGTTCACTTGTCTCCACCACACTGGGCTTTTGTACGTAGATTCTGGGGATCCAAAATTCAGGTACTCGTGTGCACACGGCAAGCACTATACTAACTGAGCTGTCTCCCCAGTCCCTTAACTGATATATTAATGACATGCACAATGACCCTGCTTCCAAGCTTGGACACATTCAAAGCCAGTGGCATTAGGTCCTGCACGTACCTTTGTGGAGAGGGGGGAGTCATGGTTCATCCCCTTACAATACTACATATAACCAAGGGCTCTAAAACCTTCTCAAGTGTCCATACTTGGTTTTAAGAAAATGTCCAGAGCTTCTTTAGACAACGCTAAAATTACAGGTGTACCTGCGATAAGAACCAGTATGCCACTCACTTGGTGGCACATGCTCTGACGAACTCACAAATGGGGCAGGAGACAGTGGCTGTGTGATGCAAGGATGTAGTAACAAGAAAGGACTGGGGTCCACGATATACTCGCACACAGAGTATTATGCAGCCGGCAACATTGATGAGTGGCAGCCTTTGATCCTGGCGGATGCACTGGGTAGCCATAGGGGGCACTTGAGCAGAACTCCTGACATCGAGGCTGCCTCAGGTGTCTTCTGCATGCTGATGGGCTGGTGGGGGTGGCTGGCAGCCCTAGTGGTTTTGGATGAGGCTGTGCAGAGGAGAGGCCAAAACAGAACCAGGGGGGTGGACTTTCAGTCCACCCCATATACCTCGCAGGGAAGGTGGGCTGGGGTTTGAGCTGGTCACCCATGCATTGTCTGTAAAATCCAAGGGGAGATGGCTCAGTGGATAAAGCACTTGCCGGGCAGGCATGAGTACCGTAAAACCCATGCAGTGCTGGAAACTACAGCACTAGTGAACTCCAGTCTGATTCACTCTGATTCAAGACAGCCATCATTTTCTTTTAAAAAAAAAAAATTAAATTTATTTAGTTGAGAGAAAGAGAGAGGCAGATAGAGAGAGAATGGGCATGTTAGGGCCTCTAGCCACTGCAAACTCCAGACACATGCACCACCTTTTGCATCTGGCTTATGTGGGTCCTGGGGAATCAAACTTGGGTCCTTTGGCTTTGCAGGCAAGCGCCTTAACCGCTAAGCTATCTCTCTCGCCCAGCTTCCTGCTTCTTTCTCCTTAATTTTTCTTAGTCATCTCCCCTCCCACCTTGGCAGGCCCTCTCTGAGTCTGCACGCTCCTCCTGGGCCCACTAACCAATCAAGGTCTTTCATATACATTTGAACTTGGCAATGAGGCTCTCCCAATTGGATGCCTAATTTATCAAAAGATCTGATCCAAGTTACCAAATTAATTTCCTGGATTCTTCCCTCTCAGGACCTCTGTCAGCTTCGGTGGGGTTCTCCCCTCAGCTGGGAGCCTCTCTGCTTCTATTCGCTCTCTAATCTCTGTTCTCTCTTAAAATAAATCTATCCTAATATACCTTTCTTCATGTCTACATTCATCAGTGCTTTTCTAATTGTAAGACAAATGATCCTGAGACTTGAAGACCCCTGGCTTGGGGAGTTCTAAACGTATCCAGAGCCCAGAGGCTCTCAACCCTATTACACTACCATCTGTAATTCCATCGCACCCAGTGAGAAGGGAGGAGGAAATGGGAAGATCTCTGGAAGCTCACCAGCCAGCCAGCCTGTGGTGGTGAATGGGGAGAGACCCTGCCTCAAACAAGGTGGAAGGTGAAGACTGACACCTGAGTTGTCCTCTGACTTCCATGCACACACAATCCTGTGCTCTCAAACATACAACCAAGCTGGGCATGCAGAACACCTGGACAAATGACCAAGTGAAGAAAGGTGTGCCAAGAGCGGGCATGGAAGCTCCAAGCTCCACCCTTGGCAACCTTCCCCCAGAATCCATTGCAGCTTTGAACAGATTTATTCAGAAACCAATCCACTTAATTTTCCCAAGAGCTGGCAGCCACTCTGGAAAGTGACTTGAACCTGAAAAGGAGGATCACAGGAGCCCTAAAAGTCAGTCAGACACACAGGTCACAACTTGGGCTGTGATTGGCACCCACAAAGGGACAATGGGTGCAGTTTTGTGGGGATGACTCCCCACCTGTGGGGTCTATGGTCATCTCCACATAGACTGTAGCAGAATTGAATTGGATTCAGGGACATTTGGCATACTTACCATGTTGGGACAGTGCTGAGTTTATTACAGAAGTCTCCCCATTCATGTTTCCTGTATTCCCAAATGGCTGTTGGATCAGTGTAAGTAGGCAGGCAGGCACTGATGATAATGCTTAAAAGGAAAGCCCAGAATCTTGGGAGAGGGGTCAGTGAAAAAAAATCATGTAAAAATGCTGGGCGTGATGCTACATGCCTATACTCCCAGCACTGAGGAGGCAGAGACAAGCATTTCTCTGGAGCTCAGTGGCCAGCCCATCTAATCAATGAGCTTCTGAACACTGAGAGACTCTGTCTCAAAAATAGGTGGCTTTGGGCTGGAGAGATGGCTTAGAGGTAAGGCATTTGCCTGTGAAGCCTAAGGATCCCAGTTCAATTCTCCAGGTCCCACGTAAGCCAGATGCACAAGGGGACGCATACGACTGGAGTTTGTTTGCAGTGGCTAGAGGCCCTGGTGTACCCATTCTCACTCTCCCTCTCTCTCTCTTTCCCTCACTCTGTCTCTAATAAGTAAATTAAAAGAAATAAAAATCTTTTTAAAAATTGGGGACTTCCTTAATTGTATACAGTATCCTATGGTACTTCCCTCCCTCTCCACACTTTCCCCTTTGAAAACTCCACTCTCCATCATATACCCTCCCCCTCTCAATCAGTCTCTCTCTCTCTCTCTCTCTCTCTTCTCTCTCTTTTTATTTTTATTTTTTTATTTTATTTTATTTTTTTTGGTTTTTCGAGGTAGGGTCTCACTCTGGCCCAGGCTGACCTGGAATTAACTATATAGTCTCAGGGTGGCCTTGAACTCACGGTGATCCTCCTACCTCTGCCTCCCGAGTGCTGGGATTAAAGGCGTGCGCCATCATGCCCAGCCAGTCTCTTTTGATTTTGATGTCATCATCTTTTCCTATTATGATGGTCTTGTGTAGGTAGTTTCAGGTGCTGCAAGGTCATGGATATCCAGGCCATTTTGTGTCTGGAGGAGCACGTTGTAAGGAGTCCTACCCTTCCTTTGGCTCTTATATTCTTTCTGCCACCTCTTCTGCAATGGACCCTGAGCCTTGGAAGGTGTGTTAAAGATGTTTCAGTGCTGAGCACCCCTCTGTCCCTTCTTTTCAGCACCATGGTTTTTTCTGAGTCATCCCAAGGTCACCACTATCTGAAAAGAGAAGCTTCTCTAACCAAAAGTGAGAGTGGCATTAATATATGAGTGTGGATATTAAGAGAAGTGCTTACTGGGCAGTTTGGTGAGCATAGTATATACATTTAGCCAGACACCAGCAGACGTTACACCCCTAGAGCTCATGACTACCTCTGTTGTAGGTTGTATGGGATATTGTCTACAATTAAAGAAATTGAAAAAAAAGCCCCCCCCAAAAAAATAGGTAGCTGATGTTCCTAAGGACGACACCCAGGGTTATCCCCCGAGCTTCATGTGCACACCCGCACATGTGCTCATACACTGTAAAAATACAAAAAGAAAGCTTGGAATTGTCATTCCCTTCTCATTGCTGGGATGCAACACCCGACCAAAAGCAGCTGATGGGAGGAACAAGTTTATTCTGGTTTCCAGTCTCGAGGGGAAGCTTCATGATGGCAGAGGACAGCATAGCACGAGCAGAGGCTGGACATCACCTCTGCCACAGCGGGTGGAACACAGCAGCAGGAGAGTGAACCAGACTTGAGCAGGGGGAGCTGGTTGTAATACCCCAAAGCCTGTCTCCAACAACACACTTCCTCCAGCAAGGCTCTATCTCTCAAAATGCTGTCAACTAGCGACCAAGCATTCAAAACACATGAGTTAACAGGTACATCTAATTCATACCACCACACCAGGCATTGAAAATAGACCCCCAGGTCCCTGTGAGGGTGGCTGTGAAAGGGCTCTGGTCATGTCACAGCAACTGCTTCCTGCTGCATGACATACTTCCTCCTGAGATGAAGAACCCACTGGGAAGCATACATTTATCTCAGTATATTAATAATTCTATGGAGAAGGAAGGGATCAGGGAGACCACGTCTGTACATGTGCATGCGTGTGTGCATGTGTGCATATGTGTCCATGGCTCCATGATATTACAGTGAGATACCTGAGGTGGCTCACTTTGTAAGGAGAGGTTTGTTCAGCTCAGGCTTCTGGAAGTCTGGAGTCCAAGCTTGAGCAGGAGTGGAGCCGGTTTCCACCTCCCTTCTCCTCACAGACTTGGTGTCTGGTGAGGGCAGGATGTTGGCACTTCACTGAGAAGTCACTGCTCCAATCAGAGCAGGGGGACTCAGGGCCAGACAGTAGCTCTAGTGCAGTCCCCTCTCCCAGACCTCTCTTTGGAAAACGCTTCCCCACCAATCCGGGGATGTCCTGGAGGGCACCTCCCAAAGGTTCCAGAGCAGTAACCAGAGCTGCCCTGTGTGGGTACTAGGCCTTAAATCCTTGGGGTCTCCCAGGCCACCGTGACCCTAGCAGTATAGACAGGGGCCAAGCTGTAGGGACCTCCATCTGCAGCTGCCCTGACACAACATGGCATCTGCCTGGTGTGGGAGGTTCGCGGCCTTGGCCATAGGCCTTGGCACTGGGATCTGAGAGGCTTCCTGTGGCCCAGTCAGCCCAGGCCTGATGGCTGTCCCTGCAGTGACACCCCCACAGAGCTGGTCCCAACACTCTGTCCAACCCTTCTTGCCTGTGCCACACTGACTGTCTTCCCTCCACCCTGAGCTGGGCAGCACACACCCCTCCCAGCCGCTTTCCCGTGTCCACGTCCCTGATGTGGGCCGCCACCCGCAGCTGGGAGCTGGATGAGAAGGCATCCGGTTCTCTTCTAGCAACAGCCAGTTCTCACTCACAAGCGTTGCCAAGAGAAAGGAAAATTGCTTCCCTCCTCCATTATTAGTGGAAATGAGGAAACTTTCTGAGGATCTCCTTTGCTCCAGAAGGCCAGGCCTGAGGGCCTGCCTACCAATTCCCCCTGGACTGACTCCTGGACTGACTGGTTCTCACATGCCACCTCCCCCAGTGTGCTCTCCCAGAATGCACCACCCATCCACCCTTCTTTCTTACATCTTTGACTTTTCCCAAATCATGGCTTGATTTAGGGTGGAAATGAAACATGGACGATAAACAAAGTGGAGGTAGCCCTGAGATCAGAGGCCAGCTAGTCCTGGGCTCTGTCCCGGGATATAGGCAGAGATTATGAAGTCCCTAACTGAGAGGACTGGGTCATGGTGTTAGGGAGAGGTAACAGAGTTCCTCGGCGTACTGCGGCTGATGGAAGGAAGGCCTGGGATGGGCCTCATTTGGGTTTGGTTGGCACGATGGTTCTCTTCTTGCCTCACCATCCCCTCCTTCTTGGAGAGCAGTGCCAGGGCCGCTGGGCATCTGTGAACTTGCCCTGTGCACATTGATAAGCTTGCCATCAGGACTTCCTCAGAAAGCCCATTTCTTATTGCCACAGTGCCAGCCCCTAATTGTGCCCCTTCCAGAAGCTGGAACCAAACCCCAAAGTTTCCTCTCCATCCTCAGCTATGGGCTCCACAGAACTCTGGGGGCTCAGGGTCTGGTGTAGCCCCAGGGGCTTCATTCCACAGCTTTGGAAGATGCTGTTACCTTGGGAATCAAGGGGTCTGAATATGGGGTCCCAAGGGGAGAGGGACCCTCATGTTTAAAGGACTGTAAGCTTTTCACAATCTGAGCTAGAAGCTGAGAAACACCAGGCCTGAATCAATGGGTATTCATAGGCCTCCACTTGGAGCTTCCGGGGTTCAAGGACATTCCCCCCCATCCTGGGATTGTGCAGTCCTACACCCCAGCACCTGAGCTGCCCCGTCCTTCCCCATGCCTGAAAATCCTACCTTGTGCCCACTTTATGTGCAACCTGGTCACTCTCCCCAGGCAGCTGACTGCACATCCCTCCCGTACTTAGCAAGGTGCCTGCTCTGTGTGTGCTCAGTGACCCCTGCTCCCCGCCATGTGTGTCTCCTTGGCCTCTCTGGCCCATGGCTGTTCCCCATTGTTCACGGAGCACCTGCCTTCATGCCTTTCTGCTTTGGGCAGAACCATGCTGGCAACGTAGCCATGGCAGAACTTTCCAGACCTGTTCAGCCACAGGCACCATTTGTCTCTAATTAATATAAAATGGAAAATTAGTTATTACTTTATGAGCTCAGCCCACCTAGAAAGGCAGCAGAGAACAAAGTGCTTCTTGGAGCCCCAGCATCTCACAAGGCCCCATGTTTGTGTTTGAGATGAAGGATTGGCACGATGGGCCTGAGATCACAGGCATGACTTGTGCTCTGGGCTGTGGCCAAGAAGCCTGGCTGGGTAGATAGAGAGCATGCCTTGGCTCATGGGCAGCTGGAGGGTCCTGTCCACTGAGTTTGAAGCGGCTTTTATGAGGCCAGCTTGTGGAGCTGGGGAGGTGGGTCAGCAAGGAAGAGCACAAGGGCCTAATTTGCTCCGAGTTCAATTCCCCAGCACCCATGTAAAAAGCTGAGCATGGCCACCTATAACCTGTAACCCCAGAGAATCAATGGGACTTGCTGGTCAGACAGTCTGACCAGAAATGTCAGCTCCGGATCACTGATTCTGGCTCAAGGAAGAGTGATAGAGGAGACCACCCAACATTCTCCTCTGGCCTTTGCATGCATGTTCACAAGGCCTGTGCATCTGCCCACATGTGCACACACTCATGCTCAGAGGCATGTGTACAAGGCCTGTGCATCTGCCCACATGTGCACACACTCATGCTCAGAGGCATGTGTACAAGGCCTGGGCATCTGCACACATGTGCACACACTCATGCTCAGAGGCATGTGTACAAGGCCTGGGCATCTGCACACATGTGCACACACTCATGCTCAGAGGCATGTGTAAAGGCCTGGGCATCTGCACACATGTGCACACACTCATGCTCAGAGGCATGTGTAAAGGCCTGGGCATCTGCACACATGTGCACACACTCATGCTCAGAGGCATGTGTAAAGGCCTGGGCATCTGCACACATGTGCACACACTCATGCTCAGAGGCATGTGTACAAGGCCCGGGCATCTGCACACATGTGCACACACTCATGCTCAGAGGCATGTGTACAAGGCCTGGGCATCTGCACACATGTGCACACACTCATGCTCAGAGGCATGTGTACAAGGCCTGGGCATCTGCACACATATGTACACACTCATGCTCAGAGGCATGTGTACACAGCCTGTGCATCTGCACACATGTGCACACACTCACACAGAGAAGCATATGCACAAGGCCTGTGCATCTGCACACATGCACACACAGAGGCATGTGCATAAGGCCTGTGCATCTGCACACATGTGCACACACTCACGCAGAGAAGCATATGCACAAGGCCTATGCATCTCCACACATGCACACACAGTCACACAGAGAAGCATGTGCACAAGGCCTGTGCATCTGCACACATGTGCACACACTCATGCACAGAGGCCTGTGCACAAGGCCTGTGCATCTGCACACATATGTATAAACTCACGTACAGAGGCATGTGTACAGGGCCTGGGCATCTGCACACATGTGCACATACTCACACACAGAGGCCATGCATGCATGTGTACAAAGCCTGGGCATCTACACACATGTGCACATACTCATACACAGAGGCCATGCTTGCATGCGCACAAGGCCTGTACATCCACACACACATGCACACACAAAGAGAGAGACATGTGCACAAGGCAGATGCATCTGCACATATGCACACACTCACACACAGAGGCATGTGGACAAGCCTGTGCATCTGGACACATTCACACACTCACACACAGAGGCCAGCTTATCCTTCACCCAGATCTAAGCCGGAGGTGTGCTGGCAGACATCAAAAATGCCAGTACCCCCACCATCAGGCACCCCGGGACCCATAACTGGTTTCAGTTGTGATAGACAAATACCATAAAAATGTGACTAGCCGAAGCCAGCACAAATGGAACATTCTGTGACATTGAGTACTCACCGAGCTGGGCAGCCTCTCAGCAGGTGTGTCACCCCACAAGGAAACCCTCATCCACTAGCATCGCTCTGCAGGCCCCTGAAGCTGGCTGTTTGCCTGTGCACTGTGGACTCACACGTTCTGGTGCACTGTCACTGTAGTGATGCAGCAGGGCGTGTTGAGCGTGGCTTCTTTTCCTGAACGTGAGCATTCCAGATCCATCTATGTTGCAGCAAGCACAGGCCTTAGCTGAGTAGTATTCCATGCCATGGAGCCCTTCTGTATACGCTGGGGTTTGGATGGGTGAGCCCCAGGTCATGGTTATAGGCTGGACCTCTAAGGTTCAGGTACTTATTGCTGTGTAGAAGGACGTCTTTATGGGAGGCTTTTTGGTCATAAGAGCCATGTCCTTAAAGGGGACTGTGAGAACTTGCCCTCTCAACTTACTGCTCATGACGTGAACAGAGTGAGTGATTTACTCCACTATACATTCCCACCATGGTGTGCCACACTCACCAGAGACCCAAAGCTCCCCTGTCTTGGTGTGGAGTCTCCAGAGCTGTGAGCGGGAGAAACATTTTCTCTTCACAAGTGGATCACCACAGGTCTCTCATGGCAGTAGTATGAAGCTGGTTTGTGCTAACTGCATGTAGGTGCATATGCTGTATATGCCACATAAGAACAACACATTCTCTTCCTTTGTTCCTCAGGTGATGGTCACTGGGTTGTTTCTGCCCCTGTGGCTCCTGTGAATGGCACTGCTGGGCACATGGGTGTGCCTGTATGTGCTCCACTCCTGGGCTGTGGAGACACTGGGTCACACGCGGCTGATGTGTGGCTGACCACAGAGCCTCCACCCTGCCCTGTGCCCCATAGCTGGCTTTGTCACCACCAGGACAGCTCTCCTGGGAGCTCTGATAGGAACAGGTGCAGCATCGCCCTGGGGACCCAAGCTCCACTCTCCTATTCTAGAAACATCTGCCGCAGGCACAGCCCAGGTGCTTCTGTTTCAGGCTTTCTGATCTGTATACATTCCCCGAGTTTGCCCAGGAGGATGAAGAACCCATCAGCGGCCATCAGGGCCCCTGACTTCAGGGCTGCTTGTAAGCAAATAGAACCTAGCCACAGGGGCCTCCCTCGACCCATGACCACAGCCCGTGGATGACTGCCTATCCCATCCTAGGCCTCCTAGCCGGAATCTACAGAAAAGAAGCAGAGATGTTCATTAGCGCAGGGCAACATCTCCATAGCACTTTGCCCTAACCCAGTGTCTTTCCAGAACATTCCTGGGACACCATGGTAGGCGTTAGATAGAGCCATGGTCCAGGCTGATTAAGAAATCCATCTTGTGGCTTAGTGGTTAAACGCTTGCCTGTGAAGCCTAAGGATCCCGGTTCGAGGCTTGATTCTCCAGGACCCACGTAAGCCAGATGCATAAGGGGGTAAGGGGGAGCATGCATCTGGAGTTCATTTGCAGTGGCTAGAGGCCCTGGCGCGCCCATTCTCTCCCTCTCTCTCTCTCTCTCTCTCTACCTGCCTGTTTCTGTATCTCTCTCTCTCTCAAATTAATAAATAAATAAAAATAAAATATTTTATAAAAGAAAGAAATCCATCTTGATGTCCTACTCTTCAGGGCCACTCAACTCTAGGTGACAGAACCAGGAGCTCATGTCACACCCCTGCCCCACTTAGCTGTGTAGGGAGTAAGTCTCACAGAAAGAGGAAACAGAGGCTGGACACTTGCTTCCCCCAGGGCAGATGTGGCCAAGATGAGGGGCACTGCTGCCCTGCCCCAGTAGCTAGATGTCAACAAGCCCTCATGCCTGCCTGCCCCACAGACCCAAGCGCCACTCCATTTTACAGATGAGAAAACCAGGGCTTGGAGAAAGATGGGGTGCCCTGCCCAAGGTCCTAGTGCTTACATGCTCAAATCTGCCTCCCATCTGGAGCCAAGGTGCTCACAGAATCAGCTGCTGTCCTCACGGGCACCTAGTAGCCCACGGACCTCCTTCCTATATGTGCATCTGAGCAAGACTTTGGTCCATGGCTTTAAAAGTAGCTCTTTCTGGGCTGGAGAGATGGCTTAGGGGTTAAGGCGCCTGCCTCCTAAGCCTAAGAACACTGGTTCCAATCTCCAGCGGTTCCAATCTCCAGGTCCCACGTTTAGCCAGATGCAAAGTGACACAAGGGCGCAATGCCGCACTTGACCACAAGGAGGCGCACACATCTGGATTTCGTTCGCAGCAGCTGAGACACTGCTCGTGCGCCCATCTCTGTCTTCCTCTCTCTCTCTCTCTCTCTCTCTCTCCAAAAAAATAATAAAAAAATAAAAGTAGCTCTTTCTATAAGGAGGCAAGAAAAGAGTCCTTACATATGGAGCTGACGTGTCAGCATGGCTTTTTGTCTGCTTCTATGGGAAAGGTACCAGGCTCTCTGGTCAGAGTCAAGTGGAGACATGAACAACTGCTCACCTATGCCACAGGAACACAGGGCAGAGCTAGGAACTGAGTCTGCTCTCTAGAAGAGGTTCAAACACTGGCTGTGTCCTCTCCCTGACCACCTGGCTTGGCCTGTCACCACTGACCCCAACTGATGGTCACAGTGGACCAGCCTGGTAGATGTTAGGCTGCAGTGGCTTCTGACACAGTGAAGTGGCCAGCAGCCATCACCAGATGATGGCATGTCTGGGCCTCCATGGTGACCAGAAGCAAGAGGGACTCCAGCACCTTCTCCAGGACCAGCTGCTCTGCCCTGGCGGTCACAGATGTTGTCTGAGAAGTCCTGGGTCCAGGGAGCAGTGCTGGCAGTATGTTGGGGAGATGAGCACAAGACAGCCACCTGGAGCGGGCAGTGCCAACAGTGACCAGGATCTTGTCCCTAGTATTGGATAGGTGGTCTTTGCTGGCTACTAGAAGAGTCGGTCAAGGTTTTTTCTAAAACCAAGGCCTCTTGGGCACATTCTGGTGTCCAGATCTGGGACCCTCTTCTTGGTGTGGAGAAAGCGGTGTCTCCTCGGTGCCTCTGGAGCAGGGCAGATGTTTCCAAAAAAGTCACCTCCCCCAAGGCCTGAGCCTCAGAGCCACTGTGGGTCTGGATTTACACTAACCTGGCTCTGGAGAAACTGGGGCAAGCCCCCCCCCACGCCCCAGATGGCAAGGAGTGATAGCAGTGTCCCCTTCCGGGGCTGTGTGGTGAAGGAGAGCATTAGAAGAGCAAGGTCACCCTGAGGCACTGCCAGTCCCTCCTCCGTCCCCATGTCCTGCCACCTGACCCAGCTCAGACAGGGATGGCAGGGTGGAGAGCAACCTAAGGCAGCTAGTGGCACCTGGCCCCTCCCAGTCACTTTGAGGTCCTGGGGTTAGCCCAGAAGGCAGGAACATAGAGTTATGTGGGAGTACAGGAGGGTCTGAATCACTGTGGCCTGGTGTAGGAAACATGAGATGCTGCCAGGACTGTGGAAGGTTCGAGTGGCCAGCACTCTGGAGCCTCAGTCTGCCAGTGAGGCCCAGGACCCACAGCCTCAGCATGGCCAGAACTGATTAGAAGCTAGACTCAAGCTCACCTAGGGCCATCTGACTCGGTTTCACAAACCTGAAAATGGGGCTGGAGAGATAGTTCAGTTGGTCAAGTGTTTGCCTTGCAAGCATGCAGTCCCCCAAACCCATGTAAAAATGCTAGGCATTGTAGCACACACCTGTAATCTCAGCCCAAGGGCACCGGGGAGACAGAGACAGGAGGATCCCTGAGACTCACTGGACAACCAGCCTAGCCTACTTAGCAAGCCTCAGGCCAGAGAGAGACCCTGCTTCAAAGAGACGGACAACAGTCAGGAGGACTGTCCTCTTGTACACAGACACACACACATACACACACACGTGTACACACACAAGTCTGGCAAAGCCTCTCATGTACACGTGAAGGTATGATACACGCCAGGAGCTTCAGGGCTTGAGGAGGAGTCTCTGAGAGGAAGAATGAAGGGAAATGATGGTTGAAGGAGCCAGGACGGCTTGTGCAAAGGCCCTAAGGCTGCTTCATGAGTCCTAGAGCAAAAGAGAAAAATACAGAACCCTGGTTTGCACATCTGAGGTGCACTGGCTTTTGATGGCTCTCTGTGCAACTGGGGCAGTTCAGCCCAGTCTGTCTGCTGCTTCACACTTAGGGTATTCCTGGGCAGCGGGAGGGGCTTGGAGGAGCAACTCTGTCTGCATTCGTCATACAGGGACCTCCCTCAGCCCTGTGATTTTTTTTTTTCCTGAGAGTTCTTGAGTACTGGTACTTCAAATGGCATCTTTTGATCCTTGTGAGGTGAGAGAGAGAAAATTTGATTGCCCCAGAGGAATACTTTAAATATGTTACTTCCTCCTCCCTGCTCAAGAGGCTGGAGAAACGTGGCTGTGGAGTGGCACCATTTCAGGCACATCTGGGGGTGGGGTGGGCAGGCTGCCGGCTGAGGCCAGTCCCAGCTCCCAGAAGCAAGAGGGTGGTTGGACACCACATGAGTAGCTAAATTTGGTGCAGGAACCCAGGGAGCTGGGGTTCCTTGTCTCTTTGGGAAGCGTTTTACCCCCATGGCAAACCTCCTAGTGATTCTGTCTGAGCTTTCACAGAGTGGCCACTCAAATGAAAGAGCTAAGAAAATAATAATGTCGCCAAAGGCCTCAGGCCAATAAGAAGTCACAGGTGCATGGCTCTGGGCCAACCGTGCTAATGGCTACAGGGCTGGGACCCAGGGGTGAGTGCTGGGCCTTCCTACAAGTAGGTGGCCATGTGGGGCCTGTCCTTCACAGCACACAGGCCTGCCTCCTGATTGTCCATTGTGGGTCATGAACCCAGAGCTCCCCTCAGGCTGGGTGGACGTCCCCCTTCTGCAGGGTCACAGCCATTGGGGCTCAGAGCCAGGCTGGCTTCTGCAAGGACCAGGTAGTGTGGAAGGCAGGGGCCAGGCTTGTGCTGGGTGTCCTTGGCGCTTGCTCGTGTGGAGCTGACTGCACGGGCCCCAGGCCTCCTGGACTTCAGCTGATGTCATTGCTGTTTGGTCCGGATGGATGCTGCACCCGCCAAGCCTGTCCTGTGGCCCACATGGCTCCCACACTCACCCAGATCCTACTTCCACACGTGGCAATGGGGACAGGGACCAGGAAGGCCCAGTACCAGTGCAGCACTTTGAATATCTCTACCGGGAGCTGGCACATCCCTCAGCCCCCAAATCTTGATTTGTCACCTGAGAGATAGGGTTGGGGACAGTGTGAAGCCTCCTCAGGGCCACTGTGGGAACGCTGAGTTTTATGTGTGTGGTACACATGGGTTGCTTGCTTTATGATGTGTCTGTGTGCATGTACAGGGATGCACTGTGTGACAGGTCACAATGACACACACAATGTATGGGAAGCTCTAAGGCCGCTGCTTCCAATATTTCTTTTTTTAATTTTTATTTATTTTATTTATTTGCAAGGGGAGGGAGGAAGAGAGAGAGAAAGAGAATGAGCACGCCAGGGCCTCTTACCACTGTAAATGAACTCCAGATGCATATCCCACTTTGTGCATCTGGCTTTACATGGGTACTGGGGAACTGAACCCAGACCATCAGACTTTGCAAGCAGGTGCCACCTTTAACTGCTGAGCCATCTCTCCTCGTTGCCATCACTGTGAGATCTTTGACAGGAGCTTCAACCCTAACACCTCTCTCTTCCTGGGCGCAGAGTTCTCTGTGTCCATGGGTGTGGTGTGTCCTCAGTACCCATCCAGCCCAGCCCCCGGAGCATGCATCACCTTGCCCAGGCTAGCCCCAGCTCATTCCCTCCAAGTGGACTCCATGGGTCCCAGGATCTGGGTTTATAACTGTCCTGGCAGGAGGGAAGATATTCTAAAAAGAGAGACCTGTGCCCTTCCCTTTAACAAGCAGACTATTAAACCAATTGTCCCTAAGAAATTAAAATTTCCTCAGGAACCCATGCTGGGAAAAGGAACCGGCTGAATCATGGCGCCAGCCAGAGGGGAAGCTTGTATTCTAGGAGATTTCACAGTGATGACATCCTTGCAGGAGAGACTGGAGTCCAGAAAAAGATGGGTCCGTGATGGGCAGGACCACGCCTTGACCGGGACTGCTTAGCTATGCATACCTCTGGCCCTCTGCGTCAACGTAAACCTCATGTCAGGACCCTGAGGATGGACTTGGGGGGGGGTCACTGGACCTCTTTGTTCCTCTTCCCAGTGTGGCCACATTGAATAAGTCCTCTTTCTCTGCTTTTCATTATCACCTGTCTGTTTACTTGGCCTGTTGAGGATGGGTGGCTGAGCCCCATTTATAAGGGCTGCCAAGGCCAGGCTCTGACCCCAACAACCCAGGTAATAGGCTCGTGGGTGATTTCCATTGGCCGGTTCCAGAAGGACTAGGGGCTGAAGGGCCAGCCCCCAGCATCTGGGGCCAAGCTGCCATGACTGTCCTCGACTCACTTGTCTTCTAGTTCTGCTGGCCATTGCCACCTCCTCCACCAGGGAAGGCCAGTCGGGGAGGTGCTAAAGAGAGGGCAAAGGGGGTCTCTGTGCCCAATCAGCTGTTGTGGTGTTCAGAGCCTGCGGGAAGAGGCCCTAAGGGCCCCTGGGTGAGGGAGGAATGGGACAGGCTGCACTCCTTTGGGCTGGTTGGTCTTCAGCCCTTTCCCATGCCTGCCTTCCTCACCCCTTGTTCCCAGCCTGCCCATGGCTTGCTCCTGGCATCCTATGTGCAGCTACCAGTTCTCCCTGCCTCCTGTTCATCCCATTTTTTGAAATATTTTATTTTATTTTTATTTATGAGAGAGAGAGAGAGAATGGCCACACCAGAGCCTCTAGCCGCTGCAAACGAACTCCAGAAGCATGGACCACCTTGTGCATCTGGCTTATGTGAGTCCTGGGGAATCGAACCTGGGTCCTTTGTCTTTGCAGACAAACACCTTAACCACTAAGCCATCTCTCCAGCCTGGGTTTACCCCGCTTTCTTCGCTGTCTGCCTTGGTACCCGTGGTTAAGTGTTTGCATGCATAGTTTTCTGTTGGGTCATCGTGCTTCCCCAACCCCTGTCCAGGTAATGACAGCTTCCCTTCAGTATTACTATGGCTGTCCCCTCTGTGTGGTCCCAAGAAGGGACAAGTGTCTATGACAAGGGACCCATGGACATTCCTAGCCAGCCAGCTAGGCTGAAAAGATGAGGACGGTGAGGCACTGGGAACTCATACCCACCTTGTGCCTCTTGTGTTTTCATGAATGAACTTGGGGGACAGAGGCAGAGCTGACTCAGGGGCTGGATGGAGGAGGCTCCTTCCCAAGACTCCATCCCTGCGCCTCTCGTGCTGGGTGACCTCAGGCAAGTTACTCAAACTGTTCTGTTCCTTGGCCTCCGTGTGGTCTTTATTAGTGGTTCATCTGCTCAGGAGTGATTTTGCCCCAGCTGAGTGAGGAAGGGTCCTACTAGACACTACGCTGATAATGGTGACTAATTCGCTCATCATTTAAGGAGATAGGATCTAAATAAGAAAACTACAGCTGGCCAGGTGTGGTGGCGTATGCCTTTAATCCCAGCCAACGTAGGGGGATGGCTGTGAACGAGGCCACCCTGAGACAACATAGTGAATGCCAGGTCAGCCTGAACTGGAGTGAGACCCTACCTCGAAAATCAAAACAAAACAAAACAGCTGGGCGTGGTGGCGCACACCTTTAATCCCAGCACTCCAGAGGCAGAGGTAGGAGGATCGCTGAGAGTTCGAGGCCACCCTGAGACGACATAGTTAATTCCAGGTCAGCCTGGACCAGTGAGACCTTACCTCAAAAAACAAACAAACAAAAAAAAAAACAATGCCAGGAAGGCAGTAACAAGTGACAGTATTTGGTGAGCTCAAGTCTGTCAGGTAGATGATCCTAGAGAGCTTCCTGGAGGGGGTAACATTTTAGCTGGCTGTGACCTAAAGAAGGACAAGCAGGACAAGATTCAGCTGATGTCCAAGCCAAGCATCACATCCAGGGAGCTGTGCAGAGGCCGGACCTATGCTCCAAGCAGGAGTATGACACATCAGACAGTTACCATGACACAGAGCGAGACAGGGGGTCAGGAAGGAAGGGACCAGGACCCACCTCTTTCCTCTGGGCAGTGGGGATGGAGAGCTGCAAGAGGGAAGGAGAGGTAGCAGCAGGGAAGGGCAGTTCTGGGGTAGAGCTTAGGACAACACAACAATCTCTGCTGGCTTTGCCCAGCATGGCACATGTGGCTGCAGCCCAAGTACTTATTGTCCAAGCCTGGGCACAGCCCATAGGTGACAGTTTCCTGGGCATCCAGCAGGGCCTGAGCCAAGGGATCATTAGACCAGCCAGGTTCTTGCCATGAGGAGACTGTCTGCCCAGGGCTGTCCAGGTGGGTCTGCTGCCTTGTAGACATCCTAGATAGGGCTCCCCTGTCTGGGGGGCCTTCTCTCCAGGGCTCTGCCATTGCCAACCTCAGTAACTCACTCGGGTGACCCACGGATCCACCCTGAGCATGTGGCTCTGTTAATCAGTTCCAGGCTCTACAGAAATCTGTCACACCCATGAGACGAGTGCCTTTCAGAGACAAGGCAAAAGGACACACACTACTTTTTCCTGCAACATCCAGTGTTATGCTTCCATCGCAAAATCCATCCTGCGGGACCCCAGGGATGGCTCAGTAGATAAAGGGCTTGCCATGCAAGCATGAGGGCCTGAGCGCCCATCCCAGCACCCACACCTCTAATCCCAGCACTGGAAAGGCAGAGACATGAGGATCCCTGGGTCTTGCTCTGTATTCAGTGAGAGACACTGTCTCAAAAAATAAGGTGGAGGGCTAGAGAGATGGTTTAGCAGTTAAGGCGCCTGCCTCCTAAGCTGGTTCCAATCTCTAGGTCCCACGTTTAGCCAGATGCAAAGTGACGCAAGGGCGCAATGCTGCACTTGACCACAAGGGGGCGCATGCATCTGGATTTCATTTGCAGCAGCTGAGAGGCTGCTGGTGTGCCCATCTCTATCTGTCTTCCTCTCCCTCTCTCTCTGTCTCTCTCAAATAAAATAAAATAAAATAAAATAAAATAAAATAAAATAAAATAAGGTGGAGAGCAATTAAGGAAAACAGCAGATGTTGACTTTGGGCCTCCACACGCACATATGTGTTCACACACATACACATAGGCCCACATCCATGTTAACACACATCCACAACACAGAAATATACCTTCCAGGATATAAAGTCCTATGCATTTTGTACCTACAGCCCATTGAGTAGGACCACATCAAACATTCATTTTTCTGCATGGAAACCCTGTAAGACCAGGTGGATCTGACACTGATAAAGGCCCTCATGGGTGTCTGGGGCACCCCTCAGAAACAACAGGGAACTGGCTCCAGGGCCCCTGTGGATAGTAAAACCCATGAATGCTCAAGTCCTTTATATCAAATGGCACAGTATTTGCACAGAGCACACATAGCGTACACTACCTAATGCAATGCAAATGCTCTGTGAGGAGTTGTTATGCTGTTTTATTTCGGAACTAATAAAAACTTTCAGGCTGGATAGATGGCTTAGCAGTTAAAGCGCTTGCCTGTCAAGCCTAAGGACCCAGGTTCAATACCCCAGTACCCACGTAAGCCAGATGCACAGGTGGTGCATATATCTGGAGTTTATATGCAGTGGCTAGAGGCCCGGATGTGCCCATTCATTCTCTCTTTCTCTCTCCCACCCTCCCTCGCTCTTTCTCTCTCAAGTAAATAAATAAATAAAATATATTTTAGAAAAGTTTGTACAGTATTTGGGAAATGATTAGCATTGGATGATTTTCACTTGTAACTATTTTTGAATTATCTTTCATGAACTAAGGCTAAAACTAGAATTCACTTTTACTTATATCCATTATTTTTAAAACTATTAGAATGATATAAAATGGTTGTCATTTATTTTGCATTTATTATGCAAAGTACCTTGTAAAGTATTTTTACAAATAAATATCCAAACCTCACAATAAAAAAAAAAAGTTTGTACATGTTGAAAACAGTGGAGAAAGGTTCTTTGTTTCCAGAGCCTTGTCCATGAGGCAGCCTTGGGGAAGGGCACTGTGGGTCTCCGCTGTCATCTGGGAGTCTGTCCTGTAAGTGTAGTTCAGCCGCTTCCTGGTTTGGTGGCTGTAAGCAGATAAACTTGCATCCTCAATGTTAAATCAGTTCCTGGGTCACCAAGAGCCAAGTGTTCAACTCGGTCAGCTGCTGGCAAATGGCTTTCCACATTGACACTCTTGTTACCCAGATGGCAGACCTCCTGACACCACCACACTTGCAGTGCCCAGGTGTGGTGGGTTTTGCCAATATAAAGGTGAAAGTGGGTTTTCACTGGCATTGTAATTTGCATTTCTTGATTAGGAATGGGCTTGGACATCTTTTCTTATTGTTTGATTTTTGCAGTGCTGGGGATGGAACTCAGGGCCTTGCACAAGACAGAGTCCCATGCTATGTCAGTTACTTTCTCATTGCAGTGACAGACCACCTGACAAAAACAGCTTAAGGGCTAGAAAGATGACTTAGCGGCTAAGGCACTTGCCTGCAGAGCCAAAGGACCCAGGTTTGATTCCCCAGGGCCCATGTAAGCTAGATGCACAAGGTGATGCATGTGGGAGTTCATTTGCAGCAGCTGGAGGCCCTGGCATGCCCATTCTCTCTCTCTCTCTCTCTCTCTCTCTCTCTCTCTCTCTCATCTGCCTTTTTCTCTTACTCTTTCAAATAAAAAAATAAAAATAAGAAAATATTTTAAAAGTTTTTAGAAAAGCAGCTTAGGGAGGAAGGGTTTATTGTGGCTCACAGATTGAGGATGCACTGCATCATGGTAGGGAAGACGTGGCTGCAGGAGCAGGAGGCAGCTGGTCACATCCCATCTGCAGTCGGGAAGCAGAGAGATGGATGCTGCTGTTCAGCTCACTTTCTCCTTTTTATTCAGCCTGGTACTTCAGCCTCTGGGAATGGTGCCACCCACATTCACTGTGAGTCTTCCTTCTGCAATTGAGTCTCTCTGGAATCTTGCTCACAGGCACACTAGGTATGTCTTCTAGGTGATTCCAAATCCAGTCAGGTTGATAAGGAAGGCAGACCACTGTATATGCCTTAGTGATAGTCAAGCGCCCACATGGATGCAGGTCTGTGGCCACATTGTCCACTGGTCTGTCACAACCTGGTCTTTGAGACATCTGAGTTCTTCCCCACCAACATGTCTTGTTCTTCTTCAGGGCTGTGTGCTGTTCTAGGTTCTTCTGTGCATTTTAGAATGGGCTTTATCAACTGACGCCAAACAGCAGCTGCATAAGCCTGCTAGGATCCTTGTTCAATTGCGCTGACCCAGAGCAGACTCATCTGGGGGACATGAACACCTTTGCCATTTGCCATGTGCCAAGAGTAGCCTGTGGGGTGGGTTGCAGTTAGGTCTCAGGCTGGCCTCCAAAATCAACAGCCAAGCCACTGGCAAGAGGAAGCTGGTTATAACACCCATCCTGCCCCCCCACTCCCAGGAGGCTGCTGGGATTAAACACCTAAGTTTATGCGTTCAAACCACCACACCTACCAAGAGCAACCAGCACCTTTCTCCATTTTTATTTATTTTTATTTTTATTTTATTTTATTTTATTTTTATTTTTCTTTCCATCTTCCCTCTAGCCTGGGCTGAATGTCTTGGCAAAAATGACTCCTATAATTGCCCTTCCGTGCTGGGATTAAAGGCGTTCACCACCACACCTAGCAACCTTTTTCCATTTCTTGTTCCTCAAATGACTTATAATTGCCTCCGTACTGTCCACTGCTTTTTGGAGTTGTTCCTCAGGGATAGTCCTCCAGTTTGCTCTTGCTGGAACAGAGGAGCACTGGTGACTTGGGTATTGGTTGAGATTTCTTCTGGTGCCTTGCTGAATCCTTAGTTTTCCCCTTTGTGCATGGCTTATGCATTTATTCTTCTCTCTGGTAGCTACGGGGACAAGGCGAGCATTCATGTTGTACTTCTGGTCTTATAAGAAGTGCTGTCAGGGCTGGAGGGATGGCTTAGCGGTTAAGGCATTTGCCTACAAAGCTAATGGACCCAGGTTCAATTCCCCAGGACCCACGTTAGCCAGATGCACAAGAGGGCACACACGTCTAGAGTTCATTTGCAGCGGCTGGAGGTCCCATTGTCTCTCCCTCTTTCTCTGTCAAATAAATAAATAAATAAATTTTTAAAAGTGCTCTCAGAGTTCTGTTGACTTGCTCACTGGGTTGAAGTAGCTCATTATTTTCCCAGTGGGCTGGATGTTTTAGTTGCAAATAGATTCTTTATTATTTCTGCTCTTTTTTCAAATTTTCGGTGGTGCTGAAAATTGAACCCATGGCCTCATACATGCTAGGTAAGTGTTTTACCACTGATCTATAGCCCCAGACCCTTTTTTTTTTTTTTTTTTTTTTTTTTTTTTTGAGGTAGGGTCTCACTATAGCCTATGCTGACCTGGAATTCACTCTGCAGCATAGGCTGGCCTCAGACTCACAGTAGTCTTCCCACCTCAGCCTCCCAGATGCTGAGATTATAGATGTGAGCCACCATGTCTGGCTTCCCTGCCCAATTTTGACACCTTGGTTTTTTGCAGGCATATGTGGATCCGCACGGATGTGTGAAGGCCAGAGGTTGATGTTGGGTGTCTACCACCCTCGCTCTCCACCTTATTTTACTGAGGCAGGGTCTCATTGGAGCCCAGACCTCCCCAGTTATACTCGTCTAGCTAGTCACCTTGCCCAGGGAACTTCCGTCTCCATCTCTCAAGCACTAGACTTACAGGAGGGCTACCACGCCCACCTGACATTTTCATTGGTACTCATACTCGGGATCCTAACTGTGACCTTTACACAAGGCCAGCATTTTATCCACTGAGCCATCTCCCCAGATCCCTTTTTTATTTGAGAAAGTATCCTATGTAGCCCATGCTGGACTTGAACTCATTATATTGCTGAGGATGACCTTGAACTCCTGATCCTCCTTCGTTTACCTCCTGAGTGCTGGGATGACAGGGGTATGCCAGGCTTGTACACGGACGTTGAGTGGCTTTGTTTTTGCATCCTCTGGAAGGGTCATGTGACTTTCCTCCTTGGCAAATAATATTAGCATTTTTTTACTGGCTGGTGGCAGAAAAGGGTCTGTTTCTGCTTACAGTCTCAAGGGGAAGTTTCAGCATGGCAGGGAAAGGTTGGGAAAACCTTTTCTACCAGCTTCACTTCTTTCCACATTAGCTGACAGAAGGAAGTAAGAAAGTGAGCTGAGTTCCTACCGGCAAGGGGGATCCGGCTATATCACCCCAAAACCTAACCCCAGCACCACACCTCCTCCAGCAAGGTTCTACCTCCCAAATTGCCACCAGCTAGGGACCAAGCCTTGAAAACACGTAAGTTTACAGGGACATCTGATCCAGACCTCCACAGATTCTTTTCCTGGGTTATTTGTCTTGTTAATAAACAGATTTTAAAACAGACTCAGAAGAAATCTTAAGGATAATTTTATTAGTGTCTGAGCAAAAAAAAAAAAAAAAAAAAACACAACAGCGTAGGCAAGCTGTAAATCTCGGCAGCTGCTGGGAAGAAGAAAAGGAAGGGAGGGGCTGGAGAGATGGCTTGCAGTTAAACTGCTTGCCTACGAAGCCTAAGGATTTATGTTCCACTCTTCAGGTCCTGCATAAGCCAGACGCACAGTGACACAAGCACACAAGGTCGCACATGCACACAGGGGACACGCGTCTGGAGTTCAATTGAAGTGGCTAGAGGCCCTGGTGTGCCAATATTGCCTCTTTCTTCCTCTCTCTCTTAATACCTCTCTCTTTCATGCACGTGGGAGCGCATGTGAAGAAAAAGCAGTCTATTGGGCTTGCCTCAAAAAAAAAAAAAAAAAAAAAAAAAAAAAGGGAGAAAGTCAGGCCTTTTGAGTTCAGGTCCAGAGAGCTACAGGTTCAACAATGGAGGTAGGCAAGCAGCTGCATAGGAGGCATGAAAGGGGGTCTTCAGAGGAAGCAAGAGAACCCAGAGTGTCCAGGCAAGCACGCTTGGGATTTCTGCCAGGATCCAAAGAAGAGAGAGACAGGAGAACAGGGGAAGTTATGCTTTGAGTTAGAACTCAGAGAAGCAGGCAGGCTTAGCACTAAGGATCTGCAAGCACCTGCATCGAGGGAGAACTTCTGTGGGTCTAAGTACATCATCTCATTAAAAGGAGAAAGAGGGCTGGAGAGATGGTTCAGTGGTTAAGGCCTTGCCTGCAAAGGCTAAGGACCTGAGTTTGATTCCCCAGTGCCCATGTAAAGCCAGATGCACAAAGTGATGAATGCATCTGGAGTTCATTTGCAGTGGCCCTGATATACCCATGCTCTCTCTTTCTATCTGCCTCTTTATCTCTCTCTCTCTTAAATAAATAAATAATAAATTAATTAATAGAGGGGAAATATTCCTCCTACCTCATTAACATGTCTTGAGGTGAGGAGTGGTCTCTTAATCAGGTGGTGACAGACTCAGCTGCATTAACATTTTTGGAGGGTTCCTTTTTTTAAATTTTTTTATTTTCAAGATAGGGTCTCACTGTAGCCCAGTCTGACCTCAAATTCAGTATATAGTCTCAGAGTGGCCAAGGCCTCTAGCCACTGCAAAGGAACTCCAGATACATGCACCACTTTGTACATCTGGCTCTATGTGGGTACTGGGGAATCAAATCCAAGTCAATAGTCTTTGCAGGCAAGTACCCTAATCGCTGAGCCATCTCCACAGCCCTCACTTACATTAACTCTTAAGGGAGGGGACTACTATAGGCATATGAGGTGAGTAGGAGGCCACTCAGTGGAAGGAAATGCCAGGCGATTGAAGAGAATAAGAGTCAGAGGGAGCCGGCCGCGGGCCACAAATGAGAGAGAGACAGAGAGAGAGAGAGAGAGAGAGAGAGGTGTCCAGCTTGTCCTCCCGAGTCCACCGTTCACTCTGGGGGACTTTGGGCATCCTCTGCCTTGTCACTTGTTTCAGGTCACTTTAAACATTTTAAAGTGAAATTAGCTCTTTGGTGGTGGGGTGGCGGGGAGCTGGTCTGAAGCTCCCTGTTGATGAGCATTATTAAAAGGAAAGCAGGTACAACGACTTTTTAAAGGGTCCCTGTCGGGCAGCTCAATCCACACCTGCTCTGGAACTCAGCCAGGGGAGCACCAGGGGAAGACTTTCATGGGAAGTAAATATTTGGCATCACAGTTTTACAATTGTTCTTTGTGGTCTGTCCTGGGAAAGTCCCTAATTTAATTACACGTTCCCTGGGTCTTTCTGGTTGGCTGGTGTAACTTCTGTTCTACCTTCACATGGACATTTACAAGAAAGCTCAAGTCACCTTTCCTTGATATATGCAAGGTTGGGGTCATATGTGAGCCCCTGGCCTCAAGGTTTGGGACACTCACGCCGCTCTGCTTTATTTCATGTCAAGTTTACTGGTGAAGGGATCAGCTCTCTATGGTTGTAGAAGGCTTATGGCCCTGGGCTTTCTGTGCTGCAGGACCAGGGTGTGTCTCTGAGGATGCGGGAATTCACAGGAAGGGACAGAGTCACAGGTACCTGGCCCATCCAGCCTGGTTTTGATCTGCTGATAGACACTAGATGTGGCCTTACATCAGGGCTATGGGCATGGACGGGGAACTAGGAAAACTGGGGTGTGGATGCTGTCTTGGGCTGGCAGCTCAAGGAGGGAATTGATGCAGGATTTTGGATCCAGGAATGGATTAAATTCCATAAAGATTCAGGAGATCCCAGGCCTGTGAACGCCAGCTGTTGCCTTCTTATCCCAGTGTGCAAAGAACTGGAAACACGGACTCCGAGAAAGGTAAATGATGAATGATAAGGTTTATTTTAGGAAGAGTTAGGATCCAGGGGGAAGGCGAGCCGAAAGGCTCAAGCCAGAGAGGAATTCTCCCCCTTGCCTGGCTGGAAAAGGGGGAGGGGAGATGGAGAAGATAACCCTCGCATGGAGAAATTTCCAGGGAAGACGCCTCTGGAGGAGGTGCACACACATGTGGAAGGCAGAGGAGGAGAGCCCAGGCCACAGGACCCCCTCATGTGAGAGATGAGAGAATTAAGAGATATTGAAGCCAAATGATTTACACACACACACACACACACACACCAAGGCTCATTTATGTATTATACATCCACTTAGGATGAGCCTCATCATCAGACTCTGTTGTATGTGGGAGCGACCTGATTGGTTGGTGGACTCACGAGGGGCCAGCCCACAGGTATGTTCAGTTGAGAACGAGGCAGGAAGCTCTTGCCCAGGAGTGTTCCTCGCAGACATCTTGGATGAGACCGGGTAAGGCGCAGGTTCAGGGCAGGCAAGGTGACATCCAAGTTCTCCTTGGGCCTCTGTCCCTGGCTGACAGCGATGGAAAGCTCTCGTGCTCCCGTTCTTCCTTCAGGACCTTCTACTGTCCTCTCAGTTTTACCAAGTTCAATGGCTGGTGCCCAGTGGCTGTATGCAGGGCCCTTGGTTTGAGGAGAAAACTTCCCTGGCATCTTCCTGGTGTGTGGGGCAGCAGTTTGGAATTATGGCATCTGGAAGGAAGGCTGCTCCACACTCTTCCCCTAGACCTTCAGCTCATCCTCTTCCTTCCAAGTGGACACCAGCAGGCCTTATGTGGGTGTCACTCACCATTGTATCACTGCAGCCTGGAACAGAGCCGGAGATGAGATGATTGGATGAAATGAATGAGTGAAGGAATGAATGAATAAACAGGTGAAAGAGTGAGTAGTGCCTGAACTAATGGCCACAGCTTACAGTCCTTCCGTCAGGACCTGCCTCTCTCACATAACCTCTAGCTCCGCAGCCGGGACCTAGACCCCTTCTCACATACAGGAGTACTGGGCTGTGAGTTCTGGGTGGAGGTCAGCCCTGGACCAGAAGGAAGGCAGTCACCCTCAAGATGGCACAGGGGTGCCTGTTTACACATTGGTTTTTCTCAACTTGCTCACAACCAAGAGCCGGAGCTGGGAAAATGGACCCTGGTCTAAGATGTGGAGACTTGGGTCCTAGGCCTATTGGAAGTCTGTTGGAAGTCTGTCCCTGAAAAAGAATATCCTACTGAAATGGCCTTTTTAAAAAAATGGAGAAAGGGGACATCTTCACAGACCTACTACTTATGCCCATATTATCTTTTTTTAAATATATTTTTTAAATTTATTTGAGAGAGAAAAAGAGACACAGAGAGAGAGAGAGAGAGAATGGTCATGCCAATGCTTCCAGCCACTGCAAACGAACTCCAGACGCAGTGCATCTGGCTTATGTGGGTCCTGGAGAAATGAACTGGGATCCTTTGGCTTTGCAGACAAACGCTTTAACCACTAAGCCTTTCTCCAGCCCCTGAAATGGCTTTTTTTTTTTCATCTGTGGAGGACTAGGAGCGTGGAGACTGGTGGCCTATGGGTGTCCACCCACATCCCAGGGTTCAGCCACAGGTGATCATCTGTTGCCTGCCAAGAGCCAGGGGTCTCAGACCTGCACGCTCCAGGCTGTCTACAGGGGTCCCTGTGGAAGATCCTCACTGGAACCATGGAGAATGGTAACCCCATCCACACCCGGCCTTCCTGCCACCCCCCACCCACTAGTGTACTCCTTGCTCCAAGAGCAGATGCTGGCCATGGGTGGCTGCTGCCTGGTGGTACTGGAGGTGCTCCCGAGCAGGGCAGCCAGCACTGCTGTCCACCACTCACCAGCCCTTGGGTCTAGGGGCTGCTCCTCCCTGTGGTGACTGAGGCCATGTATTCGGCCTGTCCATAAATGCTCTATCAAGAGAAGTAACAGGTGGATTTGCATTTGGCATCTTGTATATTTTTATTTATTTATTTCAGAGAGAGAGAGAGAGAGAGAGAGAATGGGCATGCCAGGGCCTCTTGCCACTGCAAAGGAACTCCAGACTCCTGCACCACTTTGTACATCAGGCTTTATGCGGGTACCAGGGAATTGAACCCAGGCCAGCAGACTTTGCAAGCAAGATCCCCACCCCACCCCCAATTTGCATTTGAACGCATCACTCTCTGAAGTTGTTTGCTATCTCTAGGACTGCTTGACCCTGGGAGGGATGGTCCCTTCCAGACCCAGCAAGACCCCAAGGTCCAGACAGCACCAAGTATACAGGAAATAGCAGACACGAGCTGGGTAACAGGCCTGCTGTCAGGGACCAAATGTACGCTCACACTGCAGAGTAGCCGAACTTGATGGCTAGGTCCCAAGTGTGGACCCCCTGACCAGCAATTGATGACATCTTCCTTGGGGTGGTCACCACGCTTAGTGTGGGGGACCCATCAGTGGATCACCCATGGACAAATCAAAGCTGACACCTCAGGACATGGGACCAAGTTATAAACCGTAATGACAGCCAATCAGTGGCTGTCAGGGGTGGTAGGTGGGATGGACATACTGTGGAGGGTATGGTATTCAGTGGGCATGGAGGCCAACATGGATTCCATGAATCAGTGGTCAGGGTCGCCTGAGTGCCAAGGCAGAGGAGGGAGAAGGGAAGCTATAGTCTAGAGAGAACTTCATTCCCTAGGGTGATCATGTCTGCAAGGTGAGGGACCCAGGATGCCTTGTGTCTGGGTGAGTATGTAGGGAGGAGTAGCAGGTAGTGAGATAAGTGGCTTGGCCAGGTCACATGGACTCCAGGCACTGTGCAGTGCGGGCATCTTCTCTGTGTGACACACACAGCATTGCACGGTAGTCTAGAAGACCTCACACTGCCAAGAATGGCTTTGGCTGTTGGGTGGGGAGCAGACTACGTAGAGCCAGGACAGCCTCAGGAACCACGAGAGGCTCCTGGCTGCTGGCCACAGGGTGGATGAGCTTCAGGTCTGCTTTGAGGGTGGGAAGCCAGAATGCTTTACTGATGAAATGAAGGTGGAAGTGAGAATGGAGGACTCTAAGGGACTCTAGGTTTTTAATCCCATGCTGTTCAAGACAACCCTGACGAATTTGGGCTTTGGTTACCTCCCTCTGGAAGATTAAAGTTTAGCTGCAAGTTTCTGGCACCATCCCCTCCTCGGCAGCCCCCTCCCCCAGGAGTCCTGCCTAAAGATATTGACCCTACAAGTTGGTCCTTGTCTCGCCTCAGAGCCTCTGGCTCCCTCTGGGTGTGATACAAGCTGGCCTTCTAACCTTGCATCTTCTCTCAGAGGCTCTTCCAGACCTCCATCAGGTAGCTGGACTGCGATGTTATTATGAAGTCCTAGAGGCTGAGAGATTCATAAAGAACAGAGACTTCTAGGAAGGCAGAGGTAGGAGGGTGTCTGTGAGTTTGAAGCCAGCCTGAGACTACATAATGAATTCCATGTTGGCCTATGCTAGAGTGAGATCTTGGCTCGAAAGAAAAAAAAAAAAAAAAGAATAGAGACTTGTCTTTGATGGTTCTGAAAGCTGGGGAATCCAAGGTCACGGGCCCTGGGCTGTGCATATGGCCAGGGTCTTGATGCTAGGTTGTTCCACAGTAAGTAGAAGGTGCGCTGTTGGAGCGCCCTCTTCAGAGAGCAAAGGAAGACCTGACCCCTCTGATCACATGTGATGGCATGAAGTCACTGGTATGGGAAAAGCCCTTATGACCTCATCACCTCTCACAAGACCCCTCCCAGCTCTGCCACACTGGGATGGGGTTTCCAAAGCATGAACTTTGGGGGAACGCATTGAAATCATACAGGGGCCTGTAGATGTGGCTCAGCAGCAAAGGTGCTTGTTTGCAAAGTCTGCCAGCCCCAGTTGGATTCCTCAGTACCCACGCAAAGCCAGATGCACAAAATGATGCGTGTATGTGGAGTTCATTTGCTGCATCAGTAAGCCCTGGTGTGGCCATTCTCTTCTGTCTCCTCACAATAAATAAATAAATATTTTAAAACCATACAAGGGAGACTCAGTTGTCCACATGGAAGCCCAGTCCCACGGAGCCATCCTGTCTCTAGCAGACAAAGGCAGACCCTTCTCTGGCTTTGCAACTCTCACCCCTCTCACAGGTCACCTACCACCCCACCCCCACGGCACAGGGTGCAGGGGCACGCAGAGCTCCCTCTCATATCCGCCCACCTGCGCACTGCTCAGCTCTTGACCCCCAACCCTACATGTCTAGCACGACCATCTTACCACTGAGCAGAGCCCCCTCAGCATGGGCAGCTGGAGCCCAAAGAAGAGAGAGCACCCATGGTGGTACATGGTGGTATAGCTGGTGGTGGTGGTACACAGTGGTACAGTTGTAGGTGGTATGCATTAGTACAGTTGTAGGTGGTATGGTTGTGACTCCAGGACTTCTCTTGTCTTGTCTGAGGCTCTTCCATATAACACTCAGTGATTCACTCACACTCCACAGCCCAGGCCCACTGGTGCAGATCATCTGGGGGTGGGGAGCTCCTCACAGTTGAAGCCCCCCACTGGTTCTAAGGATCTGTCAGCTTCCAGAATGACTTCCTGCATAGTGCCCATGACAAGTCTGTTTATCACTGTCATCTCTGGTCTGAGGCCATGTTGGGGAACACCATCATCATGAGAAGTGAAATGTCACATCCCCACAGCAGCAAGGCTTGTCACTCAGAGCCACCTTCAAAGAGCCAGAAACACAGGCAGGATTTGCATGGCCTCCAGGCACACCAGCCTATACCCATCACCAAACCAATATGGGACTCACCGCCGAGTGTCACCTGCTGATGTGATTGTTGAAGGAACAGGGACTGGAAGGGTCTCATCTGTGGAGTAGTTAGTGGGTTCCCCTTTTAGCCCTGGTGACAAGTGCTCATGAGCTGGCTGACAGGCCAGGGGCTTGGGGACTCCACTGCGCCCCTCCAGTCAGCAGCGTAGAGTTGGGCCTTGGTGGGGCCCATGCTAAAGATGCAGTGGATGTGTGACGGAGGAGGATCTCTTGGCTGGCCTCCACAGCAGGCCGTTCTAATACAGATGGTGGCATTTGTGCCTTTGGTGGCTTGCCTTCAGGGTGACACCACCTTTGACCTTCTGCCTCTGCCTGCTGTCTCCTGTTGCTAGCTCATTGTCTGGAAGCAAAGTCTGGGGCCTGGCCCAGGCTCTGCTCCCCAGTCATTGGACAGCGTATAGAAGTGGCAGGCCCGGCTTTGTGGGTGGCAGGTTTAGTCAGGGCAGGGAAGCTGCTTCCCAACTTGCCTTTGCAACCTTCAGAGATGGTGTCAGGCATGCCACTGAACTACATATTAAAGAGGCGCCCAGAGGGGATAGGGGTACCCTGGTTTGGGTAACTGTTCTCTAAAGTTCCATGTATTAATGAAAGCTTAGACCCCAGCCCATGGAACTACTGGAAGGTGCTAGAGCCTTTAGGAGGTGGAGCCCAGTGACAAGTCTTCAGGCCATTGGGGGCATGTTCTTGAAGAGGATTCTGAGACCCCGGCTCCCTCCTCTGTCTTTCACTTCTGAGCCAGGAGACAGGTGTTTTACTCCACCGCACACACCCGCCATGGTGTGCTGCCTCACCACAGGCCCAAAGCAACAGCATGAACTTCAGGCTGAAAGTCCAGAACACCAAAACCATGAGCCGGAGTCAGCCTGTCCTCGCTGTACGCTGATGACCTCGGGTATTCAGGTATTTGTCATCACAACAGAGGCTGATTAACACGGGCTTCCGCAGGCCTCGCAGCTTGGAGATCACAAAGCCTTGCAGTCATGAGCATGAGTTAAATCCCCAGTCCCCACATTTTTAAAAAGCTGGGTGTGGTGGGGCACCCCTGTGATCCCAGAGCTAGAGAGGCCGAGATAGGAGGATCTGTGGGACTCACCCACTAGCCAATCTAGTCTAATTGGTGACTCCAAGGCAATGAAAGCCCATGCCTTTAAAAATAAGTGGAATGGGCTGGAGAGATGGCTTAGCGGTTTAGGCGCCTGCCTGCTAAGCCTAAGAACACCGGTTCCAATCTCCAGGTCCCACGTTTAGCCAGATGCAAAATGACGCAAGGGCGCAATGCCACACTTGACCACAAGGGGGCACATGCATCTGGAGTTCATTCACAGCAGCTGAGATGCTGTTGGTGCACCCATTCTCTATCTGTCTTCCTCTTCTTCTCTCTCTGTCTCTCTCTGTCTCTTTCAAAAACAAAAATAGGTGGAATGGTACCCTGAGATGTCCTCTGACCTCCACATGCACATGTATATGCATACATACACATACACACAGGCACACACACACATAAAAAAGTGTGACATATAAATGAAGACAGATCCAGGCAATCCCAAAGCCATGAAGGACACAGTCTTCTACATAAAAACAGCATCTCTGAGGTGGGCAGAGACCAGCCTTGTGAAGGTGGGACAGACGGCCACTGGTAGAGCTGTCCATCACCCTCCAAAGCAAAAGGCAATTCTGCTACTGTCCCCAGCCGTGGTCCTCATGGGCACCTCCATGAGCCTGTTCTTCCTTATCTCAGATGCCCCTAGCCCAGTTGCCCAAATCATCCCCTCTCCTGCGGCCCCTCAGGTGCCCCACAGTGGCTGGAACCCAGATCAGTGGATGTCAGCGATGGCTCTGAGAGTCCCTGGACACAGCAGCCTCTGTGGGAGGAGCAATGGACGTGTACATGGTACATGGGTGTGTTGGGCGGGCCTTGGGGGCTGCACAGGGGACCAAAGAAGCAGCAGGCAAGCCTGCTCTGCTGGCACCCACCAGCGCAACCCCTGTGGGCTGCAGACCCTACTCCTGCAGAAAGACGTGGCCCTGAGCACTAGGGCCCACAGGTGTGATCCACACAGCCCCAGCCCAACTGAGTCCCAGGGTCTCTGTAGTCACCCCAACAATAAGACTAGACCAGGCAGCCACCAGTGCAGGCCAAGGTTGAAAGGGGCCTCAGGATGAAAGATGAAGGAGACACACACCCCCGTGCACTCCCCAAACACTGTCTTCAGTCCTGGCAGATGAAACCGTCCCACTTCCTGCCTCATGAGCCCCTGTCAATGCCACTGCCCCTGTGTCCCCGCTGGTTGCTAACAGCAGACAGATCCAGATTGTCTAGGACAAGGCCACATCACTTGCAACCAGGCTCCCAACCTGTGCTGTACATTGGTGGCCCTCTTTGTCTTGTTGCTGGTGAATCACATGTGAATGACTTCTGGTGATAGACAGGAGCTGTTATCAGGGGTTTCTTTCTACTGATGACTCCTGGCCATTCAAGGTACAGAGTCGAGCCCTCACCTCATGCCATGTTACAGAGTATTGTCACAAAGTGAACACAGCACCCTTCCACCGTTCCTCGGCCCGTCACCTCCCCACCACTGATTGATAAGCAACAACGTGTGTATTCTTAGTTCTGAGGTCAGAAGTGTGATTCAGACCTCATGGGCTGAAGGGGCAATGTGACAGTGCTGGACCTTTCTGGATGCTCCAGCGAGGGTCACTGTCCTCCTGGTCTTTTCTGGCTCTGATCAGGCCCATGTCACACCCATGCCACACTGTTTCCTCCACCTCAAAGCCAAGTACATCCTTCCACTTCTGCTGCCACAGGGTGGCCTTCTCTGTGTGTCTGAGTCCGGGAGTGGCCACCAGCCAAGGACCCCATGCCCTGTAACGGGGCTTCACCCTGAACACCAGCCTGGGGCTCTCCATCCCCACTGATGGGTGAAAATGGGCCTGAGAGGGGTGTCCAACCCACGCACTGTGGGCCACATGCGGCTGAGGCTAGTTATGGATGAGACTCAATGCAAAATTATAAATTTCAAACATCATGAGATTTTGTTTTAATAAATCAATTTTTCAGTTCTTGAGCATAAACTTTATAGATGATATTGTGGACTAGAGAATCTAGACAGTTGTACACCCCTGGGTATAACTGCAATGCCGGAGGGAGGGGTTCATGGATTTGTGACTTTCTTGAGCCACAGTGGTGTGCCCAGGGTCTGAGTGAGGCCTGGACAACTCACAGCCTGTAGCTAGAATTGCTCCCTACAGCGATTCGAGGGCTTCCAAAAGTCACACTCATTCAAGGCAGGCTCTGAGTCACTCTTCCTTCCTCAACTGAATGGGATGACAAGTCTCCTTGGGGGTGTCTGGGCTCTGCAGTGTCACATCTGTGTCACAGCTTCCAGGCTGGTGTCCTGGTGACACAGGGCTGGGGATAAGGACTGGACTAGGTGAGCTGCAGGTTTTACCTTACCAACTAAGTCGACGCCAGGGAGCAAAGGAGGCCTTTGTGGTCGTGAGGGCCAGAGTTCTCAAGTTCCCACCATGTCCTGCTGCCATCATTCCACTAGCTGCAGGAGCACTTGTCACTTGCAGCAAGGCGCTGACATTCACTGGGCATTTGGCCTGCACGTTCTGTCCTTGGTGGTCAGTCACAGCACACCATGGTCCTCAAGCTTGCCCATGCTGCTCTTCTGTTTCCCAGGGCAGGAAAGTGAGGCCTTAGGGAGAGAAGAAACCTGTTCCAGAGACTTCCATGGAGCCGCCTAGTGGACTTGAGCATTCCCATGTTTTAAATGGGGAAAATGAGGCACCTGCCCCTGTTTAGACTCGTGGAGGGCATGAGCAGGGAATGTAATCTTCTGTCTCTTGAGTCCAGTGCTTCCTGCCCATACTGCTGCCTGTCCTGAGGCAAGGGGTCACCCCTGCCACCCCTCCCTCTGGGAAGGGCTCGCACTAGGCTTATGCCTACAAATTCAATGCCCGGGTCACCTCTGTCACTGTTTGCTTTGTCCTCGACTGCATCATTGGCACCCACGAGGGTAAAGGTCATAAAGAGTGCCTGGTACAGGTGGGTGCCTGGGGACACGAATCACTGGGTGCTCACACTGCGAGTGTCTTTCCCAGGGGTTCCTGTCCCTGTCTCCCCAGCATTGAGATGACGGGCACATGCTGTCACACCCAGCATTTAGATGGATACTGGGGTTTTGAACTCAGGCCCTCATGCTTGGACGGCACTTCGCCCACTGAGCCATCTTCTCCAGCCCCTCAACTGTACCATTTCATGAGCTTTAACATTTGTGCACCTTCGAAAGTGTCACCAAGGTCACAGGATTGAACAGACCAATCAACATTCCTCGTGCGTGTTTGATCCACAGGCCTATTCTAGTCCCATCCCCTTCTCCCCAGCTGTGGTGAACTCAGCTGTGAAACGCTTGGTCTTTTCCAAGACTAAAGGTCATGACCCATGCTCTCTGTCATTCAGCATCCCCATAGAGACCATGTGGATCCTTCCTATTCCTGAGTGACATCCCACCCACTGTGCAGACCACCACTGTGTCCACCATCAACCTTTCTTTCCACCCACCAATGAGGCACAAGCATTCAGACCATCGTCGGTCCCCCTCTATCACCTCCCCACACCCTAGACGCACTGGTCTTGTCTCTTCCTCTCTGCTGGACCCATCTCTCCTGCAGCCTTTGGTCCATGCTCGGCTCCTTCTATCATGCCTGGACACACCTTTGATCGAGTCCTTCGCATTGCTCCTCCCACCTGTTGGATCTGGTGGACACTTAAGTTTAGTCTGTTCCTGCTCCAAAGAAAGATAGTCTTTGGGCTTTCATAAGAGAAAAAGAAAATTGTGCTTCAAAGAAAAAGTAGCGTGACCTTCTCCAAGCATGAGTGCCGGCCTCGCACTCTTTTCCTCACAGCAGGCCAGAGGAATGGCTGGGCTCTGGGATGCACTGAGAACCTGGGGCACGATATATAAAGGGTGTTAGGGGTTCAGGAAAGTCCTTGGACCCCAAAGCCTGGGATCACGTTTGCATTTAATCAAAGAATTGGGCAAATCAAACTGAGAGGGATAATTATTAAATTATTGTATTTATTTTATTTTATTTTTTTTTTGGTTTTTTGGTTTTTTGAGGTAGGGTTTCATTCTGGTCCAGGCTGACCTGGAATTCACTATGTAGTCTCAGGGTGGCCTTGAACTCACTGCAATCCTCCTACCTCTGCCTCCTCAGTGCTGGGATTAAAAGCGTGCGCCACCACGCCCAGCTTTTATTATTATTATTTTTTTTTTTTTTTTTTTGTTTTTCGAGGTAGGGTCTCACTCTGGTCCAGGCTGACCTGGAATTAGCTATGTAGTCTCAGGGTGGCCTCGAACTCTTGGCGATCCTCCTACCTCTGCCTCCCGAGTGCTGGGATTAAAGGCGTGCGCCACCACGCCCGGCTTGTATTTATTTTTTATTTACTTTTTTAAATTGACAATTTCCATAATTATAGACAATAATCCATGGTAATTCCCTTCCTCCCCCCACTTTCCCCTTTGCAACTCCACTCTCCATCGTACGTTTTCCCCTAATTATTATATTTATTGAGGGAAGTACAGAACCAAGGGAGGAAAAATGAATACACCCACTTGGCCTGAGAGCGCACGTGGTGGGCCTGGAAAAACCATGGAGAGGGCAGAAAAGAAAGTACAGAGAGCTCCTGCCATGTGGAGGGCAGGAGGGAGTAAAGAGCCCATGTGGAAAGTAGGGGTTGGGGGTTCGCCCCTTGCTTCGACCCAGCTGGGCCAAGAGGAGGAGACACTCACCAGAAGCTGGAGGTTCACCAGTGGTCAGGCAGCCCAGAGACCTTGCCCTCCCCTCGCCAACATATTTATAACCTATGGTGGTGGGCCCTACCTTCCAGCTCAGATGTCCCACAGGGACAGCGATTGGTCTGGGCGAGGGGCTATCTCAGAAAGAGACTAGCCATGATGCCAAGTTCTGAGGGCTGAACTTGACCAACCACAATATCAGGGCTCTAGAAAAAGACCTCCCTCCCAGGGAGGGGCTCAGGTATGGATAAACAGGTCTAGGGAACTAGGCAAGAGATAAGAAGTCCGATCATCTTTTGATCTCGAGCATGTGCAGACCTTCCTTTCTGCCTTTTTTTTTTTTTTTTTTTTTTTTTTTTTTTGACTTTCAGTGGCCACCCTGAATGCCTAACAAAACTCCTCTTGGATCTCTGCCCTTCTGTTTTTGGGTGTGTGTGGTGCTCAGTCATAGGACCTCACTCCTGGAAGGGATTTCTTACTTGATGCCCACAATACCATCCTCATTGTGACCAGGAGCCTGAAATGAGGTCTCCTTCTGACCTCCCAGCCTGAGAGGGAGAGAAAACCTGAGGGAAGCGAGGAGGCCAGAACGCCCTAGGATCCATACCTCCAGGCCCCTGCCTCTGCGGGTCTTGAGTCTGTCTCTGGGCTTTTTCTGGAAACAAGAGATACCCAAACCTGTGAAAGTCATTGCACGGGACTCTTTTGATCCACAAATCATAGCAAAATGGTGCTGAGCACAAGTTAACTACACCCTTGGCTTGTGGGGTGTGCCTTCTTCCAGAGCCCCTTCATATCATGTTCCTGAAACTCAGACCAGAGCTCCTGAAAGGGAATTTCATGTGAGGACTGGGACCAGGAGCTGGGGCAGCCTGCTGTCTACCTATTTCAGGACACCACGTCCTCCAACCCCTCTAAATAAGAGTCTCCACAGGACAAAAGCCATCTCAGTGACCAGAAGGGGGTGGTCCCCCTGAAGCTGCAGTGTCCATACTCCCCCATGTCTGCAGGCCTCTTGGAAACTGTGCCCAGCTTTTAGCAGAGTAGGTGTGGAATCACCCCACTTACAGAGTGTGGTTGGTGGTTTGATTCAGGTGTCCCCCATAAACTTAAGTGTTCTGAATGCTAGGTTCCCAGCTGATGGCAATTTGGGAATTAATACCTCCTGGAGGCAGAATATTGTTGAGGGCGGGCTTATGGGTATTATAGCCAGCTTCCCCTTGCCAGTGTTTGGCACACTCTCCGGTTGCTGTTGTCCACCTTATGTTGACCAGAGGGTGATGTCCACCCTCTGCTCATGCTATCGTTTTCCCTGCCATCATGGAGCTTCCCCCTTGAGCCTGTAAGCCAAAATAAACCTCTTTTTTCCCACAAGCTGCTTTTAGTCGGGTGATTTCTGCCAGCAATGTAAACCTGACTGCAACACAGAGGGTCTCGTGCGCCCAGGTCCTTGGGGAATCTATCTGGACCAGGCCTTCTAGGAAGTGAGGACAATGAGATAACCACACCGGACTCAGGACAGACCTCCAGCCACGGTTCTGAGAGTCCCAGGCAGCAACCTGTCCTGCTCAGGGCCACTGGAGAAGATGCCATGGGAAGTAGCAGGTACCTGAAGTTCTACCTTGAGGAATTAGGAAGAACATTTTTAGAAAATTAATCATCAAAGACATGAACAATGTGCACCATTGTGAAGCCGTAAGATCTGATGGAGGGAAAGGCCTCACTGGAGCCAGCAAAGCCCGCTTCAGCAAGGACCCTCCACTGCAAGAAGCCCCAGGAAGCCACCACAGTGGCAGGTTAAAAGTGGATAGACACAGCTCTGAAGACCTAAGTCAGGGGCTGGAGAGATGGCTCAGTGGTTTAAGGCACTTGCCTGTGAAGCCTTAGGACCCAAGTTCATTCCCTAGTACCCACGTAACCTAGATGCACAAGATGGCACATGCATCTGGAGTTCGTTTGCGGTGGCTAGAGGCCCTGACCCACCCATTCTCTCTCTATCTGCCTCTCTCTCTCTCTCTCACTTAAACAAATAATTTTTAATTAAAAAGGCCCAAGTCAGGCTCCCAGATATACAACAGGATCTTTCTCTTTTCTCCCCTCCCTTCCTCTCCTTTCTCTCCTTATCTCTCTCTCTCTCTCTCTCTCTCCTTACCCCTGCTTCTATTTTCTTTTTCCCTTTCTCCTCTCTCCTTCTCCCTCCCTCTCTCCCTCCTTCTTTTCCTCCCTCCTTCACCAACTCCCTGCTATTTTCCCTGCTCCCAACTCCTTCTGGTAGCTCAGGCCCCACAAAGGCAAGAGTCCTCTTCCTGGAAGATACAGCCGGAAGACCTAAACAGTATTCTGATTGGCTACACTTAGGTCCCATGACCATCCCTAAACCAATTACTGAAGCCTAAGAAATGGAAAACTGGCCAAGGCTAAATCACACAGGGCAGTCTTCAGCCCAGAGGCAGTGTATGCTGGTGTGCACAGGCCTGGTGGGAAGAACCCCCTTACCCCCTACCTCCCCCACCACTCCTAAAGGAAAGAATGTAGGTTACCAGGGACTGGGGTGCAGCAGCTATGAGAAGGGGAACCAGCCTGGTCACTAACAGTGCCTTTCCCTCCTGGAGTCTCTGTCCTCCAGTTACACCCCCCATCCACCCAACATAGAAATGAGCTTCTCCCTCACTCAGATCCAAGCCACGTCTGTCCCACCTTCCAGCAGCCCTGGGGCATCAGCCATAGAATGCCACCATGCTACACCAATAAACCAGAGCCAGTTGCCTCCAGTCAGAGACTAGAAGGCCCAGCCTCCCAAGCATGTCATCCAGGAAGCCCAATACACCCCTCATGTAAACCTGCCCTGTGGCCTCTGGGGAGGGCCCAGGACCACCCTGTCTTCGTAGTAGATGGGGAAGGGTCAAATCCAGATCCTGCTGCCCACTTGAGCCTCCCAATAGGATATGGGCTATGGGGCGTGAGGCTTGCACTGTCCTCCCCCCACCCACGCTGTCTCAAAGTCATCAGGAAGGAAGCAGTGCCCATGCAGGCAGATGGGCAGCCTTGAATGTCTCCACAACTCATGAGCTGTTAGAGCTCCGGTCACATGCTGGACTCCTTCCTCCTGGGCAGGCACAGCAGACCTGGGGAAAGGGGGAGGAGTGGCAGGCTGGGCTTGGCTTAGTTCCTTCAGAGCCCAGGCTCCGCCCACACAGACCTCCTCTGGCCCACCAGTCCTCTCCACCCCGTACAGCAGAGAACAAAGCTCTGGGCTGGAAGGAGGTGAGCAGGCGGCAGCATCCACCATCCACAGAGTAAGGAGGCAGGTGACCCAACCTCACCAGGCTCAGCAGCTCTTCTCCAGAGCTGGCTTTAGGGAAAAAATCAAATGCTGGTCTTCTGGCAGGAGAGTTCTAGCCCCAGCTTCACAGAGCTGTGAGGTTCAGTACCTCCAAGAGCCACTAAACGAGCCCCCCCCACCCACCTTCACCCTCGAGGCTTTTCTAGGTAATTAACTGGAGAGTCCCTGCCGAGAGCTGAGGGCCAGGAAGCTTGGCTTTCCCTGTTAAATTTCTTAGCCCTGCCCCTGCCATTGTTAACAGTTTTGTCCCCAGCATAGTTACAGGTTTTCCAGAGAGGAAGTAGGTTCGGCATAGTCAGCTCTATCTCTAGAGAGATGCTGTGATGTTCTGTCTATGTGGAAGGCCAAGGCTATTGTAGAGTGAGGACCTCACTCTTCTCCAGTACCATGGGTGGGAGCTTTCGCATTACCCTCGAGGGAAAGCCACCAATAGCCTCCTGGTCTTGCCGCCCTTTCTTTCTAAGTACCCCCCCCCACCTCACCCCCAGCCATGAGCCAGCTGCTTGGACCTACTTTGAGTACGATTCTCACCGTGAACCGTTCAGTGGCCTGACTCCTCTTTGTGTTTAGTTTGAGCCGTTCAGTTCATTTTAAGTACTTGAGCTGGACAAAAACCTACCCCTATACACCCTCCAACCAGGGCTTGGCAACCATCCCAGCTCAGGCCACTATGACAAAACATTGAAGACTGGGCTTCAATAGCAGACATTTATCACCCTTCATCTTAGAGGCTGGAGATCTGAGATGGATGTGTCATGGGAGTGGCTTTTAAATTTTTATTTATTTATCGTGTGTTCTAATAGGGCGCTTGGGGTCCTTAAACCCCAAATCCTAGGTTCGTTTCTAATTTTAATCAAAGAATTGAATAAAAAGACTGAGAAGGAGAATTATTGAATTATTATATTTAATGAGGAAAGTACAGAGGCACAGAAAGGCACCCATGTGACTAGAGATCCCATGTGGAGGGCCTGGGAAAACTGTGGAAAGGAGAGAGAAAAGAAAATTCAGAGAGCTCCTGCCTTGTGGGCAGCTGGAGGGGGTAAAGAGCCCATGTGGACAGTAAGGGCTGGGGGCTCTCCCTTTGGCTCAACCTGGATGCGCCTGAACCAAACCAGTCCAGGCCCAGTTGAGGGAAAACTCACCCACACCTGGAAGTTTCCAAGTAGTCAGAGAACCTGCCCTCCCCTTGCCAAGGTATTTATAACCTTATAGTGGTGGGCTGTCTTCCGGCTCAGGTGAATCAGAGGGACAGCTGGTTGGTTAGGGCCCTGACACCAAGTTCTAGGGCCTGAACTTGACCAACCACAGTGTTTAAATCCCATGAAAGACCTTCCTCCCAGGAGGGGTCCTGGTTGTGGAAAAACAGGTCTAGGGAACTAGGCAAGAGATAAGAAGTCAGATCACCTTTGATTTCAGCAAGTGAAGACTTTTCTGCCCGTTTTACTTTCAGGGGTCCAGTCACCCTAACTGTACTCCGTCTCAGTGTGTATGGGGGGGGTGCATATATCGAAGTCAGAGGATAACTTCAAAGTGTCTATGCTCCACCTTCTTTGAGACAGGGCCTCTTACCACTGCACATAAATTGCCAAACTACCAACAAACCTTAGACTAGCTGGCACACAAGCTTTGGATTCTCCTGGCTCAGCCTTTCATTGTCATGGGCACATTGGAATCACAGATGCAAGTGCCACTTGTGCCACTTTGCATCCAGCTTTACGTGGATGCTAAGGAATTGAACCCGGTTCAGCAGGCTTTGCAAGCAGGCACCTTTAACCACTCGCCCTGCTCCCCAGCCCCGGCACTGATTTTTTTAAATATTCAAACCAACTTTAATGTGCTAAAAACAAATCTCTTTACAAAAAGCATCAACACTTTAGAATGTAACTGAACATAGTACACAGATTTAAGAGACAGAACAAAACAAAACAGCAATATCATCCTTATGGTCTGATCCTGCAGAATGAACTTGAGCATCGCAGGACAATTTAAGATTTTAAATATCCATAAAAGGTGCCTAGTCATGTTCCCACAGATCCTAACGCTGCTGAGAACAGCGGCTTAAAAATGTGTTCCCTATCAATCTCCACAATGTCTTCCAAGTGCAAGTGACCCAGGAGCGTAGTTGTGGTCTTGTTCATTAAAGATTTACTACAAAAGAAACCAGCAGCTAATACCAAATAGACTTTCTTTTCTTTTTCTTTTTCTTTTTGTGTAAGTAGTTATGTGTGGCAAGGTGCATGCATGCAGATGTGCTGCCCTGTATGTGTATGCAGAGGCCCGAGGAAAATGTCAGGTGTCCCCTCTGACTGTTCAACCACTTGTTTCCTTGAGGCTGAGTCCCCTGTGATCCCAAAACTTGCCATTTTCAGGAACTCCAGTGATTCTCTGGTCTGCATTCCCCACACAATGGGGGTTACAGATGAGTGTAGCCAGCTGTTTATGTGGGTGCCTGGGAATGAAGCTTGGGTGGTCTTGGGTCCCCTCAGGCCCTCATGCTTGTGTGGAAAGTAGTCTTAACTGCTGAGCTGTCTCTCCTGCCCATGGATAGAAAATTTTATTTCCAGGCCATGTAAACTAGTCGTGTGTGTGTGTGTGACTTGTGTGCATGTATGCATGTTCATATGCGTGTGGGTACATGTGAACATGTGTGTGGAAGCCAGAGGCTGACATTGGGAAGCTTCCTTAGTCGCTGTCCACCTGAAGTCAAAGTCTCACTGAACTCAGAGCTCATTCATTCAGACTAGCAAGCCAGCTTGCCTGTCTATGCCTCCCAAGTGCTGGGGTAACAGGCGCATGTTGCCACGTGTGGCATTTACATGGGCCTGCACTTATTTTTTGAGACATCATTTCTTGTTGAACCAAGACCTCACCAATTCACTGAGACCAAATAGCCAACAAGACACAAGGATCCTCTTGTTCCCACCTTCCAGGTGCTGGAATTGCTGATGTACAGCTCTACACCCAGCTTTTATGTGAGTACTGGGGATCCGAACTCAGGTCCCCAAGCCCTGTAGTGATCTAATTTTAGCATAATTACCTCTTGAAAGACCACTTCCAAAGCCAGTCACATTCTGAGTCACACCCCTTGCTAAGGGCTCCTGCAGATGAGGAAGATGGAGAGGGGGGTCATAATTCATCTGGCAACACCCTCCCTCCAGGGTTAGCTGTTCTGCACTCTAGCTTGCCACCAACTGTAGCCAAGCATGTTTGAGTAGAAAGTGGTGCCGGCATTTGGCAGCCACATGGAGTTCTAGAAGCATTGCTATCAGCAAAGGAAAATGGCATGGCACATCCGAGAGTAGCGAGTAGCGGAGGGACAGATCAAAGCCAGGTGTGGTCTCTTTGATGTGGGCTGGCTCAGAGTCTCCTGCTTCCTGTCCAGGTAATTAATGAGGGACTTCAAAGGCTTGGGGCATTCCTGCTCACATCAGTTATTCAGATCTATGCTTCCGATGGTCTCAGAACAGGAAATAGGGACGGAAGAGATTGCTAAGTGGTTATGACAGAGACTAAATGGATTGCTAGTTAACCGCGGTGACAGGTTGCATCGGATCTAGTAACTGTGAGCCCGCTTAGCTGCTCAGCAAGGCTCCATCAGGAATGGGAAAGGGAAATCGGTGTGTTGCCCTCTCAGGAATAGCAGGAACTGCTTCCTTCTCACCATCAGTGCTCCCCTGGGCCTGTCGATGCCACAGTGACCCTCAGAATGAGTCGCTGATAATGAACATAATACTGACCCTCAGAACGAGTCAGCTGAGTGAGCCAGGACTGGTTGCCTCCCTCGGCCTTCAGGTCTACAGGGGCTGTCCTTTGTCCAAGGAGGGCTGAGCCCATTGCTCATTTTGTCCTGACTGGGGACAGCTTCTGACACTGGGTGAGACATGCTAATTGCTGGAAGACTATGATTTTTGCCTCACCAAGCTGCACACGAGAGCCAGGAAAGCTTGAGGTGTGGCCATTCATCACAGCACCTCCCTTTTATCACTGCTCTGTCACCGTCCTCCATGAAAAGCAATATGTGATTGTGGTGAAGTGTGCCTGTGGATGTGTACTCATATGTGGATGCGTGCACATATGTATGTAGATGTACGTGGATGTGTGTCCATGTCGAGGCCAGAGATCGATGCTGAGGGTCTTACTCCCGGGCTCTCCACATTTATTTCTTTGAGTCAGGGTCTCATTGGCCTATAGCTCACCGATTTGGCTAGACTGGCTACCTAGGAAGCTATAGGGATCCCCCTCCCCAGTGCTAGGATTACAAGTGGGCACCACACCCAGCCCTTTTACACGGGGGCTGGGATTGAACTCAGATCCTTGGACTTGTTCCAGCAAGCACTTACCAACTGAGTCATCTCTCCCCAGCCCCAAAATGTGTTAAATAGCATCTCCTTTTACAGGTGGTCATGAAGAAGAAACAGAGACGAGGTCCATCTTCCCCATGGGAATCTGAATGCTCATGCTCAAGCCAATAGGTGAAGGTGTCAGCGTTTTAAAAATATTTTTATTGCCGGGCATGGTGGTTCACGCCTTTAATCCCACCACCACTCAGGAGGCAGAGGTAGGAGGATCACCATGAGTTCGAGGCCAGCCTAGACTACATAGTGAATTCCAGGTCAGCCTGGACTAGAGCAAGACCCTACCTCAAAAAAATAAATAAATAGGGCTGGAAAGATGGCTTAGCAGTTAAGGCGCCTACCTCCTAAGCCTAAGAATGCCGGTTCCAATCTCCAGGTCCCACGTTTAGCCAGATGCAAAGTGATGCAAGGCACAATGCCTCACTTGACCACAAGGGGGCTCATGCATCTGGATTTCGTTCACAGCAGCTGAGAGGCTGCTGGCGCACCCATCTATCTGTCTTCTTCTCCCTCTCTCTCTGTCTCTTTCTGCAAAAGTAAATAAATAAATAAATAATTTAGTTAGTTATTAGCAAGCAGAGAGAGAGAAAAGAGACAAAGAGAGAGAACTAGAGAGAGAATGGATGTGCCAGGGTCTCTAGCCACTGCAGACAAACCCCAGAAGCATGTACAACTTTATGCATCTGGCTTTACATGGGTACTAGGGAAATGAACCCGGTCATTAGGTTTTGCAAGCAAGTGCCTTAACCACTGAACAATCTCTCCAGCCCTGAAGGTGTCACTTTTAAGACAGGACATCAGACAATAAAGGGCTGTGGTCACCATAAGCAAGACAGATTCTCTGCTCACCCAGCTTACTGCACCCAGCTTTATGTGGGTTCCGAGGGTCCAAACTCAGGTCTTCGTGCATGTGTGGTAAGCACCTGACCCACTGTGCCATCTCTCAGCCCCTGATTACCAAATCTTTGATCAGGTTGCGGTAGTCCAACTTTGTTCTTTCACAAACTTACTTTGTATTTTGTGTTTCCCACATGAATTATACAGTCAATGTGTCATTTACTGGCCTTTTGGTTGAAATGACATTCACTCTATCAACTGACTTGGGGACTGCCTACTGCATAGCCATGCATGCCTGTAATGCTTGAGGCCTTCTGAATGTTACTTTCTCAATGTTGTCAATGAGCAGAAGCAACTTGAGGAAGGGCAGGGCTTATACTGGCTTACAAGAGGAAACATTCCATGTGGCTGGGAAAACACAGCAGCTGGAGCATGAGGTATCTGGTCACATCGTGGTCACAATCAGGAAGCAGAGGGAGAACAGGAAGTGGGGCCAATCTTTATAGCACTTTTTAAATTTTTTTTACTTTTATTTATCTATTTGAGAAAGAAAGAGACAGAAAGAGAGATACACAGAGAGAGAGAGGGCCTCCAGCCCACTGCAAACAAACTCCAGATGCATGTGCCACCTTGTGCATTTGGCTTACATGGGTCCTGGGGAATTGAACCTGGATCCGTTGGCTTTGCAGGCAAGTGTCTTAACCACTAAGCCATCTCTGCAGCCCAGGGCCAGTCTTTAAATCCTCAAGGCCTACCACCAGTGACTCGTTTCCTCCATCAAGGCTACACTTGCTAAAGGTTCCACAACCTTTCCAACCCGCTGGGAACCAAGTATTCAAGCCCATGAAGCTGTGGGGACATTTCACATTCAAACCACCTTCTTTCACTCCTATCAGCACTGCCTTCTTGATTTTAGTGTATAAGTCCTGCAACTTTTGTCAGACTCACTCCTACTTCATAGTTTTTGGAAATACTGTAGAAACATTTCTAAAATTCAACTGCTGCTACTCGTGGCTCTGACAGAGTTATAGTTGATGTGGAGCTCATAGGTTCTCCAAGGAGAAGGGTGTTTGGTCTCGAGACCCTTGCTTATATAAGTCCCTACTGTTTGAGCAGTATGGGGTGGGCAACAGGTATTATCTTACATTTTGTGGAGAATAGACTGTGGTCGTGGCTCAGTGGTAGAGCCCTTGACTAGCAAGTACAAGGCTCTGAGTTCCATCCCTAGCACCAGAAAAATACCCCCCACACACACACACATTTTGAGGAAAGCCACAATTTCATACCCTCCCTGAGGGTAACAGAGAGAGCTTTTCAGTATTATTAGAAGGTTTACTGCCAATGCCCTCTAATCTGGCTGTGGGTTCTGACTCTGCATCTTGCATCTCAGCCTGCTTGGGTACAAACCCTGAGTGGCCCCATCTCCCTGGAGGGCATCAGTCTATCACTGAGGGGAGAATGTGCTATGCCACCATCAGGAAGGTGATTTCCAAGGGTACTGACTTCAAGGGGAAAAGGCAGGGACACAGGAGAGTGTGTCCATAGTACAACTGACATATATATATATATAAAAGTGTGATGTGTGTATCACTGTGACCAAAGGTTTATTTCAGCTCGAGAGGACGCTTTTCGTCATGTCAGGGAAGGAATGACAGCAGGAACAGGAGGCAAGCTGCTCGCATTACAGCCACAGTCAGGAAGCAGAAGGCAAACAGGAAGTAGAAGGCTAACAGGAAGTAGGGCCTGGCTATAAAACCTCAAACCTCACCTCAAGTGATCAACTTCCTCCAATAAGGCTCCACCTCCTAAAGGCTCCACAGCCTTCCCAAACAGCGTCACCAGCCAGGGTCCGAGTGTTCAAACAGATGTGCCCGTGGGGACCATTTCACATTTAAATCATATCACGTGGAAACTCTGATTGCTCAGAACCTAAAACTGTTCCAAAAGCCAGTCCGTTAGATTAAATCCTAAAAAGAAGTGGGGCGAATGGCCCATGCTCTGGGGCCAACTTACAGTTTACAGGCAACCTTCCTGGGCCATGTGGGGTATACCAAGCTCCAGCCAGGGCCTTGGTCTCCACCACACACAGCCTGCTGCCCTGACCCAAGGTCATCCTTTCTTTTGACAATGGCCATTGAAGCCCCGGTTCTCTTGGTGTCGCCTCAGGAGCTGGTGGCTCTATCCTCCTCCCACTCGGGAAAGCAGTGCACAGGCTGTGTGTGGTGGGCTCATGTGATGCTAACCATGGGTGGGGCTTTCTACAGAATCTCAGGAGCTACAGGGAGGAGGCAGGGATCAGGTATGTGCTGACGGTTAGCTCCCCACATGGTCTCAGGGGCCTCACTTAACATTCTTATTAGGGAGGTATTCCATGTGAACCCTACAGTACACATGAAGAAATAAGACACCTAGACAGTCATGTGTACTGGAGAGCTCAGCTGAAGTGTGGTATACTGGATTTGAACCCAGGCAGGCTGCCGCCAGCCTGGGGGTAGCCATCTGCACTCTTCCTACTGGGGGACCCTATGAAGTGTTCCCCACCACATGGCACCAAGTCAATGAGCCCCAGCCGGCTACTCCCACACAGGCCATGGAGAACAGGCGATGAGTTCCCCATGAGGCTGCAGGCAAGGGCCAACAGGCAGCTCCATGTGTGTGCCTGAGTGGGAAGTACCTCTCTTGAGAATCCCCAGAAAGGCCAGGCCACCTTCAGTGGACAGCTGGGACCCTGCCATGTGCCAGCTGGGGAGAGTGGGCCAGCCCCTCCCCACTGTGGTCTCACCTCCTCCCCCAGCTCCTGGTGGCATTTCTTTGCTGAAAGATGAAAGATGATCAGAGCTCCTGGTGGTATTTCGTCTCAATTGCTATTTAATATGCGTGCCAAAGGCTGCTATTCTGAAGGGAACGTGTTCAAACAGCAGCATTGACTCAGACCCCGGCTCAGCGCCCCCTGCCCCCGGGAGCCCCAGCAGCCCAGAGCCCAGCCGTAGGACCCAGGTGGGCTCTGCCATTCTCAGGATGGTCCACATGGGTTTTCCTGAACCCCAGGGACCTCAAACCCCTGCTCAAACAGGGCCAAGCCCAGGGGATTTCTGCTTATCCTTCTCAGCTGCAGGAATTTTAGGGCCATGACCATGGGTGCCAGGGCTCCCTGCTCACCCCTCTGCCCACAGCACTATCTGAACCACTGCTCCCTTCCTGCCCTCACCCCACCAGCATCGCCAGGCTACCAGCTTATTCTCTTGCAGTGGTTTGATTCAAGTGTCCCTCACAAACTCCTGGGTTTTGAATGCTAAGTCCCCAGATAATCACCATTTGGGAATTGGAGCCTTCCTAGAGGTGTGCTTTTGGGGGCGGGCTTATGAGAGTCATAGCCAGCTTCCCTTGTCAGTCTTTGGCACACTGTGCTGCTGCTGTTGTCCACCTGATGTTGGCCAAGAGGTGATGTCCAGCCTCTGCGCATGCCATGTTTTCTCCTGCCATCCTGAAGATTCCCCTTGAGTCTAAAAGCCAAAATAAATCCTTTCTTCCCGTCAGCTGCTTTGTGCCAGCAACCCAAAGGTAACCGCGACACCTCTCCTCCTGGCTTCTGCGGCAAGGCTGGCCCTAGAGAACACCAGGACTTCTCACTCTATCAGCACTCTCTCCCTCACTGCTCCTCCTTCCAGAAGCTTCTTCAGGGAACCTCTTTTCTGTGTTGGTCCCTCCTTTGGGTTTTCAAGTGGGCCGGCGTGGGGTCAAACTCCTTCTGAGGAACTCACTGTATTATATTTGTAACTTGATTTTTAGCTAAGTCATTTGAGCCTGAGGCCAGGTGATACCCTTGCGCCTGGCACCTAGGACAAAGCGTATGTAGAAGAGACGCTCTGTAAATGTTGGGCAAGTGAATGAACAGGCCACGCTTGCTGTGCAGGGCTCAGGTTCATTTCCCCAGTGCCCACATAAAGCCAGCTGCACAGTGGTGTGCATGCACCTGGAGTTCATTAGCAGCAGCTAGAGGCCCTGGTGTGCCCATTTTCATTCTCTCTCTCTCTCTCTCTCCTCCCCGCAAAAATATATTTTTTTAAAATGAGGTATGGAGCCACGAATACATAGAACTAAAAACATGGCTAAGGAAAGAAGTGAGTCTGGGATGGCTACGTATCGTATGATGCCAACTCCATTACATTGTGGAAAAGGTGAAATAAATGGAGATGTGAAGGGTCAGTGATGGCAGGTGTGAGTCAGAAGAGACATGACCGGGTAGTGTCCTAGGCTGTGTCACATACTGTGCCCTATAGTCCTGTGGTGGTAGATACAGAGTATGAGACTTGTTAAGAACCAAAGTCTATGCAACAGCAAGGATGAAGACTACTGGAAACTGAAGATTTAGTTCATAAGAATGTCCCCACGGGGTTCTTGACAACAGAACATGCACCATGCAAAGGCTGGAAGCTAAAGGCTGGGTATGCTGTTGGGTCCAGGAATTGCTCAGGTAGAAACCCAGCACTGTCCGTGTAATGTTTTTCCTCCAAATATAGGAAGTTCTGAAATATAAAGCCTTAATTAAAATAAACCAAGAGGGGCCGGAGGGATTGCTTAGTGGTTAAGGCGTTTGCCTGCAAAGCCAAAGGAGCCAAGTTCGATTCCCCAGGACCCACGTTAGCCAGATGCACAAGGGGGCACATGCATCTGGAGTTCCTTTGCAGTGGCTGGAGACCCTGGTGCACCCATATTTTCTCTCTCTCTCTCTCTCTCTCTCCCCCCTTTCTCTGTCAAATAAATAAATAAATAAATAAATAAATAAATAAATAAATAAATAAATAAAAATTTAAAAATAAAATAAACCATGATTAGGCACATCTTCCAACTTCTCCCTCATGGGAAAGGGTAAGGTTCTAAAGGGACTCATCACCCAAAGAAGTCTAAACGGACAGAAATGAAATGGTTCTAGAATGTTCTAGAAAGCACCATAGCATCAGGTATCTTTAGGCCAAGCATGGTTTTGTTTTGTGTTTTGAGATAGGGTTTTGCTACTGTAACCCAGGCTGCACTCATTCTCACAGCAATCCACCTGCCTCAGCTTCCCAGTGGCAAGATGACAGGACTACACCACCCCGCTCTGGGGCCACCGGTCTAATTAACACCAAGTGATAAGTCCTAGCGGCTGCCTTAGGTAGCCCATGGCTTGTCCCCAGCCAGCCTCAACCGTGTCGTCACGGGTGGGAAGTGACAGATCACCTTCTCAGAATGAAAGTGCATAGATCAGAGCCTCGGAAATGAGGCGTCTCGTTCCTGAGAGCACTCATCTTGCTGCTGGGTTAACTCTTCACTATTGCTTCCAGCTGAAGCTCTCAATAAATGGCTTGCCTTGACGTGGATCATGTAGGAGCTGAGCAGAGCCATAAATCTCCCCTGACTGGGGGTGCGGCTGGCCTCAGCCCACACTCCATGCATGAAGGGAGATGGCAGCCAGTGATCCTTGAGGCCTCTCCTGAGGTGCCGTGCCCCAGTCTCAGGAAAGGTCAGCTGTCGCTATCTTGTTAGGGTTCATTCCCAGTCCTAATGGTCCCCTTCTTCTGTCAGCTTCCCAAGGCGATGTCACCCTTCAAAGCTGATCCCAGACTCACCTCCTCCCAGAAGCCCTCGGAGCAGTCTGGTCTCAGGCATTTGTCATCAATTAATGTGGCCTCGGGTGCCACCTGGAATTCTTTGTTGAGCCAAGCTTGTCCACCTCTCCAATAAAGACAGGTAGATCCAGCAGAGGGACAGCCCACTCCTTTCTGTGGGCTGGGAAGGGAAGGGTCTCCCAAGGTCATCTGGTTACCCACCAATCTTCAGGCAGGACTCACTTGGACTCCCCAGAACACCTCCTGTCTGGCCCCACTGGAAGCTCAGACCTTTTGGGGTTCTGGCCAAAACAGTAGTCCATTCCCTGCTGTTGAGGGAAGCCCACCTGCAGGCTGTGCGCCACTATCCAGGAAAAAGCAGCAACCCATGGTGTCCAAATCCATGCTGGGGGCCCTGCGGGGCTAATGGCTAAGGAGAAGGGAGTACCTCAGGGCATGAGGAATCAAGGCCTGTCTGGGGTGAGGGGAGTATTTGTCAAGGCTGAGCATGAGAGCCACCAGCTGGGGACATCCCTGTGCGCTCATCCCCAAGGCTATGTGTCGTGTGATGAAACCATGTCTGGGGACTAGTGGCACGGTCTTATGAGTGTAACTCATGAGGGCTCTCCCGGGGGTGGTGGTCTCTGGGTCACCAGAGCTCTTTGGAGATAGATGGGGTCTTCCTCATGTCTTTCTCAGCTGCCCAGGTGTGGGGGAGGGGCAGTAGCCTGAAGAATGAGTAGCTGAAGGAACGACCCAGGGACCCAACTCTTTCCGTGACCCGAGTGTGTTGGCGTTGACTCCTACTGACTGTCACATCCCAGAGCCACAGCTTCCTAGATTCATGACAGATCTACAGTGCTGAAGACTCACTCTCTACCTGGGGAATCCCTTCTCTGGATGAAGGACCCCTTGCTTAGGATGAAGTCCCGCGTCAGGCAAGAATCCCGAGCAGATGACATTGGCAGATCGTGTCCCAGCTGAGCCATAGATCCTGAGGAGGGAGCAGCAGCCCTGGTTATACTGTCTCCATCTCCAGAGCAGGGGAGGCTGGCTCACTTTGTCAGAGGTCAGAGAGGCTGTCCTTGCTGACCAATAGACCACTGCCCTTCTGTGCTAACAAGACCCTATTTTCTAGGCTTTTAAAAATTTTTTCTTCCCTCTTTTTTACCTTCCTTGGTAGTACTGGAGAGATGGCTTAGCGGTTAAGGCACCTGCTAAGCCTAAGAACACCGGTCCCAGATTTAGCCAGATGCAGTGATGCCAGGGCGCAATGCCACACTTGCCCAGAAGGGGGCGCACGCATCTGGCGTTTGTTCACAGCAGCTGAGAGGCTGCTGGCACACCCATCTCTATCTGTCTCCCTCTCTCTCTATCTCTCTCTGTATCTGCTGGCACACCCATCTCTATCTGTCTCCCTCTCCCTCTCTCTCTATCTCTCTCTGTATCTCTATCAAAAAAAAATCAACCTGAAATAAGGATTTCATGCTCACCAGGATGTGAGGGCATGCTGGCCTCATCCACATAAGGTCATTCAGAGCTCTTGTCTAGAGTCTGTTAGCAGCACTGTGTTAGTGAGATGGGGCATGCCAGCACCTGTGTGGTGTGTGGGGGCTGGAAGGTCAGACATCCCCATGTGCACAGCTGTCCCCTAGCCACTGTGGCTGCCTCAGCAAAGCCCCACAGACAGGGTGCCCAGAACTAAGGAAGGGAAGTCTGTTGGGCTCTGGGATCAGAAGCCTGAAGTGAGCTGTCTGCAGGATACGCTATTTCTGAGTGACATGGGGGAAGGTCTGCTCAGCTTCTTGCGGCTTCTTCCAGTGTCTGGCGGTTCCTTGGTGACGGCATCACTCCTGTTTCTACATTTATCATCACATGTCGTCTTCCCTTCACATGTGTCAATTTTCTTTCTTCATAAGGCCACTGATGACTGAGCTAGGGTCTATCCTAATGACCTCAGCTTAACCAGATTGCATCTACAAAACAGCCACTTTCGCAGGTTCCAGAGACTATGATGTAGGTATATCTGGGGCTGTTGTCTTTTGTATTTGGTTTGATTTGTTCTGGCTTTTTGTTTTTTGTTGTTTTGGTATGGGAGTCCCACTAAATTGGCTTTGAACTTAGAATCCTCCTACCTCAGCCTCCCAAGTAGATGGGGTTCAAGCACGCATATAGAGGATGTGACCCAGCAGCTAAGGGGCAGCGCTAGCACTCGCCAGCCCCTCCAGAAGCCATGTCTGAGACTGAGAGGCAAAGGGACTGACTAAGCCTCAGCTCTCATTGTTGAGCTTCAGGAGTGGCAGATGGCTGTGCAGGACATGGGTTTCACATAGGTGTCCAGTATCTAAGCACAGGCTCCCGGCTAGCCTCTGCATGGCCCCAGATGCTGCTACCAGAACAGAGTGCATGGACAGGAGGACAGGAGGACAGGAGAAGGTCGTTGCAGAAGCAGAATATCCCTGCTGGGGGCAGGAGAGTCCCAGGAGGAAGGGAAGGCTGGTAGTGAGGTGTGCTTGTAACTGGCATGCACATGCACACCTGGGTGTGCCTCTCAGGAAGATCATAGCCAAGTGGGAAAGATGAGGGTGCACTCTCAGGCAGGGAGAGGCTGCACTGTCCAGGAAGATGCCCTCTGGATGTGACCTGCTAGGGCACTGGGCATCCCTGTCTGCTTTCTGTGCGGGGAGGGTGCAGTGGCCTGGTGTACTAGGTCAGTGATGGAGAAGCTCCCACCAGCCGTGCTGACTATATAGCCCTTGGTTTTCTAGAGCTCTTTTTGAAGACAAGCACATCCAATTCAAGGCACGGTCATGTGTGTGCTGGTGACAGCCTTCGCTTCACTTGGATCCAGAGAGTGCTCATGTGACCTGCAGGGCTGACAAGCCTTGCCATTCTCGGTTTGGACTGCTGTTTGAACAGTCACAGGACCACACGTTCCTTTAGCAGAGATTTCTCCTTGGAAAAGCATTACACAGAGCAAGAGTTCCACCTGAAGTCGGCTCTTCTCAAGGTCTCTGAGAAGTGATCTGTGCTTTCCTCGAGGTTAGGAGGGGCCAGAGATGTGGCTCAGTGGATAAAGTGCCTGCCACGCAGCGTGAGGACCTGAGTTCAGATCCCTAACCATGGAAAAGCCAAGAGCGACAGTAGATGATGCCATCACTGTTTGGGAGGTTGGGGGTAGAGACAGGAGCATCCCTGGGGCTTGCTGGCTAACAAGACCCGCTGAATGAATGAGTTGTAACTTTTTATTTTGGATTTTTTGGTTTTTCGAGGTAGGGTCTCACTCTGGTCCAGGCTGACCTGGAATTCACTCTGTAGTCTCAGGGTGGCCTTGAACTCAGGATGATCCTCCTACCTCTACCTCCCGAGTGCTGGGATTAAAGGTGTGTGCCACTATGCTAGGCTGAGTTCTAGCTTTAATGAGAGATCCTTCCTCAAAAATTAAAATGGAGGGCTGAGGAGATGGCTCAGGGGTTAGAAGCATTTGCTGTGCAAGCATGAGGGCCTGAGAGAGCATGAGACTGCCTGAGTCCCATTCCCCACATACACAGCTGGTCATGGACACACACACACACACACACACACATACACACTGTAACCCCAGGCCTGTGGATCGGTAGAGACTGAAGACTTGCAGGGGCTTGCTCACACACACACACATACACACACACAAAGTGAAACCAGCACCTCTGGGTTCAGTGAGAGACTCCTCAAGGAAACACAGATGAGTGAAAATAGGAGGGTTCCCCACATTCTCCTCTGGCTCTGCATGCACATAGGGATGACACACATGTACACATGCCCACGCACAGCCACATGCATATAAGCACACACACACACACCAAAAAAAGAAAGCCTGGGAAATGGCTGCTTATGGGGACGAAGCTCTTCAGCCAGGGTCTGTGCTGGCTGACATGGTGACTGTCAAATGAAAACCAGAGCTGGGCGGAGCAAAAGCAGTGAAGTTGAACTTTCTGAGCTAGGCGTGGTGGGTTCATGCCTGTAATGCCAGCCCTCGGGAAGCTGGAAGCTCACTAAACCCAATCCTACTGTGCAGTCTGCCTAGGGATGGTGGCAAAGCCCACAGATGAGGACACTGAAACCCACAACCCTCCTGTTGCAGGTGCCAACCGTAGCCCCAGGTGACCCGTGTGGGTGCCAGCATGATGTGGATTAGGAGCAAGGTAGCTTTCTCCTAATAGGTCGTTAGCTAGAGACTGGCCCATGGAAACATGGATGCCACCATGCCTGGGGGAAAAAAAAACCAACTCCTAATCCCTCCACAGCAACAACAGCTTCTGGTTTCTTCCTGTTTTGCAGGCTTAGCCCCCATGGATGGGCCATTCTGAGTCTGTGATCCTCTTGGGTCCACCAACCAATCAGGTTTCTCCGTACACATCTCCTGAGCCTGATGATGAGGGTCATTCTAATTAGATGTCTGGTTGATATACAGGCCTGAGACACGTGTGTAAGCCCTTCTGCCTTCCTGCTGTTCTCCCCTTCTGCCCAAATGCTCCTCTTTCCTTCCCTCAGAAGCGTGTGAGAGCATCACCAGGACTCTCCAGCCTCGCAACCTGGAGAGAACTTCTTTTAAAAAAAAAATTTATTTTTATTTATTTATTAGATACAAAGAGAGAGGGAAAGAGAAAGAAATAGAGAGTGAGAGTGGGCATGCCAGGGCCTCCAGCCACTGCAAACAAACTCCAGACGCATGTGCCACCATGTGCATCTAGCTTACGTGGGACCTGGAGAATTGAACCTGGGTCCTTAGGCTTCGCAGGCATGCACCTTAACTGCTAAGCCATCTCTCCAACTCTGAGAACTTCTTTTTTTAAATTTTTTTTATTATTTTATTTATTTTTGGAGAGAGATACAGAGAGAGACAGACAGAGAGAGAGGGAGACAGACAGAGAATGGGCACGCCAGCAGTCTCTCAGCTGCTGTGAATGAACTCCAGATGAGTGCGCCCCTTGTGGGCAAGTGTGGCATTGCACCCTTGCGTCACTTTGCATCTGGCTAAACGTGGGACCTGGAGATTGGAACAGCTGGAGATTGGAACCAGCATTCTTAGGCTTAGGAGGCAGGTGCCTTAACCGCTAAGCCATCTCTCCAGCCACTGAGAACTTCTTTTGACGAGGGTATTTCACTGCTTTGATTTCCTCTTACCTCACCTCCACCTAAAAGAAATTTCATCATTTACCCTTTTCTGAGTCTGTGTTTTCAATTCTCTGATACTTGGACAAGTATCCAACATTGGAGGTCACAGGCCTGGGAATCTGCACCCCTTATGGAGATCTAATTCCTCCCAGTACTTCAATATCACACGTAAGGGCTCCCCTGACCCCTTCCTTGGGGGTAGTTCCCTTGCTGAAACAGCACACAGAGCTCAGGGACATGCTAGCTAACATCTGCCCACTGACTACGAAGGACACGAGGAAGGACGAGACAGCCATCAGATGCAGGGCTGCCGCGGGCGAGGTGCACTGCAAGAGTGTGCTTCCGAGCCCCCTCCAGATTCACCACTCCCAGGTACCTCCTTTAGCTGTCCAGATCTTCCCCCACACTCCTCTTTGTTTTTTGTTGTTGTTTTTTTTGTTGTTGTTGTTGTTGTTTTTTTTTTTTTTTTGGTTTTTAGTGGGACCTGGAATTAACTATGTAGTCTTGGCCTGATCCTTCTACCTCTTCCTCCCGAGTGCTGGGATTAAAGGCGTGCGCCACCACGCCCGGTTGTTTTTTTTTTTTTTAATTGTGGGTTTTTTTTTTTTTTTTTCAGAGAGACAGAGAGAGAATGGAGGTGCCAGCCGCCTCTCAGCCCCTGTGAACGAACTCCAGACATATGCGTCCCCTTGTGGGGCAAGTGCGGCATTGTGCCCTTGCGTCACTTCTGCGTCTGGCTAAACGTGGGACCTGGAGAATCAAAGAGCGTTCTTAGGCTCCAGCCCTTTTGGTGTTTGTTTTGTTTTGTTTGTTTTGTTTTGTTTCAAGGTAGGATCTCACTTTGGCCCAGGCTGACCTGGAATTCACTATGTAGTCTCAGGGTGGCCTAGAACTCACAGCAATCCTCCTATCTCTGCCTCCCAAGTACTGGGATTAAAGGTATGTGCCACCACACCCAGCTAAATTGTGTTTTTTTAATATTTTATTTATTTATTTGAGGGGGGGCCACACCAGGGCCTCCAGCCACTGCAAACAAACTCCAGATGCATGTGCCCCCTTGTGCATCTAGCTTACGTGGGTCCTGGAGAATCGAACCGGGATCCTTTGGCTTCAGAGGCAAATGCCTTAACCACTAAGCCATCTTTCCAGCCCCTCCCTTTGTTGTTTGTTGTTGTTTTGGTTTGGTAGAGTCTCACTCTAGCTGGAGCTAACATAGAACTCACTCTGTAGTACCAGGCTAGCCTCGAACTCATAACGATCCTTCCAGGTGCTGGGATTAAAAGCATGTGCCACCACACCCAACTATCCTTTGGTGTTTTTTTTTTTTTTTTTGTTTATTAGCAACAGAGAAAAAGGCAGAGAGAGAGAGAGAATGGGCACGCCATGGCCTCCAGCCACTCCAAACGAACTCCAGATGCATGCTCCACCTTGTGCATCTGTCTTATGTGGGTACTGGGGAATTGAGGCTCGAGCCAGAGTCCTTAGGCTTCACAGGCAAGTGCTTAACCACTAAGCCATCTCTCCAACCCCTGTCCTTTGGTTTTTAAGGAGGATTCATGACATAGGCAGCCTGATGCCATCTGTAAGTGCTCTAGTCACATCTTGAATGTCCCCAAAAGCTATATGTTAAAAACTCAAGGGCTGGAGAGATGGCTTAGTGGTTAAGGCGCCTGCCTGCTAAGCCTAAGAACCTGGTTCCAATCTCCAGGTTTAGCCAGATGCAAAGTGACGCAAGGGTGCAATGCCGCACTTGACCACAAGGGGGTGCACGCATCTAGATTTCATTCACAGCAGCTGAGAGACTGCTGGCGCACCCATTCTCTATCTGTCTCCCTCTCCCTCTCTGTCTGTCTCTCTCTGTGTCTCTCTCCAAAAATAAATAAAATAAAATAAAATAATAAAATAAATAAAATAAAACTCAATACCCAGCCTGTGGTGCTGCTAGAGGTAGTAGAACCTTTAAGAGGCGGAGCCTAGGGAAGGAAACACGGTCATTGACGGTCTGTCCTCTATATTAGTTACTTTCTCATTGCTGTGAACAAATACCTGACCAGAAGCAATGTAAGGAAGGAAAGGTTTTAATTCTGCTTATAGTGTTTTAAACTTTATTTTTTTGAGGTAGGGTCTCACTCTAGCCCAGACTGACCCGGAATTCACTATATAGTCTCAGGCTGGCCATAAGCTCATAGCAATACTCTTACTTTTGCCTCTTGAGTGCTGGGATTAAAAGCATGTGCCACCACATCCAGCTACATTAAAAAAAAAAACTTTTCTTGACAGCTTCCATAAGTAGAGACAATAAACCGATAATTCCTTCCCTCCCCTCCTATTCTCTCCCTCTCAAATCCACCCTCCATTGAATCCCCCCTTACAATTAGTCTCTCATTTTCTTGATGTCATCATCATCTTTTCCTCTTATTAAGAAGGGCTTATGTAGGTAGTGCCAGGCACTGCAAGGTCATGAATTTCAAGGCCACTTTGCGTCTGGAAGACAGCACTGTAAGCACTCCTCCCCTTCCTTTGGCTCTTACATTCTTTCTGCCACCTCTTCTGCAATGGACCCTGAATTCTGCTTATAGTTGAAAGGGCAAGCTTCATGGCAGGGCAGGCATCTCAGAGAGCAGAGCTGGTTACATTGTGCCTGCAATCAAAAAACAGAGAATGGACAGGAAGTGAGGCTAAGCTACAAAACCTCAAGGTACTTCTTCCAGCAAGGCTCCACCTCCTAAGGTTCCATAACCTTCCCAAATAGTGCTCCCAGCTGGGGACCAAGTAGTTTCACACAAGAGCCTATGGAGGACATTTTACATTCAAACAACAACGGGCCGATGGTAAGAGCTGTGCCCCTCCTCTCTCCCTCTCTCTCTCTCTCTCCCTCTCTCTCTCTCTCTCTCTCTCTCTCTCTCTCTGCTTCTTGGCTGCTCTGCAGTGAACCCACCACAGACTCAAAGCAATGGCACAAGGGACCAAGGACCAAACCGTGAGCCACAATAAGCCCTGCCTCCTTGAAGTTGACTGTCTTAGGTAGTTGGTCACAGTGATAACTGCCTGGCACCCTGGCTGATCAACCCCATCCCCTGACCTCTCTCTTGCTAGGAAATTGGGAGCAGCTGAAGGTCCAAGCTCTAGCCCCAGGGTGGACCTGGTCCTGACACCCAAGGACTGGGAGCCAGGTGTCAGGAAACAAGGAAGGAGCACACATACATGCCAGAGTCATGGGTGGCCTGTTGCCTCCCTCTAAACTCATCTGCCAGCTAATCAGCCTGAGGCTGCCATGCCCCTGACATAAGGGAACATTGAGGTTTCACCAGGATCACCAAGAAAGGGTGCCATGCCACCTCCAGTCTCTGTTCCTCGTGGTGGGGAATGCACGAGCTGTGCAGTCAGAGGTCACTGTGTAGAATGACTTCCTTAAGAAATATGGTAGTGGCCTGGAGAGGTGGCTTTGCGGTTAACGCACTTGGCTGCGAAGGCAATGGACCCGGGTCTGATTCCCCAGAATGCGCCTAAGCCAGATGTCCAAGGTGGCACATGCATCTGGAGTTCATTTAGGTGACTGGAGGCCCTGGCACGCCCATTCTCTCTCATTCTCTCTCTCTCATAAATAAATAAATAAAATATGATATGATATGATATTTTAAAAAAAGAAATATGCTAGTTTTGGTCAGACATGGTGGCACATACCTGTAATCCCAGCATTCAGTAAGCTGAGGCAGGGGGATCACATTGAGTTTGAGGACAGCCTGGTCTGCATAGTGAGGTGATATCTCAAAAACCAAAAGAGGGCTAGGGAGGTGGCTTAGCTGTAGAGGTGCTTGCTTGCAAAAGCCTGCTGGCCCATGTTTGATTCCCCAGGAAAGCCAGATGCACAAAGTGGCTCATACATCTGGAGTTTGCAGCAGCAAGAAGCCCTGGCATGCCCATACTCTCAATCTTTCTCTTTCTCTCTTCTCTCTTTCCCTCTCTCTCTGCTCACAAATAAATAAATAAAAATATGTTTCTAAACAAACTAAAAGGGACGGAGGAAGGGAGCATTGTAGTCCCACCCACACCCATCTGTGGTTTTGCTTTCTGAAGTTTCACTTACCCATGGTCAATCATGTTCTAAAAATGTTAAGTGGAAAATTCCAGAAAAAGCAAAGCATGAGTTTTAAATCACACACCATGCTGAGGAGAGCGATGAAATCTCAAGGTGTCTCATTCTGTCTGCAGGGACGTGAGCCATTCCTCTGTCCAGTGTATCCATGCTATATACTCGTTCTACCCATCTGTTTGTTAGTCACCTAGGTGCCAACTGGGTTGAGGTTGGCTGTCAGGGTATGGCAGGGCTCGTGTTCTGGTGACACTCCTTTTACTCAGTAATGATGCCCAAGCCAAAACTAGTGGGTAAGGCCACAATTTGGATACACCAAAGAGAAGCCATGAAGCACATCAGATGAAAAGGTGAAGATTAAAGCCCTACTACAGAAAGGAAAACAGCACCATGCTGAAGTTGCTGACAGCCATGTATTCTGTGTGGATGGATAGGTGTTAGGTAGGTAGGTAGACTAGAAGGCCCTTCTGGCCAGCTGTGTGAGGGAGCCTGGCCTGCCAGGTGGATCATGGAGCTGAGGTGGGCTCCAAACCCGGTGTTTATGTCCTTGTGTCCTGGCTATGGCTCAGCTCCTATCTTTCCTCAAAGACTGCATGCATACCTCTGCATTCCTTCACCATGGTAACTTCCTGCTCCTCACCTCCCATGTGCAGGCTACCAGTCCTGTCAGAACAATGTGTAAAGAAAAAAATGAATAAATAGATTCTAAGGATCCCAGGCCAAGTGTTCATTCTGGACACGTGAAGGATAACACACACACCCTACAGCCTTTGGCTTGCATCTCAGTAACCAAACTTTTTTTTTTTTTTTTTTTTTTTGGTTTTTCGAGGTAGGGTTTCACTCTGGTCCGAGCTGACCTGGAATTAACTATGTAGTCTCAGGGTGGCCTCGAACTCACAGCAATCCTCCTACCTCTGCCTCCCGAGTGCTGGGATTAAAGGCGTGTGCCACCACGCCCGGCCCTCAGTAGCCAAACTTGATGGAGTGGCTCATCTTGGGGACTGCTACCCATGAGTGGATGGTCCCATTGTCACATGTCTTCTCAACATTCCTGGGACCCCATAGGAGCTCTCTGTCCACTGTGGTCTCCCCACACCAAGCATAGAGGCTAGTGTGCCATCCATGAGAGGCCTGGCAGGAAACATCTGCTCCACAGGTATCCTGAGGCAGCCCCTACTGCTCCAAGGTTGAAGCCACTGATCCCTTAAACCCCGATGGTCACTGCTGAGTCATCCCAGGAAAGGACTCATGAGCCTGTGCCAAGGACACAACACCCAGAGATTGACATTGACTGTACCCCCGCCCTTCCCCTTCCCCACCCCGTACGCATAGCCCTCCTGCCCACAGAGCCTTCAGTGAAGCTGCCCAAAGCCCCACCCCCACCAGGGCCTGTCAACTTGTTTCTTCACACCAGCATTCAGGAATCACGCTGATCATCCTCCTGTCACTATGGCAGATGCATGAGGTGCCCAGCTTACAAAAGGAAATTTCATGTGGGCTCCCAGTTTGGGAGGTTGCAGGCTATGATGATGGGATGGCAGATGACTTTGGGCCTATGGTGGCTCAGGTGGTGGAGCACACTGTGCGGGCAACAAAACAGAGAAGAAAGGAAGAGGGCTGGAGAAATGGCTTAGAGGTTAAGGTGTTTGCTTATGAAGCCAAAGGACCCAGATTCAATTCCCCAGGACCCACATAAGCCAGATGCACAAGGGGCACATGGATTTCGAGTTCGTTTTCAATGGCTAGAGGCCCTGGCGTGCCCATTTGTCTCTCTGTCTATCTCTTTCTTCTCTCTCTCCTTGCAAATAAATAATTAAATTTTTTTTTTAAAAGAAAGAGGAAGAGTTCTGCCCCCAATGACCTAACTTCTTCCCAGCAGGCCACACCTCCCAGATGTTCCACTACCTTCCAGTCACGCACAGGCTGGGGGCCAAGCCTTCACTGCCTGAGCCTTGGGGGACATATCCAAACTGGGGCAGGAATATATGTGCCCCTGGGGCAACCACAAGTGTCCACAGAAATGTTTTCTTGAGTTCCTGGGAGTTTATTCCTCACCTCCTTGAAAGTCAGGGGTCTGAAATCGGGTTCTTGGGCCTGAAGTCAGAGATCAGCAGCGCCATGTTCCATGGGAGACCATCTCGTCATTTCCAGCTTCTGGGGGCATCCCCTGACTGGTGGCCACATCACACCAACCACTGCTTCTGTCTTCACCTGGCTTCCTCCTCGGTGTGTCTTGACCTTTTCTGACTCAGGTGTAGCATCTGTCACCAGATTTCGACCCACCATCAGGCAGGGGCATCTCAGGTTGACCACCTTAATCCCAAAGGTTCCAAAGACTGGCTCTGTGGACTGGCCCTAGAGGCTTGTCAAAGACTTTCCAAATATAGTCATATTCCCAGGCTCCAGGGGTAAGGACATAGGTTCGGGGGATCAGCTAAACCAGTCCCGGGGGTTCCTCTGCTGATGTTCATATGGAGACTGTTTCCTGCCTCTGCTAATGTCCACTTGGGGGATATTTCCTGCCTCAATTTATCAGGCCTGAATTCTGGGGATACTTTTGGAAGACCCCTGCAGTGGGCACCGAGGGAGGAAGGTTAAAGGAAATGACAGGTTTGTAGAAGTATTAGCCAGGCCAATCTAGGGCTGGCGAGATGGCTCTGTGCGTAACGTGTTTGCTGGATATGCATGAGGACCTGAGTTCAGATCCCCACCCAGCACCAACATAATGCCAGGTATGGTGGTGTGCACCAATAATCCCAGCACTGGGAGGCAGAGACAGGGGGATTCCTGGGGCTCACTGGAACAGTGAGCTCTAGGTTCAGTGAGAGAGCCTGTCTCAAAGAATAAAGTGGAGAACAGCTAAGGAAGATACTCGACGTGGACCTCTGCCCTCCACATGCATGCACACCCACACACACATGCACACACTGCACACATGCACTGGAAAAAGAGGGAAGGGAGGGAGGGAAAGGAAGGGCAGTTTGTGCTAGAACACCCTTACCCGGCAGATCCTCGCCTACCTCTCCCCAGCTTCACCTGTGTCACGTAAGCACTTGGAATGTCGCTAGTCCTGTCATCAAAATGATGATAAGGGCCTGGAGAGATGGCTTAGTGATTAAGCTCTTGCCTGTGAAGCCTAAGGACTCTGGTTCAAGACTCGGTTCCCCAGGACCCACGTAAGCCAGATGCACAAGGGGGCACATGCATCTGGAGTTTGTTTGCAGTGGTTGGAAGGCCTTGGTGCACCTATTCTCTCTATCTCTATTTCTCTCTCTCTCTCTCTCTCTCTCTCAGCCTCTTTCCCTCCCTCAAATAAATAAATATTTTCTAAAAGATTTTTTTAAAAATGATGACAAGACCTGGAATCAGAGGACATGTGGCCACGCCTCCCTCCCTAGACTCCAGGTTGCAGATATTTTCAAACTGTATGCTTAGACTTAGTACTCAAAGCCCTGAGGCAGGCAAAGGGGCTGAGCAAGCTTCACCACATCCCCCCGACCCCATTTCATAAGGAGCTCCCTTCCAGCCAGGGGTCTGAGGTAAAAAGCTACTGTGCCTGAGGTTCCCACCCCCCATCACCCTGATTAGGCCCTGGAGGGGAACATCAAGTATAGGAATTACCTTGGCAGCTCAGCTTTGTAGTGTAGTTGTCTGGGCCCAGGCACAGGCTCAATGTTCAGAGTACTATTCTGCCCTGGGATTCTCAGGAGGCATTGGCTTGGGTCCTGGGGACAGCTCGCTCCAGCCTGGGTAGAGACAGCCCCCAGCTGCACAGCTCCCCCTCTTCCCCTGTAGAGCCAGTCTCCAGCCTCCAGAACCAGTCCACACACTGACGCAGCAGAGGTTTATTTTAGACACTACCTCACGCTCAGGTCAGCCCAACAGACTTGAACTTTCACAAAACAAGAAGGCTGGGAAGCCCAGCTGACTCTCACAGCCCGTGTACTTCTGGGATGTGGTTAGGCTTGGCCAGCTCTGGGCAGAGGCCCCAGGCAGGAACCTGGGCATTTTGGCTGACTGCCAACTTCCTTAAGAAAGCCTCTCATAAAGGCAGGCCATGGGTCACATGTCTCTTAGGATTCAATACAATGCTCAATCTAACAGGCATCAGATGGGCAGTGAGTTGAAGGACAGGAGGCTGGGATGGAAAGAGAGGATAGACAGACAGGCGATGAATGGCTAGATGGAGGTATGGATGGGGGAGAGATGGAAGGAGGGATGGAGGGAGAAATGGATGGAAAGATGATGCAAGAGGACAGAGTACATTGTAGGAGCCTCCCTGTGCTGTGAGCACCGCCCCTGTGCCTGCCTTCCCTCTAGTTAGCTCTGGCTAGTAGCTTCATTCTGTGAACCTGTAGCCCAGCCCATGTGGATGGGGCTGTAGCTTCTCCTCTGGTCCCGCATCCTGTAGTGTCCTCCCTGAAGCAGTCAGCCCCGCCCTCTTCTTGCTGTCCACTGTCTGTGTGTGCCCTAAAGTCCCAGGATCACCCGACCTGTTGAGCTGCTGTTGATTATAAATTACAAGAACAGCGTATCAAGGCGGAGACCAGTTGGAGACCTCCCAGTGGTCTCCAGACATGCTTGTTCTTGACCCAGTGGTGCTTGTGGGAAGACAGCCTGGCTGGAGGGAAAGCCGAGACTGTAGAGCAGACGCTTTCTATGGACAGAGTTGGCAGGGGCTGCCTGAAGTTTAGGCCCCGTGCCAAGGGTTCAGGTGCTGCCCTTCCCCCACAAGCAGCTGTGGAGCCAGGCTGAGTTCAGGAAGGCAGCCGGCCACACACCAGGGTGCTCTGAGAACTCCTGGGAATCCCTGCTACAGACTAACAGCCACAAAATGAGATGAAGCTTGCCAAGCATGGAGGCGCATGCCTGTGATCCCAGTGCTCGGGAGGCTGAGACGAGGGGATCACCAGCCTGGGCTATCTAGCCAGACCCTGTCTCATATACCGTGAGGGTAGGCAGCCTTGTGCTGAGTGAACGAGCCACATATTGTCATGTTTCTTTTCTCCAAATGCCAATGAGAGCACTTTGGGGACAGATGAGGGCTGCAGAGGAGGTAGGCAAGGTAGGCATTGCCCAGTGGGCACAGGGATGGGGTAGGGGGGTGCTAAAGGTGGAACTAGCAAGAGGTGACTGAGTTGTAACTCCGAAGGTGTGATTTCTGTATCAATGAGCTCCTTTGAATAAAAACTATACATGCAGAGCTGGGGAAAGCGCTCAGTGGGTAAAGTGCTTGCCTTGCCAGCGTGAAGACCTGAATCCCCTCGCCAAAGCCCACATCAAAGTGACGGGCAGTGTGGTGCACACCTGTAATCCCAATGCAGGTGAAGTAGACACAGGCAGATCTTTGGGCTTTCCGGCCAGACAGTCCAGCCTAATTGGTGAGCTCCAGGCCAATGAGAGATCCTGTCTCAAAGAAGGTGGCACCTGGGTTTGTCCTGTGGCCTCCGTATGAAAAATGGTACATAGAAAAGAAAAAAGCCTATAGGAGCAGGTGGCTATGGACAGGGAGGCGCTGGTGTGGCCACAGCAGAGGGGATGCCATGAAAGCCTGGTGACGGCAAGGTGATGAGGCTGGTCAAATGGATCCCCCCAAGAGCAGGGAGGAGCCAGGGCCCTGGGCTGTCAGCTGTTCTAACACAGGATGAGGACATGAGTTTGTTCTAGAATCCTGTGTCAGAGCTCTGGCCTGGGCAGCTTAAAGACAGTAAAGGAACCATGGTGATGTGTCCTGGGGGAGAGGTGGCACTTTTCACTGTTTTCTGACTGGTCAGTGCCTTTATCCCCTAAGAGAAAACTCATCCCAGTGGCTTCACTCGCCCCAGCCCTCCCCGACGCCAGCCCCATCTCTCTGTGGCTCTGTCTGTCTTGGACCCTCACAGAGCTGCTCACAGACAGCAAGTGGCCCCGTAGGACTGGCTTCTCACACTTGGCCTGCTTCCAAAGTCCACCGCATGGTAGTGCGTGTCCACACATCATTGCTTTCTGAGGTGTGGACGCCACGGTGTGCTTGTCCTCCCAACTGCCTGTGGACCCTTGAGTCACTTCTACCCTTGGGACACTGGGAGCATTGCCACTGCCACATGGGTGCCAGGTGTGTGTGTTCAAGGCCTGCTGTCAACTCTTTGGGAACGAAGCTACAGTGAGTCCTGTGATGGTTCTGTTTGATGTTGTGTGTGTACATGTGTGTACTATGTATGGAGTGTGTGTGTAGTATGCATGGAGTTGTGTGTGTGTAGGCTGTATGGAGTATATGTATAGTATGAATGGAATGTGTGTGTGTGTGTTATGTATGGAGTCTGTGTGTAGTATGCATGGAGAATGTTGTGTAGTATGTACAGAGTGTATGTGTGTAGCATGTATGGAGTGTGTTGTATAGTATTATGGAGTGTGTGTGTGTGTGTGTGTGTGTGTGTGTGTGTGTGTAGCATGTATGGAGTGTGTTGTATAGTATTGTGGAGTGTGTGTGTGTGTGTGTGTGTGTGTGTGTGTGTGTGTATAGCATGTATGGAGTGTGTTATGTAGTATTATGGAGTGGGAATGTGTGTGGTATGTATGGAGTGTGTGTGTGTAGCATGTATGGAGTTGTGTATGTGTAGTATGTATGGAGTGTGTGTGTGGCATGTATGGAGTGTATTGTGTGGTATTATGGAGTGTGTGTGTAGCGTGTATGGAATGTGTGTGATGTATGCACATGTGTGTCTTCTATCTGCCACCTTACTTCTCTGAGAGAAAAGCACTCACTGAACCCAGAGCTCCCGTTTTTCAGTTAGGCCGGCTGACCAGGGAGCCCTAGTGATCCTCCTGTTTCTGTTCACCCCCTCAGCTCTCCTCATAGGGGACTCCTGGGGATACAGGCATGTGCAGCCATGCCTGGCTTTTTACATAGGTACTGGGAATGAACTCAGGAACTCAAGCTGTGCAACAATCTCTCTTAGCTGGTGAGCCATCTCGCCAGGCTCCCTGTTTGATGTTCGGAGAAATCTTGAACCTGCTTCCCACAGTGTTGTTCCACCTGCCTGCCCACCACATGCTCACCTTTGTGCATAGCACACGGGCCACAGGGAGAGCTGGATCACTGTACCAGCTGCTCCTCCCAGGGGTCTCCTGACCTCTTTCGGGGTTGTGACTGTTTTAGAATTGAGTCGGGACCAGGGATCCACCCTCCTGAGGAAAATGCGTACCGACCCACAGTTCTGCCCACATAGCCCATGTCTTTGCTGATAGGCCACCTCTTCTAGCCCATGAGACCTTTGTGCAAAGTTGAAAAGATGCCCCTCTGGGCGGGCATGGTGGCAGCTGGCACAGCACATAGAGCCGAGTGCAGCCGTGTGCAGGCTGGATGCAAACACCACCCCCAGCGCATACCCATGCACAGTGAGCAACCTACATGGTCCTACAGGGCAGCTGTGCTGCCAGTGCCGGAAGCACATTCATCTTACCCAGAGTGGGCACTGTGCCTTGTGGGATGGGTACTCCTGAAAGCAGCTGCTGTGACAGAAATTTCCATTCAGCAAGCTCAGCTTCTTACACATGGACAGGGGATCTGGAGAGGTTTTATTGACCTTTCTTCCAGCTGAGCCAGAGGAAAGCAGCTCAGTTGGAAGGAAACAGAGCCTCACGCCATGCCTACCACATCCTAGAGAGAGGTGCACAGAGTGGCAGCTCAGGGGATACCTGCTCCCCAGGTCAGACTCAGCACCAGTCACACAGGTTGCATGAGGCTGTGAGGAAGCCAGATGGTCGGCATGGGGCCTGCAAATGACCGAGCGAGGTGAGCTTCTGCCAGCCCTGTGTGACATGCTAGGTTAGGGCTTCCCAGACCCCTAGGTCTCTGCCTCTCAATGGTCATAGATCATCTAAGATATACTGCTGTCCTGCCAGCAGCGAGGGAGCGATGCAGGGCTGGAACCTCAGCCCTGTGTATCCTCGAGGCCAAAGTCATGCCTCAGCCTCCAACCATGTCGTGGGGACTGCCATCCACCTACATGTATTCATTCCAAGAGCAAGAGAAGAAGAACCTCAGCTGCCATCGGGGCTTTTGTCGTCCACTTTGTGTCACTTTCTTCTGCTGTGAGGCCCTGCCATGGCCCGCTCCATAGGTGGTTGTAAGGCCCTGGGAGCTGCTCCCAAATGATGCCTTTTCACTGAGCAGTATCTCGCAGTCCATCCCTGTTGTAGACAGCATCAGAACTCCCTTCCTCTTTAAGGCCGAATAACCAACATTCCGTCATCTTAGATGCAACACATCTTGGCCCTTGCTCACCCACTGACCGGGGTCTGGGCGGCTCAGCTTTCTGCCTATGGTAATCAGTGTTGCTGTGAACTGGGGGGCCAGTATCTATCTAGGTCACATGGCAAGCCTGTGTCCGAGCTTTGCAGAACAGCCATGTTGTTCCCATGGTGGGCACACTGCTGCACGTCCCCACGGCCTTTCCTTCTGACACCAAGCTCAGAACTTAGAAATGCTTACTGAGGGATTCTTTGGTTCCAAGAGTCTACAGTTGCCATGTAGGTGACCCAAACATTTACCACCAAAGGTTCAGGGTCACACATCATCAGAAACACAAACTGGAGCTACAGGGAGGTGCCCATCTCACCAGCTGGGACAATGATCATCAAAGATGGAAATCAGGAGACCGGGGCTGTGGCTCAGTTGGTAGAGTGCTTGCCTATCATGGCTAAGACCCTCAGTTCCATCCCCAGAGCCACATGAGCCAGGCACAGTGGCACACTACTGTAATCCCAGCACTTGGGAAGTGGAGGCAGTAGGATCATCAGAGACCACATATGCAAACATCCTGAGGGCCATGGCAGCAGACAAGGCACGGCTCTGAGCCGGCGTCATGACCGTCAGGTACAAGTGGCGTGGTCCAGGCGCTCCTTGCGGAGAAGTGCAGGAAACCGTGGCTGCGCACAAGGACTGAGGGCTGCAGTGAAGACGCACACGAGGGGCCTCGGCTGCTGTACGTGTCTCTGCAGGTTGAGTTCAGGGTTGTCCCACCCTTCTCTGAGAGCCGCCTATAACTGGGGAGGTAGGTGGGGAAAGATGGGCATGGCTGCCCTGGTTGACCCTGATGGCAGCAGCGTCTGTCCCCATACTTATGCCAGTACTTGTCCCCATACTGCTTCTTGTCTGTGTTTCTAAGCAGAGAGAGGATGTTCCATGGCTTCTTCTCTGTCTTTAATCCCTCATCTATAAAATGGAGACAGTCTAATGACTGGGCCATGTGACGTCCTTAGTACGGGGATTTAGCATCTTTTTAATTTTTTTTTTTTAATTTATGAGAGAGAGAGAGGCAGATAGAGAGAGAAAATGGGAGCGCCAGGGCCTTCAGCAGCTGCAAACGAACTCTAGACACATGCACCACCTTGTGCGTCTGGCTTACGTGGGTCCTGGGGAATCAAACCTGGGTTCTTTGGCTTTGCAGGCAAGAGCCTTAACCGCTTAGCCACCTCTCCAGCCCAGATTTAGCATCTTAAATGCTTACCAAGCACTGACTCCACAGTACAGTGCTAGTCAGGCCCCTCCAGCATTCCAGGTACTAAGCCACACCTGGGTCGTTGGATGGAGCACACAGTGGCCATGCTGAGCGGAATGATGGGGAGGGAAAAGCCTTGGTCACTGAACTATAATGTAGTCAAGTCCCTGGGTGTACAGGAGGGCCCCCATGTCATGTTTTTCACGACTTTAGACTGACGTGCTAGATACTCACCTGGAGAACAACAAGTTCATGGAATGACAACCAGGGTTCTGCCTCCCATCAGATCCTCACATAGTTTGGCCCTAGCTGGAAATCTTTGCTATTGTCATAGATGAGTGAAGGGCTCTGGCATGAGGGAGGCTGCAGATCAGTGAGAGGAAGCGCTAAACAGGGACAAGTTGGGCCTGGTGGACCAGAATCTGTCATCTCAGCTGCTGGCTGAAGTAGAAGAATCATAAGTTTGAAACCAGCCTGGGCAATTAGTAAGATCCTATCTCAAATTAAAAAAAAAAAAAAATGGCCAGAAAGGTAGCTCAAAGGTACATCAATCATATGGCTAGCATGTGTTAAGCCCTGGGTTCTATTCCCAGGACTGCAAATAAAATAATTACTAATAAAATTAATAATATAACAATTGCTCTGGTAGAGGGAAGATTGCAGACAAGCTGAGAGAAAGGACTCACCAGGGAGAAGCTGGGCCTGGCAGACCAGGTTTGTCATCCCAGCTACTCAGGAGGCTAAGGCAGGAGGATCATAAGTTCAAGACCAGCCTAGGCAAGCAGGGACGAAGGCAGCTCAGGTTAAACAGGGCAGTCACTGCTCCAACGAAACCTGGCAGAGCTATGAGAAAGGCTGCTTTAAAGGGGTAGAGAGGGTATGTGTGGGTGAAAGTGGCTGGCCACCGCCAGTCCCCAGCATCATGTTGCTAGGGGCAACGGTGGCTGCTAAGAGAGTTGCTTCAGCAGCTGGGGACATGTGGGGCCCAAGCACCCGGCTGTTGGTGGCTCCTTGGCTTTCTGGCACAAGCCCCAGCACATGTGACTGAAATGGAGGGAGTGGGGCCTGTCCCTCGCTCCTGAGCTCTGCATGGCTGAGGGACTGATGCTGTGTCTGAGTGTCAGAGGGAAGCTTTGAGGGAACTTATGTGAGGAAGCGGTGTCCAGCCTATGTCTGAGGCTGGGCAAGGCAACAGGGCTGGACCTGGATGAGAAGCCTAGGGATCAAGAACCAGGCATGGAGCGGCTGAGTGGAAACATGGGGTGTGAGGTGGCGTGGGGACGCGTTCAGAAAACTTCCCGGCAGCAGAGGGAACAAGAGGTTTCCATAAGCAGCAGTGGCGATGAGCCTGCACATGGTCACTAGATTCCCAAGAAAAAGTCTCCAGGAAAAGCTCAACCAGGGCTTTCAGGGAACACCCGGGTCACGGCAGAGAGGCCTGTCCATGTGGCACCTTCTCACACCTTTTGGAATTCAGTCCCCTCTGCATCTTTTCAAAAAATAAATGCATCGGAGGGGGTGAGTGAGAAGCATGTGGTAAAAGGCAGCAGCTTGGAGCTGCACATCTGGCCTGGCCTTCTGGAATCCATGAAGACAGCAGGAAAGCCATCATTAAGGAGGCTGAGAAGCAGGTGGCTCACTCACGCCAGGCCTGGCATCTCAGCGACCCAGGAAGGTGCATGGCAGGTAGACTTCACAGTCTCAGAAGGTCAGACTCTGGGCCACTGCAGGGAAGAAGCTGCTTCAAACAAGGTGGAAGGCAAGGACACACCCAAGGGTGTCCTGTGACCTCCACACGGGCACACTTGTATGTGTGTATTCATTATACTCAAACACACAAATACACATACACCTCAAAAAAGAATGTGTACTAGATGGTTAGGGAAACGTGCTTGCCTATGGTTGTTCATCCCAGCTGTTTGTGACACAAGAGAAGAAAACACCAGATGCGCCACTGGGAGGGGCTGGAAGCTCCAGAGGACAGGTGTGGGGAGGAGTGTCTATCTCCATGAAGCCTGGGCTGGCTCCGGGACCTGTTGTTATGGGGAAGACCAGGGACAGGAAGGAAGATGGGGGAGAAAACATGCATGTGCTCACACTCATGCACGCACAGACACATACACTCACAAGCATGCAAATGCTTACTCCTTTTATTTTGCATGTGTGGAGTGGTGTGTGTTGCATACAAGAGTGGGGGGCAGATGCGCACACCCGTGCACATGAGTTTGGAGGCCTGATGGGAATGTCAGATGTCTTCCTCTGTAATCCAGTCCTTGAGTCTGACTCTCTCACTAAACCCATAGCTGCTGTTTGTGAGCCCCAGCAAATGTCCTGTCTCCATCTGTACCCCCACAGGACTGGGGGTATAGGCATGTGTTGCCACTCCCAGCTGCTTATGAGGGTGCTGGGGTATTAAACTCGGGAGCAATCAGACTCTCTCCCCAGCCCTCATGCCATCTTCCCAGCCCTCCTCCTCTTTACTATAAGAATAAGTCTCCAAACGCTTTTTAATTTAATGTTGCCCTGGGTGGGGGTGGGAAAGGAGAAGACAAAATAGGCTTTTTTGAATATGTAGAGTAGACCTTAGAATTGGGTAAATATTTCACAGGTTCATAAAACCTAGTTAAGTCAAAAATTATTAAATCCCTAGAATTCCAAAACATGGCAATGCAAATGAATGTAAGTGTGTGTGAAACCAATGCCATCAGCAAACCGAGGTGTCACTTTCAGGGACAATTTGTGTATCATCGACCCCTGCAAGCTGTTCTCAGGGATCATCTTGTGAGTGACAGCACTGGTATTGCTGAGCTGAAGCCCCCTGATGACAGGCCGGCAGGTGACAGATGAACGGGTGATAAAGCTCAGTCCCTGGGACCCTAAATTGATAGCAAAGTGAAAACCGGAGATTGGCAGGATAAACTCACAAAGAGCCTAGGAAATCCCCACGGCCTGCAGAGCCAGGAAGGTGGTGGAGTCATATGGAAAAGGGGCTGGAGCCAATGCGCAGAACCCCCCCCCCATTAAATATGGGGTACCTGGAATATGGGAGATGGGGAAAAGACCACAGGATGAGCGTCCCAAATCCAGACACCTGCAACCTACTTCACTCCTGTGATGTTTCTTCCCCCTGGCCGGCTTAGTGATTCACCAGAGAGGTTTAACTGAGGTGGGATGAACCTCCATGAATGCGGACAGCACCATCCCAGGCGCTGGAGTCCCCACGTGAATAAAAAGGAAGGAAGGAGAAAACCATCCGGGCACTGTCGTTCTTTTTGCTCTGCTTCCTGACAGAGACAGAAAGAATAGACGCGCCAGGGCCTCCAGCCACTGCAAACAAACTCCAGATGTATGTGCCAGTGGGCATCTAGCTTTACGTGGGTACTGGGGAATCAAACCCGGGTCATTAGGCTTTGCAGGCAAGCACCTTAACCGTTGAGTCATATCTCCAGCCCCAGACACGGTGTGACTGGCTGCCTCGCACTCCCGCAGCCGTGCCTTCACCACCACAATGGACTGCATCCTCAATCTGTGATCCAAAATAAACTCTCCTTCCCTAAGCTGCTTTTGTCAAGTATTCTGCCACAACATGAGAAAGGTAACGAGTTCCCACAGTGGGGAGAGGGGGTGGCTAGCTAACATTGTGCGAAGAGGCCTGTTCAACACAACCCCAGACAGGTGTCCAAGGCCAACATGCATCATGATGGCCAGTCACTCCAACAGTCGGAACCCTGGATATGACATGATGAAAGAAGCGCTTTATGGGGGTCTCCCCCCATTTTTATGGAGGTCTTCCTCCCATAAGCCTATGTCCCACTCTAATCATGAGGGGGGGATCCCAACTGGGGGTATTCTACAAAATACCTGAGTAGCAATCAAAAACATCAAGGTCATCAAAACCCCAAATGCCAGGAAGCCATCCCCAGTGTAATGAGCAAGCGGATTGTCCTTGCTACCTCCTGCAACAGAGGTAAGGCAGAGGGTCAAAATTTCGCAAGTCTAGGCTGGGCGGGGTGGCACGAAGTAAGGAGGATCACTGTGAATTCATGAGTTCGAGGCCGACCTGAGACTACAAAGTGAATTCCAGGTCAGTCTGGACTAGAGCAAGATTCTACCTCAAAAAAAAAAAAAAAAAAAATAAGCAAGTCTGAATCATATATGGGCCTTAGTGAATAGTGTATCAATGCTGATTTGTGAATTGTGACAAAATATCACACTCCTGCAAGAGTCAGGAGCAGGGGAGGCAGTGAGGAGCATGTGGAAATGTCCTGCAGTCTCCATGGTGTTTCTGGGAAACCTCAAACTAGTCTGAAATGGAAAGCTTACTTACGAAAAACAGTGATGGCCATGAACTTAGACTTATCAATCTTTTTCAACACTTGGGTTCAGAATAACACTTTTAAAAATATTTTAATGTATTTATTTATTTGCAAAGACAGAGAGAGAGAATGGTGCAAACGAATTCTAGATGCATGTGCCACTCGGTGTATCTGGCTTTATGTAGGTACTGGGGAACTGAACCCGGGTTATTAGGCTTTGCAGGCAAGTGTTCTAACCATTGGGACATCTCTCCAGGTCTCAAATGATGCTTTTTAAAGCACTGATCAATCTGGAAGGAAACAAATCATTAATTTGAAAACTGCTAAATGAGAAGAACAGAATAGAACATAAAAGAGAAGAGAAGAGAAAAGAAAAGAAAAGAAAAGAAAAGAAAAGAAAAGAAAAGAAAAGAAAAGAAAAAAGAAAAACCAGTGTTTATCCTGCCACCTTCTTTAGACTGCCCCCAGGCTGATCAGAGTTGAGAAGGGAAGTTTCTCTTTAACCATCCAACCATGGGACTGAGCAGATGACTCAGTGGGGAAAGCACTCTGCTGCACAGACATGAGGACCTGAGTTTGGATCCCCAGCACCCATGTAAAAATGCAAGCATGCCCTGTAATCCCAGTGCTGTGGCAGTGGAGACAGGATGCTCCCTGGGGCTTACCGGATAGGTAGTCTAGCCATATCAGGGGAGCTCCAGGTTCAGGGAGAAACCCAGTCTCAAAAAGTATGGTGAAGAGCAGTTGAGGAAGACATGTGATATTGACCTCTGGCCTCCACATACACAGGTACACACCCATGGACAGGCGAATGTATGGGGTACCACCACACCATCTTACACACACACACACAAGTACCACTGTAGGTGACAGGCGAATGTATGGAGCACCACACCACCATCTTACACACAGACAAGTACTACTGTAGGTGACAGGCGAATGTATGGGGTGCCACACCACACCATCTTACACACAGACAAGTACTACTGTAGGTGACAGGCAGATGTATGGGGTACCACCACACCATCTTACACACAGACAAGTACTACTGTAGGTGACAGGCAGATGTATGGGGTACCACACCACACCATCTTATACACACACACAAGTACCACTGTAGGTGACAGGCGAATGTATGGAGCACCACACCACACCATTTTACACACACACAAGTACCACTGTAGGTGACAGGCGAATGTATGGAGCACCACACCACACCATTTTACACACACACACACACAAGTACCACTGTAGGTGACAGGCGAATGTATGGAGCACCACACCACCATCTTACACACACACAAGTACTGTAGGTGACAGGCGAATGTATGGGGTACCACACCACACCATTTTACACACACACAAGTACCACTGTAGGTGACAGGCGAATGTATGGGGTACCACACCACCATCTTACACACACACACAAGTACTACTGTAGGTGACAGGTGAATGTATGGGGTACCACCACACCATCTTACACACAGACAAGTACTACTGTAGGTGACAGGCGAATGTATGGAGCACCACACCACACCATCTTATACACACACACAAGTACCACTGTAGGTGACAGGTGAATGTATGGGGTGCCACACCACACCATCTTATACACACACACAAGTACTGTAGGTGACAGGTGAATGTATGGGGTACCACACCACCATCTTACACACACACAAGTACTGTAGGTGACAGGCGAATGTATGGGGTGCCACACCACACCATCTTACACACACACACACAAGTACTGTAGGTGACAGGTGAATGTATGGGGTACCACCACACCATCTTATACACACACACAAGTACTACTGTAGGTGACAGGCGAATGTATGGAGCACCACACCACCATCTTACACACACACACACACACAAGTACCACTGTAGGTGACAGGTGAATGTATGGGGTACCACACCACCATCTTACACACAGACAAGTACTACTGTAGGTGACAGGCGAATGTATGGAGCACCACACCACACCATCTACACACACACAAGTACTACTGTAGGTGACAGGTGAATGTATGGGGTACCACACCACACCATTTTACACACACACACACACAAGTACTGTAGGTGACAGGCGAATGTATGGGGTACTACACCACACCATCTTACACACACACACAAGTACTCACTGTAGGTGACAGGCGAACGTATGTGGGGTACCACACCACACCATCTTACATACACACACACAAGTACTACTGTAGGTGACAGGGCGAATGTATGGAGCACCACACCCACACCATCTTACACACACAGACAAGTATCACTGTAGGTGACAGGCGAATGTACACACAGACAAGTACTACTGTAGGTGACAGGCGAATGTATGGAGCACCACACCACACCATCTTACACACACAGACAAGTACTACTGTAGGTGACAGGCGAATGTATGGGGGTGACTTACACACCACACCATCTTACACACACAGACAAGTACTACTGTAGGTGACAGGCGAATGTATGGAGCACCACACCACACCATCTTACACACACAGACAAGTACTACTGTAGGTGACAGGCGAATGTATGGGGTACCACACCACACCATCTTACACACACACAAGTACTACTGTAGGTGACAGGCGAATGTATGGGGTACCACACCACACCATCTTACACACACACACAAGTACTACTGTAGGTGACAGGCGAATGTATGGAGCACCACACCACACCATCTTACACACACAGACAAGTACTACTGTAGGTGACAGGCGAATGTATGGAGCACCACACCACACCATCTTACACACACAGACAAGTACTACTGTAGGTGACAGGTGAATGTATGGAGCACCACACCACACCATCTTACACACACAGACAAGTACTACTGTAGGTGACAGGCGAATGTATGGAGCACCACACCACACCATCTTACACACACAGACAAGTACTACTGTAGGTGACAGGCGAATGTATGGAGTACCACACCACACCATCTTACACACACACACAAGTACTACTGTAGGTGACAGGTGAATGTATGGGGTACCACACCACACCATCTTACACACACAGACAAGTACTACTGTAGGTGACAGGTGAATGTATGGGGTACCACACCACACCATCTTACACACACAGACAAGTACTACTGTAGGTGACAGGTGAATGTATGGGGTACCACACCACACCATCTTACACACACAGACAAGTACTACTGTAGGTGACAGGCGAATGTATGGAGCACCACACCACACCATCTTACACACACAGACAAGTACTACTGTAGGTGACAGGCGAATGTATGGGGTACCACACCACACCATCTTACACACACAGACAAGTACTACTGTAGGTGACAGGCGAATGTATGGGGTACCACACCACACCATCTTACACACACACACACAAGTACTACTGTAGGTGACAGGCGAATGTATGGAGCACCACACCACACCATCTTACACACACAGACAAGTACTACTGTAGGTGACAGGCGAATGTATGGGGTACCACACCACACCATCTTACACACACACACAAGTACTACTGTAGATGACAGGCGAATGTATGGGGTACCACACCACACCATCTTACACACACACACACAAGTACCACTGTAGGTGACAGGCGAATGTATGGGGTACCACACCACACCATCTTACACACACACACAAGTACCACTGTAGGTGACAGGCGAATGTATGGGGTACCACACCACACCATCTTACACACACACACACACAAGTACTACTGTAGGTGACAGGCAAATATACGGGGTACCACACCACACCATCTTATACACACACACAAGTACCACTGTAGGTGACAGGCGAGTGTATGGGGCACCACACCATCACACAAACACAAAAAGAAAAATACCAAAAGAGAGAAAGGGGAGAGAGAGAAGAAAAGAGAGACTATCTGACAAGGCTCATGGGGGAGAGAGGCAAGAAGGAAAGAGGGAAGAGGCATTCCACATGCAAGATTGAAACACAAATGCTGTCAAACCCCTCAGTAGGAAGCTGGCATTGAACTTGGTGAAGCTCTCAGCCTTCAAATTCAAAGATCATTTGTTCTTACTGATTTTCTTCTTTCCATTTGAAGAAGGGGCTGTGAAAATTACTGAGGTTGTCTCTTTCTATCTGTGCCACATTGTGCTTCATTCTATCCAGACTTTGTTATTAGATGCATAAAAATGTTCATGGTGATGTCCCCCTCATGAATCCACCCTTTTATCGTGATGAAATTCCTCTCTTCATTTCTGGTCATGGTTATTTTTCTTGAAGTCTATTATTTATTGTTTAAATATTTTTTTTTTATTTGAGAGAGAGGACATGGGCATGCCAAGGCCTCTTGCGAACTCCAGACTCATTTGTGCATCTGTATTTATGTGGGTACTGGAGAATTGAACCCAGGCTTACAGGCTTTGCAAGCAAGTGCCTGTAACCACTTAGCCATCTCTTCAGCCCCAAAGTCTGTTATTTGAATAACTTGATTGAGAAGTAATTTACATATCACAGAGTTTTACCTCCTAATGCACACAATCCAATGAATTTCATTTTTTTTTTTCGAGGTAGGGTCTCACTGTAGCCCAGGCTGACCTGGAATTCACTATATAGTCTCAGGGTGACCTCAAACTCACAGAAATCCTCCTACCTCTGCCTCCTGAGTGCTGGAAGTAAAGATGTGTGCCACCACGCCTGGCTTGAATTCTCATTTTAACGATGTGCCCATTAGCACAGTATGATTCAAGAACACGATGCATCCCAAAAGGCAGTCTTGTGCTCATGAGTGGGTCAATGCCCAGTCCTCCCACCCTCCCTCTGCCACTAGTGAATGATGCTGCCAGGAACTTCTGGGCACAGGTGTTGTGTATATGCACGTGCTTACCGTACTCCTGAGTGTACGCACACCTAGGAGGCGACTTTCAGGTCCTAGTCTAACCTTATAAATGACCTTCTTAGAGCTCCAAACTGTTTCCTATTGATCGATGCCTGCTATCTCATCAATGCAGCCACTCCACCTCAGGGCCACCTTTTGCCTATCAACCTCTCAGTGTACTTGTATGGAAAGAATATGGACAGCATATTTAGGTCTTTTTTTTTTAAGTTTTTAAATTATTTTTACTTATTTACTTATTAAAGACAGAGAAAGGGAGAGAGAGAGAAGAATAGGTGTGCCAGGGCCTCTAGCCACCACAAACGAACTCCAGATGCATGCGCCACCATGGGCATCTGGCTTACGTGGGTCCTGGGGAATGGAGCCTCGAACTGGGGTCCTTAGGCTTCACAGACAAGCGCTTAACCGCTAAGCCATCTCCCCAGCCCTAGGTCTTTATTTTAAATCCATTTGGAAGATCTGAGTTTTTTGCACGTGTATGTATACAGTGTGTGTGAGTGGATGTGTGAGCGGTTGTGCTCGTCCATGAGCATGTACGTGCACCTCCATACGGAAATCAGAGGTTGACCCTGGGTGTCTTCCTCAATCACTTGCAACTGTATTGCTCAAGACAGGATCTCTCACTGAGCCTAGAGCTCACCAATGCTGCTAGGCGAGCTAGCCAGCAAGTCCTAGGATCCTCCTGTCTCCATCTCCCCAGCACTGGGATTAGAGGTGTGTGACACCACACTGGACACTTTACATGGGCATTAGGGAACCAAACTCAGGTCCTCGTGCTTGCACAGCAAGGGCTTTACCCACTAAGCCATCTCCCCAGCCCCCAACCTCAAATTTCATACCCAGGTGTGAGGGTAAGTGTCAAAAAGGTCATCTCCAAATTCCCTGTATTGGGGCAGTTGCCAATTGGGAAGCGGAAAACAAATTGAACATCTGGGGTCTGGGATTCAGAATAGCTAACATAAGGGACAAAGGAGATGGCTCAGTGGTTAAGGCACTTGCTTGCAAAGCCTGATGGCCTGGGATTCAGTTCCCCCATACCCACATAAAGCCAGATACACAAGTGGCACATGTGTCTGGAGTGTGTTTGCAATGGTGTAGGCATTGGTGTTCTCTCTTATTCCCTATCTCCCAGATAGATAATAGATGATAGATGGATAGATGAATATTTAAAAAAAAAAAAATAGCCAGTGGAGGCCCTGGTGGGCCCATTCTCTCTGTCTGTCTCTCTTCTCTTTCTTTCTTTCTTTCTGCTTGCAAATAAATAAATAAAATATTTTTTAAAAGGTAGCCAATGTGAGGAAGAATCAAAGGACTCATAAGAAGGGCAATAATAGGGATAGCAAGCCTAGAAAAAACTGTCCAGTGATCAGAGCCAATCAGAAGTCCTCAGGAGGAGAGCCCAGGTGAGGGGCAGGGGCAGGGGGCACAGGCCTGTAATTCCAGTAGAGGCAGAAGCAAGAGAAACACTCTATATTCGAGGTCAGCCTTGGTTCCATAGTGAGACCCTGTCTCTGTCTCAAAACAAAGCAAAACAAAACAAAAAACAATAATAACAAATAAGTCCTCCGGCACCCAGGAGAGATTTCTTCAAGAAGACAAATTTAAAATAGCTCATGGATTTGAAGATCTTCAAACGAGATTTACATAATTAGAGAAGTGTTTGGATTTGAGTTACTGTTAAATGCATAGAAAACTAAACTGATTTTTAAAAAATTATTTTGCTCCAGGGGACAAATATACAGGAAAAGACAGAGCAATCACAGCGAGGTATATGGTTTAAAATTGAGTTTACGATCACACTGTCAGGAGGAAATTGGAATGTCGATCTAGTTAAGATGTTGATGTAACCGTATCCCCGTATCCTGAGGCCAGTCAGCTACACTGGAAATGTAGGAGGATGGTCACAAAGAAAATGAAGCCCATTCATGGTTTTTAGATGAGGATGCCTTTGACCTTCCGTTAGGACATTTGTGCCGTTACTATTCTTAAGCTAGGTATTGGCTGTTGGCTCAGCTGCACTCTCCACCAGGACACCTTCCTGTTGCAGGTCAGCTTGATGGGTCGGTCCCCACAGTGTGCTCCTGTGGTCTGTGCTGCTGCAGAAAAATTGAAGGTCCCGCTAGGAGCGCAAGGGCAGTTGCTTGCATCTGCTGCGCAGAATGGAGAGAAACATCTTGCGGTGGCACTGTCGTCTTTTTCCATAGTGGTGTGTGTCAGCAGATGAAATCTGAAATGCAAACTCACCGCAACAGGAGGCATTTGGAGAAGCAGTGGGAAGAGGCTGCTGAAGGCTTTCACGTGAGAGGCACTGTGGCCACCAGCCCTTCATATCTGCACATACAATTTGCATGGCCACGTTGCCGATTTCAGTAACAGTTCAGATGGAAGAAGGGAGATCTTTAGGAAAGAGACCTGAAATCCTCTTTTCTCAGAAGTTTCTGAACTGTGGCTGGTGCTGTGGGGCTCAAGTCCCCAGGATGTGGCTGTGAGCTGCAGCCCCCATGCATCCTTGTGGCTGTAAGAGGGTGTGTGGAAGGATGCATAGAAAGGCATGCTGCTTTCTTGGTGGTAACTGGATCTGTGGTGTGTATGCACATGTGGTGGTAGTGGGGGCGACATGGGCCATGGCATGTCCTCTCCTTCCACCTTCTTTTTTTAATTTTTTTTTTTTTAGAGAGAGACAGACAGAGATAGAGGAAGACAGACAGAGAAGAACAAAGTCCAGACGCATGCGCCCCCTTGTGGGCAAGTGCAGCATTGCGCCCTTGCATCACTTTGCATCTGGCTAAACGTGGGACCTGGAGATTGGAACCGGCGTTCTTAGGCTTAGCAGGCAGGTGCCTTAACCGCTAAGCCATCTCTCCACCTTTTTTTTTTTTTTGTTTTTTTTTTGGTTTTTTTGAGTTAGGGTCTCACTCTAGCTCAGGCTGACCTGGAATTCACTATGTAGTCTCAGGGTGGCCTCAAACTCACGGCGATCCTCCTACCTCTGCCTCCCAAGTGCTGGGATTAAATGGCTCCTTTGTGGTTTTTGCTCCTGCATGTCTTCCAGATTCTCCTGGCTCTGTGGGTTGCATTGGGATCACAAGTACGTGCTCCATTTTGTGTCCAGCTTTACGTGGGTGCTGGGGAATGTAGCTCAGGCCAGCAGACTTGCACATAAGCACCTTTAACTGCTGAGCCATTTCTGATCTGTCATTTTTAAATAGTTTTTTTTTTCTCTACTCCAAAATGGTAACCCCCCCCCCCCGCAAGGAACACCAGTGCCTCTTCTTGTTGTAGAAGAGATCAAGGCAGGCACACCGCTTCCTGGTGGCATCCTGCCAGAATTGCAAGTCCAAGCTTTCCGAGCATCATTAAGCCCTATGAAAGTTCAAGGTGCCAACGTAAACAGACGAGGAAGCAGCAGCAAGCTTTCCGCTGCTCTGGCTCTTCCAGTGCGTGAGAGGTCTGCAGCAGCTGTCTTAAGGACTGTGGCTGGCTCCAAGCACCCACCGCAGGCTAAAGTGGTTTGAGGCCTGTTTGCAGGCTGGGAGACTCAAACAGTTCTTTTATTGTGGCTGGGCTGTCCTTACATTGGTAAAGAGAATGCAACTGGGTTTTCCCAGCCAATCTCAAGAAGTCCTAGTTGAGCCATATTGCAGGTGCTGTGTGCCTTTGCCCAAGCCTTGTTGTGAATGTCATTCCCAGGCACTGTGACACACTCCACTTGGTGTCGTATGCCTCGTTAAAGCATTGTGCTGGGAGCCGATCCCACCAAAATGCACGGCCCATAGCTGTGACCTTGTGGGGTCCATGAACAAAGTTGTTTCCTTTGCAAGTGAGAGGGAACACTTCAGGCCTGTCTGGTTGCCTGTAGGGAAGGGAAGAGCTCAAAAGGAACCAGGGTGGGTGCTGCCACCTTGTGTCCATGCAGCTGGTGAAGACGGTCACCCTGTTCAGGAAAGGGAGCACACCTCATCTTCCTCTGGGAAGAATAGATGGAGGGAGTGCAGGCTCTGGATTCTGTGTGCCCGGCCCGGGAGGGAGGGCATTGTGCCACGATGTACTCAAATTAAAGGTGCCCCCTCAAACACGGAGGAAGACATGGATACGTCCCATGGTCTGTCCTGCAGGGCACCCATCCTGCAGCTGGGCTTCCTCAGCCATGACACAGAGAAGGGAGCAGGAGGAGGCAGGCACAGTGCCAAACCAGCAGATGGCAGTGCCTGCGGAGGCTGGGTGGGTCCTCTGCACATAGCAACCCTTGTGGCTCTGGTTGGAGTTCCTGGGCTCCCACCTATGACACACAGGAATGAAAGGCCTTGGTGGGATCTGAATGGTATTCAAAGCTCTGCACTTTGTGTAGACACCCCTGGGTTCTGATTTCAACAGCTAAGATGGCATCAGACACTGGCTGGCAAGATTTAGCCTGTGGTGAAGGTGAACTTGATTGACCCAGGGATCCAAACTCAAGTCCTCATGCTTGAACAGCAAAGACTTCATCCACTCAGCCATCTTCCCATCTTCCAACCTCAAGTTTTATACCCAGCCAAGTGACCAATTAAATGTAAGGGTAAATGGGCAGCATGTTAAAAAAAAAAAAAAAGATCATCTCCAAATTCCGTGTATTAATAAGTTATAGAAGAACATCCTCTGCCAAAAAGGAGATTTAAAACAAAACGAACATCTGGGGAACATTCCAGGAGGGTGGAGATGGCCAGAGGTCCCATCAGCAGTGCCTCCCCTGCCCAGTGTTCCCATAGGGCTGGTAGCCTGAGTCTGTTTACTGAGAATGCCCACTGTGGAGTGACAGGAACAAAGCCAGGCCCCTCTATCCTTCTGCTGGCCTCACCAGAGAGAGTCATGCCTGTAGATTGAGCCCAGATCTCACTCAGCTGCTGGGCTTCGCTGCCTAGGCTTCCCGTAGGTACTGTCGTGGAATCTCAGCACAGTCCTCCATCCAGCTGCCACTCTAGCACACAGTGCTCCTGCCTTAGCAGGATGTTGGGGAAGGCCAGGACACCGAGGCAAGGAGCCTACAACGCAGTCTGGGGAGAGAGGTGGGAGGGAGACGGCAGGTGCAGTTCAGTGGGCAGTAGGGAGGGGGTGCCATACATGGTGAGAAGAATGGAGGTGTTGAGTCCAGATGCCTACGCTACTCTCAATCCTCCTACCACAGCCTTCCCAAGTATCGGGATTATAGGCATGTGCCACCACAACCAGCTTCCAACCTCTGCATCTTCACTGCTCTGTCTTTCCTTTGGGTACAGGACACAGAAGGGCTACTTCTACGTTTTGCTTGAGAGTCCTTGGCAGAAGCCCAGTCCTACCTGCTTCCATACCAGGTCTCCCTGCCACAGGGGTTGGAAGGGGCAGGCTTGGCTCTGAAAGCCCAGAGCTCCTGAGCAGTAGGACAGTGTCCAAGTGGAGGCAGCTTCGGGCTCCAGCCTCGCACCCTACTGTCCCGGGAACACTGCAGCGTTTCTCCCTGCAGTGCCAGAACAGGAGCCCCGTTCCCCTCGGCATCTTGTAGAGCCGAGCTTTGATGCATCCAGGTGGGAGATAGAGGAAATGGGTCTTGTGGGTGTGGTGGATGATTTAGAACACATGATAAGCGATGAAGGGCAGGGTTTCCTCTGCATTGTAAAGATGGAGAGCTGTCACTGAGCCCAAGCCCAGAAGTTATGTGTAGGTTTCTCTTCTGTGAGAACTACTCTCCGGCTGACCACATGGGCCAAAATCAAGAGACCTGGTCCTGGCCGGGCGTGGTGGCGCACGCCTTTAATCCCAGCACTCGGGAGGCAGAGGTAGGAGGATCGCCGAGAGTTCGAGGCCACCCTGAGACTACATAGTTAATTCCAGGTCAGCCTGGACCAGAGTGAGACCCTACCTCGCAAAACCAAAAAAAAAAAAAGAGAGAGAGAGAGAGACCTGGTCCTGCCTGGCTGCCACAAGTCTGGCTGGAGAGATGTTGGGGAAAGAAGGGACAGGTAGAGAGCACTGGAGGTGGGCAGTCTGCCTCCCACCCTGCCATAGCCTTTACATCCACAGTGCCATGTATGCTGGCTTTGCTAAAGCAGCCTTCCTTCTATGAAGACAAGGCCCCCAACATGTCCTGAATCCACCTGCCACCCAGGCCTCCTGGCATGTCACTAACCCACCCTCCCTGTCCTCCTGCAGGTTAACAATGAGAACGTGGTCAAAGTCGGGCACAGACAGGTGGTGAACATGATCCGCCAGGGAGGAAATCACCTTGTCCTTAAAGTCGTCACGGTGACCAGGAATCTAGATCCCGATGACACCGCGAGGAAAAAAGGTGGGTGCCCCTCAGGGTACCCTGCAAGGGGCAAGGCAGAGACCACTGTGATGCAGGAAGGCCTTCTCTTCAGCTGAGCACCCTTGCACGGAGCCCGGGCCATGTGAGGGGTGAGGGGACCATGACACTGGCCCAGAGCCACCCTCCTGCTGAGGGAAGCCACAGCTTGGTGACATACAAGTGGAGTAGAACCTGCAGAAGAGGACCAAGCCCAGGCTAGATGCCCCCTGCCCCACTGGTAGGAAGGAGGTAGGGGGACACAGCAGTCCATTCTGGCCAGCTTTCCCAAGAGTGGCTTCACAGAGGCACCAGAGGCAGCTAGGAAGGGGTGTCCAGGTGGCAACAGTGGGTGTCAACCTTGGAAGGCTGCCAGAGAAGGGTGCTGAGAACAGGGAGGCCATAGTGGGAAGGTGGGAGGAGCTCTCTTCCTGGGCAGCTGCCAGCCCCTCTTCCCCCAAACCTAAAGCAGCTCTAAGTAAGACCTGGGTTCGTGCCATGACAACCCGACAGTTAGTGGCTCAGAGCTGAGCCACCCACACCACCCTGGCCGTACCCTGTCACCTGTACACACTACAAGGACGAAACAGTGCCTGTTCCCCCTGGCTGAGCCCAGGATACCCATCCTAAGCACCCACCCCTAAGCCAGCCCTGCCCACAGTGAGCTAGGTGGCCTGCAGAATGCCTTGTCCTGTAACTCATTCACACACGACAGTGTTACCTGCCAGCTCTTCAGCCCAATTCACAAGCAGCAGGCTGTATGCCACTGGCTTGCAGCTTTTTCCCATGTTCAGAAGTATGGGGAAGCCAGGTGTGGTGCACCACCACGCCTTTAATCCCAGCCCTTGGGAGGCAGAGGTAGAAGGATCGCTGTGAGTTCGAAGCCAGCCTGGGACTACAGAGTGAGTTCCATGTCCTCCTGGGCTAGAGTGAGAGAAACTCTACCTCAAGAAAAAAATGGTTGGGGGGCATCCAGTGGAGATAAGCTTGTATCATTCTCATACCTCTGCTCTACCTCTCCCTGTCACCCAGCTCCCCCACCCCCAAAGCGGGCACCAACCACAGCCCTCACCCTGCGTTCCAAGTCCATGACTGCGGAGCTGGAGGAGCTTGGTAAGGCCGCCCTGCCCCTGCTGCCCTCCATAATGCCCCAGCCTGCGCATGGCTTCTCGCTGGCTTTGCTTGTCCCCGACAGTGACACTGAGTCCTCCTTCCTGTCCATTGCATGGCCGGGTGGCTTCACACTGGGTGTACCATGGAGGGCCTGCTAGGGGAAGGTGGCTGCTACTCTTTTCTGCTTATCTAACATGATTTTGTTTTGAATTTTTGGGCCTCTCACTAGTGGATAAAGGTAAGCAGCCCCACAGGGCCCCTGCAGCAGCACCCTCCCCTGCTGCCTAGGGCACGCCCCCCCCCCACTGACCCTGCCTCAGCCCAGCCTCGTACCTGCTCCAGCTGCTCAGCCCGGAACACCCCCACCCTCGGGAGCCAAGCAGAGTCTAAGTACATCCAGTGCCTTAACACGTGGGCAAGAAAGAGAGGCTCTGGTCATTTATCCCCTCGGGGTAGACTGGGGAAGGGTGACTGTCGGCCTCTGGGCCACAGTGACCACTGACAAGAGGAGTGAGTCAGCAGTTCGTAAGTGCCACATGCACTTAGTCACCGAAGGTGGTTAGGGAAGAGAGACTGCGGTGCTGAGCCACAGAGATAGCGAGGGGCGGAAGCCTTTGTCCCAGGGACAGTAGGAATAGGGCTAGTGATGGTGGTCCCCTGAGCAGATTGAAAGCCGAGCACCTCTCAGTGGTGCCTTGCCTGGATGTCACTGCCAACCAATGCCAGCCTCACAAGGGAAACCCTCAGGTCCGGGGCCTGAGCCATATATAAAACAAGTGTAAAATAGCCCTTGCCTCCAGGGAGGGTCTAGAAAATTCCTTACTTCTTGGGGCCCCAGCTCAATCTGAAGCACTGCACAAAGCCTTGGTCTTCCAGAAGAAGGTACCCTTCCACAGGAATGCCCTACTGCCCAGAAGCAAGAGTCCTCACCGTCTCCTTCTGGCCCTCACTCTGACCCCATCATACCCCTTCAAGCACTACTCACTGGGGCGGTGGGGGGAACCAAGGATTTCCCCATGAGGTCAAAAGAAAGCAGCCAGACTGGCCTGCTCCACCAAAGGGCTGGTGTAGGTGGGATCCCCTGGAAGGGAAGCACACTCTACAGCAAGGAGCTGCCTCGGAGCCCTGTCTCCAGCTCTCTGGCTCTCCATGCACAGGTCTGACTCGTACGCCATTTGACCAGGCAGAGCTCAGTCCCACCTTGCAGGGTGCCGGTGGGGGACGCAGGATGCAGAGTAGGCAGAAAGGCCCCCTCACCCACCATCAGGAAGGGGGTTCAGCAGGGTGAGGAGGCAAACACAGCCCAGAAGCTGCTCCAAAGATGTCCCCCACTCCCTTCACCTGCCCTGGGCCCCCCGCCTGTTTCCCTCGGCCACTGTGAGCTGAGCGAGGCACTGGGCAGGGGCCGTGTGGGTGGGCGCTGCCACCAGTGGGTGGCTTACGCACTTCCTTTTCTGTTTGCAAGCCTCTGTCCGGAAGAAGAAGGGTAAGGGAAGCCGAGTGTCTGTCCCCAGTGCTCTTGCCCAATAGAAGAGAACCCCCACCCCCATCTTGTGACTGTCCTGTGGAGTCCAGAATGTGCCCTGAGCCCTGTGTTGTCTTCTCCCTGTTTTGGGGGTCCTGACCGATGGCCCAGGCCCTTGGCACCCCATGTTCTAGTCTGTCTGGCCTGCCTGGTCTCCTGTCTGTGACTTTCTTGCTGTACCCAGTGCATCCTCCCTCAGTTGTCCATTCAACATGCCCATGAAGCAGCCAGGTGGGCCCTGTTGGATTTTCTGAATTGGCAGGTATCTTGGAGGCCCGCTCTGTGAGGCTTGTCAGAGACAGAGCCATGTGGATTGTCCAGCTAGGGGTGCAGGCGAGGCAGAACCCTAGTTCCATTGCTCTCTTGTGCCCCCCTGTCAACACTTGGTTTCCCTTGTGCTGGGCGAGGAGGGAGGGATGTGAGCCTTTGGCTGCCCTTCCCTTGGCTGTGGTCTTATCATGAGAGGGAAAGTCCTGTGGCTGCCATGTCTGAGCAGCAGCAGCAGCTATTTCTCAGGGGACTGCTCCAGACTCCCCAACACTTAGCCAAGAGGGACCTCTGCCTCCAACAGTACAAGCAGCACACTCAGTCTAAAAGTGCATTTCTTTGAAGCTGGGATGGGGTCCCCAGCTGAGCTAAAGAACCCAAAAGTCACAGGCCAGTCAGAGGAGGGACTGAGAAAGTTCCTACTTCCACAGCGCGTCCCCCCCCCCATCCCACCAGACAACCCCGGCCAGCACGGGTTGGCCTCTCACCCAGGGCACAGGCTGGGAGTGGTCCTGCAGGGCTGACAGCAGCATGGGGGCATGCTTACCTGAGTGGGGTGGGTATCTTCTGAAGGCTCCAGCCCCTCCTGCTACCCCTCCAGTCTCTTTGGAAAGACTACCTTCCTGGTAGGGAATCACATTCCAGAGAGCTCAAGTGACACAAGAGAAATCTGATCTGCACAGTGGCAGTGGGCTGAAGAGCGTGTCCCCCAAAATGTATGCCCACCTAGAGCCTATGAACAGGGCCTTACTTGGAAATTGCCAATGTAGCCAAGATGAAGTCATGCCTGGATAGGTGGCCCTGAGTGACAGTGACTGACATTCTTCTGAGACAAGAAGAATGGAGGGGGGTGGAAAGATTGTTAGAGCCACAAGTTGGGACCTTATGCACAGAGACATTGCCTCTTCCCCAGAACTGACGGCTGCCCCCACAATGCACGACCCACAATCCCCATGGGGATGACCTGCATTCCCCAATGAGGAGGATGAGGGAAAGGATGGTACCAACATGTGCTGTTTACATATTGAGGATGTCCATAACTAATAAAGAAGAAGAAGGAATGAGCCAACCGATGCTAAGGATTACTGGAACCTCCACAAGGGAATTTAAGGAAGGATTTTTCCCCTGACACCCGCAGGGGAACCTGACCCTGCTACATTTGGCCTCTGGACTTCCTGCCTCCGGAATGGAGAGAAAGGATTCAGTTTCTTTCAAGCCACCTTGGTTGTTTCAGTAGCCCCAGGAGATTGCCACAAGAGTGACGCTTCCTCAGCTGGGTGTGTTGGCACACACCTATCATCTCAGTCTTCTTTGGGAGGTAGAGGCAGGAGGATCAGGTGTTCAAGATCAGTTTCAGCTACATTGCCAATTCAAGGCCAACCTGTCTACCTGAGACCCTGTCTCAAACAAACCCCAGCTCTACCCCCGGCTCTGCCAGCTTAGAACCCCCCTGAGCTATTGCTGAGTGTCTTGCCCTAGTCCCCAGACACCTTGCTGGGCACCGGCCCCATGGCTGGTCATCATAGACACCCACCAGCCCAGGGCAGCTGGAGTGAGAGTAGAAGCAGAGGCCACCAGGCAGAGACGGGGTATTGAGACAGGCTCATGGAGGTGACTGTGACTGCCAACTGAGTTCCTCTGGCTGCATTCGCAGAGCCTGCCAGTCCAGGGGCCCAAGCCACACATCTATCCATCACTACCTGGAAAGCAGACGGGAGGCGGCAGCTGGCACCAAGTGTGGCATTATAGCATGTTTGTTTTGTTTGCTGGAAGCAATGTTGCACTCTCTCACCCAGAGGAGCACAGTGACACTGCCCTACAGACAAGACCACTCTTTCTAAGACACCAAGGGGGGTGCCAGGCGTGGTGGCGCATGCCTTTAATCCAGCACTCGGGAGGCAGAGGAGGTAGGAGGATTGCCATGAATTCGAGGCCACCCTGAGACTACATGGTGAATTCCAGGTCAGCCTGGTCTAGAGTGACACCCTACCTCAAAAAAACAAACAAACAAAAAAGGCATATATCACCATGCCCGGCTAAGACACCAGGGCGGGGGGACAGCAGCACCCAGCTGTCTCAGATGCCACGATCCTCGACCACCTGAAGTGCTGAGCCACAGTGTCTGTCTGCCGAGCTCCATTCTGACCTCGTGGTCCTTTCTAGAACACCTCAGCTTGCTCTCCTCCCCACCCCAAGAGGAGCCCATGGAGTAGATGGAAAACAACTAGGCACCCGCTGTGACTGGGACCTGCTCCTGGGCTCTAGCTGTTCCTCCATAGGACATGTCTCCTTCATGGGGATCCCCTTTGCTGCCTGGGGAATGGGATGTATCTGGAAGGTCTCCATGCAGTACATACATACATGCAGTGCTGGAAGGTTCTGGGCCAGTTCTAAACCATCCCTTGCCATGGCCATTGTTTCTCTACCTCCACTCCTCCACCCTCCTACCCCCACCCCACCCCACCCCCACCCCCGCACACACACTCTTAGGAACTTCCAAGCAATCCAACATCTGATTGACAGCGCATGGACAGTGGATGAGGTGCTAGACCCTTCTGAACTCCCTCTGGCAACTTACCCCGAAGTCCACCTGAGGCCCAAGCAGCCCACAGGCTGGGAGATCTAGTTATGGGCAGGGCAGGCCACATGCATCTCCAGTGAGCCCCACAAACCTCCCCACTCCCTCCTATGCTGTCCTTCCCTGTGTCTGTAAATCTGTGACGTACAGACCATCTGTCTTATAAAAGAATGTAGGTTGCTTAGAGACTTGAACCTGAGCCACCACTGGAACATTTTGTCAGGCTCTGGGCCGGCCTACAAGACGTGACAGCTCTCATCTGTGTCTGCAGGCCTGTCTTCCTCACCTTGGACCTCATGCTGGCACACAGTGGGGCCCAGCTTCACTAATCCTCTTCCCCATTTCCTGCACACATCCAGTTCCAGGCCTTTGTAAATTAAGCCTAATCCTCAAGAGCCAGGATGAAAGCAGGAACCTGCAGTCTCACAAATTCCTTAAAGGACTCCAGTTCCTGCCAACAAGATCTCAAAGATGGGGGCTGAGCCGACAGGCCACCGGTTCCTATTGATCAGTGAATCCAAGGGAGAGAATGGCGAGCTTTTCTTCACCTAAATCGCACCAACGGCACTAACTAGGGGGAAAGACGCCCTGGACCACGAAGTGGGTCCTGGGGTAGATGGAAGAAATAAGGCTTACCAGAGACCAGGAAGTCCATGTCAAGGTACCACCACACCAGCCCACCCGTGCAGCAATCAGCTAGGTAGGTGAGGCAGGTGGTCCGAGGTGACCCTGGTTAGGTGCTGCTGGCCTGTCCACCACAGTGGGACATCTTGTCTGGAGAGCAGGTAGGGCCAAATGATGCCTGCAGGAGCCCCTCAGCGCCTTGAGCTGTGTTCCTCCTGAGATGGAATACTCCCCGTACAGCCTAGCTCTCCAAGTTGAGAAGCCTTGAAGCCTGACCAGGGCCAGAACTGTCATAATTGGCCTTGACACTTCTACTCACCCTATGTTTGCAGATCATTCGAAGTGTGTCCTTGGAGTGCCTGCCACGGACCCTGTGTCCTCAGATCACAACCTGCTGCCCACTCCTGATAGGCACATGGAGATGCCAGGGGCACCTCCGTGCGCCCGACAACAGACCCTTGTGTTGCTGGCAGGGATACACTCATCCTGTCAGGGCTTGTTGACATCAGAGACAGGGACTCCTGGCTTCTGGAAGAGTCCACTCGGAGACAGTTGCTCCAAGGTTCATTGGCTTTTTCTCACAGGAGATGTGTTCATATGCTCAGACCAAGTAGACGCAGATCACAAACTGTCCCATCCTGAGCCTGTGCCCAGGGCCTTCTCGGCTGGGCCATGCCCTGGTCCATGGCATGTCTGGGGGCTCCAAGGGGTCTCAAAGCTCTCAACCTTCCTTTGCTCTAGCATTCCAACTCAGCTGTCACATTCAGCCAGTGAGCTGAGCACGTGCAGGGTGAGTAGCCTGGGTTGATCACACAGCCAGGAGAAAGTGCACGAGCAAGAGATGGCCGTGTTCTTGCAGCTCCCCAGAGCTGTCAGTCTGAAATGCCCAATTACTTCTCCCCTAGCTTGATGGCGTCTCCTCAGGAAGCCCATTCCAAGCTGAGGATGGCTGTGTTTCCAGTCCTCACCCTCGGTGAGCAGCACAAGGCTCAGGGCCAACACCAGTGAGGAGAGTCGGCAAATTCTGGAGCGACCCTGGTGTCCTTCCAGGGCTCACTGGAGTCATGAGATGCAATTCTTCCCTGCTGGAACTCAAGTCCTTCCTTGGAATGACACAGTCTGGGGCCACCAGCAGCCACACTTAGCTGAAACCAAACCAAACAGCCAGTACCAAGAGACTCGGCTTCTGGGGATGGACCGAGCCAGACTCATGACTTCTGATTAGCTGGCAAAAGCGAGCCCACCCAAGCAACGGCTCGGCAGACAGGTGGGGGAGCGCCACAGGGACAGAAGTTCCACCCAGCCACGCGAAGGCAGAACCGGGATCCCAGACCAGGCTCATAGGGGAAGGCCTCAGGGAGAAAGAAGTTGGCGGAGGTAGAGGCAGGTGAACACAGCCCGTGCCACACAGTGGGTGGCAGATAACCAGCGTGCAAAGGAAGGCCAAGACGTGCAGAGACAGAAGTGGATCCAGGAGGGCAGAGATAAGGCCCAGGATGAAGTCTGTGTGGCTCAGGGGCTGAGGACACCACAGGTGATTGATTGGATCTGGGAGTGTCCACACTGCCGACAGAAACACAAGCCAAGCAGTCCTCCTCCCGCCTGACCAGTCCCTGGGGGAGGGGGGCAGAGGCTCCCCACACATAAGCATCTCCTGAAGAATAGGTCCCTGCAGTACTTGAGGACCACAGCCAAGGACACAGGTGGGACATGCATGGAGAGGCCACGTCAGCCTGCAAGTCCAGGCAGCTGGAGTCAGCTGCAGAGGGACCCAGTGACCAAGACCACGTGCTTTGTCTCTTCAGGAAAGGGGCAGCACAAGACAAATTAAGGCCCTTCTTGCTTTATCTGACAAGTAAACCAGGCCAATGGCCCAGACCAGAGGTCAGCAAGCATCTTCCCAGGAGGACGGACAGTGAGCATCTGGGCTCTGCAGACCCTGTGGTCTCTCTTACATTCTTCTCCCTATCCTTCCCTTCTTTTCCCAACTCGTCACAAATGTGCAGAGTGCTTCAAGACCACGTGGGAACTGGTGCGGATGGGATTTGGGCCCACGCACTGTGGACTCCTGGGACGGGCACCTGGTCTGCAGTTGATCATGGTCCATAAACATCAGAAGGGCCACGATGGGCATCCACGTTGGTTCTCTCAGACACACAGGATGCCCTTTCCCTCTCTGCACCTCCTCAAGGGGACCTCAGGTCTGGCCTGCTTTGTGCTTGGTGCTGAGCGCTACTGTGGCTCTCAGAGATGTTGCCAGAGGGTCAGCTCCTTTTGATAAGCCACCGTTGCCACCACAGGCAGGCTTCCATGGTATCTTGAATTTCTTAGGGATGTGCCCCCTCACCCAGTACTGGCTCACGGAATGGATAACTACCAGACCCCAAAGAATGGACAAAGGTTGTCTAGGAGAAAGGCTCAGGCTTGTGCCCAGAATGTTCCAGAAGCCTACTTGTCCTGCACCTCAAAGAGTTTAGCAAGGGAGATGCCCATAGGTATGGCTCCTCCCAGCTTCATCCTGGCCCAGGGCATCTTGCAATAACACAGTGGCAAACAGCTGGGCTATGCCAAGTGCCCATGGGGACAGGAGGACTCTGACTCCGCATCTCAGCAGATGGGATGGCTGTCCCTAGACACATCCTTGTGCTGGTCTCAGAAATCCCACAGCAAACTGGACGTCAGGGTGTTTCTAGGAAGACTGTCGGTTTTCACGTTTTAAAAAATTATGCTTTAAATTTTCTCTTTTGGGCTGGAGAGATGGCTTAGTGGTTAAGGTGCTTGCCTGCAAAGCCAAAGGACCTTGGTTCAATTCCCTAGGACCCATGTAAGCTAGATGCACAAGGTGGCACATGCATCTGGAGTTCATTTGCAGTGGCTGTAGGCCCTGGCATGCCCATTCTCTCCCTTTCTCTCTCTGTCTGTCTCTCTCTCTCTCTCTCTCTCTCTCAAATAAATAATAAATATTTTTTTCTTTTTAAAAATTCTTTTTTTTCTTTTTTTATTTCCAAAGAGCACTTAATATTTTGGCTTCTTTTTTTTTTTTTTTTTTTTTTTTTTTTCCTAGTGTGGGAATGGTAAATGGGAACATCTCATGCGGCACAGGCTCAGAGGTCTGGGTTTTCTGCCCTCCTGCCTGGCTGGCTAGCTACAGCCAGCATCCCAGCCTTGTCTTAAACCCCACATTTAGTTATAAAAAGGACCCACGTTTCTGAGCTGCTTTGAAAATTTCCAAAATCTGGGCCAGGCATGGTGACATGGCATTGTCATCCTCAAAAGGCAAACACAGCAGGATCATGAGTTCAAGGCCACCCTGAGCTATACATTTTAAAACCCTGGCTCAAAAAAGAAAGTCAGGGGCTGGAGAGATGGCTCAGCAGTTAAGGCACTTGCCTGCAAAGCCTAAGGACCTGGGCTCTATTCCCCAGTACCCATGTAAAGCCAGATACACAGGGTGGTGCATGTGTCTGGAGTTCATTTACAGTGGCTCCAGGCCCTGGCAGCGTGTCCAGTCTCTCTTTGTATCTCTCTCTCTCATTCTCTCTCTTTTTCAAATTAATCAACCAATAAATAAAATATTTTTTAAAAAAGAAAGTTAACACTATCAGTAACATATCCCACTTGTCAGACCATCATGACCTCTCTGAAGAATGACCGAATTCCATGGTTCCAGGTGGCTCAGCAGTCCCAAGGGGCAGGTGGAATTGCTCAGGTCTCCTATGGTTGCCTTCACACACTTGCACCCTTTAGGCGGGCAAGGTCTGGGGCATGTGGAAGCTCCATAGTGGGATGTGTGGGGTGGGGAGAGATGCATGCCTGCTAACCACATGACAGGCTTGCCTGCTACTCCCCGCATGGAGCAGTGGCTACACTCCTGCAATTCTACTAAGTAAGCCTGCCCTCCTGAGCCATAAGCCACTCCAACCCTCCCCTTATGTTCCAGATAAACCGGAGGAGATAGTCCCGGCCTCCAAGCCCTCCCGGACTGTTGAGAATGTGGCCGTGGAGTCAAGGGTGGCAACCATCAAGCAGCGACCCACCAGCCGCTGCTTCCCAGCAGTCTCGGACATGAATGTGAGTGGCCATGACCTGGGTTTGGGGAGGAGAAGGGGCTTGGGGTGACCTTGGGCAGCCAGAAGGCTCAGGATGCAAGAGGCAGGCAAGCTCAACAGCTGCCCTTCACAAGCATTCACTGCACAAGCTCAGAGGACATCGAGCTGGCCACAGAACAAGCACCCTGGTCCACAGAGACCTGCAGGGGAGGTCACAGCCCAGGCCTGTGCCTTACCACTCCCAGTGCACTTCTTATCCTGGGCTCAGCCAACTCCCAAATCTTGAGGACACCCTCCCATGTACCCAGCCAAGGACCTGTGAGCCATGGGCATAAGGAGCTATGGGGTTGCTCCCCAGACAGGGCTCCTATTCTGCACAGAACCACTGTGAGTGGAATAACATCACACACCAAGGTCCTCTGTGGACAGGGGCCACCACAAACACCCAGCCGATGCTGTGAGGTGGAGCCAGGGCATCCTCAGAACGTGCTGCCCTGATGGTCTTAGAACTTCATCATATGCCCAAGGCACGAGGTTCTGACTTGTCAGCACAGCCCACCGCAGGCTATCAGAACATGTGAGGCTGGTCTTACATGTGAGGCTGCCCATCAGCACCCAAGGGTAAATCCTAAACAAGGCCAAGGCCCCTGCATTGTGTCCCACTGGCTTCTGTTCACCACCACTGCCCTGGCTCCCTTCCCTGGTGTCCAAGTGCTGGCCATAGCTGTCCAATCACATAGCCTAGTATTTTCCTTGATTCCTTTTCAGATTGGCTTGGTTTAATGTAGCCTTTGTAAACTATAACACCCACAATTACAATAAAAGTAGTATGGGTTTTATGTAACTGCATTAAGACAAATAACACTGACGTTCAAGTGTCCACATCAGCCCTCCTCCCCACAGAACTACACGGGATGGCACCCTGCCCTTGCCACACCCACATTCCCTACCTTGATCCTCCCCAACCCAACTGGCTTCATTGGACAGGTACCCTTGACCTCCCAGGGGCCCTCGGGCTCGAGAATGAAATAGGCAAAGACTGTGGAGCCCAAGCAAGCTGATCCATTGCTGAGGGGGTCATAAGAGTGTGCCGACAAACATGTTCCCCATCACCCTCCTCTGCATCTGACCTTTCCCATGCCCCGCCCAGTATTCCAGGGCTTGGCAGGCCAGCCATCTCAGGCTGGCAGTAGACTCAGTATGGATGAGAAACGTGAGAGGGGCTCAGATGCTGCATGCTTTGAAGATGGGGAACGAGCAGGGTCAAGGGAAGAGGACAGGGATAGCCCACATGCTACAGTCTCGGTACCACGTTCCAGAGGAATGTGACACTTCTCCCAAGCTGTTGGCTCAGGCATGCCACTCACCTACACAGCGCCCAGCACCTAGCCACCTCCACAGTGTCTGGAGGATGCAAACAGGAACTCACTGAGGTCTCGACCGTGGTCATAGGGAATGTGTAGAGCCAAGGTACGTGCGGTCTGGGTCAGACTCTACTGCCTGCCACTCTGTGTACTTTCCCGTAGGACATCTGTCCTGGCCCTCTTCGAGATCATTTGTTCTGCTGGCCCGGTATCGCAGTCACCTTCTCACTGCTAGAGCAAAACATCTTGGCCAGAAGCAACTTATGGAAGTTACGGTTTTGAGAGGAAAGGTCATGGTGGCGGGGAAAAGCATGGCCGAAGCAGATAGCCAGGCGTCACATCTTCACGCCAGTAGGGAGGAGGTAGAGAGTGAGCTGAGCGCAGCTAGCAGGGTGCTAATACCTCAAGGCCTGCCCCAGCAACAGATCTCCTCCATCTGCTGAGGATGAAGTACTCGAGCACATGAGGGGTGGGGGATATTTTACCTTCAAATCATCACAACTGGTCAATGATGGCTCAGCAGAGGACAGCACCCCAGAGCTGAGCATGCTGTCTTCTGCTTCTGGAGCTAGGAGGAAAGCAGTATAGGAGGGCACAGCCTGGGGAGGCTACGGTTATGGACGCCGTCTGCATTCAGAGTTTCCTGTGCCTCAGACCCCGTCACCAAGGGTCTGGGGCCACTTCTCACACCGCTGTCTGGTTTGCAGTCTGTGTACGAGCGCCAAGGGATTGCTGTGATGACACCCACAGTTCCTGGGAGCCCGAAAGGCCCGTTTCTGGGCCTCCCTCGAGGTACGATGAGAAGGCAAAAATCGATAGGTAAGAAACGTGACCCTCACCCGAAGAAGTTGCCCCTTGGCTTTCAAACGCAGCTCTCAGAGCTCCTTAAGAATTCTGGGTCCTGGGTTCTGGGTTCCCACAGTTGCCTCGGCACCCAGGCCCTAGCCAATCCCCACCCAGGCCCACCCACCAGAGGACAGGCACCCAGGCTCCCCTGCCCGGGCGCCATCTGAACATCGAATGGATGTGAAGTCTTCCTCTGGCACAGTTTCTTTAATCTTGAAATCAGGTTACTTCTGACAGTACCTGTGAGTGGAGGCAGGGTGGAGGGCGGGCTCCAGCCCCCATCTCAGAGGATGAGCTCAAGGGCCATACTTCTCCGGGTGGCTGGGTCAGGTTCAAGTATGCTTACAAAGCAGTGCACGTTGTGAGAACGCAGCTTGTCTTCCTCGCTAACACCCCATTATCCTCCGACTCTGGGACAGTCCCAGGAATACCTGACCCCTGAGATAGTCCCTTTGGGAGAGAACCCAGCAAACTCTCCTGGAAGCCAGCGCCTCACCAGGCTACTGCACAAAACACTGTTCTGTGCATTCTGGAAGCTTCTCTAGGCCATGGTCCTGGAGGCGGGGCTTGCTTGATCTAGTTGGAGGAGGAGGCAAGAGATGGCAAGCAGGTGACAAATAAAGGACCAAAAAATGACCGTGGTACTGTCTGCTACTCAACGGGCTCGCCCACCCCCAGCTGTCTCAGGGCCCCAGGCAGAGCTGCATACACACCATGTGGTATCACTGGGTCTTTCTGGCTAATAACAATTGATTTCCTCCTGTCAGACAGCAGAATCTTTCTATCAGGTCAGTGAACCCTTCCAGTTTGGAATCTGTAATTTGAATGTATCCCAGCTTACTTTATAAGGTGTATTCTTAAATTATCACTCCTTGGGGAAAGTAGCCATTAGGCAACAAAAACACACAGTGAACGGTCAGCCAAGACCTCCTTTGGCAGCTGACGTCAGCAAAGCCAAATTATCCTCCCACCAGGAGTATGTTCAATTTGGAATACCCTTATTGAATGGAAGTTTTCATCAGAACAAATGACTGTAGTTTGTCCTAGGAATTTTTTTTTTCATTTCAAGTAATGCATTTTGCTGCCCCCTTTGAAAGTCCTGCATGAGACCCCAGTCCCAAGTGTCCACTGCTGTGTGTTGCTTCTGTCTGTGCATGTCTCTGGCTGCCATGCAGTCCGTCATCACAGCAGCTGACATAGCCAGAGAATGCTCAGGTTGCACTGTGGCCTTGGCCACATCCTGGGCCCTCTCCAGAGGGCATTCGGGGCCCATGATGGCGCTCCTGTGAGGCTAAGCAGGTCCAGTGAACTTGCACTCAACATGCTGCTGCTGATGTGGGCTGGAGACAGGATAGAGGGGTCTGCGCTCCCTCCCCTCATTGCCATGTTCCAGACTACAATGGCCCTCCCACTGAGCCGGCCACCTCTCAGCCATCAAGCTGAGGGCCCCAAGGCACCAATACACATACAGCCCCCTCTGCAAGGCCAAGATAAGTCAGGTGATAAAACAAATCAGTGTCACGTTGGACAAGACCCCGACCAACATCCCCTCTCAGCACACACAGGGTACCAGTAGATAGACAGCTGTGTTGAAGCATGTCTGTCTACCTGGTACCTACAGATACCACAATCCTTGGCACTTCTTGGCATCCATGAAGCCCTTGAACTGGTAGATGAGAGCCTTGGGCCCCTCACCAAGCCAGAGAGTGGCACAGATGCAGGTCTTCTGTGATCCAGTCAGCCACCTTCATCACCAGGTTGTGCGCACACATGCACACACACACACACACACACACACACACACACACGTGCACACACACACTCGAAGCCACAACCTTGGGATCAGGTGGCCAGGGCTTGCCTGAGTGGCACACAGCTTGGTGTCAGGCTTTTGACGGGCTGCCCTATCCCGTTCATCACAGGGTGCCCTGGAGAATACTCACTGCACGTGCTCCCTCCAACACTTGTCTTTCTGTCTTGTTGACATGTTAACTAACTGCTTACACTTGTGGCTTGTGCTGTGCTTCATAACAAGTGTGTCTGCTGTCTGAGGCTGCAGGTTTGTGGGCGTCTGCATATCATAGGATCTCAAAGACTCGAGTGGGGTTTCGCCTGATAATGTGTTTTCTGCTTGTAGGAATAACGGAGGAAGAGCGACAGTTTCTGGCTCCTCCCATGCTCAAGTTCACCAGAAGCCTGTCCATGCCGGACACCTCTGAGGATATCCCCCCTCCACCACAGTCTGTACCCCCATCTCCCCCACCTCCTTCCCCCACCACCTACAACTGCCCCAAGTCCCCGACTCCAAGAGTCTATGGGACAATTAAACCCGCATTCAATCAAAATCCTGCCGCCAAGGTGTCCCCAGCTACCAGGTCCGACACGGTGGCCACCATGATGAGGGAGAAAGGCATGTTCTACCGGAGAGAGCTGGATCGCTTCTCCTTGGACTCGGAAGACATCTACAGCCGCAACGCCGCCCCGCAGGCCGCCTTCCGCACCAAGCGGGGCCAGATGCCCGAGAACCCTTACTCAGAGGTGGGGAAGATGGCCACCAAAGCCGTCTATGTCCCTGCCAAACCAGCCCGGCGCAAGGGCATGCTGGTGAAACAGTCGAATGTGGAGGACAGCCCTGAGAAGACGTGCTCCATACCCATTCCCACCATCATCGTCAAGGAGCCCTCCACCAGCAGCAGCGGCAAAAGCAGCCAGGGCAGCAGCGTGGAGATTGACCCCCAGGCCACCGAGCCCGGCCAGCTGCGGCCTGACGACAGCCTCACCGTCAGCAGCCCCTTCGCCGCAGCCATCGCTGGAGCCGTGCGTGACCGTGAGAAGCGCCTAGAAGCCAGGAGGAACTCTCCAGCCTTCCTCTCCACAGACCTGGGCGACGAGGATGTGGGTCTGGGGCCGCCAGCCCCCCTCATGCGGTCCTCCAAGTTCCCTGAGGAGGGTGGGTTTGGCGATGAGGATGGCACCGAACAGCCACTGTCACCTACTCCGGGGGCAATACCCAGGGAGCCGGAGAACCACTTTGTGGGTGGTGGCGAGGCTGGTGCTCAGGGGGAGGCCGGGAGGCCCCTAAATTCCACATCCAAAGCCAAGGGGCCTGAGAAGAGCAGCAGTCCAGCCAACCCTGAGAATTATGTCCATCCACTCACCGGGCGGCTGCTCGACCCCAGCTCCCCACTGGCCCTGGCACTCTCTGCCAGGGACCGAGCCATGCAGGAGTCCCAGCAGGGGCCCAAGGGGGAGGCCCCAAAGGCTGACCTCAACAAACCTCTGTACATCGATACCAAAATGCGGCCCAGCGTGGAGTCCAGCTTCCCCTCAGTCACCAGGCAGAACACCAGGGGCCCCCTGCGACGGCAGGAGACGGAGAACAAGTATGAAACTGACCTGGGCAAGGACCGGAGAGGTGAGGACAAGAAAAACATGCTGATCAACATCGTGGACACGGCGCAGCAGAAGTCGGCGGGCCTGCTGATGGTGCACACGGTGGACGTCGCCAAGGCAGGTCCCCCCCTGGAGGAAGAGGAGGAAAGAGAGGACGTTGACATGAAGCCAGGCCACTCGCCCTCCACAGTGCCAGAAGGCGTTTCCGAAACCGAAGGTGCTTTACAGATCTCCGCTGCTCCGGAGCCCACGGCCACGCCCGGCAGGACCATTGTGGCGGCGGGCTCCATGGACGAGGCGGTGATTTTGCCATTCCGTATCCCCCCTCCCCCTCTGGCATCCGTGGACTTGGATGAGGATTTTATTTTTACAGAGCCATTGCCTCCTCCCCTGGAATTTGCAAATAGTTTTGATATCCCTGATGACCGTGCTGCTTCCGTCCCTGCTCTTGCTGACCTGGTCAAGCAGAAGAAAAACGAGGTCCCTCAGTCCCCTTCCTTGAACTCCAGCCAGCCAGCCAACTCCGTAGATGGCAAGAAGCCAACCGGCCTTTCAAACTGTCTGCCCGCCTCATTCCTGCCACCCCCCGAGAGCTTTGACGCTGTCACCGACTCTGGGATCGAGGAGGTAGACAGCCGGAGTAGCAGCGACCACCATCTCGAGACGACCAGCACCATTTCCACAGTGTCCAGCATCTCCACCCTGTCCTCCGAGGGCGGAGAGAGCATGGACACGTGTACAGTCTATGCAGACGGGCAAGCATTCGTGGTGGACAAGCCGCCAGTACCTCCGAAGCCAAAAATGAAGCCCATCGTCCACAAAAGCAACGCACTTTACCAAGACGCACTCCCAGAAGAGGACGCCGATGGCTTTGTGATCCCCCCGCCCGCGCCCCCTCCCCCACCAGGCAGTGCCCAGGCTGGCATGGCCAAGGTCATCCAGCCAAGGACCTCCAAGTTGTGGGGTGACGTCACGGAGGTCAAAAGCCCTATCCTCTCAGGCCCAAAGGCAAATGTCATTAGTGAATTGAACTCCATCCTGCAGCAAATGAACCGGGAGAAATCAGCAAAACCAGGGGAAGGACTGGAGTCTCTGGCAGGAGCCAAGTCGGCCAGCCTCGCTCCAAGGTAAGTTCGTGGTCGGCTTGGGCGCATACAGTTCAGTTGCTGGCCAGGAAAAAGCCTTTCAGGGAGCCACCTGGGCAGATGAGAAGAGGGAACCGGTGATGCCCCTGTGATGGCCACGCCTGTTAGGCCGTAACCACACGCCTTCCATCATCCTCCTGAAACCCAGGATGGCAGAGTCAAGCTCACGGCCATCCTGGCTGCCTGTGTCACAACCTCTAAAGATTCACCCTGAAACAAGGCCAGGCCTGTGGTGGCTTCTGGAGGGAAGCGCTCTGTCTGCTCTAAACCCTCCAGCCCTTTGCCAGGAAACCAAAAAAGGCAGATAGAGCCTCGCTAAAGCCCAAATGAGCTTCAGGTCTGGGCAGAGTTGCCAAGCCAAGCAGAGGTGTTTCGGGATGGTGGTGTGGCCGGGTGTGGTCCATCGTTGCGTCTCTCTCCATCACCAGCAGGTGAAGACTAGGGAGGCTCTGGGTCATGGTTCTAGGGTGAATTTAGAGAGAACGTGTGCCTCTCAACCCCCACCAACCCCATGGCCAACATCCCAGAAGAACGAACAACCACCAGTTGGCCCCAGCGGGTCATTCTCAGCACCATGTAAGATTTAAACTACTTCTGTTGAGCTGGGGGTAAACGAAGATTCATTTCTACACCCAATCATAGTAGCTACGGGATGGTGCTGAACTACAGCCCCCACCACAGGCTCCACCCTCTCTCGTGGCTCTTGGTTTTCTCTCTTTGACGAGTTGGACGCACACTGTCTTGCTGCTCATGGGCAGCTTCAGCTTTTCCCTTTGATGGTTGGTCTCGGGTCTCATCACTTTAGCTAATGAAGTCTTTCTTCCTTCTCCCGCTGGGCAGGCGGCATCTGAGTCAAACAACTGAGTCCATCAGTCAGGTAGATCATGCCGCTTTGAGGTTTAGGGATGCAGGCTGAGAGCCACAATTCCCCCTGGTTACTTTCTGGTGGGGATGTAAATGAATTACTCGGATGGCTCCCATTTCTCCTCAGAGGAATACGGATTGGTGGCTATTATAAAGACACATGTTGATGCTGCTGTCTGGTAACAGGAGCCCATAACTGGTGATGTGCAGAGAGCACCCCAAGATGGAGAGGAACTCCTGTGTGCCCAGCACGCTCCCACAGCCCTCCTCTACTAGCCAAAGGAACGTCTCAAACAGTCCCCCATTTCTGGTAGATGTAGGCACACACACACTTATGAGTATCATGCGCAAATATCAAGGAAACCCTAAGAACGGATTCTCCTTGCCCTTTTTCCTTTTGAAACAGTACAGTTCTTTGCATTATATTATTAACGTGACAGTTATGATTAAAGGGCCCTTCTTAGGGCGGGAGAGATGGCTTAGTGGTTAAACGCTTGCCTGTGAAGACTAAGGACCCCAATATGAGGCTCGATTCTCCAGGACCCACGTAAGACAGATGCACAAGGGGGTGCATGCATCTGGAGTTCATTTGCAGTGGCTGGAGGCCCGGACACACCCATTCTCTCTCTCTCTACCTGCCTACTTCTGTATCTCTCTCTCTCTCTCTCTCTCTCTCTCAAATAAATAATTTTTTTTAAAGACCCTTCTTAGAGCCAGGCGTGGTGACACACACCTTTAATCCCAGCACTCAGAAGGCAGAGGTAGGAGGATCACTGTGAGTTCCAGACCACCCTGAGACTGCATAGTGAATTCCAGGTCAGCCTGGGCTAGGGAGAAAGAGATCCTACCTCAAAAAACCAAAATAAATAAGTAATAAATAAAAGACCCTTCTTAGTGCTGCACATTTTACAAGACGCTTTCGTATTTGTAGATGGTATCTGTGACAGCTGAGCAGCGGGCCACGATTGCACTAAGCCTGCTCCTTAGAAATGCTAAGTGATATGGCCAGCCATGTGTCTGGCCCATCAACAGATGGAGCCAGGATGCAGGCAAGACGTGCAGCCTCTTACTTCCTCTATCAGCACCCTTCAAGATAGAAGGAGCTGAGCGGGATTGAGCCCAGGGCTGCAGAGGTTAAGTCACTGTCGCAGTCAGCTACAACATCGTCACTGGGGTGAATGTCCAAACAGGCACAGTGATGGAGGGAGAGATTTATTGAAGCTTACAGATAAAAGGGGACGCTCCATAATGGCAGAAGAAGCTGGCCCACTTTCACAGGTCCACGCAGAGGGAAAAACCAAAAGCCACCATCACCAACATCAGCAAGCACACTTCAGAAACACCAGGCAAAGCTCAAACACTTGGCATGTCTTAGGGCTGGACCCCGAGATCCACCCAGTGACACCTCCTCCAGCCAGGCAGCTAGAGATCTAATTACAAGCTTTAATAGGCTCCTGAATGGATTGGGGGGACATCCATTCATATGACCACAGGCACTGTTCAAGCCAGGCTTGGAGAAGGATCTGAGAGGGAATGACCCCAGGGGACCCTTCTTGAGTCAGGATCACCGGTGGTAAGCCCAGGGTCTCCATCCACTAGACTTTATGAACAAGCAGGGATAAACCTACCTGGTCTGGCCATCTTCCAGTTGGACAAGCTTCTGGGGAAGCAGGACTCTTGTTCTACCCTTTGCCCAATGACCACCAGGCAGGGAAGGCCCCAGAGCAGCAGTCACCAGCAGAATCCTTCAAGAGAGCAACAGCAGCTCGTGCTCATTCCCCGGCCAGTCTATCCGCAACCCGAGTCACTCACAGCAAAGACATTAACCAATACCTACACCGCATCTGCTAAGCTCCCAAGCATTTCATGGCCCAGACAAAAAAGTAGGGGTTAGAGCCCCGAAGCTCGGAGCTTAAGGGGACTTAGCTAGAAGGTGCAAAGCCAGCAGGCCCACTTTGGGAGCTGGCTCAAGTTCCTCGCCTGACTTCTCTGTGGGGCTGTAGACTTCCTCCAGAGACAGGGCCCACTTCTAATGAAAAAACTGTGAGATAGAAATTCCAGAGAAGACACGCGGCTGCCCGCCGGCTGCTGCACCTGAGTGAGCCTGAGGTGTCTGAGTATCCCACGGTTGACTGGGAATGAGCCCGAACACTAGCTGTGCTGTCATGGGCACTGCTGAGTGAGTACCTGAGGCTGAGTTCCATCTTCCCCTCTCCTAGCTGAGGGTTCCGCTCAGAGGCAGAGGAGGAATTGGATGACCTAAGGCCAGAGGGCAGAGGTGAGGGTCACTGCTTCACGCAATGCAGTATACCTCTCTGACCCGCCTTTTCTGACCCAAAAGACTCCACCAGGGCAAGCCACAGCCAAGGAAAACACTGAGGCCAGGATGGCCGTCAATATAGTCGCAGGTGCGTCCTGTGGGACAGTTAGGAGTGACCAAGCTCCACCTCCTGTCCTGGGTGCACACACTGTGCGCTCACACGTCTCTCCAGGCACGTCTCTCTGTTGCCTTTGCAGACAGGGGTGACCCACTTGGGTTATGCTCAGCTTGGGTGTCTCGCCACCACTTTTAAATGTACCTAAAAATGAAGAGCTGTGAAAAGCCCCGAGAGTAAAATGAGACTTGAAATTGGATGAAAGGAATTCCCCAGTGAGGACAAAGAAAGGAGGTTCTTTTTGTTTGTTTGCTTGCTTGCTTGCTTTTATTTTTATTTTTAAGAAAGAGAGAGGGAGGGAGGGAGGGAGGGGGAGAGAGAATGGGCACACCAGGGCCTCTAGCCACTGCAAACGAACTCCAGATGTATGCACCACCATGTGCATCTGGGTTTTTAAGAAAAAGCTGAAAACAGGCCGTGCTTTCTGAAATGACATAAGCAGTCATGAAAACCCTCCGTTTGCGTAGAAACGGGTTTGATCAGCAAGGCAGGGAAGGTCTCAGAGCTGGTCCTCAGAAGCCTCCACTGACCCCGTTATTTGCACTGCTGAATTCTCTCTGGCCAGTTCCAAGCAGGGCTTTAGCCCATACCTCCCCAACTTCAGGATAAGGCCCAGACAAGGAACAGTATGAAATTCTGGGATCCCTGCTTCTTTAGATATGTGGAATTTTAACTTGAGAGGAAACCAGGTTTCTGCTCTTCAAACTGTCCCTCAACATCAGGGTGACACAGAATTTTGATGATAGACACGTGGCTGAAAGGAAGCTGGTCGGGCGACTCTCTTCAGTACATGGTGCGAGAGACATCTCTTGGGCCTGACCCGAATGAAGCCCCTGCCCAAGATGGGAGCCACCAGGCAGCTTGAACTACCTGGTCTGATGATGCCAGAAATGATCTCACTGCTGGAGAGCCCCAAACCAGACTAAATGAAGGAAGGAAGCTTTTGGGAGAGGGGATGGGAGCTTGGCAGAACGCAAACACAGCGGCCACAAACCCGTGTCCCCTCACTCAGCTCAGTACCACTGGCTGGGGCCCAGCCTGGAGTCTTGGTATTTAGCAGTTCCACCCTCCCCCAAGAGGAGCCCAGAGGATTTTTCAGTCTGTGCCCACCACCTCAGCCCCTGTGCCCTACTTCAGGATGGGTGTGCAAAGATGCCATCCGTGATTAGGGAATACCCTTCACTTTGACGGTGCTCAGACTTTCAGATATTCTGCAACATTCCATAACCTACCAACACACCTGTCACACACTGGAAGTGGCTGGCAAGAATGATGCCCTCACAATTTGGTGGAGCTAAGCAGAACACTTAGGTGTCTGGATTATAGTCACAGCCTGGCCCATGGTCTCCCAAGGGAGGAAACGCATCAAACTGACCCTTTCTGTGAGCCTGGAGCCAGACCTGGAAGAGAAAATAGGAGGAATTCACCATGCAGGACACTGGGCAGATTCAATCATTGTTGTGTATCCATCCAGCTGTGACTGATGGCCCTGTGTGCCAGATGCCATGCTGCCATCTGACTTTACCCCAGATCGGGAAAGCATGACCCTCTTCCCTCAAGCAGCTCCAAGTCTTAAGATGGGACAAGGACAGGGACACTGCTGACCCAGACAAAGCCAAAACGTGACAAATGCAGCATCGGTTTTAAAAGAAATCAATGTGGGCTGCTAAAAACCTTCTTCACCCAGATGGCTCCAAAGCTGACTCCTGAAGTGACTGACAACAGCAGCTGCCTCATGGCATTTAGTGCCCTGGATAGTGCTCAGTACTCAGGTGACCCTCTGTCAGAGACAGTCTGGCATTTGCCACCCTAGACTGGTGTCCAGATGACTTTAGTCCAGGAGAATGCCTTGCCTTGCCCATAAGATGGTGGTGTCATCTCCTGCTTGGGTGCAAAGTTTCCCCCCTGAAAGCTGGGTGCCCTCTTGCTGACTAGTGAGTTCCTGGCAAGAAGCCTGAATCCTTAGCAGAATGGAGGCAGCCTTCCAAGGTCTGGGACCTCGGTCAAGTCACCTTGCTGCCTCAGCAGGCAAACGGGCATGGAACCCATGGTAACCATGCCTTCAGCAGTTACTGCACCCCCATTTGGAGCCACACCCCATGATCTGGTGAGAGCAGGGCTGGTCAGAACACCTGGTGACAGGAGGCCTGAGGACAGGAAGCAATGAAGAGATGCCTAGACACAGGGGTCCTGTGTCTGCCGCCCAGGGTGCTAAGCTCAGTGCCCCTACTTCTCTTTCCTGTGCACCACTCACGAGGAAGTCACAACGGCTAAGCAGTTTCCTAGGAGAGCATGTGATGTGGGCGTGATGGTGCACATCTGTAATCCCAGCCCTTGGGAGGCAGAGGCAGGAGGATTGCCTGGAGTTTGAAGCCAAGCTGGGCAATCAATATTGCAAAACTGTCTCAAAACACACACAAAAAAAAAAAAAATGGGGGAAGGGAGGAAAGGCCTCGTGCAAAGGTGATAATGGGCAGGAGTGACCTTGCTGAAAGGGTTCCAAACCCCAGCCCCAGTGTGACCCATGAGGAGGGAACACAAGAGGGCTCCTCACCCATCAGTCCCCATGCAGCACAGCTTTGAGCAGCAGGAGTCACTTGTGGGCTTGCCCATTTATTTATTTATTTATTTATTTATTTATTTATTTATTTATTTATTTATTTATTGAGAGAGGAAGAGGTAAAGAGAAAGAGAGAATGGGCACGCCAGGGCCTCCAGCCACTACAAACGAACTCCAGACACATACGCCCCCTTGTGCATCTGGCTTACGTGGGTCCTGGGAAATCAAACCGGGATTCTTACATTTTGCAGACAAACACTTTAACCACTAAGCCGTTTCCCCAGGCCACTTGTGGGCTTTAAAAAAAAATTCGCAGCCAGGCATGGTGGTGCATGCCTTTAATCCCAGCACTCAGGAGGCAAAGGTAGAAGGATCACCATAAGTTTGAGGCCACCCTGAGAATACAAAGTGAATTCCAGGTTAGCCTGGACTACAGTGAGACCCTACCTCGAAAAAAAAAAAAAAATTCTTACATTAGCTGGGCATGGTGGCACATGCCTTTAATCCCAACACTCCAGAGGCAGCTGTAAGTAGTTAGTTCGAGGTCAGCTTGAGACTATGTAGTGAATTCCAGGTCAGCCTTAGCTAGAGCAAGATCCTACCTCAAAAAAAAAAAAATATCTCTATATGAATTTGATTTAAAAAACAGGCTAGAGGACTGGGGTGAACAAGAGAAGGTATCTGTGAATGTGTGTGTGACAATGTGTGCATGTGTCTTGTGTGCTTACGAGTGTCTGGGGGGTTTGTGACCTATGTGTGTGCATGTGTGTCTTGTGTTTGTGAGTGTATGAGTGTGCATGAATGTGTGTGTTTGTGTCTGAGTATATGTCTAAATATGTGCTTGTGAGAGTGTTTGTGTGTTTGTTGGTATGTGAGTGTGTGTATCTATTCTAAATCAGGACAACAGATTCCTGTGTGTTCCTGCAGCAGCCCAGCGGTTGCTTAGCAACATAATGATCTGTGCACGGGAGGATGAAGTGAATCACATCTGATTCACCAAGAAGAAAGCAAGCACTGAGGAGGCACAGGGCTGTCCAGCAAGGCCTTCAATGCTGCTCTGCAGGCGGGTTCCCCTTTGCCATACATATGCCGGGTGGGCACCCACAGGCCCCAGTCCCATGGCCAGGGCGATAGCTGCTGGACCGATTGCCATCATGGGGTGCAGACATGAAGCAAAACCCTGGCTTGAGCTGGTTAGCCTGGCCCATTGGGAACGCAGACTCATCCTTTTTAAACTGCGGAAGGTTGGATGCAGTAGACAAGTCCGTGAGCTGCTTCTCAGAGGCTTGCATGGTTGTTGCCTCTTCAAGTGCCTCACAATTTCTCGTGCCACAGAAGGCAAGGGATGGGTTCCCTCTGCTCTCTGTGAACTTGGGGCCCAGGGCTACTTTCCAGGCTCCAGGCCGTTCAGCAATCTCCCAATAGGATCCCACAGCCAGCAGTCTCCATCAGGGTGGTGCCTCTGCTCTCTTCCATCCTTGCTTTCAAGTTACCTCCACAGTGTGGTCTCAACCCGCCCTGTGTCCTTTTCATTTGCTCCCGTGACGGGTGTCTGCAGAAGAGGGTCATGTTGAAGAGAAGTAAGTGTCACCTGCGAGATGCGAGTGTCTCCTGTGTGCTACTGTCCCTGCTCCCTCTGCCCACCAGGTGTCGGGAGAGCCTGTTCTCTGCCTCCTGCTTGCTAAAGCCCTTTCTGATCAATACACTAGCCCAGCTGGGGACGCCAGATCCTGGCACAGTAGACAGCGAATCAGAGAAGCTGCTGAGCAGTGCCCCAGCCAAGGAGCCACGAGCAGTCAGGCGACTCCCAGCAGTGCCAAGGGGCCAGGCAGTTACATCATCTTGTCTCCACCTCTGTCTTCCCCCAAGCCAAGTTCTGTCTCCCCAAAGGTCCTCATCTTTGGGAGACCCCTCTGCTTCGTGTGGTGGTGTGGTGCCTGTGCTTGCCTTAGTCTTAGCTCAGCTGTTCTAGAGAGCGAGTGGAAGCAAGGAGCCACCCCTGCACTGTGGAGGGACCCTGGCCATTCCATTGCAGTGCCTGCTCAGTGGGGGAGACCTGAAGTGGCCCACCACCAACCTGAGCACCAGAGAGGCCCACAGAAGGCTCCAGGGATCTTCACTACACCCCCAACCCCATCTCCAGGAGGGCCCAGACCTCCAGCCTCATCTTTTGAGGCTCTGCACTCAAAGCTATGGAGTGCCAGCAGCCTCCCGAAGCTGCCATTGCAGGCCCGCTGCTCCCACCCATAGCACAGTCCCTTTCTCACCTTAGTGTCCCATTACTTGAAGTGACAATAACTAACCCAAGTGGGAACCCCCAAGGTTGAGAGAGGTGCTTGGGTGACTGGCTGGTGGTTTCACCCAAGCACTCAACAAGCAAAGATAGCAAACAGACACCCAAAGGGAACAGAGACAGGGGAGAGAGAAGCCTTTGACTGGCTCTGAGGAAGTTCTGCTAGAGGAGACAGGTCCAACAGGAAGAAATGGGTCTAAGCCGGGCATGGTAGTGCACGCCTTTAATCCTAGCCCTTGGGAGGCAGAGGTAGGAGGATTGCTGTGAGTTCAAAGCCACCCTGAGACTACTTAGTGAATTCCAGGTCAGCCTGAGCTAGAGGGAGACCCTACCTTGAAAAACCAAAAAAAGAAAGAAAGGAAAGGAAGGAAGGGAGGGAGGAAGGGGAAGGAAGGAAGGAAGGAAGGAAGGAAGGAAGGAAGGAAGGAAGGAAGGAAGGAAGGAAGGGAGGAAGGAAAAGAAATGGGTCTAAGTACTGAGCTTCTAAGATCCCCTTAGGCCCCTGGGGGCGGGCGTTTGGCCCCACCCTAGAGGTCCCACCCCCTGGAAGCCCTGCCCCCAGTAACACCCCCATAAGGTATTCAGTGGACTTTGTCATCCTCACTTCCCACCAGTTTACAATGGATGGCATGGAGATGTGGGCTCACTCAGGACTCAAGCGGGCACCTCTCAGTTCAGATCCTGGTGGCAGGATGACTTTCAGGAGGGAGGTGGTGTGTCCATAATCACGTGAGCAAGCCCCAAGTGGAGAGACACACTTGGGGTCTCTGACCATGGGGCTAGTAGAGGAGCTGTGGTTATAGTACGGGGGACAACAAAGCAAGAACCAGGATGCGGAGAGAGGCTTGAGCTTCCTGGGAGTGGCCGGAAAGTCTGCAGGGGGCCTGCTTAAAGTCAGAGGGGAGTGTTTTCTAAGAAGATCTCCTCCAAGGCAAGGCTGCAGAAATAGCTCAGGGGGTCCTCAAGCATGAGTACCTGAGTTTGATCCCCAGAACCCAAGTTTAAAAGAAAAAAAAAAAAAAAAAAAAAAAAACCAGGCATGGTGACATGTGCCTGAAATCCCAGTGTTAGGGAGGTAGAGCCAGCAGGGCTAACCTGTGGGGTGAGCTCCAGGCCAATGACACCCCCTGTGTCCAAACAGGCAACACCTAAGGAGTGACAGACACCCACATCCGTGTGCACACACACACAAAATACCTCCGTGTAGATGAGGGCAGGGCTTTCCCTAGCACCTGATGGGCCCTTCTCCCAGCGGGAGTTGTCCACACCCTGTCACTGGGCCAGAGTAGATGGGACCTATGAGTTTAGTTCCTCCTCCCCTCCCCCCAGCTCTGAAGGCTTCAGCTACCCAGCCAGAGGGCAAAGGGCAGGACACCGCATAGGTCACCCATGCTCACCAGCAGGGGAATGGAGGTCCTTTCAGGTTCTGGTGAGGATAAACCATCCTGCTACTGAGTCTTTGTACAGAGGGGGTGGCTCCGGGTACCCCAACTCCTTTGGTAGAACAGTGCAGTCAGAGCTTGCCCAGGGTCCTTTATGAAACACAGCCTGTGTGGAGATCAGTTCGAGACCCTGGCAAACAGGGTGCTCTTTGGTCTGAGTGCCCCGGGGAAGAACTTCCTCTAACCCAGAGTACCAAGCAGAAGTCCACTGAGAGAGAGAGAGGGAGAGACTGTGTGTGTGTCTGTCTGTCTGTCTGTCCTCGAGGGTGTGTGTCCTCTGCCTGCTGGCATGGGGGACACATAACTTCCTCAAGAGATACAGGTGCTGTCCCAGGCACCCTCCACTTGGGGGTCCTGTTGGTGCCCTGCCCCTTGCACACGCAGGCCCTCCCAGCCTGGGCCGTGTGAGTGGGCTGTTGTGGTGTGCTGTGATTCCTCTGAGGCTGTCTCCCTCCTGCTCCTCCCCCAAGTCCCATCCTGCCTGGCCTGGTAGTCTGCTCACTGCCAGTACAGGCCTCTGGTGTGGTGTGCCATGTCCCCCACCCTTCCCCAGGGGCCTGGCTCTAACGGTTTTCTCTCTCTCGCTGCTGTTTCAGAAGCCCGGAGGTCGTGAGCACCGTCTCAGGTACAAGGAGCGCGACGGTCACCTTCACTGTCCGCCCTGGCACCTCCCAGCCCATCACCCTGCAGAGCCGGCCCCCCGACTATGAAAGTAGGACCTCAGGAACAAGACGTGCCCCGAGCCCTGTGGTCTCACCCACAGAGATGAGCAAAGAGATTCTGTCCACTTCTTTGTCCGCTGCGGCTGCCGCTGCCTCGCCCTCCCCAACACTCTCAGATGTCTTTAGCCTTCCGAGCCAGTCCCCTGCAGGGGAACTATTTGGCTTGAACCCAGCAGGACGCAGCAGGTCACCATCCCCTTCGATACTTCAACAGCCAATCTCAAATAAGCCTTTTACAACTAAACCTGTCCACCTTTGGACTAAACCCGATGTGGCAGATTGGCTGGAGAGTCTGAACTTGGGTGAACACAAAGAGACCTTCATGGACAACGAGATTGATGGCAGTCACCTACCAAACCTTCAGAAGGAAGACCTGATAGATCTTGGGGTGACACGAGTGGGACACAGAATGAACATAGAAAGGGCTTTGAAACAGCTGCTGGACAGATAAGGATGGCTGCCATTGACCTTCACAGACTTCTTGTTATAAGTAGAGATGGGCTTACGCTGAAATATTTGGTGGCCAAGCAGAGTCTGTGAGCACCCATCCCGTTCCATGGGTTTGTCTCCTGGTACCCAAAGAAATGCTGCTGGTGTTCCATGGTGTGCCAAGCCAAGGCCTGCTCTTCATGTGGGTGGGTTTCTTGGGCGGCTTCTGTCCAACGGGGATGGGGAGGGGGCATCTCTATCACAGAAAGAAGAGTCCCCACCTGCCTCCAGCATGCAGATGACCTCGTTTTTTGCCGGGTCCCCAGAGGCTCCCGTTGATTGTGCACGGGACCCTGCTCTTGTGGGCAGACGCCATTGTAGCCAGATACCTCCTGAGACCTCCCTCCTCTGCTGTCTGGGCAGCTCTTACCACCCCAGGCCCCAGCACGTGGCCTTTCCTCAGGCCTGTGGCCTCTGGGAGGGCGTGAGATGCTCGCTCACTGGCTCTTGTCCCGCCATTGTGCTCGGCTTGCAGTGACACACTCACAGGTGGTCCCGAAAGGTAGAAAAACACCTTTGTGTCAGCTTCTCTGGCCTGTTCCTCATGCAACGGGCATCATGCTTCTTCAGCCATGGGATTCTTGCCCGTGGGGGGGTGTCTGAGTGGGATCGTGCCCAGCTTTGCTTAGTTGCTTTCTTTATTTCTGCAAATTGAAAAGCGTAATTCCAAGGTGGCCAAACCAATGTCACACGGAGTTAGTCAAAGCACAAAGTCACGATCCCGAAGACAAGGGGAGGCCTGGCCACGGAATCAGCCAGTGTGTGGCTGCCTGAGCCCACAGCCTCCTCTAGGTCAACAGCATTCGGCTGCCAGGAGGATCTGCCCAGGAGGGAGGGGGGAGACTCTCTCTGCCTCTCAAAATTTCTTTTAATTAGAAGTTCTTTGAGCTCTGCAAAGATCGGAGCAGACGCATGTCCGCTCTGACATGAAGGATAAGAAAACCCGTGGCTTGTGGTAAGCAGGTGTCTCTGCAGGGGAGCCAGTGGCGTGCCACAGCCTTTTGTCCTAGTCTGGCTAAGGCCATGCATCCTGCTGAAATGACCCTTTGGCTGTCAGAAAACAGGGAAGGTGGAACATGGGGGCCTTTCCCCTTCTCTTGGGTGTCCAGGAATCCCACCAGCTTGTCTTAACACAACAACAGGGTCTCGGAGGATCCAATGATCAGGGCGTGTGGATAGCATCCAGGCGGAAAACAGGAGGCAAAGAAGGTTAGGCACGGAATGTGGGTGATGTGTGGATGGGCGTGACATGGAAAGCAGGAGTGCAGCCTCACTTCTGGCCCCCAGAGTCCCCCCCTCTTGAAGCGATACCTCTAATGCCCAAGGGAGGTCGCCCACCGCACACAGGGCCCGCCAAACAGACAGCCATGCTTCCGCGTGCGCTCCCACATTCAAAGGAGACGAGACCGTCACGCGTTTGGTTTTATTATTATTTCAGAGTAGACCAGCCCATCTCTAATTATAAAACATCTTTTTTTTTCTCCTTTTTTCATTTATGCTCATGACCATGTGTCTGATGAGGTCTGGGACAAATCTAGAGTGAACACATAAAATTTAGCAATTTAAAAATCTTTCTTTACTGCAAGTTTAAATAGGTGTACAGATAGTTAGTTCATAAGCACAATATTTTAAGGAAAAAGAAGTGGGTGGTCTACCAGGCAGCCTTTGTACTTCAGTGCTGGAAAGTTAAAGGAAACAAACTTTTGTGATCTAATGATACTATTTCTGTGGGATAATTATACAAGTCTGACCTTTTTAAGCCAACCTTATGCGGATGCATCCAAACCACCCAGCAGAGCTGTATTCTCTTTTCTATCTGCTCTTATTCTTCAAAACTGGTTATAATTCACGGAACAGCAGTTTCTCCAAAAACAAAATTAACGTGCATACACGCACACACACACCCATGCACCCCACTCCTTGATTTAGAAACCCAGTCTCTGAATCTTATCCCGTCCCCAAACCTTCCACAGGTCAATCTTGACACTTGAGTCATGTGATCAACTGGCCATCAGATAAAGGTGAAGGCAGGCACCTTGTTCTGTGTTCTTTCGGTTTTCCACCGCAAGGTGAATATTGTTCTAGAGAATTCCCAAATGAAGACAGCCCAGGCAGCCTGCGCAGGCCACCCAGTATTTCAGAAAGCGTGACAAAGTGTTTCTGCTATTAATTTGTCTTCCATCAGGTGGGTCTTCAAAATTTGCTCAGTATGCCGCCTCCCCGGCCTCTTTTCCTTTGCTTCTGGTTGACATAACCTCTGCTCAGTGCCAGGCAGATGCTAGACAGGAGAGCTGGGGCTTCTGGTCCACGGAACAGGCAGCCAGTTGGCCACAGGCCCACTACTCCCATTCTTAGAGATACTTCAAGCCACATGCCACTAACTATAAACAAGATGACCTAAACTTCGGGAGCTGATAGGCTTTTCTTTGCACTGTCTGGTTGGACCCATCAGAACCAACACGGACCAACCGAACACACACGTGTTGCCAAGATGGCGGGGTATCCAGCTCTACCGGTTGATTTTTGCTAAGAAAGCAATAGTCCCTCTTTTAAATTGCCGCCCACTGTTCTCCCCCTTTGGGACACGTCAGGACCAGGCCCTATCCCAGGACCCTCTTTAATGGTGGAACAAATGTTAAACTGCTCATATAATGATCATGTTAATATTATTCAAGGTTTTAAGATCAACTTTTGTTATATACTGTAATTTAAATAAACTGCATTTACATGCCTAGTTTCTGTAATATTGTGTATACAAACCAAAATCTCTCAAAGCTGTAAATGTGTATACCTGCCAGGATTCCTGCTCCAGGGTGCCCTGTGCATTTTAGGTTAATTCATACGATATAAAAATGACGCAGTGTGACTGTTGATTTGCTGAACTTTACATAATAATGATTTGTGATACTTTAGTTAATAAAACGGTGAATTTTTCTGAGTTATTGAACAAGCAGACATTATCCAGTTGATCTGGCGATAACTTTTTTTGTGTGTGTGTGAGCCACAAATATGGATTTTTTTTTCTCATTAACGGTTTTGGTTTTTTTAAATACTAATACGTTTCACACTCTGGTCTTTGTAAACCACATACGTTCGCATTATCTACGTTGCTGTCACTTTTGTGCTTTATTCTTTTTAGACTTTATTAAAAAAAAGAAGAAGAAAAAAAAAGAAAAAAAAAGCTCCTGTAATTTGCACTTTTCCCCAATCCTTAAATCTCTTGTATGGCAACCAAAATTACTGTAAAAAAAAATAAATACACTCTTGCACTAAGGTTGTGGTTCTGATTGGAACAGAGAAAACTGTCTGAACTCAATAATTCAAAGTTGCCAAACTCGAAATTGAACACAGGTTAGCTCAGCCATCACGGCCAGCATTACTTTGATTAAAGTGACCAGATCAGATCTTTCGTGGAAGGGTCACAATGCTCTTTTGCTTCAGTTGATTTTCCTCGGGTCTGTTTCCTTAAGTGTTCTCGGTGTCTTAAATGGAAACTTGTGTATTTTCTCAGAATTGTGCAAAATGTCAAACCGGGCGTGCGTGCCCACTTTTGTGAGCGTGAGGCCCAGGCCTGGCTTTTCCTTTTGTTTTGGGATGGAAGCAGGGTACCCTGGAAGCTGAGCCAGGCTCGGCCCTCTCTCCTGAGAGGAGAGGTTCCCACATGTCCCCCACAAGTTGTCCTCTAGCCATATGGCCTGGGAGCTGCAGACCCCGCAGCCTCTCTGGCTGACATAACCAGTGTTTCAATGGACAAGCGATGAATCAAGGCCTGGAGCATGCGTGAATGTGGGTCTTTGGGCAAGTGGCTGGACTGGGAAGACCTGGGCTATCCTTCGTGCTTCTGGGAAGTAGTTTGACACTTAAACATTGACTGAACCTCTCTTGGCCTCCTCAGTGGAAACTGGTCTTTGGTTCTGAACAATTTCTTCTCCTTTGTCACATCCTCCATCTGCACAGCAGTCACTGTGTCCCCACTGTTCACAAACCTAACCCTCCTGTCTCTGTTGTTGGAGCCCCTGCCTCACCTCCCATAGCTCCCCCCAGACCTTAAGCTCCCCCCCCCCGCTCCCGCACCCACTTTGCTGTTCCATGGCTTCTTCCAGACCTCTTTGCTCGATGGGGGTTCATTTGTCTTTTCTTTTACTTGAACTGTGAGGCATTTGTTACAAGGGACCTGGAATGTGGCTCTGCACCTGAAGACAGCTGTATCCACACGCACATAAAAACACCGCAGGGTGGAGGGGCCGCAGAGCCCCCGGGCAAATGGACTGCCTGCTGTGCAGGGACTCAGCCTCCAGCAGCCCCACCCTTGCCCTTCCCCGTGCAGTCGTGGATGGCCTCATTTCTTTCAGCTCTTTCTGCCATGAGTCTCCACCTCACAGTCCTTACCGTCTTACGTTTAAGGTTAACCATCATTGTTCATTGCTTCTACCTAGAACCCTGTTCATAGCAATTTTGAAACTTTAATATGAGCCTTCAAATAAATACTGAAAAGGAAACAAAACAAAACAAAACAAAGTGTGTGCCTTGGGTGTTTTGAACCTAATCTGCATAAACCGTATTGTATTCAAATGCTGTATATTTAATGAAAGGATAAATCTATCTTCGATGTATTACTGTAGCTGATAAATAGTTATAGTGCCTTGTTCTCTCAACTGAGGAGCCCATATCAATGCACAACATAAAGAGAGCAAAAAAAAAAAAAACGACTGGAGAAACGGAATGTTGAGAACTAGCCCTGACTCTGCTCTTCCTCACCAGAAGACTGTGGTATGCGCAGTTGTTTAAGCGAAAAATAAAAAGAACATTGAAACAAAATTGTGTTATCAATTAATTGCCCTCTGAAAGTCCCCTCTACTATATTACTTTCAGGATTTCAACTTCAGTACAAATATGTTTTAAAATTTTTCATGGAGGGGCTGGAGAAATAGCTTAGTGGTTAAGGCGTTTGCCTGCGAAGCCAAAGGATCCCGGTTCGATTCTCCAGGACCCACATAAGCCAGATGCACAAGGGGCACATGCATCTGGAGTTCGTTTGCAGTGGCTGGAGGCCCTGGCGCGCCCATTCTCTCTCTGTCTGCCTCTCTTCTATCTCTCTCTCTCTCTCTCTGCATGCAAATAAATAAATAAATAAATAAATAAAATTTTTTTTAAAACCTTACTAAAAAAATTTTCATGGAAAAAAGTCATTCCAATGGAGCCCTGGGTTTTTGACAGCTTGTGATATGTCGCCTCCTGGCGGTGGTTGTTGGTAATGTTCATCAGGGTCGGCAGTAGAGCTGGTTTCCAAATCAAAATGCAGGAAATTCTCAGGTTTAGTAACTGAAGCCACACAAGTGACTTCCTTTTAAAAGAAGAGTGACATTAAAGGTGCATAATTGCAACTGTGGCCTCAATGCTGTAGGCTGGCACTGGACGCTCAGGGGCACTTCCCTTTCTGTCACCGTAGATGAGTGGATGTGTCTGGGTGTGTGGGAGCCAGCACCCTGCCCAGGGGACTGGAGTAGTAGAATACACGCGTGCGCACCCACACACGCGCACACATACACACACACACACACACACACACACACACACAGAGTCTCCTGAGCCCGTGGACACTTGTAGAAGCAGGGCAGATAAACACTGTCTCTGTGGGCATGCCCTCGAGTGGTCCCGCCACACACGCATCTCAAGGAAGCAAGGAGCTCCTCAGACCCAGAATTCTTCCCTTCTGCCTGCTCATTTCCCAGGACTGTCACCAGATCGTGTTCCCAGGCAGCAGTCGGCTACACATGCAGGTCATAGAATTTCAGGCAACACATGTAGCCACAATCCCAGGACCTGAGAGAGACCGTCTAGGAGTGGGTGTGTTGGGACACAGCTGCTCAGGCTCCATTCCACTCTCCACATATTAGTGCTGTCTCCCCTCAAAGGATGTGCCACGGGGCCAAGAGTGTAGGGCCACAGAGTGAGAAGGCTACCAGGAGAGATGGCCCAGCAGCTGAGCTCTGTATGAGGTGTGAATCAGGCATATAGTGGACATCTCCTGTTTCCTTTCCTTGAGAAGGCAAGCCACCCTGATGCTGCCCAGAACCATCAAAAACAAACAAACAAACAAAAAACAACACTCCCAAACCCCAAACTCAGGGTGGATATTGGTCTTTGCCACATAGAGCCCAGAGGGGTCCTGTCTAGATATAGCAGGACTTCTACCCACAGCTACGTGCCAGGCACCAGCAGACCCGAAGTTATCTTAACAGCCATGTTTGGCAGAAACTAAGGACCATGGGACAGATGACAAGGCCCACAATGAATAGGGAGCCACAGTTTGTCATGTGGCCGTCCTGGCCAAGTCCATGTGGAGGTGACAAGTCACAAGTGCTCTAGGAACTGCCACTTGGTCAGAAGACAAACCTGATAACAAGGACATGTCCTCTCCTTGGCCTTTTACTGAGTCATCAGTATGGGACTAGAGTCCAGCGGCTAGACATGGACCGTGGCTGCTGTCCTCACATCGGCTCAGGGTTGGAGAGGAGGAGGCTGGATTCACGCATAGTCTTGTCACCTAAACTTTCTTGCTTCAGGTCCAAAGAGCCTTACATAGGAACTCCAGTTTTCAGAGAGAGAACCCGACTCTTCAGAAATCACTGCGGCTTCCATGTGGCATCCGTTTTAATCCTCACAAGGATCCCAAGAGGTGTCACCAAGGTGACGTCCCTCTTAAAGATGAGGAAACTGAGGCTCAGACAACCAGTAGCCACATGTGGCCCTCAGACAGCTGGAGCAAGTTTTCCTGAAGACAGAGTCCTCTCACCATGGGTGAAGAGTGGTGCCAGGCCATGCCCTTCCCAGGCCCTCCTGTTCCACTCTTCTACTCACAGCTGTGTCTGCCCAGGAATCTCCCCTGGCAACTGACCCATGATAGCAGGTTTCCTCCCACAGCCTTCCTTCCACCAGTGAGACCAGGTGCTCTTTCCTTCCTTCCAGACTGCCACCAGTGGCAGGGAAAGGCTGAGCCAATGAAGGAAACAATGAGGAGTCTCAGGGCTAAAGACCCACAGCTCCGAAGTTGGACAAAAATCCAAAGGCACTGGGCTAAAGCAGCCGCCCCACCTTTGACCTTGGAGCCTACCATGTGGGCAAATTAAAAACAAATGCCCTGGGGGCTGGAGAGAGGGCTTAGTGATTAAGGCACTTGCCTGCAAAGCCTAAGAATGATGTTTGAATCTCCAGGTCCCACGTATAGCCAGATACAAAAGTGATGAAACCATGCAGAGTCACACATGAGCACAGGGAAGCACATGCATCTGGAGTTCATCCACAGTGACTGAGAGGCCCCGGCACGCCCATTTTCTCTCTCTCAGAAAAAATAAATAAATAGAGCTGGGCATGGTGGTGCACACCTTTAATTCCAGCACTCAGGAGGCAGAGGTAGGAGAATCACCCTGAGTTTGAGGCCACCCTTAGACTACATAGTAAATTCCAGGCCAGCCTGGGCCAGAGTGATAACCTACCTTAAAAAAATATATAAATAAATAAATAAATAAATAAAATAAATGCCCTGGTTGGAGGGATTGCCTAGTTGTTAAGTCACTTGCCTGCAAAGCCAAAGGATCCAGGTTTGATTCCCCAGGGCCCACATAAGCCAGATGCACAAGGTAGTGCATGTGTTTGGAGTTTGTTTGCAGTGGCTGGAAGCCCTGGAGTGCTCATTCTCTGTTTCTCTCTCTCATAAATAAATAAATATACTAAAATAAATAAATAAATGCCCAATTTTCAAATTGAAGGGACTGCTCCAGGGACACCTGGCCAGGACCTGCCCCTTCCTCAAAGCACTGATGTCTTTCCTGAAGAGACCAAAAGCAATACTTATTCACCCCAAATAAGGAGAGCACAGACAGACCAAAGAAAGCGTACAAGTCCAGCCTGGAGAAATGAAAGCGCTTACTAGAGTGACTTACAAGAGCATCGAACACCCCATCCCTAGGCACAGACAAAACCAGTGTGGTAACACACACACTACGCCATCCCAGCACGTGGGAGGTGGAGGCAGAAAGGTTATCCTTGGCTAGGTGAGGAGTTCAAGGCCAGCCTGAGCTACAGACCCTGTCTACACACACACACACACGCACGCACGCACGCACGCACGCACGCACGCGCACGCGCGCGCGCGATTCTGGAAAGTTACATCCAGTTGAGATGTACTCTGGAAGACGGCCTGTTTACAGCAGTCTGGTGCCCACAAATAGCAAGAGCGCAACTCTGCTGCAAGATGGAGCTACTCTAGCCCAGCTTTGGAGGACCACCTACCACAACTGGCTACAAAGGGCACATCCCAACCTCCTATGTGGATGTCATTCATACCACCAGCCCCAGATACCACTGCCTCAGTGACCACTCCCACCTGCCTCACATCTGAATAGGCCACACAGATGGTGCTGGGTCTGCAGGTCACATGACCTGCATGGACCAATCACTGGCAAAGACTGTAATTGGCACTGTTGGATCCGGTGGGGCATCTGCCAGTCAATACATGGAGCCTGGAGGCAGGCTCAGAGAAGGGCAGCTCCCAGCCCTGACTTTGGTGCCTGGCAGATTGCTCACTCCTGGAAACTAATGTCTTTAGAGTCCTTTCCTGAGATTGAAGTTCAACCCTTCACTACATGTACACTGAACAGTAGTGACCTCAACCCAGCTATCACAGGCAGACAGTCACCTGCAGGGTGTGTCACACCCACCTTCCCACTAGTTTCAATCTTTTTAAAAAAATATATTTTATTTATTTACTTGAGAGAAAGAGGCAGACAGAGAGAGAATGGGCACACCAGGGCCTCCAGCCACTGCAAACAAACTCCAAACACACATGCCCCCTTGTGCATCTGGCTTACGTGGGTTCTGGAGGGTCGAACTGGGATCCTTTGGCTTTGCAGGCAAACGTCTTAACCACTAAGCCATCTCTCCAGCCCAGGTTTCAGTCTTGACCCCCCCCCCATCCCATTTCCTTCATTTTCCTTTCTACACTGAGCCTTGTTCCCCCGGTTACTGTATCCCAACGTTTCCTAGAGATTGTGACGTGATATCCCTTGTTTTGGAATGCTACTTTAAAAATTTTTATTTATTTATTTATTTATTTATTTATTTATTTATTTGAAAGAGACGGAAAGACAGCACCACAGGGCCTCCAGCCACTGCAAGTGAACTCAAGGTGCATGAGTCACATTGTGCATCTGGCCTTACGTGGGTCTTGGGGATGGAACCCGGGTCATTAGGCTTTAACCACTGAGTCATCTCTCCAGCCCTGGAATGCTATTTTCAGAGCACCGCATGGCCATTGCCATATCAACATGAGAGCAAGACCCTCATGTGGCCCACTCATATTCTCTCACGGAGGAGAAGGAGGGCGGGCTCACAGGGCACAGAAGAGGCTCCTGACGTGGTACTCAGAGGCTCGTGAAGCAGTGCGTGAGCTGGCAGGGTGCAGGAGTAGTTGGTGAAGAGCTGGTGAGGCGTCTTCCCAGGTGGTACACAAGGCCCCACCCCTCCACGAGGCTCCGTCGGAAGTCTACAGTTCGCAGAGAGGATGCTCTCCTTGAAGTGCAGAGCTGCCTGTAACTTGCCTCGGCTCCTGTCAGTAGCCCCAATAAACTCATTGGTTCACCACGCTACACTGGAGTAGAATAGTTTCTTTGGTCTGTCATCAGTGCCCTATCTAGGGTGAATAAATGTTTGTTCATGGCTAGGGAGATGGGCATTTGCTTATAAAGCCTGACTACCTGGGTTCAATTCCCCAGTACCCACATAAAAGCCAGATGCACAAAGTGGTGCGTGTATCTTGGAGTTCACTTGCAAGAGCAAGAGGCTCTGACCTGCCCATTCTGTCTCTTTTCTCTTTACTTATAAACTTTTTTTTTTTTTTGGAGAGAGACAGAGGGGGGGGGAGAGGGAGAGGGAGACAGAGAATGGGTGCACCAGCAGCCTCTCAGCCACTGTGAACGAAGTCCAGACACATGCGCCCCCTTGTGGGCAAGTATAGCATTGCACCCTTGCGTCACTTTGCATCTGGCTAAACGTGGGACCTGGAGATTGGAACTGACGTTCTTAGGCTTAGCGGGCAGGCACCTTAACCGCTAAGCCATCCTTCCAGCCCATAAATGTATTTTTAAAAAAATGTTTGTTCATGTCTCTCCAGGAAAAGTTCACATGACACTTGGCCCCTGAACAAATAAACCAAAGGTGAATTTAGGAAGAGCATTTGCGTTGTCTCTGCTGTAGGTGATGAGACATGTGACTGAAGCTGGGCTGTCTGAGGGTGGCATGTCCACAGGGACGGTCATGAGATATGGAACACCATGCTTTCTTGCTGTAGTAGCAGTTGCATTGTCCCTGCTTTGAGTGACAAGACACACAACTGAGAAATACTCCTTCTGATGGTACAGTGGGGGTAGTGCCATGGTGGCCATCTCCCTCTAGATGGTATAATGTGACACACTTCTTTGATAAATGGGGTATAGGGACACCCCCAAAATGGTGATGAACTTGAGAATACAGTACAGACCTTGATAGTACATACAAGATAGGATCTTAAGCAGGCTGCGATGTCAGTGGTGTGACCCTTCCTCTAGGCAATAAGATATGCATCTGAGGGCTGGAGAGATGGCTCAGCAGTTAAAGGCACTTGCTTGCAAAACATGCAGGCCCGGGGTTCAATTCCCCAGTACTCATGTAAAGCCAGATGTAAAAAGTGGCATGTGTCTGGAGTTTGTTTTTAGTGGCAAGAGGCCTTGGCGTGCCCATTCTCACTCTCTCTTGCTTGCAAATAAATAAACATTTTTTTTAAAAGACATGCAACAGATGCTGAGCTATCTGCCCAGAAAAAATACTTGCCTGTGTAAGGGAGGAATTATGGTAAGAAAAAGATGTGTCTTGTTCTCTGTACTAGCGTCTGAACTGACCAGAAAAGTGGGAGGGAGGGAGAGAGAGAAGTGCTGGCTTGCCATTTCTTATAGCTGGGGGACATATAAGGGAAAGAGTATAAATTAGATCTGTGCAAAATAACACCTCCCAGGATTCCAAAATTTGGGGAAAGAGTCAGGCATGAGAGTGAGGTGGAAGCTCTGGAAGACATCCCTAAAGCCCAATTTTTAATTCAGAGGAAGGAAAAATCTGTGGCATGGTACGCAAATAGAGGCCTTGATAATGGTCCAATACAGAAAACGATGATAACCAGGGAACACTCAGCATCCAAACTGCTTGATTTAAAGACTTTCAAACGAGCAATGAACGAGCGTCTCAGACTGGCTTCTGAGTCTTATGGGGGTGGATGGGATCAGACTGAGTACTACGGAAGTAGAGAAACTCAGTACTCTAACCACACATCCTTCATGAAGCAAAGGCTGCATAATCTGGGACAATATGAAATCAGTCCCTGATCAACTGGCTCACATGAGGCATGAGGGACAATTGGGGGCTGAGGTCCCTATGCATATCAGGGGCTGGAGGACCATAGAGAAGGTCAGACAGGTGCCAGGCATGGTGGCACACAACTTTAATCCTAGCACTCAAGAGGCAAAGGTAGGATTGTTGTTTGAGGACAGCTTGAGAATATATAGTGAGTTCCAGGTCAACCTGGACTAGAGAGACTCTACCTCGAAAAACCAACCAACAAAACAAACAAAACAAAACAAAACAAAACAAAACAAAAAACTAGAAGGGACAGGCATTATTGAGGGCATTGGGCATGAAAGCCCAGACGCTTGCGCCACCTAGTGGGCATGTGCAACCTTGCACTTGCCTCACCTTTGTGCATCTGGCTTATGTGGGATCTGGAGAGTCAAACATGGGTCCTTAGGCTTCGCAGGCAGGCGCCTTAACCACTAAGCCATCTCTCCAGCTCTGATGTTTTTTCTTCTAATGTATATGTGCTTGTCAGAATGTTTCCTATATACTTATGCTTACATTCTAGATTACTGCTGCTGCTAGCCTTAGTCAGAGAAGCTTCTTTTTGCAGAGGACAGAGGCAACTATGGAGACTCATGAGGAGCTAAAGAACTGAGAGTGACTGTTGAGTGCTGGGGATCAAACTTAGACCCTCATGCTTACTCAGCAAGCACTCTTCCCCACTGAGCCAGCTTCCCAGCCCCTCCCTCCAAGCCCAGGGGTGGGCTCTGGGTTGGGTCTATAGTGTGAGCCTGCAACAGGCAGAAGAGAAAGTGAGGCAAACTTCCCCTAAGCCCCAGGAGCACCCTGGGCAGCCCAGCCCCATTCCTAGAGCCTCTTGGTCAGTCAGATTTCATCTCTTACCTTGACGGCCTGATTACAACTGGAGTTTAAACGCAAGAGGGGAACTGAGCCTGCTGGCCCAGGACAGAGCTACCTCACGAGCTGGCCCCAGCACATGAGACACTGACCACTGGTCCTACCTGAACATGCTATCTCCACTCTGTGCATGTCAGAGCTGCCCAATGACCAGCAGCAATGGCTGGGTCCCATTGAGGTCAGGGCTGTCACAAGTATCAGTTTTGCCCATACTTATAAGCAGAGCCATGTCCCAACCTCTGTCCCCTCCAGAGGCTCAGAGGATACTGCTGCCCTGCAACCCTGTCCACAGCTTCTTCCTCAGAGCACAGGGTGTGACCTTGACCTTGAGACAGCTGTGGGGATTGCATTCTATTTGGATGGTGCTGGAAATCAAACTCAAGAGTCTTTGCAATGATAGGTCAGTGTTCAACACTGAGTTAAACCTCCCAGCCCTGACGAGGTGACTTTACTTATTCTTACATGTGGGTGTGTTCACTCTACACACGGAGCAATTCCCCCAGTCCCTCATGGCTTTAAAACAAGCCCATCTAAAAGGGACTGTTGGGCTGGAGAGATGGCTTAGCGGTTAAGGCACCTGCCTGCTAAGCCTAAGAACCCGGTTCCAATTTCCAGGTCCCACGTTTAGCCAGATGCAGTGATGCAAGGATGCAATGCTGCACTTGCCCACAAGGGGGCGCACACATCTGGATTTCGTTCACAGCAGCTGAGAGACTGCTGGCGCGCCCATCTCTATCTGTCTCCCTCTCTGTCTCTCTCTCTGTCTCTCTCCAAAAATAAATTTAAAAAAATTTTTAAAGGGACTGTTAACACTACAAGCCTCAAGTTTGGGCAGCCAGGCCAAATGTCCCAACAGGTGCAATAGTGGCATGTCTGTTATGGAAGAAACTAACTGCTCTCTAATTGGACTGGAGGCCCACTGCATGGGAGGGAACACATCCCTGACACTGAAAACCTATGATGGGGGAGGTATAACACCTGCCGGTGTCTGGCTAAATACATATACTATGCTCACCAAACTGCCCAGTAAACACCTCTCTTAACATTCATACCCATATATTAATGCTACTCTCACTTTTTGATTAGAGAAGCTTCTCTTTTCAGATGGCGGTGACCTCTGGGATGACTCAAAAGGCACCACAGTGCTGAGAAGTGACAGAGGAGTGTTCAGCATTGAAACATCTTTATCACACCTTCCAACGTTCAAAGTCCATTGAGAGCCGGTCGTGGTGGCACACGCCTTTAATCCCAGCACTCAGGAGGCAGGGGTAGGAGGATCACTGAGAGTTCGAGGCCACCCTGAGACTACATAGTTAATTCCAGGTCAGCCTGGACCAGAGTGAGACCCTACCTTGCAAAACCAAAAAAAAAAAAAAAAAAAAAAAAAAAGTCCATTGAGGAAAGGTGGCGGAAAGAGTGTAAGAGCCAAAGGAAGGGTAGGACTCCTTACAATGCAACTGTCAGACACAAAATGGCCTGGATATCCATGACCTCACGGTGCCTGGTACTACCTACACAAACCCTCATAATAGGAGGAAAAGATGATGACATCAAAATTAAAGAGACTAACTCAGAGAGGGAAGGAATATGATGGAGAGTGGATTTGTGAAGGGGAAAGTAGGGGAGAGAAGGGAGTTATTGTTAGGTAGGATAGGTCCCAAAATGGAGTCACCAAGGTCAGCAGGATGGGACAGAGATACAAGGAAGTGAATTATCCACATTCCTCAAGAAACCACCCAGCCATTATCCCTTCCTTGCCTAACAATGCCCACAGGTCATGGTTTCCTGCCCCCTTATCTGGTAAGTTGCCAGGTCACTGTTCTGGTCTCACAGCCTAGCTTTTTGAAATGGCTAAGGTAAAGAACAAAGTTCTTTTCCCTTCCTCACTTTCCCCCCAACTGACCCTATAAAGCCCATTACCTGAGGAACTCAGGCGGGCTGTGCTCCTCTCTTGTGAGCCAGCCCTGGCAGTGCGTGCTTTTCCCAAATAAAAGCTTTCATTTTTGCCTCAGAGTGGTTTGCGTGGTCGTGGTCACTCCCGAACCTTACAGTTACCATAGTTTATTGTCTATAATTATGGAAGCTGTCAATACAAAATTTTATATAAATAAATAAAGAGGACTGTAAACAGGCCCCCCAACCACTCTGGGTGAGCAAGCAACCAGAAACTGAGTCAACAATGTCCTGTTCTGATGGAGCCCTCACCATGCCTCTGTCCCCACTATACTCACAGGCAGAGAGAATGGGCAATGGCCATTTCTGCATGTCTCCATCACTGTCACCAAGTCCCTCAGCCTTGCTCATCCCCCCCAGTCCTGTGTGAGCCTTCTTGCCCTGCTCCTTCAGGGCCCGCCGCCCATGGCAGACAGCTCTCTTTCTGCTCAGTTATAAAGGGGTGAAAGACCTATGACAGCCTGGGCACAACTGGCCTCCCCCACTCCAGGGAACCAGCAGAGCACAGGTCAGCATGTGTCAAGGACTTGACAAGACAGGATGGGCTGTGATCTCTGCTGGGGCTTTGGGCTCTGGGCCTGTCCCCGTCATAGGTGACAGTCCTGTAAGTGGAAGAAAGCACTATTGGGAAGTGGGGGGCTATGACTGAATCCGTTCTCCCACTGCCTCAGAGGTAGTGAGAGCAGCTTCACCACAGGTCACAGCCAGAGTCGACCATGAGGTTTGGTCAGACTGCCATGATGGAAACTGGAGCAGGCTAAAGACAGCGGCTCCCTCTGCCATTGGCTAGGGAGCTCCCAAGGTCTGGCCACCCAGGTTGGAAGGCAGGTCCCTACTCAGCAAGAGCAACTCTGCTCAAGACTTCTGTCACCGACTCACTCGTAACCTGTGCCCTGGAGGGAATGGCACCTTCCGTTACACTGCAACTGCCTGAGGACTTAACTTAGAGAGTGCAGATTTCAACACTCCATCTTCTCGTTGGCTAGGAATCCAGGGCCCCAAACTGATGACCTGAGAGAACACGTCAGTGGAAGTCACCTCTGAGAGCGCAGCACGGCCTTCAGGGCAAGACTGCTGGAGCCACAGGAGGAATCCCGCGGCCGGCCTTGATGCGGGCCACCAGGAAGCCCAATACCAACGCCACCTTCTGCGGACCAACATGGTGACCGAGAATCAAAGGAGACCACACAGAAAGTGGATCCAAAAAAAGTTTATTCTGAGTATTTAATTAAAAAATCATACCTATGAGGTGTGCTACAGAATTCCAGATATGGTAAGTCGCATATAAGACCTGGCCTAATCATGGAGAGGCAGGGACTGCAGAAATGCACTTTGGGAAAGAAGACACATACACCCCAATTGTCATCTGTCCCAAAACAGAGACCCACCTACTGCTGTGTCAGAAGGACAAACTGTCCAACTGTCTATAGGACCAGCTTAATACAGCTAAATGGGCGTGTCCTTACACAAGAGTAGAAGGCAATTCAGGAATCCCAGCTTCCAGAGGCCCAGGGTAAGAACACTGGTTTGCTCACACTCACACGTTTTCAGCTGTGTCAGTTGATCGGATTTTACTGTGACTAAACATGGTATTTGGCAAATAGGATGCAGCTCCCCTGGCAGGAGCATGCTTCTAGAAGTTTCCAGGGAGAAGGCACTTGCCTTCCTATAGCCGACACACGGCACACAGTACCAGGAGCCAAAAGCCAGGGGCCAAGACCCCAGGCCTGTGCCTGCAAGGCCAAGCTCATCACCAGTGTCTGGCATCTAAGACAGCCTTTCACCATGGGCCCGGCACTGAGACGGCAGGGAGAGGAACGGCGAACGGGCGAACGGACTGGGTGACACTTCATGGAAGGGCAGAAGAAGCTTAGCAGGAGGCTGGGGCATCAGGGGAGGTGCAGAGACCAGAGTGAGTCGAGGAGGTGAGGGTGACACAGGAGGAAGCCAGGGGCCTGGCTCAAGGTTGCCAAATACTACATGATTTCTCAGTAAGAAAGACAGGATGCCCCATGTGGTGCCAGTGCTTCTCCTGTACTTTCTAGCAATTCACCTCATCTCTGTCCGTCTGCCCCTTTCCTCTCGTCTCTGTCCTGGAAGATGGGAGACCCCCGACTGTCGCAAGGGGCATAAGGACACATGCACTACCCACTGACCTCAGGAGAATGACAGACCCCTGAGTTGGCTATACACGACGTGACAGCCAACTTGGCAGAAAAAAAAACACTTTTGATGGATCAAAGTCATTACCCAAGGTCTCCTAGGGAACATGATTACAATATATTAGCGAATTCTGTGGCATAGACATCTTCAAAAGCATCAGCAAAAGTATTAAATATAAAGGCCATATGTATATTCCCCTCCCACCCTCGGAAAAAAAAAAAACCAAAACCAAACCCCAAACCCGCAAAGATGATCTGTAGTGTGAATTCAGCGCCCGTGCCAGCGATCTGGCCGACAGCTGCCCTACTGCCGCAGCTCCACGTAGTTGGCGGGGAAGAGGCCGTACCTGCCCTTGCACACCCCGCGCCACCAGCCATCATCAATCATCTCAATGTTGGTGATTATGTCGTCAGGGTCGAAGGAGATCTCATCGTCGCCCGCTGGGGAGGGAGAAGAGAGACTCAAGACGCAAACACTACCTGACTAGCTGAACAGCTAGGGCAACCGAGACCAAGCCGCCCATGCCGGAGGAGTGGGGGCTGGGGAGGGGGCATAATGTGGACAGTGGTTATACACGTGGCAAGGAAAAGTCAAGGCGATAAATGAGAAGTAGCCAATGCATACTCGGATGCCAACATGTCACAGAGCACACATGTACAAAGAGACATTTACACAAATAAGCGACAGTGGGGGAGGCCTCCTGCAAGGCCAGCTTCCCTGCATCTTTTCTAAGTTACTGAGAAATATATTGTTTTTAAAAATTATACCCAGGTGCAGTGTGCCTGTGGTCTCAGCAGGAGAACTGTTTAAGCTCATGAGTTCAAAGCCAACCTCAGTTCAAAATGAAACAACGCTGCAATACCACTCAAAATTAGACTTGGGAGAGGGGCTGCAAAGAGCTGCGCCTGAGACAAGAATCCTGTGCTCAACCCATGGTGGATACTCACCAGCTTGGTAGTCATAGAGGGCGATGGCCGTGATGCCCAACTCACTCTCGTACTCATCGTAAGTATCTTCCTCTGAAAGCGAAGAAAGAAAAGAGCTGAGACTGCCCAAGTCCCCCAGTCACACCTCCCTGTATGAGCCGTTTTCAGATCGTACTGCAAAGACTGGGGCGGGAGAATTTGCCAGAAAAGAGACCACAGGAAAGCCTGGTTCCTATCACGCAGGTGCTGGGATGGAGGAAACCAGAGAAACAGCAGAAAAGGATGCCAGTGTTCAAAGCAAGAAGACACGACCAGCCTCGCAGTGCTCAGTGGATGCGGGCACCACGATGAGATCAAGACCGATTTGTCAAGATGAACTTGATATCTCGTACTTGCAGACCCAGGGAGGAGGACTGCCCCATGTTCAAGGCCAGCTTGGGCCACAGAGTGAGCGTTTCCAAAACACTGAGAAAGTATGCTGGGCGTGGTGGTGGGGGGGCGCATACCTTTAATCCCAGAACTTGGCAGGCCAAGGTAGGAGGATCACTGTGAACTCAAAGCCAACCTGGGACTATAGAGTGAGTTCCAGGCCAGCCTAGGCTAGAATGAGACCCTACCTCAAAGAAAAGGTTAAAAAAAAAAAACTGAGAGAGAGGGAGGAATGGAGGACAGAAAAAGTCTCAGGCAAGATCAGCAGCCACTGACGCAAGTGAGCAAAGGCTAGCCCCTGTGTGCTCTTAGATGAAGTGGCTCAGGCCGAGTGCCCATCCCCACATCTCTGCAGGTGGAACAAGGGGCTAACACTGGCCCTGACCAGTGTCTCATGGGATGATCATTTTCAGAGTAAAGAAGCCACTTTTGCTGTCACCCAGCTGACTTGAACACGTGGGAAGTCAGGTCCTTGGAGTTCGATGGTGAGCAGAGCTCTTACGGAGGACTCCACAGGCAGTAGACTCCTCCTCACAGAGCAGGGACCATCCCAGGACCCCATGACAGGGGCCACTGCCCTGCTGGGAAGCACTGTGTCCAATCTTCCCCCTCTCCAGCAGGGTGACAAAGAACTTATACCCCACTGAATCATTCCTCCTTGAGGGGAACAATGGACTTCTTGGGATCCTTCCCTCCCAGGGAGGCCTGAAATGGGGACCCTTACCTGCTTGGTAGTGACCTGGGGCCTCTGTGGTCTCATAGACGGGTTCTGAGGTGTAGGCCAGGTCCTGCTGGCTGCCAGCCTCGGGGACGCCTGCGGCCTCGGTACTATACACGGGCTCCGGCTCAGGCTCACTCCCGCCTGCGGGGCCTCGGTAGCTTGGCTCTGCCTTGAAGGAGACTGCATCCTACGGAAGGACAAATGTGCATGCCTCATGCCACACTGCCACTCCTCAGCCTTCCAAGGTCACTGGAGGCACCCACAGCCACCTGTTCCTCTGCCTGGTGCCACTTAAGTCACTCCAGCCTACCGCCCAGAGCAACCATGCTGGTGGGCAGCAGAGTTCTAGTCTAACTAAATCCTCCAGAGTGAGGGGAGGACCACCAGGAGTCACAGGTCCTCAGAGGAAGTCAACACTTCACATCCCACTGGGCACTGTGAACTGTGTTTTGAGGGAGTTCAGGCTGAGCTGTCTGAGCAGGCTCCACCCGCAGGTGACCCTTGTACAGGCCAGACAAAGCAGGACACGGCTGGAAACATGGCACCCGGAAAGGAGGGACAGCGAAGCCAGTTTGCTAAGGAGGGCAGGGCAAGCTGCCAAGAAGCCAAGGAGAGTATCCATGTCTGGGACAGGAACTGGGCATCATTAAAGGGATAAGGGCCAGATGGGTGTGGTAGTGCACTAGGGAGGCAGAGATAGGAGGATCACTGAATTTGAGGCCAGCATGGAACTAGAATGAGTTCCAGATTAGCCTGGGGCTAGAGTGAGACTCTACCTCCAAAAACAAAAATAAAAAAAGGAGGGGAGGGTAAGGCCCAGGGACAGACAGGACAAGGTCCCTTTTGCCAAGGTGTCTGGCACCGAAAGTGAGAGTGTGCAGAGATGGCAGCCAGGCCCCTCACTGAGCCCTGTTCTGTCTCCCCACAGTCCCTACCTCCACCTTGTGGAAACAGCAAAGCGGATGATCACATGACCCAGCCCTCCCCCAGGGACAGCACTACACCAGCCTCATCATGGGGGGGGCAGTGTCTCAGCAGCAAACCAGAGCTGTGTGGGAACAGCCAAAGCCGCTCTGTTTGGGGGAAGTGGCAGTGGCTCCAAGCAGAGGGATTCTGGGATGAAGAGGCCACGACCCCCTGAGCCCAGGCCGCTGTCAGTCTCCACAGCTCCCCCAGGACCCACAAACCTCTCTGTAATTTGTGTTTACACTTCTCACAACTCAGTGACTTACAAGCAATGCCAAGTAGGGAAGGAAAGGCCAGTGTGTGGCCAGGCCCATGACTCTAGTGGAAGATGCACAAGCAGTCACGGGGATCAGAGAGCAATGTTCAAGGGAGGTCACATGAGGTTACAGGGAACCGACAACGCGATGCCCAAGGGGTCTCTCAGGAGAAGTGAAGTCCGTCAAGAGTCAAGAGAGTACAAGGTTACAGATGAAGGAAAGGGTCCTAGAGGCAGGACATGGTGCCAGAGGGCAGACAGGGTCCCAGGAGGAGGACAGAGTTTGGGAGGGAAGACGGGAGTTGAGAGGGAGAAAAGATGCTTAGCTCTATAGAGCAAAAACATCATGAGACAGACCAGCCCGTCCGAGCACGTGGCAGCAGTGGGTCTCCCTGGGCCCCTCAGGACAGGGTGGCCATGCTGTCATGGGCTACCCAGGGATGAGGAAGGCCAACTTGGGAGGGACACCGCACTCCAGGACCACAGAAGGGGCGGTTGGCACACATCAAGACTGCGACATGCCATTATACTCAGCTCAGCGCAGAGCAGAGCAGAGCAGAGCAGAGCCGAGCCGCGTGGCAAACAGGCCAGCAGGGTGACAAGCTGGGGAGGGCAGGAAATCCAAAAGGCCACGCACACACGTACCTGGTAGATGGGGCTCGATGGTGGTCTCTCCTCAGCCGGCTGAGGAGTGGGGGACGCCAAGGGCATTTGTGTTTTGGCTCTGGCTTGCTCCTACAACAGAAAGACAGCAATGACAAGATTATCAGGTCAGCCCAGAAGTCATGTGAAACTTCAGAAGAGGGTGGCACCGGGATAGCAGAAAACACCAGTCTCCTGTGGGTGGGTGGCCTCAGAGTCGAGGTCATAGTTAGCCAGGCACTCCTGTGACACCAAGGACAGGAAGGTGTGTGTAGCTGGGCGGAGGGCAGGGTCGTCACCAGGCAGAGGCACAGTGCTGCATCTCCTCTCAGCTCGCTTCCACACTTGGGGCTTTGAGTCCAGGCTAGCCTGGGCAGAGAGTTTCAGGGTCACAAGGTGTGTGTGTATGTGGAAATATTCTGTGTGGGGGGCAGCCAGGGCCCTCTAGAGGCTGGCAGGGGGACTGCTGTGGCCAAACACTGTCCTGCAAGGCAGAGAGCACCCCGAGAAAGGCCTCTGGGATGTGAAGGAGAGGAAGGCTCTCTGAGGAGACATTCCAGGTCACTGGGGGGCCCATGTCATCCCAAGTGCTAACACAAGGGAGAAAGGAGGGAGATAGCTAGGAATGACAAGGACAGTAGGAGTGGGGTACGTAAAAGGGTCATAAGCCAAGGAGCTCAAGCAGCCTGGAAAAACTGAGGCCAAGGGCTAGAGCTAGGTTAAGGTGGTTGCCTGCGAAGCCTAAGGACCCAGGTTCGATTCTCCAGGTCCCATGCAAGGCAGATGCACAAGGTGGCATATGTGTCTGGAGTTTGTTTGTAGTGGCTAGAGGCCCTAGAACACCCATTCTCTCCTCACACTCTCTCCATCTCTCTTCCTTCCTCCATCTCAAATAAATAAATAAATAAATAAATAAATAAATAAATAAATAAATTTTTTTAAAAAAGGGCTGGAGAAATGGCTTAGCGGTTAAGGTATTTGCCTGCAAAACCGAAGGACCCAGGTTCAATTCCTCAGGACCCACATAAACCCGATGCGCAAGGGGCACATGCATCTGGACTTCGTTTGCAGTGGCTGGAACCCTGGAGTGCCCATTCTCTCTGTGTCTGTCTCTCTTCTATCTCTCTATCTCTGCTTACAAATAAATAAATATTTTTTTAAAAATTAAAACAAAAACTGGGGCCAGACCAGACGTCCACTGAGAGCCTCCACGACATATAGCTGGCTAATGCCTCTTGGCAAATGGCCTCCAGGGCTATGTGGCATCAAATGGGGTCATCTTAACTGCCTGGGGAAGCAGGGCTCAAGATACTTGCTGAGAATTATGTGCCCGCCAAGGGGGATGTACAGGGTGACACAGCCAGGGAGCCAGAGGCAGGGTCTGAATCCCACCTGGCCACTCCCTGCCTGTCTAGCAGGGATGGTCACACTGCTTTCTCTGGTTAAGAACACTCTTTCCCCTCCCCTGCCACTGACTCTGGAGACACACATCAACATCCTGGGGCTTTGCCTGCCCTAAACCACCAGGATTGCCCTGGCAATCACTGTAGGTGACACTCCAAAAGGTGCCAGTGTCTTATGTGTCTGAGGGCAGGACTGATGTTCAGGCTAGTGACACAGAGCGGTGGGTTGTGTCACCAACTGCAGGCCATGGGGTCTCCTGATAGCCCCTCCAACACCAGCTGGGCATGAAGAGACCCTGAGTCAGACACCAGTCAGAATGAATTGAACAAGATTTAGGTCCAGCCTTCTCAGTCACCCCATATCTGGGGTGCTTCTCTAAGCCAAGAGGTTCTAGGATGAGGACGACACTGCCAGAAATTATTTGGAGGGAAGAAATGATAGGGGTAGTGGAGCAAGAGGAATGGCAAGTGAGCCTCGGAAGAATCTAAACAGTTCTCGAAAACCATGTGACCAAATTGACCCACACCAGAAGTAGGATGTGGAAGGCAAAAATCATTTATAAGGGAGGAAGCCAGGCGTTGTGGCACATGACTTTAATCCCAGCACTTGGGAGGCAGAGGTAGGAGGATCTCTGTGAGTTCGAGGCCACCCTGTGACGACATAGTAAATTCCAGGTCAGCCTGAGCTAGAGCAAAATCCTACATTAAAAAAAAAAAAAAAAAGCCAGGCATGGTTGTGCACACCTTTAATCCCAGCACTCGGGAGGCAGAGGTAGGAGGATCGCCATGAGTTCAAGGCCATCCTGAGACTACAGGTCAGCCTGGGCTAGAGTGAAACCCTACCTTGAAAAACCAAGAGAAAAAAAAAAGGGAAGGAGGAGGAGGTATGCCATGTAGGCACTGTATTTATTTACCTTACTTTGTGACGCTGGGGAGACATGTATTCCTCCTACACCTCACTGGGTATACACCTGGGCTGGCTTCTCAAGACCTGCGCTCCCAGTACTATCTGCCCATACCACATGCCGCACATTCTCCTCCGTGAGGTCTGTGGAGGTTTGACTCAGGTGTCCTCCATAACCTTGTGTTCTGAATGCTAGGTCCCCAGCTGGTGGCAATTTGGGAACTGGAGCCTCCTGGAGGCAGTGTATTGTTGGGGGAGTGCTTATGTGTATTATAGCCAGTTTCCCCATGCCAGTGTTTGACATACTCTCCTGTTGCTATTGTCCTCCTGATGTTGGCCAGGACATGATGTCCACCCTCTGCTCATGCCATCCATTTTCCCCTGCCGTCATGGAGCTTCCCCCCAAGTCTAAGCCAAAATAAACCCTTTCCTCCCACAAGCTGTTCTTGGTTGGGTTGTTTTCTTGCCAGCAATATCCCTATGGGGTCCCAGTCCCTAACACTTCCTCAAGAAAGAAGCATCCACTTAGATGAAGCCTCATGGTTAACAAAACAGTTCTGTATATGTTTTTGTGACTGCAAGTAAGGACAGCCATCCACGTGACCCCGGGACTATAATAAGGGGCGGCAGCTATGGCAGCCCAGGTGTGGTGGTTTGATTCAGGTGTTCCCCATAAACTTAGGTGTTCTGAGCGCTAGGTTCCCAGCTGATAGAGATTTGGGAATTAACACCTCCTGGAGGCAGTGTATTTCTGGGGCGGGCTTATGGGTGTTATAGCCAGTTTCCCCTTGCCAGTGTTTGGTATATGCTCCCGTTGCTGTTGTCCACCTATTGTGGGCCAAGGGGGGATGTCCACCCTCTGCTCATGCCATCATTTTCCCCTGCCACCATGGAGCGTCCCCTCGAGTCTGCAGGCCATAAACAAACTGCTTAACGCAAACCTGACTACAACACCCAGTAAGGGTGGCTAAGTTATACTCGTCACTTTGTCAATGCATCTAGGGGCATGACTTTCCTCCTACCCTCTCCTGAGTCTAGCTGGACGTGAAGAAACTGCTCTCAATGACAACGCCCTGCATCCTAAGAAGTCTCAGGAAGGAGAGGCCTTCCTTCCCTGCCCACTTCCTCCACTGAAGCAGTGGCCAGAACCACACAGAAAGTGGCTGCAAGAAAGCTCAGCTCCCTCGCAGGTGTCCTCCTGCAGGTCCAGAGCAAGGCACCTGGTAGAGTACAGGAGGCCAGGGACCACTCTCAACATGGGACAGGTAGGTGCCTGCTGGGTCCCAAGGCAGCTCAACAGAGTGGGGCTAGGACTGACCGCTTCAGGCCACCAAGTGAGGGTATAAGTGTGTGGCTGAGCCTAACGCATGAGCGAACGATGCTTCTAGATTGCTCTGGCAGGGTGTGATGATGCATCTCTGCAATCCCAGCCCTAGGGACACTGAGGCAGGAGGATGGCAGCAAGTTCCAGGTTAGCCTGGGTTAGTTACAGCATGAACAGAGTAAGACCCTCCTGCCTCAAATGGAAAAAAAAAAAAAAAAAAAAAAACAAGAAAAGAAGGCCAGAGCTGACTGGGGAGCTCCCACACTCAGCGCCCGTGTGTCTGGCCAGGCGCATGACAGGCAGCGTCTTTCCTCACCTCCAGCTTCCGTCTGGCCTCTTCCTGCTCCTGCCTTTCCTTGGCCATCCGCTGAGCTCGTTCTGCCTCTGCTTTCCGCCTGTCTTCCTGCTCTCTCTCCTTTGCCAGGTTTTCAAAGTTTGCTCGGATATTACTGGTCTTGCTGGTCACTAGAGGGAAGAGAAGGGCCATCTGCCTCAGAACACCTCACAAGGACAAAAGCCATGCCACAGTATCAGGGTTACCGTGGGGAATGGTCAACCCCAACAGCCGGGCAACTTGTTGTGTGACACAAGGGCCCTGTTGAGTGACACAGTCTGAGAAAAACAACTATTGCCATTCCTCCATGGAGGATGTGGGCGGGTCATCAGACCGTCGCTGGACATCGGACTCTGGACCAGCTGCATGTAATGATGTCTGAGGTCTCATGGTCTGGGGGGGAGAGATACAGAGATGGAAGATCCAAAGCCAAGGAGCCCCATCTAGGCCACTATAGGGAAGTCATCCATGCAGGGAGGGAGGAGACCTTTCGAAGCCATGGCTGCTCTGAGATCTACACACAACTCTGAATAACCTCTCGCCCACCCTCTGGAAGGAAGCCCAGTATACCCATTATCTTGCCAGCATGAGCTTGGGTGGAATGGGCCTCTAGTCTGTCAGATACCCTTTCAGGAGGGGAGCAAACACTTGTCTGCATCTCCCCAGAAAAAGGTTTGCCTCCAAATGAGAGGTCAAGGGGCCTCTCGTTCGTCTCACAGGTGCCACGGCTGGGACCAATGAACTGCTGGGAAGGGAGGGGAATGAGTACCCTGCATCCAGGACCTGGTCAATGGGAGTACGAGGACCCCTGTGGACATAGAGCTAACCCATCTCCACACTGGGAAGCACCTCTTAAACTGGGTCCGAAGGCCCCCTTAAACTACAGGAGTCAATGGACCCTGTCAGAAAGAGACCTTTCCTGCCACAAACCCGCAGTGTAGCCACACTATACTCTGTGAATGCCACCCACTCCTGGCTCCATTCGTAGGGCAAGGTACCCACCCCCCCCCAGCCATTCCAGGAGACCCCACAGCATGGATGCCCGCCCCCAAAGGCCCTCAGATGCATCTTGGAATGGGAGGACTCACCCGCCTCCACAGGCACAGTCTTCTGGTAGGCAGAGGGCACCTGGGCCACGTCTTCAAAGGTGGATGCAGTCTGTGGAGACAAGGAAAGAAGTTGGGAGTTCTCACTCATTCCCTGTGCAGAATAGTGACCAAGTGGAGGCCAGGACTGCCTTGCTCAGCAAAAGCATGCTGCTCTCCAACACAGGTGACTCCAGAGGGGCTTACAATCAACCCGACCCTCCCCACCGGCCCCAATACCCAGCCTCCTTCCCCAGGGGAACTGAGCCCACCAGGGAAAGATTTCCAGACAGGGCAGGGCAGCAGTCACCAGCCTGCCCTCTCATACCCAGCCACTCCCAGCCAAGAAAGCCAGGGCTTCAGCCTCTCAGACGCTCTCCTCAAACACTTGCCCTCTTCCCAGACACAGTGACCCCTAAAATAATGGCCCCATCCTTCTCTTCCAGAACAACTGTGACCCAAATGTCCAGAAAGCTCCCGCCTGCTCCACAGTCTCGGGCTGCTTGGCTCCTGCTTAGTGCCCACTAGGGGGACTCACTGTCCATGCCCATGTCTGTCTCACCATACCCACCTTCCTGTGCCTGCCCTCCCCATAACACATATATTACCACTCCGTTTCTTTTTCTTTTTTTGACCTGTGGGACCCAGGGCACAGTGTACATCAGGCAAGCCCTGGCCCAATACTGAGCCACACTCAGCTCCAACCCAGCTTACTGATCACAGACTCCCATGTCTCCCCTCAGCCCCTGCTCCTTCCTGCCCATGTCAGCCCTCATTCTATCCTGCACCCTTCTCTGAACAGCTTGACTCTGGGGACTACTAGAGTGACCACTCTTGCCTGTCCAAAGCCACCCTGAATGTTCCATAGGCCAGGCTGGCACTTCAGCAAACACATGGTACTTGATCTCACAAACTCACCACAGGGACAAACTACTATAGACCAAGTCCTCAGCGAGCCACCTTGCTCTCAGGGGACAGCCTCACTGAGCAGCCTGGGTCCTGATCCCACTGCACAGGATCCTGGCTCCCTGGGCTGGACCGTCACCTTTCTGAGCTCTGGGATCCTCCACTGCACAACAGACCACAAGAACCACTGGCAAGGTCAGAAAAGGCAATCCTAACCTCACACTTCCCCTTTCTCAGGGTGCACAAGGTTTGCGGTCACTGTCATTGCCCTCATCACCAACCACAGACATGCCACAGAAACTTCCTCAAAGCCAGCTGCCAAGTTCAACCTGACTCACATATCCTCAGAGACGCTCACATCAAATGCTCACAGTCCAGCAAAGGTGGCCCAGCCACTTACTGCCATGAGTGTGAGATGGGATGGCCACAACACCCATCTCACTACCATAAGCAGCGGCTCCTCCCCTCCTCTGGCCCAGAAGACTTTGGCTGCCAGATACCTACCTGGGTCCCATGCCACCTCATCCACCCTCCCTGCCTGGACTCTGCTGACTGGCCTGACCTCTTCCATCTTGTGAGTGCAGCCCCAGGCATCCCTCTTATAGCACACCACTTGCTCCCCATCCCACCCCACCCTTTACCAGTCCAGCGATCTGTTCTGGTCACATGCAGACTTACCTTCCCTGACTCTGCCCATCAAGACCCTGCCAAGTGCCTGGGGTTACAATAACCCCTCCATATGTTTGAGGCCAAACCCAGCTCTGCTATAGACACCACTAGGATCCCAGCCTGCTAAACCCCCACCCTGTCCTAGGGTCACTCAGATCCATTTTTTTCCCTTTTTCTTTCTTTCTTTCTTTTTTTTTTTTTTTTTTTTTGATTTTTGGAGGTAGGGTCTCACTCTAGCTCAGGCTGACCTGGAATTCACTATGTAGTCTCAGAGTGACCTCAAACTCATGGTAGTCCTCCTACCTCTGCCTCCCAAGGGCTGGGATTAAAGGCGTGTGTCACCACGCCCAGCCTCTTTTTTTTCTGTTTGTTTGCTTTGAGAAAGGGTCTCATGTAGCCAAGGCTGGCCTCAAACTCACTATGTGGCTAATACTAAGATAAGCCTTGAACTCTTGATCCTCCTGCCTCTACCTCTGAATGCTAGGATTACAGGACACCTGGACTCGGATCTGTTTAAGGAAGGAGAAACTGCCTAGTCTACTCTGTCTCCCCAAGAGACAGAGTCTGTGTTGCCTAGGCTGGCCTGGAATGTGAAATCCTCCTGCCTCAGCTTCCCAAGTATTGGGAGCTCTTGTCCCCTCAGCAGGATGGCAACTCTTCAGTACCTGCAGGGCCTACTAGAGGACAGACCTCCGGCACCATGGGTACAGGACCCACTGAAGGCATCACCACAGAAGTGCTGGGTGCACCAAGAGCCCCAGCAGTTCCCAACCCTTACCTTATCCATCCGATCCTTCTGCACCCCGTATTTCCCACCGAATCCTTTGGAATAGTCTGAAAGATCGCAAAGCACAGGACTTAATGTGAGGCCGTGCCAAGGCCAGACCAGCAGTCGTGCAGACGGATCGAGAGACAGCCCGGGGGTACACGCCAGAGCAAAGGGACAGGACAGCTGCCTGAGCACAGGCATTCCTTGCAAGGCCAGCTCTGTCTAACCACGGTGCCCAGTGCAGGCAGGGAGCAGGACAGGCGTGGGCATGCTGCTGGCATTCACCGGGGGACTGGGGTAGGAGGGAATGGGCTGCAGGCTGGCAGGAAGGAAGCCAAGGAGGGAGGGCACAGGACAGGCCTTTGCAGTGCGCCACTTCAATAGCACAGTCTTCCGCACGGCCAGGGCCTCACTCTCACGTTCCTGCAGGCCTGCTCTACTGAGCACTAAAGGGAGGCCCAATCGCAGTTGGTGCTCTTTGCTTTTTAAAAGAAAAAAAGAAACTCCATGTGGAAATGCTACCAGCCAAGTATGTCTGTTGCAGCAACACACATCCACATGAAAGTCACACTGTCATGCAGCCTCAATGTCACGGAGAACCAACAGCCATCTCCATGCACCTGCTGGGCCAGCCTTCAGTCTCCCCTGAATGGTTAGGGAGCCTGCACCAGGTTCAGCTGACCAGCTCTGACCTCTCAGGCAGATGGAATGACCCTCTCCTGGTCTACAGAAAACTGAACCAGCTGCTCAGACCCCAGTGCTACCTACGACGGACTACCTCCTTGCACCTGTGTGTGCCCACCGTGTTGATGTGCAGACGCTACATGCGGATGGTGTCATTAAAAAAAAAAAAACAAACGTACAAAACCCTTCACCCCAGGCAAAAACACCACCACAAATAAAGACAGAAACCACATGGGAGACATCAGCCTCACACTCTCTGGCTCACACCAGGGCTTGCTGGAACAAACCCACTTCCCCTGGTGTTAGAGGTAGCGCGGCCTTGCTCAGTGATTTGGGCAGGAAGGAAGCTTCTGTGAGACCACAGACTGTTCTAGAAACTATACATGTTGTGGGCCTTGCTCAGTGATTTGGGCAGGAAGGAAGCTTCTGTGAGACCACAGACTGTTCTAGAAACTACACATGTTGTGGGCTTACAGTGATGGAGCCTGCAGATTGCCCAATCCAAATGCTAAAGGTTAGGACAAAAAAAAAAGGAGACCTAGTTGCAGGTGAAGAGCACCCTAGCATTAAACAGAGGAGGCCGCCCCCAAGGGGCTGGGAGGCAGGAGACAGTGGCAGGCCGTAATGAACCCTGAAGCCTGTGCAAGAAGTGGCTGTACTGCAAAGGAGGGCGGGAGGAGGCGGGGCAACTGTGCCTTGCTGGGACTCGTGCTTGGCCAGTCTCTCCTTGTAATCAAACCCCACAGCGGAGGAGTCCTGCCTCTCGGACTGAACACCAAATTTGCCTCCGAAACCAGTCTTATAGTCTGGAAGTCCACATGCGACAGTGGGGAACACAACCGGAGAGAGGAAACAGGTCGGGTTAGAATCACAGGAGCAATGTGAGATGTCAGACTCAAGTGTCTATAGGAAGCGAGGGCTCTCCCGAGCTCAGGGCCTGAGGGACTGAAGGTGGCTGAAAGGTTAGGGAACAAACTTAAAAGCAGCACACTTCAGCCGAGGCCTAAAAGCCAGCTGAGGACTATAGGTCAATGGCCAGTAAAGCCACTCTGTGCTTTGGGGTCTGGGTCCTACCCACACTACCTCCTTATACGTGGAGGAAGACACAACACAGGGAGTACTGGCCCCCAAACTGGCTGTGCCAAGGACAGATGGGGACAGACTACAGGGTTTTCTCTCCTCAGACTAGATCTCCTGGGCCAGGGCTCCCATTAGGACCAGACCCACTCAGTTACAAAGGAAGCATGCTGGGGGCTGGAGAGTAGCGTAGCGGCAGGCACCTGCCCAGCATGGATGCGGCCCTGGGTTCCCTTCCTAGCCCCGCAGAAGGAAGTGTGCCTGCCACAACCCACAGCCCACTTTATAAACAAGAACCCAGGGGCAGGGAGAATGGCTGCTTTGGGGCAGGAGTGCCTTACAGGTAGCCTGACTCCTAGTGGCCGTGACGCTGGTGTGGGGGTGGGGGCATTATCACTGAGGGATTTCTAAAACTGTGGGAGGCATAGGACAAATTCACACAGTCAAAACGAAATGAAACTACTGTGACAGAAATACAGTCAACACAAAACACATCAATTGATCCAGAAATGAACAAAAACGTCTATGATAACCTTGGATAAAAGCAGTCAGAGGGGATGTACCTTTTTGGGATTCATGCAGCTGCAATTTCTCCTGGTGATCCCAGCCAAGTGCACACTTGTCTTGTCTGTCTGTCTGCACACCAAATTTTCTCAGGGTGGCCCCAAACCCTTTCAGAGTGCTGGGATTAAAAGTCTACATGCACAACAGAAAGCCTTCCAGCAATCTCAGACTCATGTGCCATCTTGTGTGCATGCCCAACCCTGGCAGCCTGGGACACGGGGTTCTGGGGAAACCTAGGCAGGTTCACGGGCAAGATGCATGTTAGACTCACACCCAGGCTTCCCTATTCTCAGGGTGGCCTTGAACTCATGCAATACCCTGGCTGGGATTAAAGGGCTCTGGGGAGTCTCTGGTTAAACCCCTGTGAAGCAGAAGGCTCGATTCTTCAGGACCCACTCAGACACTCAGAGCTGCAGTTAAACAGACAGCCTGAGCATAAATAAAATATTATATTTATAATTTTTATTTATGCTCTCACACAGATCCTGGGGGATCAGACACGAAACGCAACACTGCAGAGGTCTAAATAAAAAAATTGGGAAGCCAGGCTATAAACGTAGGGTTCCTTATGTAACCGGTGATTGGGTTCCCACACTCGGTACTGACTATCTGGTAAAAGGGCACTGTGCCCACTTCTAAGGCTGCACAGTAAGCTCTGCTTCCCTCTTGTGGGCTGCCTACACCTATCCATAAGAAGTGCTGGTGGGAGAGGACAACGCTGGGTGGCCAGACACCAATTTCTGGGACTCTTGCACACACTGGGTGCATATTATGCCAGGGTTTTGCCTTGATACTCAAAGCCATGTGGCAGGGTGCTGCTCTTATCCACTTTGTCCTTCTTTCCAGCCTCAAATGTGCTTTTAAATACCTCTAAAACTATTAGCCAGGATACCAAAAATGCCTTTGCCTAGTCTAGTAATCTGGAAATAGGAAAAGCACCATTAGCACTGTTTGTTTTGAGGTGGTGTAGGGCCCAGTGGTTAGATACACATGCATTCACAAGTCAGATGCCCTGTCACTCTCCAGTACTGTTTCATTTGAGACATGAACCAAAGGGCCTGAGGTCAGGCCTGACCAGTGACATCTTGATGGACAACCATCCTGGCCAGGAACCATCATGTAAACCAGCTGGGCCAGCCCCACACTTCTTGATCTTGGTTTCTAGGCTGTAAATGCCAGAGTGTCAACAGCTCTGCTGTTATGACCCCCATCCCTGTCCCCGCCCCCACCACTCAGTAGGCTGCAGGCAGGGCTTCAGAGGAACAGGGATGAACAGAGACCCAAGGGAGAGAAAAGGGGGAGGGATCAGACCATGGCTTGCACACTTTCAGGCTGTGCCAGATTTGTATAGGAAGAAAATCCCTTCAAGAGTGTTCTTGTCAAAATGGAAGGATGAGGGCTGGAGAAATGGTTTCCAGGCACAGTCCAACAGACCAAATACCCCGGCAGTCCCACAGACCCAGAGGGCACTTGTGCACTGCGGTACGTGGTCAAAGGGCAAGCATAGTGGTGGCACAGGGCTAGGAACACCCCAGCAGCACTCACCTGATCAACCCTGTCCATCTGGACACCAAACTTGCCTCCGAAGCCCCGGACTGAGTCGACCTGCGAACAGTGCTTGGATAGTTTTGACTGGTACTCATGGCCGACAGCTGACTGGAACAAAGACCAAAGATGCGCTGTTATACACACCCAAGGCCAGTGTAGGGTTAACACCCTCCACACAGGATCAAGGGGAGGCCCCCGACCAACAGCTGAATGGAACAGAGACCACATACACAGTATTAGACACTTCCAGGCACAGTGTAGGGTTAATACCATCCACAAAGACTAAAAGGAGTTACAATCCATCAGCAAGGCGGGCTTTTCCCTTTAGGATCACACATGCCCTGCCTCACCCTAAGGATGACTCCAAGAAGGTGCCACAGCCCTATGCTGGCCAAGACCCTGTGTAGAGCTTCACCATGCACTACAACTCCAAGGGTCCCCAGACCATAACCCCTAGTTGCAGATAGATGCTTTTAACAGGATTGGGTGTGAAGAACAGACCCAGCAAAACCATTGTGAAGACCTGACCTGTTTATGTGGTCATACTCTCAAAGCGAGGCATCTTCACACCATAACGCTAGAATCAGAACAAACAGCCTGTATTCGCTGACCTCACTGAAAAACACACACACACACACATGCTCCGGTGATTAAACTCACTCTCGTCATCTTAACATGCAGGCCACAGGCGGGAGCCAAGTACTACGACCTACACCGGTCGTTCTAATGTTACCAATAGCACCACCTAGCCCCTGTGAGAAAAGGATGCAGGTTCCGAGGCTGGAGAGATGGCTCAGCGGTTAAGGCACTTGTCTGCAAAGCCAAAGGATCCAGGTTCAATTGATTTCCCAGGACTTAAGCCAGATATACAAGGTGACACATGTGTATGGAGTTCATTTGCAGTGGCTTGCTCATTCTCTCTCTCTCCATCTCACTCACTCACTCATAAATAAGTAAATAAATAAGATGCAGGTTCTGAGGCCTTCTCTTCAAGGTCACACATCTACCAAGACGGAAGCAAAGGCCAGCAAAACACAGCCTGCCCCCCGGCCCCTTCCAGTGCTCTCTGGAACACATGGACACACTGGCAGTGTCACCAGCTGGCAATGATGTGACCACCTAGCTCAGCAGCCCTCCCGTGGCCTCTATTCATGATAAGGCAAGGCCAGAAGCCAGCATAGATGTGGCTTGGGGTCACATGTCTCTAAGCCCATCTTTTCAGTTTACGACCTCAACCCTGGCTGCCCCACACATGACCCTAATCAGATCTGTTTTGCACTTGGCAGAACTGCTTGGTTTGGCGTGTGTTTCACCCATCACCGGCCCTCAGCAGCCCCTCTGCGTCCAGTTGCCTGGCAGAGAAAGCCTTGGGCGTGGTCTCCTTCCTGGGCTCAGCTGAGGTCAGCAGCTGACAGCAGGCCATAAGCCACAGCCTGAGAATCTCTGTATGGCACGAGTGGCCTACCCTCAGGCTCCAAGATCACACATAAAAACTGTCAGTGGGGCTGGAGAGATGGCTTAGTGGTTAAATGCTTGCCTGTGAAGCCTAAGGACCCCGGTTCGAGGCTTGATTCTCCAGAACCCACGTAAGCCAGATGAACAAGGGGGCGCACGCATCTGGAGTTCATTTGCAGTGGCTGGAGGCCATGGCACGCCCATTCTCTCTCTCTCTATCTGCCTATTTCTCTCTCTCTCTCAAATAAATAAATAAATAAATAAATAAATAAATAAATTTTAAAAAAAAAACTGTCAGTGAAGGAGCTGGGAGTGGAGGCCAAGCTGAAAGGATTCCTCAACAAAACTTCTCATTGGAAAGAAATTGAAGAAAATAGCTGTGGGGCTGAAGAGATGGCTTAGCAGTTAAGGCATTTGCCTGTGAAGCCTAAGGACCTAGGTTCGATTGTCCAGGACCCACGTAAGCCAGATGCACAGGGTGACACATGCATCTGGAGTTCATTTGCAGTGGCTAGAGGCCCTGGCACACCCATTCTCTCTTGCTCTCTGTCTCTCTCTCTGTACCTCTCTCAAATAAATGAATGTCCATACCCATATATTAATGCTACTCTCACATTTGGTTAGAGAAACTTCTCTTTTCAGATGGCGGTGACCTTGGGATGACTCAGAAGGCACCATGGTGCTGAGAAGAAGGGACAGAGGAGTGCTCAGCACTGAAACATCTCTATCATATCTTCCAAGGTTCAGGGTCCATTGCGAAAGAGGGGAGGAAAGAATATAAGAGCCAAAGGAAGAGTAGGACTCCTTACAATGTGCTCCTCCAGACACAAAATGGCCTGGATATCCATGACCTCACAGTGCCTGACACTATCTACACAAGACCATCATAATAGGAGGAAAAGATCATGACATCAAACTGAAAAAAGAGACTGATTGAGAGGGGAAGGGGATATGATGGAGAGTGAAGTTTCAAAGGGGAAAGTGGGGGGAGGGAGGGAATTACCATGGGATATTGTCTACAATCATGGAAGTTGATAATAAAAATAAAATAAAAATAAAAATAAAAAAATAAATGAATAACTTTTTAATTTTAAAAAAGAAAACAGCTGTGAAAGTATGGGCAGAATGACAGCTATGTGACTGAAGGGGTGTGTTCTCCGGACTGATTGTGGTCCTGTATTGACAAAAATCACACAGGACAAAGCAGTATGGCCCTAGCAAAGACCACAGTCACATAACCATGAAAGACGTGTGACAATACCAGACCACAGTATAAGTCGAATCTCAGCAGCTCTGCTCCCTGCTCCTCACCACACAAATGCATGACTGCCCGAGACATACTGGACTATGAACAATGTCCATCTCAAGGTATTTAATTCTGAACACAGGACCCTCACCTTTTTCTTTTCAATTCTGAAAAGGGTAGGTGACAGATTGTGGTAGTTTAACTAGATGGCCCCCAATATATTCAGTGCTTTATTAGTTTGTAGTTTACATCTGCAGCCACCTTGTTAGATAGAGGCAGTGTCTCTGGGTGAATCTTAAGGTGTGGTGGTGGGTTGAGGATTTCAATCTAAAGATATGCAAAGTGTGCCTACCTGGAGTTCCTGAGGTGTGCTGTGCTGTGTGGCTTGTGTTTGGTCCTGTGAGAGCAGGCCAGCTTCTTCTGCCATTATGGAACTTCTCTGGATCTATAAGCTTCAATAAATATCCCTTCCTCCATAACTGTGCCTGCTCTGGAAGTTCATCTCAGTGAACCTGAAGCTGTCTGCTACACAGGTCAACTATAGTTTATCCTCAGGTTTGGAATCAGGCTAATTTTTTTCATTTAGGTTTTTTTTTTTTTTTTTTTTTTTTTTTTTTTTGAGGTAGGGTCTTGCTCTAGCCCAAATTGACCTGGAATTCAATATGTAGTCTCAGGGTGGCCTCCAACTCAAGGTGATCCTCCTACTTCTGCCTCTCAAGTGCTGGGATTAAAGGCATGTGCCACCACCACACCAGGCAATTTTTTTTTTAAGATGGGTCTCAGGCTAGAGAAATGGCTTACCTTAAGGACCTTTAGTGGTTAAGGTGTTTGCCTGCAAAGCCAAACCACCAGGGTTTTATTCCCCAAGGACCTACATAAGCCAGATACACAAGGTGGTACATGTATCTGGAGTTCATTTGCAGAGGCTGGAGGACCTATTGCACCCATTCTCTCTTTCTCTCTCTATCTGCCCCTCTCTCAAATAAATAAATAAAAATAAAAAATATTTTTAAAAACGATAGTCTCACTCTAGCCCAGGCCAACCTGGAACTCACTCTATAGTCCCAGATTGGCCTTGAACTCAGTGATCCTCCTCTCTGCCTCCTGAATGCTGAGATTAAAGGTGTGTGCCACCACACCAGGTGGAAACCAACTAATTTGTTAAAAAAAAATTATTTGTTTCCAAGCAGAAAGACAGAGAGTGTAAGGATATGCCAAGGCCTCTTATCACTACAAATCAACTTCAGATGCATGTCCCACTTTATGCACCTGGCTTCCGTCTCTGTAGAAGTGGCACAAGTCACACAGCAAGCATCCCTGTTTCTTCCCTGTAGGTGGCGTCATGAGACCACAGCTCTGGCACATTCCTGGCATGGTCAGGATGCTCCCATGCCTACCAGTCTACTCGGCTGGGGGACACAGGTGTGGCTCGCTGGGACACAGTTGTGTTGAAGGGAGAGGTGTGAATTCCCACCAGTATCGAACAGCAGAGGACTGGAGACAATGCTGTACAGCAGTGTCATGACAGTGCCGGCCACTTGTCAACTCTTCAGGAAAAGCAGCCAGCCCTGGAGCAAGCCCCACAGAGGCCACCTGCACCCCCTTCTCTGAGGGTTTGGTCAGTAGCAGCTCCCAGCATTGTCTGCACTTAGAATCCGTTAATGCCCACTCACCAGGGTCTGAGCCACAGCTGTACAGAAGCATGGGCATCCCCCTAGCCCCTGGCAAAGTCACGCTGGTGTTCTGCAATGAGGGCCACAATGCTATGAAAGCTGAAGATGCAACAGGGTGTTAGTCAGTTATAGCAGAGTCTCTGTATGTAATCTGACGTTGCCCCATGGACCTGTACAGCATGTGCTATGTGCTGGAATCACTGGCAAGGTTTTAGGATATCTATAGGCAGGGCGCTTCTAAACCTTGTCCTGCTCACAAAGCTGACCATGGGAGGCTAATCTCCCCCAGAGATCCGTATATATTAGCCACCTGCCAGACCCTCTGACAACTTCCAAAAGAGCTTCCAGGAAAGTGAACTATGCTTTTATCTTTCTTTTTTTTCTTTTCTTTTTTTTTTTTTTATGAGAGAGAGAGAGAAAGAGCACGTACACACAAGAGGGAGAATTGGCGCATCAGGGCCCTCAGCCACTTCAATTCAACTCCAAATGTGTGTGCCACCTTGTGCACATGTGTGAGCTCGTGCTCATGCCTCACCTTGTGCATATGACTTACATTGGTTCTGGGGAGTTGAACCTGGGTCCTTAGGCTTTGCAGGCAAGCGCCTGAACTGCTAAGCCATCTCTCAAGACCATGAACTACACTTTTGGGTTGGATTGCATTGAATCCAGAGGACCCCACTGGGCAGCTGTCAATAAACCAATGCAATACTTGAATCTAAGTAAAGGTTTGAAGGACACCACCAACTCTGAGCTCTTGTCCACTTACTTTGTCCATCCTGTCCTGTTCCACACCGAATTTTCCTCCATAGCCATGTGAGGCTTTTGGTCCTGTTTCAAGTTCCTTCTCCTTGAGGGTCTGATGCTCTTGAAAGACATTCTCTCTGAGCTTGTGTATGCTAGTGGGGAGAAAGAGAAAGGACAAAGCCAGTGAGAGGAGCGCCCTGGCCTGTCAGCAGGGTAAGGACAGGTGACGTGTGCAAGGTTTCACCGTGTAGTAGTGCTTGCCCACTGCCTACGCCCAACCACTGTCCTGACCTGACCATGCACCACAGGCTCGACTTGAACTGTACTTCTTTTGGAGAAAGGCTGCCTGTTTTAGATTGGTGGCTTAGGAGAGCAAGCTCTGCAAATGCCAGGGAGAGGCAGCAAGCAAAACACGGGAAAAGGCCCAGTGGCACTGAACATGAAGGTGTTCAGAATTTACCATCTAAAAACTACTTGCAGTAGGACACAGTGACACAGAACTGTGATCCCAGCACCTGGGAGCCTAAGACAGGGGACCTCAAGTTCCAGGTCAGCTGGCGATACACAGCAAGACTCTCTCTCTCAAAAAAAAATTAAATATAAAAACCACCTTTAAGGGTTGGGAAGACTGCTAAGTGGTTAAAGGCACTTGCTTGCAAAGCCTACAGGCCCAGGTTCAATTCCCCAATACCCACATGAAGCCAGATGGACAAAATGATGTATGCATCTGGAATTTGTTTGCAGTGGAAAGAGGTCCTGACATGCCCATATTCATATTCTCTAAGTGAATAAATAAAAATGATTTTTCAAAAAAACACTTTAAAAAAATTTTTTTAAGCATCAAACTCTGACTGCCAGGAAGTAGCTATTACTGAGAGACGCCAGAGTGGCAGGAAGGCCACCTCAGGTTCTGCCCTGCAACACAAGATCCAAATCTCTGTATACAGACAGAAATACTAGGAGTGTGGATAAAACATATGCCAGGCCTAAAATCCCCAAGTCCCTAATGAGGGAAGGAAAAAACACAAGCCCAACAACCTAGGAAAGACCAGCTGACAAGAGCTGGCCAATCAATGCTCATGTGGCCCCTCTTAGAATCCTAATGCATCCAGCAAGCACATCTTTGCCCCATAGAGCTGCACCCATTCTCATATCCACCCTGTCCAATACGTTCAAGAGCCACAAGGAACAGAAGTGCCATGTGGCAGTACCAACACCATACCCAATTTTAGAATTGGCCTAAGCCCTTGACAACCAATCTCGGGCTACAGTGGATTCCCAAGTCTCCTCTCATCTCAATTGCCTCTTCCCAACCAGCCCCAGGCCCTTTGCATTCACAGGCCACAGCTTTGGGACATGTGAGCTGAGTCAACCACAGAGACTCACACTCAGGTCACCTTAACACAAAAATGAACCGGAGAAGAGGCTCAGTGGTTAAGTGAGCTTTCTACCCCTGCATGAGGGGCTGAGACTGCCCAAGTTCAAATCTCCAGATCTCACATGAAACAGTTGGGATCAGCCACACATGCCTGTGCAGCAGGGGTGCAGAGATCAGAGAATTAATGGAGCTCCGCAAGCCCCAGACACAGTAAAACAAGACTCTAGCTAAATACACCCAGGCAGAAGAGCAATGGAGGACACCCATGGTTCTAGTTGGGCTGTGAGCATGTGGGGCACCACAAAGTCACACATACCACCTTACATGCACGTACAAGGTCACCATGCAGACTGCCTTTTTCTGGGTGTCTAGACAAGCAGACAGGGCCTACCCTAAGAAGCACAGCAAGCCCTGGTCAAAGGTGCAGCCGGCACAGCTCAGAAGAGGCCATGTCCTGAACCCAGTAGGCCCCAGAACAAACATCTGGCATGTGTGCAGAGGTCCTCTGATCTACGCTTCCTGGAGCTGCCCGCACAGCAAGCCGGATGGGGACGGCGCTCATTCAGCTCCCTAACACACGGAACTAACTCAGCTCATCAGCCCGACTGTGAATTTCTGCAAGGCACGAGTTCCCAGACAATAATATGACTCAAAGGGGGATGTCAGGGTCAAGTTATTCAAGACATCTCACACTTTGAAAACCTCCTCCTGGGAGCCAAGGAGATGTTTCAGCAGTTAAAGGTGCTTGTTTTAAAAGCCTGCTGGCCAAGGTTCAATTCCCCAGTGCTCACATAAAGCCAGATGGACAAAGCGGTGCATACATCTGGAGTTCGTTTGCAGTGACAGAAGACCCTGCATGCCCATTTTATCTCTCTCTCTCTCTCTCTCTCTGGCAAATAAATACTTCAACAAGTGTGTCACTCCTCCCACTCATCTTCTGTGTGCACTCAAGGTTGACGAGGTGAACCTGAGCACCTCACACCACTGGCCTATAGGACACGGCTCCAGAGGTGAGGTCCCGGTGTGGGCTCTCAGGCCCCGCATGGCCCCGTGGGAGGTTACAGAGCTTACTTGATGTGCTCCTGGTGCCCGGATCCTTGCACGGTTTTGGCGCCCCATCGTTGTTCCTTTTCACTCACGTCGTTCTGCAAAGAGAAGTAATGGCTACACCCCACAGCCTGGACTAGGGAGCAAGCAAGCCAACACCCAGAGCTGAAGCATTGCTCTCAAAGAAGCAGGGGCCCCTGGAGTCTCCTACCACAAAATCAGGGTCCGTCTCCCAGTCATCGGCTCCCCCGTCATCCTGGGTGATGGACACAGCATGGCCGGCTGAAGCTTTCCACATCTGTAAGAGAGCACTGAGGTCACAGGGCCTGTGGAAAGGCCCCAGAAGAGCTCACCTGAGCGATCAAGAGGCCCCCACCACACAGAGGACAGAGCTAAATGGCCATCGCTAAACTCGGGGGACACGTGGAGAATCAAACATGGAGAATCCAAATAGCTCAATCAAGTGGCGTCAGGAGTACGCCAGAAACACTCGTGGACTTCAACTAGAGGGAGAAAACATTTCTGGAAAATAAAAAAGTGGGAGCCAGGCATGGTGGCTGACACCTGTAATCCCAGCACTGAGGCAGGAGGAGTACCACAAGTTTGAGGCCAGCCTGGGCTACAGAAGTGAGGCCCTATTTCGATAATAAATGAATAAAGTGGGGTGTGCGGGGTGTGCACTGACTTCTTTAATTAAGAGTACATTCCCATTCTGCTGACTCTTCTGGTAATAGTTTTCCAAGCAGAAGGAAGCAGCATTCAGGGTTGTATAAGACTATGAATACACTGTCACTTTCAGGTTACATTTATTTTATCACAATTAAAAAAAAAAAGTCCATCTTAATTTCAATACTTACTGGAAATTTAACACTGATGGTCTTAATTTAGACTGTCAAGTTAATAACTGTTCCAAGCAATGTAACAGAGGATTGCTCACAGCATGTGAACACCTAACATTCCCCATGTTAGAGGTTCTGTTAATGGGAGGTCATCATTTTGGCAACAATCTCCCAGACACAGGACTGGGATAAAGATCAGAGTTCAACCTTTAGCACTCATATAAGAACCCAGGTAGGGCTGGGGAAATGGCTTAGTGGTTAAGGCATTTGCCTGCAAAGTCAAAGGACCCGGGTTCAATTCCCCAGGACCCACGTAAGCCAGATACACAAGGGGAGGTGCATGCGTCTGGAGTTCATTTGCAGTGGCTGGAGGCCCTGGCACACCCATTCACTCTTTCTCTCTGCCTCTTCCTGTGTCTCTCTCTCTCTGTCTGTCTCATTCAAATAAATTAATTAAATATCTTTAAAAAAAATAACCCACCCTGCTGTACACCTATAACCCCAGCACTAAGGGGAGCAGAGACAGGATTGCTGGGGTTCCAGTCAGTCATCGTTGGTCTCCACAGAGTATATGACTCTGTAGAGCACACCTTTAATCCCAGTACTCGGGAGGCAGAAGCAGGAGGACCGCTGTGAGTTCCAAGCCAACCTAGGACTATAGAGTGAGTTCCAGGTCAGTCTGGGGTAGAATGAGAACCTACCTTGAAAAACCAAAAACCAAAAAAAAAAAAAAAAAATCATCATCCCTGTGTGCAAGCTGTCCCACCTTGGTAGGATTCACCAGATTCAAGAGAAAAAATGATGTGCTTACAACACACAAACTTGATTTGGGGAGTAACTTAATAGCAGAGTGCTCATTTAGTGTATGCAAAGCCCTGGGTTCAATCCCCAGAACTGGACAAACAAATGAACAACACACAAACCTTTCTTTCCAGCAAGCAAAAGGCTGCTCAGATAACTCTATCCGAATCCCAGGACTCCAGGGAGGAATGTGCAGGCATTTGCGGGTGATCTGTCTGTAGACAGTAAGGGTAAGGTCAGAAGGATGGCCACTCACCAGCTCTCCAGGCACACCGTGAGTACCTCGGGAAGCCTCCCAGACACATGGGGCTACATCGAGAAATCTGGAGGGAGGCTGGGAAGACCTTGTATCTCCCTAACCAAATAGCTCAGTGCAGAGGAATGAGAGACCCAAGCATATTCAATCACTGACAAACTCCTGCCATTTTTTAACATATATTTTTATTTATTTGAGAAAGAGAGAGAGAGACAAAGAGGAAGATGGAGAGAGTGAACATGGGTGTTCTGGGGTCTCCTGCCACTGCAAAAGAACTACAAATGCATGCACCACTTTGTGCATTTGGCTTTACATGGGTACTGGGGAATTGAACCCAGGCCATGAGGATTTGCAAGCCAAGCGCCTTTAACTGCTGAACCCTCTCTCCAGCCCACCCTGCCCTTTATTGTTTTTGTTTTGTTTGGTTTGGTTTTTTGAGGTAAGATCTCACTCTAGCCCAGGCTGACCTGAAATTCACTATGTAGTCTCAGGGTGGCCTCGAACTCATGGTAATCCTCCTACCCCTGCTTCCCAAGTGCTGGGATTAAAGGTGTGTGCCACCATACCCGGCCTCCCTACCATTTCTTAATACTACCTGAGATTACAGCCTCACTTGCTAGCATGGGTCCTACTTGGTATATTCCTGGGAAATTTCCATTTTGTGTTCATTATAATTGATGGTGATGGTAAGAACAAAGTAATTCTGTATTGTGAGTTTCTACACATACTAACAGCAGACAGGCATGGTAACTCGTCCCTGTCAGCCCAGCACTTAGGAGACAAGAGGCAGAAGACATCGAGGCCAGTCTGAACCACATAAGCCAGCGTGTCTCAAAAAGAAAATCACTGCTCTCTGCTTCCTGGACTCAATGTGACCAGCCACCTCTTATTCTGGTGACCATGCATTCCCTGTGTTCTCTAGAACTGTAAACCCTTTCTTTAAAAACAAACAAAAAAAAAAAAAAAAAAAACATGCTGGGCCGGAGAGATGGGTTAATGATTAAGGCACTTGCCTACAAAGCCTAGTCACTCAAGTTCAATTCCCCAGTACCCATGTAAAGCCAGAGGCACAAAGTGGCACCTACGTCTGGAGTTTGTTTGCAAGCAGCTGGAGGCCCTGGTGTGTGCCCATCTGACTGTCTCTCTCTCTCTCTCTCTCTGCATATAAATATTTAAAAAAAAAAAAAAAAAAAGACAAGGAGCTGGAGGGATGGCTTAGTGATTAAGCTGCTTGCCTGCAAAGCCAAAGGACCCAGGTTCAATTCCTCAGGATCCACATAGGCCAGATGCACAAGGTGTGTATGCATCTGGAGTTTGTTTGCAGCAGCTAGAGGCCCTGGCACACCCATTCTTTCTCTCTCCCAAAACAAGTAAATAAAAATAAAAGACAAGCTGTTGTAGTGCTAATCAATTGTAATCCAGCACATGAGAGGCACAGGCAAAAGACTCGGGAGTTGAAGCCAGCTTCAGCTACCTAACAAGTTCCAGGCCAGCCTTGACTACACAAGACCCTGCTTAAAACAAAAATAAATAAATAAATAAAATAACAAAAATCTACTAGGCAGCCAGTGAAAAGCTCAAATCTACACTTGTTTTTTTCAATGCTAGGGACTGAACACAGGGTCTCATTGAGACCAGGCAGGTACTCTACAACTGAGCTGTACCCCCCAGCCTACACACTCATGACATTATCCTTTCCTCTCACTGTTTTGTTTACTTTTTTAAAATTATTTTATTTATTTATTGAGAGAGAGAAAGAGGTACAGTGTGTGTGTGTGTGTGTGTGTGTGTGTGTGTGTGTGTGTGTGAGAGAGAGAGAGAGAGAGAGAGAGAGAGAGAATGGGCACACCAGGGCCTCCAGCCACTGCAAACGAACTCCAGATGCATGCGCCTCCTTGTGCATCTGGCTTACATGGCTTTGTAGGCGAATGCCTTAACCACTAAGCCATCTTTTCCAGCCCTACTTTTTTTTTTTTTTGATAGGATCCTGCTGTAGCCTAGGCTAACCTGAAAGTCACTATGTAGTCTCAGGCTGGCCTCGAACTCACAGCAGTCTTCCTACCTCTCCCTCCCAAGTGCTGGTACTATAGGTGTGTGCCACCACGCCTGGCTTGTTTACATTTATTAAATCATGAAAATAACTGGTTGAGGGCTGAGATGAAGCTCAGTTGGTAGAGTGCTTCCCTAGCATGTATGAAGACCTCAGTTGATCCCCAGCAGCACGTAAACTGGCTGTGGTGGCACACACCTGAAATCCCAGCACTCAGAAGTCCAAGGTCATCCTCACCTACATATAGAGCTTAAGCCCAGCCTGGGCTACATGAGACCCAGTCTCAAATATTAATTAACTGGGCTAGAGAAATGGCTTAGCGGTTAAGGTGCTTGCCTGCAAAGCCTAAGGACCCATGTTCAATCTCTCTCCAGATCCCACATAAGCCAGACGCACAAAGGTGAGGCAAGCACAAGGTCGCACATGCCCACTAGGTGGGGCAAGCATCTGGAGTTCAACTGCAGTGGCTGTTCAATTCTCGCTCTCAGGCACACGTACTCTCTCTAAAAAAAATTAACTAATTAAAAATAAAACAGTGACTAAAATAAAAGTAAACTTGGGTATTTTTTTTGGATATGAATGAAATCTCTGGACTACCACAAACCATACACAAAAATTAACTAAAAATGAATCAAAGCTTTAAAAGTATACTTAATTTCTATGACACAAATTTGGTGATAGTTTCTTAGATATGACACCAAAAACACAAGAACCAGGGGAAAAAAACAGACTAAGTGGACAAAATTTAAAACTCTGTGCTTCAAAACACACCAGGCGGCACAAGCATCTGGAGTTCGACTGCAGTGGCTGAGGCCTTGGACTGTCAATTGGATGCTGTCAATTAACTAATTAAAAATAGCTCCCAGTACTGGGAGGCAGAGATAGGAGGATTGCCGAGAGTTCGAGGCCACCCTGAGAATACATTTAAAAAAAAGACCCTTAAAAACCAAAAAAAAAATAAAAAATAAAAGTGATTAAAATGTAAACTTGGGTATTGTTTTGGATATGAATGAAGTCTCTGGACTACCTCACACCATACACAAAAATTAATTGAAAATGAATCAAAACCTTAAAAGTATACTTAATATTTATGACACAAATTTGGTGATAGTTTCTTAGATAGGACACCAAAAACAAGAACCGGGGGGAGGGGGGGAACAGACTAAGTGGACAAAATTTAAAACTCTGTGCTTCAAAACACACCATCAGAAAGTGAAAAGAAGCCTGTCATGGTGGCACACACCTTCAAACCCAGCACTCAGGAGGCAAAAGTAGGAGGATCTCCCTGAGTTCAAAGCCATCCTGGGACTATAGACTGGGTTCCAGGTCAGCCTGAGCTAGAGTGAGATCCTACCTTGGGGGGTGGAATAGCCAGGCTTAGTGGTTGAGGAAGCTGAGGCAAGAGGAGGCTAGCCTGGGCTACAGAATGGCTCACTGAGGAGAAAACTATTTTCAAAAAAATATATCCAGAATATAGACTGAACTCATGGGTTTTTGGTTTTAATTTTTTAATTTTTTTTTAGTTTTTTTTTTTTTTTTTTTTTTTTTTTTTTCAAGGTAGGATCTCACTAGCCCAGGCTGACCTAGAATTCACTCTGTAGTCTCAGGGTGGCCTCGAACTCACGGCAATCCTCCTACCTCTGCCTCCTGAGTGCTGGGATTAAAGGCGTGCACCACCACGCCTGGCTGAACTCTTCTGTTTTATTTGTTGAGGCAGGATCTCACTCTAGCCCAGGCTGACCTGGAACTCACTCAGCCCACACTGGCCTTGAATTCACTTGCGATCCTTCTTCAGCCTCCTGAGTGCTGGGATTATAGACATGGCTCAGAATACATAAAGGACTCTTACAAGTTAATAAAAAGGACATCTGCCCCATTTAGTAACAAAGAAGCTGGGCACAGTAGCCCCAAGGAGGCTGAGGCAGGAAAACTACCTGAAGTCAGGAGTATGAGAGCCACACAAGCAAGAGAGAGGAGGCAGGGATGCACGATGCAGTTCAGTGGTAGAGTGAGTGCTTTATATGTTCGTGGTCTTAGATTTGACCCCCAGCAATACCAAAAAACAAACAAACAAACAAACAAAGAGACAGTGAAGGTGTTTGGAGAAACCAGAGCCCTTACACACTGCTGGTAAAATGGGAAATGTAAAAAGCCTAGTGGTTCCTCCAAAAGTTAATCACAGGTACCACATGACCCAAGGACTCTACTAAATATATACTCAAGAGATAAAAGCCCAAGTCCATATGCAAATTTGTACATGATGTTCAGAACAGCATAGTTCCAAGTTGTCAAAAAATAAAGACATCCCAAGTACCTATCAACCAATGAGGAGCCACATTACAGCCACACAAAAGCACAGTATCCCTACATTAAAAGTGATACAGGTCTGGGCTGGAGAGACAGCTTAGCAGTTAAGGCGCTTGCCTGCAAAGCCAAAGGACCCAGGTTTGCATCTCCAGTACCCACATAAAGCCAGATGTACAAAGTAGCACATGCATCTGGAGTTTGTCTGCAATGACTATAGGCCCCAGTGCACCCAATCCTGTCTCTATTTGATTCTTTCTCTCTCTCTCTCAAATCCATCAATCAATAAATAATTTTTAAGTGATACAGAGCCGGGTATGGTGGCACACACCTTTAATCCCAGCACTCAGGAGGCAGAGGTAGGAAGATCACTGTGAGTTGGAGGCCACTCTGAAACTACCTAGTGAATTCCAGGTCAGCCGGAGACCCTAACTCGAAAAAAAAAAAAAAAAAAAAAAAAAAAAAACTAAAAAAAGAAAAGAAAAGAAAAACACTGTTCAGGGGCTGGAAAGATGGCTTAGCAGTTAAGGTGTTAGCCTGCAAAGCCAAAGGACCCTAGTTTGATTCCCCAGGACCCACAGAAGCCAGATGCACAAGGGGGCACATGCATCTGGAGTTCGTTTGCAGTGGCTGGAGGCCCTGGTGCGCCCTTTCTCTCTCTCTCTCTCTCTGCCTCTTTCTCTCTCTCAAGTAAATAAATAAAAATTAAAAACTTTAAAAAAAGAAAAACACTGTACAAGGAAAAAAACAATGCCTCCTCCATCCAGCACAGTTAATATGAAAATATGAAGCCTCCCCTGCAAAAGCCAGAGGGAGGGAGAGCAGGCTGAGAGGAGGGGAGAGGGCACCTTGCCTGCATCAAGAGCAAAAGCTCGCCCAGAGAAGTTTCACATGGTGGAGGAACACATCCATCTAGAGTCAGTGGTCCATCAACCTTGCTACCTACAGCACAGCAGTGTCAAAAGGAACAGAGACGTAGCAGAGTGGCTGGGGGGTAGCTCCCCTTCTCTGCCTCCTCTCCAAACTGGGTGCACTCCCATGGGGCAAGCCAGGCCTGAGCAGAGGAAGTGAGCTTGCTTCCCAGGGGCTGAAACACAAGCTGGTAGAGAGACACCACGTCCTGCTGTCAGGTGCTCAGGACAAAGAGCACTAAAAGGCAAAGAGATGAAGGTGCTCAGACAGCAACCCGTATCCTATCCTTTCCAGCACCTGGACCAGACCTGCACAGGCCAAAGGTCTGAGGGCCAATTATCCTCACTGTCATTGACAATGTTTTAAACACCCAGCCATCACAATGCCACAATTAAAAACTCAGTGGCAGAGAGCTTGCCTAACATGTGCAAGGTCTTGCCTTTGGGTCAATCCCAAGTGTACACATGGGTGGGAGTGGGAAGGGGGGCACTGGGATAGAAAACCAACTTGTAGATACTGGGGACCTATCATCAGAAACAACAGTTTGACCCCTTCCCCCAACTTTTTTCTTGGTCAACTATGTCTGAAGGTTCCACTTAGATCTGCTTCCTTCTCCCTTGAATTTCTGATGAATACATTGCTAACCAGAGAGAACCTGTATTGACTTAAGGCCTGAGCTGGTGACTCACCCTCCGTCAGACTCCGGGACTGAAACAGGCACACAGAGCCACAGCCTGCCCGGCCCAGGGTGCATAGGGGGACTGTCTACCCTGGTGGTGAAGGCTTAAGGGGTCCTGCCTAAGAAGGCTCAGGGCAACCAGGGAGACAGCTACACACAGGGAGCATGGGCACTGCCAGGGAAGCTTCTGGCTAAGCTGGACAAAAAATGGAATTCCTGGGCTGCAGAGATGGCTTAGCGGTTAAGGCATTTGCCTGTGAAGCCAAAGGATATAGGTTCAATTCCCCAAAAACCACATAAGTCAGATGCACAAGGGGCACATGCATCTGGAGTTCGTTTGCAGTGGCTAGAGGCCCTGGTGTGTCCATTCTCTCTCGGTCTGTCTCTTCTCTCTCTATCTCTCTTTCTGCTTGCAAATAAATAATTAAAAAAATTTTTTTAAAAAATAGAATTCCTGCCCAGGTGGCTGGCCAAATGGAATTCCTTCCCAGGTGTCTAGCCAGACACCGCCCCTTACAAGGAGACACTCCAAGAGAACAAATGGAAACAGGGGACTAGAACTGGCCAAGTCACTTCCCCAGTGACTGTGCACACACCCAGGAGGAGCAGCAGTTCCAGATTCCCAGCTCCAAAGGCGGCAGCGAGGCGTTGCATTTCCACTGACCCCATTGCAAACCTCCCTCAGGTGTACCGGTGCAGACGGAGATACCCCACACATGGCCTCTTTGAAGCTGGTGCCTCCCCAGATCCACTTGCCTCCCCCTGGCCCTCTGACCACCCTTTCCCTAGGCCTTGGGACCTCCTTCCCCAAGACTCACCGGCTTCCCTCAGGCCCTGGGACCCTGATCCTCTTCTCCTAGACCCTGGGACACCCCCAGACCTACCTGCCTCCCCCAGCCCCTAGGTCCCCAATCCCCTTAAGACCAGATCGTTCCCCAGGCCCAAGAACCCCGATCCTTCTTTAGGTCCTGGTACCCTGGGCCCCTCGGCCCCTTCCCCTATGCAAAGCCCTCCTCCTGGGACCCCGGCCCCTAGCTCTGATCCTGGCCTCCTCTCCTCAAGCCCCATCTCTGGCCCCAGGCCCTCAATACCCGCACCCCAGGTACTGAAGTATCCGATCCCTCAGCCCGGCCCTGCACCCCGGGGCCGCGATCCTTTAGCCCGGCCCTGCACCGGGGCGTTTCGATCCCTGAGCCTGGCCCGCATCCCGTAGCCCGATCCCGCCCGCCGCAGGTCTAGGAAGCCTCGCCCGCTCCCCCGAGCCCTAACCGCGAGCGGAAGCGCGGTGAGACCGCCGCTTCCTGCCGTCTCCCCGCTCCTGGGCTCACCGCGCCGCGGTCCTCCGCCCGCTCTGCTGGCTCCAGCCACGCCCGCCGCTCCCAGAGCCTGCTCACTTCCGGTTCCGCGGGGGCGGGGCCGCATCCGGGGCCGCGGGAGGCCACGCCCCTCATCCCGACTGGCCACGCCCCTGCTAGGTGGGATCCAGAGCGGCGCCAGGCCAGCCCGCTTGCGCCATGTCAGCCGGCACCGAAGGTGGAGGTGTAGGAATCACAGGCCTGCCTTCTGGGAGGAAGGGAAACCGAGTCACACAGGGACAATGCGGGATGCCTGAAGTCCCGAGAAATCTCGGTGGCGGCTGTGCCAGCCAGTCAGCTGGAACAAACTTCTAAATCAACTCTCCTCCGTCCATCAGTCATTCATCCATCTATCCTGTCACTCATCCACTCTGCTACCCCCCATCCACGCACCCTTCTTTCATCCATCCACCCACCTGTCAACTTCTACCCACCATCCATCCAACCCATATACCCATCTGTCAGTCATCCACGCACCCATCTATCCCTGTTCATACATACATTCATCTATCCATTATACACACCCACCCATCCAAGTCCATTTATCTTCCCCACCCATCTACGGTTTCTATCGTGTACTGACTTGTCAAGCGTCCATTCATCCCTTTGCCCATCCCTCCAAAGAAGACCAGCTATGTGTCAGGGAGAATAACGTAAGCAGAAGACACATAAGGCTTAGCCTCAGGAACCTTCCTTCTCCTAAGGAGATAAATAATTAGGAAGCAAGATACGTGTTATAATGGAGAAGTCGTGATGAAGTTACACTGGGCATAAAGTAGGATTAAACACATTTGGGCAATCAAAAGTTTCAGTGGGCAATTCACATTTCAGCCAGTATCTGAAACAGAGTAAACAAGATCTTTCCAGGCAGAGAATACAGCCTTTGCAAAGGCCTGGAGGCGGGAAGGCCTGGTGGCCTTGCATCCCTAAGGGGAGCTGGGCATGGGGCAGGTGCAGTGAGCCAGAGAGCAGCATGGTGCCAGGTCACATAGAGGCTGGCAGAGCACAGCCGAAATTCTTGGGCTGTCTTCTCAAAGAAGTGGTTAGTCCCTGGTGGGATTCAGGCAAAGGCATCCTGAAGTCTGCTGTGGAATGAGTTATCTCTGGTTGCTGTGGGGGAAGTAGGTGGGAAGAAGATGAGCCAGGAGAAGGAAGCAGACACAAGAGAGATTTAGAGAACTGATCACTTACTGGGTATGGTGGTGCATTTCTGTGATCCCAGCACTTGATAGGCTGAGGCAGGAGGATCATGAGTTTGAGACCACTCTGGAATACACAGTGAGACCCTATGTCAAAAAGGGGGAGGAGGCTAGGAATATAACTCAATGTTAGGATGCCTGCCTAGCGCATACAAAGCCCTGGGGTACCAACTCTGGCACAATGGAGGGGTTGGGAGAGAGAAAAGTCAGATTTGAGAATAGATGGAGGAAGAAGGAAATATCAAGTGTTAAAGGAGATATTTTTTAAGGAAAAAAATCAAATGAAGTCAAATGGAAATCACAGGCCACTGTTTTGTATTAAGTGACTGTCCTGCGCCCAACAGACCAGGCTAGAAATTCAAATGGCATCACTTGAGCTAAAGTGTTAAGTCCCCAAGCTGAAGCTAACATTTATACTCAGCCAGGCAATGTTGCTGTGTGCCTGTGTCCGAGAACTGAGGATTTTGAGGCAGGAGGATGGCTTCCACCCCTGGGCAACATGATGAAAGACCAACTCAAAATAAAACAAGAGGCTGGAAGATGGCTCAGCAGTTAAAGGTGCATGCTTACAAAGGCTGATGGCCTGAGTTAAATTCCCCAGTACTCACTAAAGCCAGATGCACAAAGTGGCCCATGCATCTGGAGTTCATTTGCAGAAGCAGGAAGCCCTGATGCTCCTTCCCTCCCTCCTAAACAAATAGATGATTTTTTTTTTAGTTAGGTTTTTTTTTTTTTTTTTGGTTTTGCAAGGTAGGGTCTCACTCTGGTCCAGGCTGACCTGGAATTAACTATGTAGTCTCAGGGTGGCCTCGAACTCTCAGCGATCCTCCTACCTCTGCCTCCCGAGTGCTGGGATTAAAGGCGTGCGCCACCACGCCTGGCTTAGTTAGGTTTTTTGAGGGTCTCACTCTAGCCCAGGCTAACCTGGATCTCACTCTGTGGCTGGCCTTGAACTCACAGTGACCCTCCTACCTCTGCCTCCCAAATGCTGGGATTAAAGGCATGCACCACTCTGCCCAGCCTAGATATTTTTTAAACAGGCATTGTGAGAAATTAGGATTAAAGAGCTAATAGCCAAATGTCCCACACAGGCCACTTTCAGACTTGTGGCAGGAAAATTTGTCTATTTAACCCTTCCACAGAAGGAACCCAAAAGAACTGAATTCCTCAGTTACCTTACTGTTGTTCAGCCTCCATCCTGGCCTCATATGAAGTGAAAGGTCCAATTTGCTTTTTCTTTTGGTTTCTTCTTCAAGAACTTCTCTACCTTAAAAAAAAAAAAAAAAAAAAAAAAAAAAAAAACTTTTGAAATTCAGGCACGGTGGTGCACACCTTTAGTCCTAGCACTCAGGAGGCTGAAAGAGAAGGATCTCAGTGAGTTCAAGGACCTGGGGGCTACAGAGTGAGTTTCTGATCAGCCCGGACAAGAGTGAGACCCTTCCTGACAGGAAAGGGGACCACACTTTGTTTGTAGCTCTGTAGTCCAGTGCCTAGTACAGACAGGTCCCGGGTTTGACCCCCCGCATAGCAAAAACAAAATCACAAAGCATGGCTAATCCCTGTCAGCAAACAAACCCATTTTACAGTGTGTTGCCTCCTCACTGTAGAACTGCAAGAGGAAAGCCAATTCAGGTCTGCAAACCATATCACTGTAATTTAGTTAATGTATAAAATGCACAAGTCAAAAGCCTTATTTGATTCAACGATGAATCAAGCAATATAGTATTTCAACCTGTTCAAAGGAGAAGTCGAAGAATGGTTGAGCTCATAAACACCTATCTGTCTATGAGACAAGAGCAACATTATGCAAAACAGCATGAGGTGGACATTGGAGGAAGACCCCACCAGCCCTGGAATGTGGGGGGAACAGGAGAGGCCATGAACAGACCCGAGCCTCTGAAGGAGAGCCCTGCAGACACCCTGACCTGAGCCCAATGACACTGATGTCAACTTCTGGCCATGAGACAGAACCTAAGACAATTTGTGCTGGTAAGGTGCTGAGTTAAGTTGGGAGGGCCAGCTGTGTACAGCAGTGAACAAGAGATCCTGCCTCAAACTAGATGGAAGGCAGGGACCAACACCCAAGGTTGTTCTTTGACCTACAAATGTGAACACTCAACGCGCATGTGCACACACACACACAAAATTTTGTAAATATTTGAGAGGATGAATGAATGAATGAATGAATGAATATGGATGCACACCAGGTCCTTTTGCCACTGCAAATGAACTCCAGATGCATGCACCACTTTGTGCATCTGGCTTTATGTGGGTACTGGGGAATTAAACCCGGGCTGTCAGGCTTTACAAGCAAGTGCCTTTAACCACTGAGCCACCTCCCCAGCTCCACACTTTTTTAAGGACAAAACAAACAAAAAAAAAAAAAAAGCCCAGAGTTTGTTGTGACTTCTTACTGCAGCAGCTGCAGCAGGAAGCTGAGGCCCTTCTGCTGCCATCTCAGGCCTAGGAGGGGACACATGTGGCCAGGCCCAGACACTGGCCTATCACTCACCTTCTCACATCCAGGTGATGCCCAAGTGCAAGGGCGTCTGAGAAACAGACAGGCCAAGCTCACTTAGGATACAGAGGGCGGGAGCCTCCATGGATAGCTATAGTGCCCCCCACACACTCAGTCTGTGCGGGGCTGTGAACTACAAGTTCCCCCAAAAGTCCTGCATTTACATCAAACAAGACTGAATGGACTGATAAAGCTCCTGTGATCAGAGAGAGAGATGGAATATTGCAGATCAGAGCCAAATTACCTAGGGGTGCCTTTAGCCCCTTAATAACCATTTATTGCCCACCTGTGTCTAACCTAATATCCTGTTGACTATGGTGAAAACCTTTTTGGAATGTACAGAGACCACTAGCATCCACCAACCCAAAGGCTAAGAATGCCAGCAGATAACATCCAAAGCCTGTGAGAGACTTCCCCTTGTACCCACCTACCTTATGTCTCCACCCATGTATTTGAAAAGTCTTGGTTTATTACTCTTGTTCTGTAACTACACAGCCTTCATTACATTGTTAATACATTGGAACACAGAATTTGGAGTAACCTCAATCTGTTCCTGGGCCCATAGTCACTCTTATTTGGCTAAAGAATAAATGATCTCTTATCCTCGTTGAGGTGAGAGCCGTTTTGTGTTTTATGACGGGCCCAAGGGGGTCTTCTTCCTACCGAACTGGGTGGTCACAAGACAGCCTTGCTCAGGGTCTGTTCATGAGTCTGCTGCCCTCTTCTTGCTAGCCTGTTTGTTTTTTTTTTTCCCTTCCTTCCTTTTCTTTTCTTTTCTTTTTTTTTTTTTGGTTTTTCGAATTTCACTCTGGTCCAGGCTGACCTGGAATTAACTTTAGGGTGGCTTAGGAGTGCTGGGATTAAAGGCGTCCGCCACCACGCCCAGCTTCCTTCCTTTCCTTTAATACCTTATCTGTTTATTTATTTCTTAGGAGTATAGGCACAATCTATGTATCTATCTAATCTATCTACCTAACCACTTATTTCTCTTTCTTAGAGTATGGATATTTCAGGCTGTAAATGAACTCCAGACACATGTGCCACTTTGTGCATCTGGCTTTACATGAGTACTGGGGAATTGAACCCAGGCCTGCAGGCTTTGTAAGCAAGTGCCTTTAACCACTGAGTCATCTCCCCAGCCTTTCTTTTCTTGTTAAAGGGGGGGGGGGGCTGGAGAGATGGCTTAGTGGTCAAGGTGCCTGCCTGCAAAGCCTAAGAACACTTGTTCAAATCTCCAGGTCCCACATATAGCCAGATGCAAAAGTGACACAAGCGCACAATGTCACACATGCACACAAGGGAGTGCACGTGACCGGAGTTTGTTCACAGTGGCTGAAAAGGCCCTGGTGCACCCATCCTCTTTCTCTCCTCTCTCTGTGTCTGTCTCAAATTTTAAAAAAGGCGGGGGGGGGGAGCCCAGAGTGTCAGGACAAGCAAGCATGCATAGGATTTCAGCGGGGATCACATAAGAGAGAAAGAAAAAAAATCATCCTTTTTGAGTTAGAAGTCAGAAAACAGGCAGGCTTAGCAGTGATAATGTAATGAAGGTTAAGGATCTGCTTTTCTTTTTTCTTTTTTTTTTTTTTTTTTCTGAGGCTGGTCTCATTGTAGCCCAGGCTGACCTGGAACTCATTCTGTTGCTTAGGCTAGCCTCGAACTCACAACAATCTTTTTTTTCCTGGAGACAGGATCTCATGAGCCCAGGCTATCCTCGAGTCTCCTTACCCCCCTGCCTCCACCTCCTGAGTGCTGAGAGACTGTGCGCACGCCCATGCTTGGCAAGTGCTCTCTCCAATAGGCCTGCAGGCGAGGTAGAGCTCCACGCACTGCACTTCTCTCCACTCTGGGTGGAGGGGGTTTAGAGCACGCCACTGCCTCTTGATACTTGCACTTCTAATGCCTGTGGCCAGCATCTGGCTCTAATGCACAGCATCCTGTATGGAATGCAGGGGCATCAATGGCGGTACCACCCTGCCTGGCAGGCACCAGAAAGTACAGCCCATCTGCCCCACGGCAGCCACCCTGGCCTTTGCAAGTCACTGCCGCGTGTAACTGCTCAAGCCTGACAGAAAGCAGCAGGGGTCATTCTGGTGGAGACAAACAAGGACCCCAGTAAAGAGCAGGGCTTCCTTACATTCAGGGATGTCAAAGCTGGGCACTTCTGTTGCAGTGACAGGTGCCACCCGCAGGTGAGAGGTAGCTAATACAGGGACTGAAGTTAGCTCCGGCTAGCTTAGCTCTAGACCAGCAACATTCCAACCTTGCACTCAAGCAAGTTTTTTTTTTTTTTTTTTTTAATTTATTTACTTGAGAAAGCAAGAGAGAGAGAGAGAGAGATGATGGGCACGCCAGGGCCTCCAGCCTCTGCAAAGGAACTTCAGATGCATGTGCCCCCCTTGTGCATCTGGCTTATGTGGGTCCTGGAGAGTCCTGGGATCGTCTCTCCAGCCCTCAAGCAAGCTTTCATCAGCCTATGGGGCCCTGGAGAATGTTGCACACAGATGTGGCCTTTTTTTTTTTTTTTTTCCTTCTGGGAATTTGAGCTTCAGCTCTTCCCCCAGCCCAGGCTGGAAGGTACAATCACTTCACCTTATCATGTCTCTCCTGCAAAGTTCTGGGTAGGCAGTTAAGTGCTCAGTTAGTAAACAGCAAGCAGCAGGGCAAGGGACCCCCAAATAGAAGCTATCCCCCCAGCCAAAGCCATTAGCATGCAAAGGGGTATTTAAAAATGCTAGTGGTGGAGCTCAGCTGTAGAGTGCTTGCCTAGTGTACAAGGCCCTCCTGGGGTCTGGGGAACAATAGTGGATTCCAGGCCATCTAGAGCTACATCGCAAGACTGTCTCAAAGAACAACCTGAGAGAGGGAGATGAGGGGAGAGGAGCTCTGAGATACCCTAGGCCTGAGGGGACCTGGCTCCTGTCAGGAAAGAACAAGAGAGCCCAAATCCATGCCAGGCAGACATGTCACCCAGGAAAGCACTGAGCAGGTAAAGGAGACCCAGGTGGGCCAGGGTCTCTACACCAGCTTAGGATGGGAAATAGCTCTGAAACGGTCTTATGTGGTCCTGTTAGCAATTTCCCAGGGTTCCTTCCCACTCACTCATACCATTCTCTCCCATGCGTGGGTCTACCTGATTCCTGTGAGCTACTGAGCCTGTCCTTTCCCTCTGACACCCTTCTGGTTCATGGCTCAGGTGGAACTAGACTTCCAAGTGCTTAGACCTGGTAGAGCAAGAGGATAAAGCCAGGTCACAGAACCAAGGAGCAATTCAGAGGCAGGCATGTGCCTCAGGTGCTAGTCTGCTGGATCCAGGGCCATTCCGGCCAGCCTAGCCGAGGACTACTTAGAAAGCACTCCCATTTCCCCTCTCTGCAACCTTGTACCTGTCTCCTGTGACTCTGGTCAGCACCTCTGAGAAAGACAGACAATCCATCCTCCGGCTTTACTATTTCTATCCCCTGCCCTCCCCACTGAGCTTCTGGGCCAGGTAATGCCTTCCTCAGATCACTGCATGAGGCAGAGCCAGGGACTCTGCCAGGGTCCAACAGAACTGCATTTGCTCTGGCACTGCGACTGGCAGTGGAAAATGCTTCAGTACTTTATTGAAAGAAAGCAATAAATAATACTGTGATAAAAACAGTTCAAAAGGAGACTGTACACACTTTGTTATGTAATCAGGAGAACAGAAAACGGAATGGTGACAGAGGATTGTAGAGTGAGCTAAGAATCAACACCAAATGTAAGAGGACACCACTCCACTATGTGGCTGCATAATAAATACGCACATGGCCTGGCTTGGCCTGCTGGCTTTTTAAGACGCCACTGGAAAGTGAAAGTTATAAGTGCTACTCACTCAAGTGGCTATGCCATCAAAGCTAAACAGACACATTACAGACAATGTAAAAGATGGTTTACATAAGAAAAATAAGGCCTTTATTAGGTCTCCTGCAGAGATGAGCGAAAGCTCCGTGATTGGTCCTCGAAGAGTGGCTGCAGGGGAAGATTCACTTCAGGAAGGTTCTGCACTGTAGGACGCCCAGGCTGTGGAGGGTGTGGTTCCAAGCTTGTGGCCCTGGCAGCCTCTAAGACAAGAAACTTGCACTCACGTCCAGAGGAGACTGGAGAGGGCGGCCCAGGGCTATGGGTACACAGTGTTCCGACCCTTCAGTCAAACTTGAGATTTCTTGCTAGGAAGAGGACAGTTAAGGTCAATCATTAAATACGACAATAATTGCTGGAAATGAAGTCCACTTCTTTCTTTGAGAATGATTGCTTTGGAACAGGGTAGAGGAGAATGTACATGGCTTGTCACGGTGACTTTATAAACGTAGTAAAATCCTTTCCTGTCATGGTTTAGCATTAAAAAATTACACAGAGATAATTACAATAAATGCACAATTTACAAAAGCCCTCTATTTGTTCATAGGATTTATACATACAAGCAGTACAGTACATTCATTTGAAAGACTAAAACCAGGTGTAAGAACATGAATTGATTCAAAAGGATATTTATAGCCTGGATATACATGAAAAAGTAAGTACTAAACCAACAAAGAGCCGCAGTTTACATAAATATAAGAAACATTAGAGTCTAAAATATTTTCTCTATGGTATTTGTGACTTTTCACTAATTTAAAAACTCTGTAATAAAATATCTTCAGGTCCATAATAGCGAGTATTAACAGATTAGATTCCACTCAATTCTGACACGTAGTCTGCTGGATTCAGAGCGCCGCATCATCATCGGTAGAAGTAGTGTGGGTAAACTGGAAATAAGCACAGACAGGGCCTCTTAGCACTGTCACCCGGATAGAGGGCAGCCCGCCCCACAACCACCTGCTGCACCCCATGCCTTAACCCCAAGACTGCCCCATGGTGCCTCTTGAACATGTCTAAAAGGACTATGAATCTGATTTCAGATTCAGACAGGATGTCACACTTGAGCAGAGCAGGTGGAGGAGACCTTCACCCTTAACAGAGGTCTGGAGCACACAGGCAGGTCACCTGTCACTACAGCCTGGCTCAGCAACGCAGAATCTGGGCTAGCAATGAGACAGCCTAATGAAACCTAATGAAACCTAGCACAGCACATGGTCATCTTTCTGCACCCTGTGAGCAGCCTCACTCCACAATGTCTTCCTAAAAAGCAACGAGGAGTCATAGCACTGTGCACAAGCACACCACACTGGAAGAGACACCCTGGCTCCACTGTCCCCACTACTGTTGACTCTGGATGTCCCCCTCCTGTTCCTGACTCTGGATGTCACCCCTCCTGCTCCTGATTTGGGGTGTCCCCCCTCCTGTTCCTGACTCTGGATGTCCCCCCTCCTTGCTCCTGACTCTGGATGTCCCCCCTCCTGCTCCTGACTCTGGATGTCCCCCCTCCTGCTCCTGACTCTGGATGTCCCCCTCCTGCTCCTGACTCTGGATGTCCCCCCTCCTGCTCCTGACTCTGGATGTCCCCCTCCTGCTCCTGACTCTGGATGTCCCCCCTCCTGCTCCTGACTCTGGATGTCCCCCCTCCTGCTCCTGACTCGGGGTGTCCCCCCCTCTTCCTCCTGACTCGGGGTGTCCCCCCCTCTTCCTCCTGACTTGGGGTATTCCCCCCTCTTCCTCCTGACTTGGGGTATTCCCCCTTCTGCTCCTGACTCTGGATGTCCCCCCCTTCCTGCTCCTGACTTGGGGTGTCCCCCCTCCTCCTCCTGACTCAGGGTGTCTTCGCCCTGGAGGAAAGTGGAAATACACTGTTCTTTAACAATAAGGACACATCAAACGGGACAGCAGTGAGCTGGGGTGAGAGCACCCATCCTTCAAGGCTGTTCTCCTGCTCCCACCCAGTGACACAGGTGGGCACCTAGAGTGAGGTACCATATTTGAGTCTAAGGAGGAAGTAGAAATACACTGTCCTTCATGATTTGATGGATGAGCACACATCAATCTCTGATTAGCTGTAACACCAAAGCACCTGCATAATGCTAAGCTCTGGTGTGGGTACTTTTCTATTCCCACAGTGGCTGATGCTAGCTTTCATGGTCTGAAGTCACCAGCTCTAGCTGGACATGAAGTGACAGTCTACCTGCTGCCACTGACAGGGACGGGGCACGCTGCTGCTACTCACCAGCAGGAGGCTCTAGCAGGAGTAAGTCCTGACCGTGGCCGAGTCCAGCCTCTGTGCTCCTGACACACTGCCTGTCTCCACAGCCACAGAGGAAGCGTGCAAACACAGCATGCAGTTAGTGTTAAAACATCACACAAGGGCACAAGTAAGACACATTTCCACACCTGCAAAGGTGCACCCCAACGGATCTAAGGATAGATGTCTATGGTGCAGGGAGGGAGCTGAATCAGGGCACCCAGGATGGCCCAGAGGCTTCTTTCTCTCCCCAAGGAGCCCAGAGACACTGGTAATTAACTCTGAAACAGCACTGTTGTGCCCTAACACATGGCTTCAGGGTGTCCCTGCTCTCCTTAAACTCTGCACACAGGCCCTGCCCTAGTGCTGGTAGCCAGAGGGACTGCAGGAGCACTGAGTACATGCTGGCCTAAGGACTCAGGAGACCTGTGCCCAGCACCCACTGCTCACAGGGAACCCCTGTGAGTTGAAGGACAGGCTGGCCAGCGCAAAAGGCCCTGATGGTGACTTCACTTAGGACACTGAAACCCCACCTCAGTTTCCACCAGAAAGAATGGAGGCCACTTCCCACAACAGGAAGGCCTGCCAGCATCGAGGGGTCTGTAGCACAGGCTTCCCATGGGCGTGGGTGGCACTGAGCAACATTTTGCCCAGATCTAGAAAAGACACTCAGAACTGGTGCTGAGTGAGAATGATCTGTACCCTGAGGGGACCTGCTGGAATGCACCTGGCTCCTCCTCACAGAAATTCCTTAGCAGAGTCCATGTAACCAGGCCAGATGCCCACTTTTACTTGAAAGAGTAACAAGCCATCTTCTGCAGAGCAGAGTTCCACCTTCTCCTGGTTTATTTCAGTCTAACATCTCCACCTCTGCAGTGTATTAGCATTTAACAAGAAAGGTACTTTGTAGGGAAAATACAAAAACACTCATTCAGGATGCATTAAGCCAACACACGGAACTAAAGGAGTCCCAGCTCACACAGACAAGCTCATCTGCACACTAAGTCTCCTATAGTGACTAGTGAAAAGACATGCTGGATCTTCCTTAAGCATGTTACTCAACTCTGGCAAAAGATAGAGATTCTTCCCCACTGAGCTGTCCTAGAACAAACCACACCATGTGTCCAGTAGAGTAAAACACTGGGTCATATTTTAACCCCTCCCACCTATATGAGCAGGCCACCTGCCTCCACCAGAGATGCCCCTGGGACTCCATCCCATCTTCCCTGTTCTTCTAAATGGGGCACACATAATTACACAGAAAAGCTAAGAGCTGGTGAGAACAAAGAAGGGAAGGGAAAATGTGTTATTTAAAATCTGAGCCAGGAGTGATGGCTCATGTTTATAAATAAATCTCAGCACTCAGGAGAGTGAGGCAGAAGAACGGCTGCAAGTTCATGACCATGCTAAGCTACACAGCAAGACACAGTCTCAAAAACAAAAACAAAAAAAGAAAAGAAAAAGAAAAAAAGTTGCCATTTTGGAGAGAAGACCAGCAAGAATCTGGAAGCTTCCACACCATCACATTCCTATCCTCACAAGCACAGCTCCACCTCAGCCCTGAAAAGAGACCATGCTAAAGTTTCTGAGTTGGGAGACTAGATCAAGATTCAACAAGACAAGAATTTTCCTGAAAGTTCTATAACTGTTATTAATATGAAGAACACAAATGTTAGGGTTAACTGGACACTGACATCTGGGCATGCAGCCACTGTCATTTGCCGGTCACGCATTAAGTGCCAGCACTCCCAGCAGGTTGCAGGATCTCCACATACCGTCCATCTGCATCTTCTTTGGCTGCACAGAGGGTGAGGACATGGAGGAAGTGACCCGGAAGTTGGCGGGGAGCGTTTCTGCAGACCCAGCAGCCAGACCTCGGATGTCCTTTGGTCGGAACTTTTTTCTCCATGAAGGTGCTCTCCGAAAGCTTTTGTCGTCATCCTGGCAAATAAAGAAGGAGAAAATAAACTTCATTTAACACTGAAGGACAGGCACCCAGTAACACTGGCTGGTCCTCAGAATAGAGGCTAGGCCTGAGGGCTGTGGCCTACAAGTGGCTAGCTAACCCTTCCTGGCCACCTTACAACTGACCAGCTAAATAGACCTGCAGAGCAAGAAAAGAGGCATGATGACCCACACTGGGCACAAATGAAGGTCCAGGGCCACAAGGGCTAGCTCCAGCTTCATGGCCTCCTTCACTGGGTCTTGAAGAAACCTCTTCCCAGCAGTGGGATGCATTTTGTGTAAGTGTGGTTTTCAAGCTACAAGTAATTTCATCTTAGGCCAGGATACAGATGACAAGTGTCATGTCATCAGAGGTGGCCTAACTCAGGTTTTCTCTGGGCCTAGGGGAAAATCCAAAGGTGTATTGTTAAAGGAGTTAGTAGTTTTGTGTGTGGGGAAAGAACACGGCCCTCTCCAAAGCAGAGAAGCTCTAGACTAGGTAGGACACAACACACAGATTTGGCTCCTTGGGTCACCCAATTTTATGATGTGAAAACCATCTTTGAGGGGAATCAAAAAGCCAGTGAGAACCAGGCATTGTGGCTCACGTCTTTACTCCCAGCACTCGGGAGGCAGAGGTAGGAGGATCACCGAGTGAGAGGCCACCCTGAGACTACATAGTGAATTCCAGATCAGCCTGAGCTACAGTGAGACCCCACCTTGAAAAACCAAAAAAAAGAAAAAAAAAAAGAAAAAAAAGCCAGTGAGCCAGATGTGGTGTGCACCTAGAACCCTAGTACTTGGGAGACGGAGCAGGAAGAATGCTACAAGTTCAATAACAGGCTGGGCTGTCACTTTAAGATTCTGACATACATACACACACACACACACACACACACACAAATTCCCTAGTTGTTTTTTTTTTTTTTTTAATTTTTTGTCAAAATAGTACTTTTGTGGGGCTGGGGAGATGGTTCAGCAGTCCAAGACTCTTGCTTGCAAATCCTGCTGACTTGGGGTTTAATTGCCCAGCACCCACATAAAGCTGGATACAAAGCCATACAAGTGTCTTACATTTGTTTGCAGAAGCAAGAGACTCTGCAGCACACATGCACCCAAATAAATAAACAAATTTTTAAAAATAGTGCTTTTCTGGGCCAGGCATGTTGGGTCATTCCTATAATCCCAGCATTTAGGAGGCTGGGATAAGTGGTTCACTGGGAGTTCAAAGCCAGCCTGAGCTACAGAGTATTAGCCTGGGCAAGAGTGAGAGCCTGCTACATGAAACAAAAAAAGTAATTTAAAAAATTGTCACTTTCTGGGCTTGAGGTATAGCCCAATGACCATGTTGATTTACTCAGTATACAGAACACTGGGAGTTTGAGTCCAGCATCACATGTGTGTATATGCACATGAGCACACACATGCACAGACTTGTAAAACAACAATATTCCCGCATGGTTCTAAATAGGACAAAACAGCTTACACTTACACATCAGGGGTGGATATAGCTAAGTGACACAGCAGCAGCCTAGAATGCTCAGGGCCCCAAGTTCCAACCATAGTACCATAAATACAAGCAAGCCAACCAACAAAAGCCAAAACCATTAGACTAAGAACTTACTTCATCAAATCTTCTGTCAGTTCCCATGATCAAAAGGTTGTTAAACTCTCTTTCCAAGACAGTTCGAGCCTAAAATAACAAAAGCCCCACAAAGCTTGCATCAGTTCAATAGGAAGGATGTTGGAATAGTCCAGTTATTTAACATTTCAAATCTGGGACAGACTTTAGTTGAGAGGAGGCCACACTCTCTTGAAAACCATAAGCAGGAGTATACTTATGTGGGTTCATGAGGGATTGACAAAAGATAGCATTCTGTATAGCATTAAGAATGTCTTGATTTTCAAATGTGCTTAACAAGACAGAATTATGTAAGATCATCATCTGTTGAAGCAAAACTACTAAAGCTCCATGGGGTACACCTAAAAACATTTTTCCTTAGATAAGAACTTACAAGTACATGCATGGACATGAGTGTCTCTTTCAGAAGTGGGCCTTTGCTGCATCAGAACTGTCCCAATATCCTATACTCAGTACTCAAACGGACACCCACCCCATGCACCTGGGGCTTGGGACCCACTGCATAGTGGCTAAATGCCAGTGTGAATCCTGTGTCACCTGAGTGTTCTGCGTGGGGATCTGCAACAGCAGCGCCAGTGCATTGAAATCAAAGGTTTCATCTAAGGCCAGAAGCGCACCATGCACACCACTCTCTATGAGGTTGTTTGCATACTCTTTAAGGCCAATTGACAGGATCCAACGGATCACGCGATCATTGCTCCAAACAAGCACATCTGTGAGATAAGAAAGCAACTGTAATGGTGGCTTCAGAACACTTCCCACCATCCTGGAGCAGCACAGAAAACAGGCACTAGTATGAATCCTGGCCCCTTCCTAAAACAGACCCAATACCCCAGATGCCATAGTCACTGCCAAACAGGCATTCATACAGGCACCCTGGTCGGCTCCACTCCAGGAATCCCCATGAGAACTGCTCCAGCAAATCCAGGGGGATAGCGCACTGTGCACACTGCACTTCCAGAGATGAAGCAGGATGAGGGACTGAGAACCAGAACCCAAACCTCTTAACAGCATCTTCTGACAGAGGGAGCCAGCACCATAATTCAGAAAGCTCCTTTCTTATACATGCATGTGGAGGCGAGATATTAACAATGGATGTCTTTCTCAAACACTTTCCACCTTAGTTTTTGAGACAGGGTCTCTTGCAGAAGCTAGAGCATACTGATTTTGCTAGAGTAGCCAGTCACGGGGATCCTTCTGTCTCTGCCTCCCCAGTACTGGGAATGCAGATACCACCACCTACACAGCATTATCTAGGTGCTGGACATTCTCACGATTGCACAGCAAGCACTTTGCCACTGAGCCATCTCCCCCAAATCCTTAAGCATCTTTTTAGAATTTATTAGTAAGCAGGCGTGGTGGTGCACACCTTTAATCCCAGCACTCAGGAGCAGAGGTAGGAGGATCACTGTGAGTTTGAGGCCACCCTGAGACTACGTAATGAATTCCAGGTCAGCCTGAGCTAGAGTGAGACCCTACCTTGAAAAACCAGAATATATATATGTAAAATATTATGTATTATATAAACATCTTACCCATTTTTCTCATTTTATTTATTTACTTATGTTGGTTTTTACTTATTTTGTTTTTTCGAGGTAGGGTCTCACTGTAGCCCAGGCTGACCTGGAACTCACTCTGTAGTCTCAGGCTGGCCTTGAACTCACAGTGATCCTCCTACCTCTGCCTCCTGAGTGCTGGAGATTAAAGGCGTGCAACACCAGGCCCAGCTCATTTTATTTTTTGAGATATGATTTCATGAATATAGTCTTGGTTGGCCCTGTATTGACACAATCCTTTTGCCTCAGCTTCCTGAGCACTGGGATCATAGGCATGTGTCACCATGCCCAGCTCTCCCATTATAAAAAGAAATTTAGACGTTCTCCAGCATATCAGAGACTCTGGAGATGATATTTATGAAAATTATCAATTTGATCAATTCTGGCAGGGGTCTAAAATAGTCATTCTAAAAATATACTCAATCACTTGCAAAGACAGTTACTATCAACTGTAAAAAGACATGAAAAGTGGTATAGAAAACAATGTGATAGATTGGCCCCATTTGCACACACTGCATAGACGTCAGGATACAGAGTGACTTGACTGAGAGTAGACCACCCTGCACATGTGCAGTCTCACAGCACGTTGCTTTTCTCTACCACCTTTTTAGTGTGGGTGTTCAAGTCCAGAACCTCATGCTGCTGCTGCTGCTGCTGCTAGGTGAGTGTTCCACACTATGCTGTACCTCAGTCCTCTCCAGTTTATTCTTACCTCTAGTTTTTTTCTTAGTGAAAACGTCTGTGGGACCATGGTAAAGACAGAGATGATGATAGAGCCCTGGAGTACCCACTCACTTCAGGAAGGCTCACCTACTTCTTACTACTGCTAGAAATATCAGTGACTTCCTGGATCCTGAGACTTTTCCTGGAAGGGTGCAGGGTGAGGAAGGGCTGTGACAGGGAAGGAGACTCTGGGGAGCAGCTGCCTGCAGCTTGTTCCTCACTGGAATGCTTTTGCCCACCCACCCCCACCCTAAGACACTCCTGTCCTCCAAGGGAGCCCTGAAGTTTGCCTGGTCCTACTGCTCCCTCTCTTGGAGGAGAATGGCACTCTGACCTCGTGGACCTTATGCACCTCACAGGTCAGTTCAGGGAACACAGAGTAGCTCACCTTTGCCCTGCCTGGCTCTTACAGCCATAGGAACCAAAAGAAAGCTAACGTTTTAAGGAAAATGCCACCCCCACAGACTGAGGCATGCACAAGCTGTTAAGCACCTTCCTTTTCATTCTTCCCTGCTGTCACCTTGCCAGGCCAGGCCTCCATCTAAAGCCTCCCAGGCAGCAGCAATGTGTGGCATCCACCCCGTGTAGGAAACTTGCCTTTTATTTCGTTCTGACTCTCTTCTCTCTTTCTTTCCAGTTCTTTTCGGTCATAATTTAACCTTCTCAGGCACATAATTCCACACTGGAAACTGTTTCTATTGAAAAAAAAAAAAAGTTATTTTAGAGATGGCAACAGGGCCAAACCTCTGGTCAATAGGAAGGTCCCATGTGTGTAGGTATAGGGGTATGGGTGTGTACGTGCACATGCGTGCATACGTTCACCTGTGGAAACTGTCAACCATCTTCAGTTGCCCACGCAGGTCTTTTTTGGTCAGGTGATCCAGCATCCTGGCATCCACAAGGCACTCCATGAAGTAGCTGCGGTACTGTGGGAGACCTAGGCTGGGTAGCCATTCGTTGCCAATCCACTCATGGTTCATGTCCCCATACGCGAGTGTCTGCTTTTAGTAAGTGGCTAACATTAGTCACAAACTTGTTATCCACAACATATTCTGAAGGCCATGCTAATGACAGTGCTGGTCTTTATGATCCCTGACTACTTTGGTCTTCTATTCCCACCTCTTAAATGTTAGCAAAAATTTCATCCAAAAGGAATCACATCGTGAAACTCTGATGTATTTATAACAACTTGAATGTATTTAACAAACTGCACTAGAATTGCAACTGACTAAAGATTCCCTTTCTGAACAGTTTTCACAGAGCAACCTAAACAGCAGTGGTCACGACTCATGAACAAGTTTGAAGCATTGAAACAACCTCACTCATTAAAATGATCTCTGGCTGGTTTTCATTTGGTTTTTGACACTCCATTTTCCCAAATCAAGCATGCTCATTTCAAAAATCAGTAAAAGTGGATTTAAAAAGTCTTTTTAAAAAAATAAACTAGTAACAATAGCAGACTCAATGATGAAAGACAACTGTAGTCAAGAAACTTAAAACTCCTCTCCCAAGTACTATCTGAACAACCAAATCAAGAAAAAAGAAAAAAAAGACGAGAATGAAAAAAAAAAAAAATCCTGGAGAGTGAAGTAAAAGTACCGATCAACTTGATCATACACAAATTTCCATCCAACCAAAGAATATATCTTCCCCTGCTTTTCCTTTTTTTGGGGGGAGGGGCATGTTGCCCAGAAGCTATTTTCACAGACTGTACCTCTATACTGACTAGCCTGTATCATCAGGCCATCTCCAGGTCCTAGAAGGCCACCATTCAACTCCCCATTTAGTACGAATGCCCTCTGGCATGGAACAAGACTCTCTGGGCTAAAGAAAACCTCCAGCCTCATCCTCCCAAGTAGCCAGAACTACAATTGCATGCTACCACACCCAGCCTGGGGTTCATGTCCACTAAGTGCATGCTCTACCACTGAGCTCCACCCCTAGTCTCTCAATGTACTTAGAATCTACCATCGTATAGCATGTTCTTTGACCACAAAAGAAAATGGATCAGAAATGTAAGATGTTTATGATGCAGTTCCAAGTCAGACAGGATATCTTTTGGGCCCAGAAGTTAGGAACTAGTTTGAACAACACAGCAAGACCCAGCCTCCAAAAGATGAAAAAAAAGTAAATAAAAATAGCTATCTAAAAATCCTCCAAATATTTGAAATCAACATATGTAAGAGTAAGCCATGCAAGCATCTCTAATATTAGAAAGTTGAATCAACAATATGCTAAAATAAGAGGATATGGCAAGTGGGGCTTATTATCACAGGACAAAGGCTGGTACAACAGCTCAGAAAAAGCATGGACATTTTGCCTATTAAAAGACTAAAGAAACACAATACTATATGACAGATGCAGAAAAACCATGTGACAGATTCCCTGTCCTTCCAGACTCTTGAGTAGGTGCCTCCTAAAACCCCCTGGTCGTGAAGGACTGGACACTGCTTGGAGATGAGAACACAAGCATGTCCACTCTTAGCACTAGCACTCAGCTCTGTACTCACAGTCCTTAACACTGAAAAAGGGCAAGAAAAAGATACTAAACAACAATGACGACAACAAAAAATATCTAACCGGGCATGGTGGCACACACCTTTGGCCCCCAAAACTTGAAAGGCAGAGGTAGGAGGATCACTGTGAGTTCGAAGCCACCCTGAGACTACATAGTGAATTCCAGGTCAGTCTGGCCAGAGTGAGATCCTACCTTGAAAAATAAACAAACAGAAAGCACATCTGAGTTGGAAAAGAAATACAGCCTCTTTTATATGCAGAAGACACAATGACCAGGTAGATAAGAAATCTATGAAATAGCTATGAAATCAATATGTGATCTTAGCCAAGCAGCAGGACTCAAGGCCCATACACTATTTCAAAATAGTACAGATGAACTGGAAATTGAGGTTTCAAAATCATCACTTATAATGCCATTTCACCCCATAAAATCAATAGGGCTGATGTAACAGAATGCGTGTAAGCTTGTACAATGGAGGTAAACACTACATTGTACACATGAGAGAGATCAGGTGCCTTTGGGCATTTGGTATGACCCTCTGAAATCAAAGTCAACCATCACCATCATGCTCTTGTTCACACAGCCTCTGAGCGTGCTCGCTCGCTCTCGCGCGCTCTCTCTCTGCTTGCTCTAGCCAAAGTGGAAAGAATGGCTTAAATCTCAACAAGAATGCTCAAATTCTAACAGAACAAAAGGTTCCATCATTTCCCATAGACACTTTGGCAGTCACAGTGCTATCCTGCAGTACTTCCAGGCTTGCTTATGCAGGCCTGGTACTTTCCAGTTTGAGGAATTAATGTTGTCTTCTGGCCTGCAGACTCTGTCTCCCTCAGTGAATGGAAGGAAAAGAACTGTGTAAACAAAGAGCTGTGTGGAAGTAGCAAGTTGCCCAGGTCTGCGGGTGCTGTCAGGGAGAGGAGACCCCACAGCCCAGGCCTGACTTCAGCCTATACTCACTAAGACACGGCCTCCACCACGGCAGGCAGGGGCTGTGGCCATCCTGCTCACTAGTGGCTCCTGGAGGTGGTGGAGCATCCACACAGCAAACACATGTACAAAAGGCTCTGACCACAACTGGATGCCTACTTCCTGAGGGTCCATGGACAGCTGAAGTCTCCCTTGGTAGCTGTCACCGTGCAGCGCAGGGAGGTGGGCTGATGGCTCTGCCCTGGAAGGTCTGTCTGGAAGAGGGATAGTGAGAGCTTCCACCAGACACTGTGTGCTGGTAATTCTGGCATGTTCTGCGTGGCCCTTCTCATTTATACTTTCACTGCAAAGGACATACACGTGCTTACCCTGCATGCCTCTGGGGCTGTAATGGCTCATCTGAAGGCTACAGTGTTCTGCTTAGTCATGAGAGATACCCTGACATGACTATCCACTCCATTTTAAAAATAATAATGAACAAGCTAGTTCTCTAGGGGAGAGGCAGAGTGCCTAAGGCAAGGTAGGAACCCCAGAGATCATGGCTCCTCTCTACCTCTGCTCTAACTGGCTACCCTTCAGAAATACAAATAAACCCCCACCTTAGAGCCAGTTAAACTCTCAAGAGTACATGTACTTTCTCCAGATGGACATGGACTCTGCTGAGACCGAGTCCTATGCCCGGGGAGTCTCCAGAAATATAGGTCCATGCCTGGCGCTGCATGAGCAGAGTCCCACTGCACAGTCTCAGCAATGCTGCTGGGATCCTTGGAGGCAGCATTGTCATTCACCTGAGCTGCCTGAGCCTGAATGCAGAGTTTGCAAACCACAGAGTCCCGTGTAAGCTGAAGAACTAGGGGGGTGAAAATGTAAACATACATAAAACCAGAGGAAGCTAGTTCCTGAGAACTCCTTCAGTGATATCCTTAAGCCCACTCAGCATTAGGACAGAACTTTGTAAATATAACACACACAGAAAGAAAAGGTGTTATGCCAACTTCTGGATTTGGAAATTACTTCATCACTTTTCTGCCAGGAGATCTTGTAACTAGGGTTACTCCAAGGAGAGTTACATGTATGTAACTGTGTGAAAGACTCTTGTTAATGGAGAGATCTGTGCTAATGAAAACAAATGGCATGGCTCCACGTAAGAAATGCTCAAAGTTGTCCATGAGCCGCACTCTGATCCTGCACTGTGCCTGACTATGCTTTCAAGTCATTAACACTGCAAGAGCAAATGGAGATGCTGAAAGCATCGCTCTCACACACAGTGAAGAAGGGAGTATAGAAAGACGCCAACCTGAGCCCAGCTTCCCTCCTCATCTTCCTGATGTTACGTGGTCAGGTTAGGAGTGCAAAAGAACAAATTGTTAGTGTTGGTGAGCTGTGGTGAGGCAAGCAAGTTAACTCTATTAGTGTTGGCAAGCTATACTGAGGCGGCACAAAGTGATGCACAGGGACATCCAGTGTCACAGTGGCATGCAGCAGCCATGCAGAATCAGCAGTGCCAGCTTTTCATGCAAGGAGCACACCATCTCCATGCCAAGCATATCCATAAAAGGTGAAAGCTGGGTTCCACAACCACAGCAGAGTGCCAAACTAAAATCTCTTCCAGGGGAAAGATAGCATCTACTGTAAAGAGACATCTACCAATGGCAAATTCTCAGAAAAAAATCTAAAACAAAACACAAATTATGTTTTGTGCATTTAATTAATAATCTAACAGTTATACTTATGTAAAACAATTGAATATAAAACAACAAAAAGGCAAAGGCCTCAGTGGGTCTGACATGGCAAACGTGCTATGAGCACGAGCTGCAGTGTGACTGACCGTCTGCGGCGTGGCTGCGAGCGTTTCCATCTCCTCGTGTGTTAGCCAGACATTTCCTGTGGTCTAAGGTGACCAGAGCACCAGCCACATCCAGGGCCAGGGAAGCGTGATAAAGAGGAGAGGGGCACATACATAAGCTATAGGCACAGAGGAGCCTGAGGCAAAGGTACTCTTTACAGAAAATAATATATCACCATAGGCCCGACCCTTAGGACAGCCATACCCTGTTTACAGTGTGACTGGCAACAGCATCTGGCTCCCAGAGCTCAGCTGCCATGCCAATCCCTGAAGTACATGAACATAAAGAGAAAAAAACTTATTTTCATGCTTCTGAAAATTTTGATTCTTTGTCATTTGGGTCCAACAGTCTCACAGCTGGAGGTGGAGCTCAGTGGTAGAGCTTGCCTGGCATGTGCAGGCCTTGGGTTTTAATACAAGCAATGCCAAAAGAAACCCAAAGCAGTCTCACTCCAACAGCCCAACAGGATGCTCATACTCTGGCAGCTGAGACTGCCCTGGGCAAGTGCACCAGATGACAAGGAGGCCAAGAGTGGAGTGTAAGTCACAGGAGTGCCAAATAATGTGCACAGACCAAAAACAATGGCTCCATGTCGTCATTAGAGTCAGACCTAGGACTGATGGCCACCTGCTTAGGACTACAAGTTCCTCATGGGCAGGATATCAAGCCTGTGCTCCATGATGTAGAAGCCATGTCTCCTGTGAGATCCATCCTTATCACAGGTCACTGAGCTGAAATCTAAGCAGCTCCCTTTATGAACATCACTTATGAATATACCGGACAGGCCACTTGACATCTTCTTTCTAGAAAAGCCATTTTAATGTGACACTATGGGGAACAAACTGGATCCTGGAGACAAAGCATCCCACAGGGAACTCTTTGAATTAAGGAATAAGAGCTTACTGTTTATCTCTACAATGCAATACTTGCTTGTGGTAACAGTGAACCCCTGTCAGGCCTTGTCCTGCTACTCAGGAATGTATGAGAGGTTCTTTGTTTCTCTCCAGAGGTAATTAAAGCTGGGCATGGAAGTGGCCTACGCTACCCTCTAGAAACTGGCCTGCCCATACACCCTCATACCCACCCATCACTGCTTTCATCAGAATGGGTTTTCACCTGGGGAAAGGCTCTTCAAGGATTTCCCACATAGGGCAAATCCTTGGAGCATGGTGGTACTGGGAGGACACCTGCAGTTTCATGAGCAGCTAAAATACTTGCAAGCTTGGAACCTATGCCTTCTCAAACAAGCCACAGATGGTGATGCTGGTCACAGAATACCCTGTGAACTAGCCAGTTTGTTTCTTTAATTTTAAAAAGTAGGGTCTCCCTCTAGACCAAGCTGACCTGGAGTTCACTATGTAGTCTCAGGGTGGCCTTGAAACTCTCAGCAATCCTCCTACCTCTGCCTCCCAAGTACTGGGATTAAAGACATGCACCACCATGCCTGGCTTTTTTTTTTTTTTTTTTTTTGAGACTAGTCTCACTATGTAACTCAAGCCACAAACTCTGAATGCCCCTGCCTCCTCCCAAGTGCTGAGAATACTGACATGTGTGATTATACCAGGCCCTCTTCTTTTGATTCTCTAGGAACCAGGCTGCTGGGTGGCAGTGACCAGCCCTGACTAGTGCTATTAGCTGTATTTAGTGGAGTCTGCAAGAGTTAAACTCTGCACAAGAAAAGTACATCCCTGCTTAAGCCCATGGCACTTGTGCCCATGACATGACATGACATGACATGACATGACATGACAATGCATCCAGAGGGCAGCAGCTAGACAGGAGAGTAAATACAGCACAAACCCAGTCCCTGTTTATTCTCCTTCCTCTTTTTCATTGATAAGGGAAGGAGGAGGAACTGCCTTTATATACAAACTCAGACCCACAGAAAGGTCTTACAAGCAGATTAGCATCAGTTCTCCATGTTGCACTGTGGGACAGGTTAAAGGGGGACACATTCACAGTTCTGTGGCAGGACAGGCCACAGCACCAGGACAGCAGTTGCCCAGCCAGGAAGGAGCCTCAGAGACACTTGACCTCTATAAATTATACTTTAATAAGAATTTAAAAGCATTTACACTGTGCAATTTGTTTAGGAAGTATTCTTACTTACAGTGCAAATGCTCAGTATTCAATTTGAATCAGGAAATTAATCAGAAAAGAAATTCAGTAAGTTCAAGTTCAAAATATGTACTTATAGCATTAATTTTCCTTTTCTCAAGAAGCCCTTAGACTGGCTGTTTTGACAATCCTATATTTAAATTTATGAGAATCTTTTTCATTTTGCTTTTTTCCTCAAGGTAGGGTCTTACTCTAGTTCAGGCTAGAGAATCATTTTCTATCTTAAAAACACAAAAACAAACAAACAAAACTCTAACTTTTTATGAGAACTTTCTAGTCAAGCTTAAAAAAAAAACTGACAGGATCTTGATATGTTGCCCAGGCTCTCCTCAAACATACATACGTTTGTTTGTTTATTTATTTTTTTATTTTATTTTATTTGCAAGCAGAGAGTGGGAGAGAGAAAGACAGAGAATGGACACACCAGAGTGTCTAGCCACTACAAACGAACTCCAGATTGCATGCATCACTTTGCATCTGGCTTTACCTGGGTACTAGGGAACTGAACTCAGGTCATCAAGCTTTGCAAATGCCTTAACTGCTGAGCCATCTCTCCATCCCTTTCCTTGAACTTTTTTGGTTGCTATTGTTAAATTTTGTTTCTTCTGGTGCTGGGGCTGAAACCCAGGTCCCTGACATGGAAGACAAGCATTCTACCACCGAGCTGTGGTCTTTGACCACTCACTTTCCATATTTGAAAACTGGCTTTTAAAATGAAAACTTCCCTGGGTTAAGACCAAGGAAGCAATTCTGCATAGGATATTGCCTTCCTGTGACCCAAGCATGTGCACTCTCTGAACGTACATACCGTCCTTGATGTGGGCGGGGCAGACGGGCTGGTCAACGACATGATCTCCTGGATAGCCAACCGCAGTTTCAGCCTATGCAGTGGGTTGCTGATGCCAATCTCCCTTTGGATCTCGGTGTCCGACAAGGCGGACATGATAGCTCCACTTTTCACATTGGCACGGCAGGCAGCCACGTACCATGCGGGCATCCCAACCCAGAGCTAGAGACAGGAAAAAAGAGACCAGAACATCAAGAATGACACAGGAGAAGTTTGGAAGAGCTCACTTCCTGAGACACGGGAAGAGACATACCTCCAGCCACACCACCACCGTGGGCCCGTCCCACTGAGCAAATGGTAAGCCTTGCCTGCGGGCGTCCTCCAGCAACTCGTGCCTAGAGTGAGACACATTCAAAAGAACTGTTAGCCGGGCGTGGTGGCTCACGCCTTTAATCCCAGCACTCGGGAGGCAGAGGTAGGAGGATCGCCGAGAGTTCGAGGCCACCCTGAGACTACATAGTTAATTCCAGGTCAGCCTGGACCAGAGTGAGACCCTACCTCGCAAAACCAAAAAAAAAAAAAAAAAAAAGAACTGTTGTTACATGGGCACTAAAAGGTTAACAGAAAGAGTTCTCTCTGAGCATTTCCAAATGTGTGAACAGAAGCCTGTCCCTTTAATACCCCATAGCCCTTGAGGCTATTAACACCATCTCCTTACAAAACACTGTGCACCCTACACAGAAGGACCATGTGATAGAAAGCTGACTGCTTCCACGAATCCTTATGGAGTCACAAAATCCTTACACAATACACAGTACTCACTACACAGAAGGCACATATAAGGGAATGTTGACCACCTCTCTAGGGCCCTATGGAGTCACCAAATCCTTAACAGAAAACACTGTGTACACTTAAGAGAAGAGGCCTACATGAGGGAGCATTTACTGTCCCCCTGGATCCCTATGGGGTCACCAAATCCTGACAGAATGCACACTACACAGAAGGCCCACTTGAGTGACTGAATGCTGGCTGCCTCCCTGGATCCCTTACAGAGTCCCCATCTCCTTACAGAATGAAAAAATCGTATCGCCACAGAGCATCAACAGTTTGCACGACCAACATAACAGGGCATTCTAGGGAATGACCACTATTGCCATCAAAACAGTTGGTCAGTTTTCTATCTTGTAAACTCAGCTGCTGTTTTAACTTCACCTCCTCTCATCTGCAGTCAGCCCACACTCAGATGGTCCTTCAACAACCTAACTCCATGGACCTGGGTCCCCTCCATCACACTCTAAAGCCTGAAAGTTTATAAGAATGGGAACCGACTCGCAGTGCCGAGCAACACCTCCGCAAGACCCTCAAAATAGAAGACAAGGATGATGACAGCAAATTAAAAGAGACTAATGGAGAGGGAGGGGATATGATGGAGATTGGACTTCTAAAGGGGAATGGAGGGAGGGCAGGGAAATATCAGGTGGGTTTTTGTATGTAAGTATAAAAGTTGTCAATAAAAAAATGATAATTAAAAAAAAAAAAAAGAATGGGAACCGAAAGACGCTGATCCCTGGCCACTTCTTGTAGGGTTACAGACCTTCCTTCCTGAAGACCTCATGTATGGCACAATACAGGCCTGGTCCTAGCCAGACCACATGGCAGAAGAACCAGGAAGTGGCTTCTGTGAACATGGCGTTCTGTGCAGGCTTGGTGTGACAACAGCTACAGTCCCATGCTCGCGAGAAGCCTGCTACGAAATGTCCTGTCCAGAGACAGGCTGTCGTTGGTCACAAAAAGGGGACCACCCCATACAACGATTAGCCAGCCAAGTCCCTTAAAACCCACGCGCACTTCCTCAATAAATGAGTTTGCGGCAGCTCGCCCCTCTGCTGCTTCCACCCAACTCCCGGAGTCTGTGTCGTGACTCCACGCTGCTCACCCCAACTCGGCAGAGACCCTGCAGTCCCTCCTGGGCTGGCCTTAGGGGGGACCCCAACAACCTCACAGTATGAAACATCCCACGTGGAGATGCACTGCAATCCTTTACTAGGATGTTATAACACTTCTTGTATGTGTTTCATGTACAGTTCCAAGTGCCAAAAATACAGAGACGCTCCAGTTCTCAGAAGCTGCCCACCAGGCCAGTGTTCTACCATGGGCTCTTAGGTAGTCTTCCCTCCAGAGGAACCCTGACTGCTGTGGCCTAAAATCACCCCTTATCAGCATGAAGCAGTTAAGGTGGACATCACTTCATTTCCCTAGCAGTGGTGAGAGTGGCTTCTGAGGAAGGGAAGTGAAATACTATAGGAGCTCGGCAGTTTCCATGGCTAGGCAGACAGGGGGAAAGGGCCCTTGATAGGTGACTATATTCTAACCCAAGATGACTAAGAGAGTGACTCCATTTCCTCTTAACTCCTGGCCTAGGTGAATCCTACCCCACCCCCCCCCGCATTGTGGTTGGTAGGCTGACGTGGCGGGCTTTCTGGGACCTGGGCAGTAGTACTGGGTATATCATGAACCAACCAGCATCTTCACCTTCATTTAAACTGACCAGTCATGGACTCTGGGTGGGTGGACTTCTCTCACTTGATAAAAGTCCAGCTCCCGCTGGGATGGTGGATTTTCCAGCTCTGGAATCTCCTCCACACTGAGGAAGTCTGTTCTTTCTTTTCCTCTTATTTGGAAATAAACTATTCTTTTAAACCCCCTTTTAAAAAATAGTAGGTTGGGTATACAAGTTCCTAATTCTCTGAAAGTATTTAAAAGTAAAACAAGGTGGCTGGAGAGATGGCTCGGCAGTTAAGGCACTTACCTGCAAACCCTAACGACCTGAGTTTGATTCTCCAGTAACCACATAAAGTGGTGCATGCATCTGGAGTTCATTTGCATTGGCTAAAGACCCTGGCATGCCCATTCTTTTTCTGTCTCTCTCTGCTTGCAAATAAAATAGTAAAACAAGAGTGGTACAAAGCACAAGGGACATGGCACAGATGGTAGAGCACTCACTGACATATATGAGTCCCTGCATTCAATCCCCACTAATTCAAAAAGCAAAAACAAAAACCAGCACAGATTCTCAACACTGAAGATGCTACTACTTAACACAGCAAGCTAGCAACAAGGATGGCTTCCACTGGACAACACCAATAGCCACTTGCTAAATGAAGTCCTTGGGTCATGTTGTGGTCTAACACCCACAGGCTGCCCCTCTAAAGACCTGAAATCCCAACAGCTCCCTCAGTGCAAGGGGACCCTGGGTGCAGGACTCACATTACACCCATACTGCTGGGAGAGAGAGAGTCTTGACACAGCCCTGTCAAGTACCCCAAACTACTGGATGACCTCTTAAAGACTATGCCCCTACCGCTGGGTGAAGGCGACCATGGGCATGGTGAGCCCATCTTCTTTCTCAAGTGTTTCCACAGCACTTAGAGCAAGCAGGGAAGACAGTATATTCCGTTTGCCTGTATGGATATCCCCAAGTCTTTTTTCTTTTCAGTATGGGGCTTGAACCCAGGGACATGTGCATGCTAAGTATACACTCTACCTGAGCCACAAATATTTTTTATATCTTTAAGTTTTTTTTCTTTTTTTTTAATGTGTAGCCCAGGCTGGCCTCGAACTCCTGATCCTTCTGCCTCCGTCTCTTCAGCAATATCCTACTGGCATGTGCCACCACAACCACCTAGGTTGTTTTTTCTACAATAATATATGCAGAGTATCTCAAAGAACCTTTTCTTTCTAAAAAGAAATACTGGTCTTGATTTCCAGCACTGCAAAAACAACAACCAAAAACCCCTCAAAACAAAACAAACAAACAGTGAACATCAGACTTCCCAGTCTAACGACAACTGAAGTCAAACATTTATATACAATCTCAAGTGGTCCTTACAGTCACTTTAACTTCTAGGGTAAATTTATGTCATCAGTGGCTACGAGCAATAAAACCATAAATTAGAAAATAAATGCATCCCAGCATCTGTACAAGAGGTAGTAACGGTCTTGCCAGATGCCAAACCTTGGCTGCAGGGAGGGAGCAAGTATCCTGGGGGGTACCTGTCACCAACTGGTGATCATATGGACCTTTGTTTCCTTCAAACAAACTCTTCAGAGGTAACTAGTGTTGACTGTCAAAATCCACAAGGAAGCCATAGGAAGCAATGTGGTCTCTGCAGACCAACCCCAGAGAAAGATGGGAGCTTTGAGGACAGGGAGCAGGGCCCATCCTAGGGTATGTGGCCTAGACAAGGAGGAAGAATTTGCAGCCTTCGGTAAGAGCTTTCAGGCCATGTTCGAATCAACATGGACTAACATGGAATGCTCCCTCACCTTGGCACTTTCCCAGTACCCATGCACAAAGCTGCCTTGTGGACCATTGCCTGGAGTCTGATGCATTCTGCTGGGGATTCCCCCGTACTCCTCCCAACACTGAAAGTGAAGGCTAGAACTACCTTCTCCAGGTCCTAGAATCCCAGGCTCAGCTACAACAGTGGGGACAGCATGAGGACAGTGGAGGTAGGGTGGTGTATCCAAGAGGCAGGTATGTGAAGGTACATGAGGAAGCAGGGAGACTCTGGCTGATAGCTGGCCCAAGTCTCACACTGCCTCTCCATACCTCTCCTACTGGTCAGTCTGTGATGATTTTATAGACAAAACAGAGCACATGACAAGGTTAGTACCCCAGGTAGGTACACAGAGCCCCAATTTTCTCTGTGTGTATGTGGAGGCCAGGGGGTTGTTCCCGATCATATGTCAAGGGACACAAGTCTAGAAGCTACAGATACCTGAGGCAAGTTCTCCTGTGCCTTCTAATATCCTGTGACACCAACAGCCCTCTTCTCCCCTGCACCGCACCATGGACCCCGGCCTTCCACTTGCTACTGAAAACATCCTCCAGAGCACAGCCAGCTTTCAAAACTACCTGCAATGCAATTTGTACAGACTCAAAGGCCTGGTGCACTTATGCACTCACCCACCTGCCCCATGGTCACTTTCTTCCTTACAGATCTACTTATCCTGCCTGCACCACACAACTATCAAAATCAATGTGATGAGCTGGGTGTGGTGATTCATGCTTGTCATGTCAGCACTTGGGAGGATGAGGAAGAAAGACTACCATGAGTTTGAGACCAGCTTGTGTTACAGGGCAAGACCCTTTTTTTTTTTTTTTTTTTTTTTTAAGAAAAACAGATTCTCACAGTGAACACTGCAAGCTTTAAATTTGGGGCAGCCAGACCAAATGAGCCAAGAGGTGCAATAGTGGCATGTCTATTATGGGGGAAACCAACCGCTCTCTCATTGGACTGGAGGCCCGCTCCATGGGAGGGAATACATCCCTGATACTGAAAACCTACGACGGGGTAGTCATGAGCCCTAGGGGTGTAACGTCTGCTGGTGTCTGGTTAAATGTATATACTATTCTCACCAAACTGCCCAGTAAGCACTTCTCTTAATGCCCATACCCATATATTAATGCTACTCTCACTTTTGGTTACAGAAACTTCTCTTTTTAGATGATGGTGACCTTGGGATGACTCAGAAGGCACCATGGTGCTGAGAAGGGACAGTGGAGTGCTCAGCACTGAAACATCTCTAACGCACCTTCCAAGGCTCAGGGTCCATTGCGGAAGAGGGGGCGGAAAGAATGTAAGAGCCAAAGGAAGAGATGGACTCCTTACAACGTGCTCCTCCAGACACAAAATGGCCTGGATATCCATGACCTCACAGTGCCTGACACACCTATACAAGACCATCCTAATAGGAGGAAAAGATGATGACATAAAAATGAAAAGAGAGACTGATTGAAAGGGGGAGGGAATATGATGGAGAGTGGAGTTTCAAAGGAGAAAGTGGGAGGAGGGAAGGAAATACCATGGAATATTGCTACAATTAAGGAAGTTGTCAATAAAAAATAATAATAATAATAATAATAATAATAATAATATTCTTGGGGCTGGAGAGATGGCTTAGCAGTTAAGTGCTTGTCTGTGAAGCCTAAGGACCCTGGTTCAAGGCTCAATTCACCAGTACCCATGCAAGCCAGATGCACAAGGTGGTGTATGCATCTGGAGTTCGTATGCAATGGCTGGAGGCCCTGGTGCGCCCATTCTTTCTCTCTTTCTCTCTCTCTCTCTCTCTCTCTCTCTCTCTGCCTCTTTCTTTCTCTGTCACTCTCAAATAAATAAAATAAACAACAACAACAAAATTTTAAAAAAGAAAAAAAGATTATTTTCTCAAGAGGGAGGGGATAAATATTTAACCCTCAACAAAATTATTCTCATACTGCTCAAATTTCTAGATAAAAAGAAGTAGCCAGGAGTGGTGGCACATGCCTTTAATACTAGAATTTGGGAAGCAGAGGTAGGAGAATTGCCGTGAGTTTGAGGCCAGCCTGAGACTACAAAGGGAATTTCAGGACAGCCTGGGCTAGAGGGAGAAAAACAAAAACCAACCAAAAAGAAAAAAAAACAACAAATAAAACAAAACAAATAAAAAAAATGTTGTGTGGCCATTAGCTCCAAAGCTTAAAAGCACAGTAACCACGGTGACAAAGCTTTTCTGTGAGGCCCATTTATATCTGTGACTCAGTGTCTAAATGCCCTGCAGCATGCATCTGACACATGTGTTACTATAGACCTCCAGTCTATGGCCTTCCCATGGTGCCAGGGTGGCAGAGTTGGCTGAGAGGTGAGCCAGGCTGCTCCACATCATATGTCCAGTGCTCCTGATTTTCACTGTTATTTTGAGGCAGGGTCTCACTATATGGCCCAGACTGGCATCAAATCTTCAATCCTTTGCCTCTGTCTCCCTTATAATAGGATCACAAGCAAGCACCATCATGCCCAGTTTCCAAAGGCTGATTTTTAAAATGCCTGCTCTAATGCAAACCCATGTGGCAAGTTTTATGCCCTTAAAGCTAGAGTTGGAGGGCTGTGAATTTCAGCAGAGTGGTCCAGCGCCAACAAAGTATGCACAAGACCTTGGGTGCCATCCTCAGCACTCAAAGAGCAACAACAAAACAATCAGTGTTGTAGGAAACAGATATTTCAGAAATGTGCTGAATTCTAGGGGAATGCTCCATGTATAAAAGGTCATGTAATCTGTGTGAGTTTCTGGAGACCAAACACTCTAAGTATTGCAGATGAGCAAAGAGACGCTCCTCACCATACATAGCACCAGCCATTTCCCACAGGAGGCCCCAGCACGATGGCAAGGGAGCCTTTCTTCCCGGGATGCAGCTGATATGGCATGGCACTTCCTTGCCAGGCACCACTTCTAAAGGTCCTGAGCATATGTGTGGGTTTATTCTGACAGCAAGAATAGAGACTACCTTTCTCATTAAACTAAAAGGACTCTCTCAGGAGCTCAGTGTCAAGAACAAACCTGGTATCATCTGGAGCACCTACAGAATGGTGCCCTACACAGTTCAGGTCCCTACAAGCAGGTGTATTATAGGGCCACACAGAAGAAGTGAAAGTTGATTTAGTGCCTGAAGAGTGTAGCGACATTGCCAGGGAGCTCTATGGTAGTGCACACTGTTGAAGCTCACAATAGGAAGGAAGTCTGGCCAAGTGGCTGGCTCAAGCTCGAGCACTCAGCACTCCCAAAGCATGAAACACTGTCTAGCAAGCTCACTGGGCTCTTGCAAATGAACCCTCATCTATGTGCGCAATGCCTAGTCCATTCAGCAGGCAGAAACAAGCCTCAAGTAGGGTGGTGGCCACTAGGAAGCATTTCTGAAGAATGAATTTTGATGAAGTCAGTACTCACAGCAAACTTCTTTTAGATAACTCATGCTTTCATCTTTAGAAGCAGAACACTTTTCCTATGGCTGATACTAAGCCCTCTGCTCTGAATGTTTCCACATCTCCCAGCTAGTATGTGCCATATCTCACACCCATTCCCCAGGTGTGGAACGGTAAGGTTCAGAGAAAGAGCACTTCAGACACTACCCAGCCACAGCACAGACTCAGAGCTGAAGGTAGACATGCTAATGGCGTGGCTCAGAGAACCCCGCCGCCTCCAGCACTTACACCTGGGATGAGATGTAGTCACAAGCTGGGCAAGTGACAAAGGCTGTCCTTACACAGTGGACACTCACACACCTTTGAGAGTTAGTTACAAATAAACTTAAAAAGCAGTGACACAGTTTGGGAATTTATACTTTTTTTCCCCCATGAAATACAAACCGCTAAGTATAAACAGGTGGATGACCAAACTGTAATGCCACAAGCCTTACTATTTTTATTACAATAAGTGTAAGGGTGTAAAATAAAACACGTCAGCAGAATCAAAGCCACAAAATTGTCCCAGCATGGTTCCAGGAAGCAATGGCCCAATTTTTAAACTAGCTTCATACAGCGAATGGCAGTGACCCACATCCTCTCAAGACATTTTACACAGCTCAAAGAGAGCAACATTTCAAATCCAGTTTCACTGTTACATGGTTTCTACAAATCTCCACTTCCAGAGGGCCAAGGGTCCTATACACATGAGCAGTGCTATTATATCTCACCTGAAATACTCAACAACTGTGCTAGTCAAAACACCTATGGGTCTGAGGACTAGAACTAAAACCCACTGATTTCACAACTGGAAACTCCAGAGACAAGAGGCAAACTGCCTTCTGGTAGCAAGGGTCAGTAGTGGAATGCTGGGCCCAGACCAGTGCTGGTTTCTCAGCCCTTAGGATGCACTGCAGAACCTGTCAGCTTTCACCCTGGCTCAAGGCTGGTGTAACCATGTTCTCTTTAGGTTTTGACGTACTCTCATTTCCAGGTTTGGCTCTCACTTCTTAGACTACATCCTCTCCTATTATGCTACAAACACGGCTTCGGTTTTTCTTCCCAGTGGTGGACTCCCCAGGGTACTGTCTTAACCAATCTGGCCCTCTCCTTAACTGGCCGACTGCAGCCATTCTGCGTAAGAGAAGGCTCAAGATAGGTGCACACCATTCCTCTACCACCCCTGAGCAAAAGCCATTCCAAACAGTACTACATAGCTTCAGAATCAACACACACACATACGTTTGTTTGCAATAATGGGGATCAAACCCAAGGCCTCAACATGCTAGGCAAGCATCCATCACTGAATCACTGAGTCACATCTTAGTCCTTCAAGACTTAATGTAGAATTAAATTTAATAGGTTGGATAATCTGTAGTCTACCTGATATAAACACAGCACATGCTTCTAGCAGACCACCCAGGGTAAGGGTGGCATAGCCACTGGGCCTGCAGACTAACCTCATCCATGTGCTATTAAGTCCCACTCAACACTCAAAAAAGCTGCATGAGGGCTGGAGAGTTGGCTTAGCGGTTAAGGCGCCTGCCTCCTAAGCCTAAGAACACTGGTTCCAATCTCCAGGTCCCACATTTAGCCAGATGCAAAGTGACACAAGGGTGCAATGCTGCACTTGCCCACAAGGGGGCGCACACATCTGGATTTCGTTCGCAGCAGCTGAGAGACTGCTGGCGCACCCATCTCTATCTGTCTCCCTCTCCCTCTCTCTGTCTCTCTCCAAAAAAAAAAAAAAAAAAAAAAAAAAGCTGCATGGGTATGAGCTACCATGATTCCCATTTCAAAGAAGAGGAAAGTGAAGCACAGGAAGGCTAAGTAACTTTCCCAGAACCACAGAGCAGACTAAGCAGGGCTGAGATGCAGACTTTGAAACTGCCACTGTACACCCCAGCATAACAACTTCCCAAAGTCCCAATGCTCAGTCCTCCAGGAAGTAGGCAATAATTACTCCTTTAGAAGATCCTGCCTACATGGAGGTACGTGCTGGGCTTAATAGGTAAGAAGGTGAAACCAAACTATTGTTAACCTGAAAACTATCCAAAAAGATGGAAAAATCTGAAACGCTTACTTTTTCTGAAGTTTACGATTTTTTTCAGCTTGTCCTCCCAACTTGCTGAGTCCCAAGGCATCTTGAGATGAATTTTCTGTCTCAGACAAACCAGCTACAAGGAAGCAGAAAGGCCCCAGTCAGTATGGCAGGCACCTGTGTTTCTCACAAACAGGTAGTATAGGTAGAGACAGCACACAGTACACTACTGACCACTGGGTGAATAGATGGCAGACACTGCTCTTCAGCTCACATCTTCACCCAGTGAGGACCAAACTCCTTCGAGAACACTCACACATAGGAGCTGGGCACTTATGGCAGGCACACAGGGAGGGCCCTGACCCCTCATGAAGCTTGCTGCAAACCAACCAACCTTGCCCTGGTGACTCCTTGCCAGTTGGTCCAGGTCGGCCCTTTTCCTTCTTGCCAAACAAGCGACCAATGGAGGACTTGATGCCCTTCTTCTTGGGGGCCTTATGGAGTGAGTCCTGGCTACTGTTACTACTGCTAGGGTTGCTCACCGGACCATCCTGGGAGCCTGTGGAGCTTAATGAAAGAAAGGGGGTCTTTATAGCAAACTATCACTACACAGCATTCTACTCACAAACATTAAAATACTCTGCTGGCTTGTTTGAGGCAGGGTCTTACTCTAGCCCTGGTTGGTCTGGAACTGGCAATCCTCCTGCCTCAGCCTTCCAAGTGCTAAAATTATAGATGTGAAAACCATACCAAATTGAATACTTCGAACTTAAAAAAAAATTATTTGACAGAAACAGCCAGAGAGAAAGATTGGGCGCACCAGGGTCTCCAGACACTGCAAACAAACTCCAGACACATGTACCGCCTTGTACATCTGGCTTATGTGGGTCCTGGGGAATCGAACTGAGGTCCTTTGGCTTTGCAGGCAATGCCTTATCCACTAAGCCATCTCTCCAGCCCTACTTTGTACTTTTTTTTTTTTTCAAGGTAGGGCCTCAAGTTAGCTCAGGTTGACCTGGAATTCACTATGTAGTCTCAGAGTGGCCTCAAACTCACAGTGACCCACCTACCTCTGCCTCCCAAGTACTGGGATTAAAGGTGTGTACCACCACGCCCGGCTACTTTGTAGTTTTAATAATTACTGCTCACACATCCTAGAAAACATACCAGTCTCTCTTACAGTGCACTATGCACAATGGCAGAGGCTAACAGCGAGGCTTCCAGACATCTATTTCTATAAGCCAGGGTTTATGGGGACCCAGTGCTCCTCTTTGGAAGAGGTCTGGCTGACAAATAAGTTCCATGAGCAACACTTCTCAGGGCCTAGTTGAGCCACTGAGAGCTGCTCGCAAGCTAGTGAGTGAAGGGTAGCACAATAAAAGCATGGCTGAGGGGACCAGAGAGGCTGGCTCAACCCTCTTGGCAATTCCCCTAGGCTGCAAGTCAAGAGAGATGCTCTCTTCCTGCAGGGTCACAATGAGAACTGACATTTGCATGACTTCCTTCGTGTACTGGCCAGAACACCCAGAAACTCAGCAAGCAGTACCATAAGGACTGTCAGAATTGAAAGGCTACTACTCACTGGTTTCCTGATGGGAAGCACTTGATAAAAGGGTGGGCATGGTGTGGCACTTCCAACAGCTTATAAAATCAAAAGGTAGAGGATACAAGGGAGAGTGTTATTGAATGACACTGTCCAGAGCTATCTGCATGGCAAACTCCATCAGGAACAGAAAGTTCTCAAAGGACTTAGAAGAGGGCTCGGGAGATAGCTCAGTGAATAAAGGACTTGCCATGTAAGAAAGAGGACTGGAGTTCAAATCCCCAGCGTGCACATAAATGCTGAGTAGACATGAAGTTCAGCCTGTAATCCTAGCACTTGGGAGGTGGAAAGGGGATTGCCAGAGCAAGCTGGCTAGTAGACAAGCTGAATCAATAAGCCCTGAGTTCAAGTGAGAAAACCTGCCTCAGTAAAATAAAGAGAATATTTAAGAAGGGCACCCTGTGTCAACTTCTGGCCTCCTTACTCACACACATACACACACACATATTTTTACAAGAGTAAAAGAGTGTCACAGCAGAAGCAATGACATTTTCTAGAAAACTCAGCTCTCACAGGACTCCTTCCTGCTTAGACTTTTCCCAGAGGTGCCCGTCTGCTGGATGCCCCCAGGGTGGGTGCTCAAGCATCACAACTGAATCAATCTGTGACTCTTTAGCATTTTTGTTAATCAATATTTGTAAACATAGGCCAAGGCTTCTGCACAGGCCTAGTGTGCAGCCCGTCCTTACTTCCTCAGGTCCCTGATGTCCTCGTGGCTGACTGTGTGCAGTGCGCCTTTGTGCAGCCTGTCTAACCGCAGTGACCGTGGGGAGGAAGGGGGGGAGGTTTCACATTTTATTGTGGTCTTGTCGTCTCGTACCTCTTCTCTGGAAGCTGGCAACTGAGGGGAAGATATGAGCAAAATCAATTAACAGTGCCATAAAAAATGTCATATGCCTTGAAATTATAATCACTAATTTACTTAAGATCTTTTAGCTGTACTTTTGGCTAAGCACCAGCAGTCAGTCTGTCTATAAGACAGAATCTTATGTAGCTCAGACTGGCCTTGAACTCCTGATCTTCTGCCTTTGCTTCCTAAGTGCTGAGATTATCGGTGTGCATCACCACACCTATCTAAAAAGCTTCATGTAAAAAATTATTTATTTATTTATTTATTTATTTATTTATTTATTTATTTATTTGAGAGAGAGGGAGAACAAGAGTGAGAAAGAGGCAGACACAAAGAGAGAATGGGCAGGTAAACCAAGGCCTCCAGCTACTGCAAACGAACTCCAGATGCATGTGCCACCTTGTGTATCTGGCTTACGTGGGCACTGGGAATCAAACCTGGGTCCTCAGGCTTCACAGGCAAGCACCTGAACAGCTAAGCCATCTCTCCAGCCCAAGCTTCATGTTTATTAATGCCATCTGGAGGGACTTTTGTCCAGAAGGAGGGACAAAGGAGCCCAGAGCAATGTAACTCGCTGACTGCGTGCACGTGGAAGAGTATGGAATCCCAGCAGGACACCTGCTACCTCCTCCCTTAGTCTCAGTGCTGCCTCCCTAGAATCCAGGCATATCCTAGGACCTGAGACACTGTAAGCCACAACCTGTCAACTGGGGTGGGGCAGGGCGGGGGGGGGACAGCTCTCACTGACCACAAGCCCAGGGCAAACCTCCTCAGGTCACTCTTGAGCATGTGTCAGGGCAGATACCATGTTGGTAAATGGCCAGCATCTTTCTGTTTTGGCCCTGGGGACACAGAACAGCTCTGGGCCATGATCTAAACCCTTGTGTGTATCTGTATTTCTTAATATCTGGACTGGATGCTAAAAATGGAAGCACACAGGACTTTTCATTCCATATGGCTTAGAAAAAATTATCCTTGATCCATCATTAGGAAGACCTCTCAGACTCCCGGGCTCCTCTACAAAGACGCTGAGTGTATGTGCTGAGGTGTAGGGCGGTGGCAACAGGAGGGAACAATTTCACCCCTGCAAAGTGCAGGCAGGTCCCAGAGATAATGTTTGCACCATCTAGTTCTAAAGGGGGACTAGATGTATTGACACATCCGAAGTGGACATTTGTACAAGCAATGAGACTTAAGCAGCTGATTTCTTTTTTTCAAATGACACTAAGGTATTCTGGTCCCTTCCAGCTGGCCTAGTGGATGGCAATACCCTCTATACTCCTGCCGGAAGGGGCAGCACTGGGACCCCTGCCATAAAAGCAGAAAAGTCACCTTAGCCTGCCTGTAATACTAAAGGAGAGGAGGAGGGTGACAATCAGCATAGTGTCTGGCTCCACTCCTGGCTCTGTGAACACGGGCCTGGTTCAACCAAGTCACCCAGGAAGAGGCTCCTCGAAGTTACCAGACTGCATGCTAAAAGGTTAGGGCACAGGAAGACCAGGCTACCAGGCTTGAGCATGGTCAACATGCTGCAGACCTCACTTAAGGGAATCTTGCTATCAGCACCAAGAGGGCAAAGTGCTACTCTCAGTTCTGAGGGAGAAGCACATCCTACAGAGGTAGGCCTGGGTCTGCAGCCACCTTCAGTGGCACAGTTTCTTGTTTCTGGGACAGGGTCTTGCTATGCAGCCAGGTGATCTTCCTCCCTCAGCTTCCTGCAAGCTGGCATGACATGTGTGAGACACCCCACCTGACTGTGTGAGTAACATACTTATATAGCTTTCTTCACCTAAGTTAGAAAGCAAACTATGGCATCCACAGGGCAAGGAACACAGCAAGGCAACAAACTAATCCCCCCTGGCAGCTATCTGAACCACTGTGTCCTCCTAACACCCACTGCACAGCCCAGAGTAACTCACACAGCTGTCACCTGGGCACATGCCTGCCTCTATGATGGCCTGCTCAGAGAGCAAGCATGACTGCCTTGGCCCGTGGCCACACCCACTGTGTTGTGAGCACACTCCCAGCAGGGCTGGGATGGACTGGCACAGTTGGGGTCAACACGAAAGGCCTCTGTTAGCTCTGCCCGAGGCTCTGCCCTCAACTCAAATACTACTTCTGAGCAGGAGGCCTGAGCTCCTTATAGGGGAACTGCCAGGGATATCATGGCCATCAGTCCAAGAAGCCAGACAAACTTAAACTCATACATTTACCCCACATTGTGAGTTGGAAGCTTCAGCTTCCACACTGGTAAATGAGGTAAACACAGTGACTTTGATCTTATAGGGATGTGTAAAGGGTTAAATAAGAAGATAGTGGTCCTAACCCTCAGGAGACTGAGGTAGCACTGATGCAAGTCTGAGGTCAGCCTGAGCTACACAGTGAGTTCCAGGTCAGCTTGGGCTAGAGTGAAACTCTACCTTAAAACAACAAAAGTAGACTGGAGAGATGGCTTAGTGGTTAAGGCACTTGGCTGCCAATCTTAAGGACTCATGTTTGATTGTCCAGGTCCCACATAAGCCAGATACACAAGGTGATGCAAGCATGTAAGATTGCACATGCGCACAAGATGACACACGTGTCTGGTTTGATTACAATGGCTGGAGGCCCTGGTGCACCAATTCTCTCTCATCTCTCTCTCACACACACATGGGGGGGGGGGCAGCCTGTTGGGCTTGCCTCAAAAAAAAAAAAAAAAAAAAAAAAAAGGCCAGGCACACGCTTTTAATCCCAGCACTCAGGAAGCAGAGGTAGGAGGATCATGGTGAGTTGGAGGCCAGCCTGAGACTACATAATGAATTCCAGTCACCAAGTGTGTCAATCCACACCTATAATCCCTGTGCAGGCAGGAGTTCAAGGTCATTCTCAGCTATGTACTGAGTTGGATGCCAGCCTGCTGCCTACCTAGATTACTTGAGACTCTAAAACCAAAAAAGAAAACAAGACACTAAGCTGGCTGCACCAGCTGGAGCTGAGCACAGAGCTGAAGCTCATCACGCACCAAGTGTCAGTGTGGGGGAGAGTGCTACCCCAATTTCGGTCTGTGGCTCTGCTGTGACAACTCCTTGTTTTCAATTCTGGACAAGTCTGTCACATACAAGCATGCAGTGATTACATCCAAAAGCAGGGGTGGGGATGGGAGATGGGGCAGTAGACTCTTGTCCAAGTATTCCAGAGACAATGGATTTCCTACACCATAATCACACTTCAAATACAGGGTTAGAATAAACAGCTCCACTAAAATGTCAATTATTCACATCACACCATGGTACAGGGTGACATTTATGGAAACAGGACATTCTTCAATGTGTTATGGAGACACACAGGTGTATAAAGTTACTAAGCAATTTACCTTTCTACGGTGTTTCCTTAAATCACTAGGCTGACAGATGCATGTGAAGAAATGAAGAGAAACCAGATTTATTGCACACTTTGAAGTTAGAAACTCAAGGATCAGTAAGGCAAGCATGTTAACTGGGGTGACAGGGCAGACATATAAGATAGCACTTAACAGAAAATGCCACAAGAAATAACTTTTCTTTTTTTTTTTTTTTTTTTTTTCCAAGGTAGGGTCTCACTCTAGCCCAGGCTGACCTGGAACTCACTCTGTAGTCTCAGGCTGGCCTTGAACTCACAGCAGTCCTCCTACCTCTGCCTCCCAAGTGCTGGAATAAAAAGCATGTGCCACCACACCTGGCTCAACATTTTTTGCAATACAACTTAAGTACAAGTTATTCAAGATTTAGCAGGAAACAATATAAATGATTACTCAGGCATAATTCAATTTGAACATATGCAACTTATTAAAATATGGTACTCTATATGAATAACAAAGGGCTCTAATGTGTATCCCCTCCAAGGCAGCCCTCCCTGGAGTGTGTTTAAAATGTTATAACTTAACATACTCTAATCAAAAGGAAGTTATAATACTATCACGAAATTAACCAAACCTACCTTTTAGTAACCATATCTTGGACATTAACATGAAATCTTACAATTTAATTTACACACTTCTCAAAAAAAAAAAAGTATTGCTTAAAGCAAGGCATCCTATGAAATACTTAAGAACACGAGCTAGCACAGTCCTGGGCAGACCCTCTACATCTCCTGGCTCCTGTAAGATATTTATGATGAAGCATTCCACTAATGACAATGGTATAAGTCAGTGAGCAGATGAGTTCTACGGTCTTGCAGGACCACACCATGTACTATCTATGCACTGTTTATGCAAAGTTTCTGCTAGTTCCATATACAGTGAATCATGTCTGCACAGAAACACGTGTGTGATGATCACAGATCCTGAGTCACTTCCTGCCTATAACCACAACATTACCACATACTAATCGACATTGGTCACTATTGATTAAGAATGCTATGCTGGGCTGGAGAGATGGCTTAGTGGTTAAGGCGTTTGCCTGTGAAGCCTAAGGATCCCGGTTCGATTCTCCAGGTCCCACGTAAGCCAGATGCATAAGGGGGCATACACGTCTGGAGTTCGTTTGCGGTGGCTAGAGGCCCTGGCGCACCCATTCTCACTCTCCCCCTCTCTCTCTCTTTCCCTCTCTGTCTTTAATAAATAAATAAAAATAAAATCTTAAAAAAAGAATGCTATGCTGCATGCAGGCCTATGAAAGAGAGAAGTCATCAGCGGTGAAAAGAGTGGATACCGCAAGCCTTAAGTGTGGCCATCCAGACCAAATAACTGAACAGGTGCACTAGTGGTATATTTGTTATGGGGGAAAACAACTACTCTCTAATTGGACTGGAGGCCTGCTCCATGGGAGGGAATACATGCCTGGCACTAAAATCTAGTCAAAAGCCTATGGCGGGGAAGATCATGAGCCCTAGGAGTTTAACACCTGCTGGTATCTGGCTAAATGCATATATTATGCTCACCAAACTGCCCTGTAAGCACTTTTTGTAACGTTCATACCCATATATTATACACTCACTGTTGGTTAGAAAAGCTTCTCTTTTCAGATGGCAATGACCACTGGGATGACCCAAAAGAGACCATGGTGCTGAGAAGAAGAGACCGAGAAGTGTTCAGCACTGAAACAGCTCTATCACACCTTCCAAGGCTCAGGGTCCATTGTGGAAAAGGTGGCAGAAAGAATGTAAGAGCGAAAGGAAGGGTAGGACTCCTTACAATGCAACTGTTCAGACAGAAATTGGCCTTGATATCCATGACCTTGCAGTGCCTAGCAATACCTTCACAAGACCTCATAATAGGAGGAAAAGATGATGACATCAAAATAGAAGAGACTAATTGAGAGAAGGAGGGGATATGGACAGTGGATTTGTGACAGGGAAAGTGGGCGGAGGGAATTATGATTTATTGCCTATAATTATGGAAGTTGTCAATTAAAACAAAGTTTTTTAAAAAAAGAATACATGTTTTAATGTGAAAAGGCCCAGCAACTCACACTTCCGGCACAGTCTAGCACAGACTCACATTTAGCTGCCTGGTCACCTGCACAGGCTGCGAAGAACTGTCACAGCATGAGGTAGGGACCTAAGGTCTGGATGAGACAGATGCACAGAGATTGTCAGCCTGCACATGGAATCACAGGGCCAAGGAAAAAAATGCATTACATCCAGCTGTTCCTCCAAAGTGTCTGGAAGAAGGATGAAGCCATGGGTGAGGCTATCAAAAGTTTAAAATCTCAACTAATGAGCTAATGATAGACATTATACAAATAGTGCGTCAAAATACCAAAACAGATGGCTGCTGCTCCATGTGCCACTTAAGTGACTCAGGGACTTAGTTAGATCTTGACCCACAATTTAGCAAAACATGATGGACAGCAGCAGAAAACACAGTGTCAGGCAACTGGGCAGCAACATGTGCTCACAGGCCATGCGCACACTCACCTAAACTCTCAATCAAGTTACCAATCAAGCCACAGCATTTCCAGGACAGAAGTACTCCCAAGCTGAAGACAGGAGAGGCCTGTCTGCTTCTCAGGAAGCAGCAGTGTGGCTGTCAATGGTTTCACATGCCATAAGCCTTCTGACTAGCCCTGTGCACTGGAACTTCATATGGTATCCATACTATAAAATTATAGCCTGGTTCCTGTGAACAACTTTGGACTTCTTTTCCTTTTTGTGGGACTGGGGCTGGAGCTCAGGGTCTTGTACATACTGGGCCAGCCTGCCCCATGAGCTGTTTGCACACCGTCCTGGGTGTTGCACTCCTACTTGTCGACTGGCTACACCTAGAGAAGTCATGTATTTCCTCCCAAGGTTGTTGTCTAGAGTCCCCCAAGTAAGTGGTGACAAGATAATGTGGCCATCCAAATATAAAATTAAAATATGAAATTAAAATAAAAATTAAATTTTTTAGCTAGCTTAGAAATTTTTGAACCTTTAAAATACAAATATAATTGGTTGGCTTCTGGCCCAATGTAATCCTTCACCCAGGTGTGCAGGGGCAGGCTATAGCAGGAAGGCCACACTTACCAGCGTCATGACACCCAATCTGTCCACTTCCCGAGCAGGGCTGTGAGGGACCCTTCTTGGGGTGGACCGACCACTGCCTGGAGGGGAGGAGCCAGCGAGCGAGGAAGCAGGGTAGGGGGGAATGGAGCTCATTGATCTAAAACGACCAAGATTGTCTAAACTTCCACTGCCAACTCTACTCTCAATCTCCTCCGCCCGCTGCTCTGTGTTCTCCTTTTCTTCTTGTATCAACCTAAAATCAAAACAGAAGTTGTCAGCCTCCTTAATTACCACAAATGTTAGTGTATTTAAACATAAAAAAATCTTATAGTCAGCCATGGTGGCAAATGGCTATAATTCAGTATTTGAAGGTATAGACAGGAGGATCAGAACTTCAAGGTCTTCTCAGCTACACAGTGAATTCAAGGTTACTATGGGCTCCACAACATCTGATCTCACCCCCTCCTCATCTGCTGATTCATCACTGTGAGGAATTCCGGTACATTACTCACTTTAGCAGAAGCTCCAACTCTTTGTTATTGTTGGGTTTGCTTATTTATTTTGATTTTGTGAGACATGGTTCATTCTGTAACCAAAACTGGCTTCAAAATCATGATAACCCACCCCAGACAACCCCAGCCTTCAAAGTGTTAGGATTACAGGCATGAGCCACCATGCCTAGCTTACCTTTCTTTTTTAAATTATTTTATTTTATTTATTTTTGGAGAGAAACACAGAGAGAGACAGACAAAGGAGGAGAGGGAAACAAAGATGGGCGCGCCAGCAGTCTCTCAGCTGCTGTGAACGAAATCCAGATGTGTGCACCCCCTTGTGGTCAAGTGTGGCATTGCGCCCTTGCATCACTTTGCATCTGGCTAAACGTGGGACCTGGAGATTGGAACCAGGTTCTTAGGCTTAGCAGGTGGGCGCCTTAACTGCTAAGCCATCTCTCCAGCCCCAAGCTTACCTTTCTTAATGTACTGAATGAATGAAATAGGAACTCATGTCACCCAGGCTGGCTTAAAAATAGCCATGCAGCTGAGCAGTCCTTTGAATTTCTGATCTACCTCTCTCCACCTTGTATGTGCTAGAATTACAGGTGTGTACCATCATGCTTGGTTTGATTCAATGCTGAGGATCAAATCCAGAGATTCCTGTATGCTAGGAAAGCATTCTCCCAAGTAAACTACATCCCCCAGCTCTAATGTCTGAATTTAGAACAAAACAAAGGTAAAGTTTCCTGTTGAGTCTTGTGGTTCTGATATTTTTCATATTTGATTTTATACTGTATATCATTCACACTATAATTTTGGAAGAGCTGACTGACAATCTCTTCTATGGTTACAGCTAATAATTTCCTTCCTGAGGAATGAGACATTTAATCACCACACCTCTCCCTCCTACATATTCATCTATAGGTCTCACAGGAAACCAGGAACTCTGATGCAAAGAGCCAATCCACAAAGCAACTAGAAGTAGCCAACACTTAACTTATTATAGCAAGAGAAGAGGTTGACCACCAGCATAAGTGGCCAGCCCTGTTGGCTCGCTATGCATGTCAACAGCTACACTAACATGGAATTCAAGGCCAAGGCTCTTCCTCCCTAAAGCACTGCACATGCATATGACTGGACAGCAGTTTTAGCATTATGACTGTGCCAGTTACAGCTAGTCTACTACCAAGCACAGCATTTTGCAATGCCTTCCAACTATACTTTTACTCACATATGCTAAAGGATCTTACTGTTGACAAGGTCAGTGACTAGATCTTAGCCTCCATATCATGGCAACTTGTTGCACTACAGAATAATCATTTCTGGGCCAGGCATAGTGGTAGACACTTGTCATTTAGCACTTGGGAGGTATAGGGAGGAAAATCAGGAGTTCAGTCTGGGCTATATGAGATCCTGTAGCAAACAAGACAAAAAGAGAGAGAGAGAGAAAATAACCACAAGAAATGAAAGCCATGGGCAAAGGCCCTCTCCAGTCATGTCATCTAAAATGTGCCTGGCTTTGGGTAACACAAGCAACAGGCAGGCTTCCTGTAAGGTTTGCCCCTTGGGAGGCTAACTCTGCGGGCCTCCCCCACTTAAGCTCTCTTCTCACAGAACAGGCATAGTCACCTCTTTCAACTTGACAAGAATGAGCACCTCCCTGTCCAACAGCCCCCTAAAGGCCCATGTTCATGGCTGCTCTTCATGAGGACAAACCAGACGTGGCTGCCCAAGTCTGAGCCCACACAGATATCATCTGACCACACTGCTGCACCTCGTGACCTAGCCACTGCACCAGTGGGTACCTTTGACCTCCCCATCACTAAAAGGAGAGCGCTGGGATCCCACTCCACAGCTAGTCCACAGCTTTGTAAATTTCACGTTGTAAAGCTAACACAGTTGCTAAAGAGAAAAGAACTAATATACAGATGAGCTATACATGGTGGTACAGGCCTGTAATCCCAAGAACAGGGAGGCTGAGGCAGGAGGATGTCAAGTTCAAGGCCTGCCTGAGCTACATAATGAGATACTGTGTCAAAAAGCAACAACAGCAGGATGCAGTGGCACATGCCTTTAATTCCAGCACTCAGGAAGTTGAAGTAGGAGAATCACCATAACTTGAAGCTGTGTGGGGCTACACAGTGAACCCAAGCTAGAGTGAGACCCTGCCTCAAAAAACAAAATAAATAAATAAATAAATAAATAAATAAATAAATAAATAAATGGCAACCCCCCCCCAAAAAAAATTTGGTGGTGTTAAAATGACTTGGACATCCTCCCTCCATATGACCTCTGACAACTGACACTACACTACAAAGAGTGAACTTTCCTGTGCTGGACTACCTAACACCCCAGTACTGCACCTCCTAACACTCCCTTGCTGCACCTCCCAACATCCCAGCACTGCACTGCCTAATTCCCGAGCACTGTACCTTCCAATACCCCGATGCTGCACCTCCCAACCACCCTCCCCCCCACCCCCCACTACACTACATAACATAAGGAAAGGCAGAGCATGGGAAAGCCTATCCTTTCTCACCCAGGAACCAGTGACAGTCACTGGAAAATGTGGCTCTATGAGCCACACAGACAGCCTTTGTGGGCCCCACTGTTATCACAGTGGGACTGCCAGGATTGAGCTGAGAGGCCACTAATGCTGGATTAGAACTGCTAAGCATCATCCCTTCATTTCCCAGTTCAAGTTCCACCCTCTGCTGGCCACAGGTCAGACTCTGACTTCCGCTGTCATTCTGTCTTCTGACACCAGTGGACAGAAAGAAGGCTGCTGCTTATTGTTCATTAACATGCTCCAGTTGGCACCTCACCAGGGTACACGATGCCTCCTGCACTCCCTGTACATATCCTTCAGGCACAGCTCTGGTGGCACTGAGCCTTGAGCCTCTATAGCTATCTTGAGCTTCTGGGGGAACAACCTACACAATCGCCCTGGTACTATAATGAAGGCCTTCTAAAATTCTTTAACTTAAGCAAATTCAACCTTCCCAATTTCTCAAGGAAATGAGCTCTTTGCATACTCTACCTCTTGCTTTTTCCTTAATTAATGTATAAAATAAAAGTGTGTGTTTCATTATGACATCTTCAAACATGTGTATCATGTACTTCATTTATTCATCTCATTTTCCTCCCTTGCTCCCCACCTCAAACTCTGCCCTCTTCCATCCTTTTCTACTTCTCCCTCCCTTTCTTCCTCCTTCCCTCTGTTAACCATCCATTTCTTTTGAGAGATGCAGCCTAAGCTGGACTAGAACTCTGCATAGCTGAGGATGACCTTAAACTCCTGCTTTGATCTCCTGAGTTCTGGGCTCATAGGCGTGCACCCACTTCAGGCTCCATCTACTTCCACTTGCACATCTTACCTGATCTCTTTGTTGATGGCATCCAGCTGCTCCTGAAGCATCATGGCCAGAGTCTGTGCGTCAGCCTGACCACTGGGTGACAGCAAATCAACAGAACTCAGCAGAGTGTCCCTGTCATCTTCACCATCTGACACATCCATGTCACTCTCAAATGCCTGTGCCACATTTGCCAAGACACTGGCTTGTTGGGCCCGTTCCCAATCCTGTTCATTGAGAGTCTGTACCTGCAGGAAGAACACCATGCCTCAGCCATCAGAGAGCAATAGTAGCCACTATGTGGCGGGGAGGATGGCTGTCAGAAATGTCAGCAGTTTGAAATGGAAGCCCAGAGGCCTTGAGAAGATAGTTTGCTTACAAACAGTGTGGGCAGCTGTTAAGAAAGTGACATTTCAGAGATGGGGAAGCTGGGCATGGTGCAGCACACCTGTAATCCCAGCACCTAGGAGGGAGAGGTTGGGGGAGGGGGTGTCCAGATTTGGGGGCCAGGCTGTGAGAGTCTTAAAACGAGAGCAAGAGTGAGTGTGTGTGTGCTGGCAAGGAAGATCATGCACTCCTCAGACTGCCCTATGTTTAAGTTGCTTACTTTAACGGGCAGTAAAGAAAAATATAACATAGCTGCACTTGGATTAGGCTCACTCAGCTGCCACCATCTCCAGCAAGTGCCACAGAATGGCACAGTAGAAGTTTGCACAGCTGTGCTTTCCTGAGCCTAGTGTTGTGCACTGGGAAAAGCCAGAGGAAAGCAGAGCAGGCAAGACAACAAGCCTTGTGGGCAGCTGCCTGGCCAGCAAATGGGCTTTTCTGGAGAGTAGCACCTCATGAACAAGATTCCTGTTGTGAGTACATAGCAGCTGAGACCCCCCTCTTGATGATTACTTTCTGCCCTCTTCTCCCCTCCCCTCCCCTCCCAACTGACAGCCTTACCTCCCACTGTACAGATGTAAGGACCCATGCCTTCTGCTCGTCTTGCTCTCTAAGGAACCACATCCACTGCTGACCTCCTACCACCATGGTGTCCTCTTCCTACTGACTTATCCCAACCAGTTAAGAACACTGTCTCCACTCTCACCTTAAACTACAAACAGAAACTACACAATATTGTCCCACCCCAGTCTCCCACAGCCTACCATCAATTTCTATGCCCATCAGCAAGCCTTCCAATGATGTCCTGTTTGTCCCACTCCTTCCCTCTCACTCCCAGGAGCTCACTGCAGACCATGGGCTAAGCCCCTCTCTCCAGCAGAGCTGCCCCAGCCAGCCCTAACCAACCACCCTGCCCTCTCTCTGCTCACCTACTAGTCCAATCTGCCCACCCACAGTAGGCTCAGGTTTGGCTGCCCTCCTCCTCCCTGGCCTCAGAATCCCAAGCCTTGTGGTTACTTCTCAATCCCCAGCCTAGAGTACTCTATGGATCCAACTCTAACCATAGGCTTCCATGAAAGACCTCACTTTGACTCATGCTTCAAAATACCTCCCGCATGGTTTGTATCTCTGCTTCTGGACTGTTCTCTTGCTTCCAAACTAGAATATCCAAAGGCCACTTAAGCACTTTTTCTTGAATAGGGGATGAGCATGCCCCGCTCCATCTAACCCTGCAGCTCTCTTCCCTTACTGCCAGGAGCCCTCCCTGCCACTCTAAGCCAAGCCCTGGCTCATGACTTTTCTCTTTCCTTCACCTGGTGGAGTTGATCCCTCAGCAGTCCCCACTGCACTACTCCACAGTCATAACACTTCTTTCTCTTTCCTGCCCTATGTCTCTGCTCCAGTCACAAACCCAGGTGCCCCATGACCATTCCCTGATGCTTCTCACCTATCATATTGGGATGGTTTAAAAATACGTTCCTCTTCCCACCTCCATATCTGTGGAGGCAGGATGTTGTGGCTCCCTCATAGGAATGGAGGGAACACAGCCAAAGGGAAGGTGTGCAGCTTCCAAGGCTAGGCTTTCACCCAGCTCTCCAAATGTAAGCTCTGAGGGAAGCCAGTGTCACACCACAGTGACCCTTAGGGAGCACACGGCCAGGTCCACCCAGTGAGGGCCTGAGGCTTCCAGTCTATACTATGACAAGACCTAGAAGCAGAACCTATAGCCCTGCCCACCCTCCCCCAGCTGTGAGCACAAAAGGCCCAGAGTCTGTCATCCTGCATGCTCAGTGCTCCTGGACTCAGACCTGTGGACCAAGATTAGCCACAGTTTTTAGCCCCAAAACTTCATAGTAGCTTCCCACAGACCACTAGATAGGAATAAGCATACTGTATTTTACTGTTTGTTGTGTTTCCTCTCCCAGGACAGGTACTCTGGGCTGCAGGCATTTTGCATCCTCACCATTTCTGGTTTTGAGACAAGGTCTCAGGCTGGCCTTGAACTCACAGGAGTCCTCCTGCCTCAGTGTCTCAAGTGCTGTGAGCCACCCTGCCTAGCTTCATATACTTTTTTTCCCCCACTATTTCAAACAGGTAATTAGCACTGAAGTTAAAAGTTGTATGTATCAAAATTAGTTTTCTTTTTAAAAAGGGCAAAAAAAGAAAAAAAAAAAAAAAAGCAAGCATGCCCAGCAGAAAATTCAGAAGGAGCATAGGAGAAGACAATGGCAAGTGGCCAATAATGAGACCAAGAAATGGCTGAGGATAAAGAGATGATTTTCCCACGAATGGAAGCCTTGCCTTGGAGGGCTCATCCCGCAGTGCTGCCAGTCTGCCCTTCTGGGGGCGCCGCAACACTGCGCTGGTGCTGTAGGCATCAGTGTGCCCATCTGCCACAGGGAACCTGAAGTCTGGGACACTGCCCAGGTGGGGCCGGCTGAAACATGGAAAAAAGGTTGGTATTAGAAGAGAGGTAACTGTCAGTCTGGAGAAAGTCTCCAAGGAGGGTCCTGAGAACCACCTGCTGCCTGTACCTAGTCAACATTTTCATTTTCACTCCTCAGCTCTCCCAGGTTTCCAGAAAACCCATGCCATACTGAGTACCTCATTCCAAACATGCAAATATTAGGGATCATTCCACCTTCCAAACTGCCTCCTGAGCTTCCAAGTGATGCCAGTGACATGTGGCCTTACACAGGCTCTCACCTTGGGAAGGACACCTTCCTCAACCTCTTGCCTGCTAGTAAGCTACAGGCACCTTGAGGTCAAACCACAGGCTATCAGACCATGTGCTGCCTACATGAGTAACACAGGCCTTGCAAACATACAACAGAGGCTGAAAACGTCATACCCGTGATGGAGTGAGGCACCTCTCAGTCTCATCTGGTCTAGCTCAGCCCTCAGTGCTTCAATGTTTAGGACAAGCTGATCCTACAAAACAGTAAATGATTTACATTTTGGCTCTCTTTACAGCAAGCATGCTCAGATATTAAGCAGAACTGTAACAGGTGAAATGATCAATTACAAAGACTAAACTTTGGATTCTGAGTCTGATAGTAAACATATCAAGCTGCATGTTTGTGCAAGCCCTAATGGAGAAAAGCCCCAAACTGTCAGCACATATGGATGCTGTAGGAAACAGCAGAATCCCCTCAAGAGCAAGGCAGCACTTGTTTACTGCTGCAAGTATGTCTTCCCACCACCTCCTGCATCATCTGTCCACTGACCATACTTCTAAATCTGTATTGCCCAGGCCAGCAGCTGCTGTCACATACAGCCATGAAGCATGCACCGTCTCTAGTCCAAGGTGACCAGTGCTCTAACTACAGAACACATGGTCTGCTTCCTAAGACTCAGAGTGGAAAAAGAGTGGTAAGTGGCTCATCACTGTCTTTAAGAGATAATGAAATGATAACACTGTCAGGTTATGCTGACCAACCTTACCTATTTCTTCTTAGAAAGTTCAAAGTTATAGACATGAACATATATTTTTGCTGAAAAGTACTGTTCCTTCAAATCCTTTTTTTTTTTCTTTTTTGGTTTGTGATAGGTGTGAGTTCATGTGTGTGAGTCCAGGCACATGCATGTCAGGTGCATGTATGGCAGTCAGAGGACAGCTTCAGGTGTCAGTCCTCACCTTCCACCTTGTTTGAGGCAGGGTCATTCATTGTTCAGTGCTGCATTTCAGACTAGCAGGCCGTGCACCTTCTGTAAGACTCTCCCATCTCAGCCTCCCTTCTCACGGCAGGTGCTTCTGCTTACATAGGTGCTAGGGATCCAAACTCAGGTACTTACACTTGTATGGCAAGTGCTTTATCTGCCGCACCTTCTGTCCAGGCCCTCCTTTAAATCTTTATTTTACTTATTTATTTATTTTTGTTTTTTTGAGGTAGGGTCTCGCTCTATCCCAGGCTGACCTGGAATTCACTCTGTATTCTCAGGATGGCCTCAAACTCATGGCGATCCTCCTACCTCTGCCTCCCAAGTGCTGGGATTAAAGGTGTGCACCACCACGCCCAGCTAACTTTTTTTTTTTCTGGTGCTGGGAATGGGCTTATGGATTCCCTGGATAAGTGCTCTTTCACTTAGCCATTCCCATAGCCCTAACAGGGAAGGAGGAGGAGGGTGATGTGTGTGTGTGTGTGTGTGTGTGTGTGTGTGTGTGTGTGTGTGTGATTTGCCAGCAGAAAAAGAGAGAAAGGTAGAGTATGGGCACTCTCAGGGCCTCTTGCCACTGCAAATGAACTCCAGACACATGCATCACTTTATATATCTGGCTTTACATGGGTACTGGGGAGGCCAGTAAGCTTTGCAAGCAAGTACTTTTAACCACTGAGCCTTCTCTCCAACCAATAGCACTGTTTTCAGTTTGCAGCTTATAATTTAGTCTCAAACCCAGGAAGGCCCAGTATTCTGAACCATGCACAAGGCATTCAGCATTCAAATCTAAGGTTGCTAAACACTTCAGGCAGTGGTAGGAAAGCTGCAGGGTTTATCTCAATTTACACCAATGCCTGGGCCCACTTCCTCGAACAGTCAGAGATTGAAGTACCTTATCATGCTGCGTCTCTTCTAATTGCTTCTTCGCATTTTCAACTTCTCGCAATAGAGAATTCTGAAAAACATATAGCAAGTCCTTAGGACTGGCTCTTTAAAAGGACCCATGTAATACAGCAGCCACAACTACACTTGCTTAAACTACCAGCAACCCACAAAGGAAAGGGTCTGAGGAAGGCATACAGGAGTAGGGCCACAGTCTGAGTCAAGAATGGCTCACAAGGCAAGGTCAATTAATGGAACAAAGCTTTCTCCTTCACTGGCCACATTCTAAATGTATGCTGCAGTCTGGTGTGCTTTTTCCTGTGTGAGGAGGAGGGGTTCTGATACAGGGTCTTTGTAGACCAGACTAAGCCCAAATTCAAGGCAATGCTCCTGCCCTTGCCTGAGTGTGGGATCCCGGTCATGCACCATTATACCCAGCTTGTAAGTCAAATGGTACTGTGCTGCTTATGGCTGCTTTTGTGTTTGATTTACTCAGTTACTAAAAGCCTCAGGTATTACCAAGTGGACCCCTGTAGAAACTATTTGCCTAGACCTCCCTAGAGATTCAGGCTGACACACAAAGGGTTAGGTAGGTAGTAGAGTGACAGGAGAGCAGCCAGCGCCCTCTTCTTGTCCGCAAGGATCCTGGACCTCCCACCTTATCCTCCAGGGCCGCCATTCTCTCCTTCAGATGCAGCTGGAGCCTCTCATTGGATTCAAACAGCAGCTTGTCTACAGTGTCCGACAAGCGCTTGTTGTGCTCTTCATTCATCTTTTCTCTCTGCCGGGCCTACAACAGGAGCAGGAAAGCTTTAGCCTTCAGAGAGATGACAACCAACCATCAGTGCTCTCCGCTGCCTCCTCAGTCACTCTCAGGGGACTTGCACATTAAAACCAACTGGCAGACTAAGAAACTCAAAAAAGTTTTGAACAGGTAGTAAAGCAGAAGGTCTCATTGCTTCTACTTAACAAGGGACTTAAGAGAGCTTAGGAATGACTTGAGAGATTGACTTATATGCACGCTGATAGAGGAATTCCCCCTTGTGTAAATAAAAGCTTGGGGCTAGACTGAAGGGAAAAAATTAAATTTACAGAGTAAAGGATAACAACTGTTTTGAACAGTCAGTAGAGGCTCAGATTCTTTTTTTTTTAAATATTTTATTTTTATTTATTTATTTATTTGACAGAGAGAAAGAGGGGGAGAGAGAGAGAGAGAATGGGCATGCCAGGGCCTCCAGCCACTACAAACGAACTCCAGATGTGTGTGCCCCCTTATGCATCTGGCTAATGTGGGTTCTGGGGAATTGAACCTGGGTCCTTTGGCTTTGCAGGCAAACTGCTAAGCCATCCCTCTAGCCCAAAGCTCAGATTCTTTATCCCTTGTGTTGTATGAATGTCTCACCATGGAACTTCCAACCAAATGCTACAGTAATAACTTTAACTTTAAATGTTAGCTAACAAGGCACAGGTCTGATGTACGAAACCATAATCACCTTCGAGGTTCGAAAGCTCTGTGCCCCCCACTCACACACACACACAAGGAACACATTACAGGTGGAAGGAGCAGAGGTACCAGCAGGCAGCTCATGCCCCCATTACCTGAGCCCAGTTTCAAAGCTCAGGGAACCCTTCCAGGTAGAGGACAGTGAGCATGGGTTGCATCATGTCCAGGCAAGACTGAACCCTCAAGGACAGGCCCACCATGAGTCCCAGCAACCCTGTATATGCAGCTTCCTCATGGAAGACTAGTGTGTGATGGCACCTCCCAAAACTCTTGAATGTGCCTGATATAAAACTATTGTTATCTACAAAGGCCCATGCAGGGGCAGGACAACTGACAGACTTTTGGAAGTGTGTGCTGATTTTCTTAAAGCAAAGCAACAAAAGGTTAAGTGAAAAATGCAATTCTATGCTTACAGGCTCAGTGGGGGTAAGGAGGAGAGAAAGAGAGAGAGAATGTGTGTGTTGCCTAATCTGTAATCTCTCACAGGGATTCAAAAGACATCATTTCCTAGATGGGCATCTAATTCTCCGCAGTACAAGGCCAAGAATAGACTTCGAGTGAAAGCAAGACTTTAATAGCCTTAAATTGATGGCAAAATGTTGGCTAATGTGGTGGAAGGGTTCTGCAGTCAGACACTTATGCTTCTTCCCTCCAAACTGGGCACTCTGCCAGCAGGGCCTAGGCCTGCCTCTTGTATTATTTTCTGGATGGCATTCACTTCTCTCTCCAAGGAAAGCTCACAAAATTAATCTGACCCAACTGCTACCTACCCCAACATCCTCCTTCAGCACCGACCATTTTCATGGCAGTTCCTACTATTTGAAAATATCTAATCCAATTCCAGCATAGCACTTGGAGACCCAACCCAGCACTGTATCTAGAGTCCCAACCCCTTCAGTGCTGTATTTGGAATTTTAATCTAGGGTTTGGGAGTAGAAGTCAGCACTCTGGCTGAAATCTAGTATTTCTGGACTCCATCCTAAGCAAGGAGACTAGTTATCTAGGAAGAGGGGCCTTGCTCTATGTTTTAGGAAGTTCCTGGTCAACACCATAAGTTTTAGGGGGATTAGAATGGACTCTTTTGTATCCAGACACTTCCCTGATGAGCTAGAGGAACAAGAAGCCTTCTTGGCCTTGGGGATCCTGATTCCCATGCAAAACTGCTGCCAATGATGCTGAGAAAACACCAGTGTGACACACAAGTGGGTGCTGTCACAGATGAGGCCACAAAACAAAAGCACACAACAAGGACACAGATGGAGGGCCAATGTCTGAGAAGGAGGCCAGGAGGCCATGGAGAAGGGAGCAGTGGAGAAGAGGCCCACGTCCTCAGCCTGCACATCCCACAGATCCCCAGGCTTAGCCTCCGAAGTACCCGCTGAAGCTCCTGATTCTTCTCCTCCAGCTGTGCCTCCATCTGCCGCAGTCTCTCCTCTATGTTGCCATGTCTCTCCTCAGCCTGTCAGGAAAAACATGTAAGCCGACATCCTACCAACACTTCAATCACAAGAGGCTACATACTATTGCGGCAGCAAGCACCACATGCTTTGTGTGGACAGTCAACCCTGTCCAGTGGCAGCACTTACAGCCATCAGCATCTCTTCTGTGACTTCACATGGACACTGTGAGGTAACTAGACCTCTCGCGGTGGCCTGGAGAGTGGCAGGCACTGACAACGGACTCTGTATTTCCCCCACCCCAGCCTGAGCTCAGTGGATACATGAATGCCCATTCTCAGTGCTTCTGGTGAATGAGCATGGGAAGCAGAAAGCAGCAAGCACAAGAAAGGAGCAAGGTACACAGTCTACCTTCCTAAGCTTAGAAGCAAGTTCCAACAGTTTAGCTTCCTTAGCAGCAGAGCTCCCGGAAGACAAAGGATCAGACTACAAAGCCGACAAGGACAGGAAGGATAGAAGGGAGAAAAGAAACCAAGACTTTAAAAGTGGACCAGGGAAGAAGGATGCAAGGTTCTCTTACACCTGACAGAAACACATGTGCTGGAGGGGCCTGGGCCTGGAGCAGAGACCACCACCTGTTGGTTTACAAGCAGGACTCTCTCTGGGTTCAGGCCTTTCTCTGTCCCTTCCCAGCAGCTAAGCTCACACCTGGGGAAAAGAATTCTTGCCGGGGCTGACACACTTGTGCTTCCTGGGTCTGGCTGCTGCTCCTGGCTACACTTCAGTCTAAGTTCTCCCTGGGTACCCAGAAGGCTACTGGCTTGCTCTTGGGGCCTTGTGTGGACTGCTGAGCTGAGCATTTGTCCCATCATTACCTGCCTACTTCTCTGGGAATGATGAGGACTGGAAGGGGGACTACTCTTGTATATGCTTCACCAATAGTTGTTGAACAAGTAATTATTACTTATAACAAAAAAACTTTAAGCCAAGCACGGTGATATGTACCTGTAGTCCCAGCTACTTCAGTGGCTGAGACAGAAGGATCACTAGAGCCCAGGAGTTTGAGGCAAGCCTGGGCAAGAGAGTGAGACCTCATCTCAAAAAAATACATATTTTAAATAATCTTAAAAGAATAAAATTTCTTAGTTATTGCAAATTTATTTTGATTTTTCCTTTTACTTAGAAAACCTTTCGCTTCCTCCTACCCCCATGCTATGCTTTGAGTTGCTGACTGAAATAACCCTAAGAAACATTGGCTCTTGAATTGTGACATTGAACAATAGTGTATACCTGACATGGGACAAGGACTCAGGAAGCAAAAAAGGGATTGTGTAAGACACAATCTTACATGAAGAAAGTACTTTCAGCTCACACAAAACAGCACTGATACCTCACAGGCTCAAGTGCATTGAGCAGAACATCAGAACTCAGGCATGACCCAGATAGCCCAGGCGCACCTTGGACAGTGCAGCTACCCTCTGGGCCAGCTCGGCCTCCACCTCTGGCAATGTCTCAGCCTTGCGCAGGGTCTGCTGCAGCTTCTGTTCAGCCAGTTCCAGGCGCTCCTGTAACTGGCGGTTCTTGTCCTCTGTCTGCAAAAAGAGAGTCCAGTGTCACACATAACCACTGCTCTTTCTGTTGTTAACAGGCTGAAGTCACCAAGCTGGCATAGCACCATGGAAGCCTGCCACTTGGGCAGCTGCTTCAGGACACTTGCCCACCTCCTAACAAAGTATCTGCTTCTTTTAGTAACTTCAAAGTTTTTTGTTTAAAAAGAAAAGAAAAGAAAACCAAGGGGCTGGGAAGACTGATCAGCAGTTAAAAGTGCTTGCTTGTAGACTGCTCGCCAGGTTTAATTCCCCAGTACCCACATAAAGTGTCACATGTGTCTGGAGTTCATTTGAAGTGACAAGAGGTCCTGGGGTGTGTGTGTATGTGCGTGCGCAAACACAAACACACACACTTTCTCTAACAAATAAATTTTAAAAATTTAAGATTTTATTTATTTATTTGAGAGAGAGAAAGAGTGGGGAGAGAGAGCAAGAGATAGATAGAGAGTAGATGCATCAGGACCTCCAGCCACTGCAAACTAATTCTAGACACATGTGCCACCTTGTGCATCTGGCTTACATGGGTACTGGGGAATAGAACCTGGGTCCCTTGGCTTTGCAGGCAGGTACCTGAACCACTAAGCTATCTCTCCAGCCCAAGATATTTTTAAAAAGAAAAGAAAACAAACAAAGGTTCCCATACTCTAAGAAAAGCAGGTTTTCTGTCTGAGTCACTCACTCTTATTAACAAGGTAAGAAAATCTTGGTACCCAGACTGGAAGGTCACACTGTGTGAAACTCAGTTTCTTTTCTCCCTGATAGAACAAGACAAGGTCTTCAAACTTCTCTTTAAATATACACTTATTCCTCTCAAAAACCTCTGATTGGGGCTGGAGAAATGACTTACCAGTTAAGGCACTTGCCTGTGAAGGCTAAGGACCCATGTTCGATTCTTTAGATCCCACTTAAGCCAGACGCACAAAGTGATGCAAGGTTGCACATGCGCACAAGGTGTTGCATGTGTCTGGAGTTTGGTTACAGTGGCTGCAGGCCCTTGCACACCAATTCTCTCCATCTCTCCCTCCCACCAGCCCTCTCCCTCTCTTACACACACACACACACACACACACACACACAGGAGGCCAGTCTGTTGGGCTTGCCTCAAAAAAAAAAACCTATGACTGGGCTAGGGAGATGGCTCAGAGGTTAAAGACTTTTGCTTGCAAAGCCTGCTGGCCCAGGTTCAATATGGAGTTAGTTTGCAGTGGCAAGAGGCTCCAGTACACGTGCTCATTCTTTCGCTCTCTTTCTCCTCTCAGATACAATTTTTTTAGAGAGAGTCAGAGCGAGAGAGAGAGAGAAAGAAACAGATAGAGAATGGGTGTGCCAGCAGCCTCTCAGCCACTGTGAACGAACTCCAGACACATGGGACCCCCTGTGGGCAAGTGTGGCATTGCGGCCTTGCGTCACTCTGCGCCTGGCTAAACATGAGACCAAGAGATGAATGGGTGTTCTTAGGCTTAGTGGGCAGTCACTTAACCACTAAGCCATCTCTCCAGCCCTCAAAATAAAAATATATTTTTAAATACCTCTGACTAAAATCTCAGTGTATAAAATTGAAAATTTATTAATAAAACATTGGAAAGAACATTTGAAAACTACCTCTAGGCTGAGGCATTAAGGGTAGTACTTCTTTCCAGGCAGTGTCGCTCTTTGCTCTGTGTATAATGATACACACACACATACATCTGGCCTTAAACCCTCACCATACTGCATGTACTCTTCCATAATTTGCCTTACAGCTATTGTGACTGTGAACATCTAACTTCACTCCACAATGTCACTTTTAATGGCTGCCCAGTGGCTTCTTTTCAGTCAATCAATGCACTTTATAAAATGCTCTCAAGAAGTCTGCCTTAGGTATTTCTGGTTAACTTCCATGGCCTGCTACCACACAGAGTCAGAGTTGAGTGTGATTTGCCAAGCCACAAACAGCACTAATTCTTACCACAGGCTGATTTATCATGTTGTTCCCAGTTACCAACAAGTTGTCATTTGCCTTGAAGTTCTTTGCCACTGATGATGTAGTGAGAGTGCTAACCATTAACAATCAGCTTTCTATGAAGTAGCTCACACAGATCATTACCTGTCGATGCATAGAATCTTTATTTGCAATTTCATTTTCAAGTTTGTCATTGAGGTCATGCACAGATGTGGCTTCACGCTGTGCTGCGAGGTAGCGTTTTTCGAGGGTAGTGATTCTCTCCTCCATGTCCTCCTTCTGGGCCATTGCCTATGTTATGTGTTCCAAAGGGGAAACAAGGTAGGTAATTAATACATAAGACATTAGGATATATAGGAGATAAAGCTAGACTAAATTTTTAACTCAAATCTAAGATTAGGAAGGGAGATGACTCAGGGGCTAAAGGCACATGTTTATAAAACCTTCTGGCCTGGGTTCAATTCCCAGACACTCATGTAAAGCTGGACTGGCACTTGTTTGCAATGGTGGAAGACCCTGGCACACTGGCATGTGTACGTGCTTGCACGTGCATGCACACACACATGCGCAAATAATTTAAGAATCCTGGTAGGTGTGACTGCACATGCCTTTGATCCCAGGAGGCAGAGGTTGGAGGATTGCTGTGAGTTTGAGACCAGCCTGAGACTACATAGTGAATTCCAGGTCAATCTGAGCTAGAGTGAGACCCTATCTTGGAAGGAAGGAAGGAAGGAAGGAAGGGAGGGAGGGAGGGAGGGAGGGAGGGAGGGAGGGAGGGAGGAAGGGGGAAGGGAGAGAGAGAGAGAGAGAGAGAGAAAGGAAGGAAGGAAGGAAGGAAGGAAGGAAGGAAGGAAGGAAGGAAGGAAGGAAGGGAGAAAAAGAAAGAAAGAAAGAGGCCTAAACATGTACCTGAAGGATGAGCAGACCCTCCTGGCTCAACGTAACTCCTGGCCATGCACCTCACCAAGCTTGTTCTTGCCTACATACCACTACTAGTAATCTAGAAAGCCCACAAGACAAAAGTATCTGTATGAAGGTAAAGCCAGTGTACCCCAAACAACATATGGGCTCACAAAAAACAGTGTGGCCTCTACAGAATCAAGATACAAGTCTGACTTTCTTGGGTAAAGATGGGCTAGAATCTAGTACAATCACAAAGTTCAAGCACAATGACAAGTGGAAACAGATGTCAGCACTGAACTGGATGCAGCTACCTGAATCAGTACAGAAACGGTGCTACATACAATCAAACACTTCAAAACCCAAGACTAGGAGCATCTGCCTGGACACTATTTATTGTCCACCTCAAATTTACTATGTTTTAGCAAACCCTTCCTTATTTACCAAGTGATAATCAGCAGGTCTTACAAGAATTTCACAATTCTCTGCCATGTAAATAACTTCCTATGGCCAAAGAATAATACAATCAAACAGTTCTGTTTCAGAAGTAAGAATCTTTTTTTTTTAAACTTTATTTTTTATTATTATTTTTGGAGAGAGACACAGAGAGAAAGAGAGAGGAAGACAGAGATGGGCGTGCCAGCAGTGTCTCAGCTGCTGCGAAGGAAATCCAGATGTGTGAGCCCCCTTGTGGGCAAGTGCGGCATTGCGCCCTTGCGTCACTTTGCATCTGGCTAAACGTGGGACCTGGAGATTGGAACCGCTGGAGATTGGAACCAGTGTTCTCAGGCTTAGGAGGCAGGTGCCTTAACTACTAAGCCATCTCTCCAGCCCAAGAATCTTTTTTTTTTTTTTTAACTTTATTGTGGGGGAGGCACTTGTGCCACTTTTTTCATCTGGTTTTACTAGGGTGGCTGAAGAACTGAACCAGGACCAGCAGGCTTTGTATGTAAGCACCTTTAACCGAGCCATCACCCCAGCATGCAAGTATTTTCTTTTGGTCTGAATTCTTATAAAATTATAGTAGTCTTGCCAAAAGTAACCAGATCTAATACATGTTAAAAGGTGTGGCAGTGTCTTAGAGTCACAAAGGGCAGGCTCAGACAGAAGGAGGTACCAGGAAAGAATCCAGCTCTTATTTCCTTTTTAACAGTGATTAGGTCCGTGTACAAACAGTCACACAGGCAAAAAACAAACAAACAAAAAAACAAAAAAACATGAGAATGGAGTCTCTGGACACACTATTACATAAAGATCCTGACAACCCCAGTGCAGCCCAATTCCACACGCTCACTGTTGATACAACCTCTCATAGTCAATACCACACCTCTTCAAGCAAACCAGGTGGCTGTTCATGCTGCACATTCCTTCCCGTCACAGGCCAAGAAATGCACACTAGGAATCACACACAAGGGCAGCAAAGGAAGATAGGGTGCACACAGTAACGCCAAGGTTGAAGCTAACTGAGACAGTAAAGGACAAAAGAAGCAGAAAAAAGCAAGTATACCAGCATGCCCACCCATAGATAACACTGAGACTTCCAGTGTCACTCACCCCTTGATGACAGCAGGACTTTCAGTGTTGTATCGCCCACCCGACGAAAGCAGGACTTCCCTTGTCACTTACCTCACGGACGTCCCGTTGCAATTTCGTGTTCACCTCTTCAGACTTGATCAGATCCTTCCGGGCTGTGTCCAGATCCTCCTCCAGCTCTGCCACGTGACTGGAAAGGGCAGCCAGGCGCTCCTTCATCTGGCTCTGCTCTCTCGTCTGCTTGTCTATGACTTCCTGGAGCTCAAGAACTTTCGCAAGGTCTTCCTCATGGCTCAAGGAGCCATCAGAAGATCTCTGATGTAGCAAATACACAGTCTTAGATCCTGTTTGGTACCCTCCAAAATGACCTACTTCTAGGAAACAGGGACCCTCAGAAGGGACCTGAGTGCTCCATGGAAGGTACACCTCCACTCTAAGCATAGCAAACCAAAGACCCTACACACTAGCCACACACACAAAAAAAAGGAAAATCAGAGACACAGGGACTTGCCTTTCCATTTGTGCTGGGTGTATTTTCTTGTTCATGATTTACATCGAGCATTCCATCTGTCAGTGTTTTTTTCTGATTATTCTGTTCCTTAAGAATCATTAGCTGAAACCAGAGTTGAAACCAGAATCACATACTGTATGTCAAACAGCACAGCACCTTCTGGAGAGGCGATACGAGACTAAGCTACTGAACACGGTACTAAAGAAAGCTGTGTGCAGTGCTGCCCAAACCAACAGAAGCAGACTACCCGAATCAACACATTATCTACTGGATCCTTGAGGGAATACAGAAGAGACTCTGTAGTGCTGAAATAAGCTGATCCACAGCTAGAAAAATAAGTGACTTCTGACATCTGCTTTGACAAATCTCAGACTTTTTTTTTTTAATTAAAAAACCCCTCCTGATTCCAACCTTTTAATGGTATCCCAAGCTCACCTCTTTGTGGGTAGCACTCAACTCCTCCTCTAGCAAGCTACACCTCTCCAGAGCAACTCGTAGCCGCTCTCGGACCTGCAAAGGAAGCAATGGGTATTTCTATTCTTACAATATGCTTATCCTATATGACAGCAGTCAAATATAGTTAGAATACTTTTAGTGCCTTTCGTTACTACTGTCAGCAAAACTTCTAGTTAAATGGCTTTAAACTTAGGCATAGGGCTGGAAAGATAGCTCAGCAGTTAAAGGCACTTGCTTGTAAAGCCTGATAGCCTGGGCTCAGTTCCCCAAGTACCCATGTACAGATACACAAAGTGTCATATGCACTGAAATTCACTTGTAGTGGCAGGAGGCCCTGGCATACCATATTCACTCTCTTTGCACCTCTCTCTCAAATAAATAAATAAATAAATAAATAAATAAATAAATAAATAATTTTTTTTGAAGTTGGGGGGAGGAAAGTAGGGGAGACAGGATCTTGCTATGTAGCCCAGGCTGGCCTTGAACTTGTGATCCTCCTGCCTCTCTCTCCAGAGTACAGGGATTATTATAAGTATATAACAAAAAGCTTTTAATTATAAGTATGGAGAAATCTTGCCCCTAATTAAATAAAATTAACAAATTGTTTTTCTGGGAGTATAGGAGGAGGACTAAGACAGGGTCTTGTTATATAACCTCAGGTGGCCCAATACTTACCAAGGTTGGCCTTGAACTTCTAGCAATCCTCCTGCCTCAGCCTCCTAAGTGCTAGGATTACAGGTTTGTTTGGTTGGTTGGCTGGTTTTGGTTTTTTGAGGTAAGGTCTCACTCCAGTCTAGGATGATCTGGAATTCACTAAGTAGTCTCAGGGTGGCCTTGAACTTATGGTGATCCTCCTACCACTGCCTCCTGAGTGCTGGGATTAAAGGTGTGCACCACCAAGCCCAGCTGGATAACAGATTTTTAACACCACACAGGGACCAAATCTGTGTGTATGGTGTGTGTACATATGGGCATACACATGCCGCAACACATGTGTGGAGGCCAGAGGAACACCTCAGAGTACTGGCCCTCATCTTCCTTCCACCTTTGAGACAGGGTCTTTCTTGTTGCTTTCTACTGCGTACACCAGGCTAGCTGACCCACAAGCTTCTAGGATTCTCCTTGCTCCACCTCCCATCTTACTAGTAGGCATGCAGGGGTTACAGACATGTGCAATAATGTGTTTAGCTTTACATGGGCTCTAAAAATGCAAATTCAGGTCCTCACACTTGTACAGTAAGCACCTTTAACCACCAAGGCATCTCCCCAGCCTACAAGACCAAATTCTTTTTTTTTTTTTTTTTTTTTTTTGGTTTTTTTTCGATGTAGGGTCTCATTCTGGCCCAGGCTGACCTGGAATTCACTACGTAGTCTCAGGGTGGCCTTGAACTCACGGCGATCCTCCTACCTCTGCCTCCCAAGTGCTGGGATTAAAGGCGTGCGCCACCACGCCCGGCAAGACCAAATTCTTAATATGCAAAAATTGTCACATTTCAGACAAGTTAACTAGCACTTGCTAATAACACAGAACCCTGCCTTCCACTAAACAGAAGTCAAAAAGCTGCAAAGATGAACGCACCACCACCGAGGAGACCTGAGCAGCATGTGTAAGATTTAGCACTGTCAGCCAGGCTGGCCATACCTTTTCATCCAAGGCTTTGTGGTGTTCAAATAATGACTTCAGGGCTTTAAGCACCTCCACTTCGCTGGACACCCCTGCAGGGGACTGTGCCTGTCTCTTCACCACTGTCATCCTGAGAGAGCGCTCATGTCTTGAGACTAGGCACTCCAAGTGCTCCAAGAGCAACTGAAACAGAGGCCAAGGAAACATGGTGAACTCAGTGCTTCCATCTCAGGTGAGTGCTTTACAGTCCATGCTATAAGGAAGATTCATCAGCAAGCTGCAAGTAAAACACTCTACGTTTCTAGAGCAGACCCTAGCTGCACACAACACTGAACCATGCGAGATAGTACTCGGCGAGAGAGGCAAGAAGCATCTAAGTACATTTGGTAGGTGGCCTGGTTCTAGGACAGTAGCACTAACATCCATGCTGACACCACGCCACAGACAGACGACAGACACACTCGTGACTGACCCTGGTGTTGTTCCTTTCTGCTTTCAGCTCGGCGATTTCCTCTTCCCTTTCTAGGAGCTGCTCCCGGCACACGTTGAGCTCTTTTGTGAGTGCTGCAAACTCCTAGAGAGCAGTAAAGCAAGGAATGACTGAGCACATACAAACAGTGGAAACTCTCAGAGGAACTCAGAGTTTTGTTAGCTCTACCATCCTCCAGGCTTCCCAATGATCCATTCCACACAGACCCCCTGCCTTCCCTTCCTCCACTCTGAGCCCGGGAGCTGGCCCAGCTGGAGGGGTAAGAATCCCAGTCCATCTCTCCTCAGTATCTTCAGAAGACCCAAGTATAGTCCTGAACTGGGGTCCTGAATGAAGCAGACAAAGACATTTTGAGTGACCTGCAGTCATGTAACAAAAGGAAACAAGGAGAAAAAGTCTAGAAGGTCAACACCTTCCCTGGTCTCCTCTTCACAAATTCTCTGGGAAGATCACAGGTTCCAGAAATGGCCCTGGGAAAAGGACCAGAGTGCCCCAGGACTAGTCTTAGCTTTGCTCAAAGTTAATTCTAAAAGTTGGACTTCTCACAAAAGCAGGCATGGTGGTTGAATGTGAATATGTGTCCTCCATAGAGGCCTTGGTACAATCATTCTCTTCCTCCCCCCTCAAATAAATAAATAATTTTTATTTTAAAAATTTTATTTTTATTTGAGAGAGAATGAGGCAGAGGAATAAAGAGAGAAAGAATGGGCATGCCAGGGCCTCCAGCCACTGCAAACAAACTCCAGACGCATGTGTCAGCTTGTGCATTTGGCATACGTGGGTCCTGGGGAATCGAACTGAGGGCCTTTGGCTTTGCAAGCAAGGTTCCTAACCACTAAGCCATCTCTCCAGCCCAATATTTTTTTTAAGCAGCTTGTAACTTGGGGCTCCAGCCACTTGGCTGGAGCAGCTATCACTGGGGGCAGATCCTGGGGTCCAGTCTAAAGGTGTGTTTAGGGTCAGATCTAGTTCCAGACAAAGGTATGGAGAGCAGTCTAAGCTCTGGTGGTGCTGGTGGTGGTTTCTCTCTCTGCCTAGATTTATGAAAGGGAGCCAGCTTCTTCTGCCATCGATGGAACTTCCCCTGGATCTATAAGCTTGAAGTAAATACCTTGCTCCCATAAAATTGTGTTTGGTTGGATGTTCATCCCAGCATTGTGGAACTGACTGCAACAGCAGGTTAAGTCTTTTTCTGGGTGGCAGGAACTTCTAGAGGGAGAACTGTCCCACATGGTGTCCAGGGCTGGCCATCACACTGTGATGCTGAGCACTCACCAACACCATGGGAAAGCTGAGTAGAAGATAAAAGTTCACTGTCTTCTGGCAGGTTGGTTGGTCTGTTTTGCTTGTGTGTTTGTGTGTGCAAGTGCAGACCAGAGACCAATATCAAGTGTCCTGTTCAATCACTATCCATGTTATTTGTTGAGATAGCGTCTCTCACTGAACCTGGAGCTCACCAATGGCTAGACTAGCTAATCAGCAAGCCCTAGCAATCCTCCTGTCTCTGTCTTCCCAGTGCTGGAATTACAAGTACATGCAACCATGCCTGGTGCTTTTTTTTTTTTTTTTTTACTTTTTATTTAACTGCTTCCATAAGTATAGACAATAAACCATGATAATTCCCACCCCCCACCTATTCTCCCACTCTCCCCCTACTGAATACACCCTCCATTGAATTCCTTCTTCTTCCTCATTAGTCTGTCTTCTATTCTGATGTCATCATTTTTCTCCTATTAGGAAGATGTGCCTGGCTTTTTTTTGTGGGTGCTGAGGATAAACTTAGGTCCTTATGTTTATATAGCTAGCACTTTACACACCGAGCCCATCTCCCCAGCCTACCTGCCAGTTTTTTCAATGTACCAGAATGTTCCAAAATATTATCTGCCAACATTTCTCTATGTTTTAATGTTTTTTTTAAGGACAAAGGAGGGATAAAGACCCACCTACCTGAGAGACAATCAATCAGATCTTCAAAATATGAACAGTGGCTCAGTTAGGTGATTACAGAAAAGAAGCAAATGGTATACAAAAGCATATCAAACTCTTATGGTCCACAGCCAGTTCTGATCACCATCCACTGGGTATGACTGCCAGGCTGGCCCACAAAGGCCTCCCCAAGCCACAAGGCAGAACTAAAACAGGGCTCTGTGAGGTATGGACAGTCAACAATGTAAAGAGTTATGTCTAGGGAAGCAGCTAGAGGGTGTGGGAGATGTATACTCTACAGAGCTCTCAAAGGGCACTTGGAAGCATTCTTGTGGATGTGGTAAGCAAGTGGCCATTTAATTATAAACTTCTCTTAGAAGAACTACTGTTTCTCTAGCAGAAGTCACATCTGGGTGACCTACTCCCAGCCTGGGGTAGGAGCCCTGAGATATGCCTCGCAGGGACTCTGGAGAAGTAAAAGGGGACTAGTTAAAACTCTGGAAATGATTCAAAAGACCACAGGAAATAAAGAAGTATTTATTTAAGAATAACAATGAAAATTTAGAAATGAAAGGCATTACTCTGGATGCTAATTTGAAACTGGTGATTCACAGCTGGCTGGCCTAGAAGAAAGGAGAATGAGAAACCAGCCACAAGTCACAGTGAAAACCAAGGGAGGAGGAGGACCTGAGTTAGGTCCCTGTAAGAGAAGGGGAGACCACGACAAAAGGCTCCAGACTGAGTACGGGCAGTGCACCCTTCACAGGCTTGAAAGGAACTCTGAAAACTGTGTTCCAAAGAGCCTGGAAGCAGTCACGGTGGGAGGGATTGGTGGGATAGGACAGACCAGTCCAGGGCCCCAGCAGTGCAGAGGGAGGAGCAGGGACTGTGGACCGGCTCAGTTCAGAGACAAATGAAGCAGAGGTGAGGGAGGCAGGCCCAAGGGTGGCTCCCAGGCAGGTCACTGCAGTGTTGGGGAATGAGATTATGAATACCAGTTTAATCTCATAGAAATCACCAAGGCAACAAGTGTAGACAAGAACCAAGAATCAATCCCTCAACAGCCTGACACCTAGGGGCATTAAAGGGGACAAGGACGTCATTAAGATGGGATCAACTGTGACACAGGCTGGTGGATCAAGTCAGCTGACTCAAAGCTGACAGTGGGATATGCTGAAATGGAGGTCAATGGTAACCATGACATGGTGACACATAGATCAGTCTTCTGGAAGCAGGACAGGTGTCTGAGTGGATGGCATGAATCACAGGGAATAGGGAAGGGACAGAGCAGTGACTGAGCAGGCAACAGGCATACAAGGTCAAGAGGATGGCATTTCTCAGGGACAGAGTATGGAAAGAAGGCAGGCATTGGTGTAGATTCAGATGGGCAGGTGAATTTAGGAAAGTTCCTTTCAGATGTCTTCCAATTTTACTGAGAAGAAATAGGTACAATGCCAATGCTTTGTATTTGAGGATGGGAGGTACAAACACATGAGATGGCATTCAGCAGGGGGAGGGTAGGTGTCACTGAGGCTTGTCTGCCTGCAGCAGAGAGGAACAAGTGAGTAGTGGTCAGATACACACAACAAAGTGAAAGAGAGGAGGCTGGGCGGGGGAGGGGGACGCATGGGGCTCCAAATATGGTAGGTCATAGGATTGGAGAGGCAAGAAACAGTGTACAACAAGGCGAGAGGGTCCCAGAAGGCTGAATAGCAGCACTTTACTTTCTAAAGTAATTTCTAAAATTTACATGAAACAACTGTGGTAGTTTGAATATATGTCCCCCAATATATTCAGTGTTTTATTAGTTATAGTTTGCATCTGCAATCACCTTGCCAGAGGCAATGTCACTGGGGGCTGGTCTTAAGGTGTTAATGGTGTGGGTTTGAGATTCCATTGTAAAGATATGCAAATGTGGCTACCAGGAGTTCCTGAAGTGTGCTGTGTGACCTTTTGGCTGTAGTTTTGCTCTGTGTGCTGTGGTGGATGGTTGGCTTTTCTCTCTCTTGCCTGGTCCTGTGAAAGGCAAGCCACTTCTTCTGCTATTATGGAACTTCCCCTGGATCTGTAAGCTTCAATAAATAATATCCCTTCCTCCATAACTGTGCCCGGTCTGGAAGTTCATCTCAGCGAACCTGAAGCTGTCTGCTACAACAACCATGAGCCCATTTTGTCATGGCACAAGAGGACTGAAGGCTGGGGGTGTTTTCTCACTACAGTGTCATTTACTGCCTGAAATACAAGAGGATGGCATGGTGGCTGCCCTCCATTCTCATACAAGCCCTCACTCTGTGTCCTTACCAATGGCTTCCACTCACTCCTCGCAGCAGTGCATGCCCATGCAGAGCCCCATGCACTCTTGCATCAAGGTGCACTTGCCTGCAGTGGCAAGAGAGGTACATTGGTTGTCCTGCTCCACAGCAGCTCTTTAACCCATTCTTACTTGAGCTGATTCTCTTTTACTGATCCCAGAAGTTTTTCTTTCTTTTTTGTTTTGTTTTGTTTGTTTTGTTTTGTTTTGTTTTGTTTTTTGGTAAGAAACCCCAGCAATTCTCCGGTCTCTGCTGCCCATGGGACTGAGGTTATAGATATGAATGGTCATGCCCAGCTGTTTATGTAAGTCCTGGGGATGGAACTTAAGCAGTTTCTCAGCCTCCTCAGATCCTCATGCTTGCACAGGAAGTACATTTACTCATCTCTCCACCAAGTTGTTGTTTTTGAGACAGTTTCACTCTGTGGCTCAGGTTGTCCTTAAACTTGTGATTGCCCTGTTTCAGCCTTCCAGAAGTGCTGGGATTTCAGGCATGTACCACTACACCTGGGTTCAGCCTTCATCTTTTCATATAGTTTGCTAAAGACTTGTCCAAGACCTCAGACTCCAAACTGCCTCCATTCCACCTACAGGTTTTACATATGTTCTCTAAAACAGAGGTAATATATGCAATTCCTATCATTTTGGTTAAATGTAAATATTTCCAATAAATTCACTAGCAGAAGCCATCCTATGAGGTATTGTCTTATCTACAGCAGAAAAATTCACAGATCTTGACTATTATTTTATTCAAAGAAAAATTTTTCTTCTTGCTCTAAAGAATCCAACAACTGAAAATGTATCAAAGCAAATTAACTCAGGAATTTAGATAAACATTAGCAGGAAATTCCAAAGTTTTAGATTCCAAAACCATGCTTCTGTGTGCATGTGCATTACTATTGCAGAAAAAAAAAAAAAACTAGAAGAAACCTCAAATATGTACAATACGTGATCTACTTCATTACCACACTGGACTCTAGTTGCTAACATACCTTTTCTCTGTCTCTTTGTCTGTCTGTCTGTCTGTCTGCCTGCCTGTCTCTCTCTCTCTCTCTCTCTCTGGTTTTTTGAGGTAGGGTCTCACTCTAGGCCAGAATAACCTGGAATTCACTATGTGGTCTCAGTCTGGCTTTAAACTCAGGGCAATCCTCCTACCTTAGCCTCCCAAGTGCTGGGATTAAAGGTGTGCGCCACCATACTTGGTCTCTTTTGAGGGGTAAAAGTGAATTTAACCTGGGCATGATGGCACACACCTGTAATCCTAGCACTTGGGAAGTGAAATCAGGAGGATCTGTAATTCAAGGGCATCCTCCACTACATAGTGAATTTGATGCTAGCCTTGGCTATATGAGATTTCATCTCAAAGAAAAAGGAGAGGGATAGAAGAAAAAAGTTCATAATTAGGCTGGGGAGATGTCTCCATGGGCACGAGGGTTTACTGCTTAAGCATGAGGGCCTGGTAAGTTTGATTTCCCAGCACCCATGTAAAACAAAAACAAAACACAATACAGCTAGACATGGTCACACATGTTTGTAAACCCAGTCTGGATGTGGGGTGCAAAGACTGAGGATGTCTGAGGGTCATTGGTCAGATGATAGCAGCTCCATGTTAAGGGAAAGACCCATTTCACGGAAATACGTGGTTGAGTGATAGAGAAGGACTCTCTCAGTTCTCCTCTAGCCTCCATATGCACACACCCAGTGCATACACCACACATAACATACCACACACATACACCATAGCACACATGCTCATTAAATACATACACACAGGTACACAGATTAAAAAATGAAACTTAAGAGTCCTGTAATCCAAATGTGTTACTAATTTAAAGCACTTTTTAACGTGGGCCATTCTGCTCCTCAGTAGACTGAGCACATTCCTCACGTGCTTCTTTGCTGGTGAGCCGGCCTAGTTGCTCAGAGCTGAGTGGTGTCACCCTGACAAGCCATCTGAGTAAGAAGACTCACAACAGGCCTGGGTTTTCTGCATGTGCTGTGACATTTAGCCCTGATGGGTAAATGAACTTGCTGGCATCTTTCATGCTCATCGGAGAGTAGGATGGGTCCTGGAGCAACATTTGGACAGTACTCACCCCCACCAGTCACCCCCAACCACAAGAACTGTGGTAGACAGGGCACAAAGGGTACCAGGGCCATATGCAGGCTATGGCTGGCCTCACACTCCTTGCTATTAGCAGCACCATGTTCCCAGGGCTTCCGAGGGCTGTGGGTGCTACACCTCTGCCACAAGCCCTACTGTGCTAAGGTATGGGGCAGGTAAGATGAGTCTGCTTACTGATATTTAATGTATTAACATTTTAAGCATTTTTCTGAAACTGAACAGATAATACTCACTGGAATTTTTTTTTTTAATGAGAGGGAGAGAGTATGAGACAGAGAAAGAGAGAGAATTGGCATGCCATGGCCTCTAGCCACTGCAATCAAACTCCAGATGCACATGTCACCTTATGCGCATGCATCACCTTGTGAGTCTGGCTTAACTGGGTTCTGGGGAGTCGAACCTGGGTCCTTAGACTTCACAGGCAAGTGTCTTAACCACTAAGCAATCTCTCTAGCCCCCGAAATTTTTAAATTTAAAATGCAAGCCTGGGGCCTAAGGAGATGGCTCGGTGGGTAAGAGTACTTGCTGTAAACATAAGGACCTGAGCTTGATTCCTAGCACTCACATAAAAAGCTGGGTGCCACTGCACACATCTATAACCCCAGTACTAAGGAGGATAGAGACAAAAGGATTGTTGGGGCTCCCTTGTCAGCCAGTCTAATAAAAAAAACAGCGACCACCCAGGCATGGTAGCACATGACTTTAATACCAGAGCTTGGGAAGCAGAGGTAGGAGGATTGCTGTGAGTTTGAGGCCAGCCTGGGATTACAGAGTGACTTCCAGGTCAGCCTGGGCTAGACTGAGATCCTACTCCCCGCCCCCCCCCCAAAAAAAAACAGCAAGTTCCAGCAGTGACAGACTCCAACTCGGAGAAATCAAGCTGAAGAAAAATCGAGGAGGACACCCAACATCTTCCTCTAATCTTCATACCCATGTTCAAAGGTAATGTGCATCTACACACATATTCCACATACTAAAATCTAAGTATGAGCAATACAAATGTGTATTTCCATTCAGCACTACCTGAGAGGCCTCAGAGAAAAGATAACATTGAGCACAAAAATTGGTTCAAGAATTTGATTTCACATACTGCTTAAAAATGTTAATATTTTCCATTCCTGGACAAACAATTCTGTTCTGCATACCAGGTTCAGATAACATAAACCAGACATTATGATCAAAACCCACAATCAGGACAGTTTCAAATGAAGCCCTCTGAACCAGATATGCCATTTATCATTTATCGCCAAAGGCCTCTGTCAACTCTCTTCCTTCTTGGTGGCTTACAGGTGTTCCCTGGTAGATAGGAAGCCACTCCCCACTGCCATCAATACAGTATCCTCTGGCACCATCCCTTTCCCTTTCTTTCAGATTTTATTACCTTGTCACAGCTTTACATTTCTACATCTCTTCAATAGCTTCGTTTTATTTTTAAGTTACCTACCTTCTGTTATTTCTCCACCATTTTGCTGAAACTAAACAAAAATAAACCATTTCAATGAATGAATGAATAAGTGGATGAATGTGTGACTAAATTAAGACTGTGCAGCCACATCTTGGCCAATCTGTTCATATTGATACTTAGGATGCTCATGACAGAAAAGAGACAGGGAAACCCTGTCCCCATCCATCAGCGAGCTCCACTATAAACTCAAAAGCCGCAGTGACTAAAGCAGCACTGACTTTTCAACTGTGGGACAAGGTCTCTAAGTGGCAGATCGAAAAACATGAAACATTTACTAGGCTTGGTGGCACATGCCTGTCCCCAGCACTTAAGAGACAGAGGCAAGAGAGTCACAAGTTAAGGCCAAGTTGTCTACTACAGACCCTGTCTCAAAAACTACAAAGTAAGCTGGGCATAGTGACACATGCCTTTAATCCCAGCACTTGGGAGGCAGAGGTAGGAGGATCGCCATGAGTTCGAGACCACCCTGAGACTACATAGTGAATTCCAGGTCAATCTGAGCTAGAGTGAGACCCTACCTCAAAAAAAAAAAAAAAAAAAAAAAAAAAAAAATTACAAAGTAGCCAAGAGAACTGTTGTGAGTTTGAGACCAGCCTGAGACTACAGAGTGAGTTCCAGGTCAGCCTAGGTTAGAGTGAGACCCTACCTTGAAAAATCAAGACACAAAACAAAACAAACAAACGAACAAAAAGACTAAAGTTCTAACAATATCTAATTCCTTTTTCCTGCCAGCTGCTCTCTAAGAACCATATACTGACAAGTTTATGTTAGTACTTAACACCTCCCCAGTGTCAATAAATCTTGAGGTAGGATCAGACTTTTAGGAGAATACCATGAAAAACCAATGCACACTGACTATTTTCTCTTGTATTCAGACAAGCTTAGTGGTGAACACAAACTGACCTATGGGAGGGCTAGGGAGATTGCTCAATGGACAGACACTTATTGCAAAGCCTGCTGGCCCAGGTTCAATTCCCTAGTGCACAAAGTGGTGTATGTGTCTGGAGTTCATTCGTAGTAGTACAAAACCCTAGCATACCCATTCTTTTGTCTTCTCTCTCCCTCCTCTCTCACACACACATAAATTAAAAAAAATTTTTTTTTAAGATGTAGCTTGTAACTGTGACCCACAGGAGATGGGGAGGGGCTAGAAGTGACACAATTTTTAACTGTTTTGATTTTAATTTCTAAGTATAGATTGCTTATTATTAAAAAAAATTTTGTCGGGCATGGAGGTACACGTCTTTAATCCTTGCACTCAGGAGGCAGAGGTAGGAGGATCACAGTGAGTTCAAGGCTACCCTGAGACTACCTGGTGAATTCCAGGCCAGCCTGAGCTACAGTGAGACCCTACCTTGAAAATAAAAAAAATTTTTTTTTGAGACAGGATTTCATTCTACCCAAGGCTGGCCTCAAACTCACAGAAATCCTCCTACCTCAGCCTCCCGAGTGCTGAGATTGAAGGCATGTGCCAACCATGTACAACTTTAAAAGAATTTTTTATATTTTTTAATTAATGGAGAGAGAAAGGCAGAGAGAGAGAAAACGGGTGCGCCAGGGCCTCTGGCTGCTACAAACTAACTCCAGATGCATATGACACCTTGTGCACATGGGTCCTAGGGAATCGAAACTGAGTCCTTTGACTTTGCAGACAAGTGCCTTAACTGCTAAGCCATCTTTCCAGCTCTAAAATAATATCTTTTCTTTTCTTTTCTTTCTTTCTTTCTTTTTTTTCTTTTTTTTTTTTTTTTTTTTTTTGGTTTTTCGAGGTTTGGTCTCACAGCCCAGGCTAACCTGGAATTCATTCTGTAGTCTCAGGGTGGCCTCAGATTCACAGTAATCCCCTTACCTCTGCCTCCCGAGTGCTGGGATTATTACAGGTGTGCGCCACCACACCCAGTACTGAAAAGAATTTATTTATTTATTTTTGGGGGGGGGTTTCGAGGTAGGGTTTCACTCTGGTCCAGGCTGACCTGGAATTAACTATGTAGTCTCAGTGTGGCCTTGAACTCATGGCGATCCTCCTACCTCTGCCTTCCAAGTGCTGGGATTAAAGGCGTGTGCCACCACGCCCAGCTCTGAAAAAAATTTTTTTAAAGCCAATACATTTTCTTTCTAAACAAGGCTCAAATAAAAGCACATGACTAGAACAGGAACCAGTCACATGGACATATAACTGACATCACTAGAACAGAGACTGGCCATATGGACATATAAGTTGCTAAGAAATATCCCCAAGTCTTGCTCTCACTCTTACCTATCTACAGAAGTTCTCTCCAACACCCCCCCTGACCACCACCTCCCTATCAGCACTCTGGCCAACACATAACCACCTTCCGGCTAAGCATACAGGCCAGCTTCTGTTCCCATATGACCTGCCTGCCCCCTTCCCGTTTCTCTACTTACAAAAACCCAGGTACCCCTGGGGTGTACCCACTCATCTGGCCTGCCTGGGCCCTTTGCCCACATCACTCAAAGCACTCTCACTCACAACACATTCATCAATATCTCCTGCCCATCTCTAACTCTTCCTAAGCCCTGGCCCAGTGGATGCCAGCACTGAGTAACATAGGTCAGGTATCTAGACAGCATGTCACATCCTCCTTCTCCTAACATCAGCCTGTTGCTGAGGACTACAGATGGTACCTCTCACACATGTCTTCTCAAACTGTCTGCTTCTCATAGCCCTGTTCTTCCTCAGTCAGGTCACCGTGATATCTCCTTGGTCAGCCATGAAGCTGCCTACATCCCCAGGCCTTCTCCTTCCCTCCTTCCTTCACATCTGTTCTCTGTGCTTTCCAGACTAGATTTGGGAACTTCCCACACCACTTCTGCCACCTTCTGACACCAGTGAGATACACCCAAACACACAGTAAGCATTTGTGTAGGTCTCCTCACTAATCTCCCGGCTGTGCAGTGACACAACAAGCCCCAATGCACAGACCAATAAGTCACAGCAGTGGCTCCTAAACTCCCCTCTGCACCACTGACCCCGCCTCTCGTCATCATGCCTCACACTCAGCACAAGGTCACAAGGAAGCCCACAGTTCAACACCATTTCTGTTCCTCTGCTTAATGTCACACATGACTGCTACCCACCCTTCAGTTCAGGGTTGGGAGTGTCTCCTGAAAGGCCTCCCTTGACTTCCCCCACTTGGTGTTCACACAGCCTGCCCTCCAGTCCTGTCATTTTGCACCTCCTGCTAGCCAGGCCCACAGGAGAATGCCTGCACACAGGTCTGTCCAGCCAGTGCATGGTGCCCATAATGGTAATGACTCCAAGGATACTACCCTCAAAGGAGAAGGTTGCCTAGTGGAAACACTATGTCTGTCCTCCTAGGCTCTGGTTACATTGGGCCACACCAATCCTAGATTTCTAGGTGACAAGGCATGACCTACACAGTAAGGATAACTGGTAAAAACAAGCACCTGGAGAATGGACACAGTGGCAGGTCCGGGCCTCATCTTCCAGAATCAAAACTTTTGGTGTTGGAGACTGGACACAGGTCTGTTTAAAAAGTTTCCTAAGGAAATAACTCTTTCCAGGGTGGAAACTGACCTTTATGACCTCAACTACATCACGTAAGTTCATCTTTTTGGCCCATTTATCTACAAAATGTGTATGAGAGTACCTCCTGGTACCCAGGGTCTAAGAGCCGACAATCAAGACAGAAGGCCCGAAACTGTCATTCTGCTGCAAGGCCAGCTGTCGCATCAGCACTGGAGCTCAGCAGGATCCTTTCACAGTGATACCTGACGCTGTCCTGGCCAGTGGCAGTTTATTTAAAATTTTTATGGAGATGGAAGTCATGTAACATGAAGATTCTCCTAGTTACCCACTACACCTCAGCAATGTGTAGTATATCTTGTGGGCTACAGTCACCACAAGGACTGATAATCATGCCCACTGCCCAGGCCCAACCAGTCTGCTGTCTCTGTAACTCCATCCTCTGCACAGTTCACAGAAACAGATAAACGCATGTGACCCTTTGGCTTGTTTTCTTTCACCTTACAGCATGTTTGCAAGGGTGATCCAAGTCACAGCATGAAATAGCTTTATTCTTTTTTATTTTCTTTCCCTTTTGGAAGGCAATTTCTTTTAGGTAAAGCTAGGATTGCTTTATGGAGGTTAGGTATAACTTTTGCTTCACATACTTTAATCTTTTTGCTATAGTGCAAACCAAACCATTCTAGTTAAACATAAATGATTCCTTGGAGTGAGTGAGGCAGTGTGAAATACTAATGTATGGATCTTAACATCAGATCTTAACAAAAATGTTTATTTCATATATTTCAGAACTCATGTGCAAAATATTAGTGAAGAAATCCACAGGAAACTATTCTAATTAAAAGCTTAAAATTCTGCTTAGGGTGCTGGAGAGATGGCTTAGCGGTTAAGGCGCTTACCTGTGAAACCTAAAGATCCAGGTTTAATTTTCCAGGACCCACATAAGCCAAAAACCAAGGGGGCGCATGTGTCTGGAATTTGTTTGCAGTGGCTGGAGGCCCTGGTGCTCCCATTCTCTCCACACATCCCCCCCAAATAAATAAAGAATCAGCCGTTAAGGTGCTTGCCTGCAAAACCTCAGGACCCATGTTCTTCTCTCCAAATCCCACATAAGCCTAGCCAGATGCACAAAAGTGAGGCAAGTGCAAGGTCACAAAAGCCCACTAGGTGGCACAAGAACCTGGAGTTTTATTTCAGTGGCTGAGGCCCTGGCATGCCAATTCTCTATCTTAAATAAAATAATAATAATAAATGTTTAAAAGTCACACGCAATCATAACTGGGTATAGTTATCAAGATCTCCATGCACTGGTTCAGCCACAAGGGTGATGGTATGCCCAGAAGCAGCATGATGCCAAGAGGCTTCCTTTCTACTTCTGATTTCTTTGGCTGGTTGGTTTGGTTTTTTTTGTTTGTTTGTTTGTGTTTGTTTTTTTTTTTCGAGGTAGGGTCTCACTCTGGCCCAGGCTGACCTGGAATTAACTATGTAGTCTCAGAGTGGCCTTGAACTCACGGAGATCCTCCTACCTCTGCCTCCCGAGTGCTGGGATTAAAGGCGTGCGCCATCTCGCCCGGCATTGGTTTGGGTTTTTTGTAGAAAGGGTCTCATGTAGCCCAGGCTGGCCTTGAACTCACTTGTAGCTGAGGATGATTAAACTCTTAATCCTCCTGCCTCAACCTCCCAAGTGTTAGGATTATAAGAGTGTGCCACCACACATGGCTGCTTTACTACTCTTTTTTTTTTGGGGGGGGGGTTTCAAGGTAGGGTGTCACTCTAGCTCAAGCTGACCTGGAATTCACTCTGTAGTCTCAGGGTGGCCTCAAACTCAAAGCGATCCTCCTACCTCTGCCTCCCGAGGGCTGGGATTAAAGGCGTGCACCACCACACCCAGCTTTACTACTACTCTTTCATTCAGTGTCTCTCCACTTTGAAAACACACTACTATAAACTCCCTCTGGCAACAAGGACAGAGAACAACACCCTCCTCCTTAACAGCAAAGCATAATTATAACCCCATGGTTAGTCCATGTGACACAATAGACTGACTTTTATTTTACACTACTTGTATACTACTCCACCCACATGTAAGACAATTTTGAATATGAAGCAATTCTTCTTTCCTGTGAAAACTACCAAGGAGCCAGGGAGATAGTAGTTAAAAATACTTGTTTGCAAAGCCTACTGGCCCAGGTTCAATTCCCCACACACCTTCTTTAAGCTGGCACAAGTTTGGCTCAAGTTCAATTCCTTAGTCACCCATATAAAGCCAGATGCAAAAAGTGCCATAACTTAGCAGTTAAGGCATTTGCCTGAGAAGCACAAGGACCCTGGTTCGATTCCCCAGGACCCATGTAAGCCAGATGCACAAGGGGAACATGCATCTAGAGTTCGTTTGCAGTGGCTGGTGGCCCTGGCATGCCCATTCTCTCTTTCTCTCTGCCTCTTCTCTCTCTCTCTAATAAATAAATTAATTTAATTTAATTTTTAAAAAACTTTAAAAATTAACTTTATTTTTTAAAAGTGCCATAAGCATATGGCATTTGTTTGCAGCAGCAAGAGACCCTGGCATACCCTCTCCACACTCACACACACACCAAAAAAAAAGAAAAGAAATTTTTTTGTTGTTTTTTGTTTTTTAAGGGGTCTTGCTCTAGCCCAGGCTGACCTGGAATTCACTCTGTAGTCCCAGGCTGGCCTTCAACTCACAGCAATTCTTCTACCTCAGTCTCCCAGGTGCTAGAATTAAAGGCATGCACCACCTGACCGATATATATTTTTTGGGTTTTTTTTTTTTTAAGGTATGGTCTCACTCTAAGCCAGGTTGACCTAGAAGTCTCTATGTAATCTCAGGGTATCCTTTAACTCATGGCAATCCTACCTCTGCCTCCTAAGTACATGCGCTGCTACACCTGACTGGCAATTTTTTTGTTTGTTTGTTTGTTTTTGTTTTTCGAGGTAGGGTCTCACTTTAGCTCAGGCTGACCTGGAATTCACTATGTAGTCTCAGGGTGGCCTCGAATTCACGGCGATCTTCCTACCTCTGCCCCCTGAGTGCTGGGATTAAAGGCGTGCGCCACCACGCCCGGCTGGGTGTGTTTTAAGTCTACTTCAGTGCTGAGCTCTCAGGAACTTCTGGATTTCTGCTTTGGTATGTGTTGAGTATCCTCAGTGTCTTGTCTCCTTCACCCTGGTGCAGGTTGTTAGGCTCAGCATGGAAGCAGCACTTTGGCTCATCTCACTAATTCTTCTGAGATTTCATTGGGGTCCTGGCTGATGTGCGAGGGGTGGTTCATCTTCTTGGTTCTCACTACCTTAACCACTAAGCCATCTCTCCAGCCCAGTTGTTTTCTTTTTATAAAAAATTATTTAGGGCTGGAGAGATGGTTTAGCGGTTAAGGCGCCTGCCTCCTAAGCCTAAGAACGCTGGTTCCAATCTCCAGCGGTCCCAATCTCCAGGTCCCACGTTTAGCCAGGTGCAAAGTGATGCAAGGGCGCAATGCCGCACTTGGCCACAAGGGGGCGCACACATCTGGATTTCGTTCACAGCAGCTGAGACTGCTGGCGCGCCCATCGCTGTCTCCCTCTCCCTCTCTATCTCTCTCTGTGTCTCTCTCCAAAAAATAAATAAAATAATTTTTAAAAAAATTATTTAACCGGGCGTGGTGGCGCACGCCTTTAATCCCAGCACTCGGGAGGAAGAGGTAGGAGGATCGCCGTGAGTTCGAGGCCACTCTGAGACTACATAGTGAATTCTAGGTCAGCTTAAGCTAAAGTGAGACCCTACCTCGAAAAACCAAAAAAACAAAACAAACAAACAACAACCAAAAAAAAAAAACCCATCACAGCTCAGGGAATTTTGTGGAAGAGAGGACAGAAAGATCTTAAGAGTCACAGGTTGGGAAGTCATATGCAGAGGCATTGCCACCTCCCCCCAAATGACTTACTGCTGCTCTCACAGCTCATAACCCACATCCACATGGGGAATACCAGCAATTTCACTAAGGAGGAGGGCCCTCAGCAGAATGGGGGCAGGGAGGATGGTGGTACCAAAAAAAAAAAATGTAGATTGAATAGCCAACACTGACCCAGCTTCATCCTTAGAGGTTAATTAAAATAAACAAGTGCACACACTATTCAGAGATAAGGCAGTCTGTTCTAGTTGCATGCTAAGTTTCTTTATATGGGATATTTATTTCCTACCTCTAGTTCTACCACATGCATTTACAATACCTCCAAGAAATATTTAAATTGTTTTCCTATGCTATAACAAACCCAACCTTTTGGTAAACCATCTGGTCATCCTGTGACACCATCATCAGTGGCATCTCATCCCAATCTTGGAAAGGAATTGTCTGCTCTGCTTGCAGGACAAGCCACCCATGGACACCTTGCATCCCAAACGGCCACCATATCCTCCCTAGTGGCTATGCCTTGTAATGCTGCCAGCAATGGGACGTTCATCATGGTATAGTGTGGGAAGTGTCAATGTCTGCAGCTCACAGGCTTGAGAGGGCTAAGACACTCTGAGGGAAGGGCAGGGCCCTGGAATAACTTCCTGCTCCTCTGTTAAATGGCATGATGCTGGCCTGATAAAGAGGACAAGAAAATTCGTACACACCACTCAACACTTTCCACAACAGATGGGAGTGCTCCCACACACCAAGCTTGTCTCTGGGACACATTGGCTGGGTGTCTCCTAAACCAATCCAACTCTGTACTCACCACCTATCTAGAGACAATATTAGACCCACAGATGAAGACTCTGCCCCACAAGACTGTACTCTCCCTCCTTCGAAGGTGCCAAATGCAACCTCAGGTTGTGACCAGTGTGGGGGTTTCCCATGGTCCTTTCCTGGAGTCCAGTTCACTTACTGGAGCAGCTCACAGAGCTCAGGAAAACACTGACATTTTCCCACTTATTTTAAAGGCCACTAGATGCATAACTGCTATGGGCATGATGACTGGTAAGGGAGTCCCCTCCAGGCCACCACCCTCAAGCACCTCTCAGCTGTGTTCAACTGTCCTGATGCTCTTCTTTGCCATCATTGGCTACTGGGGCCAACTCAGCCTCCAGCCCCTCTCCCTCCATGGAGACTGGGGTGGGGCTAAAACGCCCAACCTTCCGATCCTAACTTGGACTTCATGGTGTCCAGCTCCATCCTGAAGCAACCTGGGACCCTCAGCTATCTGTCAACTCACACAGAACACCCCTGAATATATTCATTCTTGTCATATCACAGTATGGCACAGGTACCATTCAGGAACTGCCTTATAGTTTACAGGTTAGCAAATATCTAGAAAAAATCTTCAGTGTATACACAAGGTTTGTCCCTAACTTACTTCATATTTTCATTTTCGCTAATCAAGTACACTTTGGTTCTGCAAAAATGCCACAATCAACTCTGGCAGGTGACTTAAGCGAACTGCAGAAAGAATATCTCTAGCACACTGACTGAATGAAAACTGTCCCTTTGGGTTATGACACTGTTCACCAGGGGCAAGCACACCTAAGAGGTCCCAAAGACAGGACTCAGCTCCTTGTGCCATGTGACTGTACTGCTGGTCGGAGTCCCTTGGACCTCACTCCTGGTACAACAGGACCACCTGACATAGGATCCAAAGGAGGCCTACAGCTTCTATGGAGCTCCAAAAAGAAGCAGATATGCCGATGACAGACACTGGAATAAACAGACACAGGAGACCATGGCTGGAACCCAAGCCCCAACACACACCTTCCTACTGTCTCTCCCATGATTTGGAAGCTCTAAGTTAACAAGACAGGGACTAGGTAGGAACATGGATTTGGTGAGGGATTTCCTCTTGGGATTCTAGAATGGTTAGGAAATGAAAGCACACTTAGTAATGAGTGGTCCCCAGTATCTGCAAATGCATTGACAGTTCTGATGTTCTGCCTATGTGCCATGGAGACAGTGCTTCAGTGTTCAGTACCACATAGCTAAGGTGGACTATAATAAATATAACTGAACCGGAAAAGTCTTCAATTCGCTCATGCAGTTTTATAACAAGAATGACACTGCCTGCTGGAAAACGGCATAACTGATTGGTGGGAAAGATAAGAAGAAAGGGCTTATTGTCAAGTCAGGAAGAGTCTGGACACACCCCGTCTCCCAAGACTGTGCAGACCATGTCCTTCATGATTCTCCCACAGAAGCTCCCAGAGTACCCTGCTGAGCTCAGTGAGCCTCCTTCCTGTGAGCTCATAGCACTCGAGGCCACTACTGTTTGTTCAACCCTCCTCCTCTTCACTGCCTCCCTGACATAGCATCCACCTTCAAGGCACCACATTCCCATTTCACACTTCTGAGATCTCTCTGCCCACTGCCATGCAAATGTAATCCTACAGCTCAAGTACTAACTTATCACTGAGTCTGTCCAGGAGGACTCTCAGAAGACATGGGACTCTATCTATAGCTGCCAGAGCACCACAGCCAACATTTCACCATACTTCCTTCCAAAAGGGCTTTTTTTTTTTTTGTCTTCCTTTCTCTTTTTAAAGTATTTTTAAATTATTTATTTATTTATTTATTTGAGAGAAAGAGGAAGAGGGAGAGAGAAAGAGAGAATGAGTGCACCAGGGCCTCCAGCCACTGCAAACGAACTCCAGACGAATGCGCCCCCTTGTGCATCTGGCGTATGTGTGTACTGGGGAATCAAACTGGAGTCCTTAGGCTTCGCAGGCAAATGCCTTAACAGCTAAGCCATTTCCCCAGCCCCATAAAGGGCTTTTCTTTCACTGTTAAAACTTCAAACAAGCCCTAACATAGAGCTCAGCAAGTTGTGAGTGTCCACACGGTAAGTGTATGCAGTGTTACATCTGCAGCAAACGACCTTTGACAGCCAATGCTACTGAGACAGTCTTCTTTAATGTGCATGGCTCTGGGTAATCAGGTTCTACAGAGCAGTGTTGACAAACCTTAGGTCACAAGCAGCTTTACCCTCTATCTTAACAAGCAGGCCTCTTGCAAAGCATCAGTCTAGCACAAGACTCACCAAAGGTATTGTTGAGGTGTTCACTGGCTCCAGTGGGCTTGTCAAACAGAGATGTATGTGCAACTATGAACTAACTGCCTCTTCTTTTTAAAAATATTTATTTATTTTGAGAAAAAGTGAGTATGGGTATGTCAGGGCCTCCTGCCACTGCAAACAAACTCCAGGTGCATGTGCTACTTTATGCATCTGGCTTTACGTGGGTACTAAGGAATTGAACCTGGGCCTTCAGGCTTTGCAAACAAGTTCCTTTAACCACTGAGGCATCTCTCCAGCTAGCCCTTTTCTTTTTCTTTTCTTCTTTCTTTCTTTCTTTCTTTCTTTCTTTCTTTCTTTCTTTCTTTCTTTCTTTCGAAACAGTATGCTATTCTGTAGTCTAGGCTGGCCTAGAACTCACAGCAACCCTGTCTCAGCCTCCTGAATGCTGCAACTAAAAGCATGAACCACCACACCGAGCTTTGAATAGCTCTATTTGAAATAATTTTCTGACCAAAAGAAAATAGTCCTGATACCATGCTAACAACTCATATAAATTGCAATAACTCTAAATTTGTTTGGTGTTTTTGTTTTTTATAACATTTTATTCTCAGCAACCCAGCAAGGCACAGAATTACATTACTTCACAAAGGAAAATACAGATTAGGGCAGCTTAGAAAGGTACAAAGGGGGCAGGGAAGATAGTTCAAAGATTAAAGGTGCTTACTTGCAAAGCCTGCAGGCCCAGGTTCAATTCCCCAGTACTCACATAAAGCCGGATGCACATCGTGCAGCATGTGTCTGGAGCTCATTTGCAGTAGCAAGAAGCCCTGGATCACCCGTACTCACTCTCACTCTCTAATAAAGAAAAAATTTTTTAAAGAAAAAGAAAGGTGCAAAGGTACTGGTACTGGTATTCTTGGATAATAAGCAGCTGGAAGGCCAGTGCTGATGGGCATGTACTCTAGGAGGAGTGCTGGAGGTGCTTCCTGTCCATTCTCATCAACTCTTCCACAATACTGGCATCCACAAGTCAGTGGTTAATGATCTTGGGCAATGTCAGAAAGTAAGTTAGAGGCCCAGGACTTCAAACAATTGGGAGGAAGGGAAAACAGGACAGAAAAATAAGGGGTCATCCCCCTAGTCCACCACCAATGACACCACCATCAAATAGGGAGAATAGTGTGCTGGCCAACTACACAATATATCTTGTGATATTTCCCCCCTTCAAGGCTTATTTAAATATACCTTTGATCTTAATATTTCATCAATGTTTTTCCTAAAGCTGAAGCATCTTAAAAACTAGAGTCAGGCTGGGGAAATGGCTTAGCAGTTAAGGCGTTTGCCTGAGAAGCCTAAGGACCCTGGTTCGATTCCCCAGGACCCACGTAAGCCAGATGTACAAGGGGGCGCATGCACCTGGAGTTCGTTTGCAGTGGCTGAAGGTGCTGGCGCACCCATTCTCTCTTTCTCTTCCTCCCTCTCTCTCTCTCTCTCAAATAAATAAATAAACAAACAAACTATTTAAAAAACTGGAGTCAAGAAGTCAGGTATAGTGGATCACACCTGGAATCCAATCCCAGCATTTAAAAGGTTGAGTCAGGTTTAAGGCAAACATGGGGTACACTCTATCCAATACACACATGCATGTATACATACATACATGTATACATACAACTACAGGTAGAAAAAATAGAATCAACCTAGGAACCTGCCTCTGACCTTTCATCCAGACAGAAGGACTAGGAAGAGATGGAACTCCTGGGAGTGGCATGTGAGGTCTGCTAGGAGGATGCACAGGTGCATGTGAGGTCTGCTAGGAGGATGCACAGGTGCATGTGAGGTCTGCTAGGAGGATGCACAGGTGCGTGTGAGGTCTGCTAGGAGGATGCACAGGTGCGTGTGAGGTCCGTTAAGAGGATTCACAGGTGCGTGTGAGGTCCTTTAGGAGGATGCACAGGTGCGTGTGAGGTCTGCTAGGAGGATGCACAGGTGCACGTGAGGTCTGCTAGGAGGATGCACAGGTGCGTGTGAGGTCCGTTAAGAGGATTCACAGGTGCGTGTGAGGTCCGTTAAGAGGATTCACAGGTGCGTGTGAGGTCCGTTAAGAGGATTCACAGGTGCGTGTGAGGTCCGTTAAGAGGATTCACAGGTGCGTGTGAGGTCCTTTAGGAGGATGCACAGGTGCACGTGAGGTCTGCTAGGAGGATGCACAGGTGCACGTGAGGTCCGTTAAGAGGATTCACAGGTGCGTGTGAGGTCCTTTAGGAGGATGCACAGGTGCACGTGAGGTCTGCTAGGAGGATGCACAGGTGCACGTGAGGTCTGCTAGGAGGATGCACAGGTGCACGTGAGGTCTGCTAGGAGGATGCACAGGTGCATGTGAGGTCTGCTAGGAGGATGCACAGGTGCACGTGAGGTCTGTTAGGAGGATGCACAGGTGCGTGTGAGGTCTGCTAGGAGGATGCACAGGTGCACGTGAGGTCTGCTAGGAGGATGCACAGGTGCACGTGAGGTCTGCTAGGAGGATGCACAGGTGCGTGTGAGGTCTGCTAGGAGGATGCACAGGTGCGTGTGAGGTCTGCTAGGAGGATGCACAGGTGCACGTGAGGTCTGCTAGGAGGATGCACAGGTGCATGTGAGGTCTGTTAAGAAGATCCACAGGTGCACGTGAGGTCTGTTAGGAGGATCCATAGCACATATGCAAGGATTGCTAGAATGCGTACACAGCCTCCCTGCAGAATTCACTGTTGAATTCACTCAGAACAAGTAATGCTATGATTCACATAGGAAAATAATGGTGACATGCACATTCTTTCCAATGTAAAGTCTTTATTCTAATCACCTACCAGCATTTCCTGCAAGGGCTTTCTACCATGTAGCTGACTGCAAGGACTTGCCTAACCTGTTTCCTGTTTATAAAGCTTTTTCCTACTCTATATCCTTAAGATGAACTAGTGACCATCATGACAGGAGCCAAGACATGACAGACAGCTGATGGAAGGATGGCACACCAAACAGCCTATGTGACTTTTCTGGGGACAGTCCAGCAGAGGGAACAGATTCTCATGGCAAGTTTTCCTAAGGATGCCAGTGAGGACACTATGGTACCACCTGCCATGTAAGACATGCTAACCCATTTTTGTTGGCTTTATAGATCTGACTATTAAAATTTAGCCATGCCACTGACAATTGCCATGTACTTTGGCCCCTGGCACCTGAATCTCTTTCCTATGTCTACAGGTCCATCCCAGAAACAAAGAAGGTGACTCCAAGGAGCAGCCACTGCAGCCAGAGGGTGTCCCAGCCTCTGCTACATGCGCCTGTCACCCTCAATGACCAAATGGGAAGGAACATCTGCACAGTGGCCACTTCATTGTCATGCCCAGTAGTGAAGTAGCAGCATAGGGTACAGGACCCAGGCCGCGCAGCAGCATCAGGTCTTTCTCAGGATGGCAGGCCACATGGCCATATGGAGACATTGTGGTCTTCTCAAAATCCTTCCATGATGAATCTCTGCACTCACACAATCCAACTATAAAGGGGAGCTGCAGCTGCCTGCATGCCTTCCTTGTTACTGGTGCTTCCACAATCTAGATAATACCTAACCCTGCCTCTCAGTGTGAGAAGAAAGTATGAATGACATTACCAACACCACCCCCTCAGTAGGCCCCATACTGCAGGCATGCTTCACAGAGGGAAGGAGCAGTTACTGAATGCTCAGTGGTATTTGCAACCTTTCTTGCCCCTTTTCTCTAGGTTTCCCTAATGATCATGAGCTGTGGGGATCACTATGGACAAGCTTTGTCACCAGCAACCTCTATCACCCAGTAAGGATGACCCCCCCCAATGGCCACTGACTATAGAGTATTTATGGAACACCAGGGCCTGTGCTGTGTTTACTGTGGAGCTGAAGCCACACTGTCATCCTCACAATGCAAGGCTCACATCACAGCACGCAGAACTGAGGTGACAGTGCAGACCAGAGCCAGCACGCTCCAAATAGCTATAAGATCATACTAAACCAACAAGCCATTCTCCAAGAACCACAAAACCAACACAATGAACAAGATTCTCCCCACTTGCCTTGTCTGAAATTCTGCTTTCTCACACTCAAGGTAGGAACATAACTCAGTTCAAAGGCACCAAACCTTGGCTATCAGGGGCTAAAGGACACGGGCATGTCCCTCCTTGGCACTCATTCTTAGTGTTCCTCCCACATGACCTTTCCAACCTTCACCTTACCTTCTTAAGTACTGGTTCAGTCTCCACAGATGAATGCTGCACATTACAGAACACAGAACTGGAAGAGATTTTCAAGGTCATCAAGGTCTTACGGCTTCCAAATAGACCCCTTCATGAAACAAGGTGAAGCAAAGGCCAATGTACCTCTCCCAAGCCCTCTCCATCAGAAAGACCCTGCACAGATGGAACTTCTAATCCATTTTGATCTTCAATGTCCATTCCTCCCTTCTCTGAAGAGAAATAACCTGGGGACACAATGAAGCCAAAGCCACCTCTCAGTCACTGGGTCATGGGCTTCCACGCTCTGCAGCCAGCCCACCTTCTATACACATGGAAGGCAAGGATAAGGAAGGAGCCACATTCACCATGGCACACAAACAACAGCCAGCTGACTTGTTACATTTCCAAGGGTCACTTTGATTTTAGACTCAATTGTTCTAAACATCTGTTTCATTACCTTGAGAATCCTGACCAGACACAGTCATGGATTTCAATTTTACGATGGGCCAAGAGTTGATGGACAGGAAACAAAACAACAGTGGCACATACTCTGCATGAGACACTTAAGCCCCCTTGTCCTACACTGGGAGCTTCTGGGCAAACAAAAGAAAGAAAACCAGCAGGAGCACTGTGTTTTGCGCTCATTAGGTGCAAGAGGCAAGGAGAGAAGAACAAGCATGGAAGAACTGGTGCCTTACAGGATTCTGGGCACAACAGCAGCCTACTGGGACATAAAGACCCTTTGCTACACACCCAGCATGTGCGATCCTGTACTGGCTGGGGCCAGCTGAGGGTTCTACCTATATCCCTAATTTTGACTCACAGAGAATTCAAATCAGACTGCCTGGATTCAAAGTGCACCTCACCACTCAGTGCATGCAGACTCTGAGCTGGTGCCCAGGCCTCTCTGTGCCTCAATGTTATCATCTGCGATGTAGGAACTGTCACCCTATTGAATTCTGGTATGGCCATCAGAGCAATCATTTTCATAAAGAGGCTTGGAGCCAATGAATGTCAACTGTTAGCTCACTGAACCTCCACATACCTCAATTTCAGCACAGGTCAGTGTGTAATTAATTCTTTTAGACACACAAGTGCTTGCTGAAACAGAAAACAGCAAGCATTAGCACAAATGTGCTCATGAGAAAACCAAAGGCTCAGAAATGAGATGACCAAGCAGAGAGAGTTAGAAAGCTTGCCTGCAAGTCCTGCTGTCACCAAGCCCAAACACTGCCAAACACATGGTAGTCCTCATCACTTGCCCTCCCTGACCTAAGAATCACAAGGGGCTGGGGTGGAGTGTATCCCAGAGATAGACAGGAAGGATGAGACATAGCAAGACACATGTGTGTGACCTGCTTTGAAACTACTCCTGTCAAGCACTCTCCATCACTACTGACAGGAATAAAGAAAGTGTTCTATGTTTCTACAAAAGGGCTTCAGGTAACACAGGAAACAAGAAGCCAGCTTGCTTCCAGTCCCACCACCTTCACTGTGTGCTCTTCAGTACTGTGGTGCACTGCAGTGGCAGAGCCACACAAAGGTAAAGCACAACTTTAGTTTCCTTTCCTTTGTTGTTGTTTTTTAAAGATTTTACTTACTTATTTATTTATTTATTTATTTATTTATTTATTTATTTGTTTGTTTGAGACAGAAAAGGGTGGGGGAGAGAGAATGGGCACACCAGGGCCTCCCAGCCACTGCAATGAACAGCAGACGCACGTGCCACCTTATGCATCTGGCATAAGTGGGACCTGGAGAATCAAACTGGGGTCCTTAGGCTTCGCAGGCATGTGCCTTAACCACTGAACCATCTCTCCAGCCCTTGTTTTCTGGTTTTCAAGGCAGGATCTCATTTTATCCAGGCTGACCTGGAATTTACTCAGTAGCCCAGGCTATCCTCAAACTCATGGCAATCATCCTACGTCAGCCTCTCAAGTGCTGAGATTATAGGTGTGCACCACAACTTTAAGCCTCTGTAGCAAGTGGATTCTCATTAAGTCATCAATGAAATCCTTTATATATTAATGTGAAAAAAAAAAACCCATCAGACTACTCAAATTACTGGCTCTCCAGAATCATCCAACCCGCTGTGTTTCTACTGTATGGCACACAGGGTGATCTCACCTGTTATTCATGGTTTCTCCATTAATTATTTTTTTAATTTATTTGTGGAGAGGGAGCCAGGTCTCTTTCCAGTTCTGTAAAGGAACACTAGACATATGTGCTACTTTTTATGTTTGGCTTTACTGAAGGATCAAAACTGGGCCGAGAGACTTTGCAAGCAAGGGCTTTTAACCACTGAGCCATCTCCCCAACCCTAATATTAATTTTTTTATAAACATATGTGCAGGAGGTTTTTTAAAAAAAATTATTTATTTATTTATTTATTTGAGAGAGAAAGAGGCAAGAGAGAATGGGTGCACCAGGGCCTTCAGCCACTGCAAAGATGTACCACCATGTGCATCTGGCTTACATGGGTAGTGGGGAATCAAACCTGGGTCCTGCCATTGCTTAAAATTAAAGTTTACATTAGCACTGGAAGGGTTTAAAACCATACAAGCAGAAAGGATAATTAGCCCATTTGCAAAGCAGAAAATCTTAGAAATGCAGGCTATGCTTCAAGCTCTCAAATTTATTTTTGGAGCAAAATGAAATTTCCTCCTCAGAATAAGAATGAGACTCTGTGAAAAGCAAGAAGACAAACTCCATAGTGGAGCTTCCCTGCCAAGACAGCCACAATCCAGAAGTCTGTGGGATCCAGCCAAGTGCTTACTTTTAGCTACAGTGAAAAAATCTACAAAGTGGAAACATTTTGTCCACATCTCTGAATTAGCATTAGCAGGAGCCAACAAAGCTCAGCCCAGAGTGAAAGGGCACACTACACTAACTGTTCTAGGACACAGGCACAAACCTGGCCCCACAGTCACCCCACCAACACAGGTACAGGTGCTGGTCAGGATTTGGAACTAGATTACTCAGTATACAGTTTTCCTCAGTTCTGCCTTGTGAGCCTTGTAAATGTGTTGTCTCAGAATGTGTTGTCTCAGATCATCAACTTGCTGTATTTATTTCATTAATTTGAGAGAGAAAGAGGCAAATAGAGAGAGAATGGGTGCACCAGGGCCTGTAGCCACTGTAAAACAGCTCCAGATGTATGCACCACTTTATATATCTGGCTTTACATGGGTACTGGGGCATCGAACCCAGGTCCTTAGGCTTGGCAGGCAAGCACCTTAACCACTGAGCCATCTCTCCAGCCGAACATGCTGAATTGTGAATAGTCTAGGAGACACACGTGTAGCACTGCCCACTGCTCCTAGTCAGATCTACAATGAGAGAGACAGAGAGAGAGAGAGAGAGAGAACTGAGAACTGTGTGCAGTTGGCAAGGAAAGGAGCTTGAGCAAGTTTAAAAGAACAGAGGGGAGTGCAGAGGAAAGCAACTGTTATAGTTGGAGATTAGCACCACTGAAGAGAAATGGTGTCCTGAAGGCAAGACTCTGCCATCAAAGGCTGCAATTTCTAAAAATATAAATTCATTTGAAAGAAGAAAGCACGAACTGAGAATGCCAGGGAGGAAGTGTCCTCCAGGTTGGGCCACCAGCAGGCACAGAGGTCACTACAACTTTGGTAGAAGGGTCCAGACTACAGCTTTGATAGAAAGGTCCAGACTACAGCTGTGATAGAAGGGTCCAGACTATAGTTCACAGCATAATTTGGCAACATCATTCACATGGCTTTTTTCCTTTTTATTTATTTGAGAGCGCGGAGGAGGGAGAGAAAGAGAGTGAGCATGCTAGGGCCTGTAGCCAGAGCAAACAAACACCAGACGCACATGCCACCATGTGCATCTGGCTTACATGGGTTCTGGGGAATCAAACCTGGGTCCTTACGCTTTGCAGGCAAGCACCTTAGCTGCTAAACCATCTCTCCAGCCCAATCCACATGGTTTTGCAGGCATGCAAAGTGCAAGATTGAGGGAGTCATAAAGGCTCACACAAAGGTTCCAGAAAGAAGCTGAGACCAAGCAGCATGTGTCAAGGTCATAGTCCCTACAAGGAGGCCTTAAGAGGCTACTGAGTGAAGCTGTGAAGATGAAAACTAAGTTGAAATGGCAATCTCAGGATGTTGGAGATATCAGGATGGTGGGAGTCTGCTGAGGAAGCTACTAGCAACAAGGCTACCTCAAGAAGGCTACATGTGTTGCTGGCAGTAGCGCTATGGGTCCAAGGTAACCATGGCTATTGGAGCAAAGATGACTCCATCAAGTGCACCAGATGCCAGACATGGAGCTGCTAAGTTTACTGTTTTCCCTGCTGGGTTTAGGTTTTGCTTTGCGTAGACCTTTCCTTACTATGCTTTGGTTCTTCCCTTTAGGAATGGGAATGTCTATCTACTCGGTGCCATTGTATACTGGAAGTATGTTACGTGTCTTAGCTACTTTCCTTGTTGCTATGACCAAGTACCTAACAGGAAGCAGCTTCAGGAAGAAAAGAGTTTATTCCAGCTTACAGTTTGAAGGTATACATTCCATTCTGGCAGGGAAGCATGGCATAAGGAGCAGGCAGCTGGTCACATTTCAGCCATAGTCAGAAAGCAGAAAGTGGGGCTAGGTTAGAAACCTCAAGGCCTGCCACCAGTGGATCAATTCCTCCACCAAGGCTCCACCCCCTAGAGGTCTCAGAATCTTTTCAAACAGCACTACCATCTGGGAACCAAGTATTCACATACAAATCTATGGGGGAACATTTCATATGCAAATCACAATTTTTTTCTTTTTGTTTTTTGTTTTTCAAGGTAGGGTCTCACTCTAGCCCAAGCTGACCTGGAATTCACTATGTAGTGTCAGGGTGGCAATAGACTCATGGCGATCCTCCTACCTCTGCCTCCTTCCTGCTGGGATTAAAGGCGTGTGCCACCACGCCCAGCTCTATTGTTTGTTTGTTTTTTCCACAACTAAGAGATTGCTTTGGTCTCAGAAAAATTAGATATTAAGATTTTGAGGACTCTTACTGATGAACTACGTATTTTGCATTATGAAATGTCCATGAGTCTTTGACACCAGGGGTGAAATGTTATGGCTTAAAGGTGATGTGTCTGGGTGTCAAGTTGACAATAGGTGGACTTGTCAACTTGCCATGACACAGAATCATCTAGGAAACAAACTTCCAGGTGTGTTTAACTGAGGGAAGACCCACACTGAACATAAGCAGTAACTTCCATAGACTAGAGTCCTAGCTAGACTGAGTAAGCAAGGAACAGGAGAAAGCCAAAAGCATGCCAGCATTCACCTTGCTCATTCTTCACTATGACCCAAAGTAACCAGCTACCCCTCAAACTCCTACACCATGAACTCCTGAGTGCCTTCCACAATACAATGGACTGTAGCCTCCTCCTTTTTGCCTTAAGTTGCTTCTGGTCTAATATTTGATCACAGCAATGAGAAAAATAACTCATGTAGCATATGGGGAGAAAACTAAAAAAAAAAAAAAAGTGCAAACTTATAATTAAGAATAAAAGTGGCCGGGCACGGTGGCACATGCCTTTAATCCCAGCACTTGGGAGGCAGAGGTAGGAGGATCACCATGAGTTCAAGGCCACCCTGAGAAGAGAATACAGTGTGAATTCCAGGTCAGCCTGGGCTAGCGTGAGACCCTATCTCAAAAAAAAAAAAAAAAAGAATAAAAATGGAAAATGGCTCAGCAGTTAAAGGCAATTGCTTCCAAAACCTGACAATCTGGGTGGGATTCCCCAGTACTCACGTAAACGCAGATACACAAAGTGGTACATGTGTCTGGAGTTCATTTGCAGTGGCAGGAGGCCCTGGTGTGCCCACTCATTCTTTCTTTCATTTTCTCATCCATTCATTCTAATTCCCCCTCTCCCCCCTCTCTCCTTAGCCCAGCACAGTGGTGAACACCTATAATACCAATACTCAGAAAACTAAGGCAGAAAACCTACAAGTTCAAGGTCAGCCAGGGAAACACAATCAGGCCTAGATCAAAAGAATAGAACAAAACAAAAAAAGAGAAAAGAGGGCTGGAGAGATGGCTTAGGGGTTAAGGCACCTGCCTCCAAACCCTAAGAACATTGGTCCCAATCTCCAGCGGTTCCAATCTCCAGGTCCCACGTTTAGCCAGATGAAAAGTGACGCAAGGGTGCAATGCCGCACTTGACCACAAGGGGGCGCGCACATCTGGATTTCGTTCGCAGCAGCTGAGACACTGCTCACGCACCCATCTCTGTGTTCCTCCCTCCCTCCCTCCCTCCCTCTCTCTCTCTGTGTCTCTCTCCGTGTCTCTTCCCAAAAAAAAATATAAAATAAAAAGTTTTTAAAAAGAGAAAAGAAAGAAAATCCTAAATCATCATTCAAAATAAAATATTTCCAGTATACAATGGCACAGATTTTCAGAATAAGGTATTAAAATATTGAAACCATTTTATGTATATAACACTGGATAAAGAAAACAATGTTAAATACAAAAGGCTATGGTGAGAAAATTAAAATCTAAAATAAAGGAAAATAAAGGAAAATAAAGTTTTTAATATTTTATTTATTTATTTGAGAGTAAGATAAAGGTAGATAAAGAAAAGTATGCCAGGACCTCTAGCCACTGCAAACAAACTCCAGACGCATGCACCACCTTGTACATCCAGCTTTACGTGAGTTCTGGGAAATGGGACCTGGGTCCTTTGGCTTTGCAGGCAAGTGTCTTAACCACTAAGCCATCTTTCTATCTCTAAAGTTTGAATCTATAAAGGAATATCAATATGAAATCATGGTTTTCCTACAAGTATTATTATTTAAATTTTTGCTTTTGAGACTGAACTCAGGAAATTCTCCTGCTTCAGGCTCCCAACTGTAGGGATTAAGTTATGAGCCACCACACCTAGCATGATTTTTTTTTTTTTTTTTTGTAGCTCTGTCCACTGAAAACAAAAGATGCTGAGTCCTATGACAAGGCTTCAGCCATCATAGATAATGAATGCCAAGTACTTTTTCCCCTGAAATTGAAAGGGACCAGAGCACCTTAGAGGAAGAATTTCCCATCTGAGGCAGGAAAAGTACATAGTGGGCCTGGGACCAATTTTTGTGCCAGAAAGCAATGACACACTCCAAAACTAAAGGAGTCTTGGCAGAAGAACATAAGAAGCTATCTGAAGGGAAAAATAAGCCCAACAATGATGGTGACTCTCGTGCTCCAAGGACCACAATCCATGTGTACAGACAATGGAGAGAGAGAGGAGCCACCCAGTATGCTCCTTATCTAGATGAGTATCTGTTGACAAATGCAGGGCATAAGGAATCACTACTCTGTTGCATCCATTCTAAGAACTGCCAAGCAGGGAACCCCAGTGGGTTGTTGAGACAACAGGGAAAAAACAAGACAAGCAGAAAGATAGTCCAAGTGGCTCCATCTGTGCACCACCAAGAACGAAACTGCTGGGAAGGCGACTACCAGCAGGGGGGAGGACAGGAGGCTGGGCAAAGGGAAGACTGCACATCATACGCAATGGGCATATATATTTAACACTCAAAACTGTCAAGCTACTTAGAGTGAACACCATTATGTTTACTTCTTCCAGTGGCACACATGCATTGGGAGTTCATTCACAGTGGCAGGAAGACCTGGTGTGCTCACTCATGCATGTGGCATGCACTCACACACTCACTCTCTGCTTGCAAATAAATAATAAATAAAAATTAAAACTTACATTAAAATGAAGCTAAAAATTTAAATTTGGAGGGAAGCTCAAATGCAGTAAATATTTTTTAAGGCCAAGAGCAGGGAGCCTGAGCCTACATTGGTGTTTCCATGGCTAAGAGGCTAAGCACCCTCAGGAATCTGATTAGAGAGTGAGCAAAGTACCAGACTCCAGGTCAGTTGGCTCCTTCTCACATCAAATGACAGTCTACATGCTATCTGTGACTCAAGAGCACTCTGGTGCTCCTTTACTTCCAGGCAAGGGCAGCCTGAAGGGTGTCATCACCAAAGACTAGGAAAAAAAAAAGCTGAGTGCTTTGCTTCAAGTCTGATTGGCCAGCAGCCATGAGCGAGGGCCGAGGTTCCACACCTGAGGGAAGTCACAGAGGTGAGTACCATATGCAGAGTCCTGCTCCTTCTTGACATGGGATAATATGGGGGGCGGGGTGGGGGGACTACACCAATCAGCTAGGAAGAAACAGCACAGAGTCATGGCTGCTAGCACTCTGTACAGTCAGTCTCATGGCAACTAGAAAGACAAAACCTGGGACAAGTCTGACAATCAGGACTTACAGGGAGATGGAAAGCAAGCCACAAAACCTGCTGCAAAGCTGAGCCTGAGGACCTGCCTTCAGGTGGAACATGAAAAAGCCGGAAAGGTGGAAAAAGCTACAGTTTATCAAGACTGAAGCCCTGCCTCAAGTCACTTACCCTGTCTGGGCTGTGCAGGCCTGTCCCTGCTCCTGACCCACCAGGTAACAGAAGGAACACAGTATCAGGAACCTGATGCATCTTTTTTTTATTTTTATTTTTTGAGAGAGACACAGGAAAAGACAGACAGACACAGAAGGAGAGGGAGACAGATAGAGATGGACGCGCCAGCAGTCTCTCAGCTGCTGTGAACGAAATCCAGATGCGTGCGCCCCCTTATGGTCAAGTACGGCATTTTGCCCTTGCGTCACTTTGCATCTGGCTAAACGTGGGGCCTGGAGATTGGAACCGGGTTCTTTAAGCTTAACAGGCAGGTGCCTTAACCACTAAGCCATCTCTCCAGCCCCTGCTGCATCTTTTATCCTTCATCTCTAATGCTCAAAGAAACACAAAAGGATGAAAGCAAAACAGACTAGGCAAAGGTGTCCCAAATACTGGAGTTATTGGTCAAAACTGCCAAAGTTCAAAATTAAACTTTTTTGGTAGAGCTAGAGACTGACTCAGGGCCTTGCAAGTGCCAGCATTTGGCTAGTTGAGCAACCTCCCTGGCCCCTCAAAATCATACCTGACAAAAGGAAAAATTTTGCTCAAGAACCAGGTCATTAAAACGATGCAAACTCTAGAACTGACAAGTGGCTAAAATAAGCAGCTCCAGCCTATGGGTCAAACAGCAGATTGGACACAACTGATGAGAGACCAATAAGCTGGAAGAAAGGAAGAGGGAATGTGTGAAGACTATGGAAAGGTGTAAACTAGATGGGTAGGACTTGGTAAAAAGATCCAAGGTACATACATACCATATCTCCACATAAATGGAGACCTTAGGGTGAAGAATAAGGAATAACTATAGAGACAACAGTCAAACTCTCCCAAACTGACTGAAAAAATCAAGTCACCTGACCCAACAGTGTTAAAAGCCACCAGAGGATGGGGGAGATGGCTCAGTGTGTTAAGAGCACTTACTGCTTAAGTATGAGGGCCTCTCAGGCCAGTGACCTCCCAGTTCATCTCTGCAGAACCCATGTTGTTGTTGTTGTTGTTGTTGTTGTTGTTGTTGTTGTTGTTGTTGTTGTTGTAGTAGTAGTAGTAGTAGTAGTAGTAGTAGTAGTAGTAGAAGAAGAAGAAGAAGAAGAAGAAGAAGAAGAAGAAGAGGAAGAGGAAGAGGAAGAGGAAGAAGAAGAAGAAGAAGAAGAAGAAGAAGAAGAAGAAGAGGAAAAAGAAGAAGAAGAAGAAGAAGAGGAAGAGGAAGAGGAAGAGGAAGAGGAAGAGGAAGAGGAAGAGGAAGAGGAAGAAGAAGAAGAAGAAGAAGAAGAAGAAGAAGAAGAAGAAGAAGAAGAAAAAGAAGAAAAAGGAGGAAGAGGAGGAAAAAAGCTGTGCATGGCCAGGCACCTCTGTAACTGGGAGTGGGGAGAAGGGCAGGTAGGAGACCAAATCACTGGGGCTAATGGACAGCAACTCCAGGTTGAGGGAGAGACTATTTCAAGGAAATATGCAGATGAATGTTAAGAGGACACCTGACATTCTCTTCTGGCCTGAGAAAGCCCTTGCATGGGGTGTGTGCATCTACATACACACATGCACACATCCCACCATACCACACACATACACACAAAGCCACTAGAGGAAAAGGTACTGACGTAAATGGAACAGTACTAAGTGGGACTGGTACTGACAGCTGGCTTTTCAGAAAAGGGAAAAAAGCCAGAAGACAGCAGATAGTAGTGCTAAAATGGTGAGAAAAATAACTTATCTACATTGCATTTTAGAAGAAAATAAGGGAGACTTCTGCGCTCAGCAACATCCCTGGAATTTGTGATTAGCAAAAACATTCTTCAATAAAAATGTCAATCCTTCACCGACAGACATATACTGAAGGGAATATGAATGAAAATTCCTCAACCAGACATAGTGACACACACCTTAATCTCAGTACTCTGGAGCTAAAGCAGGAGGATTACAGTGAGTTCAAGGCCACCCTGGGATACACAATAACCACCAGGCTAGCCAGGGCTACATAGCAAGACTCTCTCAAAAAACAAAATGCCAGAAAGGAGAGGGAGGAGAAGTCTTCAAGGAAAAGCCAATACGGCCTGGAAGAAACAGGAAAAAGTCAAGGAATGAAGAGCAGTAACACACATAACTATGGCTGGGTGCGGTGCATGCTGGTAATCCCAGCACTTAGGAGCCTGAGGCAGGAGGATCATGAGTTAGTTCCAGATAAGCCTGAGCTATAGGGAAAGACCATGTCTCAGGGAAAAAAAAAAAGGCCATGTATGGTGGTACATACAAGTAATCCCAGCACTTAGGAAGCTTGGGCAGTAGGACTCTAAGTTCATGGCCAGCCAGGGATATATTGTGAGACCTTATCTTAAAATGAAGTAACAATGATTAAAAGAGAACATTACTACAGACCTTGCAAACAGTAAGGATGTCATAAACTGTATCACCCTTACAAGCTGGGAAATCTGAGTGGCCTGGACAAATCCCTAGGGGCCAGAAAGGCCATAGGTAAATACACCCAAAAAGAAATGTATATGAGAGGCTGGAGAGATAGCTTAACCATTAAAGTGCCTGCCAACAATACCCCAGTACCCATGTAAAGCCAGATGCACAAAGTGGAGCATGTGTCTGGAGTTCATTTGGAGTGACTAGAGGCCCTAGTGCACCCATTCTCTCTCTCTGTGTGTGTGTGTGTCTTTCTCTCTCTCAAATAAATAAAATATTTAACAAAAAGAAATGCATATGAGGACTGGAGAGATGGCTCAGTAGTTAAGTGTGTACCCTGAACAAGCATGAGGGCCTGAGTTTGAATCTCCCAATACCAGGTAAATAGCTGGGTGTGGCCACACACACCTGTAACCCTAGTACTATAGAAGGGAACAGAGACCAGGAAATCTCCTGGCTCGCCAAAAATAAAAAATATAAAAAGCAAGCTCTGTTATCTGCAGAGAGAGTCCTGCTCAAACAAGAATGGGCAAGACACCCAATGATCTGCTCCAATCACAACAGGTGAGCTGACCCCCCACAACCACTGATTCACCCGCCAGCTTCAGGCCATCCCACGGGGCACCACAAAGGCACATGTATGTGCATACTACACATCACATATAAGCGCATGCCAAAAAAAGGGAAGAAATATGCATGAGAAAAATTTCTACTACAGAATTGATTTTGAAGTCTTCCTTCTCATAAGGAAAATCCTTTACTGCCTGGTTTTGCCACTGGACTCTTCCTAACATTTAAGGAGGAAAACACCAACTCACAGGTAGTCTTCCAAGAAACACTGTCTATCTTGTTTAAGAGAGCAGCATAACCTCAATACCAAAACTTAACAAGAGCAACACAACATGAATGTCTCTCTCATGATACAGACACAACAATCATAAACAAACTATCACCAAGTAAAATAGAGTGAAGAAAGATGGACAGGCTATGGAGATGCCTGAGAAGGGAAAAGTCCTGCCATGCAAGCATGAAGGTCTGTTTAGCCCTGAGTTGAATTCCCCAGCATCCATGTAAACAGCGGAACATGGCCACACATGTCTATAATCCCAGTCCTGTGAGGAGCAGAGATTAGAGAATTGCTAGGGCTCACTGGTCAGCGAATATGAACTCCCCCCCCCCCAAAAAAAAATAGAAGCTCCAGGTTCAGTGCAAAGACTCAGTCTCAAAAATGCAGATGGGAAATAGATGGCCAACATTCTCCTTTGGTTTCCACATAGGGTACTCACACCTGCTGGTACACATGCATGCAACATACACACACACACACACACACACACACACACACACACACTAGGATGATGGGACACAGCCCTGTGGTCAAGTGCAATCCCCAGTATCACAATTAAAAAGGGAAGGAGGGAAAGAGGGAGAGATAGAGGGAGAGAGGGAGGGAGGGAGGGAGGGAAGGAGGGAAGGAAGGGAGGGAGGGAGGGAGGGAGGGAGGGAGGGAGGGAGGGAGGGGAGGGAGGGAGGAGGAAGGAAGGAAGGAAGGAAGGAAGACATAATTAGTCAGGCATATTACATGACTAGCTAGGCATGGTGGTGCGTGATGGCTGTTGAGTTTGAGGCCAGCCTTGGCTACACAGTGAGTTTCAGGTCAGCCTGGGCTCAAGTGAGACTGCTTTAAAAAAAAAGGAAAAGTGCCAGGCGTGGTGGCTCACGCCTTTAATCCCAGGAGGCAGAGGTAGGAGGATTGCCATGAGTTCGAGGCCACCCTGAGAATACAGAGTGAATTCCAGGTCAGCCTGGGCTAGAATGAGACCCTACCTCGAAAAACAAACAAACAAAAAAAAAAAAAAAAGGAAAAAAATGTTTGTCTCAAAAGATACAGAAGCAAATGTAAGAAACTCAATAATCACTCTTTGTGTTATTTTGGCTTCTTAGATAGGTACTCACACCATAACTCAGGCTGGCCTGGAATGCACTATGTAACCCAGGATGCCTTCAAGCTTGCAGCAATCCTCCTGACTCAAGTTCCCAAATGCTGCATACAGGCATGAGCCACCATGCTGGAATATCACACAAAGAAAGGAAGAAAGGGACTACAGAGATGGCCCAGCAGTTAAAGGCACTTCCTTGCAAAGCCTGATGCCTGGGTTCAATTCCCCAGTACCCACATAAAACCAGGTCCACAAAGTGGCCCATGCATCCGGAGTTTGTGTGCAGTGGCAAGAGGCCCTGTATTGTCTCTATCATTCTTTCTCAAACAAATGAAAAATAATTCTCCAGCAAATAAATGAGAGAGAGAGAGAAGGGAGAGAGGGAGGGAGGGAGGAAGGGAGGGAGGGAGGGAGGGAGGGATAAAACCTACAAATGTTACATCAGGATGCCACAGCAACATATGGAACTAATCTCAGCACTTGACTGACTGGAGCAGGATCATGAGTTTGAGTCTACCCTGAGCTACATAGGAAAATCTTTTAGTATCTTAGGAATAGAAAAGAATTAGAAAGAATAGAAAAGAATACTGACAAAAACTCTACAGTAATTACCATAATTACAGGTGAAACAGTGAAGTTTTCAGGAACAAAACAAGGATACTTGTTTTCACCACTTTAGCTCAACATTGTACTGGAGATACTAGTTAGCGCAATAAGGCAAAAAAAAGAAAAATGGAAATCACCAAACATGCAAAAACATCAGTTCTAGCTGGGTATAATGGCACACACCTGTAAGCCTAGCACTAGGGAGGCTGAGGCAGAAAGATTACAAGTTCAAATCAGCCTGAACTACATAGAGACCACTCTCAAAAAAAAAAGAAAAGAAAAGAAAAAAATCAGTTCTCTCTAAATACTAGTAATAAACAATTATATAGCAATTCATGTTTGTGGATTAGAAGATTAATATTGAAAAGATGTCATTTCCCCCAACAGTGGTATATATATTAGATGCATTCCTAATAAAAATCCCAGCACATTTATTTTTGCAGATCATCAGGCAGATTTTAAAACATTTCAAAATGTAATAAACTAATATTAACTAAGAAAACCTTACAGAACAAAAGCAGAAAAGTTAAATTACCAGACCTCAAGACAGATCCCACCTACAGTACTTGAGACAGTTTGCTATTTGCATAAAGATGACAAAAAGATCCATGGAACAGAGGAGAGACTCATCTAATCACAGTCAATGTACCACTGAGCTGTTCCTCCAGTCCTGGACACATGAAATATTACTTTAGAAAACTGATCAATGAGCAACTCTGGAGAACACATCAACTGCTCCTCTCACTGCTGGTGGAAGAAGAAACTGTCACCTCTGCTACTTTTGGCAGTCTCCTACAGCTGAGCAATCACATCTTATCACTCTGCAACTCCACTCCTCAAAACACCTGGCATCAATGTACACATACAGATCTGCAATCCTCATGACTGGCCCCCCCAACCCCACCAAAAAAAAGCAACAATGTTCTGGATAGTGTTTGTAAGAACTAGCCAAGATGCCAATGGTCAAGACTGCAGAAAGAACAAGTTAGTGTGAATTTGCACACTGGATTACCAGACAGTAGTAAAGGCAGCATACTACAGAGACGGACCCACTGAACCTCACGCACAAAAAGGCTGAGTGAAGACAAGAGACAGAATATTCAGGATGCTTGGCTCAGAGAAAATCAAGAACAAGCTAAAGTAATACTGGTGAAGAGTCAGGACCACCATTGCAAGTGGAGACAGTTATAGGCAATAAATAGAAGGGAAGCCTGGTCATGCATGTCCCACCTCCTAGTCTGGGCAGTGGCTCAAGTATAAATGTGGACAGGTCACTAAGTGCACAAGTACAAAATGGGGATGTCCCTGAAGCACACCACAGGTAAGGTTTACAAAGGACACTGACTGCCAGCAGAGCACATGTACTTGCTTGACACATTCTTAGCCAGCAGACACCCCATTTCCAGGAAAGGAAATGGTCCAGAACAGCTTTCCTCATAGTTCACAAGTCCAAATTTCTGGAAGCACAGCTCAGGTGTGTGTGATGTGAACTGTAGGCATCATCATGTTACACACTCAACAAGCAAGCAAGGCAAACTGCAGCTGTGAGCAGTGACCAGAAACACCACTGGGCAACCAGTTCATTGTTAAGAGACCTCCTAGGCCAGGGCTGAAGGAACAGCTCAGTGCTAGAGTGACTGTGATTGGATCTTTTTGTCATCTTTGCACAAATTACCACACTGCCTAAAGTACTGTAGGTGGAATCAACAGGTGTGATCATGCCCACTGCCTGAAACCAACTACACAAAACCACTGTCAATTCCCTGCCATGTCCTGTGTCACCATTCTTTCCAAAGGCTATCTTACCAACATGTGTCGGCTAGACACTTGAGCACACAAACTCAATTACAACAAATACAAGTCCAACAAGCCAAACTACAGGAAATGTATAAATATGTCCAACAAAATCCTGCTAAAATGTCTACCAACCAATCCTTTCCAGTTTGTGCTGTAAAATCTGACCTAATTAACCTGTTCACTTTTAGGATTCCAGTAAGAAAAGTCATTTCTCTAGCCCAACAAAAAAGATACAGCTACAGCATATAGCTCTGACATCAAATTACTGTTTCTAAAAAAGCAACTCAAGTTTGGCTTATCAATCTTTCAGGAGAACTGACTACAGCCAAAAACTGCATTAAGAGCTGTAATTACTCATTTGCTAATTTATCACTGCAGCTCCATCCTGAGTATAAATGTCCACTGAAAGCACCGAGAAGGTACCTATTATAAATTAGTAAAATGGCACTGAGACAGCTCGTAAACACCTAAGTAGCTACTTATCTCCCTCTACTCTCTGTTTTCCACCTTGTACTTTTCAAGTTCTAACACCTTCTCCTTTCCCCCACCATTAACTCTGCGTTGACTCCATAGGGAAGAAAGGCTTTTAACTGGTCCAGATAACATAAACTGAAGAGAAACACACCAGTTGCTTCAACCTTTAGGGAACGCCAGCTTCCTCCTAAATTTAATTCCCAGGAATTTTACATGGCTTGCACAAGCAAAGAAAGCATCCTTCCCCAGATGGTTATGCAAAATAGTCAGCTAGCATATTAACAAACAGTGCCACCACAGAGAGACACACTCAGTGGCAGACAAGCTGCAGTTTCAAGTTGAAGGTGGGCATACCTGTGGAAGCGCAGTATTGAGCTGCCTCTGCAAAGAGTCTCTTTCGTGACCAACTTCATGTAATTTCCCCTGGGTTAATGCAAGCGTTTCTTGAGTCTCTCTCAGCGTGTCCAGAAGGCGGTCCCTTTCTTCCAGCATGGAGACCATGAGCTGTTCAAAGTGGGAATCCGCATCCGGCTGCAAAGGGGAGCCCGACCCATGGCTCCCACTTCCTCCTGGGGGGCCTTCTGCCTCACTGATGGTGGGCATCACCTCGCACATCATCTTGAAATGAAAGACTGGAGTCAGTAGGTGCAGAACACACAAGCCTGCAGCTGTCCTGAGTATCTGTGGCTATTTAACAAAGAGCACACCAGTTTAGGGAGCACCAGCTTGATCCGAAATTTAACTCCCGGGAATTTTACATGGCCTTACAAAACACCAGAAACCATTCTTCCCAAAAATGGTTATGCAAAACAGCTATAACATATTAACAAAAAGCTAATAGCTTGATAGTGGTCAGATCTGCTACACTCTGGAGGTAAATAGCTACGGGAAGCAGAGTGCATGTACACAAATGCACTTCATGACACAACAGCTTTTAGGGGAGAGACCACAGTGTCAGTAAGGAGACCAGAGAGGACTTCTCCCACTGACAGCAAAACCCTGTGGGGTTTTGTTTACAAGCTGGACTTTTAAGTCACTGAGAACTAAAGTGCTTGTTAATCTATGTTATTCTCTCTCAGTAGGGAAGAGTACACATGTACACGCACGCGCACACGGGTGGGGAGGTGTTGAGCCTCCAATCATGTCTCAGAAAAGAGGAGTAGACAGCCAAGGCAAACTGACAAGCACCAACTCCATCAGGCATCTTACAGGAATGTGTGCAGTCAGCTCCTGGGAAGGACTGCTGGCTCCCTGAAATTCTGGGGCTGGATTTGGTGAGCAGGAGGAAGAAGTGAGGGTCAGTGAGCAGTGTTTTTCTTTTTCCTTTTTAACTTTCTTTTTTTTTTTTTTCAATCGACAATGTTCATACATGTGCATCATCTATTTTGATCATACTCCCTTCTCGTTACCTTTTGTCCCCCTTCTCCCCATCCTGAACCTCTCTTCTCCTTTCCAACTGGAAGAGTTGTTTTTGTTTTCCAAAGGGTGGGTCCAGTCCACCTAACTTAGGCTAAGTTTACAGATGATGACAAATAATAGACTCCACAATGGGAAAGAGTCAGCAGGTCATCCCACCGGGCCGTTAGAAGGAAGCCGAGGGGGTAAGGGGGTAAGGGGAGGTGATGGAGACTGCTCCTGTCTCTGATGGTCCCAACAGCCGAGGAGGCGCACCTGACGCCGAGGACCCCGGCCTGGCGGGATGACCCACAGCCACAGGTGCTCGGGAACTGGGGTCTGAGGGTTTCGGGGTGCACAGCCTCGCCCACGTCCGGGCATGGGTCGCAGCGTTCCGACCCTCGAGTGACAGACAGGACACCCCGGCGCGCGCGGCCCGGGCCGCTGCCTCAGTGTCCCTCCTCCCCACCCCCCCCACTCACCCCCCAGCTCCTCACCTTGCTCGCCGGCGGGAGGGACGACGGGGCTCCAGGCGGGCTGCGGCTCGCTCCGGGCGAGCTCGGGGGCCCACGAAGGCAGCCCGCCCCACGCCGCGGCGCCGGGGCCCGCCGCTCGCCCCCAGTCACGAAGGCCGGCCCGCCGCCGGACACTGGGGAGCGCAGAGGAGCGGGCCCGGCGGCGCGTCGCCGGCGTCAACGTGCCCCGACGTCGGGCGCGTCGGCGCGAGCGTCAGCGCCACCCGGGGGGGAGGGGGAAAGAGGGGTGGGGAGGGGGAGGTGTGTGGAAATGGAGCGCCGCGGACGACTGCGCACGCGCTACCTCCGCAGGAGGGGAGAGCGGGCGGCCTTTACCAAACGCTGATTGGCTGCTCGCAGATCTAGCCCCGCCCACGCTCCGACTCCGCCCTCACCGTCTGAGCCTTGTCCACGCTCAGGTCCCGCCCAGCCCGGGGTTAGCCAGCCTGGCCAGTGGTGGGAGTTTGGGTGGGTTTAAGTGGGTTCGTGCCACCCGTGTCCCAGCGCCTCTGTGCTCAACTTGCTGTCTGCACTTGGGAGGTACCAGGGACCTCCGGACGCTTCCGAAAGGTCACGTGTCCATCGCTCCAGAGCGGGAAAGAGCTTTCATGCCCACCTGGCGGAAGAGTGAGCCGAGGCTGACGTCACCGGCGCGGAGGCACCCCCCCCCACCTCCCTCGGGACCGATACCTTAAGGGGACGCGAGAGCCCTGGGGGCGTGGTGTGGAGGAGGCAGGCCTGTCCCGGCAGTGTGAGCTGGGAAGCCTCGGAGACCGCCTGGGATTCTGCGCTCCGGCTGCAGGATGGGTTTAGGGTTAGGCTAAGAGAAGCACAGCAATCGTAGCCCTCGAGAGGCTGAGGCAGGAGGATTGCTCCAAGGGCGAGGCCAGCTTGGACTACCGAGTGAGACCAGTCTTAAGTCTTCCAGACCCCAAAGAAAGAAGTGTTTTTATAGATTTGGTGGCACATACCTGTAATTCTAGGCTGAGGCAGAAGGATTGCTGCAAGTTCGAGACCATACTGTATTAAGGAGCTGGCAAGGTCTCCTCGACCCCAAAGAAAAGTGAAACAATTTATGGACTTGGTAGCGCACACCTGCAATCCCAGCACTTGAGAGCCTGAGGCAGGAGGATTGCTACAAATTCGAGGCCAGCCTGCGCTATAGAGTGAGACTCTTGTCTCAAGCTTTCCCTCTTCTCCCACCCATCCCCCTAAAAGAAAGAAAACAAGGTGTGGGGTTGGTGGCACACACCTGTAATCCCAGCACTCTGAAGGCTGTGTCGGAAGGAAAATTGCCAGTTTGAAACCAAGCCTACGCTAAGCAGCAAGATCCTGTCACAAAAAGAAACAGGTGAAGAGTTGAGAACCTGGCCGTGGGCTGGGGAGATGGCTCAGCAGTTAAAGACTCTTGCCTGCAACTCCTGCTTGCCTGGGTTCTATTCCTCAGTACCCACATGCGTCTGGGTTTGCAGCAGCAAAAAGCCCTGGCACGTCCCTTTTCATTCATATTCTTTCTGCCTCTCTCTTTCTTCCCTCCCTCCCCACCTCCTTCTATCTGTGTCCACTTCACAGTCTGGGTTATTATATCCTTTCTGCAAGCTTTTTAAAAAGCTCACTGTAGCTGGGCATGGTAGTGCACGCCTTTAATCCCAGCACTCAGGAGGCAGAGGTAGGAGGATCGCCATGAGTTTGAGGCCACCCTGAGACTATGTAGTTAATTCCAGGTCAGCCTGGACCAGAGTGAAACCCTACCTTGAAAAACAAAACAACAACAACAACAACAAAATGCTCACTGTGTGCAAGGCCTGAGCTTGTCTTGGAGACAGAGAACAATAACTAGACCTCTGTGCCCACAAACTCAGAAGCCAAATAGTCCCACTGGCCTTTGTGTGTTGGTGGTAGAGTGGCAACCTGGAACTTACTGAGTCTGAGAGAAAACTTGGGCTGTTGAAATGGCTTAGCAGTTAAGGCATTTGCCTTCAAAGCCTAAGGACCCTGTTTCGATTCCCCAGGACCCACATAAGCCAGATGCACAAGGGGGCACATGCATCTGGAGTTCGTTTGCAGTGGCTGGAGGCCTGGTACACCCATTATCTCTATCTGCCTCTTTCTCTTGTGGCCTGTCACTCCCAAATAAATAAATAAATTTTTTAATAAAATAAGAAAAAGGCTTGTAGGGGAAGAGGGGGAGAACAAGAATCCCTCCCGGGTGACTTCATTGGACCCCCACAGGGAGCTTGCCAAGGACAGCACTACCCTGACTAATTTTTCTACCTACCAGGACCCAGTGCAACTTCCTTCCACCCACCCATTTGTTCATTCAAGAAGCATTTATTAAATGACTGTAAATATGAATTCATAGGTGGGACTTTCACCTCGGCCCTCCATGTTTTACTATTTTAAAATGGTAAATAGCCAGGCATAGTGACTCAGCCTTGTCATCCTAGTTCTCAGGATGCTGGGGCAGGAAGATCAGTATAGTGTTGAAGCTAGTTTGGGCTACATAGTAAGTTCCAGACCAGCCAGGACCACAGGAGTGAAGCTCTGTCTCAAAAATAAATAGCTGGGGGCTGGAGAGACGGCTTAGCGGTTAAGGTGTTTGCTGCAAAGCCAAAGGATCCCGGTTCAATTCTCCAGGACCCAGATGCACAAGGGGATGCATGCATCTGGAGTTCGTTTACAGTGGCTAGAGGCCCTGGTGTGCCCATTCTGCCCCACCCCCACCCCGTGCCTGTTTCTCTCAAATAAATAAATAAATATTTTTAAATAAATAAATAGCTGGGCATGGTGGCGCACACCTTTAATCCCAGCACTCGGAAGGCAGAGGTAGGAGGATCACCATGAGTTTGAGGCCACCCTGAGACTACATAGTTCCAGGTCAGCCTGGACTAGAGCGAGACCCTACCTCCAAAGCTAAATAATAAAATAGTACAGTGGGCATAGTAGACCATGCCTATAATCCCAATTCCAAGGTTAAGGCAGAAGGATTGCCACAAGCTTGACACCAGCCAGGGCTACATAGCAAGACTCTGTCCCAAAAGACCCAAATCAATTAATTAAAAAGTAAAATTGTAGGACCAGGGAGATGGCTCAGCAGTCAAAGGCACTTGCTTGCAAAGCCTGCTAGCCTGGGTTCAATTCCCGAGTACCCACATAGAGCCAAATGCATAAGGTGGTGCATGTATCTGGGGTTCATTCGCAGCAGCTACAAGGCCCTGGCACATGCCCATATTCTCTCTCTTCTTGCAAAGAAATAATTTTTTATGAGAGAGAAATTGGTGCATCAGGGCCCCCAACCACTGGAATCGAACTCCAGACGTATGTACCACCTTGTGTGCAAGTACGACCTTGCATTCTTGCATCACCCTGGGCGTCTGGCTTGCATGAGACCTGGAGAGTTGAACATGGGTCCTTAGCCTTTGCAGGAAAATGCCTTGACTGCTAAGCCATCTCTCCAGTCCATAAATAATATTTTTTAAAAATAAAACTGGCTGGGTGTGGTGGAGCACACCTTTAATCCCAGCACTCGGGAGGCAAAGGTAGGAAGATCACTGTGAGTTCAAGGCCACCCTGAGACTACATAGTGATTTCCAGGTCAGCCTGGGCTAGAGTGAGACTGCCTCGAGAAACAAACAAACAAAATAAGTAAATAAATAATAAAACTAAAGCTGTCCACAGCCTATAATCCACACCTGTAATCCCAGCACTCAAGAGGCAGAGGTAGAAGGATCATAGTTAATTTGAGGCCAGCCTGGACTACAAAGTGAGTTCCAGGTCAGTGTGGATTAGAATGAGAGCCTGCCTCAAAAGAAAAAATTGTAAAATAAATAAATAAATAAAAGGGTTAGTTGTCCAAGGAGCTCTCTGAGTGCCATTTGCCCATCCACACTCCAATCATTGCTCACAAGTCCTCAGCTCCTCGGATCCAGGGTCTGGCCAGGAAAAAAATGTCCACATCTCAGAGGCACCTGCTTGATGCACTTGACCCACATCCACACCACTCCTAGGGTATCCGTCTCCTAAGGAACTGGCCAGTATCAAATGTAGCTCAGCAAAGGTGAATGATCACTCATCTCACACCTGCAGCCTGTACCAGCCAGGCATGGTCTTGGTACTGGGAACAGAAAGCTTCAGGGTGGGGGGGGAAGGGGGGCGGTAATCACTGTTCCTGCAAGTTCATGGTCTGGAGCGAGGTGAGTGTCCTCTAAGCAGTGTCCATAGAGAGAACTGGTGTGATAGAAGCTGCAGAGAAGGTGGCATCAGAACCAGTTCCCAATGCTGAGAGGCTTTTGCAGGTAAGGCCTCAAACTCTACAGCCTCCTATTCTCAATTGCTGGGGTTACGGCCAGGTACCACAGCACCCAGCTTCCGTGGCTTCATCTACTTGGTTATTTATTTGGGTCTTACCATGTAGCCCAGATTGGCCTCAGATTCTCTATCTTCCTGCCTCAGCCTCTCGATCCTGAGTGCTGGGGTGACAGAAATATGTCACCATGCCTGGCCTCATGGTCAAATTTTAGGTGGCTACATGACAGGAAGAATTCTATATTCTGATTGTGGTTGTAATTATGCTGTTCCATTTAAAAAAAATTTTTTTGTTTATTTTTATTTATTTATTTGAGAGCGACAGAGAGAGAGAGAGAGAGAGAGAGAATGGGCGCACCAGGGCCTCCAGCCACTGCAAACGAACTCCAGATGCATGTGCCACCTTAAGCATCTGGCTTACGTGGGTACTGGAGAATCGAGCCTCAAACCAGGGTTCTTAGGCTTCACAAGCAAGCACTTAACTGCTAGGCAATCTCTCCAGCCCCTGTCCCATGTTTTTGATGAAGCTCACAGAACTGTCTAATAACATTTACAGTGGGCCTTAATTTTTATAAATGGGGAGAAGCATTGTAAAGAAGCATTCATCATGTTGGGCTGGAGAAATGGCTCAGCAGTTAAGGTGCTTGCCTGCAAAGCCAAAGGACCCATGTAAGCCAGATCATAAGGTGGTACATGCATCTAGAGTTCATTTGCAACATCTGGAGGCCCTGGCATGCCCATTCTCTCTCTCTCTTTCTCAAACAGATAAATAAAAATGAAATATTTTAATAAAAAGGAATTCATCATGTCAATATAATACTAAAGGGTGTATTACATAAAATTTATTAGCTGATACATGAAAACTCCAGTGTTATTTATTTAAGTGATTTTTTGGGGGAAGGGTTTTGAGGTAGTGTCTCATTCTAGCCCAAGCTGACCCAAAATTCACTTTGTAGTCCCAGTATGGCCTCAAACTCACAGCAATCCTCCTACCTCTGTTTCATGAGTGCTGGCATTAAAGGTGTGTGCTACTACACCCAGATAAAGTGATCATTTTTTAATTTTAGAGAGAGACAGACAGAGGGAGAGGGAGAAGAAAGAATTGGCACATCAGGGCCTCAGCTTCTGCAATCTAACTCCAGACTCTTGTGCCACCTAGTGGGTATGTGCAACCTTGTGCTTGCTTCACCTTTGTGTGTCTGGCTTATGTGGGATCTGGAGAGTCAAACATGGTTCCTTGGGCTTCACAGGCAAGCACCTTAACTGCTAAGCCATCTCTCCACCCTAAAGTGGTCACTTTTTAAAATATTTATGTATTTATTTATTTATTTATTTGGGACAGAGAGAGAGAGAAAGATGAAGATAGAGAATGGGCATGCCAGGGGCTCTATCCACTGCAAACAAACTCCAGGTGCATGTGCCACCTTATATATCTGCTGTTACATGGATACTGGGGAATTGAACCTGGGTCCTTAGGCTTTGTGGGCAAATACTTTAACCACTGAGCCATCTCTCCAGTCCAAGTGATAATTTTTTAATATTTTATTTATTTATTTATTTATTTATTTATTTATTTATTTAAGAAAGAGAGAAAGAAGCAGAGGGAGAGAATGTGTGTGCCAGTTCCTCTAGCCACTGAACTCTAGCAAATGAACTCCAGATGCATCTGCCACTTTGTGTATCTTGCTTATGTGAGTACTGGGGAATGGAACCCGAGTCCTTAGGCTTCAAAGGCAAGTGCCTTAACCACTAAGCCATCTCTCCAGCCCCCAAGTGATAATTTTTAATAAAACTAGTTTTTATATAATAGACTTTTTAAATTTTGCATATGTGTGTAGTATGGGTAGTGTGTATGTGTGGTGTGTGCATGTGCTGATGTGTATGTGCAGCTGAGTCTACCCCATGTGCACACATGTGGAGGCCAGATGAGAACGTCAACTCTCCTCCATCACTCATTCATGTGTTCCTTGAGACAGAGTCCCACTGAACCTGGAGCTGCCATTTTTGTTTAGACTGGCTGACTTGTGAACCCTAGAAAGTCCCTTGTCTTGGCCCCCTCAGGACTGAGGTTCCAGGCATGCATGGTCATATCCAGATGTTGTTGGTGATGGGGAATCCAACTCAGGCTCCCTCAGGCCCTGTTTCTTGCATGGAAAGTGCTCTTTACCCACTAAGCCATCTCCCCAGCCCTGACATGAAGCATTTTTGGAAAATGAGCTGTGAGTATGGAGGAGTAAGAGATGGCAACAGGGGGTAGAAAAGAAAAAATATCTCATATTTCCTCTCATATGTGAAATCCATGTGTGTGTAACATGAAAACATCAGGGGACTTTTTGAAGGGAAGAGGGTAGGACAGAGAAGTAGGAGAAGTATGAATAAGGTACAATGACCTTTGTGTATGAAAGTGTCATAATGGAAACCAGGATTTTGAATGGTGTGGTGGTTTGAATGGATGTCCCCCCAATAGATTCAGTTTTAGTAAAGCTTTAGATCTCCAGCCACCTGGCTAAAAGAAGTATCGCTGTGGGTGATTCCTAAGGTCCAGCTCTAAGGTATGGAGGCAGATCTGGAATTTGCAACAAAAGATAGACAAAGTGCTGGCTCTTTGCTTGGAGTTCCTGGAGTGTGTTTGCTTATTATGGTGATGGTGGTGGCATTTCTCTCTGCATGGGCCTGTGAAAGTGAACCAGCTGCTTTTGCCATTATGGAACATCCCGTGGGCCTATAGGCTTCAATAAATCCCTTCCTTCATAACTGTGCCTGGATTGGAAGTTCATCCCAGTGACCTGAAGCTGTCTACTACAAATGGTAACTAAAAATACATAAATGTATAATTTAAAGGTATATAAAGGGGGCTGGAGAGATTGCTTAGTGGTTAATGCTTGCTTGTGAAGCCTAAGAACCCCAGTTTAAGGCTGTATTCCCCAGTATCCATATAAGCCAAATGCACAAGGTGGCACATGCATCTGGAGTTCATTTGGAGTGGCTGGAGGTCCTGGTGTGTCCATTCTCTCCCTCTCTCTCTATCTCCCTTTTCTCTGTGTGTCTGTCACTCTCAAATAAATGTATAAAAATAAACCAAAAAAAGTATATAAAGGAAAACCTGAGGTGTGATGACTCACACCTAATATCCCAGTACTTGAGTCAGGAAGATTTCTGTGAGTTTGAGGCCAGGCTGGGCTACAGACTGAGACCCTGTCTCAAACAAACATAAAGCTGGGCATGGTGGTGGTGCATCCTCTTATTCTTGGCACTTGGAAGGTGGAGGCAGGAGGACTGGGAGTATAAGAGCATCTTTAACTACACAGAAAGAAAGAGATAGACAAGGAGAGAGGGGAAGGAAGGGAAGGGAGGAGAAAATGTGTTAGTTGGGTGGGGAGAGGCAGAGAGAGCTTGCTGCCATACCTGGGGGTCGGGCTTCACAACTATGAGCATGCACCACTTTATTCATCTGGCTTTACATAGGTACTGGGGAATCGAACCCAGGTTGTTAGACTTTGCAAGCAAGTGCCTTAATCACTAAGCCATCTCTACAGCTCCCTCCCCCTTTATAAATTTTTACGTATTTATTTCCAAGGAAAGAGAGAAGGGGTGAATCCTTCTCTTTTATATGGTTTTGAGACAGGGATTCATGTAGCCCAGGCTGGCCTTGAACTCACTATGTGTTGGTCATCTCCTTGCACCTTATTTGTTTTGCCACTGGAAAGGCAAACTGGGAAGAACCAGTTGGACCCATGAACTTCATGATTCTCCTGATGACATTTCCCATTGTCATAGGCACACTGGGATAGCAGGCGCGTGCGCTGCTTTGTATCTGGCTTTATGTGGATGCGGGGGATTTGTGTGGCCCAGGCTGGCCTTGAACTCTTAATCCTCCTGCCTCCACCTCTCAGGTGGCTCATATCATTCCTATGACAATCCCTATTGACCATACTTTTCCTGGACACACATAAATATGTGTCTGCTCCCCTCTCCCCATAGGGTGCCCATGACAGACCAAAGTATGAGTCCACCAAAGTCCAGGTTGGGGAACTTATCAGGGTTATTTACAGAGCACGGCTGAGGGGTTACTTTTGCATTACCAGAAAGCCTCACACTGGCATGGGTCGTGACCTCCCCACAGCTGCATAGATGGAGTCTCCTCTTCAGTTAGCTTTCCACACGCTGTCTTCTAGCATCTTCTGAGATCCACAGGACCACACTCAGCTAGGGTGGAATTACATACAGCTGGCAGGGAGACACAGGCGGCAGTAGATGAGGTCACGGATGAGGCTCTGACGACCTTCCCCATCCCTCCTCCTATGAGGGAACGTCGGCAAGCCCGAGCTCGGGGGTCTTTTGTGAGTAGTCGCAGCTGCTCGGATGAAGATGGTGGTGACGGCTGTACTTGGAGGATGGTGCTGTATGACAGTCCCTCGTGGGGCTTCTTCCTTACTCCTCCCACTTCTTAACTGAGGAAACTGACATCCTAGAGGCTGCTAAGCCGAGAGGTCATGGGCCCAAGTGTCCTAATTCCCCCAGCAGTTCCACTTGTTGAGGTCAGGCAATTTATCAAAACTTTGTCCCTAGGTGAACTTGTCCATGTCAGGAACTCAGTTTTCTGGGGACATAGATACCCCTGAGTGAAATGAAGATAAAATCATGATTGCAGAGCATCTTACAAAGAGCCCTTTGCTCGTATACCCCCACAAACACTCCCAGGTAGGTCCTATGTCATTGTGTGTGTGTGTGTGTGTGTGTGTGTGTGTGTGTGTTCATGTGTGTGCACGTGCATCTGGAAGCCACAGGCTGATGTTAGGTGTCTTCCTCAGTTGCTCTCCACCTTACTTTAAAAAAATTTTTTTTTTCCAGTAAGACTCTTGCTCTAGCCCAGGCTGACCTGGAATTCACTATGTAGTCTCAGGCTGGCTTTGAACTCACAGCATTCCTTCTATCTCTGTCTCCTGAGTGCTGGGATCAAAAGCCAGAGCCGGGGCTGGAGAGATGGCTTAGCGGTTAAGGAGTTTGCCTGCAAAGCCAAAGGACCTCCGTTCGATTCCCCAGAACCCATGTAAGCCAGATGCACAAGGGGACACATGCATCTGGAGTTCGTTTGCAGTGGCTGGAAGCCCTGGCATGCCCATTCTCTCTCTATCTCACTCTGCCTCTTTCCCTCTCTCAAATAAATAAATAAAAATAAAAAATATTTTTTTAAAAAAAGCCAGAGCCACCACACCCAGCTTTTTAAACTTTTTATTCACAACCTCTATACATATAGACAATATATCATTATTATAATCCCTCCCACCACCGTCCCTTCTCCCACTTCTGACTCCACTTTTCCCCTTCTACTCCACTGAATCCCTTCTTTCCAACTAGTCTCTCTTCTATTTTGATCTCATCATCTTTTCCTCCTATTATGCAGGTCTTGTGTAGGTAGTGTCAGGCACTGTGAGGTCATGGATAGCCAGACCATTTTGTGTCTGGAAGACAGTATTGTAAGCACTCCTCCCCTTCTTTTGGCTCCTACATTCTTTCCTACACCTCCTCTGCAATGGTCCCTGAGCCTTGGAGGATATAATAGAGATGTCTTGTGTAATTCTGAACACTTCATTGTCTCTTCTTGTCTTTGGTGATTTTTGAGTCTCCCAGTGGTCACTGCCATCTAAAAAGTGAAGCTTCTCTAACCAGAAGTGAGAGTAGAATGAATATGTGGGCATAAACATAAGTATTTAGAGGGAAGTTTGGTGGGCAGAATATATCCATTTAGCCAGATAATAGTACTAGTTTCCCTCTAGGGATTATGACCTCCCCAGCCATAGGCTTTTCAATAGATTTTCAATGCCAGGATTGAATTTCCTCCTGTAGAGCAGACCTCAAATCCAATCAGAGAGCCATTGGTTTCCCCAAAACAGACATGCCACCATTGCACCAGTTAGTAAATTTGACCTGGCTGGCCAACCATAGAACTTGCAGGGTCCACTGCTGGTTAAGACTGTATTTAATGACTTCTCTTACCCAACCAGCTGCATAGCTCTTTCCAGCATCCTGACAGCTAGACAACAGGGAGGAAGCTTCCAGTTCAGCTCCAGCTTGATTTCTCAGTGAACTGCAGCCCAAGCCTGTGGAGTCTTTAGCAATAAGGTCTTATTCTGACTTATTCTTTGAGACAAGGTCTCACATTGGACCTAGGGCTGGATGATTTGGTTAGATTAGCTAGCCAGGGATTCCCTGAACTGGAATGACGGGCGTGTGCCACCATCCCCTGCTTTTACACAGGCACTAGGGATCTGAACTCAGATCCTCATGCTTGCATGGCCACCACCTTACTCACAAAGCTATATGTAGTATGTCTAGCCACATACTACATTCTTTTTGTGACAACAGGAAACTCAGTGGCTAGGCTAGAGACTGTACCCCACACCCAGAGCTCTCCAGGGCCACAGCCAGTACTTTTGCTGCTACATCACACAGGGGTGGGGGTGGGGCTTCAGGCTCTCATGGATTCCTGGGTCTGACATGGTCCCCCAATCCCCAGCATGGATGGACATTTGACCTGCAGCATGAGTGCCACACCAGCTAGCTCACACAGGTTCATTCATATCATTACTTTGAAAATGCAAGCCACTCCCTTGTGCAACTTGTCAGCTCTGTAGTTTGCTGCAGACGGAGCACCTAATAAAAAAGTCACCTATCATAGAGACCAGACAGGTTGTCCAGCCTCCCTCAGGCCTCAGCTCTTATCTTCACATTAACCTATATTCAACACCAATCTTCCCATCTTTCAGACGGGGATAATAACACTCAAACCACCATCACAGTGAGACTCAATGACCGCAGTGCCCTCCTGCCTGGGCCCCTGCCCCACCAGGTCACCATAACCCTCTTTGAAAGACGCATTCACCCAGTTTTTCAGTGCAAAGGCTGGCAGCCTGGTTTCAAGTGTGGTTCTGCCTTTGTACCATAACTGTGTACTCTTGGACAAGTTGCTGGACCTCTCTGAGCCTCAGTTTCCTCATTTGCAAAAGCAAGTATGGCAGCATCATATCAGATTGCTGAGAGGGCTGGGTTGGGAATGTTGAATAAGCACTTAGCACCTGAGGAAGTTCCTTCTGTTTGGGCTCGTGGCCATCCTTCAGCCCCAAAGTGAATTGGGATCCAGGTTGATTCACTAACATCCTGCTTCCTTTTTCCCCCATAGGCTAGGAGTTGGCCCAAGGGCGTACTTCTCTTCACTGACATACAAGCTACAGTGCGCCCTTGTTCTGGGATTTTCTCTAACAACAGAGAAAGAAGCGCAAGCTCTGTGGACTCTGTCCTGTCCTCCCCCTTTGGGACTCTGTCCTATGGCCGTCATCTTGAGACAATGTGAGAAAAATACTGCTACCCTCTGTTACCCTGTCCTAAATTTGTACTGCCTGCCTGACCTAACTGAAATTTCCACAGGGCCCTGATCGTACATATATTTGAGGTGCTAAATGATGCTCCAGTGCTGTGGCAGCTGACAGTGTCAAGACACATTCCTCCTCTTTGTTGGCCTATCTCTCCCTCTCATTTCTTTTATTTATTTTTCTTTTGTGGTGCTGGAGACCAAACTCAGGGCCTCCCTCCTGCTATGCAAGTACTATCTTCACAGCTATATCTGCAACCCCTCATTTCTTTTGTGTGTATGTGTGTTGGAGAGAGAGAGAGATATTGTATCTTTATGTACAGGTGCATTCATGTGCATGTATATATGGATGCCAGAAGTCAATGTCAGGCATCCCTTTCCACATGATATTTTGAGACAGGAACTCTCACTAAACCCAGAACTCACTGGTCAAGTGTAGCTGGCAAGCCCCAGGGATGCTCTTGCTCTATCTCCCCAGCACTAGGATCACAGGCAGGCCATTATACTTAACATCGTATGTAGGTGTTAGAGATCTAAACTCAGGTCTCATGCTGGTGTGGCAGCCACTTTAACCAATAAGCCATCTTCCAAGTTAATCTTTTTTTTTAAAGGAGGTCCCAAGCCCCTCTTTTTTAAATATTTTATATTTATTTATTTGACAGAGAGAAAGAGGGAGGGAGGGAGGAGAGAGAGAGAGAGAGAAATGGGTGCACCAGGGCCTCCAACCACTGCAAATGAACTCCAGACACATTTACCACCTTGTGCATCTGGCTAACGTGGGTCCTGGGGAATTGAACCTGGGTCCTTTGGCTTTTCAGGCCAATGCCTTAACCACTAAGCCATCCCTCCAGCCCCCAAGTTAATCTTTTGCTATTACCTATAACCTCCCAACCCCCAAGGAGTCAAGAAGTTGATTGGTGAGTTTATCTCCTGCTTCTCCAACCCTAGGACAAGAATTAAAAAATCTCCTTCCTGACTCAACAGGTAACTGTTGCAGTCAGCTTCACACTGCTGGATAAACACCTGACCAAAAGCAGCTCCTGGAAGAAAAGATACAAATTCCAGGGAACACCATCAATGGCAGAAGAAGCTGGCTCACAGATATCCCATGGTAATTCCCTCCCTCCCCCTCTTTTTTCTTAGATATTTATTTTTATTTATTTATTTGAGAGAGAGACAAAGAGAGGAAGAGGAAGATAGAGAGAGAATGGGTGCACAGGGCCTCCAGCCACTGCAGACAAACTCCAGATGCATGCAACACCTTGTGCATCTGGCTTAAGTGGATCCTGGGGAATCAAACCTCAAACTGGGGTCCTTAGGTTTCACAGGCACGCCCTCATTGCTAAGCCATCTCTCCAGCCCTCTTTAAATTTTTTGTAAATTTATTTATTTGGGTACATGCGAGAGAGAGATAGGGAGGGAGTGTATGGGTACTCCAAGGCCTCTTGCCACTGCAAACGAACTCCAGATGCATGCACTACTTTGTGTGTTTGGTTTTTGTGGGTACTAGGCAATCAAACCTAGGCCAGCAGACTTTGTAAGTCAGTACCTTTAATGGCGGAGCTATCTCCCCAGTCCTCTTTTTTTTTTTTTTTTTTTGAGACAAAGTCTCAATACATAGCTCAGGATGACCTGTGACCTCCTGCCTCAGCCTCCTGTGGCACCTTTCCCTGTGACTCTGTGATTCTCTTGTGCTTTCTGGGCTGTCACATGTCGGGCGTTTATGAAGCAGTGTGTCTTCAAGCAGAGAGCAAGTTGACATCAGATGGTTTGGGTAGGCATGATCATAAATAAGAAGAGACTCTTCCTGTCCCCAAAGCAACCGATCTCCCATGGCTGGGGCCTGCTCCTGTCAGCTCCCCAGCCCCAGACCTATCTCCCCTTCTTATTCTCCCCTTTACCTTGAGCCCCACTGTTCTTAGCTCCAGGTGCCCACTCTTGCCCCACAAGCTCCTGATGCCAGGGTGAAGAAATGACCTGTCCCAGTTCAGTTAGGATGGCGGGGGCCATTGTTCTCTGTCCAACTGACGGAGCAGAGCCTGAGTGTGATCAGAACAAGGATGCTAACGGAGGTGGCTTCTTGACAGCGAGGGCGTGGAGGCGGGTTTCCTTTCTTTCCTTTTCGATGTGTATGTGCATGTTTGTATATGTGTGGGTATATATGTGTGTGGGTATGGGTGTGTGAAGAGGCCAGAGACCGGCATTGGGTGTCTTCCTCAATGCCTCTCCACCTTGTTCTTTGAGACAGAGTCTCGCACTGAACCCAGGACTCGCTGATTCTGCTAGACTCACGAGCCAGTGAACCCCAGGGATCAGCACCACAGATAAGCACCACCACAGCTGGCTTCTGGTGATCCAAACTCAGGTCTTCATGCCTACATGGCAGGCACCTTCTCACTAAGCCATGTCCCCAGCCCTACCTTCCGATTTGGATGAAACATGTCACTCTGAGGAATGCCTCCCTGGAGCGGGGGAAGGTAGCACCTTCAAATGCTGCTGAAGCAGGCAGGTGTGGGAGCAGCTGCCGGGGCAGAGCTGTGACAAGAGCTACGGGCTCAGGGGCAAGTGTGGCTGTGGCTCCAGAGGACTGCCGATGCCCACCCCTAGGCAGCTGTGGCAGCACACAGGAGGAAGCATGCTGTGCCTGGAGCTGCTGTTGCAGTCAGTTTCCACCAACTGGCTCCAGTGAGAAGCCCGGCCAGACTCCCATCCGGGTATGACAGTACCTGCACCTGGCTTGATATCTTTAAAATATATATCTTTAATTAATTTTTTTGCTAGGCCTAGTGGGACACATCTGTAATCCCAGGAGGAGGGTGAGGTAGATGGATCAAAAGGTCAAGGCTAGTCTGGGTTACACAGTGAGACCTTTTTTCAAAATTAAAAAAAAGAACAAGTACAAGAGGGCTGGGGTGTATGTGAATAGTAGAGCACTTGGCTGTCATGTGAAGCTGTCAGTACTGACATATATATCTTTTTTTTTTTTTTTCAAGAAGAAGGGGCAGAGAGAGAATGGGTGCACCAGGGCCTCTTGTATTATAATCTCCAGATGCATGCACCACTTTGTGCATCTGGCTTTACATGGGTACTGGGGAATTGAGCCTGGGCTGGCAGGCTTTGCTAACAAGCACCTTTAACAGCTGAGCCATCTCCCCAGCCCAGTACTGCCTTTTTTGGCTTTCTCTTTTTCCTAGTCCTGGGGATGGAACCTGGAGCCTCGCACATGCTAGGCAAATGTTCTACTGCCAAGCAATAAACCCCCACCCACCCTGCCCTCTGGGTGCCTGAGAAGCAGGTTCTCCTGGTCCGTGACCTATTTCTCACTATCTGGATTGGGACCTGGATGGTGAGACGGGCCTCTGTCACCTCTTTGCACAGGCCACTTTCTCTGCTCCACCTGCTGTGACTGTTTCCACATCCACCAGGGTCTGCAGAACAGAGATGGCTGGAGGCAACGATGGCTTGGGTGACTTGAATCTCCCAAAGGCCTGTCCCTCAACCTGAGCTCATGTGGCCCCAGTCTCAAGCACATCTGCCACACCACAGCGCTGGCATTGTCAGGACACGCTACTCCCTGGCTCCTAACACACTTGGAGCAAATCCCATAGTTCACCTGTATTCATTCCTACTACTCTTCTTCGAAGCCCTCAAACCTGCCCAGCCAGTTCCTGCCTTGGGGCCTTTGCACTTGCTGTTCTCCCTGCCTTCAACACCTTGACCTGACCCCTCACACGGCTGTCAGGTTCTGCTCACTGAGTTCTCAGGCCATATGGCCATCACTTCCGAGATGACGTCCTGCCAAGGACCCCATTTCACCTCTCCGGATCCATGACCATTTTGGTCTGTTCCTGACTGGCTCCACTCCCACTGTGGCAAGAAGAAGCCAGGAGCAGAGGCTTTTGGAAGGGAAAGAGAGCAGGGCAATCATGTCCACTCCTGCCCCAGTGCTGCTCGAGGACACAGGTGGGAAAAGAGACATGGCTTTGCCCTTAAGGAAACATCACAAGGACGAAAGAGAGGGGTTTGGGGAGATTGTGTAAAGTGCTTGCCTCTGGACTGGGTTCAAATCTCTGGCATCCATGTAGATCCAAGATGGGTGTGGCTATCTAAGCCTGTAATCCCAGTGCTGGGAGGTGGAGACAGGAGGATCTCTGAAGCCCCATGATCTAACCTGTTTGGTGAGCTCTGGGTTTAGTGAGAAACCCTGTCTCAAGAAATAAAGTGGGCCTGGGGAGACAGTTCAGCTGTTAAAGGTGCTTGCTTGCCAAAGCTTGTTGGCCCAGGTTTAGCCCAAGCTCAAATACCCGGTACCCATGTCAAGCCAGATGCACAAAGTGGCAAATGCATCTGGAATGTATTTGCAGTGGCAAGAGGCCCTGGCATGTCCATCTCCTTTCTCTCCCTCTCTCTCCCCCTTACTTTCTCTCTCCTCTTGCAAATAAAAGAGTAAAATATTTTTTTAAAGCCATAAGTACAAAGAGAAGAATGCATGCATCTGGAGTTCATTTGCAGTGGTAAGAGGGAGGGCCTGGTGTGTACCCAGTCTCTCTCTCTCTCTCTCTCTCACACACACACACACACACACACAACATAAACAAAATGTTTTAAATTAAAAAAATGTAAGTTAAGGAAAAGACCAAACATCAACCTCTGTCTTCTGCACACACATACATGCACACACATATATATGTGCCCATGCATCCACCCACATACACATGCACACACACCACACACATACAAAAAAAGGAGGAAAGATGGTGTGTGTTCTGGAAGCATTGGGGATGGGAGGCTCCATCTAGGATCTGAGATCCTATGCAGCTATCTAAAGAAATCAAGTCAGGCTGGAGCGATGGCTTAGGGGTTAAGGTGCTTGCCTCCTAAGCCTAAGAACGCCTGTTCCAATCTCCAGCGGTTCCAGTCTCCAGGTCCCACATTTAGCCAGATGCAAAGTGGCTCAAGGGCACAATGCCGCACTTGACCACAAGGGGGTGCACACATCTGGATTTCGTTCTCAGCAGCTGAGAGGCTGCTGGTGCGCCCACCTCTACCTGTCTTCCTCTCCCTCTCTCTCTGTTTCTCTCTGTGTCTCTCTCCAATAATAATAATAAAAAAAAACTTAAAAAAAAAAGAAATCAAGTCATGTGATTGGGGAAGGAAGGGTGGCAGGCAGAGCTTCCTACTTCCATCGCCTTCTGTCCCCTCTGTCCTGGGACAGCCTGGGGCATCTGAGACACCTAGCAGACCACAGAGAAACGCGCTGGACGAGTCAGGCTCCCTTCATCCCCACTTTCCCACGCCCGCACGCTGCGCTCCTCTTCCAGGTGTGTCTGCTCACAAAGTGGCGGTGTGGGAGCGCGAGCTGCTCCCTCCCCGCCTCCACCCACTGGCCAGGCAGCAACTTGCCCGGGGATAATGGGCTTCAGTCACCATGAGAAAGATAATGACTTCTAACAAAATCTAGAGGAGAGCCAAGAGAGAGGGGGCTGCCATTCTGGGCAGGGAAGGTAGGAAGAGCTGGGTGGGGGCCAGCTTGGCAGGGCTTTTGCCCTCAGGGCACCACCATCCCCAGTCTTCTCTTCAGTGCTATGGCTCTCCTTGAATGCACCTACATTTGATGTCTGTCCCGAAGAGTACAGTGGGAGCTCCTTTGCAGACAGTCTTGGCTGTTATAATTGATCAGGTTGAGTTGAGGTCCTGGGTCCTGGGTCATGTGGCCATGTGCTGAGCCTGAGCCAGTAGACTCGCTTCTGTCCCTTGAAGGAGAGGGCCACCAAGGGGGAATGTCACAGCCACAACTGAGGCAGAGATAGGGGTAACCAAGAAGAGATTGGAGCAGCAGGAAGATCCTCCCCTGAGCTATGGTGGCACGTAGCCCTGATTTGGTGGTGTTTAAAATCCCAGAGTGAACAGATATTCACTCTATCCCAGATAGAGAGAATGGACACACCAGGGCCTCCAGCCACTGCAAACACACTCCAGACACCTGCCACCTTGTGTATCTGGCTTTACACAGGTACTGGGGAATCGAACTTGGGTCCTTAGGCTTTGTAGGCAAACACCTTAACCACTAAGCCATCTCTCCAACCCCTGATTTGGAACTTTTTTCTTTTATATTTTATTTATTTATTTGAGAGAGATACAATGGGCACACCAGGGCCTCGAACCACTGCAAACGAACTCCAGACGCTTGTGCCCCTTGGGTCCTGGAAAGTTGAACCAGGATCCCTTGGCTTTGCAGGCAAACTCGTTAACCACTAAGCCATCTCTCCAGCCCCTGATTTGGAACTTTTGACCTCATCCATTGTCTTTAGGGGGGGCGTATATGTGTGTTTGGGGGCCAGCAGTCAATGTCATCTGTCTTCCTCAGTCTCTTTTCATCTCATTTTAAAGATGCCCTAGCCACCAAGCCCCAAGGATCCTCCTGTGTTGGTTGGGATTAACAGCATATGCCACCACACTGGGCATCCAAACTCAGGTCCTCAGGCTTGCTCTGTAGCCACTTGATCTACAGAGCCATCTGCCCAGCCCAAGAGTCCGTTTCTTCTGTTGTTTTCACACACACACACCCATGTGTGGTCATTGGTTACAGTAATTCAGGAAGCCCACATGGCACCCTCTCTGTAGCTCATACAGCATCTCCACCCGCCTGCTGGATAAAGTCCCCTGCCCTCTGCTCCCTTCTCCCACCATGGGCTCTCTCCCTAACACCTATGCCTCTTCTGCCTTTTGCTTTTAAAGCCTGCCTGCCTGGGTTCAATTCCCCAGTGTCCACATAAAGCCAGATGCACAAAGTGGCGCATGAGCCTGGAGTTTGTTTACAATAGCAAGAGGCCCTGACACACCCACAGTCTCTCTCTCTCTCTCTCAAATAAATAAATAAATAAATAGATAAATAAATAGATAAATAGATAAATAAAATACTTATTAAAACCAAATAAACAAAATTCAAAACAAGTCACCCTTGCACCCTGTAGCAGAGGGGTGGCTAACAAAGGCCCTGAGTCAGGGAAGGCACAGTGTGTTCTGGGTCTAGGAAGGAATCTGTCCAGGTGGAAGGCAGTGAAGCCTTGAATGCCAGGCTAGGGAGCAGGCTCCCTGGGCGGGGAAGGGAAGGAGAGTGCTGAATGGAGGAGTAGCACGAGGGGAAGGGACACACCCTTGTACAGCTCCAAGGCTGGATGAAGCCAAGGAGAGACTCTGGGACGCTGACATCCCAGCTAATGATGATGATAGTGCGTCACACAGAATCAAGTCGAACAGGAAGGTGAGTCCTCAGCTGAGATCTCTGGACCTTGTTCTACCTGCTGCTCCTCCTCGGCATTCTTAGTCACCTCTTGCCTCTTGGAGGCAACATGCCACCCAGCCCACACAATCCGGCAGGCCCTGGTAGTGCTGGTCTGCAGAGTCTGCCTCTTGTGCTGCCCCCGCCTCCTCCCAGCACTGACTCACAGCCTTGCCTCCCAGGCCTGCTTCTGATTCTCACAGGAGCCCCTGTCCTTTGTCACAGAGGCAGGAGGGCATCGTTAGAGTTAGGAGTTGAGCCACTAAGTAGCTTTATGTCCTAGAGTGGAAGTCCTCAACACCCTGAACCTCAGTGTTTGCCTCTGTAAAATGGGCTGATCTTGCCTCTTCAGGATAACAGGAGCAATGAAGATACACTGTATATAGTACTGAGAAGGCGTGCAGGAAACATCTGCCCCTTTTCCCTCTGAGCCTCAGTTTCCACATCTTTGACATGGAGGGGATGGCCAAGGCCTGGTGACATCATGGGAACTCCCAGTGAGGTCACCACAGTGGGTGGGCATGGGGCAGGTGGCTGTCATCAGCAGCCTTTTGCTCACATGGCTGGTTTAGGGCAGGAAGAACCTTCATAGGTATCAGGTCTGAGGGCCCCGGAAACAAAGGTCACCTGGGACCATGGCTTTCTGGGTGCTTTGGGGACACATTGTCCTATGGGTAGGTCCTCTGGAAATGTAGAGTGGTATCACTTGTTATGATTCCAGCAGGCATGCAGGGTCGGGGAGCAGGATGCTGGATGAGTCCAGACACTTCTCAGAATATTGAGGAGCTGCCAAAAGGCTTGTCATAAAGAAGAGGTGACAAGGCCAGGCATGGTGACACGCACCTTTAATCCCAGCACTCAGAGACAGAGGTAGGAGGATCACCGTGAGTTCAAAGCCCAGCCTGAAATAACTGTGAATTTCAGGTCAGCCTGGGCTACGGTGAGACCCTACCTCAAAAAAACCAAAAGAAAAAAAAAAAGTGACATAAGCCTCACACAATCTACCCAACTACATGAGAGAATTCCCAAAGGATGCCCATTGCATGACCCACAGGAGGTCCTTGCAGGAACATCACTGAGACAGAGTGGAGGGTGCTTGCCAGCATTTAGTGTCATTGGGTTAATTTTTTTCTGGGGAGACATGAACAAACATCTATTCACTCCAAGTAGGATACCAATAGACCGAAAAAAAAAAAAAAAAACCAAGAGCTGGAGAGATGGCTTAGTGGTTAAGGCACTTGCCAGTGAAGCCTAAGAACCCATGTTCGACTCCTCAGGTCCCATGTAAGCCAGACGCACAAGGTGACACAAGCACAAAGGTTGTGCGTGTGCACAAGGTGGCGCAAGCATCTTTAGTTCAATTGCAGTGGCTGGAGGCTCTGGTGTACCAATTCTTTCTCTTTCTTTCATAAAAAAGGAAAACAAAAAAAGACTCAGGCTGGAGAGATGGCTTAGCTGTTAATTGGTGCTTGCCTGCAAAGCCTAAGGATCCAGGTTTGATTCCCCAGTACCCACATAAAGCCCAATGCACAAGGTGGTACATGCATCTGGAGTTCATTAGCAGTAGCTTGAGGCCCTGGTGTGCCCATTCTCTTTCTCTGTCTCTATCTTCAATAAATAAGTAAATAAATAGTAAAACTGAGTTTCACCTTGAAAACAAAAGACTCCAAGTCCATTTTGGGGAAACAATGAGTTTAATGGGCTTATTTACAGAGCTAGGGTGAGGGCTACATGGGTGACCCCCAAACAGCTGCATCACTGAAAAGTCTCCCCCCAGCTTGGATGATGGCCTCCCCCTAGAGCTGCATAGATGGATGGAGTCCCCCCTTGTGCTAACCTTCCACACATGATGTATTCTGATGCCTCCGGAGACCATGAGACCAAGGGCAGCTGGGAAGATTATGTGCAGCTGAGAGGGAGGGGCAGGAGGAAGTGGCTGAGCACCCAGGGGAGGGTCTTGAGCCTCTCTCTACCTCCTCCTTCAACGAGAAAAGATCACTGGGCCCAATCTCTCTCTGTGTGTGAGCATGCACACTCATGTGCATGTTCATATGTGTGCAGGTACATGTGCATGCATGTTCATGTGTGTGTGGGTACATGTGTGTTTGAATATGTGCATGTCTACATGTGTGCAGGTACATGTGTGTGCATGCATGTTCATATGTGTGCAGATGCGCGCATTTGCATATGTGCATTTAATAGGTGTACAGGTACGTGCATCTGCATATGTGCATGTTCATAGGTGTGCAGGTACTGTGTATGCATGCATGCTCATATGTGTTGTGGGTACATGTGTGTACATGTGTGCTCACTGTGTGCAGGCACATGTGTGTGATCATGCATGTTCATATGTGAGCAAGCACAGGCATGTGTATGTGGAGAAGAGGAACAACCTTATGTGTCTTCCTTAGGCTCTACTCACCTGTCTGTCTGTTTGCTTGCTTTTGAGGCAGGGTCTCTTGTTGGTCAGACCTTGCCAAGTAGACAAGACTATCTGGTCAGTGAGCTCTGCCTGCCTCCACCTCCCCAGTTCTCAGATGGCAAACACAGGCCACCAAGCCCACACAGGCTGGATCTTGTGAGCCTTAACTGTTCTGATAAGATAGGAACTACCATGCTATAGCCAGAGGACAGTGTCCCACAGGGAGTGGGGACAGAGTTTCCATTTGGAAAGACAGAAAGTTCTGGAAGTGGACAGAGGGGATGGCTGCACAACACTGAATATACCTAAAATTACTAAACTTCACTTTTTTGTGGTGCCACGGGTTGAACTCAGGGCCTTGTGCATGCTAGGCAAGCACTGTACCGCTGAGCTATAGCCCCAGCCCCCTTTTTGCTCTTTATTTTGAAAGTGTCTCTCTAAGTTGCCAGGTTGGAGTTGAACTCGCTCTGGTGCTCAGACAGACCTTGCATCTTCTATTCTCCTGTCTCAGCCTCCCAAGGGCTGGGGTTATGTGTCTATCCCACCAGGACTAACTGAACTATACTCTTGGGGCTGGGAAGATTGCTCAGTGGTTAAAGGTGCTTGCTTACTTGCTTGCAAAGCCCCAGGTTCAATTTGCAAGCTGCTCATATAAGCCTGACACAAAAAGTGGTGTAAGGATCTGGTGTTTGTTTGCAGTTGCAAGAGGCCCTGACCTGCACACATGCACATGCAGACTCACATAGTTGCACACACATACCACACAAGCAAAAAAAAAAAAAAAAACTATAGGGCTGGAGAGATGGCTTGCTTGTGGAGCCTGAGTTAAATGCTTGGACCCATTGCTGGATGAGCCTGAGGACCCTGGTTTGAGGCTATTTCTGTATTCTCCAGAACCCAAATAAATAAATAAATAAATAATGCACATTCTTAAAAAAAAAAAAAAACTATACTCTAAAAATAGTTAAATTAGGGGGTGCATGCATCTGCAGTTCATTTGCAGTGGCTGGAAAAAAATTATTGCTGGGCATGGCCCTGGTGCACCTATTCTCTCTCTCTCTCGACCTGCCTATTTCTGTATCTCTCTCTCTCTCTAAAATAAATAAATAAATAATAAAATATTCTTTTTTAAAAAACAAAAAATCTATACTCCTAAAAATAGTTAAATTAGCTGGGTGTAGTAGCCCACTCCTGTAATCCTAGCACTTGAAAGGTGGAGGCAGGAAGATCAGGAGGTCAAGACCGTCCTTCTTGGCAACATAGCAAGTAAGAGGCCAGCCTGGACTACTTGACATGCTGTCTCAAAAAAAAAATTTATTGCCGGGTGTGGTGGCGAGCCACGCCCCAAAAACCCACAATTAATCCCAGCACTCGGGAGGCAGAGGTAGGAGGATCGCCGAGAGTTCGAGGCCACCCTGAGACTACATAGTTAATTCCAGGTCAGCCTGGACCAGAGTGAAACCCTACCTTGCAAAACCCCCCCAAAATTTATTATTATTATTTTTGGAGAGAGACAGGGAGAGGAGAGCTGAGGGAGAGGATTTCATTTTTTTTTTCTGTGCCTTATCCTCTGCTCACACCAGTTCAGGCAGATAGAGAATGGGCGCTCCAGCAGCCTCTCAGCTCACTGTGAACGAACTGTAGATGCATGCGCTCCCTTGTGGGCAAGTGCGATGGCATGCAGAAACATAAGCCAGCGACCGGAGAGTGTGCCAAACACTGGCGTCACTTTGCATCTGGCTAAAATGTGGGACCTGAAGACACCTTTACATATGAACAACTCACTGGGAACTGCATGTTCATTTGTGAGGTCACTGTTCAATGTCCTCACAAGGCTGGAGCAGGCAGGCGCCATCAGTCAACCAGCTAAGCCATCTCTCCAGCCCCAGCCTACAAAAAAAAATTATTTTTAAGATTAAGGTAGTGTTACAGCCAGGCATGGTGGCACATGCCCTTAATTCCAGCACTCACTCCAGAGGCTGAGGTAGGAAGATTGCTGTGAGTTCAAGGCCATCCTGGGTTAGATTGAGACCTTGCTTCAAAGAACAAAAGACATTACAGGGCAAAAAAGCCCACAAGGGAACACAGAATTATGTGACTGTGGATGACAGGACCATCAAGGAATGTATGGTTAGATCAAGGTCAACTCCGTCCACGTAGCTGAGGGGAGAAAGTCAGAGACAGAGAGACGGCAGGAGACAGAGACAGCCAGGCTCTCAGCAGCCTCTCCCTCTTCCCTCCACTAAGACAGTATCTTTCCCCTCCTCCTTCAGTCCTGGGAAGTTTGAAGTGACCAGGGACTCCGGACATGGGAGAAAAAAAATAAAAAAGCTTCTTTAGTAGGCAATGCCTCTGTCCTGCTACAAAGCCCACCTTGTAGATTAAAAAAGTGATCCCCTTGCATGTCACTGAAGAAGAGGTTGGGTTTGGTGTGGTGGTGCATAGCTATAATCTTAGCACATGCGAGGTTTGAGGCAGGAGGATGGGGAGGTCTGGGACACATAGTGAGACCAGGTCTCAAAATAAAAACAGAGGAGGGGGAGGGGAGAAAGAGGAGGGAAGGAAAGAGGATGGAGGGAGAATGAAGAAAGAAGGAGAGAAGGAGAGAGGAGGAAGAGGGAAGAAGGAAGGAGTAGAGGATAAGAGGAGGCAGAAGGAGAGGAAGAAGACTGGATTGATGGGAAGTGATGGGTGCCTGGAGGTGTTTCCTGGAAGTCATCTCTTTATTAGAATGCCCAACGCTGCTCACCGCTCAGATACACTCTGTGTAGATGCTAACAGGGTGGGTTCAATCCCAGGAAAAATCTGTAAGACTCACAAGCCCTTTTTCAAGAGTAGACCCTTTTCTTTTTCTATAAGAGTTGGTAAATCAGAAGGAACCTTGCTGACCGTGACTCCAGGTGTTCAAGGGTGGGAAAGTTAATCCCCAGAGTAAAGGCTGGGGGACAGGACTTGTGAGAGGTGTTGAGGTCACCAGGGCTCTGCCAGCGTGGACAGGTAAGTGTCCTCAGCAAGGGGCTGTGTCTGCTGTCTTGAGTGGGCCCCACTGTGCACACGTGCTCCTGTCCTTTCATCTTCTGCCATGGGACAATGAAGCAACAAGGCTTCACTGAGCTGAGTGTGGTGGATCATTGCATAACCCTAGCACTGAGGAGGCTAAGGAAAGAGAACTGCTATGAAGTTGAAGCCAAGCAATGAGTGCCAGACCAGCCCAAGATACAGAGTGAGACTATGTCTCTAAAACCAAACCAAACCAAGCAAAACAAAAGTCTCCTTGGATGCAGAACCCTGGATGTTTCCCTTCCCAGAACAGGAAGAAACCAACCTGTGTTCTTCATCAGTTACCCAGCCTCAGGCCTTCTGTTACAGCAGTACACAGAGTACCTAGCCAAGCTGTGTGGGAGGCCTAGACCAAGGCCACAGAGAGACAGAACAAGCTAGGGGGATGTAGTGGTTGTGTATGAGTTTCTGCAGCTGCTATGACAAATGCTCACAAGCTGGGAAAGTTATGAAATAGAAATGTTTTCCTTTCTCTCACAGTTCTAAATGCCAGGTGCCCTAAAATGGACCTGCTGGAAGGGGTGGTTCAGATACCATCTAGGGGTACTGGATTTGTTTTTTCTGCCAGTTAAAGAATTAAAAGGCAGGAACGTGTTTAAAACAATCCAGTTTATTTCAAAGTAAGAGGAAAAGAGAGCAGAGAGAACAGACTCCTCTGAGACAAGGGGATTCCAGAGCTGGGAAATCCACTGTCCCAGAAGGAGTTGGACTTTTGTGAAATGAGGGAATCCCTCCCGTCCAGAGTCCATGATTGGTCAGCTTAAATAAAAGTGAAGGTGCTGGTTAAGTCCACGGTGCATCTATTATAGTACGGGTCTCAGAAATCCTGCTAAGTCATCTGCCTGTGGGGACCCAGGCCAGGAATTAGGAGGAAGTGGAGTCACTCTCTTTGCCATTTTGGGTTAGAATATAGTCACCTATCAAGGGCCCTTTCCCCCTGTCTGCCTAGCCATGGAAACTGCCGAGCTCCTATAGTATTTCACTTCCCTTCCTCAGAAGCCACTCTCACCACTGCTAGGGAAATGAAGTGATGTCCACCTTAACTGCTTCATGCTGATAAGGGGTGATGTTAGGCCACAGCAGTCAGGGTTCCTCTGGAGGGAAGACTACCTAAGAGCCCATGGTAGAACACTGGCCTGGTGGGCAGCTTCTGGGAACTGGAGCGTCTCTGTATTTTTGGCACTTGGAACTGTACATGAAACACATACAAGAAGTGTTATAACATCCTAGTAAAGGATTGCAGTGCATCTCCACATGGGATGTTTCATACTGTGAGGTTGTTGGGGTCCCCCCTAAGGCCAGCCCAGGAGGGACTGCAGGGTCTCTGCTGAGTTGGGGTGAGCAGCGCGGAGTCACGACACAGACTCCGGGAGTTGGGTGGAAGCAGCAGAGGGGCGAGCTGCCGCAAACTCGCTTATTGAGGAAGTGCGCGTGGGTTTTAAGGGGCTTGGCTGGCTAATCGTTGTATGGGGTGGTCCCCTTTTTGTGACCAATGACAGCCTGTCTCTGGACAGGACATCTCGTAGCAGGCTTCTCGCGAGCATGGGACTGTAGCTGTTGTCACACCAGGCCTGCGCAGAACGCCATGTTCACAGAAGCCACTTCCTGGTCTCTTCTGCCATGTGGTCTGGCTAGGACCAGGCCTGTATTGTGCCATACATGAGGTCTTCAGGAAGGAAGGTCTGTAACCCTACAAGAAGTGGCCAGGGATCAGCGTCTTTCGGTTCCCATTCTTTTTTTTTTTAATTATCATTTTTTTATTGACAACTTTTATACTTACATACAAAAACCCACCTGATATTTCCCTCCCCTCCCTCCATTCCACTTTAGAAGTCCACTCTCCATCGTATCCCCTCCCTCTCTCCATTAGTCTCTCTTTTAATTTGCTGTCATCATCCTTGTCTTCTATTTTGAGGGTCTTGCGGAGGTGTTGCTCGGCACTGCGAGTCGGTTCCCATTCTTGTAAACTTTCAGGCTTTAGAGTGTGATGGAGGGGACCCAGGTCCATGGAGTTAGGTTGTTGAAGGACCATCTGAGTGTGGGCTGACTGCAGATGAGAGGAGGTGAAGTTAAAACAGCAGCTGACTTTACAAGGTCCAAAGAGTGACAGAATTACTGTCAGGACTATAATGGGTGTAATTCTCTTCCACCATGAAGGTTCTGAAATCCACTTCCAAAACTGTTCACCGAATGACACAGCGGTGTCTGACATGGTCTGAATCTGTTCTTGTAGATCTTATAAAGCAGATGAGACATGAGCAGAATTATCATGAGGATATACACAACATTCAACTTGGGTAATGGCACACATGCCACCCTGAGCTGCTGTGAGAATGTTTACAGCCAGACCAAATATACCATCTGGTCCAATGGTGGCAAGTCTGTCATGGAGGAAACCAACTAGTCTCTGCTTCGACTTAAGGCTTGCTCCCTTGGAGGGAATTCCTACCTGGTACTGAAAAACTAGTCAAAAGCCTATGGCTGGGGAGGTTATAAGCCCTGGAGGGGTGGGGGAATTATTACTGTTGTCTGGAATAAATGAATATATTATGCCCACAAACTGCCCACCTAATTTTTATGTTTATGTCCATATATTAATGCTACTCTCACTTTTGGTTAGAGAAGCTTCTCTTTTCAGATGGTGGTGACTCAAAACAACCAAAGTGCTGAGAAGAAGGGACAGTGGAGTGTTCAGCACTGAGACATCTTTATCACACCCTCCAAGGCTCAGCAACCATTGTGGAAGAGGTGGTGGACGAATGTAGAAGCCAAAGGAAGGGGAGGAATGCTTACAATACTGTCTTCCAGATACAAAGTGACCTTGATATTCATGGCCACACAGTGCCTGATGCTACCTACACAAGAACTGCATAATAGGAGGGAGAAAATGATGACATCAAAATAGAAGACAGACTAGTTGGAAAGTAGAAGGGGTTCAGTGGAAGGGTGGTTCAGAAGGGGGAAAGGAAAGGTGGTTGGAGGGGTATTGTGATCATGGTATATTCTCTATATATGTATAGAAGATACCAATAAAAACTTTTAAAAAAGGGCTGCAGAGGGCTGGAGAGATGGCTTAGCGGTTAAGGCACCTGCCTGCCAAGCCTAAGAATGCCCATTCGAATCTCCAGGTCTCACATTAAGCCAGATGCATAAGTGACACAAGCGTGCAATGCTGCACTTGCCCACAAGGGGATGCACGTGTCTGGAGTTCGTTCACAGCAGCTGAGAGGCCGCTGGCACACCCATTCTCTCTCTCTCTCTCTCTTCCTCTCTCCACTCTCTCTCAAATAAAAAAAGGCTGCAGAGATGGCTCAGCAGTTAAAGTGCTTTCCTGCAAAGCCTAATGATCTGAGTTTGATTCCCCAGTACCCACATAAAGCCAGATGCAAAGTGGTGCATGCATCTGGAGTTCATTTGCATTGGCTAGAGGCCCTGGCACACCCAGTCTCTCTCTCTCTCTCTGTCTTCTTCTGCTTGCAAATTAATAAATACATAAACATTTTAATGAAGCTAGAAGGATGTAAGCTCTTGGTGGTCTGCCCCAGGGGTTGGCCCTTAGTCATGAACAGGGAGCACTCAGTGCCTGCTCAGCAGTGAAGCCCATATGCTCTGAGCACAGACTGGAGGGTGGGGAGGGGAGCTGGGAGAGAGGCAGGGAGTTGAATTCCAGCTGGCAGGAAGCACTTTTGAAAGCGCAGGGTGATGGGTGGCCTTGTGTTGGGGACAGTAGGCAAGGCAGTGGAGAAGTGCCAGGCAGGAAGTAGACACTCCCACAGGCCACAGAGAAGCAGTCTCCACCCTGTAGGGCTGTGCTCCTTGCAGTGGGAGGGGTTCAGGCAGTAACAGTGCAAGTGGGGAGAAGAGGGACTTGGCGCTGTGTAGCATAGGGTCACATAGGGAGAAAGGCATTCCCTCTTCATTACCAGTAAACCACAGAGGACATTCCATTTCCAGTGAAAGATGACAAAGGTTTTCTTTCACCAGACAAGCAGCCTTCAGGTTCAGAACCTTGACGATGAATATTTCTGGAGTTGCTTTCTCATAACATTTACTGTTATTTTATGCTTTGCTCCAAGTGAGGCTGTATTTCAATCAGGGTTTGCTTCGTGACAAGTATCTGAAATCCCCAACTCAGTCTTAGTACGAAAAGTTTACTTCTCTCACACAACAAGTAAGTCCTGACATAAACTTTCCAGACTGAGCAGGAAGGCTCCGTGGTTACCACAAACTCAAACTCCTTTTTGTTTTTTGCCTCTTCACCATCCAATACAGCTGCCTGTGTTCCAGCACTCATGCCTGCACTCCAGTCAAAAGGAAGGGATACTGAAGAAGGGCACAACAACCACTCTAAAAGATACTTCTAAGGCTGGAGAGATGGCTTAAGCAGTTAAGATGCTTGCCTACGAAGCCTAAGGACTCACGTTTGACTCTCCAGGTCCCATGTAAGCCAGATACACAAAGGTGAGACAAGTGCAAGGTCACACATGCCCACTAGGTGGCGCAAGTGTCTGGAGTTCAATTTCAGGGCTGAGGCCCTGGCATACCAATTTTCTCTCTCTTGTCTCTCTCACTCTCTCTACAATAGAAAAAGAGATTCTTCTAGATGGGTGCGATGGCACACGCCTTTAATTCCAGCACTCAGGAGGCAGAGGTAGGAGAATCGCTGTGAGTTCAAGGGCAGTCTGAGACTACATAGAGAATTCCAGGTCAGCCTGAGCTAGAGTGGAAAAAAAAAAAAAAAACAAGATACTTCTAGGAAGATCTGCATACCATTTCTGTTTGTGTAAAAAAAAATCCCAGCACAAATGGCAGAGGTAGGAGGATCCGAGACACCACCCTTGCAGGTCAGCCTGGACCAAGGAACCCTATTGCAAAACAAGTTCAAAAAAAAAAAAAAAAAAAAAAAAATCGACCCCACTAAGGAAATTGGTAAACAAGTTCAAATGGGGACCCCACTATGGCAAGATGTGAACAGGTCCAGTTCCACACTCACCATCTCAGCCACATACTGTTTTCTTCCTGTGATGGAGAAGTTACTGTGGGACAAGCCTAAATAGCCCTGCAACTTCATAGCCTGCAGCCTGGCACCTTGGGCCTCCTCTGGGCTGTCCTAACCTCTGAGTCAGGCTCCGACTGGCGCTGCCATCATGCCCATGTGCCCAGCCATCAGTGCTATTTCCAGGGCTGCTGAAGCTGAAGCCCCCAAACCCGTAGCCATGCTCCTGGGCCCCTGCATCCTTCAGACTCCATGAAGACGGACCTTAGCCCTCCCACAGCACCAGTGGCCTCATCCTAGGTCTGGAGCAGCTTGTTCTCTCTCTGGTCTGCACTGGTCCTTTGTGCTCTGTGCTGGAGCCCCATTAAAGCCTAGCCTGCACCTTCACACACTCAGCCTGTCTTGCTTCCATTACCTCTGAGCCAGAAACCCCAGGTCTCCTGGAACACAGACACCTTGTGTCTTTTCTCTCTTTCCCCTGTCCCTCCTTTCTTCTCTCCTCTTTCTTTTCTTTTTTTTTAAGAACATGTGCCACCACACTTGACCCTCTTTTTATTATTTTTTTTGAGAGAGAGAGAGAGAAAGAGAGAGAATGGGTGCACCAGGGACTTTCAGCCACTGTGAATGAACTCCAGATGTGTGTGCCTCATTGTGTGCATGCACGACATTGAACACTGCTTGCGTTACTTTGCATCTGGCTTATGTGGGACCTAGAGATTCAAACATGCATTTTTAGGCTTCACAGGCAAGTGCCTTAACTACTAAGCCATTGCCCAGCCTTGAGACCCTGTCCAAAAAAAAATTTTTTTTAGAGCTGGGGAGATAGCTCAGCATTTAAGACACTTGTTTGCAAAGCCTAACAGCCCAGGTTCGATTCCCAGATACACAAAGTGGTGCATGCATCTGGAGTTTGTTTGCAGTGGCAAGAGGTTGTGGTACGCCCATTCTCATTCTCTCTCTGCCTCTCTCTGCTTGCAAATGAAATGAGAGAGAGAGAGAGAGAGGGGAGAGAGAGAGGCAGATAGAATGGACACGCCAGGGCCTCCAGCCACTGCAAACAAACTAGACACACACGCCACCTTGTGTTGCTGGCTTATCTGGGTACTTGGGAATCAAACCTGGGTCCTTAGGCTTTTCAGGCAAGTGCCTTAACCGCTGAGCCATCTCTTTAGCTCTCCTCTCATTTTTTTCTGAGATGGCCTCATACTGTACCTTAGGCTGGCCTGAATCATTCCATGGCCCATGTTGGCAGTCCATCCTCCTGAAAGAGCTGACTAAACTCATGAGCAGTCCTGAGCCCACATGAACAGCTACTTCTGGGAAAGTCCCACAACACAGGGGTAGTTGGCAATTCTGATCAGCGCCAGGTGACATGACACCTGGTCTCTTGTTTACTCTGACTTTATTCTGTCAGTGCTGAGGGTGGAACTATAGTGCCTCTGTTTCAGGAGGCATGAGGAATGAGAATTTGAAGCCAGCCTGCATCTCAAAAAGCAACAACAACAAAAGAGCTGGAGAGATGGCTCAGGGGTTAAAAGCACTTGCTTACAAAGTCTGCTGGCCCAGGGCCCAGGTGTGATTCCTCAATACCTGTAAAAAGTGGTGCATGCAAAGCATCTGGAGTTCATTTATAATGGCAAGAGGCCTGGTGGGCCCATTCTCTCTTATCTTCTCTCCCTCCCCTCTCATTTGTAAATAAATAAATACATTTAACAACAACAACAAAAAAATAAGCTAGGCCCCATGGCTCATTCCTGCAATTCCAGCACCCAGGAAGGTGAGGCTGGGCTACCAAGTGAGTTTTGGGCTGGCCTGGGCCATGAAATGAGACTCTGTCCAAAAATATTTTTATTTTTATTTTTAATTTTTATGGCTGGGGAGATAGTTCAGCATTTAAAGACACTTGTTTGCAAAGCCTACCAGCCCAGGTTTGATTCCCAGATACACAAACTGGTGCACGCATCTGGAGTTTGTTTGCAGTGGCAAAAGGTTGTGGTGTGCCCATTCTCATTCTCTCTCTGCCTCTCTCTGCTTGCAAATAAAATTTTTAATGAATAGATGGGTCTCTTCTGCTCTTCATCTTCCTCCAGCAAAATGTCATAGGGAAGAATGTTCTTTCCTTCTCTCCTTCCCTCCTGGCGGCCCACAGCAGGAGGGTCTGAGAATAGGACAGCAGGCTTCCAGCTTTGCTCCTCTGGGCCTCGCCGGCACAGGCTTACCTCCCTGACTGCAAGCCTCAGAGTGTTTTTTTTTTGGGGGGGTGCTCACACCTCACATTAGCTTTTGGGTTACTCCCACTCCAGCTCAGATGCTGGTCACCTGCACATGAATGAAAGCACCAGTCCATGCTCCCTGCCCCAGGAGTCCCCCACAGGAACAGGAAGCTGTCAGGGACAGGACTTTGCCCGTTTCCCCAGTCCTGCATGCCTGTGTGGGCACTAGAAGGTTCTGTAGGTCACACTGGCTCCATCTGGTTGGTAGGATGTCCAGAGAAGCTGGACTCTGTCCCTTCTTCCCACTTCCCCTGAAACCCCCCACACAGATATCAATGAACCTGCTGGCCTCCACACTTGCAGGTTCAGGCCTACCCAAGCAAGATGTGAACCAAAAAGAACTTTGTAGCCCGGTGTGGTGGCGGACGTCTTTAATCCCAACACTTGGGAGACAGAAGTAGAGGATCGCAGTGAGTTTGAGGCCACCCTGAGACTACATTGTTCAGTTCAGCCTGGGCTAGAGGGAGACCCTACCTCAAAAACAAACAAATTAAAAACCCCCCAAAAACAAACAAACAAAAAAAAAAAAACTTTGTGCAGCACAAAACTAGAGAGGCTTTGTAGCCTTACTCCATAACCCAAGCCCCCCAAATGGTGACAGGAATGATGGCATTTGCCCCTGACTCATTCGAGAGACAGAGCACAGCCTAGGAATTTAGTTGTTTTCTCATTCCCCATGTATCCAAGGCTAGCTGTAACCTCCTGAGTGCCAGAGTTACAGGCATGTGCCACTACGCCGTGCAGGTTTTGCATCCAGGGCTTGGTACTCCTGGGCATTCTGTTTACCCCACGCTGAGGGACAAATCCCTGGGCTGGGAGTCATCCCCAAGTCTGAGTGTGGCTCCTGGCAGTGTGGGGACTGGGCTGTAATGGGCACCTCCACGTCCATCTGTGAAGTGAGTTGCAGTCACCACGCCTGGACTGAGCAGTTCTCCTGGAGGTAAAACAACTGGCCAAGTAGCCCTTGGTGGCCAGTGGTGTGATAGCGCCTTCTGGGGACAAGTGATGGTACTCAGCAGTGGACAGGGCAATGGCCCAGCTGCTGTGAGTTGGGGCACCTGGGACTGAACCAGACTCTTGGGGAGGGACTGGGTATCTGTAGACAGAACACATTTCCAAAAGATTCTGCCACATGTACTTTGAGTCCAAGGATGCAGTGAGTGGAGCCAGACGTGGTGCTCCTATAGCTTGCCTGGACAGCCTCTTGAGAAGCTGATCCAAAGAAATGGTGCATATGCCTGTGTTGTAGGGTGGTGCAGGGCATAGGGGTCGAATTCTGACTCACCGCCATCATCCTATGGACTCCCCTTCTCTGTATCCTCATAGACCTGGCCCCTCCCGTTCCTTTTCCTGATCAACTCACACTCACATTGCCCCATGTCAAGAAGTCACCATTTGGCTTACATGCCTGCAAGATTCCCATTCGGTGCAATCAAAACCCAGTCTCACAGAAGGGTCAGAAGTCCAAGGTCACTTATCTACACAGTGAGTCTGAGGCTAGTCTGGGCTATAGGAAACTCACCTGTTATTTTTTTCATTATAAAATGGTCATGCGAGTGCTATATGAGCGATCATCTGCTTTTTCAATGAGTTTAATGGGTAGGGAAGTGGGCAGAGCTAGCAGAAGCTGTGAGCCCTTTGCTTCGAATGAATGAATGAGCCAATGAATGAAGCCCGCCGCTCAGTGTGCAGGAACAGCGGCAGGTGGGCGTAGCCATTGACTGCCTAGTGAGACAGGGGAGGCATGCTCCTCCTTGGGGTCCTGGCTGTGCCTTGCAGGGACTGAGTAGGGTAAAGGAAGATTCTGGTTCTAGGGTATTGGATTGTCTGGGCCAGGGCAAGAGCCTGAGGGTGTGGGGGCACCCTGGGTGGGCAATCCACAGAGGGACACACCTGCCCCCCTGTGAGGACATCAGGCCCTGCCCATGCTGACCTCTGGACTGCCCTGTAGTCGACAGAGAAACCACAGCATTACTGGCTTTCCTGCCTGTGGGCAATGGAACTCAGGTGGAGGTAGGCCACATGGCTGTATCTGCTCGTTACTTATTCACTTGGCAAATACAGAGGAGGCCTTTACTTAGAAGCCGCCGGAGGTGGGGGTGAAAATGAACCTCAACAAGCCGAGAAGAGTGAGCACAGGACCAGGATAGGAAGGGCCTAGGGTCCTCTGCTGTAGGTGACGGGCCCAGCAGCCATCTGAAAGGCTGTGAGCAGAAGAGGCTGTGGTGGAGGCTGGTGTGGGCAGGGCTAGAGAGGACTGTCATTGGGGACTGGTGGTTCAGGCTGCGCCCATGCCCAGCTGGCAGACTGCCCTGTCTGTGATGACACTGTGGACTGGGACATGGAGTCTTTGCAGCTTGATGGCTTCGGCAGGAGCCTCCGGGGGTGACAAGGCCTCTATTAACAATGAAACTCCAACACATGTAAAACTGCATGGACGCTCGTTTGCCAGCCCTTGTAAACCATCAATCATCAATAAAATGGTAAAATGACAAACTGGGGGAGAAGCCCACAAAATTAATGTGATTTCAATTAGGGATGAGCTGAAACAGATGGTTAACTTCACGTGAGGTAGAACTCCTGGGAAATACACATGCAACGGACTCATCTGGCTGGCATGTCCGCAGCGGGCCTCTCCCATTCATGTGACTCTGTCATCTCCTCCCACTCCCTTGCTCAGGAGCTGTCTGCATTCCACAGTGAACTACGAATGGTGTCTTTTTTGGGGGGGGGGGACAATTGAACTATGCATGGTGTTAATCTTTTTTGGGGTGTGCAGGTTGGAGACAAGGTCTCATGTAGTCCAGGTTGGACTCAAAATTGCTATGTAACCAAGGCTAGCCTTGAACTCCTGATTCTCTTGCCTCCACCACCTGAGTGCTGGGATTACAGGTGTGCACCACCATACCTGGCTGTTCTTAGGTTTTGAGAGCAGGGTTTTACCCTGTAGCCCAGGCTGGCTTTAATCTTTCTGTGATCTTCCTGCCTCAGCCTCCTGAGCACTCAGACTGTGTGAGCAACCAAGACGAGCAGGGTGTTTGTCATATGACACAACCGTAGGCTTGGGTCTATGGACTGTCATTGGAGCCTAGGGGCTGTGCCCCTCCTGTGTGCCTGGCAGAATCACATGGCCCAAGTGGGCTTTCCTTTTCTTATAGTCACCCCATGAATACTCCAGCTCTGTTCTTGCCTTGAACTGGCCTGTCTCATGGTGACCTTTTGTGTACACGGCAGACATTATCACTCTTGCCATCGGCTCTTAACTGAACACATGACTCAAGAATCCGAGGGTTTCTGTGATGTGAGAGGATTCCCATCTCTCATTTTCCTGCAAAAGACAGAATCTGCCTTTGTGTCAGCAGCTCAATGACTGGCCACCGTGGCCAAGTCACATGCTCCTGTCATATTCATGTCTGGTTCCAAAGGCAGTCCCTATAGGGACTGTGGGCAGAAAGCACTCCGGCTGGATGACTCAGAAGGGATCCTGGAAGTCAAAATAGGAAGCTAAAAATATACTGGGAGCACTGGATTCTAAGAACGGGTGGGTCTGTGGCTCTGGCCCTGGGGAGGAGGTGGGAAGGGCAGGAGAAGGCAGGGCCAGAGCCTGTGGGTCAGCCAGGGGTAGTGGTGAGGCCCTGTGGGAGCTGGGCAGTGGCGGGGGGCCTTTTAAGTACAGGAGAGTCATGGGTGAGGTGTGGGGCTCAGGGCCGGCTGCTACTCTTTAGGGGACAGGAAGTCCGTTCTGAGCAGCTGAGGGAGATGCTTGGTTTGTGGGGTGGTGGCCCTGTCCAGTGGTCTTCCTAGACCCCAGACCTCTGGCTATGTCCCAACCTGGTAGAAGGGACTTTGCACATGCGGCTAACATAGTGAGATGGGGGGGACTCTCCCCGAGTTCCTCAGGTGGCTATAGGAGTCCTGGCAGCAGGACAATGAGTGGGGATGAAGACACTAAGCTGCCATTTGGGGATGGGAAGTGGCGACAATGCAGGGTCCCCAGAAACCCATTGTGGACTTCTGACCTGTAGAACAACGTGTCAAGTAGCTAGTCAATCTGTGACTTGTCAGTGGTCACGGGACACTCGGACGGGGGTCAGCATGATCTCAGAAGAGCTGCGTAGGTTCTTGGTGGTGGTGTGGGGGCCTAGAGAAAAGATGGATGCTTGGGCACGGTGGATGTCTGTAGCCCTAACACTTGGGAAGCTGAGGCAGGAGGATTAGGAACTCGAGGCCAGCCTGGGTTATGAGGCACCACTGTCTCCCACCCCTGAAAATACATAGGCCAGAGAGTTCACAGCAGGTAACTGCTGGGGATCTAGGGAGCAAGAGGAGGGTTGTGGCTAGGGCTGGGTGGGACAAGAGAGGAGCAGAAGGTAGGAGGGTAGAGAGAGGTGAGGCCAGTGGCCCTGAGCGTGGGCAAGGCAGACCAGCGTGACTGTGGACCGACTGCAGCAGGACTGGCAGGCTTGGATGCTGGCGAGGGGTGGTAGGGATGGGTGGGACAGCCCCGGGGAGCACACGTGAGGACAGCCAGTATGGACAGCTGCAGTCAGATGGGCACACCCTCGGAATCAAGAAGCACTTGAGCACTGCCCTTCCGGGCCTGGGATCAGTCCCCTGGAAGCAGACACTGAACTCGGGATAGCAAGGTGAGGCTGGTAGCTTGGTTGGCAGGCAGACCCGACGACTTAGGAGCATCTTTCCCAGAAACGCAAACTTCTATCACAAAAAGACATGAAAGTGGAATTTACTCTTTGTAAAGCTGCTACAAGCACTCTCTGCTTAGCTACTGCAGCAGCTCCCTCTAATGGTCGCAGGAGGATACAGAATACACCAGTCCCAGGAGAGTTTCCAGTGACCAGGGACACACCTTCCCCTTGACTCTCACCTCTGGGGGAAATGCCTACACTACCAGCCTCCCCCACCACAGCTCAGCCCAGTGAGGCTGAGAGGTGACGGGCAGGTCAGCACCTGAGGACCAGCTCCTGAGCAGAGCCTCTAGTATGCTGCAGATTCTGCTGAAGCCCTACCCTGCTTTAAGGCACCCAAGAAGGTAGGCCCACACATCTGGCAGTATTAATATTCACCAACGATCTCCTTTAGGGGGATGGGACATCAAGGTCAGAGCCAAGTCTTGAATTCGCGTGCTCCTCTGCACCTCAGTCCAGGCAGGCTTCAGCGACTGCCAGTTGGTCGATTTTTTTTTTTTTTTAAATGGCAAAGAACATCCCAGGCAGAAAACAAAGTATCAAGATCTTAGCTCCCAGAGAATGGTCACAAGTTTTATCTTTCTAACTTTGGAGCCTTCATGGTATTTTGTAGCTGTTTTCTTAGAGACAGGGTCTTACTACGAAGCCCAGGCTGGCGTGGAACTCTTGATCCTCCTGCCTTGGCCTCCTGAGGGCTGGAATAGGCACATGCCACCACGCCCGGCTCCATGTGTACTTCTATCCACTTTCCTCTTTTACCAGGTGGCTGGATAAACAGTTTCCTAGGCTTGGCCCAAGAGCGGCCTTAGTGTGCACAGTGCCGTGATGATGTCTGCTGTGTGTGTGTCCTGACTCTGGGTCCCACCTTCCAGGTACAGCATCTGGCGCAAACTCAGCCTGCATTACCATGTTCACTGGCTTTGCCGCCAGGGACTGGCCCAACTCCTCCTCATGCTGATGAGAACATCAGGAAGGACACAAGAGTTCTTGGTCTGGGGACTTATACCCACGAATTACCCTGGATGGAGACAAGTCTTGGGGTGTGGAAGAAAAGGGGGGCGGGTATGTGTGTATAGAGCCAGGTGTGGGCTGGAGAGATGGCTCAGTGGTTAAAGGCACTTGCTCCCAAAGCCACTTGGGTGACCACCACCTCCTGGGGCAGGCAGACAGGAGGCAAGGCTGCCTTCTGGCTCAGGGCCAGCACTCTGTTGGTGGAAGTGGCTGTTAGGAAGCCCCTATGCACAGGTTAGCACTCAGCCATGCAGGGGCTTCTGAGAACATTCCAAGAAGAGCCCTGGACAGAACAGACGTTCACATTCACTCAGGGGTTTCCACAGTAAAGGCACTTGCTTTTTTTTTTTTTTTTTTGAGACAAGGTTGCACTCTGTAGACCAGGCTGGCTTTAAACTTGTAGCAATCCTCCTGCCTGAGAGTCCCAACTGCTGTGATTGCAAGTCTAAGCCACCTCACTGGCTTAAGGCACTTTCTCAACTGACCACTTTAGAAGCAGGCTGCCTGCCAGTCACATCACAGTTCTGACACCAGAAAGAGGGGCTTTGATCCAGAATAGTCACGTTCCTGGGAAGAGCTGATATGACAGGGCATAGTGCCACGCACCTAAAAACAGCCCTCGCTTGGGGGCCAGGAACTGAGGAGATGGGGTAAGTGCCCTTCTGGCCAACAGCGGGTACAGCTGGGATGCTGGTCCCATGGCTCCCATCAGTGACAGGAGCTGGTCTCCTCTGCAGAGCAGCAGTAATGCATGGTCCCTCCGTGTGCCATCAGCTCCAGCGCCCTGCTCACTTGAGACCAAGGACCTCTCCAGGGAGAGGGACTGAGGGAAATCAGCATGGTGTGCAAAGCCCTGCACAGATGTGACTTTGATCAAGGAGCAGTCACTCCACGCCGTCCACTATAACGTGTGGAGGGTGTGTCATCAGGGTGCTTCCAAGGAGGACACGGTTGGGTCCCATTGCATTGGAGACATAGCCCCACTCTCGTTCACAGGCCCAGGGGCTTGCTGAGCATCCTCCACCAGGTCAGCCACCAGGTTCAGCCGGCAGGCCCGGAGCGCCTCCACCAGCTGGGCCACCGTAGCATTCTCCTTCTCGGCATTCTTCCAGATCCGCAGCGCCTCCCTCAGCCGCTCGCTCAGGTTTCGGGGGTGCCTTTCCTCAATGCCATCAATCTTGGCTTCAGACACCTTCAGCTGGCGGGCCAGTCTTCTCCAGTCTCTCCCCACATTGTCACACACGATGTCAAAGGCCCACCGCAGGTCTGGTGGAGAAAGAACAGCATGACTTACTGGGGGTCTAGGGAGCTTGGAGAGGCCTCTCCTCATCTAATAAGACCATATCTCCCATGGGATCAATACAAAAACTAAGACGAGGGGCTGGAGAGATGGCTTAGCAGTTAAGGCGTTTGCCTGCAAAGCCAAAGGACTCAGATTCAATTCCCCAGGACCCATGTAAGCCAGATGCACAAGGGGCACATGCATCTGGAGTTCGTTTGCCATGGCTGGAGGCCCTGGCATGCCTATTCTCTGTCTCCTCTCTCTCTCTTTCTCTGCTTGCAAATAAATAAAATCAAATCAAATCAAACTAAGATGAAGTGTTGGGAAGCCTACATGTCACAATGAGCTCCAGATGAGAGGAAGAAAGTGGCATGATTGTTCTTGCTTGGCCAGGAGGGGCACTGACTAGGCACACAGACCCAGCAGAGGGCAAATCATGACCTTTGTCCCACCCTGGCCTTAGCCACAGATGGCCTAAGGTGACTTTTCTAATTTTCCTGGTGTATCCTGATTATCACCTTCACAGGCCTAGTCACCTCCCTCTGGGCACACTTGTGAGAAATTGCCTTGATTGGGTTAAGTGAGGTGAGAAGACCCATGTTAACAGTGGGTGGCACTATTTTAGGGGCTGGGGTCCTGGACTAGATAAAAAGTGGGGAACTGGGGCTGGAGAGATGGCTTAGTGGTTAAGGCATTAGCCTGTGAAGCCCCTAAGGGCCCAGGTTCAACTCCCCAGTACCCACATAAACCAGATGAACAACGGTGGGCAAACATGTCTGGAGTTTGTTTGCAGTGGCTAAAGGCCCTGGTGTGCCCATTCTCTAATAAGTAAAATAAAATAAAACATTTTTAAAAGCAGAGTGGCTGAGCAGCAGCATTTATTGCTGTGCTCTGCATCCTCCTCACTGTTGGATTGAATGAGACCACCTCCTGCAGCCATGTCTTCTCAACATGGTGGACTGTATCTTGGAACTGTAAGCTAAAATAAGCTCCTCCTCCATTACACTTTTATTTTAAATTTATTTAATTAATTAATTTATTTATTTTGGAGAAAGACACAGAGAGAGAGAGAGAGAGAGAGAGAAAGAAATAGAGAATGGGCGGACCAGCAGCCTCTCAGCTGCTGTGAACAAACTCCAGATGCTTGCGCCCCCTTGTCGGCAAGAGTGGCATTGCACCCTTGAGTCACTTTGCATTTGGTTAAACGTGGGACTTGTAGATTGGAACCTGCGTTCTTAGCCTTAGCAGGCAGGCGCCTTCACCGCTAAGCCATCTCTCTAGCCCTAAATTTATTTTTATTTGAGAGAGAGAGAATGGGCACATCAGGGCTTCTAGCCACTGCAAACGAACTCCAGATGCATGTGCCACCTTGTGCATCTGGCTTACATGGGACCTGGAGAATCAAACCTGGGTCCTTAGCCTTTGTAGGAATGCACTTTAACCACTAAGCCATCTCTCCAGCCCCCCTTACACTGATTTTTATCAAGTGTTTTGTCTCAGCAGAAGCTAACTGATATAGAATACTGCTACTGCAAAGTAGGGCCACTGCTGTGATAAACCCGACCATGCAATTCTTAGTCTTTTGGAAGTGGTTGGTGGGAGATGGATGTCGGGACAATGGAAATTCACCAGGAAAACCTGTGTGCTTCGAGAGGATCCTGCCCAGGAGACATACTACAGGCTGCACAGCTGGAGGGCTGGAGTACCTAAGTCTTTTGGAGCCCAGATTATTTCATCACTATTCCAAAAAGCTGGACAAGGAGCTGCAAGATTTGGAATTTTTCCTACTGGGATTCAGTCTTGCTTTGGTCTGATCAGTCCTTGCTATGGCCCCATTCTTCCTTTGTGGATTGGGAATGTTTGCTTTGTGCAGATGCGTGTTGGAAAAGTGTAATTGTTCTTTTTGATGCCATAGAAGCCCAGTTAAGGGGCTCAGAAGACACGCTACAGTTGTACTTTTTTTCTCTGTCTGCCTTTCTCAAAAAAAAAAAAAAAAAGCTGGACATAATCCTGAGCTGGTGGAACCTTGCTGGAGGAGGTGTGTTACTGCGAGCAGGCCCTGAGGTTTTATGATCCAGCCCCACGTGCTAGAGGTAGCTAGTTCACCCTCACTGCTTTCTCCCCGCTGATGTGGGGAAGAGAGGCTCTGCTGAGACTGTTCCTGCGATCCATCCCCGCCCCCTTCGGGATGATGAAACTTCCTCTTGAAACTGTAAGGCGGAAAACAAACCCGTTCCTTCCATAAGCTGCCTGTGATGTGGTGTGTTGTTATAGTACCTGCTACAGCCTCCGTCCGCACCTCTGGTACCCACCTACCTACCCACACCCCTCTCCTCCATCAGCACGCCCAGCTACCTCCACCCGTGCCCCTGTGGCCTCCACCATCAATCATGTGGCCTCCATCAGCACCCCCGGTGCCCACCTGCCCCCGACCTCTTCATCTGGCCTTCACCTGCCTACCTGTTCTCAGCCTCCATCTGCATCCACCGAGTGCCCACCGGCCTCTACCTGCACCCCTGGCCTCCGCTGCCCACCCCGGCGCGCACCTTCCTCCCCCGGCGCCGCCCCGGCCTCGAAGTCGTCCAGCCGCTGCAGCAGGTCGTGGCGCCGCAGGGAGCCCAGGAGCTCGCGAAGCAGCGCTGGGCGATCGGGCTCCAGCTCATTTTGTTCCAGCAGCACGGAGAACAGGTCCAGGCCGCTCTGCACGAGCTCCAGCTTCCGCTTGCCCACGCGCCCCCGGCACAGGAACTTGAGCTCCGTCAGCTCGCTGCTCGATAGGCTGGTGGACAGCGAGTGCAGCAGCACCAGGAATGAGTCCATGGTGCCCTGGCTAACTGCTGGCGCCGCCGGAAATTCTTTGGACCGAGCCGCTCGACCTCTCGCGAGAACTCCGAAGCCCGCACATGCGCCTTGCGCGCGGCTGTCGCCGTTTCCGCCCGGGCTACTGGCGCTGTCTTGCGGCAGCTTCTGCGGCTGCGCGGGGCTGGAAGCTGCCCCCCCACCCCCACCCCCTCCAGGGTTCAGAAGACGCTGTAGCCTTTACCTCTGTGGAGCTGAGGGGCAGCTCTACTGTGTGCAGGGATGAGAAAGCTGCTGTGGCCAGATCACATTAAAATCACAAACGTTAAGAACAAATATTATGTACCAGCATTTACAAGCACGTTGAACGTGCATGCCTTCTGTAGTGACCCAGGGAAATTGTGTGTGCAAAAACACTACCTTGGGGTTTATGTTGGTTGTAAGGTATAATTTAAACGAGGCTTGAGCGTGTGTGTATGGTGTAAGTGCGTGCGTGTGTATGTATGTGTTCATAAATGTGTGGTTACGTATCTGTTTGTGGGTGCATGTGCAAGAGGATGCTCATAGACATGGAGGCCTGAGGCTGACATCAGCTGTCTTCTTTGAATTAGAGTTTCACTGATCCTGGAGCTCATCAGTCCTCTGGACCAGCGAGGAAACAAACCCTGGGGGTCCTCCTATCTCTGCCCCTCCGGCTCTGGCCAGGCTTCATGTAGGGGCTGGGAATCCAGACTGAGGTTCTTAAGGTGGCCCAGCAAGCACTTTACCCACTGAGCCATCTCCCCATCCCCGGACTTGATGCTTAAAGTTACAGTCATCCGGAAAATAATGAGCACCGGCTACAGATAGTGGAGACATATCAGTGATTGTATATCATAGTAAGTAGATAATCTTCACACTCACACAGAAGGAATTGTGGCATTTTACTGCATAGTAGACTGTAGTTCACAGTAGCTTTTTAAATTTTACTTTAGAGGCAGCAAGAGAAAGAGAAAGAGGGTGAGAGAGAGATAATTAGTTCCAGGGCCTCAGCCACTACAGTCGAACCCAAGACGCTTCTGCCACCTAGTGGGCACAAGTGACCTTGCACTTGCCTCGCCTTTGTGCGTCTGGCTTACGTGGGATCTGGAGAGTCAAACATGGATCCTTAGGCTTTGCAGGCAAGCAGCTAAAAAGTTGTCTCTTCAGCCATTGTTTTTACATTTTTAAAGTTTATTTATTTATTTATTTTGTTTTTTTTTTCCAGGTAGGGTTTCACTCTAGCCCAGGCTGACCTGGAAATCAATATGTAAGTCTTAGGTTGGCCTTGAATTCACAGCGATCCTCCTACCTCTGCCTCCCAATGACTGGGATTAAAGGCGTGCACCACCATGCCTGGCTTTAATTTTTTTTTTATTTTAGAGAGAGCAAGAGAGAGAGAGACACAGGGAGGGATTTTTAAAAATATTTATTTTAGAGAGAGTGAAAGAGAGAGAGAGAGAGAGAGAGAGAGAGAGAGGAGAATGGGTGTTGAGGGCCTCCAGCCATTACAAATGAACTCCAGACATATGCCCTACCTTGTGCATCTGGCTTACATGGGTACTGGGGAATCGAACCTGAGTCCTAGGCTTCACTGGCAAGTGCCTTAACTGCTAAACCATCTCTCTAGCCCACTTTTTTTGGGGGTGGGGAGGACAGGATTTCATGATATAGCTCAGGAGGGCTTCCAACTTTCAATCCTCCTGTCTCAGCCTAAGTGAAATAATGTATTTTTTAAAATGACTAGAGGAGAGGATTTGGAATGCTGTCCCCACAAAGAATGGATAAATGTTGGAAGTGATAGATATACTAAATAAAATAATAAATAACGAGCCCTAGATAAAATAATAAATAATGGGTCTTGGACTGGACGGGGTAGTGAGGAGCACAAAGGGCAGAGATGAGGAAGGGCATCTGGGGCCAATAAGGACCCAGCTGTGCTGCACAGTGGACACAACCCAAATTGCCTTATTTAAAAAAAACATTATTTTATTTATTTGCAAGGAGAAAGAGAAAATGGACATGCTAACACTGCAAAGAATTCCAGATGCATATACCACTTTGTGTATTTAGCTTTATGGGGGTACTGGGGAATTGAACCCAGGCTGTCAGGCTTTGCAAGCAAGCACCCTTAACCACTGAGCCATCTCTCCAGCCCCAATTACCTTATTTTTAAATGAGGTATAATTCACATAGCGTACAATTCACTCCTTTAAAGGCATAATTTAGTAGTGTGTGTGTGTGTGTGTGTGTGTGTCTGTCTGTATGTGTCATGATGAGTGTGTAGAGGTTAGAGTACAACCTCAGAATATGGGTCCTTGCCTTCCACCTTGTTTGAGACAGGGTCTGTCTCTCTCTCTTCCCCTCACTGGGAATTGAATCCAGAGCTGGCAGGCTTTGCAAGCAAGTGCCTTTAACCGCTGAGCCATCTCCCCAGCCTTAGCCCCAGCGTGTTTATGATTGGTAGAAGACCCCCATAAGCACCCGTAAGTATAGAATGGCAGGGAAGGTTAAGACATTTTCTCTCGGGAAAGGAGATGAGCCCCTAACTCCTTTGGATCTGGTTCATGTTCTTCACTGACCAAGAGGCAAGAATTTCACACAACTGACCAAACTGTTTCTAGTGAACAAGCGTTCTCTAGAGGAACAGAAGCAATAGAATGCATGTGCATGTATTACCAAGGGGAATTCTTGGATTGGTTCACATGGCAGGAGGTGGTCTGGTGTGGGAGAGGGGATAGCAGGTCTCTAATCCCTCTCTCCAAGGTTTGGGATATTTGAGGGCTGAGCAACACTGTCAACTCAGGGCAGAAGAAGTTTTGTGGTCTAATTTAGGAGCTGGGAGTAGAGGCTTATGGGGGTCTTCTTTGTTCTGTGTTGGCTCATCTTCCTGTCAACCTCACCAGATTTGAAATCACCCAGGAAATAGAACTTCAGGCACACTTGTGAGGGCACTTCCAGAGAGGTCTAACAGAAGGGAAGACTTCCCTAAGTGTGGGTGGCACTGACCCATGGGTTGGGATCACAGAGTGAGTAAGAGGAAGAAAACAAGCTGAGCGCCAGCATTCTGTCTCTCCGCTTCCTGACTGTGGATGCAATGTGACCAGCTGCCTCAGGCTCCTGCTGCCCCGCCTTCCCTTCCCTGACAAACTGTACCTTCAAACTGTGAGTCAAAATAAACACTCCTGGGCTGGAGAGATGGCTCAGTGGTTAAGCGCTTGCCTGTGAAGCCTAAGGACCCCCGTTCGAGGCTCGATTCCCTAGTACCCACGTAAGCCAGATGCACAAGGGGGCGCATGCATCTGGAGTTTGTTTGCAGTGGCTGGAGGCCCTGGCACACCCATTCTCTCTCTCTCTCTCTCTCTCTCTCTGCCTCTTTCTCTATTGCTTTCAAATAAATAAATAAACACTCCTTCCTTAAGTTGATTTTGTCATAGCAATGAGAGGAAAGTAACTGACACACCACCCTAGAACAGGCTTGTGAAGGCACATCTGTCTGTGTGCCTGCCTGTCCAGCATGATTCCACCTGTGGGGCCTCCAAGAAGAGTCACCTGAATAGAGACTGCAGGATGGTGGGGCTGGGCATGCTGAGCCTCTGGAGGAGGGAGCACTGGGGTAATGGCAGGGATCTTTTGGCCTCCAATCCCCATCTTGCTCTGCCCCCTCCTCTCCCCTCCCTCATTTTTTTTTTTTTGAGGTAAGGTTTCACTCTAGTCCAGGCTGATCTGGAATTCACTATGTAATCTCAAGGTAACCTTGAACTCCGGGTGATCCTCCTACCTCTGCCTCCCAAGTGCTGGGATTAAAGGAGTGAGCCATTACGCCCGGCTCCTCTTTCTTTTTTAACTGTCTTTCTCTCTCTTTTCTTTTCAAGGTCCTATTATTCCAGGCTGCTCGTGAACTCACTATGCAGCTGAGGATAGCTTTGAACTCTTGGTCCTCTTGCCTGCATCTCCTATGCACCAGGATCACTGGTGTGTGCCACAATGCTTGCTTTAGTTGTTGCTGGATTGTAGGAGACTTTACATAATACTTGGTTTGTAAACATTCTCTCCCATTTTGTGAGCTGTATTTTGTTTACTCTTGTGATGCATACAAAATCATACATTTATCTATTTATTTGAGAGAGAATGGGTGTGCCAGGTGCATGTCCCACTTTGTGCATCTGGCTATACATGGGTACTGGGGTACCTGGTCCAGCAGGGATTATAACAAGCGCCTTTAACAACCGAGCCATCTCTCCAGCCCCTGATTCGTAATTTTGATGAAATATGGTTTATGTATTTTTGTCCCATTATGTTAAGGAAGAACTAAAAAAAGAAAGAAAAAGAATGGGGGATAGATGGAGGAAGGAAGAAAAAGGAGGGAGAGAGGGAAGGAAAGGAGAGAGGGAGGGAGGAAAGATGAGAGGAAAGGAGAAAGGAAGGAAAGGAGGAAGGAAGGAAAGAAAAAGGGAGAGAGAAAGGGAGGAAGGAAAGAAAGAAGAAAATAAGAGACGGAGGAAAGAACTATGAAAAGGAGGCATGGATGAATGGAGGGAGGGAGGGAGGAGGACTGAGGATCTTTCACTGGTCCATGGAAGCAGGTTTATCCTGTCTCCTGTCTTCTTCCTCCCTCTTGCTGTCTCAGGGTCCCCAAGTTTATTTTCATCTTCTGTCTCTGCTGGGTTGGATTGTCAATACTGCTCAGCATCCCTCAGCTCTCCATGGGTCCTTGCCTTTCTTCAGGGAAGGCATTTTTTTTTTTCTGAGAAGGTGCCCCTCTGGAGGGGAAGGGCTACAAGGGGTACAGATTTCCCCACACAATTCCCAGACCTGTGATTCCACCCCACCCTGAGATCCGGTCCTGTCCCCTATCTGAGGCTACGGTGTCCTGCCGGGTGGAGGAGATTCCACAGATATGGGGTTGGGGAGATGGCCTGACTCTTACGCCGGCAGACCTTTTCAACTCAGGACCCAAGTGTGGAAGTCAAGAGGAGAAAGGGTACATGGCCCAGGTGGCCAGTGTGGTACTCCCCTGGGTCTCCAGGATGGGGGTCTTCATCCTAGTGTGGAGTTCGGCCCTCAGGTCCCCTAGCGGACATCTGACCTGCAGAACTGCAAGTAATGAATGTGCCAGTGGTGTCTGAAGTCCCCAGTTTGTCCTCATAGGACCCAGGGCCAAGCTTGTCCCTCCTTGAGTGCAGCTCCCATGACTGCCAGCAGGGGGCAGCAGCCACCTGCAGGAAGAGGTTGGCAAATAGGAACACAAGGACAGAGGCTTCAGAAGAGCCACAGCTTTCCATTTCAGAGTTCCAATGCCTGCACTTTCAGTGGAAGTTGACTAAATGTGCCCTTATGATGTGGGCAGTTTCTGAATATTCTATTTTAATAAAATGTGAGGGGAAAGAGAGAAGAGAGAGGAGCTGGGAGTGGTAGGACGTACCTGCAAGGATGAAGCAGGAGGATCACTGTGAGTATGAGGCCAGCCTGGGCTGCAGGGTGAGATGCTTTCTCAAAAAAAGTCACAAAACAGAGGAGGGTAGTGCTGGAGGAGTGAATTAAAGCTCTCATTCTCTCTCCTTGCAAATAAATACAAATATTAAAAAATAAAAATGAAGGGACTGGAGAGATGGCTCAGCAGGTAAGGTGCTTGCCTGCAAAGCCCAAGGATCCATGTTTGACTCTTCAGATCCCGTGTAAGCCAGATGCACAAAGGTGAGGCAAGTGCAAGGTCACATATGCCCACTAGATGGCGCAAGATCTGGAGTTCAATAGCCGTGGCTGAGGCCCTGGTGTGCCAATCCTCTCTCTCTGTCTCTCTCTCTCTAAAATAAAAAAATAAAAATGAAGCCCCACCCTCAACATTTGTCATTTGGAAGAATACCTTCAGCAGAAACCATCTTTCTTACACAATGAGAGGCATCCAGCCAGGTAGAAACAAGAATCCCACCGTGCTGAGGTGATGTTCGGGATGAAACTACGTGTTCGGTGGGTATGTTGGAAGTTGTGCTACTAGGAGAGGGAGGGATGTGAAAAGGAACTGACCTGGGATCCTAAACTCTCTGGGGGTGTGTGAGCTCCTTTTCACCATGCTAGTTTGTTTTTCTGTATCTGGTGCCAAAATATCAACAAAACAAATACAAATCTAAAAAACAGCTCTTAAGCAGGTGATGATAACTATAACTGCATGAGTGTTTATTGCCTAGTATTTACACTGTAGTTCTAGTAACTGTCAGGATGTGTATAAAGATTACCTGCCTAATTAAAAAATATTATTTATTTATTTGCAAGCAGAGAGAGAGCGAGAGAGAGAGGGAATGGGAGAGAGAGTGGGAATGGGTACCAGGACCTCCTGCCACTGCAAATGAACTCCAGATGCATGTGCCACTTTGTGCATTTGGCTTTATGTGTGTACCAGGGAACTGAACCCAGGCCGTCAGGCTTTGTAAACAAGCACCTTTAACCACTGAACCATCTCTCCAGCCCACTTGCCTAATTTAAAAAAAATTATTATTATTATTATTTATTTTTGGAGGGAGAGACAGAGAGAGATAGACAGACAGGGAGAGGGAGACAGAAATGGGCGTGCCAGCAGTCTCTCAGCTGCTGTGAACGAAATCCAGATGTGTGCGCCCCCTTGTGGTCAAGTGCGGCATTGCGCCCTTGCCTCACTTTGCATCTGGCTAAACGTGGGACCTGGAGATTGGAACTGCTGGACATTGGAACCAGTGTTCTTAGGCTGAGCAGGCAGGCGCCTTAGCCGCTAAGCCATCTCTCCAGCCCCACTTGCCTAATTTTTGAAGAAGATTTCTTTCACAGTGGCAGAGTCCATGCAAGATCTGTAAACTCTTTCACAGTGGCAGAAGTACATACAAGATCTGTAAACAGTGATACAAAATACTGTGAGCATAACGTACCAGCTTGTATAAAATAGAAGAAGTAAATCCAAATTTCCAAATGGGTTTTAAAAAACTCCAGGGCCGGAGAGATTGCTCAGTGGTTAAGGCACTTGCCAGCAAAGCCCAAGGACCCGGGTTTGATTCCCCAGTACCCACATCAAGCCAGACATACAAAGTGGTACGTGCGTCTGGAGTTCATTTGCAGTGAGGAGGCCTTGCTGTGCCCATTCTCCCTCCCTCTCTCTGTGCAAATAAATAGATAAAATATTTTTTAAAAACCAGAGGGCAACTTAATATAAAGTCATTTTTCCTACACTAAGTGATCATCATCTTCTTCCCCTCCTCCTCCTCCTCCTCCTTCTTCTTTTGTTAGATTACAAATATAATCCTGAGCTGGGATTTGGAGGAGAGCCATGTTTGCATACTGAACATCCAAAGGACTCAGGTGTTGTTGTTGTTATTGTTGTTATTATTATTATTTTGGTTTTTCCAGGCAGGGTTTCACTCTGGCCCGGGCTGACCTGGAATTCACTATGTAGTCTCAGGGTGGCCTCAAACTCATGGCGATCCTCCTACCTCTGCCTCCCGAATGCTGGGATTGAAGGCATGCGCCACCACGCCCAGCTTCAGATGTTATTTTTTAGGAACACTGTACACCTCTATTTGAGACAGGGTCGCTTGTTGCCTAGAGTTCATGGATTAGGTTAGACTGGTTGGCCAATGAGCTTTAGAGATCCTCCTGTCTCTGCCTCCCCAGCACTGAGCTTACAGGAACATGTGCCACCATCCTGGCATTTACACAGGTTCTGGGGATTGAACGCAGGTCCTCAAGATTTCAAGATAAGCAGTTTACCCACTGAGCCATCTACCAGGCCATTCTCCTTTTGGTGTTTATTTTATTTTTTTATATTAAAAAAAATTTTTTTATACAGAGGCTCACCATATAACCTTTACAGGCTTGGAATAATTTGACGACCAGGCTGACCTTTAACTTGCAGCAGTCCTCCCACCTCTGAGAGCTGGGATTGCAGGTGAGTGCTACCACATCTGGCCAGATTAGGACTTTAAAATGTAGATTTCCCTGTTTCTTTTAGATAGAAAGTTTTGTTTTGTTTTGGTTTGGTTTGTTTTGGTTTTGGTTTTTCGAGGTAGGGTCTCACTCTGGTCCAGGCTGACCTGGAATTCACTATGTAGTCTCAGGGTGGCCTCAAACTCACAGCGACCTCCTACTGAGTGCTGGGATTAAAGGCGTGTGCCACCATGCCGGGCTCAAAAGTTTTTTTTTTTTTTTTTTTTTTTTTTTTTTTTTCCAAGGTAGGGTCTCACTGGCCCTACTGACCTGGAATTAACTATGTAGTCTCAGGGTGGCCTCAAACTCATGGTAATCCTCCTACCTCTGCCTCCTGAGTGCTGGGATTAAAGGCGTGTGCCACCATGCCCAGCTCAAAAGTTTTTCTTTCTTTCTTTTTTTTTTTTAAAGCAACAAAGTTGGAGTCTGTGGCTGGAGAATATCTGGAACTGGTTGGTGATCATGGACAGCCCCACCCTCAGGAACCAGCAGGGTCCCCTTCAAATGGTGACCAATGAATAACCATGTCCTGGCATGGCTCATGGTGCACTTGGTACCAATTATAGAGCTGGGACCTCCTCTTCCATCCCCCATCCCCGCTCTACCTATGTAACTCCAGCGTGAGCAGGAGAAGACTAGGTGCCTGGGGTTCTGGGCCCTGGGGGATGGTCCTGTAACCAGATTGTTGGTAACTTCAGAAGAGCAGAGCTTCTGCCCTGTCGGAACCTCCACAAGTCCATCTTTAGGTGATGTCCCTGGCTGTCTGAGGTCTTTTCCTCACCAGGACTCAGTTATTCGTGAGTGTTGGCAGTTCTCCCCTAACCTCACTCCAGTCTCATCACACACCTTATTTTCTGCAACACCCTCTCCCTTGCATCCCATCCTACTAGTTTCCCTTCAGTGGTTGCCATGGTCAGGCAGACCCCACTGCTGCCAGAACTGTGGCACGCTTCTGTAGATGACATGGGCCACCATGTTTAGTCTCCCTGCAGCCAGGGACCCCTGCCCGAGTTGGCCCTGTCCTCTTCTCCTACCTATTCTCATGCTGTCTCCTTTGTTTGTCCCAAGACTATGGCCTCGGGACTTTAGCACATATTCCCTTGGCCTGACCCATCCTGCCTTCTTTCAGGGCTGTGTTTCTGGGTCCAAATCCAAAGTCACTCCCCTGATTCTGTTGGCACCCGCATCCCTTTTTCTCCCTCGTAAATGATCTAGTGATGGGGTTCTTTTTTTTTTTTTTTTTTTTTTTCAGCACCTGATTCTCTGTAAGGTCAGGCAGGGGGAAAGGGCATGTCCCCTCTGGGGCTCAGCAAGTGCCCCTTCAGTGCTGCAAAGTTGCATGTCTGGGAGGGCTATGTCCCAGATACTGGTGAGGGGCCTGGTCTCATTTGGGAAGTGGGGCCTGAGACACCACCTCCCAACGCCGCCCTGTAGCCTTGAAGGCTTTGGGGGCAGGATCCTGTGATGCTGAAGGAGGGGGCCCTCCCCCACCTGAGAAGGAAGCGTTGCCAACGCTTCAGAATGGCTGCTGAGCCCAGGCTGCTAGTTAAAAAAATTTTTTTTTTAATTTTATTTATTTTTGGAGAGAGACACAGAAAGAGACAGATAGAGACTGAGAGGGAGACAGATAGAGATGGGCACAGCAGCAGTCTCTCAGAGGCTGTGAACGAAATCCAGATGTGTGCGCCCCATGTGGTCAAGTGCAGCATTGCGCCCTTGTGTCACTTTGCATCTGGCTAAACGTGGGACCTGGAGATTGGAACCGTTGGGGATTGGAACCAGTGTTCTTAGGGTTAGGAGGCAGGCGCCTTAACGGCTAAGCCATCTCTCCAGCCCCCAGGCTGCTAGTTTTAAGAGCGAGTGAAGCGTCAGCACTAGGGGGCGCCCGAGACCTCTGTAGCTCTGGGGGAGGGTCTCAGGTCTAGGTGCTGTGTGAATTCTGAGGTCATGCTGGGAGAGGAGTGACTTAGAGGGCGAATGGCTCTAGACTAAGAGGCTGAACTGCCTTACTGGCGGTGTGGTGCAAAAAGACCCTTTGTTTAACAAAAGGATGGTGCTTATAGGCAAAGGGTTTTTAAAAGTCTGTCCCTACTTGCCATGTAAGAACACTGGCCACCTATAGGTGCTCCCCACATGTACATAAACATATACAAACACACACAAGCCCATGTGCATACATGTGTGTCAGCATATGTACAGGTCAAAGCATGTGCACAGAAACTGTGAACATATGCATGTGTGCATGCATGAACACACACACACATGTGCACGCAGACATAATTGTGCAAACACGTGTTTGAACATGCATGCAAACCTGTACAAACGTGCTTACACACTCAAGGGGACATGAAACCCCAGGAACACTAAGAACAATTAACATGTCTGCCTCTGCAGAAAACGAATGTTCTAGGGTCAGCCTTCTCCGAACCTGCAGTGACACCCACAGGACATCCTGGGGACCTTGGACTCAGCCTCTCATGTTTCCCCAGGAATAGGTTAGGACAAGAGAACTCAGATAGAAGAAAACGTTGTGTATTCAAATTTATTTCAATGAATGTTCCGCCACAGTCTTCTGTGGGTTGATATACATTCAGTTTTTTTTTTTTTAAAAATGTTTTCCATAAAAGGATTTTTGGTAATCAACTAATTTTGGATACAATAGTTATATACAAAACACCGTCTGAAACCACTCACTGTACAAGAGAAAGACGAAGCCCCAGATCCCATGGCTTTAGCAAACATCGAGAACCCATGATCCCAGTGGGTTGAAGGCAAGAGTGCCGACCTCACCCCCACAAGCACAGGAGGGAGGTATCCTGGCCCCAGCACCTGGCCTTGAGAGATTTCAGGTAACTTGTTACCACAGCTACAAACTGGGGTCACTCATGAAACTTGTTTTACAAGCTTTTAAAATGAGAAGTACCCGATGGTGACATCCTGTGAGTAAAAATATACAGAAGTGTTACCAAAATAGAAGGCTTTATTAATAAAAATCTTTGGTAGTAACAGTATTTTAAGTCCCTCTCAATGATATTTGGTTAACTAATAAACTCCTTCCACCTTGAGCTACAGGAAAAAAAAAATCTCAAATCTATCACATCATTGATTTTTCTTTTCTTAAAAAAAAAAAAAACCCAATAAATAGTCTAAGCTCAAATCTTTGAGCCTTAGGACTGCAACACCCCGAATCTTCTTTAGAGATCGCTCTGTGGGAACCTTCCCTGCCCACCACCCCGCCTTGTCCCATGAGGATGGTCAACATTGAGGTCACCTCAGGGTGATGGGCTTCTGAGTGGCTGGCATGGAGCCTGCCAGGGACACCCAGGGCTACCTGCATCTTCAGTCTCTCAAGAATAAGTGGAAAGTCCCATGCCCTCTGTGTGCGGGCAGGCTGGGCACCTCTGCTTCTGACCACAGACTCTGAACTTCCAGAAGGCAAGATGATGAAACTCATCTGTCTAGCTTCTCCAACCTAGATTTAGGCGACTCCTTTGGTAACCTGGATCTATGTCGTTCATTCTTACCCTGAACTTCACCTCGTGCCTGGACATTGGTCTACATCTGTCAGATCAAGTATGAGACATGACATCCTGGGCCTGGGACGACGTGAGCCCCCTTCTGCTGCCTGGAAGACTCCATGTCCCCGAGCTCTGTCACTATGCCACCCTCACCAGCCATCTTTTTAAAAAATTCACCTTGAACACTAAAGTTAAAAACGTCCCTGCATAATGGCTTTGTGCAAAAAAAAAAAAAAAAAGAGGAAAAAAACCAGAAAAAAGAAAAAAGGACGTTGTCCTAGCAGAGTGGTCCTCCACGTTGTGCGGACAACACTCAGGAGCCACTGGGCCCCAAGGGGCAAGGAGAGCTTAAGCCCGCTGGCCTGCCAGCCTGCCGCAGCGGTTACAGCGCACCCCCGCTGTACTCATAACTGGGGGCCGGACTGCTGTCAGTGGGTTCAGGGGCCACCGCAGGGCTGTGGTTGTTGCAAGGCACATCCCTCCGTCGTTCCTTCTCCATCCACGTGTCCAGCAGCTGCTGTTTGCCCTGCTCCTCCCGCATGAACAGTTCCACCATGAGCACCTTCTCCTTGTGGATCTGCTGGCTGATGTCCTTGGGGATGTCTGGGATGACCCAGTCCACAAAGTCACTCATGAACATGACCAGGTTCTGTGGGGAGAGGGCAGCGGTGCACACAGGGCCAGAGGGGCTACCCTCCAGGACAGCCCACTTCTCTACCGCTCACCTAGGCACCACTCCACCTGTGGATTTGGCCTGCCTGTGTGCCCACCCATCGGCGTGCCTGCCTGTCTGCTTGTCCATGTACCCACCTACTGGGTATCCTCCCAGCCTGTGTATCCGCCCTGTCTATGTGCCTGTCACACGTGTGCTCACCCACCTGGTCTGTGTGCCTGCCCGCCTGTGTCCCCATAGACTTGTCTGAGTGCCTGCCCACCTGGACTTGCCCTCTTGTGGTAAAGCCCACCCTATCATTCTTTGGCCCTGTGCTCTCCGTCTCTTTGACTTCTCTGTGCCTCAGTTTCCCAGAAGGTATAAATGCGACAGGGGTGAAACCAAGGGCTTTTGCGTACACCGTCAGCACCCTCCACACCCCACTCAGGTCTGTGCTGACTTCCTTGAAAGAACCCGAACTGAGTCCACAGGAAAGTTCTCTGACTATGTGTTGGTTTGAATGAGATGTCCACATAAACTCATGGGTTCTTAATGTTCCATCCCTAGCTGGTGGCAATTTGGGAGGTGGAGCCTTGCTGGAGGAGGTGTGTTATTGGGGCAGGCTTAGGGGTGTTAGAGCCAGCTGCCCCTTGTCAGTGTTTGGCTCACTCTCCTGCTGCTGTTGTCCACCTGATGTTGGCCAGGAGGTGATGTCCAGCCTCTGCTCATGCCATGCTTTCCCTGCCATCATGAAGCTTCCCCTGGAGACTCTAAGCCCTTTACCCTGATAGGGAGACCTCTGTGGGCTTGGCCTGCAGGGCCCATGAACTGAGAGGCAAGCCACCCCATGCTTCCTCAGAGCAGTCTGCATCTGCCCAAGCCTTAGGGAGCAGAGATTCCGTGCTGGGCTCTGCTCCACACTCAGCTATTCAATGCACTCTATTCTTGCTCCTGTTTTACAGACGGGGGAATAAAAGAGGCTCAGACAGGTGAGCTCATGGCCCACGGTCACACAGCAGTGATCTCCCTGGGTCTGGAAGCTAGGCAGTCTGCCTACAGTCCATGCTGTGGCCTGCATTTCGTATGGTGGCAACCCAGCATTCCCAGGACGCCTGCCACCAAGTGCTGCCTCCCTGGTTTGTGTGGAATCTGCCATCTTCCCTTCCATCATCTCCTCCTTTTCCTTAATCCACCTCAGTGCCTCTAATCTTGTTGCTCCCATCTTGCCTGTGTCTAAGCGCAATGCCACAGCGATATGAAGCTCACTCATAGTGTGTGAGGCCTTTCCCTGTCTGATCCACAATGTACTCTTTGGTCCCATCGCCAGTCAGGCTTGGCTCAGCCTGGGCTCTCAACGTAGCGTATCTCCACCAGGCCTCAAGGCCTCAGACCCCCAATGCTGGAAGTTCCCTCCTGACATACTCATTCCTTGACCTTCTCAACCTCCCTCACCTCCAGCACACACACCTGAAAGACAATGACAAAAGCCAGCCGGGCGGCCAAGACAGCCCAGAAGTCCTTGGAGATGTCGTATTTGTGTTCCGACCACGGGGGCTCACGGTAGTCTTTGTACCTGCAAGAGATACAAGGATTCAAGGGTGGGTTGAGTGGACCTCGGGTGCTCTGTGGTCAGCTGTGGGCGTTGCCTGCTTTGGGCCCTAGCCATGCCCCCACACTGGTCAGGATCCAGGGGCTTGGCATAAAACACAGAAACCAGGAATGTCCCTTGTAGGTCGGACCACAGTCTCACAGGGACAGTGTGAGGACTCTGCTCTGGAAGCTTCCCAAGTCCCCATCCTCCACAGCACAGGGGCTGTGGGGGAGCATCCGTACGCAGTCTGCAAACAGCTCTTCCTTGGTCCTCTTCGGAGACACTATTGAAACCAAATGATCACGTGCTTTATTCAGTAGCCTTCATGCGCCTGGGGCAGGCAAATGTCTGCCACTCCTCACCACTCCCTCCTGATCTCTGAGTAAGTGCATCCACCCTCCTGTGTGGTCAGTTTCCTTGAAAGATGCAGGCTGGTTCACACCCTTCTCCCCAAGGCCCTGCTGCTTCCCTGGGCTCTCCTATAGGACATGACCATGTTTCAGGTGCTCAGCAGCAGGCGTGTCTCACGCTGGGCACTAAAGGCCCAGGTCGAGGGGAGGGCTCTTGGAGAAGGCTGTTGGCCCTGGAGGCATGACCCTAGTGCTTGGCCTACCTGGCCTTCGACCTTGCTTGTGTGTCTCTAAGCACTTGTTTGGCCTCTCTGGACCTCAGCCTAGGCATTCTCTCACTTATTCATGTCCTAAATGAAGGAGCAGCTATGGAGCATCAGACTCTGTTCCAAGGAGCACAGCAGGCGGGGCCTGAGCTTTATTGCTTGAGAGTGTTGAATCTATAGAGCCTGGTTGTCACCAGGCAGCCAACACCCTAGATAGGATCGGCTGGGAACACCTTTGGCAGAGCCAGGTGGAGAGCAGAAGTTGTGTAACTGCGCTGTGATGGGAACAATCTGCCCCTGTTCTCCCAGGGTCAAATGCCACGCACACCTACTCTTCTCTCTTCTCTGACCATCCCCCGCCCCAACTGGCATCTGGCAAACTCCTACACATCCCTGAAAGCCCACCTGTGGCTGTGTTCATCTCTTCCCACTACCACCTCCTCTAGGAGACTCAACCAGCCCTCCGCTGGTGGAGGTTGAATAGGACAATCAGTGCCTGCTCGGGAGCAGCCTCCACCCCAGCTCTCTGCTTGAGGAGGCTGCTCCTGTCACACCCAGGCTAAGCTGGGCTCCATCTTCCAGCCAGTGGCACTTTTTGGGGAGGCCCGTTGTGGATGTGGCTGGAGCAGGCAAAGAGCTCAGAGTAGCTGGGACACAAGGGTTGTGGTCCAGGGGTGGCTGCAGGGAGGTCTCGCTGGAACTCAGGGCTGGGAGTCCACAGCCCCCTGTCACTATGTGGTCATGGCAGTAAGACACTTAAGGATTGGATCTTTAGCTGGGGAGGTGAGTCCATCAATAAAATGCTTGTTTTGCAAGCGTGAGGACCTGAGTTGGATCTCCAGCACCAATGCTAAAAATGTCAGGCTGAGGGCTGGAGAGATGGCTTAGCGGTTAAGGCACCTGCCTGCTAAGCCTAAGAACGCTGGTTCCAATCTCCAGCGGTTCTAATCTCCAGGTCCCACGTTTAGCCAGATGCAAAGTGACACAAGGGCACAATGCCACACTTGACCACAAGGGGGCGCACACATCTGGATTTCGTTCACAGCAGCTGAGAGACTGCTGGCGCGCCCATCTCTATCTGTCTCCCTCTCTGTCTGTCTGTCTGTCTGTCTCTCTCTCTCTCTCTCTCTCTCTCTGTGTCTCTCTCCAAAAATAAATAAAATAATAAAAAAATTGAAAAACAATTGTCAGGCTGAGCCTGGCGTGGTGGTGCACACCTTTAATCCCAGCACTTGGGAGGCAGAGGTAGGAGGATCGCCATGAGTTCAAGGCCATCCTGAGACTACATAGTGAATTTCAGGTCAGCCTTGGCTAGACTGAGACCCTATCTCGAAAAACAAAACCAAAAAACCCAAACAAACAAAAAACGTCAGGCTGGTGCGCCTGTGATCCCAGTACTGGGTAGGGGAGACAGGGGAATCCCTGGAGTTGCTTGCTAGCTAGCCTGGCTGAATCTGCTAGTTCATGTTCATGAGACCCTACCTCAATAAATAAAGTGAAGAGCGATTGAGGAAGCACTTAACACTGACCTCTGACCTCCACATGCAAGCTCCCACAGGTGCATAAGCACTCTCACACAATGAAGTGCACATACACCTACAAACACATAGAAATGCACACCACACATATGAGCAAAATAAATAAATGACTATAAAGTAAAAAGAGAGAGAGAGAGAAAGCAAACAAACTCCAGACACATGTGCCACCATGTGCATCTGGCTTTACGTGGGTACTGGGGAAGCGAATCTGGGCCCTTAGGCTTTGCAGGCAAGCGCCTTACTGTTAAGCCATCTCTCCAGTCCCCGAACTTCAGTTTTAGTGGAATAAGGAAAGCCCAATTATGGTGGTGCTGTCTAGCTGGGGACAGCCCTGGACCAGGTTCAGGGAGGTTGGATTTGCAGGCTGCTCCTGGAGCCCCACTGGAGCTGTGCACCTCAGCATCACAAAGGGGTGGACCTCCTTTTCCTTGTCTGCCTGATGCAGTTGTCCCTCCCCAGGTTACAGCACTACCCACACATACCAAATGAGCAAGTAGTACCACCCCGTCTACGCACGATTCTGTAGTGGAGTAAAAGCCACACACCTTCAAAGGAAACTGCACTTTGAACTTGGCCTTTCACAGGCTAGTGAGAGGTGGTCTGACTTCCTGGAGGTCTACCCAGATTGGAGAGCCCAAGACAAACAGTTGGCATTCTGTAGTGCACTTTTTCTGGGCTGGGATGTTGGGGAGGTCAGGTGGATGCAATGGTTTCCAAGGGGACAGACACGTTTCCCATTTGGGAGGGCCTCATGGGAGTCAGGAACATCTGCACTTTGACGGGTACAGTGGGGACAGTTTTTAAGTCTGGAGACTGGGTTGGCATGTCTTGTCTTGCTACTTGCCCTCCCTGGCGGTAGATTTCACTTCAGCTCCATTTTTTTTTTTCGAGGTAGGGTCTCACTCTAGCCCAGGCTGACCTGGAGTTCACTCTGTATTCTCAGGGTGGCCTTGAACTCATGATGATCCTCCTACCTCTGCCTCCTGAGTGCTGGGATTAAAGGCATGTGCCACCACGCCCGGCCAATTTTTTTTTAAACCACTGAACAGGGTGGGACCCAGGGGACATGCAGTGTCCCCTGCCCCAATGCAAAACACAGGATAGAGTGTGTTTCTTTTCCCCACTCCTTGCCTTAGGCCACCTAAATTTTTTTTTTTTTGAAAACAAAGTTTCATATTTAGGCTGGCCCTGAGCAGCAGAGGCTAGCCTTAAACTTTTGATCTTTCTGCCTCCACTTCCCAAGTGCTGGGATGGTAGATGTGCTCCATCACACCTTTTTTTTTTTTTTTTTGAGAGAGTCTCATGTAGCCCATGCTGGCCCTGTAACCAAAATCTACCCTTGAATGTCTAATGTTCCTGTCTGCACCACCGGAGAAGCTGAAATGACAAGTGCCATTTAAGTGCTTATCCTCATTCAAGGCTGTGGCCAATGTCAGGCGAGCCCTCCTGCCTAGGCCTCAGGATGCCAGCTGCTGGCTCCTTCCACACCTCATCCACCCTGGCTCCCTCCATGCTTCATGTTCCAGGAGATAAGAGTATGCTGCATTGCCACCAAAAACACTTGATTCCCACCCCCATGCTTTTGGAGGTCTTTCCTTGTTTGTCCTCTGCCTCCAGCCTTACTAGGCTTTTCCCACTCCGGTTTCTCCACAAAGAGAAGCCATAGTGTCCTTTGCCCTGGCATGGAGGTCCTTGGACAGCTGGGCCCATACTATCTGATCCAGGCTGGCCCCTGGAGGGTGTGCTGTCAATGGCTGGGCCCCAGCACTCGTTCCCAAAGCTCCAAGGAAGGCCCATCTGTGCTGAAGGCTCTGCAGTTGCACAGAGGGGATGTCCAGAGTCAATGACCCTGAGCTGTCCCCAGCCCTTTGGCAGCCATTTACTTACAGACTCCATCTGACCCAGCATCCTCGTGACTGTTGAGGACAACTCTGGGAATGCGTCACTAAGCTTAGCTGAGCACGAGCTGCCACCACGCCTAGAGCCAGGAATGCTGGAAGATAAATCCGAGTCCACTAGACTAGCTAGGAGCGGTGGCGCTGGCCTGCAATTCCAGCACTTGGAGGAGGTGGAGGCTGGAGGACCTTGAGTTCCAGACCAGCCTCGGCCACACAGTGAGATCCCATCTCAGAGACAGACAATCCTAGGCACAGTGGTGCACACTTATCATCCCAGCACTTGGAAGGCTGAGGCAAGAGGTCCAGTTCAAGGTCATCCTTGGCTACATATGAGTTTGGGGGCAGCCTGGGCTATATGAGCGCCTGCCTCAACAAACAAAGAAAGGTAGCAACCAATCTATTCCACAGAAGCAATCCTCCCCCACTCCACTTTGCTGTGATCCTCCTACCTGGTAGCTCCACCAATACACCTGCGAATGCCTGGACTGACGACTTTCGTTCCATGACTGTAAGTGTTCAGGTAGAACTTGTCATTTAGGCGTCCTGAATCCACATTTCCTAGGCCACACCACTCATCTTTGGCTCAGAATAAACTCTCTCATCCCCTCAGCTGTGACAGTTCTGTTTTCTCTTACCACTGGGCAGTTCCTTCCAGCCTTGAGCACCTGCCCAGGTGGAGCAGTGGCCAAGCGAAGGTCGGTGGTGCCCATGGGTCTGGTGTGTCAGGTACCTGCTGCTGCTGTCTGCCTGGCACCCCTCACCCATTCACAGCCATACCTGAAGTTTTCTTTCAGTTATACACATGAGTGGATCACACCCTACCTGCTTCTGAGCAGAGGTGTTTTTTTTTTATGGTGTGTGTGTGTGTGAGTGTGTGTGATGCATGCATGCATGCATGCATGTTGGTATGTGTGAAGGTATACATGCAAATGTATGCACATGTGCATGTGAAGGCCAGAGGTTAACGGTTGGTATCTTTTTTTTCAGTTGATTTCCACTTTTAAAAATTTTTGTTGTTTGATTCTTTGAGGCAGGTCTCATTCTAATCCAGGCTCAGTTGGAACTCACTTGTAGTCCAGGCTGCCCTTGAATTCACAGCAGTCCTCCTACCTTAGTCTCCCAAGAGCTGAGATTGAAGGTGTGCACCACTGCATCTGGCTCCAGTTTATTTTATGTTTTAAAGACTTGTTTTAATGTTCTTGTGCTTTTTTTAACTTTATTTTTATGTATTCATTTATTAGAGACAGAGAGAGGGAAAGAGAGAGAGGGAGAGCGAGAATGGGCATGCCAGGGCCTCTAGCCACTACAAATGAACTCCAGATGCGTGTGCCTCCTTGTGCATTTGGCTTATGTGGGAACTGCAGAATCGAACCGGGGCCCTCAGGCTTCGCAGGAATGTGCCTTAACCACTAAGCCATCTCTCCAGCCCCATCCTTTTCTTTCTTTTTTAGAAGCAATTTATTTATTTATTTGTGAGGGAGAGAGAGAAAGACAGATAGATAGATATATAGAGAGAATGGGCAAGCCAGGGTCTCCATCCACTGCAAACAAACTCCAGATGCATGTGCCACCTTGTGCATGTGGCTTGCATGGGTACTGGGGAATTGAACCTGGGTCCTTAGGCTTTGCAGGCAAGCACCTTAACCACTGAGCAATCTCTCCAGTCCCCCAAGTTTATCTTTTGACACAGGGTCTCTCACTGGTTCAGCGAGACAATCTAGTTGGCAAGTTCTAGGGACTGTCCTTTGTCCACCTCCCCAGCCCTGGAATCATAGGAACAGGCTGCCATGTTCAGCATTTCACATAGGTACCGAGGTTCCAAACTTGGTCCTCATGTCTGCAGAGTGAGCACTTTACCTATTAAACCATCACCAAGCCATTTTTTTTTTTTTTGGAACACGGTCTCACTCTGTAGTCCAGACTGGCCTGGAACTCACAGCAATCCTCCTGCCTCAGTTTCCCGAATGTTGGGATTACAGGCATGTTTTACAAAGCAAGTTTAAGTAGTCTTGAGACCCGTCTGTGAAGAAACGAGCCTTTCCCAGAACCCCCCACATAGGGCTCTTTCGAGCAAGACGCTTACGCCAAGGCGTTACCTGCAGATATGAACCTCGTAGCCCAGGTCCAGCGGGTCGTTGGGTGCTGTGCCGTTCTGGAAGTCGCTGACGTTGAAGGAGGACAGCGTGTGGTTGACGAAGCCATGCATGGTCCCATTCTGACTGTACATGTAGAGGTACACCAGGCGAGGGATGAAATCTGATGTGAAGGAGATCACGAAGGCCTGCAGTGGGGGGGGGGACGGGAGTGTGGGTGAGCATGGGCGTCCGGTGAGGTAGGCTGACCTCATGGATGAAAAATGAATGAATAAAGGGTCGGGGTATTCTTGTCAACCTTCTATAACCTGGAGAGGCCCCAGGTGCCGGGGTAGTGCTCCTCAAGTGGGGCAGGTGTGAGCAGGTGCAGACAGGCTTGTGGGAGAAGTTAAGGAGCCGAGAGAAGGGCTCTGTGAACTGTAAGGTTTGGGCTTAGCTCAGTTCATCACAGAGGCATCCCTGGAGTAACATAAATGCCCAACAGCCTCTGACTGGCTGTGTGGCCTTGGGTACATCACCCCCCCCCCTTTAACTGTCGCTCTTGTAAACTTGGAGCTTGCAAGGACCTTTCTCTAAGGGCTGTGTGTAGGATAATGGGGTGAAGTGTGGAAAAGCCAGGCAAGAATGTCTGGAATGTTCTAGATGCCCAGCATTAGTAGCCCCTAATGTTATTGTCCTCACAGGATGTCTAGTGTATGCCTTGGCTCCACACAGGCTGAGCCCCTGGGTCTCCTCGTTCGGGGACCCATGCTTGCTGGCTGCTGCACTGCACGCAGGTCCCCTCAACAGTGGGACTTCAAGACCTCAGTGTGGGTGGTGGGTATCCAGCAGGAGGGAAGAGCAAGGCAGTGCCCAAGGGTGGCAGGGCTGCCCTGTGATGGGCACACTGCAGCACCCTCCTGGCCCCCTGTGTGCAAGGTGCCCATATCTAGGGGCTCTGTAGAAGGTGGAAGGGATGGATGCCATGGTGTGGCATTAAGGATGCTCTGGGGCAGCCTGGGCTCTGAACTGTCAGCCTTCGGCTTTGAAGCATGAGCAGGGACAGGTGGACAGAGCTAAAGCCTCAGGGGACAGGGAGCCAGGCAGACTGCAGTGGGGTCTGCGGGGATGCCACTGTGGCTGAGGCTCATGCCACTACTAATCTGCAGGCCTGGGGACAGGAGAGGCCAGTAGGGGCTGCTGTGTGTTGCAGGGTGCAGCCGGGGCGGGGGGTAGTACAGCCAAATGCTGGGGAGGAGCCTGGAGACATTGGCAGAGCAAGAGTCCTCCTTCCTGCTACGTTCAGAGTCTCCTACACTGTGCTTTGTTTTGTTTTGTTTTGTTTTGTTTTGTTTTGTTTTGTTTTGTTTTGAGGTAGGGTTTCATTCTAGTCCAGACTGACCTGGAATTTACTATGTAGTCTCAGGGTGGCCTCAAACTCACAGTGATCCTCCCTACCTCTGACTCCCAAGTGCTGGGATGAAAAGCATGCGCCACCATGCCCAGCTAGATAAATCTTTCTTTATCATCTTTTTTGTTTGTTTTTTTTTGAGGCCGGGTTTTGCTCTAGCCCAGGCTGACCTGGAATTCACAATGTAATCTCAGGGTGGCCTCAAACTCACAGTGATCCTCCTACTTGTGCCTCCTGAGTGCTGGGATTAAAGGCATGCACCACCACACCCAGCTAACTGTGCTTATTTTTCTTTAGTTATTTACTTAATTTTTTTTTTTTTGTTTTCTGTGGCAGGGTCTTGCTGTAGCCCAGGCTGACCTGGAGTCTCAGGCTTGTCTCAAACAGCAATTCTCCTACCTCAGCCTCCCAAGTGCTGGGATTAAAGGGGTGCACTACCACGCCTGGCTACTTATTTATTTTTGAGATAGGGTCTTGTCATACAGATAAAGCGGGCCTTGAACTCATGGTGATCCTTCTGCCTCAGCCTCCCAAGTGCTAGGATGATACATATGAACCAAGGAATGTTTCTAAAATGAGACATCCCTACAGCCTGGGGTGGCTCTGGCTGCTCAAGCAGGACTCCCATTCAGCGGAAGGGCCTGATGTCACTTACGTTGATGATGACAGCAAGCTTCCCGACACCTCTGAGGATGTTGTACCAGATGCCTGGGGGAAGGGAGAAGCACATGTGAGAGAGACCCTTGTTGGGCCAAATGTGGGCGTGACTTTGCAGGTGCTGGGTAACCAGAGGACACCGAGGTAATGGGACACTGCCAGGGAGCTTGAGAAACACTGGGGCCCAGGGACTTAGACACCCTGGGCCCTATGGCCTGGACCTCCCTGAGACCTGCCTGGAGGTGCCTGGTGTAGGAGGAACCCCTTTCTTCCTTTCTCCCTTCCTCCTCTCTCTCCTGTTTATCTTTTCTTCCTCCCCTTCCTCCCTCCCTCCCTCCCTCCCTCCCTTCCTTCCTTCCTTCTCTTTCCATTTTTTGATTCCTTCCTCTCCTCCCTCCCTTCCTTTCCTTCCTCTCCTCTCTTCCTTTCCCTTCTTTCCCTTCCTTTCCCCTGCTCTCTCCTTTCCTTATTTTTGTTCCATGTGTATGTGTGTTGTGAATGAATGTGTATGTGCTGTGTTCATATGTGTAGGTCCAGGTGTGTTTACATGTATGTACATGTGCAGAGGCCAGAAGTCAACACCAGTATCTTCCTGTGTTACTCTGCACCCATTTTTTTGCTTGTGCAGTATGTGTGGTGTTGTGTGTGTGTGTGTGTGCGTGCATGTGTGTGTGTGGTATATGCATGTGGATGTGCAGCTGTATTGGTAGGCACAGGGACAATGTCATGTGTGTGTATAAGCACTGGCAGGCACAGGGAGAATGTCACATGTGTGTGTGGTGTGCATGTGTGTGTGGTGTGCATGTGTGTGTGTGTGTAGATGCACTGGAAGGCACAGGGAGAAGGTCACGTGTGTGTGGTGTGCATGTGTGTGTGCAGATGCACTGGCAGGCACAGGGAGAAGGTCACGTGTGTGTGTGTGGTGTGCACGTGTGCAGATGCACTGGCAGGCACAGGGAGAAGGTCATGTGTGTGTGTGTGTGTGTGTGTGTGTGTGTGTGTATGCATGCACGTGTATGTGCAGACGCGCTGGGAGAAGGTCACGTGTTTTTCCTCTATTGCTCATCCACCTTATTTCCTAGAGTCAGTCTACCTTTGAGCGGAGCTGTGGTTTTGTGAGTTCTGGCAATTCTCCAGTGTCTACTCCCCACAGGACTGGGGTTACAGACATGTGTGGCCATGCCCAGCTGTTCACATGGGTCCTGAGGAATCAAACTCAGAAACGCAGGCAGTCTCAGGCCTCATGTTTGCAGAAACACTCCTACCCACTGAGCCATCTCCCCAATCCCTTCACCTTATTTTTTTATTCTAAATTTATTTTATATATATTATAACATGTTATACTCTTTTATCCCCTCATTGCTATTCCCGTTACCCTGGAGGCCCTCCTCAGTGGGGTTATGGTATTCACTGTGGGGTCATGAAGGCCTCAGTCGGTCCCAGTGGGGTAGTGGGGGGGCATGCTTAGGGTATATGTTTTTAAACATTTTATTTATTTATTTACCTGAGAGAGAGAGAGAAAGAGGCAGAGAAAGAGAGAGGGAGAGAATGGGCACACTAGCGCCTCTAGCCACTGCAAACGAACTCCAGATGCATGCGCCTCCATGTGCATCTGCCTTACATGGGTCCTGGGAATTGAACTAGGGTCCTTAGGCTTCACAAACAAGTGCCTCAACTGCTAAGCCATCTCTCCAGCCCCTCCACCTAATTTTTTAAGATAAGGTCTCTCACTGAACTCAGAGCTCACTGATGTGGCTAGACTAGCTAGCCAGCAAACCCTCTGGATCCTCTTCTCTCTACCTCCCCAGCACCGGGATTACAGGCATGTGCCACAGCCAGTTTTCCATGGGTTCTGGGGATCTGAACTCAGGTTCTTATGCAAGCTTGCTTTACTCGTTGAGCTCAGAGGGAGCCCTTTTCTAATCAAAAGCTCAGCCCAGGCCCCAGTCTCAGAGCAGAGCAGCCAGAGTTACACAGTCTGGGTGATACTGGCCTGAAGGACAGGACCAGGGCTAGGGAAGCTGGGCCTCATGCCCCAGGAGAGATACTTAACAGACACTTAACAGCATCATGGCACTAAGCCTTCCCCTCTGGACATGCCCTTACTTCTGCTACCCCCAGTTCCAGATGGATAGGAAGTCCACACACAACCCCTGGCAGTGGCATCTTGCTCTTGAGCCGTCTTCCACCGAAGGTGAGAAGGAGGCCTTAGCCAAACCCCGTCAGGCCAGGAGCTGGTTCTGAGTGCCCAGCCTTTCTCAAGAGTCACCCCTGCAGAGAGAACGCTGCTGGCTATTCTAACCCTTGGGGAAGAGCGAGGTGGGTGATCCTCTCAGGGCATGGACTGTGGGACAATGTCACATGCTATTCTTCCCTAGTGAGGAGAAGTGCTGGACCAAGTTTTTTTGGGGGTGTGTGTGCACAGGACAGCAGGGGTTTACACCCTGCCCTAGGCACCCCAGAAGATGAGAGCCCCAGTCTCTGAGGCAGTGGGCCGAGGCCACAGTATCATGCATGGTGTCAGATCTGCCTCTACCCTGGCCTGCTTCCTTCCTTCTTCCTCTTTTATTTTCCCTTCTTCTTCTTTTTTTTTTTTTTTTTTCCGAGGTAGGGTCTCAGCCAGGCTGACCTGAAATTCACTCTGTCATCTCAGGCTGGCCTCCAAGTCACAGCCATCCTCCTACCTATGCCTCCTGGGTGCTAAGACTAAAGGTGTGCGCCACCACGCCCCGGCTACCCTGGCCTGTGATGATTCCAGGATGAACAGATCTCAGTCACCTACACAAGGTCATCTGGTGGAGAGTTTGGCAAAGAGCCATCTGCTGCGCATCCTTAGCCTCTGGGCCTGTGGGGTGATGACCTCATCCAATATGCGATCTCTACACATATCCTCTGGTGCTTTCCATGATGACGGAGGCTCTGTGTAGCTTCCTGCTGGTAGAGGGGGTGGGCACTACACCCTGAAAGCCATGGGCACCAGGGAGGGTACTAGGAGAGGCATGGATCCTTATGATGACATTGTCACACTTGGGCCATTGCTGGAAATACATTTTACAGGCTTCTACTGGTGTGTGTTGGGGGCTGAAAGCCCTCCTGTGATCTCAGAGATCCTGGGCAGGTTTGTGTGTCCTGTGTCTCCTGGGGTTGTGCTGCACACAGAGTTGACACCATTGCGTGAGTTTGTTGAGTGGTTCCCTGAGCAAAGATAAGCCTTTCCCCATAGGTGAAACTAGAAGAAAACACGCAAAGGGGTTGCGGCACGACCGCCTGGCTGCGTGGTACCCTGTTAAGACGGTGGACTCCTTAAAAAGGTTGGCTGAGGGCTGGAGAGATGGCTTAGCGGTTAAGGCGCTTGCCTGCAAAGCCAAAGGACCCAGGTTTAATTCCCCAGGACCCATGTAAGCCAGATGCACAAGTTGGCACATGCCCCTGGAGTTTGTTTGCAGTGGCTGGAGGCCCTGGTGTGCCTGTTCTTTCTCTATCTGTTCCTCTCTCTCTCTCTCTTAAATAAATGAAAATAATAAATATATTTAAAAAATGTTGGCTGGTGTTTTAAAAATGTAGACTGCCTGCTTCATTCAGAGTGCTCCCCGAATGTTGGTCCATCTCCATGGTGACACTGCAATGGTTGATGAGGGCGCCCCCTGCAGGCCAACTGACCACATCTGTTCTCTGCACCTGGGGAGACCTTGCTGCCTCCTCTCCTGACCCCTAGTTGCTTCTCTTGCCTTAGCCCTTTATCATACCTTATTTTATTTTTTTTTTTTTTTTTGCAAGGTAGGGTCTCACTGTGGTCCAGGCTGACCTGGAATTAACTATGTACTCTCAGGGTGGCCTCGAACTCTTGGCGATCCTCCTACCTCTGCCTCCCGAGTGCTGGGATTAAAGGCGTGCGCCACCACGCCCGGCTTCATACCTTATTTTTAAGAAAGAGTTTCATGAAGTCCAGGCTAGCCTCAAATTTATTATGTATCTGAGGATGGCCTTGAACCCCTGACCCTCCTGCATCTACCTCCTGAGCGCTGGGATGACAGGCATGTGCCACTACACCTGGGTCTTCTTTTTTCGTCTTTTCTTTGTGTTTTCATCTTCATCATCTTCTTCTCTCTCTGCCCCCACCTCTCCACACACACACACACACACACACACACACACACACACACACGGGACTCTAAGACCCATTTCTAAGATCCTGACAAAGCAGCCTCTTGGCTGAGCCATGTGCTTGGAGAGGGCGTAGATCGGCTCACCTGGAGTTCCCAGGTGCAGCACGTGGCTAAGTTTCTCCCCAGCAGGTAGGCTTTAGAGCAGGAAGTCACCTCTCAGCGCCAGGGGAGCTGGAGCCAGGGTCCCACGAACTCGCACTCGTGGGAGGGATGCCTGCAGGGACCTCCCTCTCCTAGTCTTCCTCAACAGTTGGATTCAAACTCTGTGCTCTGGAGTGCAAGCCACCCCTAGCCAGGGCCTGTGGGGTACAGGTCACAGACACCACTGGTCTCTCTGTCCCCAGGGACGCTGGCCCGGAGGCCATGCACGGATCAGAGGAAGAAAACAAAAGCCCCTTTGAAGGAAAGGTTACAGCTCAGGAGCCCACAAATAAGCGTGAGAAAGATTCTGATCACGCCTCCAGCCAACCGGGCAGGAACCAGGAAGCGTGATCCGTGTGCCCTGGGAAAAAGCAAGGGCCTGAAGGAGAGCTCCTTCCCCACAGGAGCCTGGCAGGGGTGGGGGTGGGGGGTGTCACTGTGTTCACCTGGGTGGGCTCCCGAGTTTCCAGAGGTCATCATTTGAGGACAGCCAGCCTCTGCCAGGAAGCTAATGGCATCATAGCCATTACACATCTACTACACACCCGCTGGGGACTTAGCTGGGGCTTCCTGTCCTGCGGCTTTTGTCAGGCTGATGGGATGGGGGTGAGGTGGCCACCCACAGTCCTTTCTTGCCTTCCACAGGGCACAGAGCTGCGGGCATCCCTCTTTGGAACTCTGGCACTCAGTGTGGAGGGTGCCAAGTCGATCTTCCACTCACAGAGATTGAGGGCTCCACTTCTCTGGCTCTGGACTCCCATCTCCCCATCTGGAAAATGGGACCAAGACCCTACTCCTGACTCTGTCCAGGTTTCTCTGGAGACCCAATGGTGGAAAGTTTTAGAAAAAAAAAGTTTGCATTGGACACAGCGTCCTGGCTGATTTTAGAGCAGAGTGAGGGCAGCCAATGAGGGCCACGGAGGTCAGCTTCCGAGTTCCTGTGGCCCAGATCCAGCCCAGGGCCCATTTCTGTCTGGCTTGCCAAAGGCATAGGCTTTTTAACATTGTTTAAGTACAAAAGTAAATATGTCTGAAGGGCTTTGTCTTCAGGTGAGAACAGCCACTGTAAGACTTGGGGACAGCTCCTCTTTGGACAACACAGCTTATTCCCTTTGCAGAAAGGTGTCTTGACCTTTGACCCAGCAATCCAAGAGCTTCCGAATAGCTTCTGTAGCAACCCGGACGTCACCAGCCTGTTTGACCATTTGGGGTATTGCTCATCTCATGATCACAGTGGGGCCAGAATCAGGGACATTGAGGTCTTGGAGGGACTTGGGGAGGGTCATTGTGTTTAGGGGCTTTCTTTGCAAAGTTTCTAATGTCCTGGGGGAGTGCAGCTTGGTCTGCTTCAACCCTCTGAGTCACTTGAGTGGGTTTTGTTAGGAAGTTCAGGTGTCCAGGCATGGTGCAAAGACCACCACATAGGAGCCCTGACTTGGATACCTCTCTCCACACAGCACCTAAGCTTTCTGAGCCTCTCTCAAAGCCAAGGGGCTCTCTACAGACACCTTGGCCCAGACCTGAGGCAGAAGCAGTCAGCGAGGTCACAGATATTTCTTTGATGGTGTTTGAATGTGGATGGGCAATTTCATCTGATTCCCTCTAGACCACAGCAACACGACGGAGAAGCCAGGTCCACTTTCTCTTAGAGAGGGCTATGAAGAACTGGCAGATGTTGTCACCTCCAGCAGGGGGTGGTCATGCCTCCACAGGCCAAGGGATGGGGGAGTGGTGCGTCTAACAAGCACAGGAGAGAATGCAGCCCAGATGATGTGATCCAAGGGTCCCCACTGATGTCCAGGGCTGTAGAAGACCCTGGGAGGACTGATGCCACCTCCCGCCATCTTGCCAACTTGTGTCTGGTCCCAAAGAGCCCCTGTCACTGAGGACTCGAAACTGTTTGGGTAAGTGACGAGAGCGTCTCTCACGGAACCAGCTCTTGATTCTTCTGGGCACGAGCATTCCGGGCATGAGCACAGAGGTTATTCTGATAGGGCTGTGTTCAAGAAGGGATATGATGGAAGGATTCCCGAAATTTTGTTTTCATCCTCAACATCGAGTCCCAATGTTAGGGTGGTCCTTGCTGGCTCTGGTTGATGTATGGCGTGTGGCCTGGAGCTCTTTCCACTTGGTCTTCCGTGCCCCCTAGTCTTCCCGGCTGCATACTTTATTTCCGCTTCCCAACTCACTACTTGCCAGGAAGTGTGTTCTGCTTTGACACTGGTGACTATTACTGTGATGGCTCAGGCTCCCACCCTATGCCCCCTTCCACATTGACAAGGAGACCCCTAACTCAAACTCCAAGTTGACTTTCATCCTTGCTGTTTTTTTCATTCACGTGCTTATGCGTGTGTTGAGTGCATGTGTGTGTGTGTGTGCATGTGTGTGCACATACGTGTAGGTGTGGGTATATATGGAGGCCAGAGGATAACCTTGGGTATGATCCTCAGGAACACCATCCATTTGTTCTGGAGACAGGGTCTCTTGTTGGCCTGGAGCTCACCAATTAGGTTGGACTGACTGGCCATCAAGCATCAGGGATCCTCCTGTCTCTGCCTCCCATTGCTGGGATTATAAACACATGGCCCCACATCTGGCTTTTCATCGAGGGTTCTGGAGATCAAACTCAGGTCCTCATGCTTGCGAGGCAAACCCTTTACTATGGAGCCATCTCCCCAGCCCCATAACCTGTCCTTGACCTGCACGGGCAAGTCACTCAATGACTGTCAACTTGAACCTCCTTCCTTCTCCTCTGGGGACATAAGTGAAAAACGCTACTCAAACTACTCAACGCAGGAGGGCTTTGACTGTTCCCACCGGTCTCTCTCTTTGCTCCTGGGCCACGTGAATGCTGGGGTCAGGGTGTCGAGACCAATCACGCCCGCTAGACTTTCTAAGATAGGATGGCTGAGACAGTGGGCTATCCAACATCCTCACTCATCTCAAATGTCCCCAGTGGTCAATACATAGAGGTTGGGGACAGAGGTGAGTCTCGATAGAGGACCATTTTGGGGGGGACATTGCTTTGGGCCCCCTGGCTTCTGCAGAGCAGCAACCCCCACCCCCCCGTCCATGCACTCTGACCCTGCCACACTGGCTTGCTCACCGATGTCCTTGGCTCTGATCGCCACTGGCCTCCGCAGCTCAGTGACGAACTTTTTGGCGTCCAGGCGGATCTCGATGATGTTGTTCAGCAGGGCAAACAGTGGTGCCAGAGGAAAGGATGCCACGAACAGGGTGACGAAGCCAAACTGGATGACTGCAAGCAGAGCCGAGGTGGCAGTCAGCAACACTGCTCATGACACAGGAATGACATAGGACATGTCCTGCCCTGAGCTGCGGATGACTCAAACCCATGGGCCGGTTGGCACTCTGTCTCGGAGGAGCCTACCTCAATAGACATACCCACAGCTGTCTAAGGGGCCTCAGGAGGAGAGCCACCATGACCCTGGGTGACCATCAGGCCCAGAGGACTGGACTTAAAACTCACTATAGAACCCAAGCTGTCCTCGAACTTGTGAGAATCCTCTTGCCTCAGCCTTCTGAGTGCTGTGATTACAGGCATGTACCACCACACTTACTTGATTCAGTTTTTCAAAATGGGTTGGGACTGTGATGTAGTTCATGCTTGTCTAGCAGGCACAGGGAACTGGGTTTGTTCCCCAGTGCCACAAAAACCTGGCATGGTGGTGCGGGCAGGAGGATCAGAAGTTCAAGGTCATCTTTGGCTATGTGAGAGCCTGCCTCAAAAAAAAATGCATTTCGGGCTGGAGAGATGGCTTAGTGGTTAAGGCGCCTGCCTGCTAAGCCCAAGAACGCTGGTTCCAATCTCCAGGTCCCATATTTAGCCAGATGCAAAGTGATGCAAGGACGCAATGCTGCACTTGGCCGCAAGGGGGTGCACACATCTGGAGTTTGTTCACGGCGGCTGAGAGGCTGCTGGCACATCCATTCTCTATCTGTCTTCCTCTCCCTCTCTCTCTGTCTCTCTCTGTGTCTCTCTAAAAAAAAATGCATTTCAAGATGCCTTTAAAAAAATTTTTTTTTCAAGGTAAGGTCTCACTGTAGCCCAAGCTGACCCCTGGAATTCACTATATAGTCTCAGGGTGGCCTCAAACTCAGAGATCCTCCTACCTCTGCCTCCTGAGTGCTGGGATTAAAGGTGTGTGTCACCACTGCACGGCTTCAAAATGCCATTTTTATACATGTCTATAATGCAGTTTGGTCATGGTCTGTAAGGTGTTCTCCTGAGTCACAAGCTTGTTGCTCACAGATCTTTCTTACCTTCCACTCGTGGGAAAATGCCCATGAGCTCTGGGCCTAGCCTGGCTAGAGCTCTGCTCTCCCATTGCCAGAGGCTCCCTGGGGTCTGGGAGGCCTTGTTCCCATTACTATCCCCTAGAGCCCCACACTTCCCCTTCCTGATGGCCTGGAGGTGGGTGTGTACCCATTCTCCCAGGTTACCTCTGCCCTCTGCTTACAGGCCTCATTTTGCTGGTCAGCTCAGCTAGCCACCAGCTCTGGACAGTTTGGGCCCTACAGTCTCCTAAGCATCCTGGGCAGGACCCAGAGCAGGTCAGTAAAGGTCAACAGAAGGACCTGTGTCGGGAAGCTGGTCCAGGAACTGTAAGGCAGGACCTGGTCCAAGGGTGCTCTGTGCCAGGTAGTAAACAAGGAAGCCGGCAGAATGTCACCCTGTGCCCCACTGGCTGAGTATAGCCATTGTTAACACCTGCGTGGGCAGGGCAGGACACTGTGGGAACCCTTGTCTCTGAGCTGTCTTGGTGGCCTCCTGCATATGGGCTGGCTGGCTGGCTGGGAAGGCTCTGCCAAGCTCTTGTGGTGATGGGGGTGTGGGAAAAGCTGCATGCTGTGCCTGTGCACGTGGGCTCAGGCTGGCAAGGGCGTGTCTCTGCGGGTGGGTTTTCCCACTTCTGAGTGATGATACTGCCTCGTCCAGCACTGAGGGGACGAGAACATGTGAAGGGGAAGCAGAAGAGGCTGGGGGCTCAGGACAGGGTGGAACCCTCTTCCATCTGTAGCTGTGTGCTCTAGCACCCAGCCTCAGTCTCCCCTTGAGGGGAAGATGGCAGCTAGTGCCACAGAGAGAAAGTTGAGTGCAGAGTGTATCCTGATGCTGAGGTAGGGGAGACAAAGGAGGCCTTCCCCCCACCCACCCATGAGGCACTCACTTGTGCTGGGAATCCTAAATTTCCAAGCCCAAGAGGACTGTGGGAGTACCAGGTGAGGACTCCATCACTGGGAACATGTGAACCTGAGCATTGACCATGTCCCCCAGCCTCTCTGTGTACTTAGTCTCCTGGGATCTCCCATGGAGGCCGCAGGCCTGACCTTGCAGGTGGGAGGCCCAGTGCTCAGACCTTCCTGTTGGGGTCCTGGGACTGAGTCTAAGCCACGGGGAGAAGTCACCCCGGAGCCAGCCCTGTCTGGGTCTTCTTCCGGGAGGAAAGAGAAGAACCGTAGCTGCCCAGGCCCTCCAAGTCCCTGTCACGCATCTTGGTGGCATGGTGCTTCCTGCCAATCACTGGGGCGGCTGAGAGCCACCTGCCTGGAAGCATTTAAGCCAACAGGAGGAGCAGAATGTAGCCACATGTGGTGACAGTGACAGGACACTCCTGCCACCATGTCGGAGCCTGGTCACCTGCTCCTCACTGCCTTCCACACTGTGACTTTGGAGCCATATGCTGGGCCCACCACACCCCACCCAGTGCTTGTGGAAGACAGAGTCTCGGGCAGTCCCTCTCTTGCCAGGCCTTGGGACGGGCCTGAGAACCAGCATTTCTGAGACCCACTCATGGTGGCCGAGGCCACGGGGACGTCCCTGTGCTTGACTGAGTCTCTCTAATCACCTCTGCTCACTCATGCATTCAGTAAACACGCAGCGAGCACCTGGTGTGTGCCTGGACTTGTTCTCAGAGCAGAGAACGGTGGTGGAGTGGGGGAAAGGTCCTTTCTTCACAGGGCCCCATACTTCAGGAGACAGATGGCAAAGGAAGGAGGAGGGACTACATATGTCAGCTGGCTATCCAAAATGAGGACGGGCCAGGCGTGGTGGCCCACGCCTTTAATCCCAGCAGAGGTAGGAGGATTGCTGCGAGTTCGAGGCCACCCTGAGACTACAGAGTGAATTCCAGGTCAGCCTGGGCTAGAGTGAGTCCCTACCTCAAAAAAAAAAAAAAAAAAGAGGACGGAAGGAAGCATAGGAGTTCTGACTGGGGGAGAGAAGGGATTGTCCCCTTTAGCCATCACTGGTAAGGGAAGACCCCTACTGGGGACACCTTGAGCACACTCTCTGAGGGAGGGAGGGAGTCATGTAGGTCACCGGGGGAGAGTTTTTCAACAGGCACACACAGCTGTGCCCAGGCCCTGTGGCAGGCCTGAGTTATTGTTTACAGAACAGTGAGGGCTCCGATGTGGTCAGAGCAGAGGGCAGCCAGAATCCTGAGACTCTTAGGGGCCTTGTAGGCCACACCTGGCCTTTTCCCACCTCTGAGAGGTATGTGCCACCTCTCAGCATTCTCCTGCCCACAGACCTCACTGGGTGACAAGGACCAATGCTTGCGTCTTTATTGGGTGCCGGCTCAGTGCGGGAGCTGCAGCTAGCCCAGGTGTGGAGACTGGCACCTGTGCGCTCAGGAAAGGGCAGTGGAAGCACAGACCTAAAGGAGGGCTCTAAAGGGACATGGGGGTGGTGTCCCAATTGCTGAGGGCCTGGAACAGACGTGGGGGGGGGGGAGGAAGAAGGGAGATTTGCTGTGCTCACGGGTGAGGCTGTGCTGAAAGGCTATGGCCTTTGGAAGCCAAGGTCGGATACAGAGGAGCTGTGCTCACGGACCAGAAGATGGGGTAGTATCCGCAGCCCAGGGTCTGCCACCTCACCCACAGAGGAAGGGGTCACTGAGGCTGGGGTGGGGGGCATCCCAGCCCTTTCCCCATATCTAATCCTAATGTCTGCTGGTGACCTTTGGCCTGTTTCTTTGTAAAGCTTCGTTTGTTTGCTTTGAGATAGGCTGTCGCTGTGGAGCAGTGCGCCCACGTTCTCTCAAATCCTCCTGCCTCCACCTCCTCACTGCTGTGCTCCCAGATGTGGGCCAGGACGCATGCTACAGGTGTCCACCTGGCATCACGTATGTCCCGTGCCATGCCGGCCCTGCCCAAGGATGCACTCACTCATTTCCATGTACTCCGGGGTGAGGCCGGGCGAACGGCTCCAGGTTGAAGTCCACCTCATAGCGTTGCTTCTTCTTCAGGTACTCCTCGTGGTCCGGAGGTGTCACCACTGCACGGCTTCAAAATGCCATTTTTATACATGTCTATAATGCAGTTTGGTCATGGTCTGCAAGGTGTTCTCCTGAGTCACAAGCTTGTTGCTCACAGATCTTTCTTACCTTCCACTCGTGGGAAAATGCCCATGAGCTCTGGGCCTAGCCTGGCTAGAGCTCTGCTCTCCCATTGCCAGAGGCTCCCTGGGGTCTGGGAGGCCTTGTTCCCATTACTATCCCCTAGAGCCCCACACTTCCCCTTCCTGATGGCCTGGAGGTGGGTGTGTACCCATTCTCCCAGGTTACCTCTGCCCTCTGCTTACAGGCCTCATTTTGCTGGTCAGCTCAGCTAGCCACCAGCTCTGGACAATTTGGGCCCTACAGTCTCCTAAGCATCCTGGGCAGGACCCAGAGCAGGTCAGTAAAAGGTCAACAGAAGGACCTGTGTCGGGAAGCTGGTCCAGGAACTGTAAGGCAGGACCTGGTCCAAGGGTGCTCTGTGCCAGGTAGTAAACAAGGAAGCCGGCAGAATGTCACCCTGTGCCCCACTGGCTGAGTATAGCCATTGTTAACACCTGCGTGGGCAGGGCAGGACACTGTGGGAACCCTTGTCTCTGAGCTGTCTTGGTGGCCTCCTGCATATGGGCTGGCTGGCTGGCTGGGAAGGCTCTGCCAAGCTCTTGTGGTGATGGGGGTGTGGGAAAAGCTGCATGCTGTGCCTGTGCACGTGGGCTCAGGCTGGCAAGGGCGTGTCTCTGCGGGTGGGTTTTCCCACTTCTGAGTGATGATACTGCCTCGTCCAGCACTGAGGGGACGAGAACATGTGAAGGGGAAGCAGAAGAGGCTGGGGGCTCAGGACAGGGTGGAACCCTCTTCCATCTGTAGCTGTGTGCTCTAGCACCCAGCCTCAGTCTCCCCTTGAGGGGAAGATGGCAGCTAGTGCCACAGAGAGAAAGTTGAGTGCAGAGTGTATCCTGATGCTGAGGTAGGGAGACAAAGGAGGCCTTCCCCCACCCACCCATGAGGCACTCACTTGTGCTGGGAATCCTAAATTTCCAAGCCCAAGAGGACTGTGGGAGTACCAGGTGAGGACTCCATCACTGGGAACATGTGAACCTGAGCATTGACCATGTCCCCCAGCCTCTCTGTGTACTTAGTCTCCTGGGATCTCCCATGGAGGCCGCAGGCCTGACCTTGCAGGTGGGAGGCCCAGTGCTCAGACCTTCCTGTTGGGGTCCTGGGACTGAGTCTAAGCCACGGGGAGAAGTCACCCCGGAGCCAGCCCTGTCTGGGTCTTCTTCCGGGAGGAAAGAGAAGAACCGTAGCTGCCCAGGCCCTCCAAGTCCCTGTCACGCATCTTGGTGGCATGGTGCTTCCTGCCAATCACTGGGGCGGCTGAGAGCCACCTGCCTGGAAGCATTTAAGCCAACAGGAGGAGCAGAATGTAGCCACATGTGGTGACAGTGACAGGACACTCCTGCCACCATGTCGGAGCCTGGTCACCTGCTCCTCACTGCCTTCCACACTGTGACTTTGGAGCCATATGCTGGGCCCGCCACACCCCACCCAGTGCTTGTGGAAGACAGAGTCTCGGGCAGTCCCTCTCTTGCCAGGCCTTGGGACGGGCCTGAGAACCAGCATTTCTGAGACCCACTCATGGTGGCCGAGGCCACGGGGACGTCCCTGTGCTTGACTGAGTCTCTCTAATCACCTCTGCTCACTCATGCATTCAGTAAACACGCAGCGAGCACCTGGTGTGTGCCTGGACTTGTTCTCAGAGCAGAGAACGGTGGTGGAGTGGGGGAAAGGTCCTTTCTTCACAGGGCCCCATACTTCAGGAGACAGATAGCAAAGGAAGGAGGAGGGACTAAATATGTCAGCTGACCATCCAAAATGAGGACGGGCCAGGCGTGGTGGCCCACGCCTTTAATCCCAGCAGAGGTAGGAGGATTGCTGCGAGTTCGAGGCCACCCTGAGACTACAGAGTGAATTCCAGGTCAGCCTGGGCTAGAGTGAGACCCTACCTCAAAAAAAAAAAAAAAAAAAAAAAAAAGAGGACGGAAGGAAGCATAGGAGTTCTGACTGTGGGAGAGAAGGGATTGTCCCCTTTAGCCATCACTGGTAAGGGAAGACCCCTACTGGGGACACCTTGAGCACACTCTCTGAGGGAGGGAGGGAGTCATGTAGGTCACCGGGGGAGAGTTTTTCAACAGGCACACACAGCTGTGCCCAGGCCCTGTGGCAGGCCTGAGTTATTGTTTACAGAACAGTGAGGGCTCCGATGTGGTCAGAGCAGAGGGCAGCCAGAATCCTGAGACTCTTAGGGGCCTTGTAGGCCACACCTGGCCTTTTCCCACCTCTGAGAGGTATGTGCCACCTCTCAGCATTCTCCTGCCCACAGACCTCACTGGGTGACAAGGACCAATGCTTGCGTCTTTATTGGGTGCCGGCTCAGTGCGGGAGCTGCAGCTAGCCCAGGTGTGGAGATTGGCACCTGTGCGCTCAGGAAAGGGCAGTGGAACCACAGACGTAAAGGAGGGCTCTAAAGGGACATGGGGGTGGTGTCCCAATTGCTGAGGGCCTGGAACAGACGTGGGGGGGGGAGGAAGAAGGGAGATTTGCTGTGCTCACGGGTGAGGCTGTGCTGAAAGGCTACGGCCTTTGGAAGCCAAGGTCGGATACAGAGGAGCTGTGCTCACGGACTAGAAGATGGGGTAGTGTTCGCAGCCCAGGGTCTGCCACCTCACCCACAGAGGAAGGGGTCACTGAGGCTGGGGTGGGGGGGCATCCCAGCCCTTTCCCCATATCTAATCCTAATGTCTGCTGGTGACCTTTGGCCTGTTTCTTTGTAAAGTTTCCTTTGTTTGCTTTGAGATAGGCTGTCGCTGTGGAGCAGTGCGCCCACGTTCTCTCAAATCCTCCTGCCTCCACCTCCTCACTGCTGTGCTCCCAGATGTGGGCCAGGACGCATGCTACAGGTGTCCACCTGGCATCACGTATGTCCCGTGCCATGCCGGCCCTGCCCAAGGATGCACTCACTCATTTCCATGTACTCCGGGGTGAGGCCGGCGAACGGCTCCAGGTTGAAGTCCACCTCATAGCGTTGCTTCTTCTTCAGGTACTCCTCGTGGTCCGAGGGGCTCTGCCGCCGCAGCTTCAGGTAGCGGATAAACTTCTTCATTTTCCTGTGGGAGGCACAGGTTGGCAGCCGGCTCCCCCACCCCCAGTGTCTCTCTGTGTCTGTTTCTCTCTCTGTCCATGCTGGCATCTTTGAATTACACAGCTAGTTTTCTGCTCTAAACCCAAAATCCGCTGGTCTGCGAGAGTGACTGATGGTGACCCGTTTCCTCTGCCCTTCCTGCAGGGGGTACCTTGGCTTTGCTGGCTTCCTAAGAAACTGAGGGGCAGGGAGAACAAAGGGCCATCCATGGCCATGGGAGTGTGACCCTCTTGACAGGAATGAAGATATCTGAAAGAGACACTTGTGCCCCTCCCTTTGGCTCTCAGACCATTGAAAGGATGGTGTCCAAGGAAATGGAGTTTCCCCAGGAATCTCATGCTGGGAGAATGGAAAGGCTGAAGCCAGGTACCAGCCAGGAAGAGATTTCACACGGTGCTGACCACCTTGCAGGACATAAAGGAGTCCAGATAATGATGGGTCAGCGATGGGCAGGACCATGCCTTGGACAGGATTGCTTAGCCATGCGTACCTCTTGCCCTCTACTTAAACCTAAACCTCATGTCGGGTCCTTGAAGATGGACTTAGGGGAGGATCACTGGTCCTCTTCGTTCCTCTTCTCAACATTGCCATGTTGAATAAATCTCCTTTCTCTGCTTTTCACTATAGTGTCTTTAATTGGCCTACAGATGACTGGCAGAGCCTCACTTGTTAGGGCTGCCAGGGCCCAGGCCTTGACGCTCTAGTAGCAAGAGGGCCTGGCAGGTGTTGGGAACACAGGAAGTGCACGATGTGACCATGCCCGTGTGCTCTCCCCTTGCAGCACAGCACAATATCCTGACACCAAGGAGGTGTGTGTGTGTGGTGGTGGTGGTGGTGGTGGTGGCTGTGGTATCCAGCCTGGAAGGTAGGAGTCCCCCAGACTCCTCCTCCTTGTCCACAATGGGGTGACTTTTGCTCCATTTTCCCCTTGTCCTCGCTGCTTTCCATTTCTGGCACCCCCATCCCATGGGAGGGTCCCATCACCAAGACTACGGGAGTCCACTCAGTCCCCCAGTCCCAGCGCCCCAGCCCCGGCCAGAGAGAGCACACTCACGGGATGCCGATCTCAAACAGGTTGTTCTGGATAAGCTGCTTGCCCAGCATGATGATGCTGAGCTGGATACAGAGCTCCATCAGGCAGCCGCCCGGGGCGCACTGTGGACAAGAGCTGCGTCACACACAGTCCTGCCCTAGCAGCCAGGGGCGAGGCTGTCCCCAGAGCTAAGGAGGGATGCGGGTCCTCATAAAAGATACGGTCAAGTCCTCACCCCTGGAGTCTGCAAATGGGACCTTATTTGGAAAAGGGTCTTTGCCAATGTGAGTAGTAAAGTAAGAAGAGGCCGTGCTTGGGAGGGAGTGCCCTACTCCAATGACTGGTGTGCTCAGGGTAGGAGAGAACAGAAACTCAGAAAGGGCTACCATGAAACCAGTGTGGTGGCTTCAAGGACATCCTTGGCTACATCATGAGTTTGAGACCAGCCTGGGCTACAGTGAGACCTTACCTAAAAAAAAAAAATAAATAAAACCTGAGGAGGTGGGTAGAAGGAGGAAGAGGAAGAGGGGAGAGTCATTAAGGACCTCATAGGCCTAGATGTTGGGAGAGGCAGGATGGTCCCTTCCCTTTCTCCTCCTTTCTTTTCTTTTTTTTTCTTTCTTTCCTTTCCTTTCCTTCCTTTCCTTTCCTTTCCTTTCCTTTCCTTTCCTTTCCTTTCCTTTCCTTTCCTTTCCTTTCCCTTCCCTTCCCTTCCCTTCCCTTCCCTTCCCTTCCCTTTCTTTCCTTTCCTTTCCTTTCCTTCTTTTCTTTTTGATAGGAGGTCATGTATTCTAGGCTGGCCTAGAATTCCCTTTGTAACCAAAGATGACCTTGAACTTCTGACCCTCCTGCTTCCACCTCCATAGTGCTGGGATTATAGTCGTGTCCCACCCATTCAGTTTATGTGGTGCTGGGGATGGAACCCAGGGCTTCTGTGCATACTATGCAAACACTTTACCAACTAAATCACATTTCTTCTTTAACTAAGCCGACTCTCTCATTTCTTACTAAGATGAGTTAGTCCATGAATTGGAAATAGGGGCTGGGTACCCTGAGACCTGGACTGCTGATAACCCTGGTTGGGGACTGAGCTGCTGGCTGGGGAACACAGAGAGGGGAGCAAGTCCACAGGTCAGGACTCAGCAGCAGAGGGCAACAGTACCAGACCCTTGGTGACCAGAATTGTGGGGGCAAATGCCAAATATCACCATCATCCGGTTTGAGGGCAGAGAAGGGGGTGTTCCCATTTGGAGTTTGTTTTTTTTTTTTAAGTACCTAAGTTCTGTTTTTCCTTCTTAACTCATTTTTACCAGAGAGGGAAATAGTCAAAAGCTAACAAAACAGGGGCTGGAAAGATGGCTCAGTGGCTAAGGCACTTGCTTGCAAAGCCTTATGGCCTGGGTTTGAGTCCACAGATGCACAGAGTGGTGCACGCATCTGGAGTTTGTTTGCAGTGGCAGGAGGCCCTGGTGCATTCTCTCTCTCTCTCTCTCTCCTTGGAAATAAATAGTTTTTTTAAATTTTTATTTTTTTAAAGAAAAGCTAATAAAACAAAGCATAAAACTAAAAAAAAAACAAACAAAACAACAACAAAAAAAAAACCCCAAAGAACAGCAAGAAACCTAGATGTGGGCGAGGGAGATTGCTCAGTGGTTAAAGTGCTTGTTTGCAGAGCCTGGAGCCCAGGATTTGATTCTCCAGTACTCACACAGAGCCAATGTGACACATGCATCTGGAGTTTGTTTGCAGCAGCAAGAGGACCTGGCATGTCTCTCTGTCTCTCAAATAAATAAATAATTAAAGAAACACCCTCCAACCTAGATGAGACTAACCTTCCCCTCTCCTTTCCTTCTTCCCTCCCTCCCTTCTTTCTTTGAGACAGGATCTCACCATGTAGCCCAAGCTGGCTTTGGACTTTAATCCTCTTGTCTTAGCCTCCTGATGGCTAGGATGACAGGTGTGGTATGCCACCATACCCAGCTAACTACCATTTCTCTCTCTCCTTCCTTCCTTCCTTCCTTCCTTCCTTCCTTCCTTCCTTCCTTCCTTTCTTTCCCCCTTCCTTCCTTCCTTCCTTCCTTCTTCCTTCCTTCCTTCCTTCCTTCCTTCCTTTCTCCTTCCCTCCCTCCCTCCCTCCCCCTTCCCTCCCTTCCCTCCTTCCTTTCCTGCCTTCCTTCTTTCTATTTTTTGCATGTGCATGTGTGTATGTATGCACTCATGTGTATGCATACACATGTACGTAAGGGTGTGTGGAGGCCAGAGGTCAACATGGAGTGTCTTTCTCTATTACTCTCCACCCTATTTAAAAAAAAATTAAAGATTTTATTTTTATTTATTTATTTGAGACAGAGAAAGGGGGAAAGAGAGAATGGGCACACCAGGGCCTCTAGCCACTGCAAACGAACTCCAGACACATGTGCCACCTTGTGCATCTGGCTTACGTGGGACTTGGAGAATCCTTAGGGTCCTCAGGCTTTGTAGGCAAGCACCTTAATTGCTAAGCCATCTCTTCAGCCCTCTCCACCTTATTTCTGAGACAGGGTCTTTCACTCACCCTGGAACTCACTAATTCCACTAGACTAGCTATCCAGTCGAGCCCTGGATTCTGTCTCTGCCACCCCAGCACCAGGATCACAGCTATGTCTGATGTTCACGTGGGATACAGGGATCTAAATACAGGTTTTCATGCTTGCTCAGCGAGCACTTTACTAACTAAGCCATCTCTTCAGCCCCCGCCCTCCTCCCCTCCCCCACCCCCAGGTAATTTGCTTCAGCTCTGGACAGACTGAAGAGAGTCCCTCCTTTCAGGACAGTTTTATGTGGACACACTGAGGTGGAGCCAGCATGCCAGCTGGAGCCTGGGAATCCAGAGGAAAGACACTGTTGCATAGCAACACACATACATAGCTGCTTCTTGGAGTCCCTGTGTGGATACCAGGAAGCAGAGCACAAAAAGTGTACAAGCCCGTTACCTCCTCCATTCGGAAAGAGCGGAAGATGTACACGTAGTCTCCCGGGCGTCCCACAAACCTGGAACAATTGGGGTGGTTGTCAGGAGGAGGAGCTGGTCTTGCTCTCCAGAGAGGCCACCCAAGGGGGCTGTGTCAAGCTACGGCTCGGTCCCAGTCTGAGCCTCTGGGGAACATGCAGTTCTATTCTGCCTGAGTCTCTCAGCTGCCAACAGGCTCCCTAGTTGATCCTGTGTCTTTCACACCACCTGACTGCTGCCTTCAGCCACTCGGTGCCTAACTGCCTACTGGAGGTACCCCCAAAGCTGCTCTTGGGGCCACTGCCTCGGGTCCTCACTGTCTGGGGTCCCTGTTGCCTGAGGTTCTTGACTACCTGGGGTCTGTATTGCTTGGCTATTAATTGCTCCACTCTTTAAGGTCTAGATTGTCTTGGGTCCCCATTGCTTGGGGTGGGTTCCTGCTGTTGGGGGTCTATATTGCCTGGAGTTCCTGCTGTCTGGGGTCTCCATTGCTCTGTTAGTACTCTAGCCAGAGTCAATCCTTTTGGGAACACTGCAGCCACAGGAGCCGTGCTGGCTGTTCTTTCTCAGGCTTTGAGAGCCTCCTGTCCTCAGGGGGTACAGGACAGGACAGAACTTTCCACCCACACGGAGGAGGCCCCTGAGCAGTGGCCAGAGATGCTCCTACCGGCCTTTGAAGAAGGCGACGTAGAAGATGGGGGTGTAGGAGTTCACAAACTTCAACAGGAAGGCCTTGAAGGTTAGTCTCTCTTCAAAGCTCTTCTCTGTCTTCGGGACCTCTGGGGGAAGAGAGGGATGGTGTAGACTGTGCCAGCTGCCTACACGCCATTGCCTGCCTGGCTGGTAACCATTCCCAGATGGGGCAGGGCCCAGGAGATAGCCAGACATGGCAAGAGATACATGCGTGCAGGTTGCTCGATCCCCGACTGGTCTAGTTCCAGAGGCCACGCTGATCTATGCCGTCCCGGCACACGGCACTCACCAATCTTGGTGAGCCACCTGGCAATGCAGCCGTAGACCTCATCCAACAAGATGATGACTACCAGGTTGATGATGACGGCGGTGGCCGTGACCGTGACCCGGATGTTGGACCGCACTGATGGGGAGGAATTCATGGCCAAGGCGGCAGCCATGGAGATTCTGTAGATGATGACTCCAAGCACGATGGCAAATGTCACTGCGATCTGCGGGGGGTGAGGGGAGGAGAAATGCTTAGCTGGGGCCGCAGAGGTTCCCAGAGCTCTGCCTGTCTGCTCCCTTGGCCCAGCTCCTCCTAGCCCCTAGCTCTTCCATGTCAGGATTAAGGCTGGCAGATCAAGTGCTCACTGGATGCCTTGGGGTCTTAGGGGTGTCTACCTGCTGTAGACAGATGGAGGCAACAGGACCCTGAGGATCAGAGAGATTGTACAGCCTGGAGAGGGCATCTAGCTACAGGACCGGGCTTTATCAGTAGGCTCACTGCTGGCCAAAGTCTATCACATCTTTTCCCCAGTGGCTCTCCTGGTGGGTCCTAGAGCAGACTGGTTGCCAGGAAGCTTCTGACGGACAGCAGAGACACCTGAGATAGAGTTCTTGGCTGAGTCAGGCACCCTCACAGCCACCGCACGCTGCTGGTCAGCCACCTTCTGGCTACTCCACAAGAGCAGGTCCAAGGCTCACTGAATCTACCATCTGTGATCTAGAACATTCCATGGAACTCAGGCTGGTGGGGGCCTGAGATCCAGGGGTAGGAATGATTGACAGTTTTGTTCCATCTGCCAGTCTGTCTGTCTGAGTTCTGTTTCCTTGTGGGTCTAATCCATGGGTGAGACTCAGTCCCTGCCCTGCTTTGCCCTGCCCAGGGGCATGGATGCTCCACCTTGGAGCTTGCTGGGTGGAGGGTGGGCATGTCAGAGTACCAGGCAGCGCCAGACTTCAGCTAAGTGTGGGTTCTCTCTGAGTCCCAGTGTTTAGAATGCAGGGAGGGTTCTGTCCCTGTTAGCACCCTCTCTTGTGGATCCCAGGACAGGGCCCTGACACCTGAAGTCCGAGTCACAGCCTGGATGGGCAAGGCACACCCACCCTAGGGGAGGCTATGCATTCGGGGATCTCTTTGGAAGGTTCTCACTGCACACTTAGAGCCACAGCTCAGCTTCCACAGACATCTGCTGGTGACTAAACTGTGACCACACCCTGCCCGGGAAAACCGTCTGCAGCCCCTGGCCATGCCCTGATGAAGGGGTTGCCATACTACATGCCTGAAGTATGCGTACCACGCCCGGGGAAGCACCAGGAAGCAAGGGCTTTCCTCGGATCACCCCCTCCTCTGGCCTGCCAAGAGGTCCCTCCCTGGCCACAGGGATGTATGTGTGTGCCAGTGTGCAGAGGTGGGGGAGGGCAGGCTCCTGGGCCTGGGGTGACTCAGCAGGGGTGGCTTTCCGTGTGTCCCTTCCCTGCACAGAGCCATGTGCCCTGCTGGCTGGGCTCTTGCTGACTTTCCACACCAGCAGCTTCAGGACCGGCATGTGCCGGGCACTCGTGTATGTGGCTTCGATGGAGCTCTGTACTCAACCATGAGCGTGAATCTGCATGTGACAGGGGTTGCCAGGGCAAGTGGGACTAGGAGGGGAGAGGAGGCTGGCTCTCTAGCCTGTGACTCTCTGCCCCAGCTCTATTATCCCATCTCTGCTATACCATGGTACATGGTTCTGACCAATGAGATGCAAGTAGAGGCTGTGGATGGGTCTTCAGCAGGAGCCCCTTCACAGAAAGGTAGCCTCTGCTGCCCATCTTCTGCCAGACCCTCAGACCTTTCCTTTCTTCCTGTCTAGAGAGTAGAGGTAGTATTGGAGTTGGAGCAGCCATGTTGTGACCAGAAGGAACATTCTTTCTCTTTCTATAAGTGAACAGAAGGCCTCTGATCTCTCTAGACCACACACCCCCTCACTATGCCTTCACTTGTCCTGCTAGGGGCAGTTGCTAACTCTCCTGTTTCTTGAACTCTGTTCTCTGCTGGATGCAGGCTGGGACCATGTCATTCTCTGGTTATCTCCCAGCTCCACAGGGGATACATCACTCTCAACACGAGCCTATCATGTAGCTACCTGAGAGGCCAAGGCCAGGATGTTCAAGGCAGCCTGGGCCACACGGTGAGACCCCAAACCACAGTTAAAAGAGGCTGAGGCCAGGCATGCATGCCTTTAATCCCAGCACTTGGGAGGCAGAGGTAGGAGGATCACCAAGTGTTCGAGGCCACCCTGAGACTACATAGTGAATTCCAGGTTAGCCTGAGCTAGAGTGAGACCCTACCTCAAAACCAAAAAAAAAAAAAAAGAAGCTGAGCCCCTCCAAGCCAATCTCCTAGAGAGTCTCCAGCCCCCCACTGAGGGCTCCTTCCTCTTCTCTGTGTCAGTAGTCGAGGTCCCCTTCCTGTGTGTGACAGCGTGTGGGGACGCATCCTCCTCATCCTCCTCCCTGGCCCAGGGAAGCCAGGCTTGCTCGTGGTTCCTTCCATTCAGCTGGTACAGTATAAAAGGATCCGTGGAGCTGACAGAAAGTGGGCTTCTGGCTCGGCCACCTCCTGGCTAGCATCCTGAGGAGAGGCCTCTGGGTCTGTTTCCTTACCAGCAGGGTGTGTATGGGGGTGGGGAGCCTGGTCCACCATGAAGTACACTCCGAGTGAGGCCCTTCAGGTGTGTGGCCAACTGCCTAAGAGGGTGAATGACTGTCAGGCTCTCCCCTAGACCTCCCAGGCTGGAAGTAGCCCTGACCACACGAAGGATGAAGTACACGTAGGTGGCTTTTGGCTGTGGCTGAGAGTGACCTGTCCTGAGTTATTCCTATTTCCCCCTGGCTATTTTTTTTGTTTTGAGACAGCCAGCTTAGGCTGGCTTTGAACTTGCAGCAATCCTCCTGCATCAGCCTCTTGAGTGCTGGGATTATAGGTGTGAGCTACTGTATCTGTCTTTTTTGTTTGTTTGGTTAGTTGGTTGTTTTGAAACAGGGTCTCACGCTGTAGGTCTTGCTGGATTGGTACTCGTGGCGATCCTCCTGCTTCAGCTCCCAAGTGCTGGGATTTATAGGTTTGAGGCACTATGCCAGGCTGTCCATGTATTACTTCTTTTTTTTTTTTTGGCATGTGTATGTGTGTGTGGTGTGCATGTGTGTACAGATGCACATGTATACACGTATCTGTGGAGGCCAGAGGCCAATGGTGGGTGTTTTCCTCAATCGCTTTCCTCCTCATTTATTAAGACAATGTTTCTTACAGGGCTCACAGGATTGTTAGGTTAGCCAGCCTGCCTGCTCTGGGACTTGCCTATTGGGCCTGCTAAGTGTTGGGATTATAGGCATGTGCTGCTAAACTCGGCCTTTCTGCAGATCTTAGGACCTGAACCCAGGTCCTCCTGCTTGATAGGAAGCACTTTACCAACTAAGCTATCTCTCCAGCCCTCCACCTTATTTATTTTTATTTTTTTGGTTTTTTGAAATAGGGTCTTGGTCTATCCCAGGTTGACCTGTAACTCAATATGTAGTCTCAGGCAGGCCTTGAACTCACTGCCATCTGCTTAACCTCTTGAGTGCTGGGATTAAAGGTGTGCGCCACCACGCCCGGCTTCCACCTTCTTTTTTTTAAAAATTAAAAAAATTTTTTATTTATTTTTGAAGAGAGACACAGAGAGAAACAGACAGAGAGGGAGAGGGAGACAAATAGAGATGGGCGTGCCAGCAGTCTCTCAGCTGCTGTGAATGAAATCCAGATGTGTGTGCCCCCTTGTGGGCAAGTGCAGCATTGCGCCCTTGCGTCACTTTGCATCTGGCTAAACGTGGGACCTGGAGATTGGAACCGGGTTCTTAGGCTTAGCAGGCAGGCGCCTTAACCACTAAGCCATCTCTCCAGCCCCCACTTTCTTTTTTGAGATGGGGTATCTTGTTTAACTTGGGAGCTCACCAATTAGGCTCAACGAGTTGGCCAATAAGTCCCAGGATCCTTCTGTCTTGCCTCTCTAGTGTTGGAACTAAACACACATGCTGACATGCCCATCGTTTATACCGAGGTCTTTGTGCTTGCCACACAAGCCACACTGAGCCATCTCCCCAGTCCATGTGCTTCTTGTTCCTTTAATGGTGCTTCAATATGTCTCACTATGGTCTTAAGTATACCAGTGAGATCCAGTCTGACCCACTGGTCACTTTCAGGGAGAGCTGCATACCACCTTGGCCAGCTCACATACCCCAGGGCCACCGTGGAACCCCAGCCTGCACTATCTTAAGAGTAGTAGAGGGATCACCTAGTTGCCAGGAGACAGGACCACCATGTCCTGGGTTGACCCAGTCCTGTTGAATTTCCCCATCACCTCCCCCACCTTACCTTTCCAGAACTTACCATGAAGATGATGGAGACCAGATTGGTGAAGTAGGCTGGGAAGCGGTCCCTCCATGTCAGCTTCACTTTGTCGGTCTGTAGCACAAAGAGATCCGAGTCACTCACTGGGATGTCCCACCATGGCGGACAAAGAGGCATGCGCACAGAACAACTCAGACAACAGGAGTATTCAGAGACACCTCCAGAAAGTTGAGTGAACACAATGACCCAGTGTGGGGCCATACATGGGGACCTATCCTATGTGAAAACACGAGGTGACAGAGTGATGGAGGAAGGAAGGGCCTTGAGGCTGTGCTCCCTCTGTGGGCAAGCATGGCACTGCCACCCATGAGGCTCATGTGGGGAGCTGCGCACATCTGAAACCTGCTTCTTCCTTTGCAAGCCTCCCACGGAGGGCGACAGGACATGAGACATGGGGCCATTTGCCACCCAGACCAAAATAGTTATTTTCCCTCTGCTGAGCAAGTTGAAGCAAGCAGCTAGCATTGCAAGCCAGGACTGAGCCATGGGGACTCAGGGCCTTGGACTCACGATGGCTCTCAGGCCCAGGGCTGGGCATTCTGGAGGGACCTCGAGGGACAGCAGGCCACTAGCCCTGGTGCTCCTGTGGGGTAGGCTTTCCAATGGGATAATGAATGTACATGTGATTCCCAGCATGCTGGCACAGACATCATCCCACTGGAGGGCCACTCATGCCAGGGGTGGCCGCATGCATGTTCACAAGAAGGCAAGCGGTGACAAGCCCCACAGGAACCCCACCACCACACAGCCATGCAGTGACATCGCGACACACACGACAGGCTCGCAGGGCGGCGGGAGGAGGCAAAGGAATGTGGGCCGAATGTTCCAAGAACACATCACAGAGGTGGCTGAGGACAAACACAGCAGATTGGGCTGTTCTGCAAACAGTCAAGGCTCGTGTTGCCCCAAAATAGAAAAGTACCAATTTCACCCCTGCCATGGCTGTCTTAACCCTCTGCTTCCATTTGTTGGTCGGTTCTTCTGGAACATGCTGGCGCTTCTGAGGGCGGGTGGGGAAAGAGAGCAAGGGTAATGACGCGGGGCGAGGCTTCACTGATCTCAGCGGGGATGTGGGTGGGCCTACACAGCCATTTGCCCTCTGCGTGGTCACCCGCTGCCATGGCCGACTGGGGTTCTGGACGTTTTAAACAAGTAACAGACGGCAGAGACCCAGGTCGTCAAGGCAAGGGGACATGAAAGGAGCCCTCCTCACGGCCAGGCTCAGGCCCTGTCTCAGGAGTTGTCGCTGTGATTTGGGCGCTCTAAAGCACACCAGGACATGGGTCTGTCCTCATAAGTGTCCCAAAACGATGAGAAGGGAGGCTACACACCCAGAAGCCCTCGTTAGTGACTGATCGGGTGAATAAGTTTTAATCACTAATTTTAATTTTGAGCCAGAGTTGGGAGGGGGCCGGCGGATCAAAACATAGCACAGCCACTGGGAGTCACGTGAATAGGAAAGAAAGGGTGTGGTCCAGAGGGAAGCAGATCCCACCCACATCACCATCCCCCTAGAAGCCTGCAGAAAGAAACCCTGACATGTGTGGGGCTTTCCCATGATCTAAGAACTTGAGGTAAAACCCAGCCCCAGGCACAGAGGAGGCTTCGCGGCACCCATTCTGGAACCTCAGACTAACAGAACTTTCTTCTCTTCTTTTCTAGTAGGTGTGTCCTCCTTAATTTCAACTCATTAACAAATGCTTTATAGTTTGGGGAAGTGGACGGAAGGTTGGCATAAAAGATGGTTTGATTTAAAAAGATGACAATACAGAGGTCTGTTGTGGTAGACAGTTTTTTTTGAAAGGAACTTGTAAAGCATTTACCACATCCTAAATTTGCACCCTTTGAGGACTTTCAGAATAAAAGACAAAAAGGGTGGGAGCTTTTAAATAAAGACTTTGTGTTTATAAATGATCTGTACTAGAAAATAATAAATCTCCAGTTATAGACAATTACTACCTGTGTTGTACAACAGATACCTTCTATTTTAGTTGCTAATAAAGGCTACACAACTAAAAAAATATAAAATAAAAAGAGGGCTGGAGAGATGGATTAGTGGTTAAGGCCCCACCTGCGAAGCCTAAGAACGCTTGTTCAAATCTCCAGGTCCCACATTCAGCTAGATGCAAAAGTGACGCAAGCGCACAATGCCGCACATGCACACAAGGGGGCGCACGTGTTTGGAATTCGTTCACAGAGGCTGAGAGGCGCTGGCGCACCCATTCTCTCTCTGCTTTTTCCTCTCTCTCTCTCTCTCTCTCTCTCAAAAAAAAAAAAAAAAAGCCGGGTGTGGTGGCACATGCCTTTAATCCCAGCACTTGGGAGGCAGAGGTAGGAGGATCGCCGTGAGTTCAAGGCCACCCTGAGAATACATAGTTAATTCCAGGTCAGCCTGGGCCAGAGTGAGACCCTACCTCGGAAAACCAAAAAAAAAAAAAAAGAAAAGAAAAGAAAAAAGAAAGAAAGAAAGAAAAAAAAAAAAAGAAAGAAAGAAAGAAAAAGAAAATGGTCCTGGCATATATGCATTCCTACTGGTGCTCATTCTAAGATGTGTGACTGCTGCTCGGCAAGGCGGACAGTCCTGTGACTCCTGAGACCCCTTGACTCAGGCTGAAGTTGAGAAGGTGCCCTGAAGACCCCCTGGACACTAAGAGGGCTTAGCCATGGCGGCAGGCAGACACTCCACAGTGAACGCATGCTGCTGGGTCGTCCAGTTGGATAGACTTGCCTCTTTGTTGAGGGTGACATGCTTGCTTATGTGGTGACATGCTCTGTACCCTTGAGTCCTGCTCAGCCACTGGGGGTGTTCTGGGACACACACTCCGTGGGTTGTGTTATTGGAGCAGGGCTTTGCATGTATGGGGTGGGGTGGGGCTGCCTGTAGCATCCACTTTAGACCCCTTTATCCATGGGACCATGATGACTGTGGCTCCCAACCATTTTAGCCCTTTGTGCATGTGACACAATGGAAATAGGGAATAGGAAAGAGGGGCCCAAGAGTGGATCCTGGTCAGTCCCAGAGGCTGAAGGGTGGAAGCACCAGGAAACTCCAGGAGCCTGGACAGCACCCTTCTTTGGCCTTAATGAGACAGTTTAGGGGTGGTCAGGCCCCTGAGAGTTAAGCTAAAAGTGTCATAGAATTGTCTTTGAACCTGCAAAAGGAGAAGTGGGTCTCTCCACTTCTCTCTTTCTGCATATTGGAGTCCCTGCAGCCTCCATTTTGCTGGAGGCCAGGAATGTCAGAAGGGTCTGGTTCTTCCTGATTTCTTCTTCCATAAGATTACCCTCCTTTCCTAGAAGAGATAATCACCCCCCTTCAAGAAGGATGTTCCTTTCCTAGAAATGTCAATGGGCTTATTCCCTGTCCTGAAAACTTAGTGGCACCTGGATACCCAAGATGGAAGCTGGACTGACTGACTCAGCCCCTCATCCAGTAAACTCCCATAAAAGACTGCAATCAGGATCTCTAAGTGGGTTTTCCCATTTTTTTATGAACTCCCTCTTAAGCAGCAGCTCTGCCTTCTTTCCTTCTCTTAAGCTCTATAATAAAATCCTTCCAAACGGCATCTTCTGGTTTGTAGATTTTATTCACTGAAATCCATTAAGACAAGAATCTGGTGGCCATGGATTCAGTCGATGTTTTGTGTGGCCATGAGCTTCTGGCACCCTAACTCCTGGATTGCACCCCAAGCTGAGAAAAACTCCATTGCTCTCAAAGATACCCCACATTCCTGTATCATCAGTGAAAAAAACCCATCATTAAAGAGCAGCCTGGCAGGCTGGAGAGATGGCTTAGCAGTTAAGGCACTTGCCTGCAAAGTCAAAGGACCTCGGTTCAATTCTCCAGGACCCACATAAGCCTGATGCACAAGGGGGCACATGCATCTGGAGTTCGTTTGCAATGGCTGGAGGTCCTGGTGTGCCCATTCTCTCTCTCTTTCGTTCTCTCTCTCTCAAATAAATAAATAAATAAATAAAATAAAGACTGAGAGACACAAACTGTCATAAGAAATATTTAATGGGAAAAAACTGGCAAGATTTAGGAAAAAAAAAAAAGAAAGAAAGCAGCCTGGAGCCCTTGTGGTGTGTGGGAGCCCACAAGCCTGCCAATTTGGATGGGAGACTTGGGACAAAGTCATTTATTATAAAAAGACAGTGGCTTCAAGTATATCACAGCAACCATGTGCTTCCCTAATCCCTGTGGCCTGTGAGGGAAGCAAGACCTTGGTCCTTCACTCAGACGCCTTGTTTTTTAGATACTATTTCATCGTTGACCATAGGACAAGGATGGTCAGGAGTGATGGTCATTAAAAACCCTTCCGAGCTTCCAGATCTGTGTGCTAAAGTGTTTGCTGAAGTTGAGATCACCCTCAGGACATTCTACAGAAGGGATGGACACATTCTGGCCCCTTTGGCCAAGCTTGGCCCTCTTGCCTGTTTTTGTTAGTAAAGTTTTATTGGGACACATTGATGTACATTTATTTACCTGCTGTCAGTGGCCATGTTCACACTACAATGACAGAGTTGAGTAGCTGCCATGTAGCTGCAGGGCCTAAAACATTTACTATCTGGGCCAGCCCCTGTCTAGACCTGAGAGCATGGTGTACGGTGTTTGTGGGTTTCTTGGTCACACCTAAGACCCCTGCTCCTACCTTACAGCATGCAGCGTCTTACTGGGGAGTACTAATGGTGCCCATACCTCTTTGTTTTTGGATTCTTTCCTCAGTGACTTCTCCAGGACTCTGGCTTCATACTCAGCTCTGGGATGATCCTGTGAAGGAAAGAGTCAAGATGGGGTCTGGTGACCAACTCTCCACATGGGCACACTAGGCTGTCAGTCCCTGCATGTGCCCCCCACCCCGCAGCCTGGGAGCCAGTTCACAGATGGGTGCCACATTTTCAGGCCAAACTCCCCTCCTCTGGCTTGGGTCTGGGCTCTGGCCTCTTCCCACCTTGTTGGAACCCCAGCCCAATGGGATGGCCTCAGAATCTGCTTTTTTATGTCCTGGTAGGAGACAAGGCTTTGCTAGGCTGCTGGTGTGTACACAGCCATGAACTGGCCCCCTTGAACATTCTGTGGAGGAGCCGCAGGGGTCGAAAGAGACACAGCGAGAGACAGCAAGCATGGGCAGACTGGAGGTGCCAGGCCTTGAGGAGCCCAGAGCAGGTCAGCAGAAAGTGCTAGAAGGAAAGAACAGGTTAGGAGAGATGGGAAGAAAGCAGGGCCCAGGTGAGAGCCACGAGGAACCACCCGATGGAAAGATGGAGCAGGTGTGCACCGAGGTCCCTCTCCCCAGAGACAGGCTACAGGAAGATAGAATGACCAAAAAAAAAAAAAAAAAAAAAAAACAATTCCAAACCTTGACTGCTTCCTGTGGGGAACCGGGAAAATAAAGACAAAAACAAAGACTCCGTTACTCAATGCCCTTCCTGTAGGTGGGACAAGTCCTCCACGGATGAGTGATGACGCACGAAGATGGACAAGGAGGGTGGAGAGGGAGATCCAGTAAGGGTCAGCGGACATCAGGACCTACCCACAGGCTGGGGATTTTTGCAGGCTCTCCAAGTGAGCACAGGCCAGAAGGCCTGGAGTAAGTGGAGGAGTGCTGACTAAGAATTACGGCTTCCCCTTCTATTCCTGCCCAAACCTGGGGTTCACACCATGGCGGGGTATGACCCTCTTCCCCTGAGCTCATCCACTCCCCAAGAGCTGTGGTTGGTTCATTTTGGGAGACTCATGCAGGCCACATGGGGTCACGTGCACCATGGTCCAAGGGCTACCACCTTCAAATCAACCCTGTCCAGCTGCTGGGTTAACGAGGTCAAGGAGTGAGCCCCTCCATTAGCTTCTCTGGCCACACAGCGTATCCTAAACGGACTGCAACAAGAGGACGGCGCTGTTCCAGCTGTCCTTCTATCGGAATCTTTCTCCTTGAAACAGTACCAAGGAGGGCTGGAGAGATGGCTTAGCGGGTAAGGCACATGCCCATGAAGCCTAAGGACTACAGTTTGATTCTCCAGGTCCCATGTAAGCCAGATGCACCTGGTGGCACATGCTTCTGGAGTTCATTTGCAGTTGCTAGAGGCCCTGGCGTGCCCATTCTCACTTTTTCTCTCTCTCTTCCTTTCTCCCTCTGTCTCAAATAAATAAAAAGAAAATCTTAAAAAAAAAAAAACAAACAGTACCAAGGAAAGAAGTCATTCAGGGGTCACCAGGGCCTGCTCTGGGACACAGCTGCTACCCAAAAGGCAGCCAGTGCCAGTCACTTGTGAAATGGAATGGACTTGCTGAGGATGGACTGACGCTGTTACATGGGTGGATGGTAGGGATGATCTGGCCATGGCTAGCAGAGTGACCATCTATGAGGCACTTACAGTGTGCCAGCATAGGTATGACCTACTGAGACCCCTGCCCTTTCAAATGAGGACCGCTTCTCCATGCCTGTTGGACAGGTGAGGGTACAGGGCACAGGGACGTTAACCAACTTGTCCCAGGTCACAAGGCAAGGGTGGTGTCACAGTGGATGGAAGTCGTGGCTCAGCCCCAGAGGCCCAACCCTGGCCACCACAGACATGCTCAGCGGACTGTGTGCTAATAGCATCTGTCAGCACAGCGGCCTCTCTGGAAGGCACACTTGACAGAGAGTGACTGATCCCCCCACCCCAGGGAGCTCAGAAGGGCACAGGCTGGGAGCTTAAAAAAGCAAAGAGATATGTTGTTGTGGGCACCACCACCACCACAACAAAAAGAGGCGGGGCCTCACTTCTAAAATGTGAGGCTGTGAGAGGGCGCAAGGCTGGGCTGGAGCTCAGTGGGTGGAGTGTTGCCTAGCAAGCACAAAGCTCTGGGTTCCAGCCCCAGCAGAGCATAAACTGGGCGTGGCAGCTCACACCTCTAATTCCAGCACTCAGGAGGTGGAAATAAGAGGATCAGGAGGCCATCCTTGGCTACATAGGGATTTGAGACCAGTCTAGGCTACTTGAGACCTTTTCTCAAAAAAAAAAAAAAAAAAAAAAAGGCATGTAGCCAGGCATGGTGACTTACATCTATTATTCCAGCACTCAAGGGGCCGAGGCAAGTTTGAGGCGAGCCTGGGCTACAAGGAGAGACCCCCCCCCTTCAAAAAATGAAAAAAAACACCACCACCAACAAAAAAGTGAGAGTATTTTATGAGATTGAGCTTGCCCTAGGGCCGGGGGCCACATGTGCACGACTGGTCCTGTCAAAGCTCCTCTGGGGACAGTATTCCTTGTTGGAGGTGGCAGGGGACTCCCCTCTTTGTAACCTGAGGTCCTCAGTACTGGGTGCAGTTAGTGAGGCGGTCCCCCCACTTCTCCAGCACCAAGAGGCAGCTACTCCTGGTTGCCTTTGGCAAGCTGTGGGCATTGGTAACTCCCTCCCCACGCCCAGCGGCCCGCAGACGATGAGGTCAGCATGGGGAGCCCTGGCGTGCACTTAAGACCACACTGGTGGGTGGTGTGTCCATGTGAGCATGGAGATCAAAGACAGTGGCAGACGGGAAATGGTTGCCCAGGGCAACCGAGGACATCTGGAATACCAGGGCGATGAGTGGAGGAGCCATAGGGCCCACAGCCTTGCCTCTGACCAGGGGCGGTTTCTGAAGGGAGTGGGAGGACATCCACGTGAGCCTGAGGAGATGGCAAGAGGGAGGACCTGGGCGTGGGGAGAGGGGCAGCCACTCACCTCCTCCTCCTCAAAGCCTGTGAGGTCCCAGCGGTAATTAAGCCGCATCTGCTTCCTTTTCCAGTGTTCCATGAAGGTGGCGGCTGTAGGTGGGAGGAAAATAGTTAGGGGCCACCAAGTCCCTGAGATATCACAGCAGCCCTTTCTTTGGCACTGTTGGCCAAGCAAAGGACAAAGACTTCACATGAATTTATAGGTTTAGCCCTCTTGAACCCTGTGAAGTAGGGACCATCATTCTCCCATTTTACAGATGGGGAAACTGAGGTACAAGCAATCAAGCCATGGCTACAGTCACTTAACCAGACAGGGAGCAGTGGGCAGGCTGACTTCAGAGCCTGGGCCTTAGCCACCTTGCTCCACTGCTTTTGAGGAACCCAGGCTACAGGTTGGGGTCTTGAGGTCAGGAAGAATAAGAGTTGGCCAGGATATTCCAACCAGCATCACGTGCTAAGGTACCCACCCACTGATACTGTACCCCTGGTAACTGTGCCCTGCATTATGTTACCAACAGACCAAAAGTTCAAATGCCTCCTCCTCCAGTGATTACTCTCCATGGCGTCAGCAGAAACATAACCACTCATGGGACCTGCTATGGTATGGCTGTGGCTAGAGTGTCCCCCAAGATTCATGTGCTGGAGTTTTACTCCCACTGCAAGACATATAGAGGGCAGAAACTAATCCACACTGTATTGTTCAGAAGTGGGGCCCCCAGGGGGGGCAGTTAGGCTCAGAAATGGTGACCAGGGTTGGAGTCTCATGAGGGAATGCTGGTGGTTCTGTAAGATGAAGGAGTAGCCTGAAGTTAGACACAGACATGCTTACTCCCCTTCTGTCACCACCTGAGGCCCTGGGCCACTTCAGGATGCTGCCAGCAAGAAGGCCAGCCCCATAGGTGAGCCCTTGTTCCTGAACCTCCAGAATCACAAGCCAAAACAACCCTTTTTGCTTTCTAAAGTTACCCAGCCTCAGGCATTTCATTACTGTGTGAAACACCCACACAGGAGAGTCCCCGAACTGCATTTATTTTGCTTCCTGTGTCCTTGCCACCTTCCAGAATGATACTTGCCCCGTGTACATGGCCTTTCTGGGTATGTGGAGCAGGAATGGAGCCTTGTTCCTCTCACCCCAGCACCCAGGTGCTCCCTGATGAATAGATGACTTTTACAGGCAAACAACTGGTTATCGTTTATCACAGACAGTCCCCCAAAAGTAAGTCCGCAGAGAAGAAATGGGTGGACAGTAGGTGTCAAAGTCAACCAGAATTCTTGAGCTGTGTACCAGCCACTGTTTTGAGAACTGTCAAGTTTTGGTGACATCTCACAGTGATCATAGCTGGGGATGGAGGGAGAGGAGAAGGGAGCTGAATTCCCACCATTCTGCAGAAAAAGAAACTGAGGCTCACAGTGGGGGGTATGAAGACAAGATATGCCAAAGAAGCAAGAATCATTCTTGGTGGGGGTCAAAGCCATGAAGGCATGGTTACTGCCAGGGCTGTGGGGAGCAGCGTGCAAGGGGGAAATCACCTTAGTGCCTCCTCCTCATTTCTGATCTTGGGGCCAGGATTCTGGGCTAAACTCACCAGGAAGTGGGAGTACAAGGAAGGCTATAGAGCAGGCAGGGCTTGAATGTGATTTAAAAACTGTCCAAGGGCTGGGGAAATGGCTTAGCAGTTAAGGTGTTTGCCTGTAAAACCTAAGGATCAGGGTTTGATTCCCCAGGACCCTCGTAAGCCAGCTGCACAAGGTAGTGCATATGTATGAGGTCTGTTTGCAGTGGCTAGAGGGCCTGACACATCCATTCTCTCTCTCTTTCTCTATGTATCTACCTCTTTCTCTCTCTCCAATAAACAAATAAATAAAATATTTTAAAAATTAAAAACCTGCCGGGTGTGGTGGCACAAGCCTTTAATCCCAGCACTCGGGAGGCAGAGGTAGGAGGATCGCCCTGAGTTCAAGGCCAACCTGAGACTATATAGTGAATTACAGGTCAGCCTGGACTAGAGTAAGACCCTACCTCGAAGAACCAAAATAAAATAAATAAATAAAATAATAAATCTGTCAGAATTTTTTGGGGGGAGTGTCATGAGGCAGAGGGTAAGAAAGTGAAAAACAGGTAAAAGGGGAATGTATCAAAACAAAAGCCTCTGCACAGCAAAGGAAATTCTCAGAAGAGAATGTCTTGAATGGTCATTCTCAGGGATTCTTCTGACATGAACACACGCTTGGAACTTGAACAACTCCACAGGAAAAGCTCCGGCCAAAACAGGCAAACGATCCAGGCATGGTGGTGCAGGCCTGTCAGCCCAGCACTGGAGAGGCTGAGGCAGAAGAATCAGCATGAGTGCAGGGTCAGTCTGGGCTACAGAGTGAGACCTTATCTCACAAAATCCAAAGCAAGCACTGGGGTGTGGTTGAGTTGGTAGAGGGCTTGCCTAGCATAGGTGCAGCTCTGGGCGTGATTCCCAGCATAAACCAGGTATGGTGGTGCACACCTATAATCCCAGTACTTGGGAGGTGAAGGCAGAAGGATCAAATGTGCAAGGTCATCCTTAGCTACATAGGGATTTGAGACCAGTCTAGGCTACACGAGACCCTGTCTCAAACACACGTGCGAGTACTCAAGCATGCAAGCGTACGGCATACGTGCACACGTGCACACATACACATACGAACAACAAAACAAACAAAAGAAAATGGCCAAGTGATATATATATAAAAAAAAAAGATTTCTCAAAAGAAGATAAGCCAATGTCCTATAGGTACACAAGAAAGTTCACAGCCTGGCTCCCCATCAGGAAATGCAAGTTGAAACCACAGTGAAATGCGCTCTAGATGGAAAGGCTGCTCCTGCCCAAAGACAAAAACTGTCAAATGCTGGGGAGGATACTGAGGGAGGGGACTGCTCATGAGCTGTTGGTGGGAATGGTTATGTAGAACCACATGGAGGGTCTTCAGAAACCTGGATTAGACCTACCATGTGGCCCAGCCATCGCACTAGGGGGTCTATGGCAATGACCTCATCATCTCAGAGTGACACCTGAATGCCAGCGTGCCTGGCGGCACTGTTCTCAGCAGCCAAGCTCTAGAGCCAAGATATCCTTCAGGGATGGGTGGATAAGGAAAACATGTTAAACACACACAAAGGGTATCTCATTCATCTATAAAGGGGTGGAGGGCTGTCATTTTTAGTGACACAGAGGGACCTGGAGATCGTGATGGGACCTGCAGTAAGCCAGGCACAAGAAAGGAGGTGGGGAGGAGAGATGTGGTCACCAGAAGCCTGGAGGGGAGGAGGGGCGTGGGACCTTGGCTCAACTGCCAAGGTCCGGAGGAGTAAGTTCCAGTGTTTGATGACGCAGATGAGTAGTTACAGTCAACATTATTGTATCAGATTCTGATAGCTGGAAGCCATGGTTGGGAACATTTCAGCACAGAGAAACAATACCCACACGAGAGGCTGGGAAACCTCAGAGCCGATGACGCATGATATGAATAAGTATACGGAGGGGCTGGGTGGGCCAAAGTGCCTGCTGCTCAAGTATGAGGATCTGAGCTCCATCGCTAGCACCCACATCAAAATCTGGACACGGGCCCAGCCCGGCGTGGTGGCGCACGCCTTTCATCCCAGCACTTGGGAGGCAGAGGTAGGAGGGTCACTGTGAGTTCGAGGTCATCCTGAGACTACATAGTGAATTCTAGGTCAGCTTGGACTAGAGTGAGACCCTACCTCGAAACCGCCCCTCCCCAAAAATCTGGACATGGCTATGTGACGTCATGTAAGCCCAGCTCCAAGGTGGACAAGGACTGGAGAATTGCTGGGGCTCGCTGGTTAGCCAGTCTAACCAAAAAACAGTGAGCTCAACGAGATTCTGTCTCTAGGACATAAGGCAGAAGAACAATAGAGGAAGATGTTTTCTTTTGACCCCCACAAGCATGTGCATGAGGTGTGTGCATCTATACACACATATGCATACATCACATCCATTATACATACAAATAAGTGTATCAAAATAGCACCTTGTACCCCATAAGGAGGTACCTAAAGTCCTTGCCTGGAACTGACCCCTGGTGGGGGGGGTGGCAGGAGATGAAGGCCTGTTAAGGAGAGGGCAGGCTTATCTGCCTGGGGGCCACTGCCCCAGAAGGAAGATTAGACATGTCTACCTCTGGAACTGCTACAACAGTGACAGGGAAGTCTCACTGAACACCTCCACCTGCCCCAGAAGGTTCTGCTCTTCTACCATGTTGATTGTTTAAGCTGTGCCTCCATGGCAACACATCCTGCCAGACCTTGGGCTGTCTGACAGCGGCAACACCCTACTTTTGGATAGAATCTTGCCCAGGAAGGCCGGGGATTCATGCATACCTATGAGCTGGCTCTACTGTCTCCACCTCTCTGAAGGACGCCCAGCTTCTGGACTTACACTCACTGGCCAGCTCCAGGGTACCTCAATCAAGGCCTGTTAGCCTCATGCTCACCACAGCCCCAAGCAGAAGGAATGACCCCATCAGAAAAGTACATTGATGGGACTGGAGAGATGGCTCAGTGCTTAAAGGCACTTGCTTTCAAAGCCTGATAACCTGGGTTTGATTCCCCAGGACCCTCGTAAGCCAGATGCACAAGGTAGTGCATATGTATGAAGTTTGTTCGCAGTGGCTAGAGGGCCTGACACATCCATTCTCTCTCTCTTTCTCTATGTATCTACCTCTCTCTCTGTCCAATAAACAAATAAATAAAATATTTTAAAAATTAAAAACCTGCCGGGTGTGGTGGCCCAAGCCTTTAATCCCAGCACTCGGGAGGCCGAGGTAGGAGGATCGCCCTGAGTTCAAGGCCAACCTGAGACTATATAGTAAATTACAGGTCAGCCTGGACTACAGTAAGACCCTACCTCGAAGAACCAAAAAATAAATAAATAAATAAATAAATAAATAAATCTGTCAGAATTTTTTGGGGGGAGTGTCATGAGGCAGAGGGTAAGAAAGTGAAAAACAGGTAAATGGGGATTGTATCAAAACAAAAGCCTCTGCACAGCAAAGGAAATTCTCAGAAGAGAATGTCTTGAATGGTCATTCTCAGGGATTCTTCTGACATGAACACACGCTTGGAACTTGAACAACTCCACAGGAAAAGCTCTGGCCAAAACAGGCAAACGATCCAGGCATGGTGGTGCAGGCCTGTCAGCCCAGCACTGGAGAGGCTGAGGCAGAAGAATCAGCGTGAGTGCAGGGTCAGTCTGGGCTACAGAGTGAGACCTTATCTCACAAAACCCAAAGCAAGCACTGGGGTGTGGTTGAGTTGGTATAGGGCTTGCCTAGCATAGGTGCAGCTCTGGGCGTGATTCCCAGCATAACCCAGGTATGGTGGTGCACACCTATAATCCCAGTACTTGGGAGGTGAAGGCAGAAGGATCAAATGTGCAAGGTCATCCTTAGCTACATAGGGATTTGAGACCAGTCTAGGCTACACGAGACCCTGTCTCAAACACACGTCTTGAGTACTCAAGCATGCAAGCGTGCGGCATACGTGCACGTGCACACATACACATACGAACAACAAAACAAACAAAAGAAAATGGCCAAGTGATATATATATAAAAAAAAGATTTCTCAAAAGAAGATAAGCCAATGTCCTATAGGTACACAAGAAAGTTCACAGCCTGGCTCCCCATCAGGAAATGCAAGTTGAAACCACAGTGAAATGCGCTCTAGATGGAAAGACTGCTCCTGCCCAAAGACAAAAACTGTCAAATGCTGGGGAGGATACTGAGGGAGGGGACTGCTCATGAGCTGTTGGTGGGAATGGTTATGTAGAACCACATGGAGGGTCTTCAGAAACCTGGATTAGACCTACCATGTGGCCCAGCCATCGCACTAGGGGGTCTATGGCAATGACCTCATCATCTCAGAGTGACACCTGAATGCCAGCGTGCCTGGCGGCACTGTTCTCAGCAGCCAAGCTCTAGAGCCAAGATATCCTTCAGGGGATGGGTGGATAAGGAAAACATGTTAAACACACACAAAGGTATCTCATTCATCTATAAAGGGGTGGAGGGCTGTCATTTTTAGTGACACAGAGGGACCTGGAGATCGTGATGGGACCTGCAGTAAGCCAGGCACAAGAAAGGAGGTGGGGAGGAGAGATGTGGTCACCAGAAGCCTGGAGGGGAGGAGGGGCGTGGGACCTTGGCTCAACTGCCAAGGTCCGGAGGAGTAAGTTCCAGTGTTTGATGACGCAGATGAGTAGTTACAGTCAACATTATTGTATCAGATTCTGATAGCTGGAAGCCATGGTTGGGAACATTTCAGCACAGAGAAACAATACCTACACGAGAGGCTGGGAAACCTCAGAGCTGATGACGCATGATATGAATAAGTATACGGAGGGGCTGGGTGGGCCAAAGTGCCTGCTGCTCAAGTATGAGGATCTGAGCTCCATCGCTAGCACCCACATCAAAATCTGGACACGGGCCCAGCCCGGCGTGGTGGCGCACGCCATCCCAGCACTTGGGAGGCAGAGGTAGGAGGGTCACTGTGAGTTCGAGGTCATCCTGAGACTACATAGTGAATTCTAGGTCAGCTTGGACTAGAGTGAGACCCTACCTCGAAACCGCCCCCTCCCCCCAAAAAATCTGGACATGGCTATGTGACGTCATGTAAGCCCAGCTCCAAGGTGGACAAGGACTGGAGAATTGCTGGGGCTCGCTGGTTAGCCAGTCTAACCAAAAAACAGTGAGCTCAACGAGATTCTGTCTCTAGGACATAAAGCAGAAGAACAATAGAGGAAGATGTTTTCTTTTGACCCCCACAAGCATGCGCATGAGGCGTGTGCATCTATACACACATATGCATACATCACATCCATTATACATACAAATAAGTATATCAAAATAGCGCCTTGTACCCCATAAGGAGGTACCTAAAGTCCTTGCCTGGAACTGACCCCTGGTGGGGGGGGGGGTGGCAGGAGATGAAGGCCTGTTAAGGAGAGGGCAGGCTTATCTGCCTGGGGGCCACTGCCCCAGAAGGAAGATTAGACATGTCTTCTTCTGGAACTGCTACAACAGTGACAGGGAAGTCTCACTGAACACCTCCACCTGCCCCAGAAGGTTCTGCTCCTCTACCATGTTGATTGTTTAAGCTGTGCCTCCATGGCAACACATCCTGCCAGACCTTGGGCTGTCTGACAGCGGCAACACCCTACTTTTGGATAGAATCTTGCCCAGGAAGGCTGGGGACTCATGCATACCTATGAGCTGGCTCTACTGTCTCCACCTCTCTGAAGGACGCCCAGCTTCTGGACTTACACTCACTGGCCAGCTCCAGGGTACCTCAATCAAGGCCTGTTAGCCTCATGCTCACCACAGCCCCAAGCAGAAGGAATGACCCCATCAGAAAAGTACATTGATGGGACTGGAGAGATGGCTCAGTGCTTAAAGGCACTTGCTTTCAAAGCCTGATAACCTGGGTTTGATTCCCCAGGACTGGTACATGAATTTGAAATTCCTTTATAGTGGCAAGAGGTCCTGGTGTGCCCATTCATTCTCTCTCTTTCTCAAATAAAGAATATATATATATAAGCCGGGCGTGGTGGCGCATGCCTTTAATCCCAGCACTTGGGAGGCAGAGGTAGGAGGATCACTGAGAGTTCGAGGCCACCCTGAGACTACATAGTTAATTCCAGGTCAGCCTGGACCAGAGTGAGACCCTACCTCGAAAAACCAAAAAAAAAAAAAAAAAAAAAAAAATATATATATATATATATCAGGTGGGTTTTTTTGTATGTAAGTATAAAAGTCAATAAAAAACAATAATTAAAAAAAAGAAAAGAAAAAAATTGTGCTTTTCCTAAGAATTTTAGTGTGTATATAATGCAGAGAATGCCATCTGTAGCTATAACCAGTATCTTGAACATTGATGTGGGTAAGAATAGAATATTCACATTCACTAAACTGGATTAATTTACAGAGACATTAAGTCTCAGTCATTAATGAATATGAAATGTAAAACTCGGAATGGTAGCAGATGTCAATTTAGCATACTTTCCACTAAATATTCAGCATTTCTTCCCAAATTACAACAAATGGTTCTTTGACAATTGTTTTAAAGCCAGTTCCTTGTTGGTTTAAAACACACAAAAAAAACCCAAAAAAACAAAACAACAACAACAAAAAGAATATATATATATATATATATATATATATATATATATATATATATATTATTTATGAGAGGGAGAGAGAGAATGGACATGCCAGGGCCACCAGCCATTGCAAACAAACTCCAACACATGGGCCACCTTGTGCATCTGGCCTATGGTGGGCACTAGGGAATGGAACCTGGGTACTTAGGCTTTACAAGTGCCTTAATCATTAAGCCATCTCTCTAGCCTTAAATATATATTTTTTTGAGGTAGGGTCTCACTCTGGTCCAGGCTGACCTGGAATTAACTATGTAGTCTCAGGGTGGCCTTGAACTCTCAGCGATCCTCCTACCTCTGCCTCCCAAGTGCTGGGATTAGAGGCATGCACCACCACACCTGGCCTCCTAAATATATTTTTTACATATAAAAATACAGAGCCGGGCGTGGTGGCGCACGCCTTTAATCCCAGCACTTGGGAGGCAGAGGTAGGAGGATCGCTGAGAGTTCAAGGCCACCCTGAGACTACATAGTTAATTCCAGGTCAGCCTGGACCAGAGTGAAACCCTACCTCGAAAAACCAAAAAAAAAAAAAAAAAAAAAATATATATATATATATATATATATATATATATATATATATACACACACACACACACACACACACATTGGGATCCTGAGGTTCAGAGGGGTTTGTGATCTGCCCAAGGTTTGAGCTTTTGTAAGCTCAGAAGGCTGACTCTAATTTCAGGATCTCCTTAGCCACCTCAGCTGACTAATGCTCTGGAAGATCCTGGGATTTCCTTAAGGAAGTCATGGCATATATATTCTGATTATTAGAGCACATCATTCTTGGGGAATGTATGTGTGTGTTGTGCACCCATGTGTGTATGCATATGGGTACATGTATGTGTGTAGGAGCATATGCCCACAGGTGCATGTAGAGGCCAGAGGTGGTTGTTGGGTGTCTTCATCTTGTTTCTTGAGACAGGGTCTCTCACTGAGCCTGGAGTTCAATGTTTAGGCTAAACTAGCTAGCCAGCTTGCCCCTGGGATTCTTGCATCTCCTCTTTCCTAGTACTTGGCTTATGGGCACATGCCACCATGTCTGGTTTGTTCTGGGTTCTGCGGATCACCCTGCCACTGGGGCTCTGGGCACTGCACTGTGCTGGGATGTGGCTTTAGGATGGGAGCCCAGGAGGCTCTCACAAAGGCAGGGCTGGTCCTCAAAGCTGGGCGTCAGAGCAGTGGGAAAAGCCTCGTGCATGGGGCTGAACAAGGGCTGGAGGGAAACCAGGCACTGGCTCTGCCACGTGGTCACGTAACATCTGACTGCAGAAACACAGCACCGCACGTGACACCTCCCCACACGGACCCCCTTTTACCCAATCCTCTTCACAGATACAGACTGAGGAGCAGAGGTGGGGCTTTTCCATAAGGAATGGGTCTTGGATGGGGAGCTTGTGATGCCAAGATGGTCAGCTTGAGGCCAAAGTGGCAAGACCACAGCACTGACTTGAAACCCAGAGACCAAGACAGAACAAAACAGATGGTGAGGGGGATCCAGGCCAGGACCAGCAGAGACCGGCTGAGCCAGGATCCTGCTTCCTTAAACATTTGTTTTGACCATACAATGTTATACAAAGGCCTTCTTTAAAGGACTCCACCAGCAGCAGCAGCAGCAGCAGCAGCTAAGAGACGCTGGGTCTGACTGAAATGTGGGTATGAGCTTGGGCTCAGGACATGCCTTGGCCAGCCTCAGTGAGCCCCTAACAGTCCTTAGGGTAGGGTCCACTGTGGCACCCTTGGCCCATCCTGGAGGATTTGCCCCAAATTTCTAAGCATGACATGGGCCACAGGATGAAAGGCTGTTATTGGTCTGTGTGGCCCCAGTTATGGAAACATCTCAAACATGTGTGATGTATGGCAAATATACAGACTGAGAGAAGACTGGTGGTCACTGGGGCTGGCATGAGGTCTGGCAAAGGCCACATAATGGCACTTGAGTCAACTGTTTTTGAAGCCATGAAGTGAGATGATGCCAGTGAGAAAATATACCAGGAAGCACCACGTCCCTTCTGTGGCAACACAGTAAGAAGCCCAGGAAATGAACCTTAGCCAAGAATCAAATCGGCTGGCATTGGGATCTTGGACTCTCAACCTCCAAAACTGTGATAAATGAATGGGTCTTAACCTCCTTTCTCCCTCTCTCCCTTCCTTTCTTCCTTCTCTTCCCTCCTACCTCCTTTCTGCTTTCCCTCCCTCTTTCTTTCCTTTCTTTCTTCCTGAGACAGTCTCATGTAGCCCAGATTGACCCTGAACTCAACCATGCAGCTGAGCACGACTTTGAACTTATGATCTTCCTGCCTCTACCTCCCTAGCCCTGGGATTACAGGCGTGCACCACTACACTGGATGTATGTGATTTGAGGGATTGAACCCAGGGCTTTGTGACTGCTGGGCAAGCACTCTACCAACTGAGCTACATACCCAGCCACCTATTTTTTTGAGAATTTGCCAAGATGACTACCAGCGTGGGATGCTATCTATCACACTTAATTACTTTGCGTATTAGTTTCCTAACAGGCTTGTGCTTATTGCATATTTGTGTAACCCCAAATTTCTATGGTGAGGTAGGGCCTCACCCCCACTGTGACAGTGTTGAGAGGTATTAGGTCACTTAGGGTGTCCCTCATGGGTAGGAATCAATGACTTTATCAAGGGGCTGTGGAGAGCTGCTTGCTCCTGAGGATATAGCAAGAAGGGCTTGCCTATGCAGCAGGATGGGGGCCTTCATGATCTGCTGTGACTAGACCTGTAATAGTGAGCCTCCGGGCTGTGCAAAGAAACTGGGGGTTGGGGCTCCCCCTGAGAGTTGAGATAGGCCTTTAGTGACAATGCTCTCAGCATGGGGAGATACTTGCTGGGTCTGCCGGGAACTTCATGGTCTGGAGAGTCTCACTGAGATGTGCACAATCAGGGTGCCAAGGCCTCAGCCCTGTATTTTCACCCCTGTGTACATACCCTAGAAAGCCTGTTTAGAAAACCATTGGTGAGAACTTAATGCCATGGACAGCTTAGGGCCCAATCCAGTAAGAGTTTAATTCCACAGCTTCCAAACATAGTTAAGCTTGTTTGGGAACCCAGTGGTGAGGACTTAAAAGACATGGATCTAGCCGGGCGTGATGGCGCACGCCTTTAATCCCAGCTCTTGGGAGGCAGAGGTAGGAGGATTGCAGTGAATTTGAGGCCACCCTGAGACTACATAGTGAATTCCAGGTCAGCCTGGGCCAGAGTGAGACCCTACCTCAAAAAACCAAAACCAAAACCAAAAAAAGACATGGATCTTAAGATATAGCTGAGGCTTACCAGAGACATCTAGGTGGAATAGCCAGATTAGTATTTCCCTCCATCACCCTATAGATGAGAACAGTGACCTCCAAAACTCTACAAGGGCCCTCTGCCCTTGCCCGTCTGCTAAGAGGGAATGAGAGGGAGTCAGGCACTTAGCGTGCCTGGGCTCCCGAAAATAAAAGGGCAGGAAGGTCTGCCCTTGCTAGAGATGAAATAATGATCTGACTTATCTTTTTTTTAAAAAAAAATTATTTATTTGAGAGAGGGAAATAGGCTGAGAGAGAGTGAGTGAGAGAGAAAGAGAGAGAGAGAGAGAGAGAAGGAATGGGCATGCCAGGGCTTCCAGCCACTGCAAACAAACTCCAGATGCATGTGCCACCTTGTGCATCTGGCTTACGTGGGTCCTAGGGAATCAAACTGAGGTCCTTTGGCTTTGCAGGCAAGCGTCTTAACCACTAAGCCATCTTTCCAGCCCCTAACTTATCTTTTGCCTGGCTCCCTAGACCTGTTTTTCCATACCTGAGCCCCTCCCTGGGAGGGAGGTCTTTTTCTAGAATCCTTACATTGTGATTTGTCAAGCTGAGATCCCAGAATATAGCATCGTGGCTGGTCCCTTCCTGAGCCAGCCTATAGCCCAGACCAATCACTGACACTTTGGTTCACCTGAGCTGTAAGGTAGGGCCCACCACTATAAGGATATAAATACGTCTGCAAGGGGAGGGCAGGCTCTTTGTGCTACCTGACCTGACCACTGGTGAACCTTCAGCTTCTGGTGTTTCCGTTTGGCTTGATCCAGGGGTGAACTCCCAACCCCTACGTCCCACATGGGCTCCTTACCCCCTCCTGCTCTCCCCATGGCAGGAGCTCTCTGTACTTTCTTTTCTGTCCTCTCCACGGTTTTTCCAGGCCCACCACGTGCGCTCTCAGGCCACGTGGATGTATTCATTCTCCTTCCCTCATTTCTGTACTTCCCTCAATAACTGTAATGATTTAATAATTATCCCTCTCAGTCTTATTCAATTCTTTGGTTAAAAAATAGACACAAAGCTGGGCATGGTGGCACATGCCTTTAATCCCAGCACTTGGGAGGCAGAGGTAGGAGGATCGCCGTGAGTTCGAGGCCACCCTGAGACTACAGAGTGAATTCCAGGTCATTCCAGGTCAGCCTGAGCTAGAGTGAGACCCTACGTCAAACCACCCCCCCAAAAAAAAAAAAAAGAAAAAAAAAGACACCAACCTAAGGCTTGGGGTTTAAGGACTTTCCTGGCATCCCACACCCTTTTTCAAGTCCAGCTCACAACTCACCTTTCAATCCCAGTAGGCAATCACCCTGCAAACTTCCTGATGTCCCTACCCAACTTAGTGACGGGGGCCCAAGGCTGGGACTGTGCCCTCAACCCTCAGGCTTGCGCCAGGCTTGCTCTCCTGTCTGACATCTCACTCACTGTGTCTTCCTTTAGCGCCTGCCAGGAGGCCGAAATCAAACAACTTCCTTTGTTCTGCAGGAAACTGACAGGCAGTCGAGACCTGTGATTATGCTATAATTTCAGAAAATTGATCTCAGCAAATAGCTAAATGGGCTCAAAGTTGCTCAACGTGACATCTTATTGAAGCCTTTAAGATGTCATATGCCACAGGCAGGAGCTGTCAGAAACCTCAAGGGCTGGGATTATGGAACCCACAAGAGAGAGAGAGGCAAAGATTAAAACAGCAGTTCTGGGGGGGGGTCATTGGACATAAAGAGCCCCATTCCTCGTTGCCGCCAGACAGGATCAGGCCCCTTAGCCCTGCCATTGTGCACAGAGCAGGGGAACAGCTGGAAGGCCAGAAAGGAAACAATGCAGAGACTCCAGGGGACAGGAATCCTTAGAGGGTAATGAAGGCATAATTGAATGAGGGATTTCAAAAACAATGCAGGAGATCTCTAACTGTTCTTGAAGGCAGTGTGCAAAGGGCCCAGGGACGGGCTTGTTCTTCTCTGGCCCAGCCTGCTGCAGGGGCGGTGGTGGGAGGGGGGGGGAACAGGGACAGGATGGGACGGTGGGGGGACCACATCTCTCCTCAGGCTCAGCAGGCTCTTTCCTGTTGCTTCTTTTCCTTTAAAATAAGCTCCCTTTCTCTAAAAGCATGGGTCTCATGGGAAGCCGTTTGGCTTTTCCCTCATTTTTTTCCTCCCAAATGTGTTGCATGAACTTGTCCTTGCTCCTCTACTTGAGAACCAGGCACAAAAAACGAGTCACCCCAGTGAGTCCCCGGGCAGCTCAGGAGATACAGCCGGCTGCTTTGTCCTCGGGGTCAGGGCTGTAGCAGAGCCTTCCAGCACCTCTGACAATGCACAATAGCTCCTGGCAGGAGTAAACGTACTCTAGAGATGCACATGTGCCTCTGAACCTGATGCTCACCAAGGAACTGGAATTCCCCCAGGAATCTCATGCTGGGAGAAGGAAAAGGCTGAAGCCCGGTGCCAGCCACAGGGGGAGCTTGCTTCCCAGAAAGAGATTGCACACACTTATCACAACCTGTCAGACCACCTTGTAAGACGGACTCAGAAAAGTCAGTGACGGGTCAGTGATGGGCAGGACTACATTTTCACTGGGACTGCTTAGCTATGCATACCCCAGGGTCTTCCTATTTAAATCTACATCTCAGAAGATGGACTTGGGGGATGGGGAGGCCAGTGGTCCTCTCTGCTCCTCTTCTCAATGTGGCCACATTGAATGAATCTGTGGTCCATTGGTCCATGCTTTTTACTCTTCTTGGTTTAATGAGCCTAATGAGGATGGAGGTTACACCTGGCTTGTTAGGGCTGTGGTGGGGGAGGGAATGCTCTAACACTAACACCACTGGTAAGAATGGTCACCCCGTGTGAGTTCTGCACCCTCAGCTGAAAAGTGAATAGCCAAGAAAGGGTCTATCCCATTTTTCTAAGCAAAACCATCTGTGGACATGTTACGCCACCACTTCTAGACCTTCCACATCCCCAGAGCCAGAGTTAGAACCCAGGGGAGGTAGCTAGGATTAGGGTCTCCATGGGGAGTGGCTGGTGCCTCTGGCTTTGGTTAGGGCTCAGGATTCGGGATTGTCAGCTTAACTCCCCCTCAGCTTTTTCAGAGATTGTCCGACACCATTATCGCTCATGTCCTGTTTTGGGGCCTCAGTTTCTTCACACCTGAGAGGGGCCCCAGATGGCTGTAAGGGTGCCATGAGGATCCGACAGACTAGTAGCCTGGCCCAGGGCAACCTCGTAATGCCTTGAGGTGTGGTGACTGGCTGTCCTGGCAGGAGGGCTATGGAGCCCTTGGTCACCCTGTCTTGAAGCAGCCACCCTACCTGGGGCTTTCTAGGGCTAAGTTCCCCCCACCCCTGGGCTGCCCTGTTAGCTCTAGGCTGGGGCAGAAGAGCCCCTGGCATCTGTGATATGGTGCAGACCTGTGGCGTGCAGGCACACTGTGACTTCACCTTCGTCCCTGGTGTGTAAATCCCACCTGCAGACCATCAGACACAGAGGCAGAGGGAGCACAGGATGCCATGTGTGTCCCTGCCATGGCGGAGGCCTGCACCGCAGGCTCTGCTTACCCCACAGGGCCATGAACACAGAGAAGAAGACGGTGGCGGGATTGTCGAAGAGGTGGCTGGCGCGGGCCGTGGCGCAGGCCGAGCTCATCTTCCAGTAGCTGCAGGTCTTGTCGCACAGAGGACACATGGTGATGTTGTGTCTCTGGTCGCACATCTCCATGCTGCAAGACAGAGGACAGCCTCAAGTCCCCCACCACTTGCACAGGGCACCTTCACAGAATGGCCACTGTCCAGGTACACGAGGTCGTGTCAGCCATACCTTGTCCCTTTGAGCTCCTTCCAGACCAGCTCTACAAGACATGTGACCCATGCTGTCACCCAACCTTGAGCTCGGTAGGGCTCTAGGGTCCATTCAAGACCCTGTTGTCACCATTTTAAATTATCAATGTTTTTGGACAGGAGCAATTTCGTCTGTGTTTGTGTATGTGTGTGTGTTGTGTGTGTGTGTGTGTGTGTGTGTGTATACCTGCATGTGTGTACTTGTGCATGTGGTATGTGTAGGCCAGAGTATAACCCTAGGTGTCATTCCTCAGGGGTCATACACCTTTTTTTTTTTTTTTTTTTTTTTTTTTTGGTTTTTTGAGGTAGGGTCTCACTTGGCCCAGGTTGCCCTGGAATTCACTATGTAGTCTCAGGGTGGCCTTGAACTCACAGTGATCCTCCTACCTCTGCCTCCCGAGTGCTGGGATTAAAGGCGTGTGCCACCATGCCCAGCTTCATCCACCTTTTTTGAGACAGGTTCTCTCACTGGCCTGGAATTCATCAAGTAAGTAGTCTAGACTGACTGGCCAATGAAGCCCAGAGATCTACCTGTCTGTCTCTCCAGGGATGGGATTACAGGTCAATGCCACCACTCCAGTTTTTTTGTGTTTTTTAAAAAAATTATTTAATTTATTTTTATTTTATTTTGAGAGACAGAGAAATAGAGAATTGGCATGCCAGGGCCTCAGCCACTGAAATCAAACTCCAGGTGCTTGTGCCACCTAGTAGGCTTGTGTGACCTTGCACTTGCCTCACCTTTGTGCGTCTGGCTTATGTGGGACCTGGAGAGTCGAACATGGGTCCTTAGGCTTTGCAGGCAACTGTCTTAACTGCTGAGCCATCTCTCCAGCCCCACTGTTTTGCTTTATGATGTGGCTTCTGAAGACTGAACTCAGGTCCTCATGCTTGTGAGCCAGCACTTTATTGACTGAGTTGTCTCTGGCCCAAGGACATTTTCATTTTGTACCAGGTCCTGGTGTGATATAGCTGGTCCTGACCACGGACCTATGTCCACATCCTTCTTGGGAAAGAAGGGGCATTACAACATTTCCCTCTGGGGTGACCATTACAGGTGACGCCTGAGGGTCTGCACTCCTGCTGCTTTCCATAGCTCGGGGTCCCCAGGTGCCATCAAAGCTGTGCTACTGTGAGTGGAACCCAGTTCATTATATGGTTGGGTCTGGAAGGGCGAGAAGAGCAGGGTAAACTGTAGCAAAGACAGCTTCACTGCAGCCAGGCCTGTGCTGGGTGATATTCTGGTAGTGTATGGGGCCACTTCCCTCAGCATCATGCCATGGACCCTCACGGGGCTGAGGTCAGTTTCCCTCCTCACCTGCCAGACGTTCTATCACACTGCTTCAGGCTCACAGTCTTTCTGGAAAACGAGTAGAGGGACCTAAATGAAGCCCTTCTGCTATAGCCTGCCCTGCACTCTATCCTTCGTGTGAACTTGGAAGCAGACCCTGATCTATAAATAGACGCCAGGCTGGAGAGCCCATTCCTGGAGGTCAGATGGTCATCCGGGAGAAAGCTAAAGTGGATGTTTCAAGTTTTGTTTTGTTTTTCATCTTTCTGGATGCACGTGAAAGCTTCTATGCACTGGTGCCGGTTCTAAGGGGCCTTCCTGTATGCCCCTTTCTGAGTGAACAGGCTCCACTCTTCCTTCTGTAACAGTCTCCAGACCCTTACAAGGTGCTTGTGTGCCCGGCACTGGGTCAGGCATGAGAGATGGGAGGATGAAGAAAGGTGAATGGTAGCCAAGGCCACTGTCACAGAACATCAGGGGAAGCGTGTGTGTACAAGTGTGTGTGCACGTGTATGTGCACTTGTGTGTACATGTACACACACATACACCTGGGAGGGGCAAGGTGAGGGGCAGGAGAAGATCATGAGCTCAGACTCTGTTGCTCTGGGTCTGAGGGTCACAGCTTGGGCACACACACAGTGGGAGGCTGGAATAAGGAGTGCCTTACAAATGGGCAGCGGGAGAGTGAGACGAGATGGGCTAGCATGAGTGTGGCCCTTGCTGAGCTGTCTGGTGTGGTCATCACTGCTGTCATTCTATGGGGGACACAGTTCCTCAAAACCTTGCTCATCTCACCAGATGCTCAGGGGCTGGGCTCTAGGATCCACTGTTTGACCTTCATTGAGTTTTTCCTCTCTTGGAGACCTTTCCAGGGAAACATAGGGGACATCATAGAGGGGGCAGAATGTCCCCAGGTATGAGTGGCACAAGCCCCTGCCCAAGGAAGTGGTGGACGGCAGTCTGCTTTAGTTTGTGTGCCTGCGCTATGCTGTCTGCCTGGCCCGAGACTGGGGGTGGGGTGGAGAGCCGAGGGCCTGAGGTGTGGCCCCAGAGACAAAGAATGCCAAGGCACACTTCCGCCTGCCTGCACCAGAGCCCCGTGGCTTGTCTGAGCCCTGCTCTCTGCCAAGCTCAGCTTCCAGTGCAATGCCAGCAGTCAGACAAGAAGCCTTTTTCTGAGGGCTTTCAACTCAGCCAAAATAAAGACAGCATGAAGGGCCATTCTTGGTGCGGGGTAGAGGGGTGGCAGGGCGGCACCATGCTGGCTGCTGGCTTCTCTGCAACCTTAACCTGGTTGGATGGCTTCCAAGAGGGACCATGTGCCTCTGCTGCCACTCAAGGCCCCAACTGGGACAGAGGCCGGGGTCAGGATGGACTTGGGCAGTGGCTTTCACTGCACCCCTGACTGAAAGCTGTTTGCCATGGATTGTGGGGAGGCTGTGCTGCTTCGGGCAAAGATCTCAGTGCCCTCTCTTGGGGAGTCCACATCTTGAGCTGAAAGCCACCTCTGCTCAGAGGTACCAAGGGGAGATGGCCCCACTGCCTTTGGCATTCAGCCTTAGCACCCTCAGGTCTCAGCTACTTGGGTCTTTTCCACACTGAACTCAAGTGTGGAAAGCTCCCATCATTCTGGAAATGACACCCACTTTCTCCTGTTTGCGATGGAAGTAACACCAAGGGGACTGAGCCAGCCTGGTGGGTGAGATAGCTGAGGCGTTATTCATAAACTAAAACACTGTTGAAGCCAAACTGGCCAGATGATGTCTTTCTAAGCTGATCTGTTTCTTCCTAAGCAGACACACTCAGGGGCTCTTTGCTCACCGAAAATACTGACAAACCACAGCCCCATTTTATATACTCAGCACAGCCATTAGAAAAATCTCAAGCCAGGGGTCTGGAGAGATGGCTCAGAGGTTAAGGCATTTGCCTGCAAAGCCTAATGACCCAGCTTCGATATCGCAGTACCCACATAAAACCAGATGCAAAAGTAGCACTTGCATCTGGAGTTCGTTTGCAGTTCCTATAGTTCTCTCCTCTTTCTCTCTCTCTCTCCCCTTGCAAATAAATAAAATAAAATCAATAGAAAATCCTGAGCCAGGCTCCTCCAAGCAGGTCCAGTTCAGAATCACTGATTCACTGTGTGGTCTTAGCTCTCCAGGCCCATGACAAACACCAGGAAGACCCTCAGGATCATGTCTCTGACAGAGCTTGGGGCTGCTGCCTACCTGGGGATGTTTTCATCCACTGTGGCGCATCCATAGAGGAAGACGATGACTCCCACGATGGAGGCAGGGATGAGCATTTGAGTATAGGCTCCCAGCCAGGCAAAGTACAGGCCGATCTTCTCCCCAAAGTACTTCCTACACCAAGACACAAAGAAAACAGGCTTATTCACATCTTGGACCATTGGACCCAGCACGTCCCCACAGTGAGGGACAACTCCAAAGGGGCTGTCACTTCTGCCTAAGAAGTGGAGAGTAGGGCTCTGGGAGACCTCCTCAGGCTTGAGGTATACTACTTGGACTGGGGTTTGAACCCAGGACCTTGTGCTTACAAGATAAGTGCTCTACCATTGAACCCAATCCTCTCACTTTTAAATTCATTTGTTCTTTATTTTATTGTATTTGTATGTATGCATAATGTTTGTATGCTGTGGGCTCACATATGTGAGTGTGTATGAAGAGCAGAGGTTGATGGCAAATGTCTTCCTGGGTCCTTCTTCATTTTTTTTTTTTTTTTTAAGCCTAGAGCTCACTGATTAGGCTAGACCGGCTGGCCAGCAAGCCCTAGGGATCCTCCTGTGCCCACCTCCCCAGTGCTGGCATTACAGGTGCATGCCATTGTGCCCAGCATTTATGTGGGTTTTGGGGATTCAAACTCAGGTCTTCGTGCTTACACAGCAAGCACAAAACCATCTCCCTAGCCCTCTTTCTTTTTTTTTTCTTTTTTTTTTTTTCAAGGTAGGGTCTCACTCTGGCCCAGGCTGACCTGGCATTCACTTTGTAGTCTCAGGGTGGCCTCGAACTCATGGTGATCCTCCTACCTCTGCCTCCCGAGTGCTGGGATTAAAGGCATGCGTGGCCACCACGCCCAGCCTCTCTTTTTCTTTTTGAGGCAGAGTCTTGGTACATACTCCAGGCTGGCCTTGAACTCACTATGTAGCCCAGGCTGGCTTCAACTTCCCAATCCTCTTGCAAAATGCTAGGATCACAGGCATATGATCCTCTCCTTTGTGCCCTGGGGAGAAGGGTGCGTTTCTGCTTGTGAAGCCCACATTGGTGAGTGTGGCACGTCCCTGAGGCAGTGGCTGACATCTCAAGTTCAATTCAGAATAAAGACTGAATGAACCTTGGTGCAGAGGTGCCAAGAAAACCAATCACTCCTCCGCCAAGCCATGCTGGCTCCTTGATGCTGAAGTGATTGGCACAGGTCAGGTTCTTCCATTCAATAAGACCCTGCAGGGCCCTCCATACAAGCTTGCTGCTCTCCTTCCTGCCTTGAAAGACAGGGATCTTTCCAGACCTATTTATTATTTCTCACACATTTCCAGTCAGCCACTTCTGCCCCTCAACACCACAAAGCAGGAAACTCCAGCAGGCGCTCTCTGTGGGCCTGGCTGCAGAGGACCCAAGAGAAGACAATGTGACTGAATACTTGTCACCCAGCCTGCCTCACCAACCTGGTTCATGCTGCCAGGCTTCAGGGAGCCTCAGATGGCCCACATAGCCTTCAAGTTCAAACAGGTTCCCAGGCCGCTGAATATTCAGAACTGGCGAAGCTCACAGGGACTTCACCCACCTGACATCCGCCCAGGGCCCTGCTTCCCACAGTCGGCCTGAGAGGTCAGGGTCCCGCTCACCTGACCAGGTCAATGGGCTGGTACTTGTAGAAGACCCCGTAGCTTGCCCACTCCTCATACAGGAGCTGAAGGGAGAGGGGAAGGAAGGGAGAAAAGATGGTGAAGGGTTACGTGCAGAGGCTGCTCCCCATCAGAACTTGGGGGGGGGGACGGGGTGGTACTTAGCCAGCTCAACCTCAATCATTCACACAAGGAACACTCACAGAGAGCTGCCTGAGCCCCACAGTGAGCCTGCATTTCTGCATGCAGGTAGAGGTGGGAATGATGCTCCTGGCATATTATGGAATCCCAGCTTTCCCTGATTGGATTGGGAATTTATCTACAACACCTGACACCATAAGCCATTCAGGTTTTTGGGTCACTCCAGTTAGGCACCATTTATAAAGAGCATAAAACCAACAGGGGTTCAAGCAGAGAGATATCAATGACAAAATTAAAAGAAAATCCCCCAGGATGCAGAGATAGCTCCAGGTTCATTAGCTGATTAACAGTGCTCAGGAAAGAAATAAGACAGACACCCGTGCTGCTAGCCCCAGGCTGTGGGCAGACAGGAACGAGTGAGGCTGGTATAGTCAAGCTTTGTATGGGACATGCATAGGGGATGTCCAGGCGAAGGAGCACCCTGGGATTACTGGCTAAAACAACCCTATGCGTGAGGGGACAAGTCACTACGCGTGTGATGGTTCACGTGTCACCAAACTTCACTTAGGCCCAGTTCCTACATCACACCCTCTAGCTGCAGAAGCGAGAACATGACACAGGGTGGCCCTGGGCCCAAGAGCAGCCGCCTGCCAGAGACGAGGTCACTGCTCCTCTGCTTAGCTTCGCGCTCTTCCCTGCACCAAGTGACCTCTCAAATGCAAAGTCATGGGAAGGGGATAAGGGAGCCTTTTGAAGCATTTGAGCATCTTCCTGGGGTTCTGCAGGCAGGGGGAGGGCTGAGAGGCAGGGGGAACCCCTGCAGACCATCCTTGCTCCTCCATGAGCATGTGCAAAGAGCTGCTGGCCTCACCTAGGTAACTTGACCTCAAGTCACTGCTGGGAAACAGAATGGATGGAGGGACAAGTCACTATGGGATCCCCACACCTCAGGACCCACCTTGAACAGGGCCAGGTAAGAACTGGGTCTGCCCCAGGAGTGGGCCACGGTTGCTATGGATGAGGAAAGCGGGAAGTGTGTGACCACCACACATGGTCACTGTTGTGGGGCCTGGCTAACCTGCATGAGCCACAGCAGGCTCACCACTGTCCGATGGAGGCCCCATTTTGTACATAATACCTGACTCTGTGGACTTCTCGTCCTGCCAAGACAAAACATCTGTCACTCTCTCCGTCAGAGCAATGGAGTTACACGGTGACCTCACTGTTACCCCTGGAGGAAGCCCAGGGTCTATCTTGACCACTATCAACCTGGGGAGGCATCAGCATGGGGTGGGCAGGCTGTGAACTGCAGTAGGCCAGTGGTAATTGATGAGCAATTCAATAAGTTGGGTCTGTGGCTCCCAGCCCAGATCAGGGTGGGCAGACCTCAGTCCACACCTCTGATACTTCCTCCACACTCTAGAAGCCCCTCCGTAGAGATCTGGCTGTCCCCTGCTCTGTGGGGCCCTGGTTGGTCTTGCCTCTGGGATCTCTCACAGGAGGACCCAGCAGCTGGCCTCTAGGACATCTCTTCATGTGCAAGTTCAGGACCCTCGATTTGATTATGGTTTGCCTCCGTATAGATCAGAGCTCGCCTGTGCCCTGGAGGAGAAGCACTGGCTAGAAGTGTCAGCATTTGTGAATCAGGTCGGTGGTGAGGCCGTGCTGAGCCCACGCCCGCCTCTTGCTGAAACCTTACTGCCCCATCCGGCTTAGCCAAGGAAGATGGCCTGGAACTTCATTTCTTTTGTTATGTGAGGTCCCTGGGATCAGGCTGCTGGGACTCCTGTTGCTGATAGGAGCAGTAAGGGATAAGCCCACAGATTTACCACAGGAAAGACCAAAGTCTAAAAGCACGCCACAAGAAATAGAGCCACGAGACCAAAATACTTACCTGAACTTCCTTCCTATCCATCATCCATCTACTCATGACACATCCATCCGTTCACCAATCCGTCCATCTACCCATCCATCCATCCATCCATCCATCCATCCATCCATCCATCCATCCATCCACCCGCCCATTCATCCATCTACCCCATACATCCGTGCAATGACCTCCCATTCATCCATCCACCCACTTACCCACCCAACCATCCATATACCCATCAATTCACCCACCTACCTTATCCACCTACTCATTCGTTTACCCACCCGTATCTCCATCAGTGTACCCACTTATCCATCTATCCATCCATTCATCCGCCTACTTACCCATTCACCCACCAATCCATCTTCATGTCCATCTGTTCACTCAGTATTCATTATCCATCCATCCATCTATCCATCCATCCATGTACCATCCACCCACCTAACCACCATTATTCTCTGGCTACTCTGTGGGCCAGGCTTGTATCTTGGCATGGTCCTTCTCTAGGGGGCATGCATTCAGCTAGAGGAGATGGCTGGGCCCTGACAGCCTGGAGCTGTGCTGTCTGGCGGGCAGTAGAGCTCAGGAAGCATCCTTGAGTAAGTAACTAAGTGAGATGGACTTGGCACTGACGTGACCCTCAGCTGAGCAGTGTTGAGAACAGCTAGGCTGTCGGTATGGCTGGAGCTTGGAGGAGAGGTGGGGATCAGGGTGGAGGGTCTGGGACCCAGTGGACAGAGTCCAGTCAGAAGAAGGGTGGCTAGTGTCCATGAAGGAAGTGCCCAAGCCAAGAGGCTGGACACAGGGGAACAGAGAGATGGACTCAGAGGCCAGGGTTGGCCAGGGCAGGCCTACAGAGGGGAGGTGCTTCTCTAGCGAGATTGGATGGGGGAGTTCTGTGGGTCATGGGGTCTCAGATGAATGCCAGATGTGGCACTAAAAATAACCAAATATGTCATTTTTATGCTAAATCAGATAGCATCTTCAGCTGGATTCCCGGGCAGGCAAGTTGTATCAGGTTCCAAAGACTTGCAAACAAGTCTGGGGCTGGAGGAGACTGAGAGTCGAGGACATTCCATCACAGAAGGTCTCCAAGGCTGGGAGGTGGGGACAAGGCCACCATTGTGAGATTCCTAAGGAAGTTTCCCTACCCACCACCTGTAGAAGGATGGTGGAGGGGCAGAGGATGGAAGCCAGGTTTGTTTGTGGAAGAGAGAGAGGCCCCAGAATGGATTCAGAATGGAAGGCTGGTGTCAGGTGTGGGCCTGTGAAGGAAACTGGGAAGGTGTCTTCCCAAGTGTGAAGGAGCAAGGAGCTGAGGGGGATATAGTGGCAGTTTCTTGGGGATTCCCTGTGCATAGTGAGGAGAGAGAGAGAGAGAGAGTGAGAATGGGCGCACCAGGGCCTCCAGCCACTGCAAATGAACTCCAGATACATGTGCCACCTTATGCATCTGGCTAACATGGGTCATGGGGAATTGAACCTGGGTCCTCTCGCTTTCACCGCTAAGCCATCCCTCCAGCCTTGGTCTGGTAATTTTAAGAGACACTGGGTAGAATACCATCAGACAAGTTCCCCATTGTGCCAGGGGCTGGGGCTTTGGGGACAGCTGATTGCAGTGGGTCTGTCCCATCTTTTTTTTTTTAATTAATTAACTAGAGAGAGAGTGAGAAAGAAAGAAAGCTGCAGAAAGAGAGAGAGAGAGAATGGGCACTCCAGGGCCTACAGTCACTGCAAACGAACTCCATGAGTCACCTGTGCATCTGGCTTACGTGGGTACTGGGGAATTGAACCTGGGTCTTTACGCTTCACAGGCAAGTGTTTCAACTGCTAAGCCATCTCTCCAGCCCAGTCTGTCCCATCTTTATGGACCCAAGAACAGATAAATTTAGGTTAGGTACCTTCAACAATGGGAGCTGGGAGCATGAATCAGAGTGACCTCATAAGACAAGGGTCTACCACAGCCAGTGTGGGGGAAGGATGTGAATAGAAGAGGCAAGCTCTGAGGTGGGCATTGTCTCCTTTCGGTACTTGACAATGACTGCATTAAGCAACTTTCATTTCACATGTGGGGAGGGAACTGGTGACACATGTTTACTGCTCAGCCCAGGGAGTCCCCATGGCACACATGCCAAGCTCCTATTGCTGCTGATCCTCCTGCCCTCAGTATGATTTATACAGCCCACGGCCCATCCAATAGCCACCTTCTGCTCCATGCCTCCTGGACTTACTTTTCTGTCATTGAACTCCACGTTTTCTCCCTCATAGTCTCCCTGTGAAATGAGAAAAAGAGAGTTTTCCTGGTGCCTTCCATTCCTGCCAAGCAAAACAACCTCCTTTTCACAGATGGCAACAATCACGGGGGACGTTTCAAACAGAGTGTGGTTCCTGACTAGACACAGCTCGCCTGGTGCTCAGGGCTGCCTCAGTCCTCCTGCCAGCTCCTGACTCCGGACGCCCTGAGCCATCTCCCCCTCAGCACACAGAGGGGCCTCCGGGAGGAAAGCACACCTTTGCCTTGGAATTGGCAGAGCCAAAGAAAGGGAGCTTCGGAGGACAGGAAGAAAGGATTCCACCGACAGAGCGAATGCACCACCCTGCTGGAATGTCCCGTGCCTTATCCCTAGACCCTTATCCTGATTTCCACTCTGATGTCCCAAGAGAAACAATAAATTATACACTCGCTGCACGCACATCTACATTGTTGAGGCCGACACACCCAATTTACACATTGTGGCTGTTTTGAATCAGAGACGTCCCCCATAAAATCAGGGTGTTCTGAATGCTTGGTCCCCAGTTGGTGGCAATTTGGGAGGTGGAGTCTTGCTGGAGGACGTGTGTGGCTGGGGTTGGGCTTTGGGGTGTTATAACCCAGCTTCCCCCCTTTGCCAGAACTCAGCTCACTCTCTTGCTGCCAGTTGCTGTGGCAAAAAGTCATGCCCAGCTTCTGCTCTACCATTCCTTTCCCTGCTGCCATGAAGCTTACCCTTGGGATGCTAATCCAAAATAAACCCTTTCCTCCCATCAGCTGCTTTTGGTTGGGTGTTCTGTCCCAGCAACTTGAAGGCAAGCACATGAGGCTCAAAGAAATAGCCTAACTTCCCTAAGGACACACAGCTAAGTCTGGCTAGACCTGGGATTCACAACCAGGCCTCTAAATAAATCTCTTCTTCCTTCCTCTTCCTCCTCTTCTTCTTCATGTTATGTGTGTATGGTGTGTGTGGACATGTTTGTAAATGTGTGGGCACATGTGTGTATGTGGGTGTGCATGCACACATATGCCCGTGCACGTGGAGGCCAGGGGCCGATATCAGGCGTCTCCCTTGGTTACTTTCCACTTTATTTACGGAGGCAGGGTTTCCTCACTTGAACCCAGAGCTCACTAATTTCTCTCATCTGGCCAGCCAGCTTGCCTAAGGATTTCCTGTCTCTGCTCTGCAAGGGCCGGTATTACAGGTAGGTTACCACACCTGACTGGCATTTATGTAGGTGCCGGTGATTGGCACTCTGGACCTCATGTATGAGTGGCAACTGCTTTAGCTACTGAGCTATCTCATTGAGGGTGAACTTGAAAACCACTAAAGAGAGAGTGGCTTTGCACTCCCCTCCGCCGTCCCTGCTTCATCTATTCATCTATCATGTGGCTCTCCCAGTCTGACTTGGCTCCAGCCTCCCAGAATCGGCCTGGGGTCCCCTCCATTGGCCAACAACCTTCATAGCCTCTGTCATCCCCAGCCAAATGGAGAAAGACGTGGAAAGCCCCCAGGCAAGCAGCCCACTGCCAGGATGTGATGACGGCATAAGGCATAAACCAGCCTCCTTCTAAGATAAAGGAGGGAGGGCCTTTCCCACTCTGGCCCAGCTCCTTGGTGTTTCCACAAACGAGACAGCCATTCTAGCAGAGGCCTCCTCGCTGGTGACCCCAGGGGTGGGCAGATGTCAATTGGAAGAAAGCTGAGGTGAGACGCTGAGCAGTCAATATAGATGTCGCCATCCTTTCTGATTACAGGGGACCCCCGCCCCACAGGCTCTTGCTCTCAACACAGGACTCTCAGCACGCAAGGCTAATGCCGCAGAGCTAGCTGGCCTCAGCAACCCACACCTGCCCAGGGGACATTCTCAGTGAAAGACTGACCATGGTCAGCTGAGGAGAAGAGGCAGGGTAAACCGCCACAGGTAGGTGGGACAGCATGGGTGAAGACACAAAGTAAAGAAGCTGGGCTACTCAACCCCAAATCCCTCACCCTACAGGGTGGAGTAAGCTCCATCGTGTGTATGTTGCGGGGCAGGGGGCGGGCAGGGAAGGTGACAAGGATGGCAAAGCAGCTGAGCATTGCTACCCCCCCAAACTCAGGGCAGATTGTCATCTTGCCAATGCCCTGTCTCTTCCTAAAAGCTCTTTCCTGCCTGCATTTGCTCTTGCCCCTACAGCTACCCTGCCAATGGAGACATTAGTCCCCAACTATAGAAGGGACATTGAGGCTCTGGGAGACCAAGGAGCTGGCGGCTCAAGGCCAGTGGGAGCCAGTGAAAGGGCAGGATTGGAATCAGGTCGGCTGGCTCCCAGGCCCTCCTCTTTCCCACCCACTTTTGGGCTCTTGGTCTTTGCAGTAATGCACATTTTGGAAAGTTCCAGAAAGACTCTGTCTGGGGTTCCCACACTGCTCTGGCCCAGCAGCCTGATCCCAGTGCCCTGCTGAATTCTGGCCCGGTTTCCATAGAGATGATAAGGAGACAATTGAGTCCACCCTGTCCACCTCGGGCCATAGCAGAAGCTATATTTGTCAGTGGGGGGAGGCCGGTGGGATCTGGAGATGTGGCAGGCAGCTGGCCACTTGCTTGGTAGAAATAGATGCATACAGAGCCCTAGTGGCTGTCAGAGCCTGGGCATGGAAGGCAGAGCCAGGGAAAACACTGTGTGGACCAGCTGGTTGTGAGGCACCCTCTCTCATTATCACTTCTGTCTCGGTGGGATTGTTTGGCCCTGAGTGTGACTTCTCCGGCCCCACAAAGAAGGAATAATAAGAGACACCAAACAGGAAGCAGTGACCACGCAATAATTGGATCCTGGGGTATGTGTGGCCCGTGGGGATTCAAGGAGTGAAATGACACAGCAATAAACTACACGTGATGGTTACTCACGTCATGCAGAGGGTACGCGGCAGAGTACACGCCATTGGCCAGCAGGCTCGTGATACCTTCAAAGACAGAGGCAGGGAGAAGTGATGTTCCAGCAGGCCTCCCGCCCTATGCCTGGAAGTCCCAGCCATCACAGACGTCCTGATCACAGGACATCCGTTTAGAGCCAAATGCGCACCGGGCTACCCAGACAGAGCACGGCCACTGTCCTGGGTAGGATGAGGTGGGCCAAGTTAGCTATCCACTAGAGATGAAAATCAACATGCTTGATTGGCAGGGTTAGGAAGATAAAAGCACGCCCCAAGAGGAAGTTCCGTCTGGGAGGAAGGAGTTGCCATTGGCTCAGTCGCCCCAAACCTCCGGATTCAACAGCTAACCCCCACCGGCCTGAGGGTGAGCCTGCAGACGGAAAGATGGATTTTTGAGTGGTCAGAGAAGCTGAATCATGAGATGTATGAATGGGAAAATTGATGGTGCCAGAGACACGCATACAATTTGGAATTAGCTTCTAGGCGGATTGGAAAGCCGAGAGAAGCCCCGCACTTACCGTATTTCCCACACTTTCGCCTTTTACTTAGAAGGGCAGAGTCCTTCTTTCTTCCCTCTCCTTGCCCTGTTTATACATCGGCTATTAGTTACACAGAAGGGCGTGGAAGGATCAAAGCTGTTGATTTGAGGGAGACGGCGCTGATGGCAGCCAGGGGCCTCAACAGTCCATCAATGCTCAGGGCCAGCAGGAAGATGGCCTGGCCCTTGTTGGCTGGCCCGTTATAAAAAAACAAAACAAAACAAAACAAAACAAAACAAAACAAAACAAAACAACAACCAAAAAAAAAAAAAAAAAAAAAACCAGCCAAACACCTACAGATAGGTGTGGACACTGCTCCCAGTTCCGGAAGCTGCTACTGGAGAAGGGGAACAAGGAGGGGTCTGGGCACAAAGAAGAGGGCTCAAGGAGCCTGGTTTTGTTCACATGTATTCAGAACAGCAGCACTACGGGGTTTCTCAGCCCCCGGCCTCTCACAGAGAACCACCGCTTGGCAAAAGTAGCTCTTTTTGTTTGTTGGTTGGTTAGTTTGAAACAGGGTCTTGCTACACCGCCCAAGCTGATCTTATATTTACAGAGATTCCCCCTGCCTCAACCTCCCGAGTGCTGGGATTTACAGGTGTGAGCCACCACACCTGGCTTCAGATGGGTACACGAGTTGGGCTTGGCACGGTGGCCTGGACTTCTGCAAGTCGGTTGGACCCTATTTGGAAATTGACATTCTAGAAGCCACTTGAAAATGGATACATCTCCTTGGTCGATAACCTGGAAAATAGCCAGGGGCCCTGAAGACCACTTAGAAGTAAAAAAACCCGAGGAGGGTGGAGTATGTATGTGAGTGAAAATTTTATCTGGCATAAAAAGAGGTTGTGGGGTTGGATGCAGGCCTGTGGTCTCCTCACCCTTCCTGGGGTGCTCTGGCAGGCTCAGCCTTCGTTTCCTTCAAGCCTCTGTTCAAACACCTCCTCATCAGAAAGGCCTTCCTGGGCCGCTTGAGCCCTCTAGCCTCGGTCACCCCACAGCATAGATTCTGGTTTATCTGTTCACTTAGAATTTCTTTCCTTCCCCTAGACTGTCAGTCCCTGAGGGGACAGAGACCAGACCCTGGGACAGGGGCAGAGGGGTGGGGTATGTGCCCAGTCCTCCTCTTCACTTCTCACTTATTTATGCAAGGTGACAGAAATACTTTGGAGGCCACAGAGCTCCTAAGGTAAGGTGTCAACATGAAACGGGGCTGTAAAGGCACCCCAATTTCCCCCCTCCATCCCAGGAGCAGGAAAAGCCGTGTGGCCAGGACACTTGTGGGAACTGACACAGCCCTCTAGCTGCCCCCTCCCCACTCTGAACCCTGTAGATTCTCATAGCCACCATGCTGTTTCTATGGAAGGGAGGGACTGGGGAGGAACCTGAAGTCTGAGCTTCAGCTTTGCACTGGAGTCACTCACCCTTCCTGTCTCTGGTGGCCTTGTCACAGCTGATAGGAAATAGGCTTGGAGATTTCAAGGCCAGAAGAGTGTCACTGTGGCCAACACTGGTCAGGGACATCAGTCTGCCAAGCTCTAGCTGAGTCCTCTGCCACATCCTGGTCTGTCTCCAGGAGCCCCTGCCTGCCTGCTGCCTTCCTTCTTCCCCTTCCCTCCCTCCCTCCCTCCCTCCCTCCCTCCCTCCCTCCCTCCCTCCTTTCCCCCTTCCTTCCTTCCTTCCTTCCTTCCTTCCTTCCTTTCCCCCTTCCTTCCCTCCCCCCCCCTCCCCTCTCCCTCCCCTCCCCTCCCCTCCCTCCCTTCCTTCCTTCCTTCCTTCCTTCCTTCCTTCCTTCCTTCCTTCCTTCCTCCCTCCCTCCCTCCCTCCCTCCCTTCCTTCCTTCCTTCCTTCCTTCCTTCCTTCCTTCCTTCCTTCCTTCCTCCCTTCCTCCCTTCCTCCCTTCCTCCCTCTCTCCCTCCCTTCCTTCCTTCCTTCCTTCCTTCCCTGGCTTCCCTTCTCTGCTTCCAGCAACAGCCACCCCTTCATAGACACCATGGACCCTGTCTCCTGCGACCACAAAGACCCTGGCTTTGTGTAGGACTGAAAGGAAGGAAGGTAAGGACAGAAACTTGGGGAACACAAGGTCTGACTCCAACAAGCTGGCTCTCAGCCATGAGTGAGGAACTCATCTTGGGCTGGTATCCACCTATGACTGTGAGGCCTGTGAGCTGGTAACTAAAACCCCCTAAGACATTTCCACACTGAAGTGCCTGACAGGAGGGGAGCCACTGCTCCCAGTGACACCTGGTGAGGCTGTGCCAGTCAGGGGAGCGCACTGCTCCATTAAGCATGGACTTTGGCTAGTTGCTGCCCCCACCCCCATCAAGGCTGTTGCTTCCAATGACCCCAAAGAACTACCGGGCGATGGTCTCCAAGGGACCCTTCATTCCTTCACACTGGACTGTGAGAGTCAAAGTTTGATCTGTTTCCACGCCAGGATTTACTGTCCCTGTGCAGGACCCGGTCCTTACATTCACAAACACCTTCAACAAAGTCGAGGGCACTCTGGGCATAGAGTACCCAGCTGTAAATCCACCATGATCCTGGACTGACTTTCCTGCCACTCGCTCAGCCCTCTGCTCTGAACCATGACATGGACCTCAGTCAAGCCCTTTAAAAGCCCCAAGCTGGGGCTGAAGAGATGGCTTAGTGGTTAAGGTGCATGCCTGAGAAGTCTAAGGACCCCAGTTTGATTCTCCAATTCCCCCAGAAGCCAGATGCACATGGTGGCGCATGCATCTGGAGTTTGTTTGCAGTGGCTAGATGCCCTGGCGTGCCCATTCTCACTCATTCTCTCTCTCCCTCTCTCTGTCTCTAATAAATAAACAAATAAAAATTAAAAAAAAAAGAATAAAAGCCCCAAACTGGCTGCCCCCACCTCCTGCAGACTGGACTCGGAAGCAAGATGACCAAATGGGAAATGGATAGTGATCTCAACTCCCCCAAATGAGCTTACCCATGCTGTACTTGGCCTTGGTGCATGTGGTTCTCTTCAAGATTTCATAGACCTATGACAGACAGAGGCAGAAGTTACTCAGCCGTTGTGCCATCGCAAAGACAGTGCTGGGGACAGCCCTGGGTTGGGGACTCCAGCAGGGCTGAGGTGGAGGGTCTCAACCTTCACATCCCTGAGTAGGTCTGACCATCCAGGGGTCAGCGGGCACCCTCTTGGGAAACTTGGGGCATGCTAGCTATCCCCGGTGCCCTACAATGTCTCACCATCCCTTGTGCTGATATGTGAACGGGGTCAGAGCCCTCCCAGATGCAATGCTGCAGGCTTTAGGAGCCCAGAGCAGGAGTGGGTCTCAGGGCTCCTGCACACAGCCTGCATGAAGGGTCCCTGCCCTGCCTCAGGCTCCTTTGGCTTAAAGGCACTTTTCTTGGTGACCTGGGGAGTCCATCTGTCTGGTTGTAAGTGTCATGACTTTGAGCAAATTGCATTACTTCCCCATACCTTATTTGGCCATCTGCAAAATGGGCTGCTGTTAAGTAGCCATGATCTATAGATGAGCCTCTCAGAAATTCTCCCTACCCCCTGTTGTGCACTCTCACTGGGGGAAGGCTAGTGTCTCTCCAGTAGTCACCGGGCCTGGAATGCCCGACTGGGCCAACACCTGCCCTGATCTCCTCTGTCCCCATCCACCTCCTCAGTCAGCAGCCTTCTCTCATGGTTTGAATTCCGCCCTGGCTGTTCTTTCTGCCAGAAGCTCTCAACGACCTGCTGATTCTCCTATAACCACCTCCTCCTCCTCCCTTCCATGGTCATGACCACAGCCACGACCCTGCATCTGTCTTTCCTCTACTCCCATTACCAGCCCCTGGGACATATCTGACCACACTTGAAACCTTGCTCTGTAACATCCTGTGGCTCCTCAGTACCTGCGGGCCCTTTTCTCTTGGGTCCTGCTGGTCTCTGACATCGAAACAGCTTGCACATGGGACCACCTCAATGCCAGGAGTGAAGTGTCCCACGTGGAGAGGACAGGCTATTGGTACCTCCACATCTTAGCCTCCAAAGAAAGTCTTAACCCTGTCACTGGATATCATCAGAAATTTCAAGGACCATGGGACCTGACTAACCAAAGGTAAATCTTTCAATCTTTAGAATTCCTCCAGAACACATTAGCGGTCTGCAAACTGGCCGCCAGGGTTTCTGAGACTTTACTCCAGAGGTAAATGGAGTCATGGATTCCTCAATGTCTACTGTCTCAGGTGCAATATCTCTCTGTGGCTGGTGAGAACAGCAGTCACCACCCTGGGGACCACAGATTAAATAGCTTCACAGTCCATCCCCAACAACACAATGCCAGAGTTTTGGAGTCACTTAAATTCCCTGCACCCCCACCTCAGCCGCCTCCTTGGTAGCAAGAGCCACTCTGTGAGTTTGCACCCTTGTTTTATGCTTGTAGAAATGTACCACGTCAGGGTGCACACATGTGACTTGGTTTACACAGCTGGCCATCACAGTTCTCTCCTATGTCCCAGTGGCCTAGGAGAAGTGACACTGTTTGAGTACACTGTGGCTGATATCCAGGAGGAAACAGGGCCTCGTCACAGCTAGCCCCTATGGTGACCTGTGCTTCTGCCCAGGTTCCTTGTCGCCTGCCATCATGACATCGGATGGCACAATTCAATCAGTAGCACCACAAATGGTAAGGAACTTCCCAGTGGCTTCGTATCCAAAGCGGTGCCCATGTGGTCAACCACGCGGAGGTGCATGGCTGCCTGACAGAGACGAGCCAGAATCAGCCTCGTTCAGACACAAGCTCTGCAACTGCCCCATAGGTAGTCACAAGTCTGGGAAGGGACAGGGGATGGAGACATCTGCCTGTCCTGAGGCTTGGCGTCTCACACCAACAGGACCCATGCCACCCTCCTGCAGCTGGCCACCCGTCCACACCAGGCCTCCTCCTCCACAGCCTGGCTGGATGCTTTGGGAAGGGCTCGGCTGCCAGCTGAATTTCTTGTTTAGATAGAAATTGGGTACTGTGCCATGCATAGCCACAGCTTGGCTGGCAGTCAAGTTGGCGGCCAGTGGATAAACACTAAGCCAGTACCCTGACTAGGGCAGGGTGGCCTGGTCATATTGCAAACCTAGGCTGACTGTACTGGCAGAGGTCTGGGACTATAAATCTTAACCCAGGTGCCTGGGCTTGGGCCGCTCTTACCTGATGGCTCAGAGACCCTGGGCCAGGGTCATACAAGCTGAGGAGTAACACTGTGCAAGGAGGGAAGGACTTTGGGAAGGCTAGAAGACTCAGCTGCAGGAACTCGCCCCCTCCTCCCTGCTTCCTGCTGCTGTGTGCTTTCTCACGCTCCTCCTCCTCCTCTGAGCAGAAAGCCTGGGCCACAGCCATCCCTTGGGCCTCCTGCTGCCCTCTGGATCCATTATTCTAATTATTTCTGTCGCAGGCAATTAGAGCCGGCTTTCACCCCCGAGGAACTTCGCCGAAATGAAATGATCATCGGGGTCCCCAGGGCCCCCCTCTGATGAGGTGATTTCCAAGGCACCATACTCACTATTGTACTCCGGGTCTTGCTGTCGAAAAATGAGTCCTTGTCAGACAAGTCGAATCTGTAGAGACAAGGGAGGGAGGTGGCTCTTCACTGCAGGCTATGAGCCCTGGAAATCCCCTGCCCCCATTAATAGCGGCCACAAAATGGGTAATTGTCCTCACAATGGGCATTCTTGTCCCTGCATATGGGAGGCTCTCAAACGTCCACCACCGGTGAGAAAGGACCTCAGAGACAGGTGGATACCCTCTGGCTTCACTTTTTCTTTTTATTTATTTAATATTTTAAATAATTTATTTATTTGAGAGAAAGAGAGAATGAAAGAGGCAGCTAGAGAGAAAGAGAGAATTGGGCACGCCAGGGCCTCCAGCCACTGCAAATGAACTCCAGACGCATTTGCCACCTTGTGCATCTGGCTTACGTGGGTCCTGGGGAATTGAACCGGGGTCCTTAGGCTTCACAGGCAAATGCCTTAACCGCTAAGCCATTTCCTCAGCCCTATCTTTAGTTTTTTGAGACAGAGTGTTATGCAGCCCACGCTGACCTGGAGCTTGCTATGTAACTGAGAATGTCCTTGACCTTCTGATCCTCCTGCTTCTACCTCCCAAGTTCTGGGATGACTGATGCGTGCCACCATGCCTGGCCCTGTTTCACCTGGCAGGTGACTTTTCTAGCTTTCCTACTTCTGGGCTAAGGGGGCAGTATCATTCCTCTGTGAGGAAGTGGCAATTTTCAGCACACCCTCCTTGGAACTGTCAACTGGTTTGCATCCTGATGTCCAGGGCCATACAGAGATTGCCTAAAACTTCCGGGGCACAGGGATAGCTATGGGAATCACTGCTCCCAAAACAATTAAGGGGAGAGGAGGTAACCCGGGCCTGTGTAAGGGGCTCTGAGCTGGTGGAGGAAGTTCTTGCTGTGCACCATGCCAACTGGGGGGACAGCACACGGTTCCTTGCAGCGACTACTTACTGTATTTGCAGGGCAGGAGCCCCAGTTCTGAATGAAGGTTCTGGTGCTGTGTACTCTGTCCCTCTGGCACCTGTGAGTCCCAGGCATCCACCAGTCTCCCGTCCCCTAGGGCTTACCATCTAAACTGCCTCTGGGGTTCCAGCACCCAAACCTTCTGCTCCTCCCTCTGCCCAGCAAAGGCCCTGTTCAGGCCTTGCAGCCACTGCTGCTGACCCAGGTGGTTATGACCTATTGTCCTTTGGGAGCAGGAAGGACGGAAGGTTCCAGAACAGACTCAGCACTGCCAGGCAACCATGCTTCTGCCTGTGGGTCCCTGGGGCCTCCAGACTCCTATGGGAGAAGTTTCTAGATGATTTCTGCTTCCCCAGCTGTTTGGCTCAGGGCTGCCTTGGGGCTGCCCAGGCTGCAGGACGTGTGGTGAAACTCAGAAGGATAGGGCTGGCCCAGACCTCTGCCCCAGAGACAGTCTCCAAGCCAAGAAAGACTCTGTGTTCACTACTTCCTCCGTGGACAGACACCTTAGATCTCACTTCCTCTCCACTTCTTCTGAGCCCCACACCCACAAAGCTTTGGCAAGAACACGCTCTTTTCATGAAGGGGAGAGTTACGGATCAACCACATTGCTTAGGCTTGAGCGTGAACAGACACAGAGTGGGTCTCACAGGAGGCAGGACTGCAGTGGCACTTACAGGTGCTGCTTCTCCCGGGAGAAGGGGTAGGAGAGTCTCTTGGTGGTCTGCGGCCTATGCTCCGCCACCTTGGGCTGGATGGGATCAGTGATCTTCTGCAGGACTGAGTTGATGGTTTTCAAGAGGCCACGGGTCTCACTGATGTGATACACCTACAGATGAGACCCATAGGGACACAGGTCACTCTACTAAGCCATGACCTTCGGAGCAGCGGGGGCGCCCGTCCTTGGATGATCAGAAAGATGCCTACCAATGTATCTTGGGAATAGAGCACTGGCAAGCCTCCCCCCCCCTCCCACTCCCTGCTCAGTTTGGGGAGCTGTCACTTCAGGATTTCAGCGTATGAGGAGAGTCCGGCCAAGAGCTCAATTATAACGCATTCTGAAAGACTTCTCTTGTGTTTCCAAAGCAGTCATCCCAGCGGTTTCAGAGGGTCTAAGGTCTGATTTCATCCCAGCCTGGCTTTATCCTCCCACCCACACATAAATACCGACGCCTAGCCCAGCTTCCCTGGCAAGCTGCTTTTGTGCCATAAAGTTTTCAGAGATTAAAAGGAAAAATCCCAGCAAGCTAGGAAATGTAATTAAATTGAATCTGATAAATTATCTAAGACCCCACAAGCATCAAAGAAACAGAGTTCCATGTTGAACAGTATTTATATTCATAACAAAGTCCTGGGGCTGGATGGGAGGCTTTTCCGACTGGACCCTCTCCTGGTGAGGTGTGGTCTAGGGGTCCTTAAAGACCACCCAGGGAGGGGTTAGATTCTCCATGATGGGGGTGGGGCACAGGACACGGAGGCCTGTCACACTACATTCCCATCCCAGACTGCTGACGAAGCCTACTTGGCTTTCCTGAGCAACTCAGAGTGTGTGGTGATGATTCTAACCCCCAGGTGCCCACGTGCCACTTAGACTTATCACCACTAACCTTCTTCGTGGGCATCTTCAGCTTCAGAAACTCAGCCTCCCTGCATAACACGTGCCAGGGAGCGTGGATTTTCACGAATCCAACCCCGTGGATTTTGGTCTGGAGAAAGAAGGGTTCTTAGTCAGGATGGTGAGATGACCGGAAACCCTTTATGCCTTTGTATGCACGTGTGACCTTGTTTGCAGCTACCCTCCGATGCCACTGGCCTCACTTTGCCAGTACCAAAAATATGCAGGGGTTTTCCACCCCCCTCAGGTCATGTGATAACATTTCAGAGCCAAGAGAGGCTGGGGACAGGTGTGGACGAGGCACAGCTCTTAGCTGGCACGGTTGATCCAATCAGACCCAGGGCATGCTGTCTCAAGGGTATTTGCTCCCCACCATAGGTGAGATGGTCATAAGTGGCCCCAAGCTCTTTCTTCTCCTGTATTTCAACTGATGAAGGGACAAGTGTTTAGTGTAGTCACATAAACACACGCAACTCTCCCTAGACCTTCCATGCCTGAGACCCTCTGGTGACAACAAAAGTCACAGCCACCCTGGGGACAATAAAGTCCTCATTCCTCAGGTTGGAGCCCAGCTCAAGGTCCCATAAACCTCTTCTGATCATAATTCTGCGAGTGAAAGTACCTTGCCACAGGGACCTGTCACAGCCACTGGCTTGGGCCTTAGAGCAGTCAGTGTGGCCTCAGGGCTGACCATAGTCTGGGCCCTGTCTCAAGACCCCTGACTGAGTGGGTGGGCCAGTGCACAGGTGCAATGCAGGCTGTTGGCAATGAGCATAGGGGCCGACATCATCTGAGGATGAAAACAAAGTGTGGGCTGGGGAGATGGTTCCATGGATAGAGAGCATGCCATGGAAGCATGAGGATCGAGTTTGGATCCTCAGAACCACTGAAAGCCAAATGCAGTAGCACGTCTTTAATCGCAGCCTGCTGACGGAGAGATGGGAGGTGAAAACAGGAGGATCCTAGAAGCTCAGAGCCAGCTACTCTGGTGAATAAGAAATCTTGCCTCAAACAAGGAGGGAGTCAAAAACTGTCACCAGAGATTGTCCTCTAACCTCCATACACAAGCCATGGCACACACATGCCACACCTCCACACACACACACACACACACACACACACACACAAAAAAAAAAAAATCTGAGAGGCTAAAGCAGTAATATTGTTGCATGTTCTAGACTAACCTGGGCTACATAGTGAGACCCTGTCTTAAAAAAATAACATCTGGGACTGAAGAGATGGCTCAGTGGTTAAGGCGTTTGCCTGCAAAGCCTAATAACCTGGGTTGGATTCTCCAGTATCCACATAAAGCCATATGCACAAAGAGATGCATGCATTTGAAGTTTGTCTGGAAGCCCTGATGCACCCTCTTTTCCCCTCTCTTCTTCTCTCTCTGCTTGCAAATAAACAAATAAAATATTTTTAAAACCTGCAATGGGGACTGGAGTGATGGCTTAGCAGTTAAAGTGCTTGCCTACGAAGCCTAAGGATCCATGTTCGACTCTCCAGGTCCCACGTAAGTCAGATGTGCAAGGTGACACAAGTGTGCAAGGTTGCACACACGTACAAGGTGGCACATGCGTCTGGAGTTTGACTGCAGTGGCTGGAGGCCCTGGCACACCAATTCTCTCTCTCTCTTTCATAAACAAACAAAAAACCCTGAAGAGGGTGAAATAAGTTCACCCAGCGAAGTCTGAAACCATGAAATAGATACCAGTGGCTGGGCAAAAGTCATTCAGGTGCCCCATGACAAGTCCCGCCCAACAAGAGGGCCCTCTACTGTCACAGGTCCATCCTCTTGCTTCTCTCGTCCCTCCTTTGCAGATGCCCACTAGCAGTTCCCTTCTGCTGCCCTCTTCTCCCCATGACCCTGACCACTCCTGTGGGCTTGCCCTGCTCCCCACTGCCACGGACCACCACAACAAAGGCACTCCCCACATAAGTATCCGACACATGAACAAGTGGGAACAGTGATGACGGTGGTGTTGAAGCAGGCTACTGTCCACCTGTTCCTTCCTCCATGAACCCTGCCTTCACGAAGCCTCTTAGCAAGCCTGGCAGGTGGGTCCTGCGACAGTGTTTGTTTGACAGCTAGGGAAACGGAGACTCAGAGGTGTGAGCTCTGCTAGGTCGTTGAGTGAGTGTCTGGCTGGCTTACAACACTAGAAAGGTATTCTCGGGCCAGAGAGATAGCTTAGCGGGTAAGGCTCATGCCTGCAAAGCCTAAGGACCCAGGTTCGATTCTCCAGGTCCCACCTAAGCCAGATGCGCATGCATGTGGAGTTCGTTTGCAGTGGCTGGAGGCCCTGGCGTGCCCATTCTCTCTCTCTCTCTCTGTATCTCCTTCTCTGTCTCTAATAAATAAGTAAAAATGAAATCTTAAAAGAAAGAAAGAAAGAAAGGAAGGAAGGAAGGAAGGAAGGAAGGAAGGAAGGAAGGAAGGTATTCTCAGTGCTGGAGGCCGGAAGTCCAAAAGCCTGGTGTGGCAGGGTGGGGCTCCCTTCAAAGCCTACAGGGGATGGTCCTGCCTGCCCAATCCATCTCATGGGGGCTCCGTTGTCCCGTGGCTTGTGGCAACACCACTCTGACCTCTCCCTGCATCGTCGTCTGAGCTAGTCCTCCATCTATGTTTCAGCTATCCCTGTGTCTGTCTTTCTCTTTCATTGGTGGAGGGCCCAGCCCCTCATTTCAGGTGGTCTCAGCCAGAAACAACACAATTCCACCTGCAGAACAAGCCACATATATCCGTTCTCGATGCGCATGGTTCTGGTGCCCTTGCACTTGACTGCACTCAGCCTGCCTCGGACTGAACCGTGAGGAGCTCTGCACAAGATGTGAGAATGAGGGAGGTGTGACAGAAGCCCAGAGCTGCCCTGACCAGGGCACTCGGGCACTTGACCTTAGGGCCTGCATTAGTGATACATGAGGGGCTACTCCTGGGGAGGCCAGAGCCCAGAGATGGAGGGCATTGGGCCCTCCAGCTTGACCTTTCTCTGTGAAGAAATGCACCTCCTAGGATACAGGGGGCAACAGGGGTGGGGTGGGGATCAGGTCAGAAGAACTCTGATCCTTGTGCTGCCCTGCAGGGGCAGATGAAGTGGACTCTGGGTGGCCTGGTAGGGTTAGCTAAAATGTGCCTTAACCAATTCTGACCATATTCCTTCGTCTGTCCACCAAGTAAAAGGAGAGTGAATTTGTAGCGGCAGATCTCTGGTGCAAATCCCAGCCCCAAGTCTTAGGCCAGCACGCTAGGTCAGTACAAAGGATGGTGCCAGCCCAAGACAGCCTCCCTGACCACAAAGCGGACAAGGCCACGCCTCCTCTGACCAGTCCAGTCCACCACACAGGGTCTCCAGCCCTAGTGACTCACAGGCGGACATCGTGGGACACCCCTGAGTCAGGAGAGATGCCTATCCCAGCCCACACGTGGTGGAGCTTGGCTTTTCCTGTTATAGACTCTGGTTTATTTATTTCTGTGCACCGCTCACCCACACGCAAAAACCCAAAATAAATATTCTCCCAAGTCCATGGAGAATTCCATCCATGGTGGTCAAAGGGACCAGTGCATGCTGCTGGCCTCCCTGGGAAAACGGTCCCTGTTGACGTGAGTGAAGGGATCTCTCCCAAGGAAACAGCTGGCACGATTTGAAAAAGGGGTCGTGGGGCCCTTTCAGCATAAACACACCAGGGTGTTGCGAACCCAGGTGGTACCCAGCCGGGCAACAGACTGCCCACAGCAGGAAGAGCCCATGGGATAGTTGGGTCCTGTGGACCCCAGCCAGAGGCTCCCCACTCCCCCGCCACCAGGACTAAGTTCTATCTTTTCTCTGACCGATCATCATCGTGCAGCCGAAGCTACAGACTCATGAGTAGGGGGCAGGGAGGGTACAGTCTGGCCAGGTCACAGGGTTTTGTGAGAGGACAGGCAGGTCTCCAAGTAGCTCCCAGCCAGAGGACGGGAAGAGGAGGCGAGGTTGGGTCAAAATGGCTCAGCTCTGTGTGGAGCCCAGCTCAGTGTTTAAGCTTCCATCTTGAGCCCACTGCGAAAGAACTCTGATCTCATTAGCATTGTTTCTAGCGGTCTGGAGAGATGACTCAGTGGTTAAGGCGCTTGCCAGCAAAGCCTAATGACCCTCGTTCGAGTCCCCAGTACCCATGTAAAGCCAGATGCATGAAGTGGTGCATGCATCTGGAGTTTGTCTGGAGTGGCTAGAGACCCTGGTACACCTGTTCATTCATTCATTCTCTCCCTGTCTCTCTCTCCTTGAAAATAAAAAAAAAAGAGAGAGAGAGTTGTTTCTAACATTTTCCTCTCAAAATTAAAAGGAAGGGGAAGAAGGAAGGAAGGAAAGAAGAAAAGGACAGAAGAAAGGAAGGAAGGAAACCACAAATGAAACCTACAAAGGTCCCGTGACGGGGTCCTGGTCGTGCCTGAGCATAGCAAAAGGCTCCCTCCAAGCCTGTTGTCTCTGGACCTGGTGGTGGCCTGCGTGTGCCCACCATCTTTCCAATGAGCTGACATCTGCCTTCCTTTCACCCCTGGCAACAGCTTCCCACGCAGACATTAGTGGGAGCAGATTTGTCTGCTTTGGTGAGACTCCACGATGGTGGGCAGTACCACGATGGTGGGCAGTACCATGATGGTGGGCAGTACGTGGTATGGTGTTCAGTGAGTGACCGTGCAGCAGCTAGAGGTGCTCCTGGCATCTAAACCCTGGGCCCACCTCCTCCCAGACTACCTGGTCGGCCTTAGTGTTTCCATATCAGTGAATATGGATAAGGAAGACCGGGAAGGTCAGGAGCCAGCTGGCCCAGGTCCTTGAGCAGTGGGTGTGACACGGGAACCCAACCTGGGGCTCACTTGCCATGATGACCCCACCCCTCCCCCCACTTGGCTCCTAGAGGGCACGGTGTGGCCCACAGGACGGGGACGTGTTATCACTGGGTATAAGCCTGGGTCAGGAAATATCGCCTGCTAACTGGAAAACCCGTAGCGTGAGAACTGCTGGCCACGTTTGCACGGTGAGGGATATCTGGCTTCTCAAGGCACGGACCATGGAGGACCAGGGCTGTGCCCATCTCCATTAGGAGAATGTCACCCTGGGAGCACCCTCTGGTTCCTTCTTCTCTATTCTCTTGACTCGTGGACTAGGCTTATTTACTTTGTCCAGACTAGGGCAGAGACAGGCCCGGGACGTTTGCATCCTCAGCACCCCCGTCCCATCCAGCTGCCACTGACGATGGGTAGATTTCCCTCGGAAAGCAGCCCAGAAAATGCTGGCCACAATGCCAACCAGATGAATGCAGCAGCCTTTAGGAGGCTGAGCAGTTGGAAAGAAAGCAGGGAACTGCAGGTCAGCTCGTGACAGTAAACCCACACCCAAAGGGACGACCAGGATCAATTGTTGGGGGAAGGTGGGGACATCCACTGGCACGGGGGTTACTATATGGCTGGCTTGAGCTCATTTAAACTGCCACCCAGACAAGGGGGGACAGGAATATGAGAGGAGACCCTTCCTTGTGGGACCCTTGAGATAGCCCTTCCAGGGGACCCACAAAAGAACAGTTGTCCTCCTCGGACCCCAGGGGACTGCAAAGAAATGGGGTCTGCTGCCAGAAGGTTGGTGGCTCTTTGGGAAGCTTGTGCTATACCACCCAGGAAGGAAGAGCATTTGCACCACGGGAATTGGCAGGCGCTGCTAATCAGTTCCGCCCTCCCCTGAGCATATGCACTGCTCTGATTTGATCGGAAGGACAGGGCGGGGAGAAATGGGGCAACAGGCACACAAACCATCCCCCCGTGAGGTTATGAGCCCTTCAGCCCATGACTGTGGTGAGGGATGGTTCCCACCTATTGCCACCAAGCCTTTCTGGGACAAGGGCAAGTTCATTTCAGGCCCTGGGAACCCCATCTCCCTGCCAGGGTTCTTTGAGGTTCTTGATCAGCACCGAAGGGTGTTAAGCCCACTTAGATGTAGACAGCCCAGGATGTGGTCAAAGAGAACCAGCAAGAAGCGACAGAGACAGAAACCAGCACCCTCGGCTTGGATTAGGAGAGCATTAGATGGGCAATCTGTCAGCCCTGCTCACCTCGTTCAAACACATAAACCTCAGGACAGGAAGGCTTACAAGCACAGGAAATCATTAAACAGTGACACAGCCAACTTGGGAAAGAACCAAAAAGAACTTGTAGAAATCCAGAAAGTATCGTATGAAGAGCTCAGACCTCAGACCTCAATGGTTGTGCTGGTGATACGCCTTCAAGGAAAGTGGGCATGGGTGGAGGGAGGCTGCAGGAGGGGTGCAGGCTGTTGGGGTCGGGGATTTCGGCTTGTCTATCTATGCCTGCCGTGCCCAGGCTTACCTCCATCTCCCTAAGTATTCACATGTGACAGCCTGATTGGTGGGGAGGAGCTGACTCCAGCCCCCTCAGGCCTGCCCAGAGACAGGCCCACAGAATACAGCTGGAATAGAAAAGCAGTCACCTCCAAATGACCTGCACCCCTCTAGTCCAGGGCAAGCTATGGAGTTGGGGAGAAAGCTCAGTGGGTGGAGTGCTCATGACACAAGCATGAGGAGTTCGGAGTAAAAAGCCATGATGAGCCGGGCGTGGTGGCGCACGCCTTTAATCCCAGCACTCGGGAGGCAGAGGTAGAGGATCGCCGAGAGTTCGAGGCCACCCTGAGACTACATAGTGAATTCCAGATCAGCCTGGACCAGAGTGAGACCCTACCTCGAAAAACCAAAAAAAACCAAAACAAACAAACAAAAAAAAGCCATGATGGTAATTCCAGTGCTGGAGAAGCAGGGTACCAGGGCTCACTGGCCACGCAGCCTAGACTAATCAGTAAGCTACAGGCCAATCAGAGACTCTAAAAAAAAAACCAAAAACCAACCAAACAAACAAACAAAAAAACCAGTGGATAGCGCTCCTGAGGATGACACCCAAGGTTGTCCCCTGGCCTCCATATGCACATGTGCACATGTGTGCCCCCACACACATATACATACACTTTTTTAAAAAAACAACACATTAAGGACCTGGAGAGATGGCTTAGCGGTTAAGTGCTTGCCTGTGAAACCTAAGGACCCCAGTTCGAGGCTTGATTTCCCAGGACCCACGTAAGCCAGATGCATAAGGTGGAACGTGCATCTGGAGTTCGTTTGCAGTGGCTGGAGGCCCTGGCGTGCCCATATTCTCTCTCTCTCTCTGCCTCTTTCTCTGCCTGTCGCTCTCAAATAAAATAAATATTAAAATTTTTTTAATTATTAAAAATAACACATTAAGGCTGGAGAGATAGATGGCTTAGCAGTTAAGGTGCATGCTTGTGAAGCCTAAGGACCCTGGTTCAATTCTTCAGGTCCCACGTAAGCCAGATGCACAAAGTGGTGCATGTGTCTGGAGTTCGTTTGCAGTGGCTGGAGGCCCTGGTGCACCCATTCTCACTCTCTCTCTCTCTCTCAAATAAATTAATAAGTATCTTTTAAAAAACACATTATCTGTAGTTGTGTAAGCATGAGTCGATACAACCCAAGCGTTTTAGAGAGAAAAAAGTCCTCATAGCTCTGATCCTCAGAGAGGCCCCGGCAGACACACGCATTCAGGGACCGAAGCAAGCAACCCACAGCAATGGAAGTGTGAGTGGAGACACTGTCAGGTCAGTCCAGAGCCCCAATATCCCATTGATAAAGACAGGATGCTGCCCAGGGCTGCGGCTGCAGGTGTAAGGGGCAGAGAGTAAGAGGTCAGGAGTTAGGAGCCAGTGTCCTAAGCTAGTTCTGCACGATGGAGCCTGGGGTCATTCAGAGCCCCAGTGGGATTGAATCCCTGCCCTCTGTCCACCAACACTCTTCTAGAAAGCCCACCAGGTTGGGATGGGAGCAGCTGCCTCCTAGAATCACAAATCGCATGGACTCATTTCCTGCTCTCCCTGTTTTTTTTTTTTTTTTTTTTTTTTTGATTCTTTCTTTCCTTTTTTTCCAGGCAGGGTCTCACTCTAGTACAGGTTGACCTGGAATTTACTCTGTAGTCTCAGGGTGGCCTGGAACCCACAGTGATCCTCCTCCCTCTGCCTTCTGAGTGCTGGGATTAAAGGCCTGCGCCACCACGCAGTCTTGATGGGCAGGATGGGACATGACACCCCCTCAAGTCGAGAACCTCACCTTTGCCTCGTATAGGAACTCAGGGCTGTGAGTGGCTGGCCCCCTCCACAGCACCTAGCTCTAGACATGCCAGCATCATCAGGCATTCTGCAGGAGATGGTAAGAGACAGATGTTCCCTGTCCCCCTGGGGACCATAGGCCTTCTGTCTCTACTTTCCCTGGTCACCAGGCAGAGGGTGGAAGGACATGTTCTGATCTCACCTGGTGGGGACAGGGACAGGTTCTGCACCCCTCTTCTAACCTGGATCAGCACTCATGAGAAAGTCGCACTGTCTCCTCTTACAGACAGGGAAACTGAGGCCTGAAAGCCAAGTGACCCAGGCAATGGCTGTGTTGAATCTAAATCTTGTATGTGCCTCCGCCCCCACCAGAGGGTACATCTTCCCCACAGGCCCTGCATCCCTCAGTTTGGCGTGACAGCAGTGGCGTGAGATCAAACAGATGCTGGTGGGGTTTTGTGTCCATGGCCTCAGCATAATCTGCCAAAGCCAAGGTCAAGGTCAGCATCAGGGCAGTGAGGGCCCTGGCTGCTCCCAGCAGACACAGCCTGTGATGTTCTCAGCAATGACCTCTCGGACATAAATAACGCCCAGCAGGCTTTGAGGCTGGACTTCAAAAAATGCTAATGGGTTTTCTTGCAAGAAAACATGTTGGCTACAAATTTCTCTTGTTTCTTAAATGGGACGCTTAGAAGCTGACCCCACGGGGAGAGAGACGGGGGGTGGGGAGGAGGCGTCGGAGAAAAAGAGAGAGAAGGTGAAGAGGAGGAGGAGAGGGAGCGGCATAGAGAAAGACAAAGGGAGAGAAAAGAGACCTGACGCAGAGAGAAGGAGATGTGGGGAGGGAGGGGCGGAGGCAGAGAGAAGGAGAGACAAAGAAAGTGAGCTAGGGGCAGAGACTCGAAAGGAAAGAGAAATGCAAGGACATATGAACAGACAGACACACGCACATACAGAAACAGAAAGGGTTCTTAAGACCGGCACCTGTCGAAGGACAAATGTCTTCCTGTCGTTTTCCACCACGTAGTCTATCCAGGGATCCCTAATCCCTCCATGCTGAAGGGCACCCTGTAGGGCAGAGCACCAGCCCTTTCTTGCCCACCTGGGACCTTTCTCTGAGGCATCTTTCACTTCTCTCTGGGATCTGACTCTCCATAGGCTCCTAGACCACAGACCAGTGCTGGGGCCTCTGGTCCACCTCTGGGGGACTGAGCAGTAGAGTGTTCAGAGGATGTCAAGGGGCCCTTCTCTGTGGCTGTCTCACTGGCTAGTGATCGAAAAGGCCTCCGCTGCTCCTTATGCCTCAGAGGACAGTCTAGGACTCCAGGGTAGATGAGTCGGGGCCTTTGTTTACACAAGCCTGCCCATGTGTCCAAGGTGCACCCTGGTCCTATAGGGAGGCTGACCAGGCCAATGCGAACCTGTCACTACCCTAGGTCCTTGGCTTCACTCTGCCTCAGCCATGAGTGCCAGCTCCCCACCACAGTTGCTAAGGTCTCCACAGGCCCATCAGCCACTCTGCCCCATCCCCCTTCCAGGCAGAGTCTCAGCTATGCGATGAGTTGAACAGAGCCCCTCAACGGACATGCTCGTACTGTGCTGCCTAGGACTCGTGAATGTGCCCTTATTTGGAAGCGGGGTCTTTGCAGAAGGAAGCGAGCTGAGATAAAGTCAGACTGGGTTAGGGTGGGCCCTAAATAGAATGAAGTCCTCGTGAGGAGGAGGGGATGGGCAAGGTGTGGCAAGGAGGAGACCACAGGAAGACATAAGGACTATGTAGAGATGAAGATGAAGAGAGGCTGCCTCAAGCAGAGTAAAACAGAGCCATCAGAAGTAGGAAGAGGCAGGAAGGACTGTCACCTGAGCCTGGAGAGGGAGCACAGCCCTGCCCATGCCTTCATTTCAGACCTGTGCCCCTAGTATGCTAGAGAAAAAAAAACAACTGTGTTGTTTGTTCTGTGCTCCTCATTCATGTTCATCTTTTAAAGCGACCCAGGAGATAGATGGCTGATACCTGGCACTTGAGGACTACCCCATTTCAGGCCTGGGGAGATAGTTCACGGAATAAAGTGATTACTTTTGCAAAGCCTGAGGACATGAGTTCGAATCCCCAGCACCCGCCACACTAATGCCGATGTGGTGGCACACACCTGTAATCCCAGTGCTGAGGGTGGAGACAGACGGATCTTTGGGGCTCACTGGCTAACCAGTCTAGCCTCATGGGTGAACTCCAGGCTGGTGAGAGACCTTGTCTCAACCTTAGGCAACACCCAAGGTTGTCCTCTGGCCTCCACACTCATGTACACATGTGAGCACAAATGCATGCACACACGTGTAAAATAAAGAGCTGCCTCACTGCCCTTTAGCAGTGTAACACGTCACATGTGATCATGGATGTCTCAATAGGAAAGCAAGTACAGAGGGACTCTGATGCTCACAGGGCTTACAGGCCACCATGCCCAGGAAAAGTAGCATTTGACCACCCACCAGCTGCAGGGAGGGCAGGGGGATGAAGGCAAGTCACACCTGTGGGGCTGGTGCCCTCTTCCAGGCTGCCTGGTCATGGCCATAGAAGTTAGGACCAGCAGACAGCTCAGGAAATGGCTGGCATCTGACTCCAGAGACCTGGTCTCTTCCATGTCTTTCTTCTTCATGTTCCAGTCCATCCTTGAAATCAGGGTTCCTTCAACTTTTGGGGGGGTGGCATTTGGGGCCCAAGCACATTCAGTAATGTCAGCCGGGTGGGGGTAGTTTTGGTTTTCATGACTTGAGAGTCGCAGCCAGCCAGTCAGAGGTAAGGGACATGGCTAAAGATCAGGTGTCGACAGTGCTCAGTTTAGGGGACTCACAACTCTTCAATGGGGGTGTCACTGAGTGTGGAATATCTGCCTAGATCTGAAAATCTTCTCCCCATGAAAGAGCACCTAGACCCTGAATTTTGCTTCAACTCGAGTGAGGCTGTACAAATGGGAGATTCTCTCTGCGGCTTCCTCATTTTCAGAACCGGCTGCTCTCCACTCCCTGCAATCGGAGCACAGCTGGGAACGGCTCATTAGCAGAATAACCCGTTGCCCTGAAACAAATCCGACCTCAGCCGTGATTGCTAATCACACCAGTGGGGGCCCACGCACACCTCTGTGTGCTGTGCCCAGACAGCCGGTCACAGAGCCCGGGTCTGCCCCACCCAGTAGGGCAGCAAGCAGCAGCTGCCACCCGCTGGAGCATGAAGTCCCTGTGGCTTCCAGCAGGGACCTGCAAACCCACCAGCAGGGAGGGCCAGCTCTGTAAAGGCTGCTTTGAAAACTTGAATTGTCTTGTGTACGCCATAGCCTGTTTTTTGTTCTTGTCCTTGTGGTGCCAGGGATTGAACCGAGGACGTTATGTGTGCCAGGCAAGTGCTCTACCACTGAGTTCCATCCCAGCTCTGAATGTCCATTTTTTTAAAATTATTTTTATTTATTTATTTGAGAGAGAGAGAAGGAGGGAGAGAATGGGCACGCCAGGGCCTCCAGTCACTGCAAATGAACTCCAGATGCGTGTGCCACCTTGTGCATCTGGCTTATATGGGTCCTGGGGAATCAAACCTAGGTCCTTTGGCTTTGCAGGCAAACGCCTTAACCACTAAGCCATCTCTCCAGCCCTATATGTCCATCTTTGAAAGGGCTGAATCAATCACTGAAAAGTCTTAGTAGTCTGGAATCAAGTTATCTGTGAAATTTTGAGTTTTTTTTTTTTTATTGTAAAAAATAGGTCCTTTCGGTGGTAGTGACTGAGATCTCCTGTTTGCTCTTTACTGCAAGGGTGTGACGAAAGACTACTACAAAGACATTTATGACATGGTATTGATTGAATGGGACTTGGAAAGGCGCTCTTTCTCTCCCTCCTCTCTCTCTCATTGCAACAGTTGAAACAACCTGTGCTGTTTTGTTTTTGTAGCCCAGGCTGGCCTCAAACTCATCATTCTCCTGCCTCAGCCTCCAAATTTCTGAGATTTCAGATGTGCACTGTCAAACCTACCTAGGATACAACTTGTATCTCAGCCAGCAGAGAAGCACACTGTGAAGTGACTCAGGACAGCCCAGTGACTGGAATATTGTTGCCATGTCCATTTTACAGATGGGAAAACCAAGGCCTTCTGTTCAGAAGGGATAGGTTAAGAGGCTTGGAGTCTGGCCTGGGTCAGTCTGAGTTACCTATGCCAGAGGGTCCACGTTGAAGATTTAAAATTGTCTCTAGGAAAGAACTTCATGGATGGAGAGAGAATCTGGGTATTTTGTGGGGGAGACCTCTGCCTCCAATGGACCCCATTCCTTCCTCCAATGATAAAATGACCAGCCTAAATAAACTCCATAAAGTAGCTACATTGTCCCCAAACCCTCAGGGTGGCCGGATGGGACAACTTGAGAAAGCCAGTGGCAGGGACTGCTTTCCTCAGAAGTGAGACCAGTAACAACTGTGTTCCAGCTGCCCCTCTCAGATTCGAGGACCTCTGAGTCCTTTCTGGTCTCAGCATTTGCTGCCTTATCCTCCAAACTTCCCAGGCCTCCACCATGTGCCCTTATGTCCCCAGTAGAAGCCATCCTGAGAGGCTGTCACTCAGAAGGCTAGGGCAGGAGGATTGCTATGAGTTTGAAACCAACTTGGGTTACACAGTGAGACCATGCCTCAAAAGAACAGAAAGAGGTCTGGGGAAGTTGCTTGGCAGTTAAAGACTTTGCTGGCAAAGCCTACTGACTCGGGTTCGATTCCCCAGCATCCCCACATAGCCAGGTGTAAAACACCACATGCATCTGGCATTTGTTTGCAGTGTTAAAATACTCTGACATGCCCATATATACATACATGCATACATGCAAATAAATGAGTACATTTAAATAAATAAACTGATAAAAATAAAAAGCACCAGGTGTGCTGACTCATGCCTCTAATCCCAGGATTTAGGAAGCTGGGGTAGGAAGATGTCTGTGAATTTAAATCTAGCCTGGGCTACAGAGTTCCAGGTTAGTCTGAGCTCAAGTGACACCCTGCCTCAAAAACAAAAACAAAAACAAACAGGAAGGAAAAAAGGGAAAAAGAAAGGAAGGAAAGGAGGACGGGACAGTGGACTCCACTGAGTGTATGTGACTATTTATATGCACACATTTGCAGAGTGGGTCTCTAATGAGCTAGCTTTTGGGTGTAAGTCCTCTGTAGCCTTTCTTATCTCTGAACCCCACACATTCATTATTTAAAGGCACGCGGTTCTTGCCGATAAAATTCCAAGCCAGGCCAATTTTTATTTTAAACATTCACAGCTGACTCAACAGCTCTTCCATTAACCCTCTGCTGACTGCTTCTGCCCTTCATGTGTGTGAGAGGCTTTTCTGACTCTTTCGTTGTTTCTTGCATGTGTTGTACGCATGCACATGTATATGCGTGCATATGGAGGCCAGGAGTCAATGTTGGATGTCTTTCTCAGACATTCTTCACGTTGTTGTTTTTTGAGACAGGGTCTCTCATTGAACTCAGAGCTGACCAATTTGGCTAGACCACCTGCCTAACCAGCTTGCTTCAGGGATCCTCCTGTCTCCTCCTTAGTGCAGAGATGACAGGTACACACCATGGTGCCGGGCAATGAATGTGGGTTCTGAACTCAGGTCCTCTGGCTTGTGAGGCAAGCACTTTACCAACTGAGTCATCTCTCTAGTCTCTGACTTTTTAGGTTTTTTAAAAAAAATATATTTTATTTTGCTAGGCGTGGTGGCTCATGCCTTTAATCCCAGCACCCGGGAAGCAGAGGTAGGAGGATTGCTGTGAGTTCAAGGCCACCCTGAGACTACATAGTGAATTCCAGGTTAGCCTGAGCTAGAGTGAGATCCTACCTTAACTCCCCCTCCCAAATATATATATATATATATATATATATAGAGAGAGAGAGAGAGAGAGAGAGAGAGATAGAGATATGAATTTATTTGAGAGAGAAAGAGGCAGATATATATGTAGAGAGGGTGACACACACACACACACACACACACACACACAGAGAGAGAGAGAGAGAGAGAGGGAATGAGAATGGACAGGCACTCCAGGGCCTCCACTGCTGCAAATGAACTCCAGACACATGAGCCATCTTGTGCTACATTGTCCCCTAAACCCTCAGGTGGCCGGATGGGACAACTTGAGAAAGCCAGTGGCAGGGACTGCTTTCCTCAGAAGTGAGACCAGTAACAACTGTGTTCCAGCTGCCCCTCTCAGATTCGAGGACCTCTGAGTCCTTTCTGGTCTCAGCATTTGCTGCCTTATCCTCCAAACTTCCCAGGCCTCCACCATGTGCCCTCCCTATGTCCCCAATAGAAGCCATCCTGAGAGGCTGTCACTCAGAAGGCTAGGGCAGGAGGATTGCCATGGAGTTTGAAACCAACTTGGGTTACAGTGAGACCATGCCTCAAAAAGAACAGAAAGAGGTCTGGGGAAGTTGGTTGGCAGTTAAACACTCTGCTGGCAAAGCCTACTGACTGGCTTCATTCCCCAGCATCCCCACATAGCCAGGTGTAAAACACCACATGCATCTGGCATTTGTTTGCAGTGTTAAAATACTCTGACATGCCCATATACATACATGCATACATGCAAATAAACGAGTACATTTAAATAAATAAACTGATAAAAATAAAAGCACCAGGTGTGCTGGCTCATGCCTCTAATCCCAGGATTTAGGAAGCTGGGTAGGAAGATGTCTGTGAATTTAAATCTAGCCTGGGCTACAGAGTTCTAGGTTAGTCTGAGCTCAAGTGACACCCTGCCTCAAAAACAAAACAAAAACAAACAGGAAGGGAAAAAAGGGAAAAAGAAAGGAAGGAAAGGAGGACGGGACAGTGGACTCCACTGAGTGTATGTGACTATTTATATGCACACATTTGCAGAGTGGGTCTCTAATGAGCTAGCTTTTGGGTGTAAGTCCTCTGTAGCCTTTCTTATCTCTGAACCCCACACATTCATTATTTAAAGGCACGTTTCTGCTGATAAAATTCCAAGCCAGGCCAATTTTATTTTAAACATTCACAGCTGACTCAACAGCTCTTCCATTAACCTCTGCTGACTGCTTCACCCCTTCATGTGTGTGAGAGGCTTTTCTGACTCTTTTCGCTTGTTTCTTGCATGTGTTATAATGATGCACATGTATATGCGTGCATATGGAGGCCAGAGTCAATGCTGGATGTCTTTCTCAGACATTCTTCACGTTGTTGTTTTTGAGACAGGGTCTCTCATTGAACTCAGAGCTGACCAATTTGGCTAGACCACCTGCCTAACCAGCTTGCTTCAGGGATCCTCCATGGCGCCGGGCAATGTATGTGGGTTCTGAACTCAGGTCCTCTGGCTTGTGAGGCAAGCACTTTACCAACTGAGTCATCTCTCTAGTCTCTGACTTTGTAGTTTTTAAAAAAAAAAAAAAAATTTATTTTGCCAGGCGTGGTGGCTCATGCCTTTAATCCCAGCACTCGGGAAGCAGAGGTAGGAGGATTGCTGTGAGTTCAAGGCCACCCTGAGACTACATAGTGAATTCCAGGTTAGCCTGAGCTAGAGTGAGATCCTACCTTAACTCCTCCTCCCAAATATATATATATATATATGGAGAGAGAGAGAGAGAGAGAGAGATGAATTTATTTGAGAGAGAAAGAGGCAGATATATATGTAGAGAGGGTGAGACACACACACACACACACACACACACACACAGAGAGAGAGAGAGAGAGAGGGAATGAGAATGGACAGGCACTCCAGGGCCTCCACTGCTGCAAATGAACTCCAGACACATGAGCCATCTTGTGCATCTGGCTTACGGGTCCTGGGGAATCGAACCTAGGTCCTTTGATGTTGCAGGCAAGCGCTTTAACTGCTAAGCCACTCTCCAGCCCTGACTTTTTAAGTTTTGAAACAGGGTCTTCCTATATAACCCACGCTGGCCTTCAACTCTCCATCCTCCTGCCCAAGCTTCTCCAGTGGTGGGATCACATGTGTGTGTCACCATGCCTGGCTTCCTTGTTAATTCTTGACCAACCCACAGGAGGATAGCTCTGCAGGGCAGAGGATGTCCCTCCCATGCTCACGTAAGGAAGGGATGCTGCTGTGTATAGACAGGTTGAGATGCCAGCCAGGGAGCAGCCGGCAATCAGCTGACTGACTGGTTGAAAGCAGCAACAACTGAAGCCACTCTCTTCATCTCCCATAGCAGACAGGCGTGAGAGTCAAATAGACCTTTTGTTCTTTCTAGAAATTTCTCTGATCAAGACTCCTAGGCTTGCAGAACACAATGTGACAGAAACACAGGTTTCATAGTAGGGACTCTGAGGACCAGCCAGACCTAATGTCCACGTTTTACAGGTTGAGAAACTGAGACCCAGAGATGGGCCAAGTTCATCCAAGGTCATCCCTTAGTTCTGTGCTTTGTCCCTCCGACCCCACAAATCTTCCCAGGCCAAGCACTGACAGAGCAGAGGCAGGAAGTGCTGTGACCTGAAGGTCAGGGTCACAGGCCAGCCCCGCCCCAGGCAGATGTAGCAGGAGTCAGAGGACTGGTTTAGGGCTCCCCAAAGCTGTTTGGAAATGACTTCTAGCCCACGTGGACCACAAGCAGCAGTGCTGTCTACTTGACTGGGAACAGGGAATGTTAAATAAACTCCCCCCACCACTTGGGAAGGTGGACCTGTCCACCCCGCGCCCCCAGACAATGAGAAGCCATAGTTACGTCCTCATCTCGCTCCAGCTCCAGGCCCGCCTCCAGCAGGTTGCCCTCGTACTCCTCCCGGCGGAAGCGCTTGTCATCTTCGTGGTAGTCCACAGTGGTCTCGGGCAAGCCCATGTCCACTGGGCCCCCCTTCCCAGGCAGGGGCTGGTCCTGCCTGACACTGCGGGCTCCCAGGGCAGTGTCATTGTGCTGGACCCTCCTGGCCAGAGTCCTGCTGCCTGATGGCTTCTTGTGATGGTATACCAGGATGTAATCCACCTTGCGCTTGCCATCCCGGAAGTACAGGCCATACTTGCATTCGGCGTCGGGGTCCACAGACAGCGAGTTGAGCAGCTGTGGAGTGGGAAAGACACACGTTCTCAGCATAGAGCCATTCCTGGGGGCTTTTCCAGGAACATACTTCAAGCCGGGTGCTCATTCAGTCACTCAGCAAACAGAGTGTGTGGGCCAACAGCCACAGAGGCTGCAGCCATGATTCTAACCAACCTCTGAAAGATAATATTCATAAAACCTGCCTCTGTACTGAGCATGCTCAGACGTTTTTCATGTCCCTCAAACAATCCAACACACAGCACGCACTGTGAACAAGTACACACGGCATGTGCCATTCCCATCACATCAGGGGTCATGAGCAATGACAGCTAGGGAGATGGCTTGTTCAGTAAAGTGCCTGCCTTGTTTAGCATGAGGACCTGGTACCACGTGTCTATAGTACCAGCAATGGGAGGCAGAGACAGGGGGATCCCTGAGGCTTGATGGTTAGCCAATCTAACGTAATTGGTGAGCTGCAGGCTATTGAGAGACCCTGTCTTAAAAGAGATGGTTGGTGTTCCTGAGGAATGACACCCGAGATGTCCTCTTGCCACCACATGAACTAAGAGCTTGCACATTCACTCCCACCTCAAACTCATGGTTGGTGTCTGACTCATGACTCCACAGAGGATGTCCCAGAGGATGAACCATGCTAACATTCACTCACAATGGGGAGGATGGAACTCACTCTGACACTGCACCACATAGAAGAAAGGACTTGAGGGGCTGGGAGATGGCTTAGCAGTTAAAACACTGCACCTGCAAAGCCAAAGGACCTAGGTTTGATTCCCCAAGACCCACGTAAGCCAAGATGAGGACCTAGGTTTGATGTTCTCTCTGTTTGCCTGTCTCTCTGTTTCTCTCTCTCTCTCTCAAATAAATAAATAAATAAATAAATTAATAAATAAATTAATTAATTAAAAAAAGAAGGACTTGAGCTTTTGTGAGGTTTAGTATTTGAGAGGGTCCTGGGATCAGGCCCTTGCCAAACTGAAGGACGACCTTTGCTACAAGTCAGACCCTATCCTGGGATCTGAGACATGCAAAAGAGGAGCCTAAGTTCTAGAAGGAAACCTTTGCTTCTGACTCTCTTCCCACCCACAAAGTGGCAGCCACCAAGAAGTCCTCGGCACTGGACAACCAGACCTGAGGCAGGGCCAAGTCAAGCTAGCTATCCTCAGGTGTGAATATCAACCTCTGGAAGCCATAAGTCAGGCAATGACATTTCCAGATGGCCAGAGGTGAGGCTCTTGTCACTCATGCTGGCTACTCTACAAGCAGACCCTAATGCCAGTCTCAAGTACACATAGCTTACACAGGAGGTAACTTCTGGGTGCCAGAGGGGGCAAGGAGGGAGGCAGGAGACATAGCCACTCTGTGGGAAGCTGGCTCCAGCCTGCTGGGGACCCTGATGGGACCTTGAGGAACACACCCAAAGCCTAAAGCCAAGGGGCGAGAAGCTGTGTGGTTTACTACCCACTTCTGTCTTTCCCCTGTTGGGGACCCCTCCTCCTGCTCTGCCTGCATGGAAGGCTGACTAGTGTGGGAGTAAGAAGCCATTGGCATGGACAAGACAGTCTGAGGATATGCTGGGGTGGTCAAGGGATGGTGTAAGGCCCCAATAGCATCTGCCTCGCCATGGTTTCTTTATTCACTTGAAGAAACCCAGAGGGCAAGTGAGGTAGAAGTGGAGGACAACACTGGGCCTGGTGGTCCACACCTGTGATCCCAGCACTTGGGAGGTAGAAACAGAAGCATCAGAAGTTCAAGGCCAGCCTCGGCGATATAGGGAGTTCAAAACAGCCTGGTTGGGCTGGAGAGATGGCTTAGTGGTTAAGGCATTTGCCTGCAAAGCCAAAGGATTCCTGTTCCATTTTCCAGGACCCATGTAAGCTAGATGCACAGGGGGCACATGCATCTAGAGTTCGTTTGCAGTTGCTGGAGGCCCTGGCCCACCCATTCTCTCCCTCTCTCTGCCTCTTTCTCTCTCTTAAATACATAAATAAAATATTAAAAAACAAAAACAAAAAACAAACAAAAAAACCATACTGGCTTACACAAAACAGTATCACAAAAGGCAAAATGGGGCTGGAGAGATGGCTTAGCAGTTAAGGTGCTTGCTTGTGAAGCCTAAGGACCTAGGTTCGATTCCCCAGAACCCACGTAAGCCAATTGCACATGGTAGAACACGGGACAGGAGTTCATTTGCAGTGTCTGGAGGCCTGGTGTGCCTACTCTCTCTTTTTCCCTTCCTGTCTCTCAAAATTAAGTAAACATAAAATGTGTTTTTTTAAAAAAAAAAAAAAAAAAAGCAAAAAAATGGAGCTAGAGAGATGGTTTAGCCTGCAAAGCCTAGGGACCCAGGTTCAATTCCCCAGTACCCACGTAAGCCAGATGCACAAGTGGAACATGGGACAGGAGTTCATTTGCAGTGACTAGAGGCCCTGGTGTGCCTATTCTCTCTTTCTCCCTCCCCCTCTCTCTCAAAATTAAATAAAAATAATGTTTTTAAAAAAATAATAAAAAAGCAAAATGGGGCTGGAGAGATGGCTTAGGCTCTGAAGCCTAAGGACCCAGGTTCGATTCCCCTGTGCCTAGGGAAGCCAGATGCACAAGTGGAGCATGGGACAGGAGTTCATTTGCAGTGACTAGAGGCCCTGGTGTGCCTATTCTCTCTTTCTCCCTCCCTCTCTCTCTCAAAATTAAATAAAAATAATGTTTTTAAAAAAATAATAAAAAATGCAAAATGGGGCTGGAGAGATGGCTTAGGCCTGAAGCCTAAGGACCCAGGTTCAATCCCTCCCTGCCAAGGCAGCACATGGGACAGGAGTTCATTTGCAGTGGCCCCTGACTCTCTCCCATTCTAAATAAATAAAAATGAAAAAATCTTTTTATCAAAAGCAAATAAATAAAAATGAAAAAAATCTTTATTAACAAAAGCAAAATGGGGCTGGAGAGAGGCTCAGCAGTTAAGGCACTTGCCTGTGAAGCCTAAGGACCCAGGTTCATTCCCTAGGACCTACATAAGCCAGATGCACAAGGTAGCAGATACGTCTGGAGTTCATTTGCAGTAGCTGGAGGCGCTAGTGTTCCCATCCTCTCTCTCTCTCTGACTGCCCCTCTCTCTCTTAAATAAATAAATATTTTTTAAAGCAAAATGAAAGAAAACAAGAGGAAGAGGAAGCCACCACCACTGCTGTGTTCATTCCCATGCCTACAATTTCGTAGGGTGGCTGCCTCTGACCCAAACCTGAATTGCTAAAACTCCCAAGGATTTTGCTGATTTTTTTTTTTAATAGGTCAGTCAGCAAAGCTGGTCTTCAGCAAAAAAAGAATGATGAATGAGACTATGCTGGGCTGCTGGTTAAGGACCAGCTCAGAGCGTCCCCCTGCAAAAGTTGGCCCCAGCTCAGCCTGACCACCTGGTTGCAGCAGGTTCCTTCCCAGGTTCCAGCCACGATGCATGGATGCTGCCCCATGCCACTTCTTGGCTCTGAGTGTGGACTTCACTAGAGAATAAGGTCCTCCCTTCTGCGTGAGGCTGTGATAGCTGAAGGTGTGGCCCAGTATCATGGCTGTGGACTTAGCTGCCCAACACGCCCTGCAATGCAGACTACCCCCCCCCCCCAGAAAGCCTTCCCTGTATACCCCGGAGAGTCGTTAAGCTGGTTTGGAGATCCAACCCTTGCCTTGGCCTCAGTTTCCCCAGTGTACAACAGGCATGGAGGGGAAGTGACCAAAGACTCTCCCACTGGCCTGAGCCCTGAGGATCCCTGCTCCCTCCCTCCATGGCCCTGCCCTCCATCCCAGCCCTCAGCCATCACTACCCCTCTTTTCCTCCCTAACCTGTCCCTATCCCACCAAGGCCCAGGCTGCTCAAAGGGTCTGAGGCTCAGACTCTGCCATTGTCCAGAAGGCTGGCCTGGACTTGACCTTGACTGCCCCCACCCCTCCCTATACACTGCTGGCCTAGAAGTCTCCAACCTGGTCACCTGAGCCCCAGGACGCCTCAGCTGCACAGTTAGTGTGATGGGTCAGAGAAGCAACCTACTCTAGGGTGGTGGGCTGTGATGACTGGGTAGTGGACCCTATCCACCCTCCACCATATCACGGGACAATGGAGAGGGCAGACACAGATTGGAGCTATGTTCTCTCACACATGTACCTAAGGGAAGCAAAGGGGCTTTGGGGAAGACCTAGAACTTGCTATGTAGCTGAAAATGATCTTGAACTTCTGATCCTCCTGCCTCCAACTCTTTTTTTTGGGTGGTGCTCTTTCCTACCCCACCCCGCCCCCGCCGAGGTCTCACTCTAGCCAAGGCTGACCTAGAACTCTCTCTGTAACTCCAGGCTGGCCTCGAACTTATAGCAATTCTCCTGCTTCAGCCTCCCAAGTGCTAGGATTAAAAGTGAGCACCACCACATCCGGCTTCTTCCACCTCTTGAGTGCTGGGATGACAGGTATGTAGCACTAGCCTGGTTTATGCAGTGCTGGGGAATTGAACCCAGGACTTCATGCATGCGAAGCAAGCACTACCAAACAAACCATGTCTTTAGCTCAGAACTGGCTTTTAAGGAGGGCAGGAGTGGCACCTGGACTACTAAAGGACTGAGTTTATGGACAAGACCTCTCCCACCCTTAGCCACCAAGAAGTGTTTGTCCATGTAAGGAGACAGGCTCAGTAAGGCTAGGGCGCACTAAGTCAGGGGCAGCCTCAGATTCTGTCTGCACACCCAGGACACTTGTCTTCATAGCAGCAGTGCCTTGGGTGGTGCTGTTTCTCAGGACAGGGCATGCCATCTCACTGAGTGTCCCTTGGAGGGGACAACTTCGCCAAGTCCCCTCAGTCAGAAGGAAATTGAGACAGACATGGGAGAGGGTGCCGACCATAGCTGCTCAACTCAGTGCCTGGGTACACCAATCCCTGCCCGCTGTCCCCAAATGCTCAGCTCTGCCTCAGACATTGAAGGACATAGCCTGGAGTGGGCCTCCCTCCTGTCCTGCTACTCCTAGGCCATCAGGCAGTCTGGCAGGCCAAGGCTGGAGGGGAGGAGTGGGAACAGCAGACTATGATTCCTGGGGACTTTAGTCCTGCAGTCAGCCAGGCTGGAGTCCAAGCATGGACAGCCTTCCTCTCCAGCTCTGAGGCCTGTGGGAGCTCGGTGTGGCTTATGAGGTGTGGAGGGTGACATGGCTGCCTCCCACCAGGAGGATTAACCAGGTTGATGCGTGTTCTGCAGCTTAGCAGGGGCAGGTCCAAAAAAATGTGCCAGGCCAGGCGCCTGGGGGCCGTGGTCATCACCCTGCCTCCGTCCCGGTGCTAAGGACAGACATTCCAGCTCAGTATCCCAGGAAGGTCAGAGAAGTGCACTGTCATCAGGGCTGGCCACTAGAGGTGCTTCCAATGGGAAGATGAGCCGGGCCCCAAGGCAGATGCTTGAAGACAGAGGGCAGACCTATGCGGAGCAGGGCAGGGGGCTGGAGGTAGCTAAGCTGGATGCAAGCTCTGGGGCTGAAGGCACACTTGCAGCTACCCACATTTTAGCCACGCCAAGGGATTCAGCCCTTGTCTCCAGAGACCCAGAGTACCATTGGGCTGACGGACCTGATCTAAGCTCCTGCAGGTGGCTCATGCACTCCTTTGGCACCCTGTTCTTCCTTTCCCTCTGGGTTTCCATGGACCGGGCCTCTGGTCCCTCCTCCCTGCCTTCTCTTCTGCTATACAGCCTTCCATTTATCTGTCCCTCCCTCACTCCTCAGTCTTTTCTAACTGGGCCTGATTTTCAGTACTTCTTATGTCGAAGGCCCAAGGTGACACAGTGCCAGTATTGGTCTCCTATGCTGGGGCTGCCTCTGGAGTACCTTCCACGTTCTTAACTCTCAAGTGGGCCCGAGCCCCTGAGGCCAGGCCAGAGACTACCCTAACACCCTTCCATCTGAAGCTCACAAATGGTCTTGGTGCCTTCTGGAGCCCGTGGATGTTTCTGGCTAGCCAGAACAGGTGGGTATTATTGAATAAGGTGGGTAATCAACATTTAGAGACAGAGAAGTACTTTATAGTAGCCCAAGGAAGTGCAGGTACTCTTCAAGGTGAGCCAGGAAGGTGAGGCATTTAAGGTGTCCACTGGGACGCTATGAGACTGGGGATGGCACAGGGACCACAGAAGACTTCATCCTGCCTGTGCCCAGATACCAACTCAGCCATATATCAAGCTGTGCTGCCCTAGGCACAGCTCAACCTCTCTGTGCCTGAAGAATATCCTAAGCTCTCCCTGGTTTACTGTGACCTTCCTGAATGGGTTGTTAGATGGATTCAACATGTCCGTCTTAAAGAGTTCACAACAGGGGTTGAGGAGATGGTTCGGTGGGTAAAGTGTTTGCCACACAAGCACGAGGGCCTGAGTTCAGATCCCCAGCACCCATGTAAAAGCCAGCAGCATGGTGTGCAATGTCTATAATCCCAATGACGGGGAGGCAGAGACAGGAGGATCTAGAACTTGCTTGATAGTGAGTCTAGCCAAACTAGTGAGCTCTGGGTTCAGTGAGGGACCCTGTCTCAAAAGAATAAGATGGAGGGTCAGGGTAATGGCTCAGCTGCACAGGCAGGAGGACCTGAGTTCGAATCCCCAGCACCCACATAGATACTGGGCATGGTGGTAGACACCTGGCATCCCAGTGCTCAAGAGGTGGAGACAGGCAGATCTCCAGAGCAAGCTGCTGGCTGGTCTAGCTGAACTGGTGAGCTGCAGGTTCAGTGAGAGACCCTATCTCAATAAATAAAGTGGAGGGCTGGAGAGATGGCTTAGAGGTTAAGGCATTCAGCTGCAAAGCCAAAGGATCCCAGTTCAACTCTCCAGGACTCACGTAAGCCAGATGCACAAGGGGGGGCATGCATCTGGAGTTTGTTTGCAGTCGCTGAGGCCCTGGTGTGCCCATCTTCTCTCTTTCTCTCTCTCAAATAAATAAAATATAATTTTTTATGATCTCACTTCTATTAACTTTTGAAGGTTTACAGCAGTTAAAGTATTTTTGCTTCTAGTATGAAGGTTAAAAAAATCATTTGTCAGGCTGGAGAGATGGCTTAGTGGTTAAGCGCTTGCCTGTGAAGCTTACGAACCTTGGTTCAAAGCTCGATTCCCCAGTACCCACGTAAGCCAGATGTACAAGGAGGCACATGCATCTGGAGTTCGTTTGCAGTGACTGGAGGCCCTGGTGCCCCCATTCTCTCTCTCTCTCCCGGTCTGTTTCTGTATCTCTCTCTCTCTCAAATAAATAAAAATAAAATATTTAAAAAAATCATTTGTCATACAATACAAGAGCAACAAATTTCACCTTCAAGTAAAAGTAAAAACTGGGATTCTTTTTTCTTTTTTAAAATTAGTCCAAAGTGGCAAAATATTTTAAAATAAATAAATAAAAAATAAAGTGGAAAGTGATGGAAGAGATATGACCTCTGGCCTCCATATGTATGTGCACGCACAACCTGTACACACACATGCCATGCAAACATGCATACATGCACACGACATGCGCACACAAGCACAAACAATGAGAGCAAATGAGGATACTCGACATCCACCTATGACTTCCACACACATACACCCATGAACGCACATCCACACATGTATGTGCAGTACACACACACAACATGCGCTGAAAAAGAAAGAGAGAGAGAGAGAGTTTACAGTATGCCCCAGCAGTCAGCAAGCCTCCAACAGAAATTTGTTCACTACGTGCCAGGCGTAGTGGCCCACTCCTTTAATCCCAGCATTTAGGAGGCAGAGGTAGGAGGACTGCTGTGAGTTCAAGGCCAGCCTGGGGCTACAGAATGAATTCCAGGTCAGCCTAGGCTAGAGTGAGATCTTACTTTGGAAACAAAACAAACAAAACCCCCCAATAAACAGAAGTTTGCTCACTAGGATCTGAGACACTTAAAACCAAGAAAGAACTCAAGGTAGAGGCGGGGGAAGAGAATCTCATAGAATGGACCGTAAGAGAAAGATGACCCAGAGCCAAATCTAGACTTAAAATACTGCAGAGGGAGCTACATGTGTGCGGGGGTGGGGAGGTTGGGGGCAGCAGGAGGTACTGGTGTAGGACTCCTGGGATCTGGCTCCCCTTGGTCATTTGTCCTGTGGTCCTAAGAAGGCTATTTATCTGTTTAGGTTTGGGTTGTATGAAATAGGAATAAGCCCCCTTTGTTTATGGGTAGCAACATCTAAACAGAAAATGTGGATGCCCTCCCAAGTGTACTCTGTGCCAGCAGGGGCCTGGGATCTGCAGCGCAGTTCTGAGACAGGCTAGAGAGAGGGAGAGAGCCCCCAGAAGCTGTGGGGGCCCAGATGACTCTGTGTGGCCCTTCCATGGAGTTTTCCTTGTGAAGAACAGGACACAAAAAATATTGTGAAAATTGCAGCAGGGAGGATGTGGGTTCGGCTTCCAAATGCTCTCCTTCCCTGTGGCTAAGAAAGGGGCAAGTGATCCCTCGGGCACCTGTGTGGCAGCAAGAGGTTTCTTATTCATCTCTTTAGTGGCCAGCATGGAATATGTGGTTGTGGGATAGGTGTGTGTGTGTGTGTGTGTGTGTGTGCGCGTACAAGATATGCATGGATGAACAAGAAAGCTGGTGTGTGCACCATCACAAGCAGTGGCCACCGCAATGCAAACACTACACTTCCCACTCAGCTTTGGTTTTCTCATCTGTGGGATAGGAACAACAAGAAAACAAAACAAACAAACAACAACAACAAAACCATCATCGTCTGATTTAGGTCCTGGGATGCATGCAAGATCGAATATGATCAGCATTGTCTCCTGGGTACTGGGGGGGAGGGACGGGGGAGAATGCTCACGGAAGGTGCTTCCCCAGGGGGAGACAGATGGGAAAAGGTGGAGACTAGATTCCTCCTGAGGCCTCCTGGGAAAATGTGAGAGTACAAAGGCCCCTTGCAATGCAGGAGTGTCCTGGCAGCTCTGTCCCAGCACTATGAGCAGCAGGAGTAGGGCCACAGCCGGACCCTGCTTGCCTTCTCAACTCATCCCCAGGCTCCAGGCCGAGGGAGAAAGAAGCAACAGAAGAAACTCATGCCCACACCTTGAACACACATTTGTTCATGCAGCTGAACTCACACACCTGAGCCAGAATCACAGTGGTCAGAATTTCTGAGAAAATGGGGAGAAATAAAGTTGTAGACTTACAAACTTGCTTTGGGTTTGGAGACTAAATTTCAGGCGCGTCAGCTTTGGTGTGTTTATATTTTGGTTTTCGTTGTTGTTTGGAGACAGGGTTGCATTTTGTAGCCTAGGCTGACCTCGAACTCTCAGCAGATCTCCTGCCTTAGGTTCCCCCAAGTGCTCAGATTACAAACATGAACCATCACGCCCAGCTCTCAAGAACATCAGTTTGAAATTTCACTTTTACCCCAGCAACTTTTTAGACTGACTCATGAGCACAAACTATCAATTTCCGATCACTGGTCCTGCCCAGGAATCTATAAACAGACTGGCCCTGATGGCAGATACCAGCACATCAGGTACTTGTGGGTGTCTGCACCTGCTGGAGCACGCAGATCCCAAGGCACTGAGAGCCACCAGTTTGAAGGTAGAAACAGTCAAAGATCAATACAAAGAAAACTGACCCAAACCAGTAACAGTCAACTGGCTTCTGGCTTTTCAACTACTTCGGCTACCCATCTCCTGGTACAGAAACAATGGTGTGATCTGCCCCTTGAACTTGAGTTGGTGGCTTCTTCTGTGGCTGGTCTGAGCACATTTGGGGTGCATGTCTGGGGATGGAATAGAAGCTCTGGCCCACAAAGCCCATGCCTCTGGTCTTCTCGTGGACAGGGCCACCTCTGCTGAGTGACTCAGAAGAATGACTGAACAACAGTTGTGGCAAGAGTGTGTGGGGAATTCCTGGCTCTTCCTGTCTTCCAGATGGCCATGCACAGACAGGCCCCGGGTCCCAAGGCTGTGGATTGCAGAAAACTGCTGGAAAGAGACCTCTCCTACCTGCAGACAGCTTACGTACAGATTGAGTCACTGGTGTTGGAGATCATTACATTTCTGGACTATGAAGATTTTTTTTTTTTTTTTAAGAGAATGGGAGAGAGAGAGAGAGAATTGGCACACCAGGGCCTCCAGCCACTACAGTTGAACTCCAGACCCATGCGCCATCTTGTGCGCATGTGCGACCCTGTGTGCTTGTGTCACCTTGTACATCTGGCTTATACGGGACCTGGAGAGTCGAACATGAGTCCTTAGGCTTTGCAGGCAAGTGCCTTAGCCGCTAAGCCATCTCTCCAGCCCTATTTTGAAGAACTTGAATAAAGGCCAGAGCTATTCCTGGCAGACTTGGTGGCCTCACCGGGGCTAAGGGGGACTGATGGTTGCTGGATCTAGACAAGTAACAATTTCCTGAGTGGGAATGCCAGGGCCCAAGCACAACCTTTTGTTCACACTCAAGTCCCATCCACTACCTCTAGAGTGTCACCTCCCTAATGCCACAGCCACCACCATTTTCTGGTGTCCCCTAACTCTGACCCCCATGTTCTTATGTCTGGGTCCCCCATTGTGGGTGACATCAGCACCTTCTGTGGCCTCTGTGTCTTGGTCCCTCCTCAGCTGTCCTTCCAGCTGGTGGGTGATGTGAGGTTGGTCACCTAGCCCTCTGGGTCTCAATTTCCTCTTCCATAGCTACAGCATTCACTCCACATGGTTTCATGATTTAAGCGACCTAAGACAGCACTGGCTCAATTCTGGGAAACCATCCTTCGTCACAACCGCTTGTAAGGGGTAACATTCCATCAGCACGCCTTAAGCTCCGGAAGGGCAGAGCCCTTCCTTGTCTTCATCTCTGTGGGTGCCCAGGGGGCTAGAAGGGCCTGGCACATAGCTCCGTTCAAATGTCTCCTGAGCTGCTTAGATTGATCCAATACCACGCACGACACGTAGACTCCTCTCCATCAACTTTTGATTCAGGCTCCCTGTAGCTCTGGGCACACTCAGCTCCAATGAAGCCCCCACTTCCCACCTGCCCCTAACCAAGAGCCCAGGAGCGCCAGATCTGCCCAAAGCTTAAAACTGAGCCATCCGGCAACAGCTCCAACCTGTGCCTCTCTGAATGGACCCCTTCTGGGCTCTCTCTCAGACCCAGCCAGGGGGATTGGCTGAGGCAATGCCCATGCTGGGGCCTCCAGCTCTTCAGTCCAAGGCTAGAGCCATAAGACAGGGACAGCCGCACTAGGGACTGGGAAAAGTCTGGGAAGGGACCTGGAAGAAGGCTGCAGGGGCAGGAAAAGAAAGAGAAGTTGCTGGCAGCACCCCGCCCCCATCCTGCCCGGGCAAACTTTGTCTTTTAAGCCAAATTCCTCAGGGGTGAATTGTGCCCCCACTCCAGGGATTCCCTGTGACTTGTTAGTTGGGTCTGGGACCCAGGGAGAGTTTGGAGAGGATGTGGGGATTCGGGCTTCCCAATCAGATAGGTGACTGGTTCCATCCAAACCGCCTTAGGGCACTGGGCGAAGATGGGACCCCAGGTCGGGAGAGGAGGGAAGGGAGGGGAAGCAATCTCCACCAAACCGGCTGCTTTGAGGCTGTGAGTTCCCTGGCCCGGTCCAGCGCCCTGGACGACACGCGCTGCTGGCAGATGGGTCCCACCAGGTGGCGGCGCAGTGGCGCCCTCTCTCACCTCGGTGGATTCGCTCAGCCCTCGCTCTTGACCTCCACCCCCACCCGGCTACCCCTAAGCACCCCCCTGGCTTGGCCGCGAGACTGGAGAGAAGGTTCACCCCCTCCCACACACACACACACCCCTTCCCCAGGACCCGGGACTGTGCGTTTACAGGGAGCACGCGACACACGGTGTCGGCGTTCCCACGCTGCGTTCTGCGGGTGGGACTCCGCCGTGAGCGCGCGGGCTGGCCGCGTGCACTTGGCCACGGGGCGGTTCCCGCAGCACGTGCGTGCGCGAGTGGGCGCCCCCATCCCCGCGGCGGCTCGTGGAGACCAGCCCGGAGCCCGCCAAAGCACGCAGGTGCGCGGCCGGCCGCGTGGATCGCGGCAGTACACCCCCTTCCACCCCCACCTCCACTCACGCACACACACACACGCACGCACACACACACACCGCCCCACTCACCGTGCCCTCGGACGGCAGGTAGCCGATGTCCTCGATGGCACAGATGTTGATGATGTGGACGCTGCGGTCCTCGGCCGGGAGCGTCGAGTACTTCTCGTGGACTCTCATCGTGGCCGCTTGTGCGCGGGGACCGCCGGGCGGCGCGCCCTCCCCATCCACGGCCCCGGCGGCCTCTGCAACGGAGACGGCAGAGCTGGCGCGCTGGCTCGCAGGGGACGTGGCCGCCTCCCGCTCCGCCCGGCCCGCGCCCCGTGCGGGGTGCGCCCGAGCCTCCCCCGGGGCGCCGCCGCCACCTGGCTGCGAGTCCCAAGGGCGGCCCGCGCCTGCCCGGGAACTTGGCCGCCCGCCGGCCGGCCTCCTTGCCTTAAAGATATACGCGCCCTGCGCGCTCAGGGCAGGGGCGGCGGCCACGCGGGTCAGATTTTCCGTAGAAATTTAAACACAGGAAGAAAGGATTCCATTCCTGTGGGCCCCTCCAAGTTTTATTTTTATCCGGGGTAAGTGCCCCTCTAGACTTTTTTTTGAGAGTGGAAAGGTTTTCTTTTCTTTTCTTTTTTAAATACACTAGCAGAGAAACTGCCAGTAGCCCCTCACCTTCAATAAAAGCTGCAGGGAGCTAACTTTGCAGATAGGGAGGAAGCTCACATGGAGCCAGCAGTGTCCTCTCACCTCCTTTCCCTCTGTCCAGTAGTTAACTTGGCCTTCATTCCAAAGCCCCGTGGTTTCCCAGCTCCTGTGTAACCCCCTCCATCACCACAGCCTCCTGATGCTCCCCATGACCTCCCACCTGCGCAGCTTTTAGTATTCTATGTGTGACCAGGCCAGGATTGTTGGGTGAAAGTGGGTGTCATCTAATGAAACCGGCAGCCCTCAAGGGCAGAAGGTTGCCCCTCATTTTTGCAGAGGGAGAGCTGAGGCAGGGTGGGGCTCCTATAGTGTGGCCACAGTGGGTCTGCTACTGTTTCCCTGAGAAAGGGGTTGGTTACCTTTGCTCTCATTCCAGGACCTCAAAGGGGTCCTGCACAAAGTAGGTGTGTGTGTGTGTGTGTGTGTGTTGTATATGTGGGGGCAAGCATACCACAGCACACATGGGACAACCTCAGGGAGTCAGTCCTCCCCTCCCACCTTGTTTGAGACAGGGTCTCTTACTTGCCTCTGCCAATGCAAGACTAGCTAGTCCATGGAGCTTTGGGATTCTCCCATAACAGATTCAGGCCCTACCTGAGGCCAACTTTACGTGGATTCTGAGGGCCAGCTTGCACAGCAAGCTTATTATTATTATTGTTATTATTATTATTATTATTATTATTTTATTTTTGGTTTTTCGAGGTAGGGTCTCGCTCTAGCCCAGGCTGACCTGGAATTCACTCTGTATTCTCAGGGTGGCCTTGAACTCATGTTAATTGTCCTACCTCTGCCTCCTGAGTGCTGGGATTAAAGGCTTATTATTATTATTATTATTATTATTATTTTATATTTTATTTTGGAGGTAGGGTCTTTCTCTAGCCCAGGCTACCTGGAACACACTCTGTAGTCTCAGGGTGGCCTCAAACTCACAGTGATCCTCCTACCTCTGCCTCCCAAGTGCTGGGACTAAAGGTGTGAGCCACCATGCCTGGCCTCACAGCAAGCTTTTTTAACCACTGGGACATCTCCTCAGCCCCAAAGTTGGTGTCTTTAAGCCTCCCTTCTTGCCAGATGAGGAAGAGGCAGGCCTCAGGGACAGCCACACTTCCAGAATCCTGGCCACCCACCTTGTGGGGATGGTCTCTCTTTCCTCTCCTTCCTGCACCCTGATAGTTCTTGGTGTGCATCAGAGGGGCCTTCCCATCTTGGGGCTCCCCAGCCTCCTTTCTCACTGCTCCAGAGCCTTTCCAATCCCAGCTAGCATATTGCACGGTGGGCTGGCTTCCAAGTTCCTACAGCCAGTCACTTAATCATTATTTGTCTACTGGACACTCAGGCACATTTAAGGTCCACAGAAGTGGTTGTAAAGCTGCCTTCTAAAGTCATGATGTCATGAGCATACCATGGTTCCCACATGGAATCCAGAGAGATAGGCTGGGTGAGGAACACCTGTGGGGTCTGGCTGCAGCTGTGCACTTACCAGCCCTGGGGCCAGCCAGTGTCTCTTGGGCTTCCTAACCTCATCTCAGGAGTGCCATGCCTGTCCCTCACTGCAGCACAGTGACACCACAGTGTACTTACTCCACAGTGACAGCTGTGGCCACTGCTAACATCTTGACACTGTTATGGCTTACCAGCTTCTGCCAAGCATGCACCCCATTTCAGCCCAATCGTGAATTCCTTGCACTCAGAGAGGTTGGAGAGGGCTACCAGGACCTTGAGCTGGCCACACCCATGTGCGGTGAGTGGCCCTAAAGGACCCTTGGTCTGTACCTGAGACAGCAGGAGTGGAGTGGAAGAAATACCTTAAGCTGACCACATCCCACTGGAACCAGCCCCCTCCAGGCTCTGCCATGCTCAGGGGATGGGCCTTTAAGAGTTCAAGTTAGTTTTAAAGGGTGGGAAGACTCTTAATCTTTCTCTGTCCCTCTCTGTCTGACACATATGCATACATTATATAACCTCATCTTCTTGTTGGTAGTCAACTGAATTATGGAACCTTGACACACCCCTCCCGAATTTATGTTCAGGTGGTGAAAGATCTTCTAGAAGTCTACATACTAATGTGTGTGTGTATATGTGCACATGGAGGGGGGTGGTGGTACTCATGCGGTGGCGTGTGTGGAAGTCAGAAGACAACGTCAGGATGTTTTCCTGTCTTTCTGCCTTATTTGAGACAGGGTCATTTCCCCCTCTCCCCCCATCCCCCCGACTGGGAAGGCCAGACTAGCTGGTCTGAGAGCTTCAGTATTCCCCTGACTCTGCCTCCCTCTGCCCTAGGCAAGTCGGGATTACAGACACTTTGCATCTGGCTTTACTTGAGTGCTGGGGATCTGGCAGGCTTGCAGACTAAGCACCTTTAACCACGGAGCAATAATCTACCCATCCTAAAGGTGGAATTTTGGAGAAAAAGAATAAAACTAGAATTGATCAAGGCTGGGGATGTGGTTCAGTAGCACAGCACCTGCCTGCTGTGTGTGATGTGATAGCTGGATCCCTGGTTCCATGTTTAAAAAGTGTGGGGGTGGGGCTGGAGAGATAGCTCAATGGTTAAGTTGTTTGCTTGCAAAGCCTGCTGGCTCAGGTTCAGTTCTCCATTACCCACATAAAGCCAGATATACTAAGTGGTGCATGCATCTGGAGTTCATTGCAATGGCAAGAAGCCTTGGCATGCCCATTCTCTCTCTCTTGCTGTCCCCTCTCTTTCTCCTTGCAAATAAGTGAATAAATAAAAAGTGTGTGTGTCTGAAAGAGACAGACATACAGACACTGGTCATTTTCAGAAGTCTGGGTGTTCCCAAACATTTAGAAAGTGGCACTTGGGAGCTCTGGGGCTGAAGTGGCTCCCCTGGCTTTGCTCCCAGGCTCCGGGGGTGGGGGGCCTGGAAGGTGGAGGACCATCTCTAAATGTGGAGGATTCTGGTCCTCCTCCCCTACAGTGGTTGAGCCTCTGAGTGGAGGAAGCTGTGTTGGATCTCTTTTCTGGCCTTGGTCTGACTCTCTGTGTGTGTGTGTGCGCGCGCTCGCTCAGCCTTGGCTGGGATTGACACCTGCTTGCCTGTAAGATACTACTTCTTCCTTTTCCCTCCTCTGCCCCCATGCTGCACCTCTTATTTCTCCCCCCCTCCCCCCCATGGTGGCCAGGTGCACAGTGCTCAGAGTCTCCACAAAGGCAGAGAGGATGTGAAGTGACCACTATACACAGCTAGGGCCCTGGGGTTGGTGGGGGGTGGGTGGGTAGGGTGGTGGATGGGCCGGAAAGGATCTATGCTGTTCCCAGGTCACTCATGGCCTGGGTCCAGGGTTCTTAGCGCTTGAGTCTCAGCAATCAACAAAAAGTACATAGTAAAACCACAGCTCCCAAGCCCATTTCCAGGAGGGAGAGGACGTGCTTATAAGTTGAGCCATCTGCCAAGTTAGGCTTGGTCTCTGGGGACCCCTTAGTTCCGGGGTGAGTTGCTTCAGCCCCCTCTGCCTGCTCACCCCCAGGGTTGTCTCCTCCACCCCCACGGCTGCCCCGAGAAGCTCACTGCCACAAATGGGCCTTCTCCTGAAAACACTGCCCCTTCAGTGTTTGGACTCCATCATTTTCAGCAGTCTTGTCATTGGGAATGAGCACGCTCATGAATTAGTAATCGCTGGTGTCCTCCGTCTCCATGGTGCACTTTTTTTTTTTTTGATGGAAAGTTCTGGCTTTCACAGCGCACCATTCCATGTCGCCCTTTGCAGTCGTTTGATGGCAGGTCTTAGCAGACACCTGTGTCTTTACTGACATTTTAACAGTCCCTGGGGGTGTGAGCGGAAGGTGACCAGGAGGGAGGAGGAAAACCTGCCTTGTGCAAGGCTCAAAGAGAACCCTTTATTATTATGGCATTTGGTCTTGGCCTCTCTGGCCTTGCCCACACGGAAGGAAGCTCTTCCCTATGCTGTGTCCTGTGCCACACGTCTGAACACATACCTTGCCCTCTGAAGCTGGGGAGGGGGGGTTAGAGGGCAGGGGGTGGGAAGTTGAAGAAACCAGCTTTTACAAAGCCAGACAGATGAGGCCCTTTGCACAAGAGAGAAAACGATGCCTCGCAAACTCCAAGGCCCAGAACTCAGACAAGAAGCTGGTTCCTTCTTCACCAACTGCCAGACCTAAACGTGCCTCAGTTTCCTCTTTTGTCAATTGAGGCCAAAGCTTTGACCCTGGTGAAGTCTGGATCAAGGGTTGTTCCAGCCCCTAAGAGGGGCTCTCAACTTCCTACAATGAAAGTCCACTTCTATCCTCAATGTGACTAGGTTGAAAGGCACCAAGGTAAGGAGTACACTTTGGGACATTTCCGGAGATGATTGAATCTTGGGGCCTCTGAGCACATCAGTGGGTTGACCCCTTAATGGTTTCATCACGGGATAGCATCATTGGCAGGTGGTTAAAGGTAGGAGGTGTGGCTTGGTTGGAGGAGAGGTTGCTGGGGAAGTGTTCTTGGGAGCTGGTTCTCTCTTCTATTCCCTTTCTCTGCTTCCAATCTGCTCAGGTGAGCTTTAATGCCTCCCAGCATGGTGTACTGACTTTAGAAACTGTGAGCCAAAATAATTCTGCCTTGGAAGTTGTTCTCTGACATTTTGGGTCACAACGATGCAAAAGTGACCAAGATGGTACCTTTGGCATTGGGGGATGGGATTGTTCTTAGAACCAGGGTTTGCTTCGAGGCCTTCCTAGTCACCTCTGCCCCTAGATATCACTCACACCAGTCTCCTTTCCAGCTTCCTAGTGATAAACAAAAATGTCTCCAGGTCTTTCAGATGTCCCCTGCTGGGGGCAGGGGACCACTCCCAGTTGAGAACTCAAGTTCTTAGGCTTACAGATGCTCTCGGTAGACCTGAGAGGCTGATGATTTTTTTTTTTTTTTTGACAAAGGGAGGGACAGAGAGGAAGAAGGAGAGAGAGAGAGAGAATGGGCATGCCAGCAGCCTCTCAGCTGCTGTGAACGAACTCCAGATGTGTGCTCCCCCTTGTGGGCAAGTGTGGCATTGCACGCTTGCGTCACTTTACGCCTGGCTAAACGTGGGACCTGGAGATCGAATCGGCGTTCTTAGGTTTGGCAGGCAGGCGCCTTAACCGCTAAGCCATCTCTCCAACCTTGGGAGGCTGATTTTTATGACTATACATGTCACAGATGAGGTCTCCAGGCCTGAGAGCTGACATACTGGGCTTAAAGGTCAGGCAAGAGGGCAACAGAGGCTTTCATCTACATGTGCTGACCTTGTCACCAAGACTCCCACATATGCGTGTTCATGTGTGTGTGTGCAAGGCCAGGCAGACAGCAGCTCCTCCCCAAATAGCTCTGCATTCAGAGGGGTTTAAAGAAATCCTGGTGACTCACAGCAACTGGAGGGTAGGGACAGGAAGAAGGGAAAAGTGAGCTGCCTGTGACTCAGGGCCATTGTGAGCCCCAACAGCCGTCGTCCCCTCTCCCATGTTGGCTCTGGGCTGGTGGGTATCCTGTGGAAGGATGAAATGAATTCCAAACAGGTAGATGACATAACTTGCTAAAAGTGACTTGGGTGGAACACATGTCTGGGGTATCCCTTAGATACCGAGAGCCAACACAACTGTCATTTCCTTCCTTCTTGTGATGTCAGGCTGCCCAGCTCCGTGTCTAGGGACCACAGTCCAAGTTCTGGACCATGGTCAAAGTGTGGCCCCCTGTCTGAAAGGATTAATATCCCTTGGCAGAATCAGCAGAAGGGTCTACTTCAGGGAAGGATCTAGCCTCTTCATGTGTCTCGTTCACCCAAGGCCTGATCCCTGTCCCTGAGAATTCCTAAGAATTCTCAAAAACATGTCCGGGATAAGTCAGGACCTGGCCAGCCCCCACCACCTCCCGGAAGCTTTTCTTGTGCGGCTTAGGCGCTGACTTAGCAACCCAGCTCCTATTTCTAGGCCTGGACTAGCTTCTGCCCCGCTCAGGCTTTTTCTGTCTGCCACAGTTCATGCTGGACTCTTCCCCCTCCTCATCGCTGGTGCTTTGTACATTTTCTCTGTTTTGTGTTTATTTATTTAACAGGCAGTTGTACAGTCTTCTACCAGCTGCCACTGTGCTAAGCTCTCTCCACAAATATGAACTTGAGGTTTCACAGCAATGAGGGTTGTCTGGGAGTAGACTCACACCCAGGCCCCTTCTCAGGCTCTTCTGGGGAGGAGCCACAAGAAGATCAGCACCAGACTCATCCAATTCCCTCCTCTCCAGTGACCTCTGGGGTCACAGCACTGATCCCTAGCGTGACCATGCTTTGACATCAGATACCCCACCTGGACAATGAATGTGGCTTGACCATCCAGCCTGGGCAGAACATGGAGGATCCACAGCTCAGTCAGGTGACACGCCCCTTTTCTCAAGCAAAGAGCATGGCTTCCTTCCTGGACTTGAAGGGTAAGAGATCTCCAGGCTTCTCTTCTACCAGGAAGTCCATGAAGGCTGCTGAGAGCTTGTGACTCTACCCAGCGGGGCTCTCACCTGCACAGTCACCCATGCCTGCTCCTCCATGGGGTGTGTGGGGCCTGAGTCTACAGACTCAATTCCTGAGGCCCCTGGAGATGACTCGGTTGTGGGTGATGGCTGGAGCAGGGGTCTCACTCTGGAGTGAGTAGACCTGGATATGAGTAGCCTTGTCACAGCTTCCCCTCCCTTGCTCCCTGGTTTGACTGATAGATGTCCTGACATTCTCGGGTGAGCTCTAAAAAACTTCCCAGATTGTTTGAGGCCTTTCCACTTCAGCCTGCTTTTTGTTTTCTTTTGTTTGGTTGTTTTCTTCTTCTTTTCTTCCTCCTCTTCTTCTTTTCTTCCTTCTCTTTTTCTTCTGCTCCTTCTCCTCCTCCTTCTTCTTTTTTTTTTTTTTTTTGAGAGAGAGAGAGAATGGGAGTGCCAGCAGCCTCTCAGCCGCTGTGAACAAACTCCAGACGCCTGCACCTCCTTGTGGGCAAGTGCGGCATTGCACCCTTATGTCACTTTTTTATTTTTATTTTTTGCATCTGGCTAAACATGAGACCTGGAGAATCGAATGGGCGTTCTCTTAGACTTGGCAGGCAGGCGCCTTAACTGCTAAGCCATCTCTCCAAACCCTTCTTATTTTTTGAGACAGGTCATCTCATAACCCAGGCTGATTTCAAACTCACTGTTAGGACAACCTGGAACTTCTGATCTTGTTGCCTCCACCTCATGAGAGTGAGATTACAGGCATGCACCACCACACATGGTTTATGTGGTGCTGTAGATCAAACTCATGGACTCGTGTGTGCTTGGCAAACACTCTGCTCGCTGAGCCGCGTCTCCAGCCCTCATCTTGCATTCCTGTAGACATGACTTGGCCCCACATTCCATGTTGTCCCAGGGCCCTGTCAGAAGTGGGGTCTCCATTCTGCAGCCGAGCTGTTTCCAGGGGACTATGTCTAGCGTCCGTTGTATTTCCAGAGCCTCTTGGAGATCAGGGACCACATAACAAATGAAGCAGGGGCCTCACCGACAAGTCCATGGGTCCTCCCAACCCAACACTGGGGGATCAGAACCTCCAGCCCTCTGTGTTTGGCACTTTGGGCTTCATCCACTTCCCCATCCATGTTTATGTTCACGGTCTGTGTGTATATGCATAGTCACATGTATTGCACGTTTATGTGTGCATGTAGAGGCCAGAGGTCAACACCAGGTGTCTTCCTTCCTTAGTTACTCTCCACTGTATTTACTGAGACAGGGTCTCTCTTTTGAGCCCAGGACTTTCCAATTTGGCTAGTCAAGTTAGCCAGCTTGTCCCAAGGAGTCCCTGCCTCTACTTCCCCAGAGCTGAGATTACAAGTGTACCACCATATCTGCCTGGCATTTCCGTGGGCACCATATGTCCAGATTCTGGTCCTTACACTTGCACAGCAAGTGCTTTATTGACTGAGCTATTGCCTCAGCCGCAGATCTCATCCTTTTGATGGAACATTCTGGCAGCCGCTGGGCCCAGCAGCATAGCACTGCCCAAAACAGCTTTGAGACATTCCAGCAGCCACATTAGTGGGAGTAAAAATAACCAGGTCAAAGGCATGATATATATCACGCAACCCATTAGATAAAAAATTTCATTTTAACCTGTCTTCAGTAGAGTGGTTATTAATGGGATATTTTACATTCTCGTTTTTCTGAAGTATTTGAAACCAGCCAGGTATCTAACCCTCCCAGCACATCTCAGTTCAAGGCAAGCCACGTTTCCAGGGCTCAAGGCCATGTGCGGCTGGGAACTACCTCAGCTATGCAGTCTTTTATTGTTACTTAAGGAAAAGTATGCTCAAGACTTTGATGACCCACTGTAGGTTTTGGGGGTTGCCTAAAGTTTCCACTGTGAACCTGAGTGAAGCTCACCACCAGGGAAAGGGCATCCCACTCAAAATTGCCCGGTTGCATGTGTGCCTGGGGGCATGTATTGGCCCTTCTATTTGTGAAGGAAAAACAGCCAATTTATCGGCTTTTTATCTGGTCTGTACTAATTTAGAGAAGCCAGCTTTTGGGCATGGGCCACGTGTACCTGTAACTCCAGTCCCACAAAGGGGAGCAGAAACCTGGGAATCCCCCTGGCCTGGCTCATGGGTAAACAGAAAGCTCCAGTATCAGGAAGAGATGGTGGCTCCAAATGAGCACAGGCAGAAGAGTAATGGAGTGGGCCACCCGATACTCTGGCCATCACAGTTGAGCAGCCCGTGCCCAACTACAGGCGAGCTCATGAGGCACATACATGTGCATGCACCACACACATGCATGCAAGCTGGAGAGATGGCTTAGCAGTTAAGGTGCTCGCCTGCAAAGCCTAAGGACCCAGGTTTGATTCTCCAGGACCCATGTAAGCCAGATGCACAAGGTTTTGCGTGTGTCTGGAGTTGATTTGCAGTGGCAGGAGGCCCTGAAGCACTCATTCTCTCTATCTCTCTGCCCCCTTTCAAAGTAAGTAAGTAAATAAATAAAATAAGTATTTTTTTAAAAAAGAAAAGAGAGAAAACCAGCTGGCTGGAAGTGGATTCTTAAGGTGTTCTGACAGGGTGTCTTTCTCTTTTTTGTTCTTGTTTGTTTTGTTAAAAATGATACTTTTGTTGTCCATGGATTTTTTTTTTTTTTTTTTTTTTTTTTGTTAAAAGGCTGACCTGGATTAACTATTTCTCAGGGTGGCCTCGAACTCTCGGCGATCCTCCTACCTCTGCCTCCCAAGTGCTGGGATTAAAGGCATGCGCCACCACGCCCGGCTTTGTCCATGGATTTTAATTTATTTTTCCCTCTCCATGGATTTTATAGAGACCTTTCCTACATAGTTATCTAACCTTATGAGATTATATTTTTTTCATTTGCATGAAGTTTAACACTATACAATTTAAGATGACACGTTTGGTAGTGTGTGGGGAGGGAATTACAGTGGTTCCCTCTCCATGGATTTTATAGAGACCTTTCCTACATAGTTATCTAACCTTATGAGATTATATTTTTTTCATTTGCATGAAGTTTAACACTATACAATTTAAGATGACACGTTTGGTAGTGTGTGGGGGGAGGGAATTACAGTGGTTTATTGTGTATAATTATGGAAGCTGTCAACAAAAAAAATCAAAAAAATTAAAAGTTGAGTTTTTGGAATGTGCAGTATACGTGGTAAAAATCAAGATTATATTAAACATTGTTTTCTCTGCATTAATTTTGAAGTGAGGCTCAAATGGCAAGTACACTATTTTGTTGTTTGTTTTTTGAGGCAGGGTCTCACTGTAGCCCAGACTACCTAGAACACATGGTGAGCCTCCTATCTCAGCCTCCGGAGTGCTGGGATTCAAGGTGTGAGCCACCTTTAAATGACAGCTCAGAGCATCTTTAATTACAAAGTGATTGATCCCACAGCTGCCACAGGCAGATGGTGAAGTCTCTACTCCACAGGAGTTGCTCTTGGGCCCCGGTGTGGCTCCAGGTTAGCCCTAGGACATGGCACACAGCATAGGCTGTCTCCCCACTATGACAGGTGGGCTGTGGTGAGGGCTCCCAGACCCAATATGGTATCTTACTTGGCCACTGACTCTAGGAAGGAGTCCTGGACAGGAGTTCAGGGCCAGGTGGGACCAGTGAAAGGGTATCTCAGATATATCCCCTGGCTTTTCTGCTAGATTGGTGTTCATTCTGCCAGCAGCTGCTCATTCATAGAAATGCTGATGAAAAACTATTCCCTCCCTCCCTCCTCTTCACTGTCTTTCACTCACTCATTCATTCATCCATCCATCCTCTCATTCATTCATTCACTCAATCATTCCCTCCCTCCCTCTTCTGCTCAACTCACAACAAAATGTTGGAAGTGGGGCTGGAGAGATGGTTTAGAGGTTAAGGCGTATGCCTACAAAGCCAAGGACCCTGGTTCGATTCTCCAGGTTCCACATAAGCCAGATGCACAAGGGGGTGCACACATCTGGAGTTCGTTTGCAGTGGCTAGAGGCCCTGGCGTGCCCATTCTCCCTCTCCCTGTCTCTCTTTCCCTCTCTCTGTCACTAATAAATAAATAAAAATAAAATCTTTAAAAAAATGTTGCCGTATGGGAGACAGAAGTCATCAGTAGTGAAAACAGTGGACACTGAATATTCAAGTTTGACCATACAGGCCAAATAACTGAACAGGAGCAATAGTGGCATGTCTGCTCTTGGGGTAACCAACTGCTCCATAATTGGACTGAAGGCCCTCTCTATGGGAGGGAATACATACCTGGTACTGAAAAACCTAAGCAAAAGTCTATGGCAGGGGAGGTCATGAGCCTTAGGGGTATAAAGCCTGCTCTTGTCTGACTAAATGTATATATTATTCCCACTAAGCTGCCCTGAAAGCACTACACTTAATGTTCATATTCACATACTAATGCTACTCTCACTTCTGGTTAGAGAAGCTTCTCTTTTCAGATGGTGATGACCACTGGGATGACCCAAAAGGCAACATAGTGCTGAGAAAAAGGGATAGAGGAGTGCCCAGCACTGAAACACCTCTGTCACACCCTCCAAGGCTCAGGGACCATTGTGGAAGAGGGAGCGGATAGAATGGAAGAGCCAAAGGAAGGGTATGACTCCTTACAATGCAACTGTCCAGACAGAAATTGGCCTTGATATCCATGACCTTGCAGTGCCTAGCAATACCTTCACAAAACTCTCATAATAGAAGAAAAAGATGATGACATTAAATTAAAAGAGAGACTAATGGAGAGAGGGAGGGGATATGATGGAGATTGGAGTTCTAAAGGGGTATGGGGGCAGGGGAGGGAAATATCATGCATTTTTTGTATGTAAGTATAGAAGTAGTCAATAAAAAAATAAATAAAAATTAAAAAAAGTTGGAAGTGGAGTGCATGAACTGAGCATTTGTGAGCAGGCTGCTGGCCAGCCTTGTACAACGTGCTAGGAATGACTTGTCAATAACTGGCCCTTTGTTGACAGTGCTCACCTCAGGCTCTGCACACAGGTGGCCCCCAACTCTTCCCTAGAATGTTAACCAAAGCTCATAACCTCCCCCCCACCCCCAGCACAGTGGTTCCCAACCAACCTGGGAGCAGGCCTGACTGTGACTGTAGGTGTTGAAGGCATCTGGCTCGTGGTCACCTGGAACGTTCGTCCTCCCTGACTCCGAAATCAGAGGGCCACAGGGTGTCCCACTTGCAATATGTGCTGTCCCCAGGTGACAACTTGTAAGAGCTCTGTAGAGATCAGCTTCTCTGTTTGTCAGACATGAACCACTATGCCAGAATTTTTTTTGGGGGGGGGAACCTGACCTTTCCATCCTCAGGAAGGAGTGGACAGTCCTTTGGGACACTATGCCCCACATGGGACCTCACTCCAGCCTCGCCGGTTCTCTGGCCCTCGTGCCTACCTCTACCCTGTGTTGATGTTGGCGCCACTTCCCCGGCCCTCACTCAGCTGCAGTCCTTCCCTGTCCTGTGGACATCCTCTTGGCTTCTTTGAGACACATTTCAGAGGAGACACTTAGTCTATCCTGGGCCAGGGGTACCTTTATCCCAGATTCTTACCCAAAGGAAAGCAGGAACAAAGAAATTGTCCACACAGGGATGGAAGGGATAGGGCTGGGTGGACCTTGTGGACCACCTCCTGAAGGTGATTTCCTCAGGAATGTGACAGAGGGGCATCTGCTCTCCAGAGTTCATCAAAGCTCCCAGCCCAAAACTCGCCAGAGTTTTTCTTTTTTTTTTTTTTTAAAGAGAGAGAATTAGCATGCCAGGTCCTCAACCACTGCAATCAAATTCCAGACGCTTGCACCACCTAGTGGGCATGTGAGAGACCTTGCCCTTGCCTCGCCTTTGTGTTTCTGGTTAACGTGGGATCTGGAGAGTCAAACATGGGTCCTTAGGCTTCGCAGGCAAGCACCTTAACTCACCAGGCCTCACCAGCTTTATAAATGGACTTAATGTAGAATGTGACTCAGAGCCCAGCCACTGACCCTGCAGCTGAACAGGGTCTGAACGGGAGGAGCTGATGGAGCTTTTCATTCTTACTACTGATGCCCCACACAGCCCACAGCCCATGTACCACGGACCAAGCAAGGGGTCTGCTCTCCTTAAACAACCACCAGGATTCCCCTCTGCTGCCACTTGCACAGAGGAATGGTGGGCTGGGACTATCAAACTGAGGGTGTAGGGGCAGACATTTGCCACTGACCTCCCCAGATGTCTCTGGCTGTGAGGCACCTGTGCAGAGTCTCTGTGACCCTTCCTTTGAGTCGAAGGCCATTCTCTCTGCCTCGGGAAAGCAGGGACCTTCGTCCTTTTCCCCTGCTATGTGCTCAAGACCCAGCTAGGTGTCACCTATTGGAAGGATGAAGCAATGCATGATGACTCAACTCACACTTGAAATCCCAGCACTCAGGAGGCTGAAGCAGGAGGATCTGGCATTCTAGGGCCAGCTTGTGCTATATAATGAGTTCAAGGCCAGCCTGAGCAACTTAGAAAGACTTTGTCTCAAAAAAAAAAAAAAAAGCAGAAGAAGGGGTAGGGAGATAGTTCAGGCAGTAAAGTGTTTGTCTTGCAGGCACAAGAACCTATGTTTTGTTTGTTTGTTTGTTTGTTTTGTTTTTTAAGCTGATGTTGGGCTGGAGAGATTGCTTAGTGGTTAAGGCACTTGCTGGCAAAGCTAAAGGATCCAGGTTCAATTCCTCAGTACCCACTTAAGCCAGATGCACAAGGTAGCACATGCATCTGGAGTTCGTTTGCAGTGGCTAGAGGCCCTGGTGTGCCCGTTCTCTCTTTCCATCTCTCTCTATTTGCCTCTATCTCTCTCTCAAATAAAATACATACATACATACATACATACATACATACACACACACACACACACACACACACACACACATATATATATACACATATATATTTAAGAAGCTGGTGTGATGGTGCACACCTGTAATCCCAGCACTGGGGAGGTTGAAACAGATTCCCTGGAGCTCACTGACCAGACAGTCCAGCTTAACTGGTGAGTTCCTGGCCCATGAGACCACGTCTCAAAAAGAGGTGGACAACATCTCGGAGGGTAGTACCTGAAGTTGTCCTCTGGTCTCCACATGTGCACATGTGTGCGTGCACACACACAAAAGGATGAAAGAACAAGTCATGTGTACTTGGCAAGTGTCAGAGATCCAAGCCCCAAAGGTGGCAACAAATGCTGTCTGCCTGCAGGTCACATTTTCTCTCACTCATTGGAACAACCCAAGCCTACCTATGCAATGCTCACCAATAGGGTCCCCTGGGGCAGGACAGCTTGTTGTCCTAACGATTTCAGGCAGTGTGGGTTGCCAGCCTGGTGGGTTTCTCTGGCCTGGGGGCTACTGTTTGGAGGGAGCAGGCAGGCTTTCTGCAGAAAGAGCGTGGCATTCTGAGAGGATGTCAGCATGCTTATTAGAACCTTACTTCGTGCAGCCACCACGGACCCAGGGGTAAAGAGGCAGTTACCTGGAGCTCATGAGGAGCCAGAAAACGAAGAAAATGTCACAGCAGTTCTGGAAGCTTGCAGTAGGACTAAGCCTCCTTCTCAGCTGAGCCCTGAAGACTCACTGAACCAGGAAGATGGGGATGTGGATGCCAGGCTGAGCAGGGCAAGGCCTGGAAGTGGCAGGGAAGGGATGAGCCCTGGCGACAGTGCATGGAACCAGAGCATTGAGGACTTTGAGATGTTGGAGCCGAGGTGGGCAAGCTGGACTGTACCCGCTGCTACCAACTGTTGTGCTGAGTTTGGTGACTCTGGGCCTTGGTACGAACCATGATCAAGCCACACGCCCTTCTGAGCTGATGTCAGTGCAGAGCAGACACACACCACCAAAGCAAAAGTGAGTCGCACTGTGTGTGGGACATTAGACCAGCTCAGTCCTAAGAGGACAGAAGAGTCAGAAGTGCCTGGAGGATGCGGCTGATGATTTCCCATCATGGTCATGGCTGGCTCTCTACCCAGCAGACATTCACAGCCTGTCAGTAAGGAAGATGCTAACAACACAGAGTCCACATGAATAAGAGGACGGAAGGGGGTGGCAGCAAAGGTAAGGATGAGGGTGAGGAATCCTGGGAAAGAAATAGCCTCTCTACAGCCTGCAAGAGGGCCCAGCATCTCCCCTGGATAGCCACAGCTCCTGGCCCCATATTAACCAGCTGTGTGCCCTCGTGGTTCACAGGGCAGGTGGGCAGTGCCTTGCCGGGCTCATAGCACCTCATCATAGACTAGCTACATCCGGGCTCTGTGAGGCCAACTAGTCTGACATCTCCTGGCACCTGACACGAGGTGGTCTCTGAAGTCTTTCGGTCCACTACAGAATGGAGCATCACAAGTCACAATGACCTTGAGACATTACTGGGAAGGTCACCGGCATGCTGCGCCCACCATCTCCATTCTGAAGTCACTAAGGAAGGAGGTGAGGAGATGTTGTGAACTCAGTGTTGCAAACAGTAGGGGCTTACAGAAGAGGTTGGCCTGCGGCTCGTTTGTGGGCATGGGACTCCCAGTGCTGGGCACAGACCTCCTCCATTCATCTTGTTTCACTGGAAGATGACTTGGGACAAGGTGTTCAGTTTCTAGATCCTTGCTTCCAGTCCACTTTAGGCAACAGAACAGGCCATCAAGATATGGGGGTGGCAGCCCTACACAGTGAGCGCTCTGATGCCAGTTCAGTGAGAGACATGACCATGCTCAAGGTTTGGCCATCTTGCCAGAGCTGCTGGCCAACAGCTGCCACAGTCAGACATCTGGGCCAGGGACCCCAGACCCAGGTTCAGTGGAGACCCAATCTTCCTTTCCTAAATAAAACCAAAAAGGTAAACAGGTATAGGAAGCCACGGAAGACTCTGGAATCCAGGACAGGACAAAGCTAGTGATGGCAGTGGGGGACACCATGTGGATGACTGAGGAAGACGCTCTGTGGTGACCCTCTCAAGAGGAGTGAATGATGCTGAATACGGAGCCCCAAAACAATTGACCCCAAAGAACAAACATTTTCCCAGGAAGTCATTGCTAGGGGACTGAAAGGTCTGACCTGGGGCCAGCCAGAGGAGGAAGTGTTTGCCAGAAAATCCTTCACACAGTGCTGACAGATGACATGTACATATTTTCTGGGTTTTATTTCATTTTTTTTCTTGTTTTATTCTTGGGTCTTATTGAGACAGGGTCTCTTCTAATCCAGACTGACCCTGAACTCCCTATGTGTCTTAAGCTGGCCTTGAGCTCCTGGTCCTCTGCCTCCTATGGAGTCTGGGAGGACAGCATGCGCCACCATACCAAGGCTCTGCTTCATCTTGTCTATGAAACTGTCACCTTGCTGAAGGAAATAGAAAAGGTTTGGCCCAACTGTAAAAAGGGCATTTTCCTTTACCAATCTCTTTTGTGTGTGCACATGTGTGACACATGTGTGTGCAAGTGTGTGTGTACCTGTGCTCATCCATGTAGAGGAGGGAGGTTGGTGTCAAGTGTTTTTCTCGAACTCTCTCCGCCTTATTTTGAGACAGGGCTTCTCGTGGAACCTGGCACTCACTGATTTGGCTAAACTAGCTGGCTAGTAAGTCCCAGGGACCTCCTGTTTCCACCTCCCCAGCACTGTGATTATAGGTATACACCACCATGCCTAGCATCTTACATGAATTCTGGGCATCTAAACTGAGGTCTCCATGCTTAGGGAAAGCATTTTACCTCCTCAGCCATCTCCCCAGTTCCCTCCTTTATTTCTGTCACCTAATTTCTTTTATTATTTATATGCTTGTCTGTTTGCTTACCATGTGGCTCTAGGAATTGAACCCAGGTCCTTGTACATACTAGGTAAGCACTCTACCACTGAGCTACATCCCAAAGCCTCTTTTTACTTGTTTGAAAATCATATATATATATAGCTGAAGAGATGGTTTAGTGGTTGAGACATTTGCCTGCAAAGCCAAAGGACCCAGGTTAGATTCTCTAGGACCCACGTAAGCCAGATGCACAAGGGGCGCATGCACCTGGAGTTCATTTGCAGTGGCTGGAGGCCCTAGCATGCCCATTCTCTCTCTCTCTTTCTCTCTCTCAAATAAATAAATAAATAGTTTAAAAAATTACACACACACACACACACACACACATATATATATATATATATAGAGAGAGAGAGAGAGACAGAGACAGAGAGACAGAGAAAGAGACAGAGAGACAGAGAGAGAGAGAATGAAAAAGAGAGGGAAGGGATTGGCTAGGGCTTCTTGCCACTGCAAATGAACTCCAGACACATGCACCTCTTTGTGTATCAGGCTTTATGTATGTACTGGGGAACTGAATTTGAGCCATCAGACATTGCAAGCAAGTGCATTTAACCATTGAGCCATTTCTCCAACCCCCTATTTCTTTTTACTTGAATTTTTTTTTTTTTTTTTGAGAGGTAGGATCTCACTCTAGCCCAGGCTGACCTGGAATTCACTATGTAGTCTCAGGCTATCCTTGAACTCATAGCAATCCTCCTATCTCTGCCTCCCCAGTGCTGGGATTAAAGGCCTGTGCCACCATGCCAAGCTTTTTTACTTTTTCAATGTAGCCCAAGCCAACCAGGAATTCACTCTGTAGTCTGTGGCTAGCTTCAAATTCACAGGAATCATGCTACCTCAGTCTCTTGAGTTCTGAGATTAAAGATATGAATCAGCACACCCACACCCAGCCTCTTCTCTTAAATGTTAAAACAGGGGTCTAAATTGCCCAGACAGGCCTTGAATTTGCCAAGAAGTTGCCTCAACTGCCTGAGTAGTTGGCATTACAAGTTTGTGCCTTTTAAAACCAGGGAAACAATGGTGCTGGGTTTAGGGATCTAAGTCCCTAGTAACAATGACAGAACCAGCCATAGGTCAAACGTGGTATTTTAAATTTATGTCCCCAATAGATTCAAACATTTTAGTAAAACAATAACTTAGATTTCCAGCCTCCCGGCTGGAAGAAGTGCCACTGTTGGGAGATCCTCGGGTCCTGCCCTAAAGTGTTCCTGGGGGTGGATCTGAATTCCAGCCCAAGGTATATAGAGTTTTTGACCTCTGCCAGAGGTTCCCAAAGTGTACTTGATTGTGGTGCTGGTGGTGGTTTTACTCTCTGCCTGGATTTGGTAAAAGGGGGCCAGCTTCTTTCACCATTATAAAATTTCCCTTAGGTCTGTAAGCCTAAAATAAATGCCATTCCTTCCATAAACTATGTTTGGTTTAGAGGTTCACCCCAATAGCATACAACTAACTAGTACAGAAATTGGCATCAGGAATGGGGTATGATGTGAGATGAATCTGACCATGTGGATTTTGGTCTTTTGGAACTTTTTGTTTTAGAGGAATGGGTGTGAACTTAGTACCAACAACTGAAGATGCTTTCCAGCATCATAAGCCAAGTTTTATGGATTTTTCTGGTGAGAATTAAAAAATACTAAGTACAGAGAAAATTGTACTTAGAGGATTTGCTTATAAACATTTGATGGGATGCCGGGCATGGTGGCACACGCCTTTAATCCCAGCACTCAGGAGGCAGAGGTAGGAGGATCGCCGAGAGTTTGAGGCCACCCTGAGACTACATAGTTAATTCCAGGTCAGCCTGGACCAGAGTGAGACCCTACCTCGAAAAAAAAAAAAAAAAAAAAAAAACATTCGATGGGAAAGGAAAGACTACAGAGAATTTTATTAATACTGGGATACTGACATCATAAGGGCTGGCTGCATTCTGCTGTGCATTCCCAGAGAGCTGGATCAAGGTTAACTTTATAATAGACTGATATGTTTGGCTATAGATAAAAATAAAACATATAGGATTTAAAATTAGAAAAATTCAAACAAGTTTAAAATTTACAGATACAAAAACTGTATTTTGGGGCTGGAAAGATGGCTTAGCATTTAAGGCTCTTGCCTGCAAAACCTAAGGATCCAGGTTTGATTCCCCAGTACCGATGTAAGCCAGATGCACATGGTGGTGCATGTGTCTGGAGTTTGTTTTCAGTGGCTAGAGGCCCTGGCATGCCCATTCTCTCTCATTTTCTCTTTCTCTATCTTTCTGCCTGTGTCTGCCTCTCTATCAAATAAATAAATAAATATCTGGTTTTAGGTTACTAAAGCTGCTATTATCAAAAACATTAACATTTAGAAAAAAGATAGCCAAACTACTTTACCTTTAAAAAGATGCCTGAGGTAATTTCACCCCCCAAAAGACCAAATAGTAAAAATACAAACTCTTAAAAAAAATACTCTTCAAGATCACAATTTATTTATTATTTATTTATTTATTTTTAGTTTTTCAAGGTAGGGTCTCACTCTAGCCCAGGCTGACCTGGAATTCACTATGTAGTCTCAGGGTGGCCTTGAACTCATGGTGATCCTTCTACCTCTGCCTCCTGAGTGCTGGGATTAAAGGCATGTACCACCACGTCTGGCCTCACAATTTATTTTGTCCTTAAATTAAAAATGTGGCTAAAAATATATTTTTTTAAACCCACAGAGTTGGTCATAAAGTACACACGGTTCCAGAAGTAGCTGCTAAGATGTGACAAGACAGGGCATAATAACCCTAATAGGCCAGTAGGGTCATTAAAAGATAAATCATGGGGCTGGAGAGATGGCTTAGCGGTTAAGGCGCATGACTGCAAAGCCTAAGGACCCAAGTTCAATTCTCCAGGTCCCACGTAAGCCAGCTGCACATGGTGGTCCATGCATCTGGAGTTCGTCTGCAGTGGCTTGAGGCCCTGACATGCCCATTCTCCCTCTCTCCCTTCCTCTCTCTGTCTCTAATAAATAAAAATAAAGTTCTAAAAAAAAAAAAGATAAACTGTGATTTACATAAAAACCCAAAGATGTTTTGGGTATATCAAGGCTATATAAGGACTACTATAGAGCACTGTTGGCTTGGGATAAATGTTTTCCCTGGCTACTCAGCCTAGCTAAAGGGACAAAACTTAAAAATATAAAGTTGTCACTAGTCAGTGATTATAGATATCAGACTTAAACTATAGGTGTTTTCCTAATGGCCGTTAAGTTTACATTGGTCCAGTCTCTCCTTGCTATGCCATATAACAATAAAAATGTTTACTCTGTGCCATTATATGTTGAAAGTATATAACTTGGATATAACAGAACTCACAGTTAAAAGATGATCGTAAATCTCAGATAAGACTTAAGACTTTAAAACTATCTTAAGTTGGTAAAGACTATGGAGACCTTTAAAGTTAAACTAAATATAGTTTACAATATAAGATAGTTGTAAGTCTATTAAAGACCAGAGACAAAATGTGGTGGTGTAAATTGATATCCTTCAATAGACTCAAATGTTTTAATCAAACTATTACTTAGATTTCCAGCCTTCTAGCTAAAAGAGGTGTCACTGTGGGCAAATCCCGGATCCAGCCCTAAAGTGTTACGGGGGGGGGGGGGCGGGGCAGATCTACAATTCCAGCCTACGATATGCAAAGTGCTCAAACTCTGCCTGGGGTTCCCAGAATATGCTTATTTATGGTGCTGGTGGTAGTTTTTTTCTCTATATGGATTTGATACAGGAGGCCAGCTTTTTCCTGCCATTATAAAACTTCCCCAAGAGCTAGAGAGATGACTTAGCCGTTAAGATGCTTGCCTACAAAGCCTAAAGACCCAGGTTTGATTCCCCCGTACCCACGTAAGCCAGATGCATGTGGTGGCACATGCATATGGAGTTCTTTTGAACTAGCTAGAGGCCCTGGTGTGCCCATTTTCTCTCTCTCTCTCTCTAATAAATAAACAAAAATAAAATATATTTTAAAACTTCCCCTAGATCTATAAACCTAAAATAAATGCCATTCCTTCCATAAACTATATGTGGCTGAAAGGACAATCCCAACAGTGTAACACTGACTAAAACAGGGACCGAAATCCCTGGTAACAAGGACAGAACCTGCCATAGGTCAGTCCTTGGGGAGCATCCCAGGCAGAGGCCAAAGGCTAGGGAGAGTGAGTGTGATGGTGGTATTGGCCAAGGCAGGGATGATGGAGGTGAGGCTGGACAAGAAGGGTAGGCAGGGCCGGAAGGTCTTGAGGTTGGAAAGCACTAGGTCAGAGTCCAGGGTGGGTAAGGCCACTGAGGGGTTCCAGAAGGGTGCACATAGTATGTAGCAATGGTAAGGCTGCATGGGAGCTCCTTTGAGCTCAGAGCCCCTGGTGGTGTCTGACTGAGCAAATGCCAGCCATGTGCCAAGTTCCTTTATGATGGCTGACCCCAAAGACCCCGGTTCCTGGGCAGAGCCTTCAGCCCCTCCTCAAGTGGCGTCGGAGAGCCCCGAAGCACCTCAGCCGGCCAGTCAGCTGGAGACACGAGGATTCTCCCTCCAGTGGGGGAAAAACAAAGGTTTAGTGGGCTGTCTTTTGTGGCTCTGCTCCCCGAATCCCCGAATCATCTCTTGTCTGCCCAGCAGACAGAGCTCCCTCCACTCTCTGCCCTTGGCCAGGCTCCATGTTGCTCTCTGCCTCATATTTTCAAGAGCATTTGTGCGGAACAAAAACAGTGCACAATTCCAAGCAGGGACTGCGCTGGAAGCTCACGTGTTCAGCTGTCAGGGCTCTGGAAGTTCCCTCCCAAGATCAACCTCTCCCATCTCTTCCTCTAATACCTCCAATGTCTGTAACATAGCTGTGAGATTTTATTACCCATTGAGGCTTACAGAGCAAAAATCCAAGAAGGGACAAGGTCTTGACATAATTCATACTAAGGTGTAAGTGACTTTCTCCACCTAACCATGAGACCACCATCAGGCCTGAGGACATCTTGGGATGGAGAAAGTGGAGGAAAAGGAAAGAAATTCCCACAGCAAAGGGACCCAGAAGAAGGAAGAGGATGAAGAAATGAAACAAAGAACCTTTTATCTCCTGCTAGCTTGGCCTGTACTGGCCCAGTCCTTCCCTGACCCCTGCCCTGACTTTGGAGGCAGCCCCACCAGGGAGGGCGGGGCGGCACCTGTCTGATTTGGGAAGCAATTTATTATTAGCAACAGGCAGAGAGAGAAAGCAGCAGAAGAGAGAGAGAGAGAGAGAGAGAGAGAGAGAGAGAGAATGAGCACACCAGGGCCTCCAGCCACTGCAAATGAACTCCAGATGCATGCACCACCTTGTGCATCTGGCTTACGTGGGTACTGGGGAATGGAACATCGAACCAAGGTTCTTGGGCTTCGCAGGCAAACAATTAACCGCCAATCCATCTCTCCAGTCCTTGAGAAGCAATTTTAATACTCATCTTAGTTGCGCTGTCCATCAGAACACTCTTTCCAGAGCAAAAAGCAAGACTAAGAGGGAAGGTTGAAGGCTGAGATCTCCCAGGGGGTCTCAGGGCCTGAAAAGCAGCTGGCCCTTTAAAAACCTGTGGAGGACCAGAGAGAAGACCAGATGTGGCTCTTGCAAGTGTACATTCAGCATGGAAGCAAGTGGCTGGATGATGGTCCGTGGTCTGTGCTTCAGGGGCCTTGAGACAACCCCCAGCCACCCTTAGACAGATACCACCCTCCACACTGGGGCTCCAACCCCTCCAGCCTGCCCCAGGGCACCCTGGTTGGGCAGGAAGGACCTAGTTTGGCTCCCAAGTCATAAATCTCCTCCACAGACCTGAGAATCCTCACAGCTGTGCCCAGCCTTGAACACAAAACAACCTCAGTGTGCTGGGAGAGAATGTCATGGCTGGACTGCACTCCCAGCCTCCCTAGTCTACTCCCCAAGCTGGGAGATTCTTTCTCCAGATAAAGAAGAAAGGGAATCCAAGAGAAGAAGGGGGGAGGAAAACTGAGAAGGAGAGAACAAGAAAGCAAGACTCAGACAGAACACACCCAAGTCTGAGAACGAGGGGCTATGGCAGGGCCCTGCCATGTCACCTGGTGCCAGCAGGGAAGTGATATGGGGTCATCAGAAAATGAGCAAAAAAAGAGACAAAGAAACACTCGAAGGCCTGGTCAGGTTGCATTTCACCAGAACAATGGCTCTGGAGCCGTGGGTAGGTGGGAGCTAAATCCCCCGTTCCTTAGAGCATCGTGGTGGTGCTTTTAAGAGCCAGGCATCTCCCTTATCATGTGTAATGAGACACTTGAGGACGGCGCCACTTCCCAGAACAGGGCACCGACCCACGTAGTCAGCGTTGAATTAACATCAATTTAAGCTTATCTTTTTTTTTTTTTTTTTGGTTTTTAATCACTCAGCTAAAATGAACGCACGCTCTGAACACAAGGCTCAGCTAAAATGCACGCACGCTCTGAACACAAGGCTCAGCTAAAATGCACGCACACTCTGAACACAAGGCTCAGCTAAAATGCACGCACACTCTGAACACAAGGCTATTGGGCACCAGGCCATAGGAGGGAATGGCTGGATCTGTTCTGACAGGGTTGTGGGTCTGCTGAAGCCCCACTTCCACAGTGATTCAAAACACTCACAGAGTCAGAAGTGCCCTGTCTCCACAAAAGCGGAAGTCCTGCCTGAAGATGCCTCACCCAGAGCCTTCACTATAAATTTCTAAGATCTGATAAAAATCACCTCAGGGACCTGGGGAGATGCCTCCGTCTATAAAGTGCTCGCTGCACAAGCATGAGTTCAGATCCCCAGCACCCATATAAAATCTGGGCAAGGGAGGATGGGGCTGCAATCCCAGCACTGGAGAGGAGAGAATCCCAAACTAGGAACATCTATAGCCTTCTAACCCTACACCTGCCATCTAGTGCCCACATCCAAAAGGTTCCACAGTGCCCATGAAAGTGCCACCAGCTGTTCAAACACATCAGCCTGTTGGTAAGAGTTCATTTTCAAACCATAACAGTGGAGAAAATGGAATACAAGGAAATAAAATGTTTCAACACAGACACACACACAGAGAGAGAGAAAAAGAGAGACAGTTATAAGGTGATATACTAATTCTTTAGCAGAAACAATGGATGTCAAAACAATGGAAAGAAAAGACCACACATGGCTTAATGACAGACACATGTTTGGAAAAATACATTGCTGGGTGATCTGTTGATGGTGGGAACACCCCAGAGTATGTTCACACAGAATGAGATGAATGTAGGCAATATAACCTCAGGATCCCATGGGACCTCTGTATGTTTGCTTGTATCTACATGTGTGTATGTCCACATGTGAGCATGCAGCAAGTCCTTATGCAACATTAAACTAATTTAACATTTAATCGCCCAATTAAAATAACTGCCAACTTAGGATTCTGTATCTAGAGAAAATACACTCCAAATAAAGATGTGGGGTTTTTAAAAAATTTATTTATTTATTTGCAAGCAGAGAGAGAAAGAGAGGGAAGAGAGACAGAGAGAGAATGGGCACGCCAAGACCTCCAACCACTGTGAACAAACTGCAGATGCATGTACCACCGTGTGCATATGGCTTTATGTGGGAACTGGGGAATCAAACCCAGGCCATCAGGCCTTCCTAACAAGGCCTTAACCACTGAGCCATCTCTCTAGTCCTGGGGGGTTTCTTTTTATACCAGCACATTAATATATAACACTAAGCAAAAGCAGTTCTAAGTCATATATGCAGAAGTTCTCCAATGTATGATGGGATTACATTTTAAACTCAACTGTCAATTCAAAACATAGCAAATTGAGGATGCATTGAAAGCACCTAGCATGTGACCCTCCCAGCCTCACCATACCACAATTGCCGGATTTCATCCCCTTGGCACTGATAGGCAGCAGCTCAAGCTCACTGCAGTTGGGCAGCAGAGTTTCTGCCAGCTAGCTAGCTCAAGTGAGGGTCAAGATTCAAAGGATCATTTCCACTGGGTGCAGATCACCTTTCTACCATTGTAATCAAAAGTTTGTAAATTGGGGGCTGGAGAGATGGCTTAGTGGTTAAGGCGCATGTCTGTGAAGCCCAAGGACCCAGGTTCATTTCTCTAGGTCCCATGAAAGCCAGATGTACAAGATGGCACATGCATCTGGAGTATATTTGCAGTAGCCAGAAGCCCTGGCATGCCCATTCTCACTCTTTCTTTCTCTCCCTTCCCCTCTCTGTGTCAAATAAATAAATAAATAAATAAATAAATAAATAAATAAATATCTTTAAAAAACCCAATGGACCATAATTATGATTTTTAAAAAAATTATTTTATTATTTATTTATTTGCTTGAGAGAGAGAGATACAGAAATAGGCAGGGAGAGAGAGAGAGAGAGAGAGAGAGAGAATGGGTGCGCCAGGGCCTCCAGCTGCAAACGAACTCCAGATGCATGCACCCCCTTGTGCATCTGGCTTACGTGGGTCCTGGAGAATCAAGCCTTGAACCGGGGTCCTTAGGCTTCATGGGCAAGCGTTTAACCGCTAAGCCATCTCTCCAACCCCCATAATTATGATTTTTAAACTATTATTTAACAGAACTCTTCTAGTAAGTCTTAGAATTGTAAGAAATCAGCTAGCCTTACAGATTCCACATTATTATTTTTCCTTTTTTCCTTGATTTTTCGAGATAGGGTCTCGCTCTAGCCCAGGCTGACCTGGAATTTACTTTGTATTCTCAGGGTGGCCTTGAACTCACAGTGATACTTCTACCTCTGTCTCCCAAAGTGCTGGGATTAAAGGTGTGCACCAGCATACCCAGCATTGTTTTCTTTTTTTTAATGAGACAGAGAGAGAGCACACATGAGAGAGAATTAGCATGCCAGGGCCTCTCAACACTGCAACACTCCAGATGCATGCACCATCTGGCTTACGTGGGTTCTGGGGAGATGAACCTTGGTCCTTAGGCTTCACAGGCAAGCACCTTAACTGCTAAGCCATCTCTCCAGCCCAGATTCCACATTCTTTTCAAATGCATACAAACTGTTTGTCATGACAGCCCATGCTGAGCCACCAAGCCAGTCTCAGCACAGCTGTGAGGACTGAAATCTTGTCCTCTGAAGGTGGTGAAAATAAATAAAGGCCAATGGCAAAAATGCAACTGTTTAAAAAAACACCTCAAATGGAGCTGGAGAGATGGCTCAGTGGTCAAAGACACTTGCTTACAAAGTCTTCTGGCTGGGTTCAATTCCACAGCACCCATAAAAAGCCAGATGCAAAGTAGAGCAAGCACCGGGTGATTCCAGGGCATGGGAAGTGGAGCCAGGAGAATCTGAAGGTTGATGGCCAGTTCGTCTGATTTTTAAGAGACCCTGTCTGAAATGTGGAGCCCAGACACCTGGAAGCTGTTCTCTGACTTCCATAGTCATGGCCCGAAGTTTCTTTTAGTCCCAGGAGGAGGCAGAGAGTGAATGGCCTGTGCTGGCATCTCCCAACACTGGTGAAGGGCGGCGAGTCACACCCAACACAGAAGGAAGCAGCCGTTAATGCTGTGGGTGGGAACAGAGGTTCGGATAGTGGATGTATAATGGAGAGATGGATAAAGTGAAGTTGCTTCGTCAAAAAGACCACGGCTCAATCAGGAAAGTGCTTGACCCCAAAGTATGAGGCCTGACGTCTACCCCAGAACCCACATAAAAATTCCAGGCATGGTGGTGCATCCCCAACCCCAGCATTGGGGAGGCAGAGACAGGAGGATGGTTGGGTCTCACTGATCAACCAGTCTAGTCTAATTGGTGAGCTCCAGACCAATGAGAGACTGTCTAAAGCAAGAAGATGGTGTTCCCAAGAATGACACCAGAGTTTGGCTTCTTGCCTCTGCATACACACGCACACACGTGCATGTGCACCTACACCCACAGACATTTCCAAAGCTGTCTTCTCTTTTATTTTCGCCTCATAATCCTGCTGGTATCCCCCATTTTATGAATGAGGAAATTGACGTGAGCAATGTGAATGAACTTGCCCTGGGTCTCCTACCTTCAAATTCCATGTTTTCTCTCTGCCTTTCATAGTTAACTGTTCCTGAGGGAAGATGGAATTGGAAGTGTGTATTCATTGAAATGCTAGACATGTGTGACGTTCCGGAAGACAGGGACACGCTCTGAGTGTAGCCCAAGAGTGAAGGTCATGGCTATGACCGTGGGGCAACAGTTTCCAGAAGGCAATGGTGTGGGGCAGAGATTATGACAGAAATAGAAAGGCCTCAGGGGAGGGGAAGTCAGACAAGGGTCTAGGAGGGAGGAGCCATGGGACAGCAGAAGGGGCTCTAGGTTGAGGGTCAAAACAAACCATTGGCCCTTGGATGTTGAGTACATGGTGTTGTCATCACCCGAAGTCACCCACTGTGGGACAAAGGACCCAGTCCAACAATTTCATCCCTTGAAGGGGCAGACAGCTGTGTCATCACTGGGGATGTGAGCCCTGTCATTACGTGACTTAAACTCTGAGCCCATTCCGGGGACTGTGGGTTAAAGTGTGAGAAGGAAAAATCACCTCAAGAGGCAGTATCAAGTGAGTTTCCCAGAATGCAGTGTGTCCTCACCAGGGATGGAGGACTCTCCTAAAATAGCTCAGAGGCCAGACCTGTAGTTCAACACAGAGGGAGGACAAGAGCCTTATCAGGGGACTAGATAGACATGCCACACACCCTCCCACTCTCCCCTTCTTACTCCCTTCCATAACCTACCTCCACCATTGCCTTTAAGCATTTATCTACAGAGATGAGATATGGCTAATCTGCTAGAAGTCCACCTGCCAGTTCCACAATTGCTTCTAGGACATAGCTTGGTCTGCGCCCTGCTGAGTGGGTGGACCACCTATCATTTACTCTCAACACCTGTATGACAGCCCTTATGCGGCATACTGATTTTTCTTCAGATGTGTGTGTGTGTGTGTGTGTATGTACACGAATGGAAGCCAGAGAGTGAGGTATGATGACTGCCTATCCACCTTGTTTCTCGAGACAGGGTCTCTCACTAGATTCAGCTTAGACTAGCTAGCCAGCAAGCCCTGGGGGTCCTCCTGTCTCTGCTTCTCCAATGCTGGAATTACAGGTGTGCCCTGCCATGCCTGGCATTTTCACATGGGTGCTGGGGATATGAACTCAGGTCCTCATGCTTGTGCAGCAAGAGTCTACCCAAGGACATCTCCCCAGCCCTGTTTTTGTTTTCATCTCTTCCTTTTGGTGCTCAGGATGGAACCCAAGGCCTCATTGCACGCCAGGAAAGCATTCTCCCCTGAGCTGTATCCCCAAGCCTTTGTTCTGGTGTCTCCAAAACAACCACTAAACTGGACACAGTACCTCACACCCATCATCCAGCACCTGGGAGGCTGCGGCAGAAGGATTGCTATGCGTATGCAGCCAGTCCGCCATGTATGGTGAGTTCCAAGGCAGCCTGGGCTACAGAGTGAGACCTTGTCTCAAAAACAAAAAACAAGCGCTGGCAGCAGGACCGAGGTCCTCATCCTACTTGACACCAGTCACGTCTTACTCCACGGAGCCTGGCTTTTGGCACTGGTGTGAACCTTAGATTACTCCTCCCAGGTGTCACAGCCAGAACCCCACACGAGCCACCAGAAGTCAGTCAGTGGCCATTACTGGCGGCGATGTCTGAGAAAACATTGTGGTTCAGGAAGAAAACACACCCTGCTTGTTTGTCCGGGAAGCATATGGCCCGGTGTCCACGGGACTCACATGCAATCCAAAGGAATCAGGCAGAGCCCTTGACATTCAAGAAAAACCTGCTTCTGCTGGCAAACACTGTGCCTAGGATCCTGTCTGTCCACTTTCTGGGGTGGCGGAGAGGCCCCCAGGTATATAATTTCCCGATATGCAGAACAAGGTGTACTGGAAGAGGTCTCCAGCAAGCTTGAGACAGCACCTAGTGGCTGGAGGGGGGACTGCGTGTGAGCACCTCCGAGGAGGAGGAGGAGGAGGAGGGGAAAGAGGGGGGAGCAAAGGGGGCTAGAGGTGAGGAAGGGGTATCCAGTTCATTTCCAGGCCTGGATTTCCCTTTCAATCTTACATCAAGGGACTGGGGACATGGCTCAGCTGTTAAAGGCATTTGCTTGCAAAGCCTGCCAGTCCAGGTTCACATAAAGTACCCACATAAAGCCAGACTCACAAAGTGACACGTGTGACCGGAGTTCATTTGCAGTGGCAAGAGGTCCTGGCATGTCTATTCTCCCTCTCTCTCTCTTTTTTTTTTTTTTTTTTTTTTTTTTTTTTTTTTTTTTGGTTTTTGACGTAGGGTTTCACTCTAGCCCAGGCTGACCTGGAATTCACTATGTAGTCTCAGGGTGGCCTCGAACTCTCGGCGATCCTCCTACCTCTGCCTCCCGAGTGCTGGGATTAAAGGCGTGCATCACCTCGCCCGGCCCCTCCCTCTCTCTTTCTCTCTAACAGACAAAATAGTTTTAAAATATTGTATTTATTTATTTGTTTGTAAGGAGAGAGAAAGAATGGGCATACCAGGGCCTCTTGCCATAGCAAATGAACTCCAGATGTAAGTGTCTTCTTTGTGCATCTGGCTTTATGTGGGTACTGGGAACTGAACCCAGAACATCAGGCTTGTGCAGGAAAATGCCTTGAACTGCTGAGCCACCTCTCCAGCCCAATCAAAATATTTTTAAAACTCTTAAGTCTTGGGCTGGAGAGATGGGTTAGCGGTTAAGGCACTTGCTGGCAAAGCCAAGGAACCAGGTTTGATCCCCCAGGACCCATGTAAAGCCAGATGCACAAGGTGGCACATGCATCTGGAGTTCGTTTGCAATGGCTGGAGGCCCTGGTGTGCCCATTCTCTTTCTCTCTCAAATTAAATATTTTTTTAAAAAACCTCTTATGTCTAATCAATAAGTTGCACCCCTTATTGCCTAACCTCAAAAAAAAATAATCAAACACAAGCAAACACAACTTCTATAACGATTTTTTGAAATAAAACTGGGGAAAAAGTATAAACTAATCCTTTAAAATTTTTTGCATAAGACTTAAACTTTATTCAACCTTAAAAGAAGCTAAAACATCTAATAAATTGATACCGTTTATAGAAACGAGATAGATTATTACATAGGGGAATGTTTACTATGTTCAGGATTTCAAATCCACCAGGTCATCCACTTGGTAAATGTTTATCTCAAAGTTCAGGGGCAAGTTAAACAGTTGAAATAAAATGGAATTAAGCTTTAATATTTTGTTTTACTTTGAGTGCAGAAGGAAGACAAAAATAATATCTCATAAAACGGAAAGTTTCTATTTTCACCAAAATATTTGGAAAGTTATTTTATTTTTAATTCAGATACCTAGACTCAGAGTAACTTTGCAGGGAAGGGCTCCGCAGAATCCCTTGGAGCTCAGGACACTGGGGAACTGGCTTTGGTTAGTATCTAAAACATTTGTTTCACAGAGATACAATTTATTTCACAAAGTGTCATACCAGCCAGACACTGTCTATAAACCTAGAGCTTATAAAATCTGTGCACTGAGGACTTGAACAGTTCTCTCATTTGACAGTCCCAGGTGAACAGCCCAGCCTGGCTTCCCCTTCAGGGATTCCTTCATTTCTTGCATTTTCCTGGGTCTTTTTGTTATAATGATAATTTTATGATGCCATCAACCAGCTCAGTGTCACTGAATGCTCAGTGACAGAAAGCAGTCTCTATCATTAAAACAATGATGCTGATGGTTATAGCGTCTGTCTTTGTTTTCAGTTGAGAAGAAAAATCTTCAGAGATGCAAAACCAAAGGAAAACTTACTCTTTTTGTCTGAGGCAGGGTCTCACTTTAGCTCCAGGCTGACCTACGCTGACTCGAGAGCCCAGGCTGGCCTCAAACTCATAAGCAACCCTACTTCAGCCTCCTGAGTGCTAGAATTAAAGGAGTGAGCCACCACAACTGGCTAACAAAAGTTACTCTTTTTTTGTATATTTTATTCTTATTTCACTTATTTATTTGACAGAGAAGCTGGGGGGAGAGAATGGGTGTGCCAGGGCCTCCAGCCACTGCAAACAAACTCCAGATGCATGAGCCCCTTGTGCATCTGGCATACGTGACGCCAGGGGAATCGAACCAGGGTCCTTTGGCTTTGCAGGCAAATGCCTTAACTGCTAAGCCATTCCTCCAGCCCCCAAAGTTATTCTTAATGGAGAAGACTATTTTTATTCATTTGCATTCATTCAATTTTTATATTTTTTATTTATTCATTTGAGAGAGAGAGAGAGAATGGGTGCAGCAGGACCTCCAGCCACTGCAAACTCCAGACTCATGCGCCACCTTATGCATCTGGCTTAAGTGGGTCCTGGTTAATCAAATCTGGGTCCTTTGGCTTTGCAGGCAAGCGTCTTAACCACTAAGCCATCTCTCCAGCTCCATTCTTTCTTTTTTTTTTTTTTTTCAGTACTAGGAATTGAGCCTACAATCTGGTGCATGAACTCTACCGCTGAATTATATCCCCAGCCCTCTTATTTTTGCGAAAGGGTCTCACTAAGTTGCCCAGGCTAACCTTAACTTTCAATCCTCTTGGTAGCTTGAATGACAGGGTTGCACCACCATCCTCAGTAAGAATCCTTCTCCCATCACCCACCCCTATGCATGGAAAGGGAACGAACTCATTTGAGGGTCTCTCATTGGCCCCAAGTTCACCAAGTAGGTCTCCAAAAAAAAAAAAAAAAAAAAAAAAAAAAAAACGGTTCTGGGGCTAGGCTCAGTAGTTAATGGTACCAAGCTTACAAATCCTGCCAGTCTAGGTTCAATTCCCCAGGACCCACATAGAACCAGATGCACAAAGTGGTGTGTGTATCTGGAGTTCATTTGCAGTTGCAGAGGCTCTGGTGTGTCTATTCCCATTCTCTCTCTCTCTCTCTCTCTCTCTCTCTCTCTCCTTGCAAATTAACAAATAAAAAAAAATTTTTAAACAGTTTTGCCATGTGTTTATTCTCAGGTTTTTTTTTTTTCTGTGAAAAATAATGCAAACTGTAATACTGTCAGCCCCTTCCACAAACACAACTCCATGACCTTGTGTCTTATAACAATTGATTTGATTGTGCACATTATATGAGAATGGCGCTGAGCTGGGGTAGGTTCTAGCCTATATCCCAGGACCTTTACCTATAAAAACAGATTTTTAAAAATATTTTTTACTTATTTGTGTGTGTGTGAGAGAGAGAGAGAGAAAGAGAGAGAGAGAGAGAGAGAGAGAGAGAGTATGTGTGTGTGTGCACACCAGAGCCTCTAGCCACTGCAAACAAACTTCAGGTGCACGTACCCCCTTGTGCATCTGGCTTACCTGGGTCCTGGAGAATTGAACCAGAATCCTTTGGCTTTGCAGGCAAGTGCCTTAACTGCTAAGCCATTTCTCCAGCCCTACCAACAGATTTCATTGTCCATATTCTATGAGAGTGGCACTGAGCTGGGGTAGGTTCTAGGCTGTTATCCTCCAAAATATTGGCCTTTTGGGATCCAAATGGAAGGAGCAGCTTCTGTCTGTGTCAGAGGGCACAGGAACAAGAGTGGCCAAACCAATCTACAAGATTGACCTTCCTGCTCATATATGACAAATGATACGTTCCTTCACATCTTATTGGCAAGCATGTTGCATCTTAGACCTCAAGCCAGTGGGCTTGAGAGGTAAGTTTGGCATGGTAAATTTGATGAGAGAAAAAACTTACATCATCCAGGGTAGCCACAAGTTCATGGCACATGAAATAAGATGAAAAATTCTTATTAATGAAACACTGTAGCAATTGATTGGCTTGACATTATTGACATTACACTCAGCATCAAAGGACCTGTGCTCGTGCTCATCTATAGAAATGTATCTTTGTCATGGTAATTTAACTGTATTGCTCTCCTGAAATGGCATATATTAAATTTCTAGTTTTTCCTTAAAAAAAAAAAAAAAAAAAAACAGCTTTTCAGGGAGCCACACATTTATTTATTTATTTATTTTCGAGATAGGGTCTCACTCTAGCCCAAACTGACCTGGCATTCTCTGTAGTCCCAGGCTGTCTTTGAACTCACAGCAATCCTCCTACCTCTGCCTCCCAAGTGCTGGGATGAAAGGCGTGCACTATCACATATGGCACCATCCATGTTTTCACTGACAAGAACTGTGGCATAAACCAACACTGGCTGGCTCTTCTCAGCCCAAAGCGGTGGTACCTCCCACACTGTCTTTGGCATTGTCTCCTTGTTTGGCTTCAAGGAGTTCTAGTGATTTGGGGCTGGCCTCCTCCTCCTCCTCCTGGCCCATGAGCTTTGGATGCTCCTAGCAGCTCCTCAATTCTCTTAGCTGTGTTAGGATCACAAATGCACATGCCACTTTGCTACTGGCTTTACATGAATGTTGGGGAATTGAACTTGGGTCAGTAGACTTGGCAAGCGAGTGACTTTAACCACTGAGCAATCTCCACAGCCCAAGATTAACATGTTTTTTTGTTAACCTATATGTTTGTTTTTATTTATGAATTCTGGTTTGGTACTTTTCATGTGTTGGGATACATCCACATTTCATGTTGCCACTTTTTGTTTGCCTGAGGAGTCTCTTTTATCATGTCTTGTAATGCTGCGTGAGATTAATGAGTTCTCTTAGTTTTTGCTTTTCTGACAAAGTTTTCCTTTTACCTTTACTGTTGAATAAAACACACACACACACACACATATATTGGTTTTTCAAAGTAGGGTCTCACTCTAGCTCAGGCTGACCTGGAATTCACTATGTAGGTTCAGGTTGGCCTCGAACCCATGGCCATCCTCCTACCTCTGCCTCCCAAGTGCTGGGATTAAAGACGTGCGCCACCACGCCCGGCAAAATATATCTTCCTTGAGTGTGGAATTGTGGACTAGTACTTAGTTTCCTTTGGAGATTTAAACATTATAAGGTTGTCAGGCCGGGGATATGGCTCAGCAGTTAAAAGCACTTGCCTAGGAGACTGTTTATCGTTCCATTGTCTTCTCCTTTTCATGCACGTGGATGTGATTTACTTGGGTCCCGAGGAATTGAACCCGGGTCGTTAGGTGTTGCAGGCAAGCGCCTTAAGAGGGCCTTAAGAGATGAATCATCTCTCCAGCCCTCTGGATCTGTTTTTATTGATTGATCTTTCTTCTAGTTATGGGCTGTATTTCCCGACTTCTTTGCTTCCAGCTAACTTTTGACTGGAAATCAGGCCTTGTGATATTTTTGTAGTTGAGTGCTGGGGGTTTCTGTCCCTTAAGTAATAGACTTTGTATTGGGAGACTAGTTGTTTCTCTCATCACTGTGACTAAAACGCCTGACACCAACAGCTTACGGGTAGGAATTACATATTTGGCTCACTGTTTCAGTAGTATCAGCCCGTCATAGTGAGGAGGGTAGGGGGATGTAGACAAGCTCACATATGGTGGACATGACTCAGTGAAAGGGAATACAGGAAGGGGCCAGGGCAAAATTCAGCTGCCAAGGACACATTTTCAATGGCCTGTCTCTTTCTATCCTCTGGGACTTCCCAATAATGCCATCTGGTTAGGAATTATTAGGTATTAGTTCACTGGTGAGGTGAGAGCCCTCGTGATCTAATAATTCCAGGGAACATTCTCATAGACACCTGTGGTGGTTTGATTCAGCTGTCCCCCATAAACTTAGTTGTTCTGAATGCCAGGTTCCCAGATGATGGAGATTTGGGAATTAACACCTCCTGAAGGCAGTGTATTGTTGGGGGAGGGCTTATGGGTATTATAGACAGTGTCCCCTTGCCAGTGTTTGGCACACTCTCCTGTTGCTATTGTCCACCTGTTGTTGGCCAGGGGGTGATGTCCACCCTCTGCTCATGCCATCATTTTCCCCTGCCATGATGGAGCTTCCCCCTTGAGCTTGTAAGCCAAAATAAACCTCTTTCTTCCCACAAGCTTCTCTTGGTTGGGTGATTTCTATCAGCAATGTGCACCTGATTGCAACAACACCCCAGAAGTGGGCTTCACTAACCTGAGTAATTCTCAATCCAATCAAATGGATGGTTAAGATTAACCAACACAGCTGGACATGGTATTATATACCTCAGCACTCAGGAGTCTGAAGCAGGAGGATTGCTATGAATTTAAGGCCAGCCTGGGCTATACAGTGAGAACTTGTCTAATGATAAAGAAAATGATGAACTATCATTGGGCTCGGATGTGGCTCAGTGATGGAACACTTGCCTAGCATATGTGAGGTTCTAAGTTCCAACCCCAGATGTGCACTGCACTCTCCTCTTCCCTAAAGATTAATCATCTCAATGGCACATGTGGCTAGGACACTCAAAACCAGATGAATCCTTTTTTTGCAGCCCTCAAGAACTCACATCCACCCACTGCTGCCACGAAGCTCATGACGATGGATTTAAACCCTCTTGCTTGGATTTAGAGACAGGGCTCAGGTAACCCAGACTGGCCCTGAACTCACTGTGTAGCCAAGGATGACCCTGAACTCCTGATCCTCCTGAGTGGTGAGATTCCAAGTCTGTGCTACCAGTTCCTGGGGAATGAGCTCAGGGCCTCATTCATGCTAGGCAATCACTCTGCTGACTGAGCTAGATCCTGAACCCTTTTCATTTTACATTTTACATTTTACATTTATTTGCAAGGAGAGAGAATGGGTACGCCAGGGCATCTTGCCACTACAAATGAACTCCAGATGCATGTGCCACTTTGTACATCTGGCTCCATGTGGGTACTGGGGAATAGAACCTGGGCAGTCAGGCTTTGCAAGCAAGCACCTTTAACCACTGAGCCATCTCTCCACCCTTTTATTTATTTATTTATTTTAAATATATTTTATTTATTTATTTATTTGAGAGAGAGAGAATGGGCACGCCAGGGCCTCTAGCCACTGTAAACGAGCTCCAGATGCGAGCGCCCCCTTGTGCATCTGGGTTACGTGAGTCCTGGAGAGTTGAACCAGGATCTTTTAGCTTTGCAGGCAAATGCCTTAACTGCTAAGCCATCTCTCCAGCCTTCGTATACTTATTTTTTGAGACAGTGTCTTGCTATGTAGTCCAAGCTTACTTCAAAGTTGTGGCAATCCTCTTGCCTCAGCCTTCTGAGTGCTAGATTACAGACATGTGCCACCCAGCTTCTCCTGCACAAACTTATCAAGGGGCAACAAGTGCTGTCACCACCTTAGACACCAAGCACACAGATGCCCGCCAGGCCTCTGGAGAGAAGCCACGCCCACCAAAGGCCACCAGCAGCCCCACATCAGAGCTGACGCTGTGCCATTTCTACCTTTATCCCACCATCTGGACCCTGTGTATCTGTGGCTAAATGGTGTCCCCTAAAAACTATGTCAACATCCTGACTCCCTAAACCTGTGAGTGTGACTGAATCTACTGGACTCAGGTCACTGCAGATGTAAGTCACGACTTTGAAATGCGATCTTCCTGGACTAGCTAAAATCTTCGGAGGGATATATAGAGGGATGAACAGGAGAAAGAGGAGGATGCTTAGTGAAGGTGGGCAGGGGTTGGCGGGGGAGTAAAATGCAGCCATCAGCAGAGGAATGCAAAAGCCCCAGAAACTGGAAGAGGCTTGAAGGACACTCCCCTGGGGCTTTGTTGGGAGGGCAGCCTGTCAAACCTTGGTTTCTCACTGTGAGGAGCAAACCTTGTTTCCAGCCACCTGACTTGTAGTCATTTGTTTTCATAGCCCCAGAAATTCATCAGCAGCAGGTAAGGAAAGGGGAGAAGGCCCAGGGTGCAAGTAGAACTGCCCCTGGCTCTTCTGACATTATCAGCCACCAGGGGTTCTCCTAATGCCGTGACCATGAGCCGCTGAGGGAATGGGCATGTCCGTCCTAGCCATTCGCAGACCTGGGCCCCCAACACTTTCTGCCATGCAACAGCTCTGCGGGGTCCACTGGACCGTAGCGCCTTGCTCCTCCTGCTTGGCTGTCCCTCCCCTGGCTGTCCCTTTGTGCCCAGCTTACTTGGAGACTCCCAGGGAGAGGGAATCGGATCTCAGGAGCCAGGTGCACCTAACTGTCTTCCAACCCCCCTAGAACCCAGCACAGGCGTGGCTGCTAGATCCTGTGGGCCGCGTCTTCCTGGTCCGGGACAAAGCCAGAACAGTCTGTTTGTCCATTCAGCAAATATTTACCAAGCAGACAGATATCAGCCATGCCCAGCCACTGTGGCTATTTGGACTCATGGGCTCTTGCTGCCCCTGAGGTCCAGCTCACCTGGGCATCGGCTGGTCTTCTGTCTTCTCATCATTCCAAACCGTTGCCAGTGCAGAGTTCATTCTCTCCAGGTCTAGGGCTTAAGAAAACTATCCCAGCTCCCTGCCAATCTCACAGAAATTTCCCCCTTCTTATCTGTAACTTTGGCTCAATGTCTTAAGCCCTGTACCCTCTCTGGGACTGCAGGGGTCCAGCCTGGCTTGTGACCATCATGACAGAAAAAAAAAAATGCCAGGGAGGTGGACAGGAATCAATGCAGAATGGCTCCTCTCTCTGTTCTGCAATGAATAATTGATGCTGGGTTGGGCCCATTTGTCACTGGTCAGGGCGGAAGCCAGCTCCCCCTCCCTGCACTGCAGCATCCCAGGTGACTGTAAGGTTTCTGCTCATTTGCCCTCCACCCACCTCTGGATGTCTCTTAAGACCCAGGGTGCTGCTGGCTTCAGGCCTGTGACCATTCCCGGGGACCCACAGCTCTGGATTTGCTGTGTCCTCTGAGCCCCTGAAGCACTGTGTGGGCAGATTGCATAGGATAGGCCAAGTGAGGGGTCGAGAGACACCCCAAATACTGGGGATTCCTGGGACCTGCTGGTCCATGTGGGATGCCATCGGAGGACCTGCTTCTACAGGCACATGTGTAAGAAAAGTCTGGAAGGAGCCATCCACACTGTGCACTTGGCCCTTACCCATAGACACGCGCTCGCTTTGTAACATTGAGATTTCCCTCCCCATCCATTGCTCCCTCTCTCCTTCTTTCCATCTTTTCCTTCAACCTCCCTCCCTCTGCCTACGTTCTCTCTCACTAGGAGGGCAGCAAGCAACCCCCTCTATAGCCTCTATATGAACCGACAGTTTCCTGCGATCCTTCTAGTCCCCAGGTAAGGTAAACATGCTGCCAGCTGGCCTCCCTGGAAATAAGCTAGAGGCTCAGAAACTACTGTGGGTGGATGCCTGCCTCCTCCCATCCCATCCCATCCCATCCCATCCCATCCCCCCATCCCATCCCAGGCCAGTGGATCTGAGGATTGTGCCCCATCAGCCTTGGTCCCATGCTCCCTCCCTACGTACCTCCTTGACTCCTTGTTTCCTCCCCACCTGTCCCCAGCACTGACTTTTCTAGGTAGAGTCAGATCACTCTAAAAGCTGCCCTTAGGGCTAGAGAGATAGAGCACTTGCCTTGTAAACATGAGAACCTGAGTTTCATTCCCAGTACACACACACACACACACACACACACACACACACACACACGCCATCCTGGTTTTCCTATGGTCTGAGGACAATCTTTGTTTTGCCCAGGAGCACCTACCTTCCTATGCCCACCTCCCCCTCCATTCTGGCCAGCTGTCAGTGATATGGAATGAGGGAATGAATGGATGCGTGAGTGACTGAGCACAGTAGGTACCAAAGGAACCGACTGGGGAAGGGCCAGGGCAGTGCTCAGTGCTCCCTAACAGCTCGGAGGCAGTGGACACTCAAATTCAAACCAGCATGCCCAGGGAACTGGGATTCCTAAGCATCATCCGGCAGCCTGTCAAGAACTTGGGCTAACCCCTGGGTGCTTCACTAACCCCTGTGGTGGCTGTGGTGATGACAGTCATAGTGATAGAATATTGATGAGGTCTTTGGGGATGACCCTCCTCGGGCCCTTGTGTTCCTCCCCATCACACACGTACCCATTCCCCATCTAGCTCTCAAGGTCACTCCTGAAGAGACTCTCTCTCTGCCCAGTTCTCCCCGAATGCTCCCATGGGCTCCACAGCTGACAGCCCGATCAAGGATCCTTTGATGTTCACAAACGAGTCCAGGACCTGTGGCTGTGACAAAGGGAGCTTGTGGATGTGATAAACTTAAGAACATTGAGACGGCGTGACCCTGGATTACCAACTGGGCCACATGGGCCACGAAGCCCCAGCCCTTAGAGGGGTTCATCACAGAAGAGGTGGAGATAGCGGTAGGAGTGACACAGATAGGGACACCTGGGTCCCTGAGGCTGGCAGATGGGAAGAACTGCCCCTGGAGCCTTGTATGGGAGTGTGGCTCTGCCACCCTAGCTGCCAAGCTGCTGACTGCAGACCACGCGAGCTGCATCTGTGCTGTGGTGAGCCAGTGACTGTGGCTAGTTGGCTTCAAGCACAGAGCCAGTGGCCTGCCTGGCCAGAACACCTGGCATCCCTGAAGAGCCCACCTGGCCCATGGCCCTCATGGCTTTCATCCTTACTGGGCTTTTTGTTTTTCTTTTTCTCACAAGTGGTTGAGACAGTTTGCTGGAAGTCAGATCAAGATGTTTTGGAGTAGAAACTTCCCCCTGCTGGCATCTCGGCTGTTCATGCCATTGGTCACTCCCCACTGGAGGCTGTGAGGTTGTGAGGCCCGGCTCTGCCTGGGTTGGGTCACCTGGGGGTCTCTCCTCCCTCATGGCATAGGGTGCCTCGTCCTTGTCCCCTGAAGTGGCCTTGGCCGATGGGTGATGGGAGGCAACCACCCTTCCAATCTGAAGGAGGACTGTACCCCTCAAACTGCCTGACCCCTGCCTGTAGTGTTGCCCTCTTTAGGGTCCACGAACCCCCCTGCTACCTGGGGTTGGGTACTGCTGCCAGCAGCTGTCATAGATCAACCTGGAGTGCTGCTAGTGTCCCCCTGCTGAGTACCCTTCCTGTTTCTGACCTGACCCCCGCCTTCTGGACCCAGCAGGTAACCCGGACCCTCAACCATCTGCCGGTCTGTCTGCTGGGAAAGCAAAGCAAACTCACCCACAGCCCACGTTACTCTGCGCTGCTGAGGAGTTACTAGGTATGACATCCTGGATTCCCTCGCATGCCCTCACGGCAGCCTAAAGCAAGGCCAGGAGCCACACAGGGCCCTGATGAGCCTTGGCTGCTCTGGAACCAGGAGCCTCTGGTATGTGTGTGCATTGGGCATACACTCACACTCACTTAATATGGCTGAGGGGCACCCCCCTCCGAATCTCAGCTCAGCATTTTGGAAATAAGAAGACATAGGGTTGTGTGGGTAGAGGTCAAAATCATCCAAAAACAGCCGGGCGTGGTGGTGCACACCTTTAATCCCAGCACTCGGGAGGCAGAGGTAGGAGGATCGCCATGAGTTCAAGGCCACCCTGAGTGAATTCCAAGTCAGCCTGGGCTAGAACAACACCCTACCTTGAAAAACTAAAAACAAAATACAAAATACAAAAAACAAAAACAAAAAATCATTCAAAAACAAACACAAGGACCCTCATCCCCCACCACCACTTGTGAATAGTTATTAGGATTATTTACATGTGACAGTCATCTATCTGTCTGTCTGTCTATCTACCAGCTATCTATCATCATCTATCTACTATCATCTATGTATTTTGGTTTTTTGAAACAGGATCTCATATAGTCTAGGCTGGCCTCAAATTTGCTTTGTAGCTGAGGATGAACCCAAACTCTTGCGAGCTTGTTTGGAGGTTCTAGCAGGGGAGCGCAGCTACTCGTATACCCTTGACCGAAGACTGGTCCTCCTCTATTCGGGGAAGGTCGTTCTCTTTGACCGAGCGCGCAGCTGCAGGAGGGACGCACATGGAGAGGTGAGGAAGAAAGGGGACACCCGCCTAGCCAGCCAGATCAGCCAAATCAACCCTGGAGATCAATGGGGTGACAGATGTCACAGCCAGATTGCCCTCACATCCAAACCCAAACTCTTGATCCTCCCACCTCCCCCTCCTGAATGCTGGGATCGTAGGTGCGAGCCACCATGCCCAGCTGACTTATCTTGAAAAACGCTTGGTTTTCTTATGTGACAGATTCCAAAAGCACCCATCTCCCTTCTGTAAGCACACAGGTTATATCTTTGGATGCATTTCTTCAGATGGAAACTATTGGTAGCTTACATTGTCATGAAATAATCTCTTTTAAGGATAACAAAAGGAAAATGGCTTTTAAAACTCCACAGGGGATTTATTTATTTATTTATTTATTTATTTATTTATTTATTTATTTATTGGTTTTGCAAGGTAGTTGTCTCACTCTGGTCCAGGCTGACCTGGAACTAACTATGTAGTCTCAGGATGGCCTTGAACTCTCGGCGATCCACCTACCTCTGCCTCCTGGGTGCTGGGATTAAAGGCGTGCACTACCATGCCCGGCTTAGATTTATTTATTTAAAGTAAATAGGAATGAAAACCCAGAGACTCCCAACCCCAACATAAAATAACACAAATGCCCACAGGGCCTCGTCCTGACTAGCGCTGTATGGGTGGGCTCGAAACTAGGCTGTGAAACTACTGGGGATGCCCTCCTTCAGAGCTAGAGCTGGTGTGGTGTGGGTTCCTCTGCCATCCTCCTTGGCTTTTGCTGAGGGTGCCTTGGTATCCCCTAAGAGCGGCTCGGGCAGCTTCTCTTGCTGGCCAGATGAAAGGCGCAGCTTCCAGCCCTCACTGTGGACAATCCTTGGTGGCAGAGCTTCTGTCCCAACCCAAGGAACAGCAGAGACCAGAGACAGAAATGGAGTTTTGGAGATGTTAGACTCCTGGACCGGGTGTGCATGAAGCTGTGGGTTTGTTTGTTTGTTTATTTGTTTTGTACAGAAATCTCATGTAATCCAAGCTGGCTTCAAACTCACTCTGTAGCTGAGTATGACCTTGAACTCTTGCCTCTGTCTTCTGATTACTGGAACTACAGGTATATGTCACCACATGGCTGGCCAAACAGTAGAGGTGTGTCCCATCAAGCCACCCATATGGTCTTGTTGAATGGATCTCGTGGGAGTCCCTGCTCTACCCCATGCCTGAAGCACAGATTTTAGCTGTAAGTGATTCATCATTTCACACAGTTTGGGGGCAGACACACTCTTGGAAGATTCTGAAAAGGAGTTCTACGTGAATTCATGACCAGAGCCCTTATTATTTTAAGCAGTACAGTGATGGTTTAAATATTTGACTTTTCTTAAAATAAACCGAGATCTTCCCGGATGGTTCATCTTACAGTCTAGCGAACAGCTTTGACTCCAAGACCAGAAAAGAATGAAAGCTGAGTTTCTTGGTCCAGGCCAACCACAGCCCTGGAGAGAAAGGAAGTGACCACCAACTCCACTCAAAGGTTCACGATCACCGAAGTCTGGGAGGCTGACTCAGCACCATCCCCTCAGACCCTCATCACAACCGTCAGCACTGGAGAGGTTCAGGTGGGTTAAGAATGGTGCTCAGCCTGGTTTTACCCGGGCTCCTCTCACTGATGGGATTCGATAAACACTGGGAAATAGGTCAATGCTGGAAGAGGCTGGGTGCCTGACTCTGAGCGAACTTTGACTCCTTGGCGTAAAGCCCCTCTCTCATTCCAGTTGCTGGTCTGCACCGTAACAAATCACCAAATGCTTTATGGTGGTCCCATGAGCTAAAGCCAATTTTGTGGCCAGGCTGGTTCCTTAAGGACGCCTATTGGGGTGGGGGAGGGGGATCACTTCCTTTCTTTCCCCAGATCCAGAGGTACTGGTGTGGTAATGGCCCCTTGCTCCACCTCACGGCCAAGATCATCCTTCCACTTGCCCTAAGCCCCGCCTTGGCTTCCAATTCACCATTCTGCTGTCTCTGACTCTCCTGCCTCCTCTTCCTCATAAGGACCCTTCAGTGGCATCCAGTCACAGCCACTGACAGTCTAGGGCCATCTCCAAGCTCATCAGCTGATGGCCAGATGTAATTCCGTCTGTGGCCTCCCTCCCAACAACTATGTGTCATCTAGAACATTTACCTGTTCTGGGGATCTAGTGCCTCTCTGACTGCCACGCCCACCAGGTGTGAGTCCATCCAAAAGTGGAAGAAAGAAGTTGAGTGGACAGTGAGTTCATCCATCCATTTGTGCTTTCATTCACTCATTGATTCATTCATTCATTCACAGCTGTTTATTGAGCAAGTGCTGTGTGCCAGGCCCTGGAAAGGGGACCAAGCAAAGGACACAGCCCCTGTCCTTGCCTCCCTGGGCCATTTTTTTTTTTTTTTTTTTTTTTTTGGTTTTTCGAGGTAGGGTCTCACTCTAGCTCAGGCTGACCTGGAATTAACTATGTAGTCTCAGGGTGGCCTCGAACTCTTGGCGATCCTCCTACCTCTGCCTCCCGAGTGCTGGGATTAAAGGTGTGCACCACCACGCCCGGCCCTGGGGCCATTTTTTAAAAAAATATTTTTATTTGTGTGTGTGTGTGTTTGTGTGTGTGTGTGTATAAGACACAGAGAGAGAATAGGAGCATAGTGGGCCCAGGTCTCTGGCCACTGCAAACAAACTCCACTGCAGGTGTCACTTTTTGCATATGGCTCTCTGTGGATACTAGGGAATCGAACCTAGGCCAGCAAGCAAGCGCTAGCTGCTGAGCCATCTCCCCAGTCCTCCCCTTTGGGGTCTTTAGTTAAAATAATCAGGGAAGGGGGACAACGTGCCCAGCTGGAAGCAAGTCTGAGGCCATCTGGCCCAGCCCTCAGCTTTTTGGGAGTTCCACCTGGAAAGACAGCAAGGGGCAGGGGCCATGGTCCTGAGGGAAACAGGTGCTTTCTCAGTTTGAGTTTGGGGGAAAAGCCACAGGCCACCTATGCTGGCTCTTGTCAGATCCTGTGTCCTGACATTCTGGTGTTTATGGGGGTGGGGGTCGGTGGTGGAACAAACTCTCATGAGACAGCAGCTGCGGTTTAGAACACTCCTTGCATGCTCTGGACTGGGTTCACACACTCTTAACTTGGCACGTCAATGGTGGTGGGGAGCAGAGAGGCTTTTGGCCAGCCTGGACACAGAGGGGCTATGGGAGGCTGGACGCCACTTCCTGCCTCTCACTTGGGTCTTGGGTGGCTCTGGAGGCCTCATCCAGCCATGGGGTGGTATTTAATGACTCTCCCTGCTGGGATGTTTCAGGCGATTATCATGGGAAAAACCGGAGAAGAGACGGCCAAGGAAGCGGACGCATTAAAAATAACAAGTGAGTTTTCAATGGACCCAGGATCCGGGGAGAATGGAAAGCCAGTCCCCTGATTATTTAAAAATATACTTTATTTTCCATTCTGTCTCTGTTTATCTCTTCAACGGAGCTTAAAATAACCCTCCTCATTCTAAAAAACTAAAATTTATATATAGCTTACAAAAGAAAAAGGAGAGGGTGGGGCTAGAATATAGGTCAAAGCAGTGACCTGCAACCCCTGGGCTCCATAGCACACAGTGGGGCCACACAAATGCCCCATAGCCCACAGTGGGACTACACAAATGCCAATTCAATGAAGACATCCATGCTAGGAATTTCCATGGCAGTGTAGATTCCAAGCCTTCAATGGGATGACACATTTAGCAAGTTCAAAGGCGCCATTGTCTTTCTGGTCCCTTCTGCAGACCAGCATTTTTCTTTCCCTAGATCAATTGTATGGGGAAAGACGACAGCCAGCAATGTCCAGAGTCAGGAGGTTGAAGGCTCACATCCCTGCCTACCTCAGCAGCTGAACACCTTTGGATAAGTCACGTTTACTTCCGTGGAAAACAAGCCCCAGCTTTCACAGGGATGTCATGGTGTCAGCCCTCTGCTTGGACACTGATGAACACCACCATGAAGATGAGAGAGAGAGAGAGAGAGCTCATTACAGCCTGGCCTGCTTCCTGACAGCTAGCTCTTGGCCTTTGTGTATGTATATCTGTTCACGCATGGAGCTCTGTAATTTGTTGCTGCGGTGATCTCTGGATTTGAGTCTGTCTGAGTTACTTGTCTTGTTCCTGTGACAAAATGCCTCACAAAAGGAATTTAAGGAGCTGGAGAGATGGCTTAGCGGTTAAAGTATTTTCTGGCAAAGCCGAACGTCTCAGGTTAAATTCCCCAGTACCCATGTAAAGCCAGATGCACAAGGTCGAAGTGACTGGAGGCTCTGGCATGCCCATTCTCTCTGTCTATCACTATCTATCTATCTATCTATCTATCTATCTATCTATCTATCTATCATCTATCTGCTTCTTTATTTCTCTCCCTCTCAAATAAATAAATATTTTTAAAAAGGAATTTAAGAGCTGGAGAGATGGCTTAGTGGTTAAGGTGTTTGCCTGCAAAGCCAAAAGAACCTGGTTTGATTCTCCAGGACCCACATAAGCCAGATGCACAAGGGGCACATGCATCTGGAGTTCCTTTTCAGTGGCTGGAGGCCCTGGTGCACCCTTTCTCTCTCTCTCTCCCTCTCAAATAAATAAATATTTTTAAAAAGGAATTTAAGGAGGAAGGGTTGATCTTGTGCTCACGGTCTGTCACAGAGGGGAAGGGAAGGTGTGGCGGCAGGAGCATGAGGCAGTTGGTCACTCTGCATCCCCAGCCAGGAAGCAGAGAGTGATGAAAACCCATGCTTAGCTCACTCTCTCCGTTTTCTTTCAGCCCATGGGGGTAGATCTTCCCATCTCTGTTCACCCAACCTAGAAAATTCCTTACATTCATATCCAGAGATTGTTTCCATGGTGATTTTAAAATCCTGACAAATTGACAACTGGGATTACCCATCACATAGTCTTTGCTTAGGTCTGACTTTACCTGGTGACTTCCTCTCATACTCAGCCCTGACCCTTTGGAGTCTGTGTGAGGGCAAGCTGTCAGGCAGGCCTCTGCGGGGTTCTGTCTGACTGAACTCTCACAACACAGAAGCAAAATGAGACTGTGGGCCACCTGCAAGACGTGTGGGGTGACAAAAGATGGAAAGGTGAGGTGACAGAAGATGGAAAACTTCTTGGGAGAGAGTAGTCTGAGCCAGAGGGCTTGACTTTCTCTTCAGGCTCATTGGAGGCTGGAGGGAGACTCCAGAGACAGGGGGAGAAGAACATGGCTTGTGTCCAGAGTTGAGGACAGTCTGAGGGTATATCTGGGCTAGGTGGCTGGCTAGAGGATCCTGAGCAGCTGAGTTGGGGCAACACTGAGTGAAAATGGCTTCTCATCAACTGCAAGGAGAAAGGATTGGGACTTCCTATGTGCCATAACTAAGCCCACCGGAAGGAGCTGGCCAAGGAAGAGGGGATCCAGTGTATCCCTGTCAGTTGCTGTTCTGGGAGTATGAGGGGATCCTGGTTGGATATTCTCACTATTCCTGAGTCTAAAGGGTACCTTGAAAGGGTCAACTTCAAGCATCTGCACCAGTCTGCAGTGATAGGCCCAGATGGGTTCCCCCACCCCCACTCTAGCCTGCCGCTGCCACCGCCACCGCCACCGCACTCTCTCTCTCTACCAAGACATTGTCTGAAGCTGGCCCGGCTGGTGGAGGGGACAAAATGACTCTGTTTGGCTGGGTCTCACAGGGAACAGGAGAGTTTAGTCATCCACCACATTGGATCATGCTTTTGTGAGTAAAAGAGGCAAGGATGAGGAGATTGTCTAGTGGGAAAAGTGCTCAGCGTGTAAGCATGAAGGCCTGCATTCAGATCCCCTGCACCCGTGTAAAGTCCAGGCATTGTGACTCCCCTGAAATCTCAGCCCCGGGGAGGCAGAGAGAAGAGGATCCAGAACTTGGTGGCTATGTAGTCTAGCTGAATAGGTGAGCCCTGGGTTCAGCCAGAGACCCTGCATCAAAGAATAAAGTGGGGCTGGAGAGATGGCTTAGCGGCTAAGGCGCCTGACTGTTAAGCCTAAGAACGCTGGTTCCAATGTCCAGCGGTTCCAATCTCCAGGTCCCACGTTTAGCCAGATGCAAAGTGAGGCAAGGGAGCAATGCCGCACTTGCCCACAAGGGGGCGCACACATCTGGATTTCGTTCACAGCAGCTGAGAGACTGCTGGCGCGCCCATTCTCTGTCTCCCTCTCCCTCTCTGTCTATCTCTCTCTGTCTCTCTCTCCAAAAAAAAAAAAAAATAAATAAAGTGGACTACAGCGATTGAGGTTGACTCAACCTCAACCTGTTCTCCACGTGTGTGTTTACACACTCACGCACACAAAGACACGCATAATGCAAAATGAAGGTGACTGGGAAAACTTACTATGACTTGAGCGGAAAGCAAGGACCCCGGCCCTGGACTATAACTACCTAAGGGTCTGAGAGCAGTCAGCCACAGAGGACAGTGGATGTGGAAACCAAACCAGCTACCGGAGACAAAGCACACCCAACTGACGCAGTGCCTGCATGTCTTCTTTCGTCTGGCAAGTGCCTACTCATCTTCAATGCCAGTTACAGTGCATTTTCCCTTGGTGAGGTTCCTAGGACCCCAAGCTGAGTCCCCTTAGTAAGGTTCCCCGGACCCCAAGCTGAGTCCCCTTGGTAAGGTTCCCCGGACCCCAAGCTGAGTCCCCTTGGTAAGGTTCCCTGGACCCCAAGCTGAGTCCCCTTGGTAAGGTTCCCCGGACCCCAAGCTGAGTCCTCTTGTGAGGTTCCCAGGACCCCAAGCTGAGTCCCCTTGGTGAGGTTCCCCTGACCCCAAGCTGAGTCCCCTTGGTCAGGTTCCCCTGACCCCAAGCTGAGTCCCCTTGGTCAGGTTCCCTGACCCCAAGCTGAGTCCCCTTGGTAAGGTTCCCCTGACCCCAAGCTGAGTCCCCTTAGTAAGGTTCCCTGGACCCCAAGCTGAGTCATGCCTGTGGTGTAAACTCTCAGAGCACCCACTCATTTCCTTCCTGACTGCCGTCCCATTTGGAAGCAAATGAAACATGGCAAGCTACTGTCTTCCACTCAGCTGAACTCTGAACACCCTGAGGGATGGCTGGGTCTTGTTCAGTGGGACCACTGTGCTCACTGCGAATAGGAGGACGGACAGGCAGGTGGATGGATTTGCAAGAGGATGAGTGACTGGATGAACATAGGAACAAATAGATGTGTTTATGAGTGAAAGAATGGATGGATGGATGTGTTAGGTGGATGTATCGGTAGATGGATAGATGGGTGTGTGGGTGGATGGCTAATGGATAGATGGTTGATGTATGAATGGATGGATGGATGGTGGGTAGATGTGTAGGTATACGGGTGCATGTATGGATATGGATGGGTGATTGAATGGATGGACACATGACTAGATAGATGAATAGGTGGATGGATGGGTGGGTGGCTGAGTGTATGGATGGGTAATGGATGGACGGATGGATGCATGTGTGGGTGGGTAGGTGAATGGGTGAATGTGGGACAGATGAAGATATACATGGATATAAGGATGGGTTTTACCCATTTAGGATGAGTGGCTGAAAGAATAGATGGATAGATAGATTTCGAAGTGGGCGCACGATGGGTGGATATCAATTGCTAGTGAACAGATCTTCACCAGCGCCAGGCTTGCTCCCCCCCGTGTGGTGAGGACTGAGCACTGGGCTGAGGGTAAGCTCTGGGAGGTGAGCCAGTACTCTGCCCTGCTGAGTTTTAGGATGCAATCTAAGAGTACGCTTTTGAGGCTTTCATTAACAAGGCAAATGGTGGACCTCTTCAAATATTGATGTGTTTTAAGTGCTAAGGCTTGGAAACACCTAGAAAAAAACCGTGATGTACTGCCTTAGAATGCCTCCCGGAGGCTTCCCAGCCACCTAGAAAGGGGAAATATCGCTTTAAAAAATATTTATTTATTTATTTATTTATTTATTTATTTATTTATTTATTTATGAGAGAGAGAGAATGGGCACACCAGGGCCTCCAGCCACTGCAAATGAATTCCAGATGCATGTGCCCCCTTGTGCATCTGGCTTATGTGGGTGCTGGGGAATCCGAGGTCCTTAGGCTTCACAGGCAAATGCCTTAACCACTAAGCCATTTCTCCAGCCCTGGAAATATCACATTTTGAAGACTAGATGAAGAGCCGGGTATGGTGGCTCATACTTTTAATCCCAGCACTCGGGAGGCAGAGGTAGGAGGATTGCTGTGAGTTCGAGGCCACCCTGAGACTATACAGTGAATTCCAGGTCAGCCTGAGCTAGAGTGAGACCCCATCTCAAAAGAAAACAAAACAGAAGAAGAGATGAAGGATATGTCCTGGGTGTGTGGGCACCGGGTGGCAGCCCAGGAGGGCTCCATAAGTTGCAGGGTCAGGCAGGTGGGTGAGACAGGCCCTAGTCCTCACCTGGCTTGGCTTACATTCTAATCACTACACACTGGATGCCTGCTTCACTCCCTCTCCACCTGTTCACCTGGCCCTGCCCAGTGTATCCAAACTGCAGTCTTTCCTTTCCTCACTCCTGCTCTCGCTCTGTCCCAAGGCATTTCACACTCTATTCCTTCCTCCTCCCATACCCTTCCTGTCTGACCAAATCCTACCTGCTCAGTCTGCTGTCAGGATGAAGGTCCCAACTCCTCCAGAGCATCATCCTATGGCTCCCTACACGGTCCCCATCCATTCAGTGTGCACGCAAAGGGTACCAACTCTATGCAGACGTCTATCCAGCCCTGAGGCAGACAGTCCGCCACCACAGGGAGCTCAGTTCCTAATTTAGGGATGATAGCAGCCTTTATGAACTGCTGAGGCCTACAGGCAGTAGTAAAAGGGGTGAGGAATAGAGAGAAGGGAGAGTGGGGTGTCCCCATGCTGTGCATGGCAGGGGAGGATATGTGGCTTTCCAGAGGGACTGCCCCTGGGGAAGCAGGGGCTGTGAGTACAAGGTCAAACAAGCAGGAGTAGCTATGAGAGTTGGAGGAACATGGAAGAGGCTGGATCCCTCACATCCAGTTTGATTTCTGTTTGCTCACATCTCTGTGGTGACAGTGTAGCTCCAGAGACTGTAACTGTCTCTGGTCCCTGCTAGGCCCCCCTCCTCAGCTGTCTCCTCCCTTGCGCACCAGGAAGAGGCCTCCAGGCCTTTCCAAAGAGCACTTCATTCTCCTGCCCTGGGTCCCCAGCAAGGGCAAAGAACCCCAGACCACTTGCAATGGGCGGAGGGAGGCGTGGGAGACCCACAGAGCCCCAAGAGAGTGGCAGACTCCCCGCGCGAGTGTGTAGGTGTGTGCATGCGTGGCCTCAGAGAGCTACAGTCACTGGTCCCCAGAGCCACCAAATAATTCCCAGCAAACGTGGACCCTACCTGACCTAGGGACCCTCCCTGACTGGGTCCTGGAATGTCAGGACTCCTGCGTGCTCAGTGACCCGGAGGCCACTCCACCTTTCCTTGCTTGGTGTTAACAGAAGGAAATGAAGCCTACCCTCCTGGGACACACACTCCCTTCCCAGCATCCAGGGTGCATGTGCGTGGGCACGTGGGAAGTGCTGGTGAAGCCTGCTCTCTAGAGGCCTGCGGGCCCTGCTAATCCTATGCGGAATGTGCTTCTGTGGACAGACAGAGCCCAGACGTGCTGGGGGCCACACACTGTCCTGTGCTTCCTTGACATCCCTGCTCAGAAGCACAATACATAGAAGCCATATCCACTAATTCATTTGGCCATGGCCTCAGAAAGGGGACTTCTTATCCGTCATGCACATGGTTCCAGAGGGCACCATATCCCTTTGTAAGGTCTCCATGGCCATCAAGTGCCATCAAATCTAAAGATTGCTTGTTTCATTCAAAATTAGAGAGAAAGTAGAAGGAGCTTAAGATGTGTGTCACCAAGATAAAAGAAATGATTACATCTTTTTACTTATTTATTTTTTAAAATTTATTTATTTATGAGAGACAAGGAGGGAAAAAGAGAGAATGGGAGTGCCAGGGCCTCCAAACTCCAAACCATGTGCCACTTTGTGCATCTGGCTTTATATGTGAACTAGGGAATTGAAACTGGGCTGTCAGGCTTTGCAAGAGTCTTTAACTGCTGGGCTATCTCTCCAATTACATCTTTTAAAAAAATTTTTATTTACTTACTTATTTGAGAGAGAAAAAGAGGCACAGAGAGAGAGAGAGAGAGAGAGTGAGAATGGGCACACCAGGGCCTCCAGCCACTGCAAAGGAACTCCAGACACATGTGCCCCTTGTGCATCTGGCTTACATGGGTCCTGGAGAATTGAACTGGGATCCTTTGGCTTTGCAGGCAAACACCTTAACCACTAAGCCATCTCTCCAGCCCTCCAGTTACATCTTTTAAAGGGAAACTGAGACCCACGTGCAGGATAATGAATTTGAACACTGTATTAGTACTTAGTGCCTCCATAACAGGTTATGACAGAGTAGCTGGCAAAAGCAGCCTAAGGGAGGAAGAGTTTACCTTGGTCCACAGTTTTAGGGGATACAGTCCATCATGGCGGGGAAAGTGTGGTGGCAGGAGCATGAAACAACTGGCCACATCATGTCTACAGTCAGGAAGCAGACTGGTGCTCAGCTCACTTTCTCATTTTTTTTTTTTTTTTAGAAAAATCTTTATTTATTTATTTGTTTGAGAGTGACAGAGACAGACAGAGAGAGAATGGGTGCATCAGGGCCTCCAGCCACTTCAAATGAACTTCAGATGCATGCACCACCTTGTGTTTGGCTTACCTGGGTACTGGGGGATCAAGCCTTGAACCAAGGTCCTTAGGCTTCACAGGCAAGCGCTTAACCACTAAGCCATCTCTCCAGCCCCGACTTTCTCATTTTTATTCAATCTGGGACCCCAGCCCATGGGAAGGTGTCCCCCCCCAACATTCAGGGTGAGTCTTCCCTGCTCAGTCAAACCTCTCTGGTAATGTCTTGGCAGTCATGCCCAGAGGTGTGTCCTTGGTGACTCTAAACTCCAATGAGTTGAAAATGAACCTCACATCAAATACAAAATTGGACTCAGAATGGATTAGACAGCAAACGTCAGATTTGAAACTGTCACCCGATACAGCAGAGCAGTGGAGATCCAGAGCGTGATCTTGGCAGTGCTCTCTAGGATCAGCCATCCAAAGCAAAAGCAGCCAAGGGGGACTTCGCTGAACTCAAACCCTTCTGCACAGCCATGGAGGCCGTCAGCAGAGTGACAAAGGCGACATGCAATGGAGATGGTGTTGGCCAGCCTGATAGCTGACATCCAGATACACAATGTCCCACATCTCAGCAACAGCAGCAAGGGCCACAGTACCTGATGCCAAAAGTAGGCAAAAGGACTCACTGGACAGTTCATAAAGGGTGACCTACAAGCATATAAAAGATGGCCAGGGGATCCACAGAGGTGGCTCACGGGTTTAAAGATGCTTGATTGCAAGACCTACGAACCCAGGTTCAATTCCCCAGCACCACATAAAGCCATAAAGCTGCATGTAAAGTGACATGTCTGTGATCCCAAAAGCCTGTGACAATGGGAGGCGGAGTCAGGGGAATCCAAAGCTAATAGGCCAGCTAGTCTGACATACTTTTTCAGCATCAAGAGGCCCAGTCTCAGAGAAAGTTGTAGCATAGGCACCTCAACCTTGTCTTCGACCTCCACACGTATGCCATAGCACGTGTGCATGTGTGCACATACACGTGAACATACACACACACATGCACGCACACACACACACAAATAAAATGTTTTTAAAAGATGGCCAGCACCACTGATCACCAGAGAAATGAAATCAAAACCACCAGGAGGGGACCTGGAGAGATGGCTTAGCAGTTAAGGCATTTGCCTATAAAGCCTAAGGACCCTGGTTCAAGGCTCTATTCCCCAGGACCCACGTAAACCAGATGCACAAGGTGACACATGCATCTGGAGTTCATTTGCAGTGGCTGGAGGCCCTGGCACGCCCATTCTCTCTCAATCTGTCTCCTTCTCTCTGTCTGTCACTCTCAAATAAATAAATAAATAAACAAAAAACCACTAGGAGGGGTGTCTAGGGTGGTTAAAGCCTGCTTGCCTGCCTGGGTTCAATTCCCCAGCCACCCACATAAAGCCAGACAGGCCTTCATTTTCAGCAGCATGAAATCCCCTACATACATGCATTCATTCACATGCATGTGCACATGAATAAATAATCTAAAAAATTTAAAGCCACCAGGGGCTACTCCCCACCCCCGCTAAGAAGGCAAGTTTGCTAGGCGCAGTGGACCCTTCAGCATGGTAGCTGCTGGGGATCCCATTCAGGTGAATTACTTAGGCTGCTGTGAAACTCACAGAGACAGGACACAGGATGGGATGCCAGAGGCTGAAGAGGGAGATGAGAGTCAGTGTTTATGGGGACAGAGTTTCAGTTTGGAAGAAGAGAAAGTTCTGGATGTGGACGGTGGAGACAGTTGTACCACACTGTGTGTGCACTGGTTGCCATTGAAACACAGGTTTTAAAATGAAGGGCTGGGGAGATGGCTTGTGGATAAAGTGCTTGCCACTCAAGCATGAGGACTGGCATTCAGGTCACAGCTCCCTTGGTATTGCGGCCTGCCTATAATGTCAGTGTTCAGGAGGCAGAGAAGGGGTTCCCTGGGGCAAGATGGCTGGCTAGACTAGCTGGATGGATAAGCCCTGGGTTCAAGTGAGAGACTCTGTTGGCAAAATAAAATGGCCAGTGACCAAGGAAGGCTCCAGATGTCAACCTCTGGCTTCCGCAGGCACACATTCATGTGCACCCACACCCACGTGCACCCAAACACAGAGAAACGCATACACATATGCATACACACAAAGTGGTTACATTGGTCAATTAAGTTTCTTTTACCGAAATCATTTTGTGTGTTACTTTTGCATAGCTTTGAGCAAAATAGCTAAGAGAATGGCTTAAACACGAAAGGATTCAGAGGTTTGTGAGGGCTCAGCACACTGCTACTTGACCCCATGAGGGTGGGCAGGGCATGATGGTGGCAGGAGCGTGTGGGAGGGAGATTTGTGATAGCTTAGGTTCATGGTCAGCTTGGCTGTATTTATGCTGAGTTTGAGGCACAGCTCTGTGTGTGTCTGTCAGGGTGTTTTCAGAAGGTTAACTGGGAAGACCACTGTGAATAAGGGTGGTACCATCCCATGGGCTGAGACCTGGACAGAATAAAGGGAGGAAAGGACGAGATTATCAGCTGCCTTACCTGCCCAGAAGTGAGCTGCCTTGCTCTGCCATGCCTTCTGCCAGGACAGAACAAACTCTCTGAAACCCTGAACCAAAATAACCCCTTCCTCCATTATGTGCTTGTCACACTTGGTTCTTCACCTCATGCTGGCAGAGAAGCAGAGAGAGCCGGCGTGCTGGTTTCTATCCACTGCCAACTTGAGGGACTACCTAAACGAGGTTAGCCACTGGGCATGCCTGTGAGGGATTATCTTGACTAGCTTAATTGAGGGGGGGAGACCCACCCGAACTGTGGGGGGCACCATTCCACGGGCTGGGGTCCTGGACTAGATAAAAAGCAGAGAGCTGGCTGAGCAGCAGCGTGCGTTGCTCTTGGCTTCCTCACTGAGGACTGAATATGACCAGCTGTCTCAAGCTCCTGCCACCATGCCTTCCCAGCCATGCTGGACAGTGACCTTCAACTGTAAGCTGAACTAAACGCTTCCTCCCATAAGCTGATTTTTGTCAGGTATGTTGTCCCCAGCAAGGCATTGGACTAATACAGATAGGAAAGGGATCAGGAAAAGATATATCCTTCAAAGGCTGTCCTCCGTCAGCCATTTCCTCCCACCAGCCTCACCTATCCCAGACCTGTCCCTCCAGATCATTCAGTTTACGAACCCATCAATGGAGTTCTGAGCCCTCAGGACCTGCCAGGCTATGGAAACATACTCAGCACACTCAGAGGACCACTCCACTCGTCTCTTAGTGCCTCTCTGTCCAACCAAGTCACCAATCAAGATGAACCATCACAGGGCTGGAGAAATGGCCCAGTGGTTAAGGTGCTTGCCTGCAAAGCCCAACAACGTGAGTTCAAGTCCCCAGTACCCATGTAAAGTCAGATACACTAAGTTGGTGCATGTATCTGGAGTTCATTTGCAGTGGCAGGAAGCCCTGGTGCACCCATAATCACTCTCTCTGTGTCTCCCTCTTTCTCTATGTCTCTCATACATACATACATACATACATACATACATACATACATACATAAATAATAAAATTTTAAAACGCAGCATCACAGTAATCTTTTAGAAAAACCTAAATAAAGGCTTTTTGAGGCATCAGAATCTTTCAGAGGAGGGTGGGTGCAAGGGGTTGGGGAAAGGAGTGGACAAGGGAAGTAGGTGGACTGTGCTGACTCCTGGACTTGAAGCCTGCTGCGTGGAGTTGGGTGGAACTAAGACAAGGGGATGGAGACAGCTCAGTGGTCTGTTGGTGTGCCATGCTTGCATGAGGACCTGAGTTTGGATCCCTAACACCCCCATAAAAGTCACACATGATGGTACACACCTATAATCCCAGCACTGGGGAGGCAGAGACAGGAGGCTCCCTGGGGCTTGCTGGCTAACTAGGCCAGCTGAATCAGTGAGCTCCAGACTCAGTGAGATACTCTCAAAAAAACAAGGCGGAGCCTGGCATGGTGGCACACGCCTTTAATCCCAGCACTCAGGAGGCAGAGGTAGGAGGATCACTGTGAGTTCGAGGCTATCCTGGGACTACATAGTGAATTCCAGCTCAGCTTGGATTAGAGTGAGACACTACCTCCAAAAAAACTTTTAAAAAATAAAATAAAATAAAGATGAGAGAAAGTGAGGATAGCACCTGATGTCTACCTTTGACTTCACCTGATGTCTACCTTTGACTTCACAGGTGTGCACACGCATGTGCACCCATATGAACCTGCATAACATGAGAGAGAGGGAACCAGTGCAGACCCCTGAGCTGTTGCTGACCCAGATACAGAGCCTAGGTGGGCTGTTAGCCTGTAGGCAAAAAGAGGGTGGGATGGCTCGAGGAATGGCCTGGAGATGCATACAGGGACTGGGCTTGTCCCTTTAGGAACTGAACCATGAGTCTAAGATGTCCTGATATGATCTGCGAGTACACTGTCACTTTGCATCCCCACGTTGAGGCAAACTGCCTTAAGGGCTGGGCAATGGGAATGGACCCGTTGCTCGGCATACAATTGACATTAGTGTTGTTCCAGGTAGGAGAGAAACCTTCTCCTCCCCTCCTCAGCAACCCTGATCTAGGCACGGGCTTTGCGAAAGATGCCGCAGAGCACGATGGAGGAGCAATCTAGGAACGTGATGCCCTTCTCCACTGCTCGCTCGCCCGCCACCGGAACTTCCTGTTTTGAAGCCTTAGGAGCTGACAGAAGTGCACGTGATTGGCCAACTCGCTTGTGACACGAGCGCAAGAAAAGCAATGGTTTTATTTATAGAAACCTCATTTTTGCTATTCATCAAAAGAAATAAATATAACCCACCTCACACTAAAAATATGCATCTGTAGATCAACAATGAGGCCATGCTTGGCTGACTCCAAGGAGACTTCAAATCATAGGAATTTCTCACAGACATGCCGTAGAATAATCCAGGACAGTGTGCCAAGGAGCACTATTTTTTATTGACATTTTAAGACACATGTCACCTCTCCCTAATTAAGAAGCTGGCCAAGAAAAGCCTGAGGCCCTGACATATTAGTACATGCCCTGTGACCTTTTCAAGTCACTCAACCTCTCTGAACATCCGTTTCTTAGGAGGAAAATGATATCTACCTGGAAGGGGTGCTGTGAGGAGCTCTGAACACTCAAGAGAGTCCCAAAGACAGCACCTGTGGTGGGAATGCTTGAATCTTCCGTTCTCTGTTACAGATGTGTTGGCAAGACTCGGCCTCACTCAGGCCCGGTGCTAACCTTCTCCCAGGAGCACTGCAAGACTAGCTGATACTGGGAGGGGGCTGGAGAGATGGCTCAGCAGTTAAAATGCTTACTTGCAAACCTGACACACCTGGTTGGATTCCCCAGTACCCATGTAAAGCCAGATGCACAAAGTGGAGCATGTGTCTGGAGTTCATTTGCATGCCCCCCTCAAGAGGAACAAGAAGGAGGAGGAGGAGGAGGAGGAGGAGGAGGAGGAGGAGGAGGAGAGAAAGAAGAAGAAGAAGAAGGAGGAAGAAGAAGAAGAAGAAGAAGAAGAAGAAGACAACAACAAGCAACAACAACAAGGAGGAAGAACGACAACAACAACAACAACAACAACAACAACAACAACAACAACAACAACAACAAGGAGAAGAAGCAGCAGCAGAAGCAGCTGGGCATGGTGGCACACGCCTTTAATCCCAGCACTTGGGAGGCAGAGGTAGGAGGATCGCCATGAGTTCGCGGCCACCCTGAGACTACATAGTGAATTCCAGGTCAGCCTGAGCTACAGTGAGATCCTACCTCAACCAAAAAAGGAAAAGACAAGACAAGATTCAAAGGACACCTTGGGAAGACTATCCCCACAGCTCAGTGGGGAAGTCCTGGGCACAGCTTCTGGACATGGAAATCACTGCTTATACCTATACATGTCCTGCTGCCTCCTCCCACCAGGCCCCACCTCCCACAGATTCACCACTCCCAATATCCATTCAATTATGAACCCATCCACGGAGCTCTGAACCCTCAGGACCTAACCAACTTGGGAAACACGGTCAGCCCACACAGAGGCACGCTCCACCCATCTCCTGGCGCCTCTCTGTCCAGGCCAATGAAGAGGAACCATCACATAATCATTTCAAAAGACTTAAACAGATGCTCTGGGGGCATCAGAATCTTCAGAGGAGGAGTGCAGGCAGACTCAAGAGTGAAGTGGCCCCACTGCCTGGCTTTGAACCCCACCACTTCCTAGGACTATCAGTGCTTCTGGGAAGAGGGGAGTGGGAGCAAGTGCCTTGTAGGGTTCAGTGACAAACCTTGAGGTGCCCTTGGGAAGCATGCAAGTAAGCACGGGGAAGTCCTAGGGAGTCACAGTAGCTGTGATAATGAACCACAATGGCATATATAATCCCTCCCTTACCATGTGTGCACATGTGTGGTGTGGGCTCAGGACTGTTTTGTTCTGTTCCAAACCCCGCACCCAGCACAAGCTCCATCAACATCTGGAGCATAGGCTTGAGGCCTGGGAGATGAGGTCTGATGTGGGTAGGGTGACACCCCCGAGACAGGGGCACAGCTGAGGGCCTCAGGCCTCAGGTCTCGGCTCCATTAATGGTGGCTTCTGAGCTCAGGTGGGTCATGTTAGGAGTAGGCATCCACTTGCGTCAGGAGAAGGTGGGGGACAGCTGCTTCCCGTCCCTTTGCACGGGGAGCTGAGAGCCAGCGCTGACCTCACCCTATTCCTTGAGAAGTGGCAGATGTCCCTCAGCCCCACGCTGAGCACAGGACCAGTTTCCAGCTTCTCACTGCTCTGTGTGGAATTCTCCTTGCTGAATGCTGAACCAGGAATGAAACAGTGGGATCAAGAGGAGGCTTCTTCATGCCATGCATCTGCCCACTTCTCATCCATCCATGTGTCCATACACCATTCATCCCCTTGTCCATTTTTAATTCATCCATGCATCTACCCACCATCTATCCATCCATCCTCATCCATCTATCTGTCCTTTCACCCATACGTCATCCATTCATCTCTCCATTCTTTCATTCATTCTCTGCACTCATCATTCATCTATCCACCCATCCTCCATCCATCCATCTCCCATCCATTCATCACCTGGCCCCCATCTAGCCTTCATACTATTCCATCCATCCATCTTTCATCAATCTATCTACCATCCATCCATCCATCCATCCATTCACCCATCCATCTGTGCATCCTTCATACATCCATCTGTCCACCCATCATTCATCCACCTATCCATCCATCCATCCATTCTTCCATTTACTCACTCACTTATTTACCCTTCCACTTGTGCAACAAGTTATTTTACTCCAGACATGTGTTAAGCCAGGAACTCAGAGGACAAGGACTCCACTGACCACTGGTCCACCCAGCTCAGAGACCTGTGGCCTGGGGAAGGCTTGAGAAGGGGAAATTGCACACTAGAGTTAGCACTATGCTCAGAACATCTTCCCCCAGTATAGCAGAAATATCTATCTTGTGTCTTTTTAGAATGTTTATGATTTTAGCTTTTACACTTAAGCTCTCAGTCCCCCCCAGGGTACCTCAGTGGGGTGCAGCTGGAGGGGTGTTCTCTTTTTCCTCTGTGGCTGCTCCCAGCCACTGAAGTCCTAGCCTGCTCTGAGCTCTGCCTCACCCAATGTCTCCTTTAAGCTGCTTCCTGGCTGCATTTCTCAGCTGAATCTGAAAATCGTTTGAGCATTCCTCCTGCAAAGTGGTTCTGCCCCTCAGCAGAGCCGTGTGGTCTGGTGCACACTGGACCCAAAGGTGTTTTTAGATTTCACTGCAATTCTAGCCAGCATGTCAGCCTTGGGACATCCTCAGGAAGGCTCTTCAATGAGTGACCATTTTACTTTCCTTTTTATAGTAATTGTAATTTCATTGTCTTGCCCAATGGCAATAGCACATTCTAGAATTTTCAGAGCATTGCCAAGGAATTAATATCCTTGACCTGCTTGTGACTCTTATGTGCCCACTTTAAATGTCACCATTCCACACCTGGGTGTTGTCTCTTTGTTTGTTTGCAGTATTTGTGTGTGTGTGTGTGTCCATGTGCACATGTACTTGTTCATGTGGTCTTTGGCTCACACTTGCCATGGTGTGTGTGTGTGGAGGACACAGGACACTTGTTGAGTGTTAGCCCCTCCTGGGTCTTTTTTTTTTTTTTTTTTTTTTTGGAGAGAGAGAGACACATAGAGAATGGGTGCGCCAGCAGCTTCTCAATCGCTGTGAATGAACTCTAGATATATGCGCCCCCTTTTGGGCATGTGCGACATTGCACACTTACGTCACTGAGTCTGGCTAAATGGGACCTGGAGATTTGAACGGGAATTCTTAGGCTTAGCAGGCAGGTGCCTTAACCCCTAAGCTCTTCAGCACCCTCCTGGGTCTTTTGTTATTCAGCACTGTGTTCTCCAAGCTAGCTGGTCCTCAAGCTTCCAGGCCTTCTCCTGTCTGCCTCCCTTCCTGCCGTAGGTGTGCTGTGATTACAGACACTAGCACTACAGCATCTGGCATTACTCGGGTTCTGGAGATCCGCGCTCAGGTACTCAACCCTATGCACCAAACACTTTAGCTACCAAGCCGCCTCCCCAGCCCCCACAATAAGCACGTTAGTCCTGTTGCTACCATCAGTGTTTGCAAGGGCTTCTTTGGTTAGCCCAGTGACGGCCCCACCCACCCACATCTGACAAGCAATCATAGATACCTTATAGGAGTTTTCCTCACAGGAAGTCCCTGAGGATTCTCCCTTCTAGATAACCAGGGCTCAGAACCTTCTCAAGTGAAACAGCAGGGGCCAGCTTTAGCGGAAGCCCTCTGGGCCCATCCACCACCCTACCCAGGGTCCAGGAACCCTAGTTCTTTTAGCGCACACTCCCCAGAGTGTCTGAAGTGGGTGACGGTGGCCACCCATGCCATGCTTACCACCCCCACTGTCACCAAATCCAAGAGACACAGCCTGTGCCATCCCAGAAGGTAGTACCCCCAGGCCCACGAGCTGCAGGAAAACCACCCTGTCCAGACCTGCATTAATCTGGACAATGTTCGTTTAGCACCATCATCATGATGACTCTCACCTGCCCAAAGTTTATACCTGGAAGGAGGGGTAACTGAGAATAAACACAGCCAATGAACAAGCCCAAGTTAGATTCTGACGAGGGAGGCTCACTGGGAGCACGAGAGAGCACTGGGGAGCACTTGATTCTTGAGTTATGACTCACACTGCTGTCCTGTGGCTCAGCAATCCTGGCTTTCTCCTTGAGATTTGTCAGAAACATCAAGCCCCACACCCACAAGAGCTCTGTTCCCTGTAGCATCGTTCTATTCAGTCTAGACTGGAAACAGTCCCATGTCTTTCTAGAAGGGTATGCAGCCTCACGCATCCCTCCACATGACAGGCGTGCCCAGCAATGAATCCTTATCATGACCACAGGACACAATACGCCAGACATGGCATCCACATGGCTTCTGTGAACACGAGGTTCCACATTAAGCATTATCACACCCCCATGAGGGAAAGGGGGCTGACAAACATTTTCCATCTAAGCTGGGGTGTCAGTGAGGGTCAAGAATCAGCTTATCGTGGGGCTGTGGCCAAGAGAAAGGCTTAAATTGATTTTATTCTGAGATTGCTATTTAATTGATAACCTCGACAAACTCGAAAGCACAAGGAACACTGCTATGAAAACTTAGCTGGAAAAGTGATGCTTCTGATCTGAGGCCTTCTGAGAACATGGCTGGGGGTGTGGCTCAGCATAGAGCTCCTGCCTAGAATCCACAGTGAGGGCTGGGGATGTGGCTCAGCATAGAGCTCCTGCCTAGAATGCACAGTGAGGGGCTGGGGGTGTGGCTCAGCATAGAGCTCCTGCCTAGAATCCACAGTGAGGGGCTGGGGGGCCATGGCTCAGAGGTAGAGCTCCTGCCTAGAATGCACAGTGAGGGGCTGGGGGTCATGGCTCAGCATAGAGCTCCTGCCTAGAATGCACAGTGAGGAGCTGGGGGTGTGGCTCAGCATAGAGCTCCTGCCTAGAATGCACAGTGAGGGCTGGGGGCATGGCTCACAGGTTAAGAACCTGCCCATCATATACAGAGCCCTGTGTTCTGTCTACAAGGAAAAGAAAAGGAAATCTCCAGGGGAAATGAAGCATAAGTAAGACTCAGGAAAGCTTGGTAAGCATATCAGCCATGTGACCAAGTGATCAAGATGTACAGGGACAGCGATGAGCCAGGTTGATGGTGTGAGCCCTTGACACCGTGTCATAAGACAGCACTTCACCTCTGCTCCTGTCCACCCCCAAACCTTCAGTGCCAGGCAGGTCACAAGGAAGAAGTTCCAGCTGAACATCTCCCAAATGCCTGGCCAGCACCCCTCAAAACTGCCAAGGTCACCAAAACAGACACTTGAAAAGCCACCCCCCCAAGACCCCCTAGAGGGATGAGGGGGAGTGCAGGCGCCCTGCAGCTTTGAGAGGAGCCAGCAACAGAAGGGACCTTGGCTGACCACCAAGGATGACTCTACACACTAGACTGGTGGCAATCCGGTGGCAGTGTTGACAATGAGCCATTTTAATGTAAGGCCCTGAAGAAAGGAGGGCTGGGGAAATGAAAATTTTTCTGTATTATCTTCACAATGTCCTGTAAACCTACAAGCATCCTAAAGGAAAGGGTTTTAAAAAAAAAAGGGGGCTGGAGAGATGGCTTAGCGGTTAAGGCGCCTGCCTCCTAAGCCTAAGAACCGGGTTCCAATCTCCAGGTCCCACGTTTAGCCAGATGCAAAGTGAAGCAAGGGTGCAATGCCACACTTGACCACAAGGGGGCACACGCATCTGGATTTCGTTCACAGCAGCTGAGAGACTGCTGGCGCACCCATCTCTATCTGTCTTCCTCTCCCTCTCTCTCTGTCTCTCTCCAAAAATAAAATAATTTTTAAAAAAATTTTAAAAAAAAGGAATCCCCAGAGTAGGACTGGAAAGATGGCTCAGTGGTTAAAAGCACTACCTGTGCAAGCATGAGGGCCTTAGGAGGCCTAAGAGATCCCTTGAGTTTGACCCCCAGGACCCTCATAAATAGCTGGTGTGGCTCCGGTCCTGCAGGCAAACAGAGAACTAACTGAGAAGCACTGGAGCTCTTGGGAAAAACTGCAAGCTCTGGAGTCACTTAAGAGACTTCTGTTCAAACAAGAATGGCAGGAGAAGGATGGAGCAGGACACTTGACATTCCACTCCAGCTACCTCAGGTGAGTCCACCCTGCCACTGGTGCGCAAACAGGGCAGTGCGAGGGCACACACATGCATACACAACACACAGCAACAACAAACCAACCACGGCAGTGTGGAGATGGCCATGCCTACAAGGACTGTGTGCGCACTGACTTGGAGGAGAGCAGCTCAGGCTGCCTTGGATTGCTGATGGGTAGGGCTGTGTGACTGCCCACCCCCTCCTCTAGTCATCCTGGGGAAATAGGCCAGGCCACCGTTGTTGTAGTCAGCTCCACGTTGCTGGGGTGAACTTCCAAACACACACAGCTTATGGGAGGAAGCGATTTCTTTGAAGTTTACAGATCCAGGGGAAGTCCTATAGATGGCGGAAGAAGCTGGTCTCCTTTCACAGATCCAAGCGGAGACACAACCACACAGTCAGCACCAACAATGAGCAAGCAGCAGGGACCCACGCAGAGCTCAGACTGCTTTGCATACCTTTGGCCTGGAAATCGCATCCACCCCCAGTGACATCTCCTCCAGCCAGGTGGCTGAAAACCCAAGTTTTAATAAAACACCTGAGTCTATTGGAGGACATACATTCAAACTTCCACAGCCAAAAATACCAAAAAGGCAATGGGCTGGCTTCAGAAACCCAGTGTGTGAGCTCACAGATGCAGTGTGTATATGAGGACATAACCGCAAACCAAATATAAAGTGAGTTTTCTCATTTGCATTTGACATAGAACCACTACTAGACTGCTTCCCCCAAAAAAAAAGTGCATTTAGGCCTGGAGAGATGGCTTAGCAGTTAAGGAGCTTGCCTGTGAAGCTTAAGGACCCAAGTTCCATACCCCCAGGACCCACATAAGCCAGATGCACAAGGTGGCACATGTGCTGACATTTGTTTGCAGTGGCTGGAGGCCCTGGCACGCCCATTCTCTATATACCTCTTTCTCTCTGTCTCTCTTAAATAAATAAATAAAAATAAAATATTTTAAAAACTGCATCTATGTATTGATAGCTACAAAAGAATATTGATATACCTTATAAATCCCTCTGCCTAGGTATGGATCTTTTAATCCACTTTTCCATCCACCCAACTGCACATCCATTCATTCATCCATCCATCCATCCATCCATATAGCACAAAAAAGAACAAAATGGCATGCTCAATACCCACAGAGTCCTCTAAGTTCTCTCCTTGGTGATGCAGGGGAGCACTACACCACTGAAAAGCTCACAGGAATGACAACAGGACAGTAGCCAAGGATGCTGGCCATTGTGCTACTAGAGAAGCCTGAGAAGGGTTGAATCATAGAATGAGACTCCAGAGAGTGGGGAAGAGGGATGAGGGGCCAGTGCTGCTGAGCAGAGAGGGAAGGAGCTGGGCGAGAAGGGATTGGGGAGAGGAAGGAGAGCTGACAGCAGGATGGGGCTGTGGGAAGAACTCCTGCTCAGCCAGGAGCTGGGGTCCTCTGATAAGGACAGGAACAGAGTCATCTTGTTTGTGTCTGAGAGTGTCTCCTCTGCCCCTGTGGGGATGAGCTGGGGTAGACAGGTACAGGGGCCGGGGGGGGGGGGTCATGGGGGTGAAGCATTCACAGAAGGGTCCCTAGCTGCACTGGTCAATGAGCTGAAGGTGAGGGCCACAAGTCAGGGAGGGGAAACTAGGCACCCACCCTTTGTGACTGGCATGAAGGATGGCAGCTGGAGGGCTCTGAGGACCCTTCTGAGCTGGACTGCAAGGGCACCTCTGGGCTCTGCTGTGATATGGAACTCTCCTGCACAGAGTCTACAAGCAGGACCCCAGCTAGCCCCAGGTCCTCTCCCACATCCTTTCACCCCAGTTCCCCAACCTGTTCCCTTCCTGGCCCAGGAAAATGTTTGATCACAGTGATGACAATAGTGCCTGTTTTCTGATAGCTACATTAAGGGCTTCATTTCCATTCTAGCCTCTTCCCTGGAGCCGCCTCATGAACGCATCGAAAAGTCACTATCACCAAAGTGTATGGACGCCCATCCCACGGCAGTGAAAAAGCGAAGGGATTAAGTTTGGGTGTCAATGTGGTGTTTACACACCACACACGGGGGTGCGGCTGGAGATGGGAGGCTGTCGTGGGAGGCAGCTGCTGCCTGTGCAGATGGAATCCAGCCTCATGGGTAGAGCTGTGCGTGGGAACCCAGAGCCCAGCTGAATCAAGGGGGAAAAGGCTTGCAGAAAGCCAATGTCCCCATTGGTTGCCACGGAAAGGGAGGCTGACATTACCACCGAGTGGCATCTGAGTACCAAGCACATGGAACTAGTAATTTGTCTACCTAACGGCCACGTGCCTGTTGTCAAATGGACCTCCAAGGGCCCGGAAGGCTTTTAGTGTTTCATTGCACAGTGGGAAAACCTGGGTGCGTGGGCCTGGCACGGAAGGCGAGGCTGGGGATGGAGGTGGAGAGGCTGAACCATACAGAGCACTTACGGGCTTAGGAAGAGATGGAGGGCTGTGGCCCACCCTGTCTCTCAGGCATGCCTCCTGCAACAGCCAGGAAGTCAGAAAAAGTGAGTCTTTCCTTTGGAGCCCCTGGGAACCCCATCCTGGCTCTGGCAGAGTCCCAGGCCTCGTGGGCCCCTGGCTGTGGCAAGCCTTGTCTCTCAGTGTCTTTGATCGGTGTTAAGGGCGCCAGGGTCTTCCGGATGCGTGCGTGAGGACTCTTGGATGTATGAACTGGGTTACAATCTTTGCTCTTTCTGTGCCTCAATTTCCATGTCTGCCAAAGAGGCTTCTGATATTAGTCTGCTAAGTGAGTACTAAAGGGAGTGACATGAGGAAGCATTCCACAACACTGGAGTGCTGGGACATAAGGTATTAGCCATTGGTATCTGTCACCATCTGTCCCTCCATTTGTCTCCCCTGTTTATCCATCACTCATTCATCTATCTATTCACTCACTATCCATCTATCAACCATGTATCTTTCACTGATCCACCATCCATCCATCCTCCCACTACCCATCAATTATCCACACTCCCATCCATCCTTTCATCTATCCATCCATCCATCCATCCATCTATCCGTCCACCTACCCATCTATCTATCTGACTTTCATCAATCCCTGCCCTGGCCAGACCCTGTACTAGGATTAGAAAAATGACTGAGATAAATTCTTCCTGCCACTGAGTGGACCAAGCCCATCCAGGTGGAGGGGAGGGGGGCAGACGCAGTGAAGAGAATTAACTGAAGGCCAACTCACCATGGGCTCCCCTCCCCCAGCAGCAGTTGGAGCAGAGGGGATGGGACTGTTGGGGGAGGGGTAGCCTCAACACACAATGCTTATTTCCCCAGTGGGAAACCTCGCACCATGTAAATCACAGTGTTGATACAAGAGAGCAAGGACTGGGGCTGGGAAGATGGCTCACTGCGTAAAGTGGCTCATCTTGCATGGTGGTGTGCTTGTAATCCCAGTGCTGGGGAGGCAAAGACAGGAGAATCTTTGGGGTTTGCTGGACAGCCAGTCTAGCCTAATTGGTGAGTTCCAAATCCATGAGAGACCTTGTAGATGGAAGGGGAGTGGGGAAGGAATTATCATAATTTATTGTGTATAATTATGGAAGCTGTCTGTCAATAAAAAGCTTAAAAAAAGGGTAGAAGGGGACTGGGGAGATGGCTCAGTAGTTAAAGGAGCTTGCTTACAAAGCCTGCTGGCCCAGGTTTGAGTCCCAAGAGCCCATGTAAAGCCAGGTACACAAAGTGGCACATACATCTATAATTCATTTGTAGCAGTAAGAGGCCCTGGGGTGCCTGGACACTCTCTTTCTCCTTTACCCTCTTGTCTCAACTAACTAACTAACTAACTAACTAACTAACTAACTAACTAACTAACTAACTAAACAAATAAATAAAGTTTTTAAAAGATAGCTATGTATGGGGCTGAAGAGATGGCTTAGTGGTTAAGGCACCTGCCTGCCAAGCCTAAGAATGCCTGTTAGATCTCCAGGTCCCATGTTTAGCCAGGTGTATAAATGAAGCAAGCATGCAATGCTGCTCTTGCCCACAAGGGGCGCACATGTCTGGAGTTCATTCACAGTGCCTGAGAGGCTGCTGGGTGCCCATTCTCTCTCTCTCTCTCTCTCCCCTTCCTTTCTGTCTCTCTGTCTCTCTCTCTCTCTCAAATAAAAAAAGATAGCCAGGTATAGTGGCTTTAATCCCAGCACAGGAGACAGAGGTAGGAGGATCCCTTTGAGTTTGAGGCCATTCTGAGACTACATGGTGAATTCCAGGTCAGTCTGGGCTAGAGTGAGACCTTACCTTGAAAAACCAAAACATAAAATAATAATAATAATAATAATAATAATAATAATAATAATAATAAAGGTAGAGGGTACCTGAAGAACAACACCAGAGGTTATCCTCTGGCTTCCACATACAAATGGATACACATATGCATGCATACCTGTTGTGGTGGTTTGAATGAGATGTCCCCATAGGCTTGAATGTTTTGAATACTTAGTCCCTACCTGGTGGCAGTTTGAGAAAGTGGTGGAGCCTTTGGGAGGTGGAGCCTTGTTGAAGTAGGTGTGTCACTGGGGAGGGGGCTTAGGATTTATTAGTCCAACCCCACTGGGTATAACCTTCTGTCTCTTGCTGCTCCCTCCCCAGCTGCTGTGACAAGAGTTAAGCCAGTTTCCAGCTCTACCATGTTTTCCCTGCTATGAGAGACAGAGAGAGAGGGAGAGGAAGACAGATAGAGAATAAGCATGCCAGCAGCCTCTCAGCTGCTGTGAATGAACTCCAGATGCGTGCGCCCCCTTGTGGGCAAGTGCAACATTGCGTCCTTGCATCACTTTGCATCTGGCTAAATGTAGGACCTGGAGATTGGAACCGGCGTTCTTAGGCTTAGTAGGGAGGCGCCTAAACCACTAAGCTATCTCTCTAGCCCTGGTTGGTTGTTTTGTCCTAGCAACAAGAAGGTGAGTGCTACACATGCACACAGAGGGACGTGTACACACACACACACACGGACGTGTACACACACACACACACACACAAGAGTTTACTGAGAACTGAACTATGCATCCAGTTGCAGTGGTGGGATACAGCTTCCTCAATTTCTCCACAGTACAGAGAAGCTCTTTGTGTGGCCCCTCCACAGAACATCAGCTTCGCCCATCACTGCCACTACAGCTTCCAGGCTTCTGCCATGGTCTGCACCAGCCTCGTGGTCAGCTGCAGAGGGTGGAGTGAGCTAGTCTTCAGGTAGACCATCTCTACCCTTGCTCTCCTCAGGGGAATGTGTCCCTGGCCTTGGAATTAGTGAGAAGTTGGTCTTTCCCTGGGAGTGCCCACAGAGCACCCCAGATACCCACTTTAACCCTAGGTGACTAGGATGGGTCCCAAGCATAGGCTTTGGTGATTTAGTGTTATTAACACACTCCAAAGCAAACCCTAGACTCTATTGCTGAGGACATCATATGCTTGGGCTGCAGGCCACTGAGAAACCAAACTGGAGCTAAGCTGGAAACTTCCTCCCTACTAACTAGCTGTCAGGATTCAGCCTGTCGGGGTACGAAAGTCACCAACAGTCCTAACCAGCAGTGGATCCTGCAAGCCTTAGGAGTTGCCAAATGTGCCAACTGGTGCAATGGTGGCATGTCTATGATTGAGGGAAACCAAATGTCCTCGGATTGGATTTAGGCCACTACACAAGAGAGTGGCCTAATCAAAGCCTATGGCTGGGGAGGTCATAAGCCCTAGGGGGAAACTACTACCATTGTCTGGCTAAATGGATATATTATGCCCATCAAACTGCCCTCTATATACTTATGTTTATGCCAATATATTAATGCTACTCTCACTTTTTTGGGGGGCTTTTTCATTTTTTGGTTTTTCAAGGTAGGTCTCACTCTAGCTCAGGCTGACCTGGAATTCACTATGTAGTCTCAGGGTGGCCTTGAACTCATGGCGATCCTCCTACCTTTGCCTCCCGAATGCTGGGATTAAAGGCGTACACCACCACGCCCGTCTACTCTCACTTTTGGTAAGGGAAACTTCTTGCTTCAGATGGCGGTGACCACCTGGGACACTCACAATTCATCAAAGTACTGAGAAGTGACAGCGGAGTGTTCATCACTGAGTGAGACATCTGTATCACACCCTCCAAGGCTCAGGGACCATTGCAGAAGAGGTTGCAGGAAGAATGTAAGAGCCCAAGGAAGGGGAAGAATGTCTTGCAATACTGTCTTCCAGACACAAAGTGGCCATGGACTCATGACCTCACAGTGGCTGATGCCACCTGCACAAGACCCACATAATAGGAGGGAAAACTGATGACATCAAAATAGAAGAGAAGCCAGGCATGGTGGTGCATGCCTTTAATCCCAGCACTTGGGAAGCAGAGGTAGGAGGATTGCAGTGAGTTTGAGGTAACCCTGAGACTACATAGTGAATTCCAGACCAGCTGGGACTAGAGTGAAACCCTAGCTCGAAAAACCAGAAAAGAAGAAGGGAGAAGGAGAAGGAGAAGGAGAAGAAGAGAAGAAGAAGAAGAAGAAGAAGAAGAAGAAGGAGACTAGTTGGAAAAAAGAAAAGATTCAGCAGAGGGTGGGGTGGGGACAGGATTCAGGAGAGAAAAGGAAAGGTGGTTGGAGGAGATTATGATCATAGTATATTGTCTATATGTACATAGGTTGTCAATAAAGTTTTTTTTTTTTAAGCAAACCCCTGAAGGTTGGCCTCTGTGACAAACACTGCTGCAATGACTGGATATTCATGTGCAGAAGATGAGGCTGGGCCCTTCCACGCTGCATGTATAAACATCAACTCAACACAAATCAATGATCTAAATATAAGAACCCAAACCACAACACTCTTAGAAGAAAACAGAGGTGGATCTTCGTGACCTTGGATTTGGTAATGGAGTCTTACAGCTGACAGACACCAAACACACAGCCCCAAGAGAGAAAGCAGGTTAGACAGACATCATAGAAATTAGGTTTTATGCATCAAAGGACGTTATCAGAAAGAGAATGGGAATAAATATTTGCACATCATATAACTGATAAAGGTTCATATTCATGCTACAGAAGGAACTCTTACAACCTGACAACAAAAAGGGAAGTTTTTATTTTATTTTATTTTATTTTTTATTTTTTTAATTTGAGAGAGGAGACAGAGAGAGAGAGACAGATAGAGAATGGGTGCACCAGGGCCTCCCTCTCAGCCGCTGTGAACGAACTCCAGATGTGTGCGCCCCCTTGTGCACATGTGCGACATTGCGCACTTGCGTCACTTTTTGCATCTGGCTAAGCATGGGACCTGGAGATTTGAACGGGCATTCTTAGGCTTTGCAGGCAGGCACCTTAACCGCTAAGCCATCTCTGCAGCCCAGGCAAATTTTAAATAGTAGACATCACTCAAGAATCTGTTTTGGAACTCCTTCTCCAAAGAAGACAGAACAGTCATTGATAAACAAGGCTGGAAGGTCTACTGGGCAAGTTCAAAGCTGGAGAGATGGCTCAGCAGTTAAGAGCATTTCCTGCACAAGCATGACGGCCTGAGGGGACCTGAAACCACCCAAGTTCAACTCTCCAGATCCCATGGAAACAGATGAGCATGGCCCCAAGGACCTTTAACCCCAATCCCACAAAGACGAGCAGAGACCAGGAAATCACCCTGACTTGCAGAAATAGAAAGCTCTGGTATCAGTAAAGGACTTCACCTCAAATAAAATGGGCAGAAAAGCAGTGGGGTAGGACACCAGACTTTCTGCTCTGGCCACTGCTGTTGAATGTCTTCCAACTGTATGCAAGTGCATGGTGTTGTTGCAAGGACACACGCACATGTATACAACACACACACACACACACACACACACACACAAAAAGAAAACAGACAAAGATAAACAGCAAATGTTGGATGTGGAGAGAAATTGAAAACCTTGTCCCTGTTAACAGGAATATAAAATGGGACAGCCACTGTGGAAATCCATTTAACTGTTCCTTTTAAAAAGTAAAAGATGGGCCAGGCATGGTGGTGCACGCTTTTAATCCCAGCACTCGGGAGGCAGAGGGAGGAGGATCGCCGTGAGTTCAAGGCCACCCTGAGACTACATAGTGAATTCTAGGTCAGCCTGAGCTAGAGTGAAACCCTACCTCAAAAAAAAAAAAAAAAAAAAAGATGGGGGCTAGAGAGATGGCTCAGTGGTTAAAGGCACTTGCTTGTAAAGATTGATGGCCGGGGTTCAAATTCCCAATATCCATATAAAGTCAGATGCACAGGCACATGCCTGCAGGAAACCCTGGCCCATCCATTCTCCACCCCACCTCCTCCCACACACACCCTCTGTCCTTGCAAATAAATAAATTTTTTTAAGTGAAAGATAGGGCTCTGTAGATGGCTCCACAGTTAAGGTGCTTGCCTGCAAAGCTTGATGACTGGTTTAAGTCCCCAGTACCCACGTAAAGCTAGATGCATAAAGGGTCATATGTGTCTGGAGTTCATTTGCAGCGCTGGAGGCCTTAGTGTACCCATTTTTCCATCAGTCTTTTCTCCATCTCTTTCTGCTTGCAAATAAAAAATTTTATTTAAAAATGAAAGACAATGAAGGTGGTGGTGCATGTTTAGTTCCAGCACTCAAGGATTTATCACAATATCCATTCAGATGCACAGTCCTGCAGGAAACCCTGGCCCATCCATTCTCCACCCCACCTCCTCCCAGACACACCCTCTGTCCTTGCAAATAAAATGTATGGCTTTTGATGACAAGTTTAAAAAGATGCATAAAGGGTCATGTGTCTGGAGGCCTGGAGGCCTTAGTGTACCCATTTTTCCATCAGTCTTTTCTCCATCTCTTTCTGCTTGCAAATAAAAAATTTTATTTAAAAATGAAAGACAATGAAGGTGGTGGTGCATGCCTTTAGTTCCAGCACTCAAGAGGCTGAGGTAGGAGGATACTATATCACTGAGTTCACAGCCAGCTTGGGACTACAGAGTGCGTTCCAGGTCAGCCTGTGCTAGAGTGAGACCCTGTTTCAGAAAAACAACAACAACAACAAAAAACAGTGAAAGGTAGAACTACTATGTGACCAACAGGTCCACTCCTAGGTGTCGTCTACCCAACAGAACTGAGGGCAGGTTCTTAAACAGTAACCTGAGATTTTTCATTGTGACATTACTCAAAAGTGACAATACATCAAGTGTCCACTGATGGGTGAATGGATAAGCAAAGGGACACACGTATGATGGAGTATTACTCGACTACAAAACACATGAAATAGTGACACGTGTTACAAGATGGAATAGCCCTGAGAACCGTAAGTGAACACTGTCAGACACGAGGCAGAATACAGAGATGCCACCTCTGAGAGTTCTAGAACAGACCATTCATGGAAACAGTAGGTAGAATCTAAGTTTCCAGGCCCGGGAGAGGAGACAGGAAAACAGGGATGTTTAATGGATAGAGTTTCTATTTGGGGTGAAGATGAAGTGTCAGAACTAGACAGTGTGACGGCTGCGTGACATCATGTGGCACCAATGCTAGTGAACCCAATACTTCAAATTAAGAAAGTATTATAGAGATGGAGAGATTGCTTAGTGGTTGTGGTAGTTTGAATATATGTGCCCCAATATATTCAGTGTTTTATTAGTTATAGTTTGCATCTGCAATCACCTTGCTAGAGGCAATGTCACTGGGGGCCGGTCTTAAGGTGTGGGTTTGAGATTCCATTGTAAAGATATGCAAATGTGCCTAGCAGGAGTTCCTGAAGTGTGCTGTGTGACCTTTTGGCTGTAGTTTTGCTCTGTGTGCTGTGTGGCTGGGGGCTTTTCTCTCTCTCTGCTTGGCCCTGTGAGAGCAGGCTGCTTTTCCTGCCTTTATGGAACTTCCCCTGGATCTGTAAGCTTCAATAAATAATATCCCTTCCTCCATAACTGTGCCTGGTCTGGAAGTTCATCTCATCGAACCTGAAGCTGTCTGCTACACTGGTTAAGGTGCTTGCCTTCTGAGCCTAAGGACCCAGGTTCAATTCCCCAGTACCCAAGTAAGCCAAATGCACAAGGTGGTACATGTGTCTGGAGTTTGTTAGTAGGGGCTAGAGGTCCTGGTGTGCTCATTGTCTGTCTGTCTCTTTCTCTCTCAAATGAATAAAAAAAAATTCAATTATTTCAAGTTGACAAAACCAAACCAAAGTTAACCCTTTTTCTGCCCCATCCATGCCTGCTCTCAGCCCTTCAGATCTGGAGTCATCCCTCCTGACACATGCATGCCAACATCACCCACTCTCGAACAAGCCCAAACCCCCTGTCCAGCTTTACCTTTGGATTGTGGGGCATTCTGAAGTCAAATACCAGCTTTTTTTTTTTTTTTTTGGTTGGTTGTTTGTTTTTGTTTTTCTAGGTAGGGTTTCACTCTAGCCCAGGCTGACCTGGAATTCACTCTGTAGTCTCAGGGTGGCCTAGAACTCATGGCGATCCTCCTACCTCTGCCTCCAGGTGCTGGGATTAAAGGCGTGCGCCACCACGCCCGGCTTTTTTTTGTTTTTTTGGTTTTTTTTTTTGGTAGATGCCAGCTTTTATCCAACCTGGTTCCAAAGGCTTCATGAGGGCCAGAGCCTGATCTGCTCAGTCCCTCGCTGTGTGCCCAGGATGGCAGACTCAGCATCAAGCATAGAGCAGGTGCCACTCACTGTTGACTGGAGTGGATTTCAGGAAGATCAACCCCTCACTCCCGAGTAAGTAAATGGTACAGTGACTAGATACCCAGAAACTTACCTGAGCCTCAAATCCTCTCCCTACCCCAAGGTCAGTGGTGTGAGTGAGGCAGACCTGGTTTGCAAAATGAGGTACTGGGGTGTCCAGCGCATACTCACCTGCAGCAGTGTGAGGTGCCTGGGTGTCTGATGCACACTCACCTGCCCATGCACCCTAGCAGCTTCCTCTTTCCTTCCTCTCTGGCCTGTCTCCTGCTGTTCTAGGCGCCTTCCGTGGATATCAGAGACGTCCCTGAGGGACGGCCTCACTGGGTTCTGAGGAGTGTGGTGGGCACACAGGCCTCAGTGGGAGGTGACGCAGTGGATCTGCCCCTAACTCCACCTGCCCTTGTGGGTGGCAACCATGAGCTTACAGGCAAAGTAGCTTATTCATTCAGACCTTTTTTTTTTTTTTTTTTTTTTTTTGAGAGAGAGAGAGAGAATGAGCACACCAGCAGCCTCTCAGCCACTGTGAATGAACTCCAGACACGTGCGCCCCCTTGTGGGCAAGTGCGGTATTGCACTTTTTGTATCGGGCTAAACATGGGACCTGGAGATTGGAATCAGCATTCTTAGGCTTGGCAGGCAGGTGCCTGAACTACCAAGCCATCTCTCCAGCCCCAAAGTACCTTATTCATAGCAAACAAGCCCCAAAAGAAGACATCAAACCCTCAGCTGGGCTCTGGGACCCAAGGCTCCAGTACATCACAGGTGCTGGGCTAAGTTGCAGAGCATTAAGTGTGATGTCACATCCGGGTTGTATGGACAGAAGGTGGCAGTGGGGACCAGGAAGATGGTAACAGTGACAGTGAAAGGAGGACAACAGGCCTCACTCACACAGAGCAGCCAGACACATAGGGAAGGTCACAGACTTGAGTCATCCTCACTGCCCTCTAGGCTTTGAGGACAGGGACAGTGTGAGCAAGGCAGGTGGCCACAGCCACACAGAAGAACAGAGAGGTCATCTTGGGAACCCCGGCCCTCACCTGCCCTGCCCTCTGCAACTGTGTTGCATGAAGCAATCCCCTCAGAGGCTCAAATTGAGACAGAGCTAACCTGCCCTCTGGACCCCAGTCTATCTCCCTCATTCTCTATTTACCCGCACATGCTAATAGCTTCTGGGCTGTGATTCCCATCCCAAGCCAGAGGGGCTGGAAGCCACCCTCAGGCTTGCCCAACACTTGCGCATACTGTGGGGTGGGCACACGGGATATAGCCAGAGCAGGAGAGGGACAAAAGCCTGCCCCAGTGTACAGCTGGAGGATGGCCTATGGAAATGGAGGCTGTGGTGGTCGTGCATCTGTAGAAAGCCCAGGTGCCCACACCTGACATCCATCTGGCAGAGCCCCCTTCGAAACCAGAACCCAGGCTTCCCTTGCACACTGGCTGGCATGGGACAGGACATGCATGACTCCTTTGACATGACTCGGCCGCATAGCTGTGGATCTGAGCCTGGGCTGGGGATAGGAGAGCACAAAGACATAACAACAGTTGTACCCAGGGGGATGCTCTGGCCTTGGTACCAACCCGCCTTCTGTGAGGCCCCAGGTTCCCTGCCTGTGCAGCGGAAGTGACCATGCACCCAGTTGTCTGAAGATAAACCTTCCATTCAGGGTGTAGGACGTGTCAGAAGTTCACACATGGTCAGTTAGGAGTAGGCGTCTGCAGCCGGTGCTAGAGAGACTCAAACTGAGCTCTAGGAAGCTGCCCTGGAGGGCAGAGTGGCCTGGCCACCCAGTGCCAGCCTTGGCAGTAGCCTGGGTCTTGCCTCTGCAGGTCCTCTCTCTCTCTCTCTTTCTTTCTCCTGGGTATACAGTGTCACTTCTAGAAAGAAGCCAAATTGAGCAGTTGAAGAAGCGCACATGGGAATAAGTTTCTTTCTCCTTGGGAATCCAAGTGAGGGAGAAGGAGGAGAAGGAGGAGGAAGGGAGGGAGGGAGAGCTGCTTGGCGGCTGTGACTGCAAGGCTCTAGGGTAGGGTGAGGTGGCAAAGCTCGGCTGGGAGCCCCTTTCTGCTCCCCCACTTCAGCCTCTTTAATAACCCCAGAACCCCAATGGGAACAGCGCAGAGGAAACATCGCTTGGGTCATTTATTTTAAAATTATTGATATAAAAATCTCTAGGGTGGTGATTTATGGCCAGGGACCCCAGCGAGGAAGTCAGGGACAATCACCCCCACAAACACACACCACCACCCGGTTTCCCAACCTCATTTATCTCCCAACTCGGCAAGGGTTTTTTTGGCCGTTTCCGTTACGACTTCGAGTCATAAGAGTTACTTCAGATCGCAAATAAATCTCCGGAATTGCACGGAAATATTAAATGTATTAACAGCGCTTGTAAAAACATCCGAAAACCACACGGCGAGCTAGGGGACGCTCCCGAGGGATTCGCAAGCGCCTGGAGGCCTGGCAGATGCCTCGAGGGCCCCAGGGGCAGGCAGGGTCCCTCTCCAAGAGCGCGCGCGAAGGGGTCCCTCCGTGGGGGCACCCGAGTGTCCCTCTCCGGGGAGCGCTAACTCCATCCTCTGGGCGTCACAGCCCCAACCCAGAAACGTGGCTCGGCGACCTCCACCCACCAAGTCCCTCCCCTTTCGCCTTCGCTGGGGAGCAGGCAGCCCCCCTACCCAAGATGGGGGTCCCTGAGTCCTGCATCTCACGCTCTGTCCCTGGGCATTACAGACGCTGCTGCATCGCTCTCGGGTTCTTTGGACCCCATCCTCAGGCCACCCGAGGATACTCACGGTCTGTAGGGGCGTCCTTGGGGGACAAGCCCTCCAGGCGGATGTCATTTTCCTGCATGGTGCGGTTTGCTCTCTGACACCCGGTGCGCCCTGGACACACGGGATCCGGGACAGGGGACGCCCAAGTCACCCCTGGAAGTCCGCGGCAGCGTTGACGGCCGGGGGTGGGGGTGGTGTCTGGGACCTAACCAGGAGGGAAAAGTGTCCCCTGTCCTCCCCAGAGGCAGGACGCCTAGCAGCGCTCGCGCCAGAGCCCAACTTAGCTGTCCTTGCGCTGCGCAGCGCTGCTCCGCCCCCTTCGCTTTTTGATCCTGGGGTCCCCGGGCCTCTTGTCCCTAGAGGGGGTCACCTACGGACTTCCTCGCCCCTCCCCGTGTGGAACGCGACGCCCCCGCGGCCATCGGACACCGAGAAACACTGTCCAGCTCCTACTGAGAGGGGCCAAGGGTCCCCAACTCCCAGGTGGCCTTATCGTCCACGCAGGCGCGCAGGTGGGGCCCTGAGCAGCGGGGTGAGGTCAGTCGAACCCCAGCAGAGTTGGGGGGGCGGAATGCGCGGAGGTGCAGGGGAAGGATGATGTCTTAGAGAGACTTGGACTGAGCCCTGGGCTGGGGACAACTCCGTGGGTGGCAACAGAACCCTAAGGGGCCATATTGCCAATAGATCAAATCAGGTGACAGGGATGGGAAGGATCAAATGATAGTCCAGGGATGGGAAAGAGAGCTGGCTGTTGGAGGTCAATGCTTGAACTTGAACTCAGGGAGGGTGGTTTGTTTATTTATTTATTCATTATTTTATTTATTTTGAGGCAGGGTGTTGCTATGTAGCTCTAGCTGGCCTTGAACCTGAGGGCAATCTTCCTGCTTCAGCTTCCTAAATGCTGGGATTGCAGGTGTGATCAACATCTGGGGCTGAATTCAGGGTTTTTTTTTAAAGTGTCTGCCCCTCCCCCAGGCTGCGAAGAATTTAGGAATCTGGATAGAAGGCAACAGCCAATTCTGTGTCCATCCTGGTTAACTGAGGCGAAGAGAATGGGGCCAGCACTTCTGACCTTCCCAGGGCCATAGCTGTTGAGGCTGGGACCGGGCAGGGAGCCAAGGCCTCACTCTCCAGGAGGCAGCAGTGCTGTGGGCAGCCAGGAGCGAGGGGCATTGCTCAGCCTGCCTAGGCGCCTGCTTGTATATCTGCAAACCCCACATTCAGACAGCTCCAAATACATCTCATAAATTGTGCGGCAGAACTACCCTAAACAAAACGTTAATCTGCTCCCTGAGCACACGAGGGGCCAGAAGGAGGGGTGGCCAGCCTCATCTTCAGAAAAGTCATCTTACCCATTTCTGACCCGCCCCCCACACCCGGGGAAGGGGGTGAGTTGGGCTGAGGGGGACAATGGCTGATGCTAGGTACCCTTGAGTCACCTGCCAAATTAATTCTGTACTTCATACTTGGGCTAGACCTTGATGAAGAGAGACCCAGTCATGCTATGTGGGGACACGCCACAGCCATGGGGAAGGACCTCCTCCCAGGAGGATGCGCTCTGGTCCCCACCAAGCCTCCTGAAATAGATACCGTATATGTATGTAGTCCCTGGCAGAAATTTGCTAGCAGTTGAGCCCTAAAGAAACGTCCTCGGCTGGGTCCTCCCTCTTGCCTCCACCCAAGGGCTGTTCCGGGAGGGAGGGGCAGAAAGAGAACTGACTTGACTTGTAAGTCTTATTTGTAAGTCTGTCCCGAGACCTGGGGGAACCAGATACCAGGTGGGACTTCTTTTTCTCTTCTCGTGAGCTTGCCAAGAAGCCCCAGGATGTCTTGCCCTGGGCCCGGTGTCTGCTCAAGGAAGTTGCCTGGAGCCAGGGGCTGTCAAGTCTCCTTCCACACTCACGTTCCCTTCACAAAGCTTTTCCATCTGCCCATCGTGTAGGAGTTAAGATAACAAGTCATTTTTCTTGGAAGGGTCTGATAGCTAATGCGATACATAGCGATGGCTTGGTTGTGTAAATACAGAGAAAATTTAAAATTTTTTTTTTTTACCCTTGGAATGATAAATTATAAACCCAAAAGGCTCAGGAGGGGAAATGTAAATACTCCCTGGGCTATTTTTACCCCTCCTTGTTTACCTTGGCGGGGGGAAGGAGGCTGTTATAGTTTGTAAATTGAGGACTTACTTTATGTAAGGTATTATTATTATCAGAAGAATGTTAAGTAGCCATTAGTAGGTATTGATTCATTCACACTGAAGCCATTTCTTCTTCTTTTCTTTTGGCTCCAATTAAGTTGCATTCAGATAAAACCAGTCACCTGTGTCCAACCTATGCCAAAAAAAAAAAAAAAAAAATGCCTGGTGGCAGATCCAGAAGTTCAAAAGATGTTTCAATGAATACCTGAGCCAACTGGATTTTTAAAAACCATTGCCCTCAGCTGCTATTTTGGTAAGTGCAGTCACATGGGAAGGATGCCAGGCTGGCAAAAGCTGGACTGTTTGTGTGGTCTGGGTGGGTAGAATGCCCCAGAAGAGGACCCCCCCACACCCATCTCCCCAGAAACCCCAAGCTGTGACCCGCTGTGCTAAGGACCTCCCCAACACCCTGTACACAACGGGGAAGTATTTATGTCAACAGAAAGCAGGGCAAGTGGCTGGGCTGTCATTGTAACACACAGCCATCATTTCAGAATACAGTAATCACAAAGCACCACGCTTGTAATTACGGAAAACGGTTTCCCTTTTCGGCGAGGCCGGGAGAGAGGGAGAGAAGGCGGTTTGCAGCCCACGGGCTTGGCTCACATTTAAAATAGTCATTGTAGGGTGACACTCTGGACCCAGCTGGGACAGGCTCAGCTCTCCCTGGATCCTGGGACTTGCCAGATACTGGGAGATGCAGTGACTTTGGACTCAGACTCATAACCGAAGCTCAAGGCCACCTGCAACTGTCTGGCCAGGTCAGGATGAGCTCACATGGTCTGCAGCCTGGCCTAATGCACCCCTCTTGGGTAAGTGGGGGCGGGACACCCAAGCTGTCACATCTCTCCTGTCCCCGATGTTCCTTGTCCTCAGAATACACTCAGGGTCACAGTCATTTACACACTCATTTCTTATAGTCTCAGGGAAGTCTGTTTATAGTTCAGTTTTTTAAAAACTTTTTTTTGGTTTATTTATTTTTATTTATTTATTAACAACAGACAGAGAGGGAAAGAGGCAGAGATAGAGAGAGAAAGAATGGGCACGCCAGGGCCTCCAGCCACTGCAAACGAACTCCAGATGCATGTGCCCCTTGTGTATCTGGCTTATGTGAGTCCTGGAGAATCGAACCATGATCCTTTGGCTTCACAGGCAAACACCTTAACCACTAAGCCATTTCTCTTGCCCCAGTTCAGTTTTTTGAATGCCTGCTGTGGTGGGCCCACAACAGAGGTGTCTGGGGGAAGGAGGTGTGGAGGGGAGAGAGAAGCCTCAGTACTGGCTGGATGCAATGGCACACACTTGTCAGCTCAGTGCTTGTGAAGTGGAGACAGGAAGATCAAGAGTTCAAAGTCAGCCAGGTGTGGTGGCACACACCTTTAATCCCAGCACTCAGGAGGTAGAGGTAGGAGAATTGCCATGAGTTAGAGGCCACCCTGAGACTACATAGTGAATTCTAGGTCAGCCTGGGCTAGAGGGAGACCCTACCTTGAAAAAAAAAAAAAAGAGTTCAAAGTCATCCTTGCTACATAGTGAGTTTAGGGCCAGTGTGGGATACATGTGTCTCAAACAAACAAAAACCAAAAAGAGACCCTGTCCAATCAGAGCTGATGTAGGCTGGAGGAGAGAGGCCCTGGGCATCAGCAGGTAATGAACAGACAAGAACCTGACTCCACACTGGGGCCACTTTCCTCTTGGTGTTTCTCAGCTGTCTAGGCAATCCACAGACCTAGAACAAGAGTCTCACCCTGTCCAGATGCCAGCGTTCACGAGGACCAAAGCTACTCTTCCAGTCACAGCCCGGCTCACTCTGAACACCAAACACTGGGACTCACAGAGAAGCCAGGCCTCCTTATAGGGCCCACTGGGTCTGCAATGGTCCTTGACCCAGAGAGAGCATGGGGCTTCCCGGTGATGGGTGGCGTTAGTGGATGCTGGCGAAGGTGTCTGTGGGTGCAGGGCAAGTGGCTGCCTGGTGAGGAATGGAGTAGGACTGGTCAATGATCAGGGCCTATAGCTACACTGAATGGGTACCTCTGTCTCTCTCTCTCTCTCTGCTATGATTTTCTCTTTATATAGGGTCTCATTATTATATCGTTATTATATTATTATTATATTGTTACTATATCGGGTAGCTCAGGCTGCCCTCAAACTTGAAGCACTCCTTCTGCCTCAAACTCCCAAGTTCTGGAATCACAAATTTTTGTTGTTGCTGCGGATTTGTATTGGTGTGCATGCATATATGTATGTGGCATGCATGCATATGTAGATGATGTTATATGTGTGCGTGCGTGCATGGACGCCAGAGGTTGACATTGGGTGTCTTCTTCAATTTCACTCCACCTTATTTTTTGTGACAGGTTCACCCCACTAAACCTAGAGCTCACCACTTTGCCAGCAAGCCCCAGGGATCCTCTGCCTCTCTGGTACTGGGATTATAGTCCCATGCCACCCACACCCAGCTTTCTGCAGGTTCTGGGGATCTGAACTCAGGTCCTCACGCTTGCCTGGCAAGCCCTTTACCCACTGAGCTGTCTCCCTAGGCTCTCCTTTGGGTTTTTTAGGGTTTTGCAATGTAGCCCAGGTTAGCCTCCAACTCCTAGTAATCCCTATGCCTCAGCCACGTGCTGTGATTGTAGGCATTCACCACTGTGCCTAGCTTATGTTTTCAATTAAAAATACTTACTGAAGGGTTGGAGAGATGGCTTAGCAGTTAAAGCACTTGCCTGCAAAGCCTAGGGATCCATGTTCAACTCTCCAGATCCAAAGTAAGCCAGATGCACAAGGTGACACAAGCGCACAAGGTCGCACATGCACACAAGATGGTACACATGTCTGGAGTTCTACTGAAGTGGCTTGAGGCCCTGGCCAGCCAATTCTCTCTCTCTCTTTTTCTCTCTCTCATAAAAAATGCAAAATAGCCAGGCGTGGTGGCACACGCCTTTAATCCCAGCACTCAGGAGGCAGAGGTAGGAGGATCACCATGAGTTTGAGGCCACCTTGAGACTGCATAGTGAATTCCAGGTCAGCCTGGGCTAGAGTGAGATCCTATCTTGAAAAACTTAAAAAAAAAAAAAAGCAAAATAAATTTACTGAGGGCTAGAGAGATGACTTAGCTGTTAAAGCACTTGCTGACAAAGCCAAAGGACCCAGGTGCAATTCCCCAGTACCCACATAAGCCAGATACACAAGGTTGTGCATGCATCTGGAGTTCATTTGCAGTGGCTAAAGGCCCTGGCATGCCCATTCTCACTCTCTCTTTCTCTCTCTCTCTCTACACACATACACACACACACACATACACCTCTCAAATAAATAAATAAATAAAATATTTAAAAAAACATATTTACCGAGTGTGGCATGGTGGTGCACACCTTTAATCCCAGCACTCAGAAGGCAAAGGAAGGAAGATTGCTGTGAATTTGAAGCCAGCCTGAGATTACATACTGAATTCCAGATCAGCTAGCCTGAGCTAGAGTGAGACCCTCCCTACAAAAATAAATAAATAAATAAATAAATACAAAAAAAAAACCCTGGACTTGGTGGCACATGCCTTTAATCCCAGCAGAGTTAGGAGGATCGTTGAGAGTTTGAAGCTGCCCTAAGAGTACATAGTAGGGGGCTGGAGAGATGGCTTAGTGGTTAAGTGCTTGCCTGTGAAGCCTAAGGACCCCGGTTCGAGGCTCGATTCCCCAGGACCCACATAAGCCAGATGCACAAGGGGGCACACGCATCTGGAGTTCGTTTGCAGTAGCTGTAGGCCCTGACACGCCCATTCTCTCTCTCTCTCTCTCTCTCTCTCTCTGCCTATTTCTGTATCTCTCTCTCTCTCAAATAAATAAAAAATAAAATATTAAAAAAAAAAAAGAGTACATAGTAAACTCCAGGTCAGCCTGGGCTAGAGTGAAACCCTACCTAGAAAAACCAGAAAAAAAAAAGAAATTATTTACTGAGATAAGATTCACATAACATAAAATTAACCATTTTTAAGTGAAACATTGGGCTGGAGAAATGGCTCAGTGGTTAAGGTGCTTGCCTGCAATGCCTAAGGACCCAGGTTTGATTCCCCAGTACCCACCTAAAGCCAGATATACAGATAAATAAAGTGAACATTTTAGTTTAGCATGACCTCCATGGCTATCAAAAGTCCAAAATGCTTTGATCTCCCAACAGAACACTGTATACTTAATAGGCAATCATTCTTTGTTGTCTGTACTCCCCACCCCCAGCAAGCCTAGCCTCCTTCCCTCCCACTCTCTTCTCTCTCTCTCTAATTTCTGTGGATTTGTTTATTCTGGAACTTTCCAATAAGCATGACGGTACAGCACATGATCTTTCATGCCTGGCTCCTTTGTCAGTGTTTTTTTATTTTTATTTTTTATTTTTTAACTTTTTATTTATTTATTTATTTGCAAGCAGAGAGAGAGAGAGAGAATGGGCGTGCCAGGGCCTCTAGCCACTGCAAATGAACTCCAGATGCATGTGCCCCTCACGCATCTGGCTTATGTGGGTCCTGGAGAATCGAACCGGGATCCTTTGGCTTTGCAGGCAAACGCCTTAACCACTAAGCCATTTCTCCAGCCCATTTGTCAGTGTTTTTGAGGCTAATTCACATCATACCTTGTGGGCTTAACCTCTTTCCTTTTTATGGTTACATAATATTCCCTGTTGTGAATGGGCCACGATTGCTCTGAGTGAACGTTTGGGCTGTTTCTATGGGGTCTTAGAAAGGATTGGAGTGGTCCCAGGTAAGTACCTTCAGGGCTGGTCTTAATGAAGACTGAGGGCCCTGGGCCAGGCTGGCCATAGAATTCAGAAGCCATGTGGGGCAGACAGAGGAGGAGGAAGAGGAAGGGGGCTGGATGGCAGTAGGCTGGGGAGTCTCCCTCCCAGTGACTGCTCAATCCTGATAAGGGGCCATCAGCCATAGGACCCAGTTGCTGGAGCAATGGCCCTTTATCCTGATAGGGAGGCCTCTGTGGGCTTGGCCTGTAGGGCCCATGGACTGAGAGGCAAGCCATGCCTGTGCTTCTTCAGAGAAGTCTGCATCTGGCCAAACCTTAGGGAGCAGAGATTCCATGCTGGGCTCTGCTCCACACTCAGCACTCTATTCTTGTTCCTGTTTTACAGATGGGGGCGGGGAATAGACTCAGACAGGTGAGCTCATGGCCCACGGTCACACAGCGGTAATCTCACTGGGCCTGGAATCTATGCAGCCTATAGTCCATGCTGTGGCCTGCATTCTGTACAGTGGCAACCCAGCATTCCCAGGATTCCCAGCATTGCCACTAAGTGCTGCCTCCTCAGTTTGGGTAGAATCTGATGTCTTCCCTTCCATCATCTCCTCCTTTTCCTTAATCCACCTCAGTGCCTCTAATGTTGTTCACAGTTTTTTTAAAGTTTTATTTATTTATTTGACAGAGGGAAAGATGGAGAGAAAGAGAGAGAGAGAGAGAGAGAGAATGTGTGTGTCAGGGCCTCCAGCCCCTGCAAATGAACTCCAGATGCATGAGCCACCTTGTGCATCTGGCTAACATGGGTCCTGGGGAATCGAACCTGGGTCCTTTGGCTTTGTAGGCAAACGCCTTAACCGCTAAGCCATCCCTCCAGCCCTGTTCATAGTTTTTAAAAATATTCTATTTTAAATTTTTATTTTTTTTTTGGCAACAGACAGACACAGAGAGAAAGAGGTGAGAGAATGGGTGCACCCGCAGCCTCCAGCCACTGCAAACGAACTCCAGATGCATGCGCCACCTTGTGCATCTGGCTTACATGGGTACTAGGGAATTGAGCCTTGAACTGGGGCCCTTAGGTTTCATAGGCAAGCGCTTAACTGCTAAGCCATCTCTCTAGTCCTGTTCATAGTTTTTTAACTGTGAAGAAACATATACTGTAACAGCTCCCATCTTGCCTATGTCTAAGTGCGTACCACACTGACATGAAGCTCACTCACAGTGTGTGCAGCCATCCTCACCATCTGTCTCCAGAACTTTCCATCTTTCCAGACTGAAACTCAGTCCACACGAAGCACTACTTCCCAGGTCTTCTAGCCCCAGCCCCAGCCCTCAACCTGCCAATCTAATCCTCTAGGGACCTCCCAGGATGGGGACACCTATAGTCTGTGTCTCTGAGGTCACAAGCTGTGGCAGGTGGCAGAATTTAAAATGAGGGTCAGTCACAAGCTGACATACAGCTCAAACCCACAGTAGTACTAGAGTGGTGTGCACACCTGCAACCCCAGCACTTGAGACTGAGGCAGAATTGCTGGGAGTGTGAGGTTACCCTGGGCTACAGAGTGAGACCCTGTCTCAAGAAAAAGCTGGGAAGTAGCCCAGGCTCAGAGACCTGCTCCAGACAAGGCAGCCAGAATTAGACACCCACTGTAGGATTTTTTTTTTTTTGAGGTGGGGTCTCACTCTAGCCCAGGCTGACCTGGAATTCACTAAGTAGTCTCAGGGTGGCCTCGAACTCACAGTGATCCCCTTACCTCTGCCTCCCAAGTGCTGGGATTAAAGGTGTGCAACACGATGCCCAGGCTCAGATGTTCCTTTTTTTTTTTTTTTTGGGTGTGTGTGTGTGTGTGTGTGTGTGTGTGTGTGTGTGTGTGTTTGAGGTGGGGTCTCACTCCAGCTCAGGCTGACCTGGAAATCACTATGTAGTCTCAGGGTGGCCTCGAACTCATGGTGATCCTGTTACCCCTGCCTCCCAAGTGCTGGGATTAAAGGTGTGCACCACCACACCTGGCTCCACTGTAGGATTTTTATCCTAGGCCCCAACCACAGATGTTGGAATGACTATTTCCATGTAACCCTTTGGGAAGTGACAAGCAGACAAGAACAACATGCTGGGTTCCCACAGCTAGCAAGTGACAGAACTTTGCTCTAATCTTAGGTCCTTAAAGGTTCTAGAACATTCTAGTCAAGTCTTTCTGTGGCATCTTATGGCCTGGTTCATCTCTCTCCCTCTGTTGCTGTTACCATCTCATTGCTGGCCCAAAACAACCAAAAGCAGCTGATGGGAGGAAAGGATTTATTTTGGCTTACAGTCTCCAAGGGAAGCTTCATGATGGCAGGGAAAGCATGGCATGAGCAGAGGCTGGGCATCTCCTCTGCTGCAGCAGGTGGAAGACAGTAGCATGAAGAGTGAGCCAAACACTGGCAAGGGGGAGCTGGCTATCACACCCATAAGCCTGCACCCAGCAACACCCCTCCTCCAGCAAGGCTCCAATTCCCATATTGCCACCAGGTGGGAACCTAGCACTCAGAACACATGAGTGTATGGGGACACCTAATTCAAACCACCATACCCTCCTTTCCTTTGGCATTTGAAAGGACCTCCCACACCATAAACTGCTGCCAAACTGGTAAAAAGAAGGATCTAGAAGCAATAGGAGAAAAGCCCTGTTTAATTCTGTCATTTGGACTTGGTACACTTGAGCCTGAGCCCTGGGTACCTTGGCCTGTCCTCAATCTTTGGTTTGTTTGTTTATTTGCAGGTGAAAGGCCTGGGGTGAGGGATGGCCAGTCTGGAATGTTCTGGTGGTGACAGTTATCTACCCTTAGAGGCTGCCCACTCAGCTTGAATTTCTGAATGGGACTGACTCTAATTAATGGGGTAAATATTTATGCTCGATATGCCATCAAAGGGACACAAGACGGTTTTGCACAGAATAAGGAATTCTAGGAAAAGCTTGTGGCAACAAAATGGGTGAGATACCAACTCCAGATGGGCTGGAGGACGTAGATGGAGAGTCCCACAGAGGCCGCAGGAATATGCTGTGTGCAATCCCAGTACTTGGAAGGCTGAGGTAGGAGGTTCGCTGTGAGTTCCAAGTCAGCCAGGGTTAGAGTGAGCCCCTGCCAAAGAAGGAAGGAAGGAAGGAAGGAAGGAAGGAAGGAAGGAAGGAAGGAAGGAAGGAAGGAAGGAAGAAGAAAGGAGGCACGGAGGGAAGGAGGAAGGAAAAGAGGACAGGAGGGAGGGAAAGAAGTGGGATGGAGGGAGGGAAATAAAGAGAGAAAGAAAGAGGAGGGAGGAAAAGAAAGGAAAGAAAGAAGACAGGAAGAAAGGAAGGAAGAATGGAAGGAAGGAAGGAAGGAAGGAAGGGAGAAAGAAAGAGAGAAAAGAAAGAAAGAAAGAAAAAGAAAGAAAAAGAAAGAAAAAGAAAGAAAGAAGAAAAAGAAGAAAGAAAGAAAGAAAGAAAGAAAGAAAGAAAGAAAGAAAGAAAGGAAGGAGGGTAGGAGGGAAGGAAGGAAGAAAGAATGGAAGGAAGGAAGAAAGGGAGAAAGAAAGAAAGAGAAAAAAAGAAAAAAAAAGAAAGAAAGAAAGAAAGAAAGAAAGAAAGAAAGAAAGGAGGGTAGGAGGGAAGGAGGGAAGAAAGAGGGAAGAAAGATGGGTCTGGGTGTTGGGCTGCAGTTGGCATGTGAGCCCGCCTTTGGGAGAAGCCTGGCCAACAAAAACAGTCACTGAGGGGTAGCCTCCGGGAACGTCTTCCAGGGTGACCCAAGTGCCCCTTCTAAGAACTGTCGGACGAAGCTCAAAGTGACTCACTTCTTGGTACAAGGGAGTGGAGTTTGTCCCCAATGTCACCTCACCCTTCTTTTATGTGGGTTTAGGCTGTGATGGTTCCCAGGAAAGAAAATACGGGGTCAGGCTGCCTTTGGGGACATGCAAGCCCAGTGGAGCTGTCTCCTTGAGCCTCCCCTTGGGGTGTCTTCCAACCCCCTTCAGCCATGGCATGCAGATGACGTGGCTCTGAGGGCCACCAGGGCCACGGCTCACAAAGCCGTGCTTTCCAGAGTGTATATCAGCTTCCCAGAATGGGGAGGGGACCCGTAAGAGAGAAGCCTGTGCCTCCTCAGGTGTCTCTAAAGGGGTCTGAGTGGCGACAAGCTGCCCACAGTGCCTGGCACCCTGCCGGGGCACACAAAACCACAACTCCTCTGCCAATCTTCTCTGGGGACAACCCTGCATGGGAGCAGACTTCCTTTGTCCTTAAGAAACAGAGGAGATGAGTCTGTGTCCCCGTGGCCACCCTAGCGGGGGCTGGAAGCTTCTGTCTCCACAACGCATTCAACTTGGGAAAATCAGCTGGACCTTCTCCCAAGGCCAGACATCAGGGTTACCCCTGAAAGTGGGAGACTATTGGTGCCAACTGGCCTTGTGGGTGGTATAGAGGTCCCTCGTTTGAAAGGGCCCCTGGGATTCTAAGCCATTGACAGGGTCTTTCTGCTTGCAGCTGACTACTACATCACGGACAGCCAGGTGGCGGGAACTCTGGCATGACCTGTGTGCCCTCACCACAGAACACTGTCTAGTTCACCTCTGATGGCCTGCTGCTTCGTGGTCTTTAGTCATGGAGGCCGGGATGGTCCCTGGATCAATGGATGTTTTCTGACTATCACTAAGCCTGCAGAACTCCATTGTCACCCAGGTAGTCACCTGTGCTGAGTGACACCCCCGGGCTCCACCCGTGCTATGTTCTGCTCCACTGTTAATTTTGACCAGGCGGTGAGAAGCCACTCTCAGCAAGCTGGGTGGGCGCCAATCTACTCTGAAAGGAATACGTGTGCCCCTGTGCTTAGGAGCAGAGGGGAGAAGAGGCTGCCACCTGTCTTGGTTTTGTCACTTACTAAGGGACACTGGCAAGAGTTAACCAGAGCCTCTTCTTTCTTGCCCTGCCCCAAGGGTGACAGCCACCGTGGGAATGGCTAACACCCTGTGAACTCTGAGGACAAGCTCAGTGCCTGGATGGCTGAGCCGTGACTATGGCTGCCTGTCTTCACATTGATCCAGCTTGTTCTCAGAGGGGCGTGAGTCCTGGCTTCAGGCACCATGGCCAGGGCTGTAGGCAGGGCTTCAAGAGCAGATGTCCACACTGCCCCATGGCCTGAGGCTGGAGGTCTGAGGTGGAGGTGCCACAGACCTTTCTTAGATACTTTTCTCATTGTTGTGACAAAATATCCAACAATGGCAGCTTAAGGGGGAAGGGTTTGTTTTGGCTCACAGTTTGAGGGTGCAGTCCATCACAGCAGGGGAGGCATGATGGCAAGAGAGTGAGGCAGCTGGTCACATGTGTCCACAGTCAGGAGGCAGGGGGCGATGAAGTGAGCAGCAGCTCACTTGTTCCTTTTCTAAATCATTTTTTAAATTATTTATTTTATTTAAGAGAGAAAAGAGGCAGATAGAGAAAGAATGGACATGCCAAGCCTCGAGCCATTGCAAATGAACTTCAGACACATACATCACCTTGTGCAGCTGGCTTACGTGGGTCCTGGGGATTTGAACCTGGTTCCTTTGGCTTTGCAGGCAAGTGCCTTAACCACTAAGCCATCTCTCTAGCCTCACTTGATCCTTTCTTTTTTTTTTTTTTTAGGCAAGCCCAACACTGGCCCTTTTTTTATATTTATGTGAGAGAGAGAGAATGGGCGGTAATTGGTGCACCAGGGCCTCCAGCCATTGTAATCGAACTCCAGACATGTGTGCCACCTTGTGCACATGCACAACCTTTCACATGCATCACCTTGTGCATCTGGCTTACACGGAAGCTGGGGAGTCAAACATGGGTCCTTAACCTTTGCAGGCAAGCACATTAACCACTAAGCCATCTCTCCAGCCCCCCACTTGCTCCTTTTCAGCCAGCCAGGGACCCCATTCTGTAGGATGGTGCCACCCACAGTTAGAGTGGGTTCTCCCACCTCAATCAACCTGATCTAGCTGTTTCTTACATATATACCCAGAGATTTGTCTCTTAGGTGATTCCAGAGTCTGTCAAGTCGCCAGTTGAGATTAACCATCACAACCTCTCTTCCAGCCTGATGAGTATGCCACCTATCCCTCTGAGCTCCTGTGGTCATGTGTCCTGATTTCCTCTTCTCATAAGGGTCTCAAGTCTTGTGTGTCAGGACTACCCTATTGACCCTGTTTTTGTTTTTGTTTTTAATTTGAGAGAGAGAGAGAGAATGGGCACACCAGTGGCCTCTCAGCTGCTGTGAACGAACTCCAGACACTTGCACCCTCTTGTGGGCAAGTGCGGCATTACGTGCTTGCATCATTTTTGCATCTGGCTAAACGTGGGACCTGGAGAATCGAATGGGCGTTCTTAGGCTTCGCAGGTAGGCACCTTCACAGCTAAGCCATATCTCCAGCCCTAGTGACCCCATTTTAACTCTAATGGTCACCTACTGAGACACTGAGGTTAGGAGTATAGATCAGATGTGGCCTAGGTTTAGAGACATCAGCAGTGCATCCAAGTCAAGGGCAGAAGGGGCAGGAGGGAGGATTCAGTTTATCAGGGCCAGCCTTGCCTTGGAGGGCAGAGCCGGGCACTCATGGAGACAGTGCAGCCCGGTGAGTGAGCATTCTGTCCCCAAGCAAACAAGCAACGGGTCACTTCTGTATCCTGCCAGGCTGGCTTACCTGTGGGGGAGGGGGTTGCCTGTCCCTACAAGAAGAACCTCTGGGCCCTACTCCATGTGCCATTAGAGTCTATAGTTCCCAGTAGGCCCCCGACCGTGGGGCTTCTAGTGGGCAAATGCCATTGGCAATAACGGGCATCAGGCACGTGAGTCCCCTTCGCACATGGGGTCCCTACCATAACGTCACAGAGCCCACTGGGGGGAGAGAAACCTATTTCTCTGTCTCCTTGGCAGTGAACACGGTCACATGACCTGGGCCTGGCCAACCAGTACTTCCAAGAACCTCCATTTGGAGCCAGTGAGGAAGGTTGGGTTTGTTGACGCTGCCCAACCCCTATGGTGGTTACACAGGATAGCTTACATCAGCATGTAAGGATGCATGCCCTTCCCTGCCTGCCACACACCCATCCGGCTCCCTTTTCCCTTATAGAACTGCCAAGCAGTGGGAGTCATGGGTCTTAGCTAGCATGGATTAAAGAGTGGCTCATGCTTCCGTCCGCATACCGCCTGCTGGGAGGCTCCGACATGACCTGGAAGGGGCTTTGAGAAGATAGATGCTCAGGGCTGTATGTCACCCACAGGTGGACACCCTGTCATGTATCAGGGTTGGGAGCACCTGGCTTCACTGACTAAGCCTTCACTACCTGCCTCCAACTAGCTCTGTCTTTCTGTGCCTCAGTTTCCTTATCTGAAAAAAGTAAGGGTCAGTGATAGTCCCTGTCCTCTAGGCATCATGGAGGGCAAGTGGCCAAGGCCAGGTGGGACAGCCAGCATCTTGCCCCACCCCTTTTCCGTTTTTCTTTCCTGTCTCCTCTCCTAGTCTCTTGAGTTTTGATTTTTTTTGGGGGGGGGGAGATAGGATGTCACTTTTGTTTTGTTTTGTTTTGTTTTTTCAAGGTAGGGTCTCACTCTGGTCCAGGCTGACCTGGACTTAACTATGCAGTCTCAGGGTGGCCTTGAACTCATGGTGATCCTCCTACCTCTGCCTCCCGAGTGTTGGGATTAAAGGCATGCGCCACCATGCCCGGCAGGATGTCACTTTTTAATCCAAGCTAACCTGGAATTTACTATATAGCCCATCCTGACCTCAAACTTATAGCAGTTCTCCTGCTTCTGCCTCCCCAGTACTGGAACTGCAGATTTGCGCCATCATGGCTCATAAAGATTTCTTTCTGGCAGGGTGTGGTGGTGCACACTTTTACTCCCAGCACTGGGGGAGGGGGGGCAGAGGTAGGAGGATCGCTGTGAGTCAGAGGCCAACCTGGGACTACATAGTGAATTCCAGGCCAGCCTGGGGTAGAGCGAGACCCTATCTCATGAGCCCAAAAACGAAAAAGAAAAAAGATTTCTTTCTACTGTCTTCCTTTAGAGATTTGCTGTCTAGGCTCCCCATTTTCCTTACAAAGTCCACATGGTTCTCATTTGTTGATCAGAAACCATCTCGCCACACTGCCTTCCAGCCCACCGACCCAGCTGAAGCCTAAGCAATGGAACCCAGGTGACCCTGACTCTGTGTCCCACCCCCAACACAAGAGAAAAGTGGTTAGCCATTGTGGAAGGTGTTTTCCTAGGGACAAAGAGAACCAACAGGTGTTACTGAACTGCTCAACCTGAGGGGTTCAAAAAGAACTGAAGAAGGTAAGAGAACAGAGGACATGGTGCCATGGACAGGCTCGGAGGATGTAGCCTGGTGAGGGGAGGCGGCTCTGCAGGGATCTGAGGAGGAGCCCCATGCAAGGGCCATGTGAGGCCCTGAGGACAGCTGGCTGTGGCTTTCTGGTCCTCTCAGGAATGCAGAGGCCAGGTGGGACAGGGCTCATTGCTGGGGAATCACATGTTCGGGAACAGCCCTGGGTTTGTGTTGACACAACGTTTGTACTTGGAAAGGACTTATCAGAATTCAGAATGCAGCGCGGCATCAATGACTCTACTTGTTCATAAATGATCCCCCAACACACCTCACAGGTTTTGAAGTGAACACACACACACACACATCTCCTGTGAAGCCTCCCGGGAAGGAGGCTCAGGGGTAAGTTGCTCAGGGTAGAGGGTCCAGATGACCTGGTGAGAAGTCAGGACCCCACAGCTCAGACATACACTGCCCTGGAGGTGACACTCGCTTTTCTGGACACACGTGTCACAAATCCCAGTGGGGAGGCCACTCTCTCCCATGAAACCCACATTCCTGAGCCTGTGGTCTTTTGCACATGGTAGCCTAGGCTAATCTTGAACTTGCAGCAATCCTCCTGCCTCAGAACGGCCACTCTGCCAAATGAGAGCCTGGCACTCTGGACAGAAGCCTCCATAGGCATGGAAGCTTAACTAGTGATGTCAGCTATAGCCTGCCAGGCTGAGGAGCAGTGAAGCACCCTTCCTGTACCCCACATGTGAGGTCTGGGACACAAACCAGGGAGGTGGCCAGTGAGGACAAGCCAACTGGGAATTATAAAATATTTATTTATTTATTTATTTATTTGACAGAGAGAAAAAGGGAGTGAGCGAGAGAGAATGGATGTGCCAGGACCTCCAGCTGCTGCAAGCAAACTCCAGATGCATGTGTCACCTTGTGCATCTGGCTTATGTGGGTCCTGGGGAACCGAACCTGGGTCCTTTGGCTTTGCAGGCAAGTGCCTTAACTGCTAAGCCACCCCTCCAGCCCAAGCTGGGAATTTTAAATGAAATAAGAAAGAAAGAAAGAAAGAAAGAAAGAAAGAAAGAAAGAAAGAAAGAAAGAAAGAAAGAAAGAAAGAAAAAGAAAAAAGAAAGAAAGAAAGAAAGAAAGGGAAAAAGAAAAAAGAAAGAAAGAAAGGGAAAAAGAAAAAAGAAAGAAAGAAAGAAAGCAGGCAAGCAAGCCGGGCATGGTGGCATATACCTTTAATCCTAGCACTCGGGAGGCAGAGGTAGGAGGATCTCTGTGAGTCTGAGGCCACCCTGAGAATACATAGTGAATTCCAGGTCAGCCTGGGCTAAAGTGGGACTCTACCTCGGAAAACAAAAATAAATAAATAAAATAAAATAAAAAGGGAGGAGAAAGAAGAGAAAGAGGAATAAAGGAAAGAACAGAAAAAGGTTTTCTTTTTTTTTTTTTTTAAAGAAGATAGAAAAAGCAAGCGATCCCTTTACACAGATTTATTCTAGTGAAATGACAGGCACCAGTTACTCAACAAACATGGAGTATAGGTCCAGCACTGAAACATTTCTGTTATACCCTCCAAGGCTCAGGGCCCATTGCGGAAGAGGGGGCGGAAAGAATGTAAGAGCCAAAGGAAGGGTACGACTCCTTACAATGCAACTGTCCAGACAGAAATTGGCCTTGATATCCGTGACCTTACAGTGCCTAGCAATACCTTCGCAAGACCCTCAAAAATAGAAGAAAAAGATGATGACATCAAATTAAAAGAGAGATTAATGGAGAGAGGGAGGGGATATGACGGAGATTGGAGTTCTAAAGGGGAATGGGGGAGGGGAGGGAAATATCATGAATTTTTGTATGTAAGTATAGAAGTTGTCAATAAAAAAAATTTTTAAAAAGGTAATCACACCAGAGCACAATAAAAGGTAACACTTAAATCAATTTTATCTATTTATTTAAAGACAAAGTCTCACTATGTAGGCCATTTGGCTTGATCCTCCTGCCTCTGCCTCCAAGAGTCCTGGGATCATCAATGTGGGCTACCATGCCCTGCTATAATCTATGATTTGTGCAAAAGGTAAAGCGGGGCAGGAAAGACTTCCCTCGGTTAATCCCAAACTCAAAAGTAGGTTTGACAGCCTCTGGATTCCATCTGGGCACAGGTAACATGTGGTGCTGGGCCCCATGGCAGATTTGGGGCCCTCAGAAGTCCCTACAAATTGACTTGTGAGCAGTGCATGGTGGTGCACGTCTTTAATCCCAGCACTCGGGAGGCAAAGGTAGGAGGATCCCTGAGAGTTCAAGGCCATTGTGGGACTACAGAGTGACTTCCAGGTCAGCCTGGGTTAGAGCTGAGACCCTACCTCAAAAAACAAACAAACAAATAAATAAATAAACAAGAACTTTGTGTTTTTTATTTTCTGGGGTTCTGGGAATGGAATCCAGATCCTCATACATGCTAGAAGAGTGTTGTCCCACTAACCTATAATACCTATCCTTATAATTCAGTTGGAAAAACATGTCCAACATGTCCAACTGCCCCCAACTTGACTGCCTAGACTCACACACTACTCCAAATTCATATGTGCAAGGGGCAGTTCACTTTCTGATTTCAAAGGCAGCTTTCATGGCCAGTAGTTTTCATGATACCTTCATCTCATTCTGTGGTCTCTAACAAGTAGCATTCAAAGTCTGTATGGCCTGGACTCTGTATTTGTTCCTTATGGTATTAATAGCTACAAATGACAATTTGTATTCATGCATTTTTTGGTAAAAGCTGAATGATGACTACTTCTGGATGACTCTAGACAACACCGTGACCTTGAACAAATTACTTCTTTGTATCTTTTTTTAAATAAAATTTTAATATTTAAAAAACAAAACAACAGCACTCGGGAGGCAGAGGTAGGAGGATCACCGAGAGTTCGAGGCCACCCTGAGACTACATAGTTAATTCCAGGTCAGCCTGGGCCAGAGTGAGACCCTACCTCAAAAAAAAACAAACAAAAAAAAAAGAACACCCCTTGTTAGAGGCCCTCAGTATTGCCGCAGATACCCCTCACTACATCTAGAAGTGGACACCATTGTCATTTGGCTAGCAGTCGCCAGGGAAGATGAGGCTAACCCTACTTATACGCGGTGTGACTCACTAGTCCCCGTCTATCTCATCTCTTTAGAAACGGTGGCGCTGGACTCGAGATCCCTGAGAGCCTAGAACTCAGTGACAATGGAGTGGGGACTGAAAGATGTGACTTCCCAGTGTGCGGCCAGAGGTCTTCCAGGAGAGAACCCCACGTCACAGACCTGTGCTGTTTGCAGCTGCCAGGGACAGAGCTAAAAGTTGGTATAAGAGTGTCACTCAGTCTCTATGCAGCTCCTAGAGATCCTGCCCCTTGGGTGGGTGAACCTCTGCTGAGTCCATTGCCCTGGAGGTCCAAGGTCTGATATCCCTGGGGTATATAAATGGCTCAGACTGTCTTATTCCCCACCTAGGGAGTCCTAGGACACCCCCCAGCTGTCCCAGCTTGGCTCAGCACAAATGGAGGTGAATCTGCTCTTAGAGTCTCGGCATTTCCCAGCATTCCTGGAATGGAGCCAGCCACGGCTCCTGCCCTCCAACCTGGGGGGAGGTTGCAGAGGGGGACTCTGTGGAGGGAAACACCAGAACAGAACAGAACCATGCCACTGAGTCCCTAACACCCGCGTGGCTTCTGGAGGCCCATCAGGGAGGAAGTGGGAGTCAGACAGGGGTACCTTGGGAATCCTGGCTGTGATGTAAACTTCGTATTGCTCAATGTGCCTCCTCCTCCCTCTGCCTCTGCTGTCCCATGCTCTGAGGCAAACCAAAGCTAAAGCCAGTCCCTTTTCAGCTCCTTCCCTCGTCTTTGCAGCTCCTCTCTTCTCCCCTCTGCCCTGGGACCTGACTTCAGAAGAAACCAGGCAGGAGATTGGGGAATGGGGAGGGGGCCCAGTTTGGGGAAAACTCAACCTAGGTCCAGAGGGTCTATGGGAAGTAACCATGCTCGGGTGCCGACTTGCTCGGGACACAAAGGGCGCAGACAGCAGAGCCACCAAGGTGTTGCCCTTCCGTCCTGCAGGAGGGGATGGCCCCGCTAAGTTCTACAGTTCAGGGACATTTGTCAGCCTCCTGTGTGTTCACCGTTCACTACCCCATAAGTGGAGAGACCTTCATTCATTCATTCTTTCCAACTGCCCACTCGGATCACAAAAACAGAGTCAAGGGAGGGACAGGCAGCTGGTCATCTTTCAGCTTGGTGGCCAGCATCCCAGGAGATGAGAAGGTGAGCCTTGGCTTCAGACACTCCTGACCCCAGCCCATCCCACTCTGTGGAGGGTCCTCAGAGCCCTGAGATAAGACTCACGATGACTGCTGAGGATGGAATCTTCTCATAAGAGTCAAGGAGCAGGGAGGGCAGTGGGCTGCCCATGCTCACCCAGGGAGGCACAGGAAAGTACGAGAACAAGTCCTTGTCTTTGGATTCTCATCCTTCTCACATCTCCTCCCACGTGGCAGCTCAGAACAGATAGACTCCAGACCACTTGGAACTGTACGTCACCTGCCGTGTATCCTCCAGCTACTGACCTAAGCTCTCTGGATTTCGGCTTGACTCCTTGGTAAATGGGGTCATAGCTGGCTTTCAGAGGTTCCAAGGCCCTGTACCTAGAGCTCTTGGCTTGTTCTCGCCTGTCCTTCCCCTTGCCCAGACAAGGTTCCCTGGGTAGGAACTGTCAAAGCCCGTCTCCTGATAAGTCACTAGGGCACAGAGAGATGAGGCAACTTGCTCAGGGTGGCCCAGCTGCTAAACACAAGGTCTGAGAGGGTGGCAGGGGTCTGTCCCCAGAACCTACAATCACCATCCCCATAGAGACCAAGCTTACAGAATCCTGTGGCCTTGCAGGGATCAAAAGCCTGCAGCTTTCGAGCCAGAGCTGGGACACGAAAGCATTCCACTCAGATGGCGAGGCTGTGACCTCAGTGGGGATAGTTGGAGCCTGCAAGGACCCCAGGCCACGGCAGGCGGTCTTGACAGATGGAGATCCTGACTTGGGCGGGTACAGGCCAGGGAGGCCACTAAACTCACACTGCTCAGGAAATCCTGTTCCCAAGCTCTATGCAGCCCGCATGTCCAGCAGAACCCAGTCGTCCCTCTGCCAGCCATCCTTGGTCCTCCCTAGCCTCTGGAGAGGCTTGGATGGATGGACTGGCTGTTCCCGTTTGTGTCAGGTCCATAGTCAGCCATGTTTCCCCTGTCTTCTCTCACCCTGCCCCCAGCAGATCCCCATCCATTCTTACTGGTCAGCAGGGAGTCCAGCACTGTCTCTTCCATCAGACTTGTCTCCGGTCTGCTGGCCTCAGGCAGCGCCCACACCTGGCTGCAGATCTGGGTGCCAAGCTCACCCCAGCCAGTCATGGGACAGCTCTGTGTCTAGGTGACCAAGAGAGATGACCAAGGTCTCTCCCAGGGTGAGAAGAGCTTACCAAATGACTTAGCTGGGCAAGAAGGCTCAATGCCAGGTGTCGCCAGCAGTTAATCATTAACCATGTAGAAGCATTCCAAGGATCCCAACAAGACACCCAAGGGTGGGCCTCCCCAGCCTGGCCCAAGCCCTTGCCCATGGTCATAGGTAACCTGGGAACAGCTTAGCAAGTGGCAGTAAGGGACCCTAACCCTGCTTCTGCTCACATCGCCTCTGCTCGGGTGAGCTTGGGTAGAGAGGGCAGAGTGGACCAACTTCTCAGGCCCTGTTCCCTCTGTCTGTTGTTACTGGCTGCCCTAGCTCAAGTGCCTCTTCTGTTCCCCACACTGTTCCTGGCTCTCAGCATCTGTCCCCTGGGGTGTCTTAGCAGCCCTGCACACAGAAGACTCTGTATGTGTCCCTTTCACAGGCAGGAGATGATGGGCCCAGAGAAGGTGACCAGGGTGCTGAGCAAAGAGGGAAGGGCATGTCTGTTTCCCCTGCTGATGAGGGGACCATCTCCATGAGGCCACGCAGCAGGTGATGAACTGGGCGGCCCTCGCACAGTAGGTGCTCAGTAAATGTTGGCTACATTTCACATCACTGGGCTGCATAAGGCCAGCCAGTAGGCTGTGCTCATGTGTCTGAAAGTGTTAGCATACGGCCAGTGTTGGGCCGGTGTTGGGCCGGTGTTGGGCCGGTGTTTGTTGGGTGACAAGTCACACCCAGGGACGTAACCAAGGCCAGAGAGTCAGACCGGGGTGTGACCTAATGGGTGTGACCCCCAGCAAAAATACTTTCTCCTAAGGAGTCACACTGGCTAGGGAGACAGTGTCCTCACCTCATTTGGAAGAAGTCACACTGTGCAGGAAGGGGATCCCTCTCACCCATGGGTACCTGCTCTGCCTGACGGCTCACTCTCAGCACAGACCTGGGCCAGCAAGGCTTAGCCGTGGGGACAGTGTCACTGCTTTCCTGGTCGGAGGAGGCCAGGGGAGTGTAGGGAGGCCTCTGGGGCAGCAGGAGTGGAGCTGAGGGGCAGCCCGGGGTAGACGTGCAGGGGCTGTGTTTTCTATAGGCCACTGTGAAATTCACCTCTGGGCTCCAGCGATGTGTTCCCTCGGCCACGCACATCCACCTCCACAAGCAGAGGGAACTCAAGGGGAGTCCACGGAGTCAAGAGATGTGATGATATGTGTATTCATTCATTTAATCAGTCCTCCATCTATCCATTGAATCATTCATTCATTTGTTTATTTATTAATCCACTCATCCATGCATGCATTTGTTCTCATGCTAATTAATGAACAAATGAGAATGAACAAAGGAATGAATGGATGATAATGCATCTCTCACTGTTAACAGCTTCACTCTTTCATTTGTTTATTCATTCTCACTTCCAGAGAAAGTTTCCTGAGAGCCTACAATGTTCTAGAGATTAGCCATAGGAGATTTCACAAAGGGTCTGGGGACAGACGAGGGTCTTAGGAAAGCCAGGGGATAGCACTGTTATGTCCCCTTAGTGACCCCAATACCCACCTGGGCCCTTTCCAGCACAGACAGCTTGGCCTGCTGGCCTGTGTGTCCTGAGGGGTGGGTTTTTTGGTTGTAGGCTGGTATGTCCTGGCCACACTGGGCCAATGAGGTGAGTCTTTGTTCAGCATTCAAAACCCCTGATGGGGGCTGGAGAGATGGCTTAGCAGTTAAGGCGCTTGCCTGCAAAGCCAAAGGACCCAGGTTCGATTCTCCGGGACCCATATAAATCAGATGCACAACGTGGTGCATGCATCTGGACTTCATTTGCAATGGCTGGAAGCCCTGGAGCGCACTCTCTCTCTCTCTTTTTCTCCCTCTTTCTCTCTCCCCCACCTCTCTCAAATAAATAAATAAAAAGAAAAGAAAACTCCTGATGGACTGAACCGTCACTACTTGTCTCCAAGGCTCTGGCTAGGCGCTCAGCCCAGGAAGATAAGGCACCTGGGAGTTCTCTGCTTTTGTCCTGGCCCAGTGTCTCTGGTGAGCTTTATCCTGGCTGCAGTTTGATGCCAGGGGATAGTTTCTGGGGCCCAGACAAGGTCCTCTTTGGGTTTGTTACTGCGAGTTTAAAAACTGACAAATGGCTTTGCCTTCCCCACCCCCGCCTCCAGAGCGCCCCCCCACCCCCACCCCCACCCCAGCCTTGCTTTGGGCAGAGTTACTGGACTTGGGCTGGAGACTCAGCGTGCTCTGTTCATCTTCCAGGTGCCCCCGCGTGCCCAGCTCACGGGCTGCTGTAAACAGTTAAATGTAATATTGCCTTATTTGGTCACAGAGCCTAGTCATCACTGGCAAGGCCTCATTGACTTTGACTTTGTGAGAAATGACGAATTCCTCCCCCTCCTTGGCTGGAGCGGTGGGAAGACGCTGCCTGGCGTGGGGGGCTGCAGAAGCCCCTGTGTGTGTGCACGGAGCCCTGGGCTTGCACTAACCATGTGAGGTATTGTGAGGTTTGCTCAGGTACTGCCAGAGTGGGAGACAAAACCTTTCCAAACCCCAGGTCCCCCTAAGCAGGAGTCAATTGGGGGTTGGGGGGGGTGTCTATCCACCTGACCTAGACTTATCAAAACATAAGTAATTATCTCCTTGTCAACATAAAGCCCAGGGGTGACAGGGGCCACTGGAGTTTGGGGGCAACACCTAGGTGGGAAAGGTGGTGGTCAGCTCCAAGCTCTGTCCTGGCTTCATGTCTTGGACACTGGAGTGACTGGGCTTCTGTGGGAGGATCACTCCTGCCCTAGGAAGATTGAGCAGGCCACCAGCTTCTGGGCAGTGTCCCAGAGAGTTCCTCCTCAGGTCAGCCACCTACACCCTCAGTCCAGTGCAGGAAGCCCCTGCGCCTTCCAGAGCAGCGCCCACCTTTCCCCCACCCCCAGTGGTCATCAACCAGGGAGACCCCTGTTGGGGTAGGCCTCCTCAAAGCAGCTGGGGGCTGCCCTGGGCTCCCACAGCTCCTTCTGGGGGTGACCTTGGGTGGCTCTATGAGTCACAGAAAATAGAGAGGAAACCCAAGGGGCTGTGACTCATAGCCACACCTTGAGGAAATTCAAGAGTGCCAAACTGGTGGGTGGGGTGACAAAGCCGGGGCTTGTATCGGCCAGTCCTGCACTCAGGGTCCAGCCTGGCTAAGTTCCATGTCCTTTCTAGAAAGAGCCTCAGTTTCCATCTGTAACACAGGCATGCTGAGGACTTGCCTTGGAGGGCTGTCATGAGACAGACTGCCTGGCCTAAAAGAGGTGCTAAATCACTATTCCTGAGAAACTGTCCCCTAAGCTTTCCAGAATATTCTCTTTCACTGAGAGTTCATGAGGCTGGTCAATGAGAATGCAACTCTCCAGAAGGATTACAGGATGGTAAAAAATAAATGAATAAATAAAAAGGGCCGAAGTTGTTCTCCTCTGGCTGGGACAAAGCTGTTATAACATGAGCAAGAGCAGCCATTTTGGACCCTAAATTGACATTGGCATACAGGTTTCACAACTTAGAATAGCAAAATATATGGCGATGGCCTCTGAAGCGGGGACACACTCGGTTTTATCCGTGTATCCCATGCTCTTTGTCTGGAAAAGGAGCTTCTGTTTGTCAGCATATGAAAGCATGCTATGAACCTGTAAGACCCTTACGGAGGACTGGAGAGATGGCTCAGCAGTTGAAGGCACTTGCTTGCAAAGCCTGATGACCCAGGTTCAATTCCTCAGTACCCATGTATAAAGTGGCTCATGAATCTGTAGTTCTTTTGCAGTGGCAAGAGGCCCTGGTGCATCCATCTCTCCACTCCCTTTGTGTATGTATGTATGTATGTATGTATGTATGTATGTATGTGTGTGTGTCTCTTATAATATTTATAATTTTTTAAAGAAGCACTTTTAAAATATTTATTTTATTTCTTTGAGAGAGAAAGAGGTAGGTAGAGCAAGAGAGAGAGAGAGGGGCACGCCAGGGCCTTCAGCTGCTGCAAACAAACTCCAGATGCATGTGCCACTTTATGTATCTAGCTTACGTGGATCCTGGGGAATCGAACCTGGGTCCTGTGACTTTGCAGGTAAACACCTTTACAGCTAAGCTAACTCTTCAGCCCATGATAATATTTATATTTAACCAATTACACCAGAGCCAGAAGGACAAACACAGTCATCAGTGGATTGAACTAGGTGGCGAAGCCTTGAGGGATTCCAGGCCCGAGACAGAAGAAATGACAGGTACAAAGATCCTGGGGCCTGAACATATCATGACGGGGCAGAAGGAGCCCAGTGGTGTTGGAGGGGAAGCCATGAAGGCTGGCTCAGGGGCATTACACAGGACCTACAGGCTACAGAAGGAAGACCTTCACAGGAGAGAACACCCCTGGTATATAATGAGCCTATCCAAGCCATGATGATGTCCTGGAGTCCCCATCCACGGGGCCACAGTGGATGAAGGCCAGGCAAGCAGATCAAGTTGACCAGAGCCCCTCGTCCCTGTCTTTGCAGCTGCTAGGTAGGACAGAGAACTTTGGCCCTGAGATTCATGCAGAAGTTCTGTTCTGGGGAAGAAGCCGCTTGTCCCCAGCTCCCAGGGATCTCTGTGGCCAGTCTGGTCCCACTGAGACAAGTCCTACAACTTCCTCCTGCAGACAAAGCCGAGCTGACTGAGGGCAGGGCAGGAGGTAAGTGGCCTTGCTGGGCTCTGGGGCAGTCACATAGCCTGGAAACCTGGGCCAATGATGGAGGACAGCACCACGGGGCCCCAGGCCAGTCCAAGTCTCCAAGCTGCTGGCCTCTATTCTGTCATGTGTCCTCACATCTGTGATAGGGTGAGGTGTGCGTGGTGATGGAACTGGCGGGCCAAGCATATTTGTTTAACCCACTCCTTCACACTTGGCTGAGGACAAAATGGATAACTGAACAGAACACATAGTTGTAGGAGGAATGCAGGGTGCCCATCTTGCTGGGAGCTGAGACCCCTGTCCTGCCCCTATCATGACCTGCCCCACAGCCTCATGGAGGGACAGGATAGCTCTTGGCTGGTGGCAGCTTCTCTCCAGAAATAATGGGGATGTTGGGTTTCCAGAAATATCTCTTTGGAAACTTCTTTTTTTTGAGAGAGAGACAGAGAAAGAGAGGGAGAGGAAGACAGAGAATGGGCGTGCCAGCAGTCTCTCAGCTGCTGCAAATGAAATCCAGATGCGTGCATCCCCTTGTGGTCAAGTGCAGCATTGAGCCCTTGCATCACTTTGCATCTGGCTAAACGTGGGACCTGGAGATTGGAACTGGGTTCTTAGGCTTAGCAGGCAGGAGCCTTAACCGCTAAGCCATCTCTCCAGCCCTGGAAACTTTTTTTTAAAGAAAAGGTCTCATGTAGCCCAGGCTGGCCTAGAATTCGCTATGTAGCTGAGGCTGGCCTTGAACATTTTTTGTGTTTTTAGGTATATTTTATTTTATTATTCTTTTAACTTTTTATAAAAATTTCCATAAGCATAGACAATATACTATCGTCATAATCCCCACCATGACCCCCACTTCTCCCTCCCAAGTCCACCCTCCACTGAACCTTCTTCTTTCCAATCAGACTTTCTTCCACTTTGACGTCATCATTTTCCCCTATTATGCATATCTTGTGTAGGTCTTGTGTATTATGCAGATCTGTGAGGTCATGATTTGTTGTTTAGAGGCAGGGTCTCACTCTAGCCCAGGCTGGCATGGAACTCAGGTGATCGTCCTACCTCAGCCTCCCGAGTGTTGGGATTAAAGGCTCAAGCCACCAGGCCTGGCTAACCTAGAACTTGCTATGTAGCTGAGGCTGGCCTTATACACCTAATCCTTCTGCCTCTACCTCCCCAGTGTGGAATTGACAGGCCTATGTAACACCACGCCCGGCTTCCTTTGGAAACTTTAAAATCCACAGTCATTAAGAGGGCTCCTTTTCCAAAAACCCTCCCAATAACAGAAGAACAGATTTCATTCCTCCCATTGAACTTGAACCTGCTGATCATTCTGCAGGTGGTCATTGGGAATCATGGGTAAGAATGCCCGGGGCTGTGAGCTTGGCAAGCTGCCTGGGGCTGCTTTTGCTTAGACCTGGTGATCCAATGGCAGCTGAGACCCAAAACTGAGCTCAGCTTCCTCGGCAACCACCATGCAGGACGCCTTATTTGGGATTATTGGGTTCCTAGGATTTTATGGGGCTAAACTGTTGCTCTGAGCTCAGAGTTCTGTATGGGGGTAGGGAGAGTGACCCTCTCGGGAGGCCAGGCACGAAAGAGGAAGGGACACACAGACCTGGCCCCAGGTGAGGCTCTGCGTGGCCTGGGTGAGCCAGAGGATCTCTCTGAACTGTGTCCTCCCTGTGTGGAGGTGGCACCCACAGCCCACCACAGGAGGAGGGGAGAGAGACAGAAGGGGCAGGAGGAGAGATAGAGAGAAGGGGCAGAAGGGAAGAGCGAGAGAAGGTGGCAGAAAGGGAGAGAGAGACAAGGGACACAAGGCCTGCTCAGGAAGAGGAACTTACAGCTAAGGCTTGGAGAGTGTTCCTTTGCTGGCGAGCCCTAAAATGGCCCAGGCTCAATAGCTAAGTGCTCATAGCAGCCCTGTGGTGCACATAAGAAAACGAGGCTCAGAAATGTTGAACAACTTCTTGGAGGCCTCACAGCCCACATGTAAGTCTAACTGGAGACACCCTGGCTCATGACAGCCCTCCAAGGCAGGTCCTCAGCACACCTGTGTTACAGATGGAAACTGAGGCTCTTTCTAGAAAGGACATGGAACTTAGCCAGGCTGGACCCTGAGTGCAGGACTGGCCGATACAAGCCCCGGGCCCTTTCTCCTGTCTGCAGTCCCCGCCTTTGACTCCAGGGTAGCTTCCCTAACCACTGAACCAGCCATGCCTTTTAGCCCTTCCTCATGAGGAGCATTAAATGATGCAGCCACCATGGAAAACCACTTGAAATTTCCCTAATAAGTTGAGCACCGTCACTGGACCACCCAGCGTCCATAGCAACACCATTCACAGTAGCAGAAAGGTGGAAGAGCCCTGCTGTCCATCAGCTGATGACTAAGTAAACAAATTGGGGCCTAGCCACACTGGGGAATCGTATTTGGCCATGAAAAGGAAAAAGGCACTAAGCCATGCTTCTATGTGAAGGGTGCTTAATAGTGTTGAGTGAAAGAAGCCAGTGACGGGCTGGAGAGATGGCTTAGCAGTTAAGGTGCATGCCTGTGAAGCCTAAGGACCCTGGTTTGATTCTCCAGGTCCCATGTAAGCCAGGTTTACATGGTGGTGCATGCGTCTGGAGTTCATATTCAGTGGCTAGAGGCCCTGGTGCACCCATTCTCACTCTTTCTCTGTCTCTCTCTCCCTTTCTCTGTCTCTAATAAATAAGTTAATTAATTTAAAAAAATTAAAAAGGGGCTGGAGAGATGGCTTAGCGGTTAAGGCATTTGCCTGCAATGCCAAAGGATCCTGGTTCTATTCTCCAGGACCCACTTAAGCCAGATGCACAAGGGGGCACATGCATCTGGAGTTCGTTTGCTGTGGCACACCATTTTTTCTCTCTCTCTTTCTCTCTGTCTCTCTGCCTCTTTCTTTCTCTCTCAAATAAATAAATAAATAAGATATATTAAAAAATAAAAACAAAGAAGCCAGTGACATGAGACCACATGCTGAATGAGATCCCAGCTATAAAACAGAGGCAGGAAGTAGATTGGAGGCCACAGGGGCTGGGGAGAGGACTAGACAGCTAGCTAGAGGAATAGGGCTCCTTGGGCGGTGGGGGTGGGGGAGGGATGATAAAAGTGTTCTGTGTTAGATGACACTAAATCATGTGTGGAATGTGGGTGACCACATCAATTTCAAGTCTTGTGAGTTTCACCACCATTTTGTTTTTTATTTTATTGAGTCTCTTTTGTTTTTGTTTTTCAGGGTAGGGTCTTGCTCTAGTCCAGGCTGACCTGGAATTCACTATGTTGTCTCAGGCTGTCCTTGAACTCACAGTGCTCCTTCTACCTCTACCTCCTGAGTGCTTTTTTTTTTTTTTCATTTGAGAGATAAAGAGAGAGAATGGACAAACGAGGGACTCCAGCCCCTGCAAACGAGTTCCAGATGTATGTTCCATTTTGTGCATCTGGCTTACATGTGTGCTGGGGAATCGAACCTGGGGTCTTAGACTTTGCAGGCAAATGCCTTAACCAAGCCATTGCTCCAGCCATGGTGTTTTGTTGTTGTTGTTGTTGTTTTTGTTTTTTTTTTTTTTTTTTTTTTTTTTGAGACAATATTTCATTCTGTAGCTCTGGCTGGCCTGGAACTCTCTATATAGCTCAGGCTGGTCTCCAACTAGTGATCTTTCTGCCCCAGCCTCCTGGGTGCTGGTATTAAAGGTGAGCACATCACACCCAGCTTTACCACATTTTAAAAATACATTTATTTGGGCTGCTGAGCTGTCTCAGTAGGTAAGGTGCTTGCCTGCAAAGCCTAAGGACCCAGATTCAATTCCCCAGTCCCTACATAAAGCCAGATGTACAAGGTAGCGCATGAGTCTGGAGCTCATTTGCAGTGGCTAGAGGCCCTGGTGTGTTCATTCTCTCTCTTTCTCTCTCTCTCTCGCCCTAGCTCTCTCTTTCTCTCCCTTTCTCTCTGTCTATCTGCCTCTCTTTCAAATAGATAAACAAACATATTTGTTTATTTATAAGAGAGAAAGAAAGTAAGTATGGGTATGCCAGGGCCTCTAGCCACTGCAAATGAACTCCACATGCATGTACCACTTTGTGCATCTGGCTTTATGTGGGTACCGGGGAAATGAACCCAGGCCAAAAGGCTTAGTAAGCAAGCACCTTTAACCATTGAGCAATCTCCCCAGCCTTTCATCACAGTTTTAAAAATCGCCCTTAAAAGCTGGGTGTGGTGGTGCACACCTTTAATCCCAGCACTCAGGAGGCAGAGGTAGGAGGATTGCCGAGAGTTCGAAGCCACCCTGAGACTACATGGTGAATTCCAGGTCAGCCTGGACTAGATGAAACCTTACCTCGAAAAACCAAACCAAAACAAAACAAAACAAAAATCGCCCTTAAAAGCTGGGTGTGGTGGTGCACACCTTTAATCCCAGCACTCGGGAGGCAAAGGTAGGAGGATCGAAGAGAGTTCCAAGCCACCCTGAGACTACATAGTTAATTCCAGGTCAGCCTGGACTAGAGTGAGACCCTACTTCGAAAAACGACACACACACAAAAAAAATCGCCCTTAAGGGCTGGGGAGATGGCTCAGTGGGAAAAGTACTTGCTGTGTAACATAGGATCTGAGTTCGATCCCCAGCCCTTCCATCAAGATGGAAGCTGTGGCACTAGCATCTGTAATCCCAGCATTCCTACGGCAAGATGGAGGCAGAGACAGAAGACTCCCGGGAAGCTCATGGCCCAGCTAGCCTGGCAAACACAGCAGAGAGTAAGAAATGCTTCAAACAAAGTGGAGAGCAAGGACCAGCGCCCAAGGTCTTCTTCCTCTGACCTCTATACATGTTTGGCACATGTATTGCCTATGCACGCGCACACACACAATTTTTAAATGGTGGAAACTGTGGTCTCACCCTGCAGATAGGGGTAGTGGCCGTCAGCAGAAAGGACGAAACTCTGTCCACTTAGAACCTAGCAGAAACCACTCCGGGGCCTGCAACATTAGCCTCTTCTGCCCTTGCCCTTCTGGAAGGTTCTCTGAGGCACTCTCATGGGTCTCAGTTGTGAAAGAGAGGCTGAGTCCCGAGCTCACAGAGCTACAGGGAGGGCAGTGCCATCTCTGTCAGGCTGCCCATGGGATTCTCCTAGCGCAGTGCAGGGACAGCACTCCAGATAGCTTGGAATGAAGGCCAGTGGTCCACACTGTGCAGCCCCGGCCTCCAGATCTTTCTGAGTCTACTCTGGCTGGGGATGGTGAGCTTAGTCTCAGGAGACTGTGGCCCGTGGCAGGTGCTGCCTCCTCTTTTGGCCCAGCTAACCCTCCAGTCACCTCTTCCCCTGCCATGAGACTCAACTTTGCTTTCCCGTGGCAGGCAGATGTGATCCAGGACTGGCTCTGACTTTGGAAGTCCTGAGGCTCAGGGACAGGTTGCAGGCTGGCCAAGTGACCCATGCTGGTCTGTTCAGAGTCACATGGTGATTGGTGCTGTCCCTGTGGGCGGGGCAGGGGAGAACTGCCACTGAGCTGGGGGCAGGAGAAACTTCTAACAAGCTGGGTGAGTGGACCCTGGGAACGTCCCAGTGGGGGGAACTAATCCTGCTTTTTCTACCACTCTGTCCAGGAACACGACAGATGTAGGAACCTGAGGGAAGTCAGTGACCTGTGAATCAGCTCCCAGGCCCACGGCTGTCAGGGGAGGGGCTGGTGCCACTGAAAACAGGAGCTCCTCCCCAGCCACGTGCTAGCTCCTTCTTCTTACAGCACATTGAGGACTGAGGTGTCCCATACCAGGATGCTAGAGGCTTGAGCCCTGTCTCTCTCCCATGCTCCATGCCTTCCATCTGTTTCACTCCTTCCGGCCTTAGTTTTTTTCCCCCTCCATAAAGCCAGGCTGCCCAGTGCATCTCCCTCTTCAGGCTGCGATGCAGCCAAGTGGCTAGACACTGGTCAGCCAATGTCATTGATCACTGGTCCCTCACAAGCCATATGAACGCAAATGAAAGTGTGTGACACCAGCCACACAGAGGTGACAGTCACAGTCAAGGCCTCTCAGCAAGAAGCCAAACACTCTTGAGGCTGGTCTCATGCACAACAAGCTACTGTCATCTGGTGACGGCTGTGCCTGCACCCCTCCTTGGGCCTCAGGGGCGATCATGGATGATGTAGGTGTCAGGGAACGCATCACATTGTCCCAGGCACTTCAGCCCACAGGGAGCCCCTGCATTCCACTGAGAGCATAAATAAAGCCTTCAGCACGGGCCACGGGGATGACATCTGCTAGCACGGGGGTCCTCACAAGAGCCACACGCAACAGATTTAACTGCTCCCTGTTAAAAATGGGGTGAGAAGGAGGCCTGGCAGCTACTGCACTGTCCTGGTGGGCAAGAACCTGGCCTGACCCCAGATGACCCCACTGTGGTGGGCTCAGCTGCTGCCAAGGCCCTGGGTCTGCACAAGGTGGGCGCTGTCCTCTGCCAGCATGCTATGGGCTATGGCTCTGTTCCCCCTCCTTCTTTCTATCTTCTTTCTCCGAAGCTGGCTTTCCTGCTGGTCTTCAGGGATTCAGATACAAGATGATTAAAATTAAAATAAGAACCAAGATCTATAAATCTTAATATTAAAGAGAAAGAAAAAAAAGACAAGAAAGTTTTAAATTAAATCCATTCTCCTCATTTTCTCCTGATGAGAAGCCACCATACTCATTAACCTGGGAAGGGACCCCGCATTTCTAGACCATGCAGCTCAGGTGGGCTCGAAGAGCACAGGTGAGCCCATGGGCATGGCACACAGATGGCGCCAGATTTTCAGAGTGGTCCTCGCAGTGCATAGTCCCTGTGGTCCCTCACACTCCATGGGACCCTGGGCTTGGGTTAGGTGGTGTTTTGTTTTTGTTTTGAGACAAGGATTCAGGTCGCCCAAGCTGGCCTTGAACTCACTATGTAGCCATCCAAGGTTGACTTTGAACTTCTGATCCTCCTGTCCCCAAGTGCTGAGGTTACAGGTGTGCCTCCCCCAAACCTGGCTCAAGGTTTCATTTTGCAACAAGCCTGCCTGTGACCCCACTGACCATGTGTGCCCGGCTGTCATTTGTGGTTCTTTCTCTTTGTTTATTGGTGTCTCTGCCAAGAAACACACACACACGATACAGGATCCACGGTCTACCTAAGTGCTTAGGTAACAGGCGTGCCACTAAGGTTGTGGTCAGTCATACCTCTCTTGTCTGGATAGCAGAACATTCTGGACCACTTGACAATCTCACTGTCTTTGTCTCTTAGTATGTGTGTGTCTCTATGTCTCTGTGTCTCTGACTCGCTCTCTCTCTCTCTCTCTTTTTTTTTCTTGCTCTCTCTCTCTCTCTCTCTCTCTCTCTCACTCTCACTCTCTCACCTGGCTTTATACCCCCAGCAGGGGTGAACCCATCACTTTATCATGGACCTCTGTGAACTCTGTGTGCCTGGTGCTACCTCTGCCTGGCTCTGCCCTTTGGCTAGCCTTTTCTGTGTGCTCTGAGTGGCAGCTCTCTTACCTGCTCCCCAGACAAGGCTGCTAAGGCTCAGAGAACCTCAGAGGCTCATTTCTTCCTTTTTGTTTATTTTTTATTTATTTGAGAGCAACAGACAGAGAGAGAAAGAGAGAGAAAATGGGCATGCCAGGGCCTCCAGCCACTGCAAATCAACTCCAGATACATGTGCCACCTTGTGCATCTGGCTTACATAGGTCCTGGAGAATCGAGCCTCGAACTGGGGTCCTTAGGCGTCACAGGCAAGCGCTTACCTGCTAAGCCATCTCGCCAGTGCCCTCAGGGGCTCATTTCTGTGAGCCTGGTGCTGCTGGCCTCCTGGTGTTACCAGCGGACAGCCTCGCACAGGAATGTACATGGTGGGTGCATCATAAATGCTGGTTGAGCCTGAATTGACCCCAATTACGAGTTGCTGGAAGGGGACTCCACCTTTGGTCCCCACAAGAGGCCACAGGTGGGGTTGGTGGCCTCCCAGAGGTGGGGTCCTGTCAGGGTGTGCATGGGTTCAGGAACCTATTACCAGGTACCACACCTGAGCCTGCTTCATCAAGATGTCCATGAGTCACCAGGATGTGTAAAGAAAACAATAGCCAAGTAGGGAAGGAAGACCCTGCAGGATCTCCTAGGGCTCGGCAGGAATGAGATGGCCAGCGTCTCCAGGGATGCTCTGTCCTCAGGGGAAAGGATCACCATGAAAAGGGCGGACTCCAGACAATCAAAGATGGGCCCTTGACACACCTGCAGCCCAGTCTTTGTGGAGGTGAACATGAAGTCCTCCAAGGGCCAGAGTAAGACAGACAGGGCAACCCACTGGGAGTCTGTGAGAGAAGGGCTTTTGACAAGGGGAAGCCCCCCCCCCATCCCTAAGTCTGCAGGAGCCAGGCAGAATGGAGCCGCCTATAGGACAAGCCACATAAAGGAAACCCTTATGACAGGGAACAGGCTGGTAGGGGAAGGAGCCATGACCAAATGGATCCCCAGCTATCTCCTTCCTGTCGCTATTGCTCCCCAGAGGACTCCTGGCCTCATGGAAGGGACCATGGGCACAGATAAGCTGCCAAGAGCCAGGATCTAGTGGCCTTTGGTGTTCATAAAGCCCCAGTGGAAGTGGACGTGAAGAAACCCACCCACCCCCCACCCCTGGGCTTTCCTGTCTCCATGAGGAAGGAAGCTAGAGCATCCCTAAAGGCACAGGGCCTCAGTGACTGAACCCACTCAAATGACACAGACCATCTCTGTTTGTGAAAGCCCTGTGATTCAAGAAACCATTCATTCTGGGGGTTCATCTCCTTTTTCAAACAATGTAGGCAACTAGCAAGGAGGCTTTTAGGATGTGGTGTGTTGGGGTCCCTCCTAGGGCCAGGCCCAGGAGGGACGGCAGAGTCTCTGCCCAGTAGGGGGTGAGAGTGGGGAGTCACGACACAGACTCCGGGAGTTGGGTGGAAGCAGGCAGAGGGAGAGCTGCTGCACACTCATTTATTCAAGGAAGTGTAGAGGGTTTAAAGGGTTTGGCTGGCCAATCATTGCATGGGGTGGTCCCCTTCTTGTGACCAATGACAGTCTGTCTCCAGACAGATCATCTCTCAGCAGGTTTCTCGCAAGCATGGGACTGTAGCTCTTGTCACGCCAGGCCTGTGCAGGACACCACGTCCACAGAAGCCACTTCCTGGTTTCTTCTGGCATGCGGTCTGGCGAGGGCCCAACCTGCATTGTGCCATACACATCCTCCTTTTTGTTTTTATTATTGGCGACCCTGGGAGGCATGGTTCTTTGCCAAGCCATTGTTGAACCCAGGCCCCAAGGGATCATCACATGCTTCGGTGCCTGTCTTAGGTTGCCCCATCTCATGGAGTCTTACCTGTCATTGACTACCCGCCATCCTGGTGAGAAAACCCAAGGGGTGTGGCCTGGTTTCTTCTGGCATGTGGTCTGGCTAGGTCCCTACCTGCATTGTGCCATACAGTGGTGTCCCTTGTCCATGGTGCTGGGCTTGGTCATGCTTGACAGTTGCGGCCACTGGCACCAGTCACTCTACACTAGGCAGACCGACCTCCTCAAGATGTGACACTTTCACTTTCACCCAACAAGAACCTGGCTACGCTGCCAATCAACTGGGTTTATGCTAAGGATAGAACCCACTCACTCACCATGCACCCATCCATACACCTACTACCCTGCCACCCATCTCCCCATTCACCCATCCATCTACCTATCTCCCTGCCACCCATCTACCCATTCACCCATCCATCCACCTATCTCCCTGCCCACCCACTCATTGATCCAACTACACACCCACCCACCCATCCATCCATCCACCCTTCTACCCACCCTATGCATTCAATCCATCTACCTACCCATCCACCTGTCTACTGACCCATTCACTTGTGCATTTATCCATCCAGACAACCATCTATCCATCCATTCATCTATCCACTCGTCCTTCCACCCATCCATCTATCCATCTGCCTGTTCATCCACCTATATACCTACCTATTCACTGTGTATTCACTACCCACCATGTATTCACATGTCCATCCATACATTCTTCCATTCATCCACATACCCATTGTGGTGGTTAAAAAAAATGTCCCCAAGGCCTCAAGTGTTTGTGATTAAGCCTCTTACTTAGTGCCCAGTTGGTGGAGCCTTTGGGAGGGAGGCCCTTGCTGGGAGGAGGTATGTTGCTGAGGAAGACCTTGATATTTAGTAGTCCATCCCATTGGATGTTCTGAACTAACTCCGCTCAATTTTTCTGGTCCTGCCCTGCTGCTGATGTATGGAAAGGTGAGCTGGCTACCTGCTCTGCTATGCTTTCTCCACGGTGATAAAACTTCCCTCAAAACTGTAGACCTGAAATAAACCCTTTCTTCCCATAAGCTATTTCTGGTTGGATGTTTTGTCCTAGCAACAAAAAGATAACTGCTCCAAAAATTGGTACCAAGAAGTGGGGTCATTGCTGAAATGAACCTGACCATATGGTATTTGGTCTTTTTTGGAAGGGAAATGTGGAAGGAATATGGAAGGATTTAAAACTTTGATGGATGACCACTCTGGTGAGATCTTGAAAGACAGCAATGTAGAGAGAAGTGTGGACTGTGAAGGCTCAGCTTGTGAGGTTTCAGAGGGGGTGTAGAGAGAAGTGTGGATTGTGAAGGCTCAGCTTGTGAGGTTTCAGAGGGGGATGTAGAGAGAAGTGTGGACTGTGAAGGCTCAGCTTGTGAGGTTTCAGAGGGGGTGTAGAGAGAAGTGTGGACTGTGAAGGCTCAGCTTGTGAGGTTTCAGAGGGGATGGAGAGAAGTGTGGATTGTGAAGGCTCAGCTTGTGAGGTTTCAGAGGGGGTGTGAGAGAAGTGTGGATTGTGAAGGCTCAGCTTGTGAGGTTTCAGAGGGGATGTAGAGAGAAGTGTGGATTGTGTTTCAGGTTTCAGGGGGATGTAGAGAGAAGTGTGGACTGTGCAGGTTTAGCTTGTGAGGTTTCAGAGGGGGGTGTAGAGAGAAGTGTGGATTGTGAAGGCTCAGCTTGTGAGAGAGGGGATGTAGAGAGAAGTGTGGACTGTGAAGGCTCAGCTTGTGAGGTTTCAGAGGGGGGTGTAGAGAGAAGTGTGGATTGTGAAGGCTCAGCTTGTGAGGTTTCAGAGGGGGATGTAGAGAGAAGTGTGGACTGTGAAGGCTCAGCTTGTGAGGTTTCAGAGGGGGGTGTAGAGAGAAGTGTGGATTGTGAAGGCTCAGCTTGTGAGGTTTCAGAGGGGGTGTAGAGAGAAGTGTGGATTGTGAAGGCTCAGCTTGTGAGGTTTCAGAGGGGGGTGTAGAGAGAAGTGTGGATTGTGAAGGCTCAGCTTGTGAGGTTTCAGAGGAGAAAGAAATAACCTTGTTGCAACCGGGCTGGTGGCAGTTCCTGTCATGCTCTGGCAGAAGTGGGCTGTGTTCTGCCCATGTCCTGAGAACTTGAACAAAGATTGAACTTAAAAGTAATGAGCTGGGGTGTTTGGTGGAGGAAAGTATAGAGCAAAAGTTATTAACTTTGGCACAGAAAGCAATGCAAACAATTTGAAGTCCTAGGCACAGAGAGTGGTTTGGGGCCACGTCAGCTGCAGTTGTGTAAGAGATTATACCCATTAAAGATAAACCAATTGCTCTGTACTGGCTCAATAGGAAGGGTGCCTTGAAGGCCAGACCCAACCTACTGAAGGCTCAGAAAGCTAAATGCCCCATGTACTCTCTTATCTGTGGGTCCTAACTGGGATCAACTGGAGATGAGTGCAAATGGTGGTCAGCTCAAGCTACGAAGAATGCAACTTCTTTTGACAGGGTGGGGCCTGAAGGAAGAACACTGAGGGAGTTTCTCCTGGATTAACAAAGGTGGCAATATCCCCTTCCTGATCCTGGTTTTGGACATATGACAAGTGTAGGAAGTAGGGTTGTGAAGTGCAACCATAGTCCCAGGATCAACCATGTAAAGCAGGGTCACAGTCCCTGCATGGAGTCCCTGTAAGGCCATGATGTGGTGCTGTAAAGGTGGTAAACCATGGGTTGCAGTGAGACTTTAGGATCTTGGAAGTGCCAGGACGATGGAATGGCCACCCCAGAGAGAACATATTCCTCCACGGTGTGGGAGATGAGGTCTTCCAGGCTCCATCCGCTCAGACCAGAAGACACCAGAACCCAGAGCCCCAGCTAGGGGTTAGTCCGTGCACAGTCTCAGCTTCCTGAGCTCTGGAGAGCAGCAGCCTATCCCAGACCTCTATGTGTCCAATTCCTGGCCTGCCTCCGTTTCTCTCAGGGTTCCATCTCCTGTCACTGAAGCCCAGTCAGTTTAGGCGACTCTCCTAACCAGCCCTCTCTGCCTCCCAGTAATAGGTCCAGGGTGAATGGTCACCAAGACGTGCCTCCACGCTTTACCAGTGCTGTCTCTTTCCAGGGACAGACTTGCTCATGGCCTGAGCCACAGTGGAGACCTTAGGGGTGATCATTGACAGGAATTGCTTTCCCAGATTAGATGATTAGATTATAATTATACTGGATTCCTTTCTGATGGTGGGGGCCAGTCTTCTAGCCAGCCACATGCAAAGAACGTTGTGTCTCCCCAGGCCACTCACCCCTGGCTGACGCTGGGACAGCCCAGCAGGCCTGGCCTGAGGTGTCACTTGTTCCCATCCTTAATCAATGCCCCTAAGAGAACCCCAGGCTGAGGTATGGAACCTGGAAAAGTTCTTCAGAGCCTGGGCCTGAAATCTGGAGAACTGTAGGCCAGCCTGGGATAAGGGACAAACCACTCCAGACCAGCTGACTATAGAGCTATGGCCGCCGGCTGACTCTCCAGGGCTCTCTGGTGCAGCCCACACATTCTCACAGTGCTGACTTCCGGGCGTCCTGGGTCAGTCCCTGTAATAGCCTCCCTCCTGGGGCCTTGTTTGTCCCCTGCAGCTGAAGGGGAGGCGTGGGAAATGGAAGCAGCAGTCAACCATGGCTCCCTCAGGTCGGCTTCCCTGTGGGAGGCGAAAGGACCTGGCCCAGCCATCCATATGCAGGGAAGTCACTCCCATACTCCCATACTGTGTCCACACGGCCACTCCAAGGTACTCTGGGCCTTTGGTTCCCTAAGAATCCCATAAGCAGAGCAGATTTACCTCAGAAACCTCTGGATGCTCAGTTTCCTGTCCTCAGGACTGGCCCCACCTAGCCCCTGCCTTCCGGGTCTTGGTGGCTCTGTTCTGTTTTCTGGGGAATGTCCTGCCCAGCCTCGGCTGGTGCACCTGACACCTAGCCTCTGATGGCTGCCAGCCTGTACCATCACAGGCTGGAAGCTGGTCCTCCCTCGGGGGCTGGCTGGAGGGACCAGGCCAAGTCCACCAGACCCTCCTGCAGGCCTACCTGTGAATGGTTCTTGCTGGGTGCTGGCAATAGGATGTCAATCAAAATATCACACAAATCAGTTTTTTAAAAAGTGACATCTGGGAGCAGTGCTGGGGTGTGACACCTGAGAATGAACAATCCTTGCTGGCCATCTTAGGCCCTCCGTGCAATAGGAGGACAGGAGACAGGGCACCTCTGGCTCTTTCTTACCAGGGCAGCTGGTGGGTTTCTGGGGAGGGCAGTGTTGGAGGAGGCAGAGGGAGGTGGGCAGGCAGATGGAAGCCAGGGAGGGCACCCTCCTTCTGACAGGGGCTGACTAGCGTGGGATCCAGCTCTGGCTCAGCAGACCACAGCCTGGGCTAGCCTGTGGCTTTGTTTCCTTGCTGCTCTAACAGCGACTGGTTTTTCAAGAGTCGTCAATCCTGCAAATTTGCAGAATTTCTACTATGAGTGCCCCAGTGCTACCAACTGGATCCTGAGGAGGAATTTGGTGCTGGGGAAGGACTCAGTTGTAGGGAAGGATTTAGTCCTGGGCCAGGACTAAAGTCTTAGGGAGGTACTTGGTCCAGGGGGGGATTCAGTCCCAGGGAAGGACTTGATCTTGGGGAAGGACTTGGGCTTGGAGAGGGATTAAATCCTGGAGCAGTCCTCAGTCCTTAGGAGGGACTCAGTCTTGGGGAAGGACTAAGTCCTAGGGAGGGACTCAGTCTTGAGAAGGGACTCAGTTTTAGGGAGGGACTCAGTCCTAGGGAGGGAGTCAGTCCTGGGGAAGGATTCAGTCCTGGGGAGGGACTCAGTCCTGGGGAGGGACTCAGTCTTAAGGAGAGACTTAGACCTGGGGAAGGACTCAGTCCCAGGGAGGGACTCAGTCTTAGGGAGGGACTCAGACCTGGGGAAGGATTCAGTCCTGGGGGGGACTCAGTCTTGGGGAAGGATTCAGTCCTGGGGCGAGTCAGTCCTAGGAAAAGTTGAAGTTCTGGGGAGGGACTGGGTCTAAGGAAGGACTCAGTCCAACGTGGGCAGTACCTATGATACATTGTGGATGAGTCAGCCCTGTCTACCTCCTAAATGCCCCTTTGCCATAAAGACCCTTCATTTCTCAGCCCACTCTCCACCTACACAAGGCACCGGCCTTGCCCTGCCCCTCACTTGTGCCCCACGTGGCTGAAAATATGAGCTCATGTGACAGAGGAAAGAGCCAAGTACAGCCCAATGTGGTACCTGCTGACACAGGAGTTGGAGGTGGGGGTGCAATATGGCCCAGGGCAATCCAGGCCAGAGGGCATAGCACGTGCAAAGACCTTGCCGAAGCTCTGGGCTCTGGCTCATGTTCCTCTCCCCTTCTCACTGCTCTAACTCTGAGGAAAGAAATGCCATTGGCAGAGGGGCTTGAAACCTAAGCAGCAGAGGCTGGGGTCACAGCCTGCTGACGCTGAGAGAGATTTCACAGGGAGCCTCCCCAGCCCTGCTCTTGGCGGAAACACGTCCAGATGGCTCAGCTGAGGAGTCCTGGAGTTCTCCCAGCATTGCCCTGACCTGTCCAGGATCTTATCCAAGATTGGAGAACATGCTCACATCCCACAGGATGGAAGGGGACCATGCAAGACATGGCTCTCAGGACCCTGCATCTGAATAGGTCCTGGTGACTCCCTGAAGGACCAGGGACCCTGGCAGGGTTCTGTGAAGCCGCTTAGCCAAGCAGCCTGTGGTGGAGATAATCTCCTAGCAACTGCTGAGGTACCGGGGACACTTGGCGAATCTGCCTGTGAGGACGGGGCTGCCTGATGCTGTTGGGACTTCAGAGGTCCTTTGCCAGGGCAGGGGTCTGAACTTAGGGAGGCCGCTTGGCAGTAACTTGAAACCTGGCCTTGCATCATATTTTGGGGTGTCTGGATAGTGCAGAGTGCAGATTGGAACTTCTGTGCAGGCTCCAAAATGCTCTGACATGAAGCCAATGTGCAAATGTGCAGATGTGTGTGAATGTGTGTGTGTCTGTCTGTCTGCCTGTCTGTCTGTGTGCATGTGATTCTGCACACTGGGCTCTTGGCTCCAGGATCATCCTCTCTAGGAAATAGTAGATATGGTGGGGTGCCTTAAGTCAGGGAAAAAAAAGTGAAAGCCGGGTGTGGTGGCACATACCTTTAATCCCAGCCCTCAGGAGGCAGAGGTAGGAGAATCGCCATGAGTTTGAGGCCACCATGCAACTACATAGTGAATTCCAGGTCAGCTGGAGCTAGAGTGAGACCCTACCTCAAAAAAAAAAAAAAAAAAAAAAAGTGACCGCTTCCCAAAACTCTTAGCATTGCCCTGAAAGTTTAGCCCAGCACACAGCAGGCACTCAATATTTATTGAATGACACATGAACCGTGCACTTTAATGATGGTATCATCACTGCTCCCTTCCTGTCACTGGCATTTAGAAGAGACCCTGGTTTGTGAAAAAGCTGCAGGAACTGAAATATCAGTTGCAAGTTCCACCCTGGCATGGACAAAAACCAGGGCTCTGCCAGGCGTGGTGGCGCATATCTTTAATCCCAGCACTCGGGAGGCAGAGGTAGGAGGATCGCTGTGAGTTCAAGGCCAGCCTGAGACTATGTGGTGAATGCCAGGTCAGCCAGGGCTAGTGGGAGAGCCTACCTCAAAACAAACAAACAAACAAAAGCACAGGGCCTCTCCTCAGGGGTGCTCTTTTTCACCTATGACCTCTCTGTCCCTCCTTCTGCCCCGCCCTGCTTCTCACACATTGGCCGCTTTGATGTCCACTAACTCCTTGGTATGTGTGTGTTATGTGTAGTGTGGTGTGTATATGATGTATGCATGTGTGTGTGCAGATGTGTGTGCCCCAGGTACACTTGTGCAGAGGTCCCAGGGGAACCTCAGGCATGCTCCTCTATCATTTTTCTGCATAGTTTCCTCGAGACGGAGTGTCTCACTGGCCCAGAGCTGCTGCTTATTCAGTCGGCCTGGCTGCCAGACAGCCCCATGGATCCTCTGGTCTCCACCCCCTAGAGGCCTGGGATTACAGGCCTGCGGCCACATCACACCAGGCTTTTATATGGGTGCTGTAGTTAACCTTTGCATTGCCAGGACAAAACACCCAATCAAAAGCTGCTGGCAGGAGGCAGGGTTGATTTTGGCTTACAGACTCGAGAGGAAGCTCTCGCTGGCACGGAAAGAGTGGTGGAGCAGAGGCCAGATATCATAATCTTGTCATAGCAAGTGGCAGAAGGCAGCAAGAGTGAGCTGAGTTCTAGCAAGGGGGTGCTGGCTGTAACACCCCAAAGCCTGCCCCCAGGAACACTCCCTTAGCAAGGCTCTACCTCCCAAACTGCCACCAGCTAAGGACCAAACATTCACAATGCATGAGTTTATGGGGGATATCTGGTTCAACCCACCAGCACAGTGGGATCAAACTCAGGCCCTTGCAGACCCTCGTGTTTGGGTGGCAAGCACTCTTACCCACTGTGTTATCTCCCCAGCCCCTGCCTCCATGTTTGAAACCTGGCTTTGCATAGGAGGCGGCACACCCAGAATAGAAAGGATATAAACAAGAAATGCAAAGGAAAAAGGACAGCAGAAGACGGTGACCCTGGGAGCTCCTTATAGGTGGGAAGGAGAGGCTGGTTCGAATGGATTGTATTTTCTCCCAAGAAGCTGTTGAAAGGTGGACAGTCATCAGGGTCCATGTTAAACAATGTCCCAGTGGACTCTCCAGAAGCTTCTATGCTGGCCTGGACAGACTATTTGTGTCAATTGCGAGACAAACCGCTCTCATCTACCACAAGTAGTCACATGGCCTGCATCACAACACGTCCTATAACAATGAAATCTGGAGGCTCCCTGGTAAGGAAAGGTGGTGACAGACAGCAAGTGGACAGACACACCTGGGGCTGTTCACATGGGAACCCTGCCCTACATAGAGTTGACAGGAACAAACAACATACCCTGTTATTCATGATTCAGGAGTCTGCAGTGACACCTGTGTGGGGCTGGGAGCAGACCTGGGGACACCAGGAGGTGACACCACCAGGCTGAGCGGCCTTGTGACCATGGGGGTTCTGAGCTCCATCTATCCTGCCTGGCGGGGGAGGTGGCTGCATTGAAGAGAGTCTTCAAGGGACCCATGAGCCCAGAATGTCCACAGAACATAGAGCATAGCCCAAAGGAACCACTGGTTCTGTTTTGTTTTTGTTTGTTTTGAGACAGTGTCTCACGTTGTAGCCCAGGCTGGCCACAAACACAAGGTGACCCTTATGCCTCAGCCCCCAGAGTGCTGGCTGCAGGTGTGAGTCACCATACCTGGTCACTGTTGTGGGTTAAGTTTGGGGGGGGGGGTGAGAATTGTTCTGTTTGAGGTGTAACCAATTCTGGGGGACATTCATTTATTATTTATTTGCAAGCAGAGAGAGAGAGAATGGGTTTGCCAAGGCCTTTTGCCAACTTCAGACCATGTACCAACTTCAGACACAGGTACCGCTTTCTTTGTGCATCTGGCTTTACATGAGTCCTGGGGAATTGAACCCGGGCCATGAGTCTTTGCAAACAAGTACCTTTAACCACTCAGTTATCTCTCCAGACCGATTTTTTTGTTGTTCATTCAGAGAAATGCTCACTCATTAAAGACCTGACCCCTGGTCTTCACTTGTATTTGATGGTATGGATTTTTTCTTCTTGTTATTAAAAGATTCTAGTTTTTGGATAGTCAAATTTATCAATCTTCTCTTTTTTCAGTTTTTTTTTTAGAGTAGATGAGATGACTTTCTCAAACAAAATGCTTTTTTAATTGTTTCCTTTTTAATTCAAATACAATAAAATTTACAATAAAATTTTAGTAACAGGTGAAAATTTCTATAATCTCAAGAGAAACTAGAGTATAAAAGTGTTTCCCTTAAAATTCCTATTCAGAGAGCTGGAGAGATGGCTTAGCAATTAAGGCGCTTGCCTGCAAAGCCAAAGGACCCAAGTTCGATTCCCCAATACCCACATAAGCTAGATGCACAAGGTGGCACATGCTTCTGGAGTTCATTTGCAGTGGCTGGCGGCCCTGGTGTGCCCTCTCTTTTTCTCTCTCTCTCTCTGCCTCTTTCTCTCTTTTAAATAAATAAATAAATAAATAAATAAATAAATAAATATCTATTTAGGGGCAGGGGAGATGACTCAGTGGATGAAGCACCCATCATACAAGTGTGAAGACCAGAATTCGGATCCCTAGCCCCCACATAAAACTCCCGGTGGTGGTGACAGCCCACCTGTAATCCCAGTGCTAAGGCGGTAGAGACAAGGGTCCCTGGGGCAAGCTGGCTAGCTACACTAGCTGAATCAGTGAGCTTTGGGTTCAAGTGAGAGACTCTTCCTCAGTAGAATAAATAAGAGAACAATCGAGAAAGGTAATGACATCACCCACTAGCTTCCACAAACATGTGCACACACACATGCACGTGTATCCCCCCCACACACACACGCATGCAAAAACATCAAAGTATAGAGGTGGAGAGATTGCTCAGCAATTAAGGTACTTGCCTTCAGAACCTAACAACTCAAGTTTGATTCCCCAGTCCTCATATAAAGCCAAATGCACAAAGTGCCACATGCATCTGGAGTCTGTTTGCAGTGGCTGGTGGCCCTGGCGTGCCTATTCTCTTTCTCTCTCTCCCTATAAGTAAATAAATAATTTTTCATATTTTATTTATTTATTTAAGAGAGAGAAAGAGAGAGAGAGAGAGAGAGAGAGAGAATGGGCATGCCAGGGCCTCCAACCACTGCAAACAAACTCCAGATGCATGCACCCCCTTGTACATCTGGCTTACGTAGGTCCTGGAGAGTTGAACCGGGATCCTTTGGCTTTGCAGGCAAATGTCTTAACTGCTAAGCCATCTCTCCAGCCCAATAAATAAATTTTGAAAAATATAGATTCACAGTTGCACACAGTCACATCCAATGTTACTTCAGAACCCAAAGAGAATTAATTCCAAACCCATGAGCAGTTATTCCCCGTACTCCCTATCCTCAGACAGACAACATAGAATCTGTGTGACCTGAGCCAGGCTCCAGCCATGTCAAGCATGTATTCATGCTCCATTCATTTCTGTGAAGAATATTCCTTCTCTCATCAGTTGATAGACACTCTGGTGGTTTCTGCTGCTTGGATGTGATTGGCAATGCTGCCAGAACATTCATTCTGGAGTACATATGTAGGCACCAATGTTCGCGGATGTCGGAATTGCTGGGTCACATGGCAACTGTGGTCAGCATGCTGATGAACTGGCAGGCTGGCTGTGAAGATGGCTGTGCTCTGGGGATCTGAACTCAGGACCTCACACTTGTGCAGGAAGTGTTTTATTCACTCAACCATCTCCCCAGTCTCTTTACTTTCTGTGGTTTTTTATTTTTAAAGATTTAGTTTTATTTATTTATTAGAGACAGAGAGAGGGAGAGAGAGAGAGAGAGAGATGGAAATAGAATGGGCATGCCGGGGCCTCCAGCCACTGCAAACAAACTCCAGATGCATGTGTCACCATGTGCATCTGGCTTATGTGGGTCCTGGAGAGTTGAACCAGGATCCTTAGGATTTGCAGGCATATGCTTTAACCACTAAGCCATCCATCTCCCAGCCCCACTTTCTGGTTTTATTTGTTTGTTTGTTTGGGGGGTCTTTTTGGCTTGGGGGTAAGGTAGGCTCTTGCTCTACCCCAGGCTGACCTGGAATTCACTACGTAATCTTAGGTGGCCTCAAACTCACAGCCATCCTCCTACCTCTGCCTCCCAATGCTGGGGTTAAAGGTGTGTGCCACTATGCCTGTCTGCTTTTCCTTTCTTTTTTCTTTCTTTCCTCCTTTCTTTCTTTCTTTCTTTCTTTCTTTCTTTCTTTCTTTCTTTTCTTTTTTTTTTGTGAAACAGTGTCTCTAAGTAGTCTGCTAGCCTCTAACTTGTTATCCTCCTGCCTCGTCAGTCTCCGACGTGCTGGGACTACAGTTGTGCACCGCCACTCCTGGCATTTGAAGAAATCTGGTTTGTTTGTTTTCTCTTCTGTTGCTGTTTTGTATCTAAGAAGGCTTGGCTCAGCCTAAGCTCAGGAAGTTCACCCTCCTATTTTCTCACAGGAGATGCCCAACTTCCACTTCCCTGACAAGCTGTGATGAACGCCTGGCAAGAAGCAACTTAAGGAAAGAAGTGAAACAGGATGTTAGGGGTTCAGGAAAGTCCTTGAACCCCAAACCCTGGGTTTGTATGCATTTAACCAAAGAATTGGGCAAATAAAACTGAGAAAGATAATTATTAAATTAATAATAATAGGGAACTACAGAACCAACAGAAGGAAAATGAATACACCCATGTGGTCTGAGAGCCCACGTGGTGAGCCTGGAGGAAACATAAGAAGAGTTAGAGGGCTGGAGGGATGGCTTAGCACTTAAGGCACTTGCCTGCAAAGCCAAAGGACCCAGGTTTAATTCCCCAGGACCCACTAAAACAGATGCACAAAGTGGTGCATGTGTCTGGAGTTTGTTTGCAACAGCTGGAGGCCCTGGAGTGCTCATTCTCTCCCTCTCTCTTTTTTTTTCTCTCTCTCTCTTTCTCTCAAATAAATAAAACAATTTTTTTTAAAAAGAGAGAGTGTTAGAGAATAAAGGAAAAAGTATAGGGCTGGAGAGATTGCTTAGTGGTTAAGGTGCTTGCCTATGAAGCCTAAGGACCCAGGTTTGATTCTCCAGGTCCCACATAAGCCATAAGCAAATGGTAGCACATGCGTCTGGAGTTCGTTTGCAGTGGCTAGAGGTCCTGGTGTGCCCATTCTCTCTCTCTCTCTCTCTGTAATAAATAAATAAAAATAAAATATTTTAAAAGAAAAAGAAAACACAAAGAGCTCCTGCCATGTGGAGTGCAGGAGGGGGTAAAGTGTCCATGTGAGAAGTGGGGGTCATGGCCTTCTCCCCTCGTCTCAGCCCAGCCCAGACAAGAGGAAACTCAACAGTACTTGGAGGTTCAGGAGTGGGCAGGCAGCCCAGAGAGCTTGCCCTCCCCTCATAAACGTATTTATAACCTTATGGTGGTGGGCCCTACCTTCTGGCTCCGGTGAGTCAGAGAGACAGCAGATTGTTCTGGACTAGGGACTGTCTCAGGCAGAGACTAGCCATGATGGTAAACTTGACCAACCGCAATATTAGGATTAAATCCTGGGATAGAAAGCCTCCCTCCCTGCCTAATAAAGCTACCTGATTCCCTCTCCGAAGGGTTTATTTAGGCTCATGGTTTGGGGTACAGTCCATCACAGCAGGGAATGCATGGTGGCAGGAGCAGGGAGCAGCTGGTCACATCTGTGAAGTCAGGAAACAGAGAGATGAAGGAAGGCTGGTCCTCCACTCCCTTTCTCCTTTGTTTTAGTTTTGTTTTTTCAAGGTAGGGTCTTGCTCTAGCTCAGGCTGACCTGGAATTCACTATGTTGTCTCAGACTGGCCTCGAATTTCCAGCAATCCTCCTACCTCTGCCTCCCGAGTGCTGGGATTAAAGGAATGCGCCACCATGCTCAGCTCACTTTCACTTTTAATTCAGTCCAGGAGCCCAACCCATGGCGCCACCCACAGTTAGGGTGGGTTCTTCCACTTCAGTCAACTTAATCTAGAAACTTCCTCATAGACATGCCTAGAGGTTTGTTTCCATGGTGATTTTAAATTCTGTCAAACTGACTACGGAGATGAAGCATCACAGGGGGCAGAGGAGGACAGGACAGGAAGCTAGTGCTCACCTGGGCAGTTCCAGATGCCTGACAGCCACCTCTGGAACACCCGCTGTGAAAGTAGCTGAATAATCAAGAGAAGGGAGGGCACACCTAAGGACATGTGCAGAGTGAGGAAATGCAAGTCGAGAAGTGTCAGCAGGGAAGAGCACAAAACGCAAGAGGAGGCTCCCCACACCTCCGCGCAAACAGAGCCAGAAGCTTGGATGAAACTGAGTTTTCTAAGAAAAGGTGAATTACAAAATGTAACTCAGAAGAAACAGATATGAAGAAACTACTGGCTGGGTGTGGTGGTATACGCCTTTCAACCCAGCACTGAGGAGGCTGAGGTAGGATTGCCATGAGTTCAAGGCCACCCTCAGACTCCATAGTGAATTCCAGGTCAGCCTCGGCTACAGCAAGACCCCTACCTTGAGAAACAAAAAACATAAATAAATAAATAAATAAATAAATAAATAAATAAATAAATAAATAAATGCACTATTGAATTCCAGGTCAGTCTGGGCTAGAATGAGACCTTACCAAGAAAGAAAGAAAGAAAGAAAGAAAGAAAGAAAGAAAGAAAGAAAGAAAGAAAGAAAGGAAGGAAGGAAGAGGGAGGGAGGGAGGGAGGGAGGGAGGGAGGGAGGGAGGGAAGGAAGGAAGAAAGAGAGAGAAAGAAAGAGAGGGAGAGAGAAAGAGAGAGAGAAAAAGAAGAGAGAAAAGAAAGAAAGAGAAAGAAAAGAAAAGAAAAGAAAAACTACTGAACTAGCAGTAAAGAAAACACTGAAGTTTAGTTCTCAAATAGATCCCCTGCCTCAGCCCAAAGGGCGGCAGGCCAGCCACTTCTCAGGGGAATTCTGTGTCAGGCGGAGGGAGCAGATGAGCGCAGAACCATCCATGCTGCCTTGGGCAAGAAAGAAGTTGATGCATTTCTAAAATTCTTAGAAAAAAAAAAACAGTGTGATACTGCCATGAAATTTAATAAAAATAGTTTTAAAATATGAAAGTGGAAACTTGGAAGATGGGTCGGTGATTAAAGGTGCTTGCTTGCAGGGTTCAATTCCCCAACACCCATGTAAAGCTACATGCACAAAGTAGCTCATGTGTCTGCAATTTGTGTGCAGGAACAAGGCTGGCCTTCTCACACGTGCTCTTTCTCTCTCTCAACTAATAAAAATACTTTTAAATAAAAATTGCACCACTAGCCAGGCATAGTGGTGTGTGCCTGTGAGCACAGGACTTAGAAGGTGGAGGCAGAAGGATTGGGAGTGGCTGGAGGCCCTGGCGCACCCAGGCCAGTCTCAAATAAATAAATAAATAATAAAATATTAAAAAAAAAAATTGCACCACTAGCCAGGCATAGTGGTGTGTGCCTGTGAGCACAGGACTTAGGAGGTGGAGGCAGAAGGATTGGGAGTTCAAGGTCTGATTGCTCAGCTACCAATCAATCAAATCAATCAAATACAAAAAAGTAAAGCCAGGCGTGGTGGCGCACGCCTTTAATCCCAGCACTTGGGAGGCAGAGGTAGGAGGATCACCAAGAGTTCAAGGCCACCCTGAGGACTTCATAGTAAATTCCAGGTCAAGGTCAGCCTGAGCCAGAGTGAGACCCTACCTTGAAAAACCAAAAAAAAAAAAAAAAGTAAAGCTGCAGACCAATCTCTGGAGAATATAAATTCAAAAATCTAAACCAAAAGTATTACTAGGGCTGGAGAGATGGCTTAGCAGTTAAGGCACTTGCTTGCGAAGCCTAAGGACTCATGTTCTACTCTCCAGATTCCACATAGGCCAGATACACAAGGTGACGCAAGTGCGCAATGTTGCACATGCACACGAGGTGGTGCACATGTCTGGAGTTCAATTACAGTGGCGGGAGGCCCTGGCATAGCAATTCTCTCTCTCTCTCTCATAAAAAAAATGAATTACTAAACTTTACACACCACTCAATAAATATAGAGAAAGCATTTAACATATCCTAGGACCTGGGGAGATGGCTCAGTTGGTAAAGTGATTGCCATGTAAGCGTGAGGACCCAAATTTGGAACCACAGTACCTACACCCATGCTGGCAGGCATAGTGACTCTCTGTATCCCAGTGCTCAGGAGGCAGGGGCAGGGGTTCCCAGGGACAAGCTGGCTAATTAAACCAAACCAAATGGATGAGCTCTGGGTTCAAGTGAGAGATTCTACCTTATTTAATAAGATGGAGCACGATCGAGGAAGACACTTGACATTTAACCTTCAGTCAGCCTCCACATGCACACACAAGCATTATATATGCAACTACACAAATGCAAATGCACCCATATACACAAGCACACACACCACACACATACACATGCAAAAAAAAAAAAAAAAACATGCTCTAACATTTTTAAGATGTTATCATGTTCAGAACACCCTATTTTTAATTTTTTTATTTTTTGGTTTTTCGAGGTAGGGTCTCACTTTAGCTCAGGCTGACCTGGAATTTACTATGTAGTCTCAGGGTGGCCTCGAACTCACATCGATCCTCCTACCTCTGCCTCCCGAGTGCTGGGATTAAAGGCGTGTGCCACCATGCCCGGCGTCCTATTTTTTTTTATTGTTGTTTTTCCCAGATAGGGTCTCACTCTAGCCCAAGCTGACATGAGATTCACTACATAGTCTCAGGGTAGCCTCAAACTCACATTGATCCTCCTACCTCTGCCTCCTGAGTGCTGGGATTAAAGGTGTGCAACACCATGCCTGGCTAGAATACTTTAAACATGCTTCTGTGATATGAGAAAATAAAGACCTTGCAGAAACAGGTAAAGATGGAGCCTTCCTCTTTTTTAAAAAAATATTAGTTATGTACATAGTGTGTATACAGTCATGTTGGTACCATTGTTAGCCTCCTCCCTGTCCGCCCCCCTCTGAAGGGACTCTCCTCATTGGAGAATGTGGGTCGTGCATTGTTGGGCCCTAAGAGGCCCAGGCGCAAGGCCCAATGGAACTTCCTGAGCCTGGCTAGAGTTTGGCGACCTGTCTTTGGCCTATTACTCCCGCTTAGGAGTGACTCAGCAAGACCCAAGCCAAAACTGCTTCCGCCCAGCTACTGCTAACATGGTGAAATACTATTGGCCCCTACACCTTTATCCCATCCTGAGACCCCACCCTCTTTCTCAATGCTATATAAACACCTTCCTACTGCAATAAAACGAGATCCTGCTTCGACAAGACTCCCGACCCAGTGTGTTTTTCTCTCCGGTGCCTTGGAGGAGGGGGTTCTGGGTCGTCGACACTCACCATCCCGCTCAGCCCCAAGAAGGGACCAGCTGGACCGGCTCCTTCTTCAGCCCCACCTGCCAGAGGACCCGGCAGACTGGTGCCCCGTGTGAGGATCTCTCTTTCCTGCCTACAGAAGAACGCTGACGGGTCAATCGGTCTGCGGGTGAGTGTACCCTCATAAGTTATGAGGCAGTCTTCATATCTAATGTTCTGACCTTTGCTTCTGTAACTTGTGCTTGCTTATCAACATCTTTTTGTTCCCTTTCTCTTTCCTTTCACTTTCGGGCTGGATCTCTGGTTTGGTAGGAGTTGAGTGTTCTCTGTGTCCATCTCCTTCACCCTTGTGCTGGTACCAGGTTCACCAAGAAAGCAGCACTCTTGCTCATTTCCCCATTACTCTATGATTTCAGCTGGGGCCCTGGTGAGGTGTGATGGGCTGATTCTCTCCTCAGGGTTGGCATCCATCTTTCCTTCCCCATGAGGTGAGGCATGGTTAGGGGGTCGCCATCTTGACCAGAAGTCTCATCCGGAGCCTTCCTCTTAAGAGCAGGAGCAGAGCAGGAAAGTTGTGGTGGTTTGAATGTACATGGCCCCATTTGAATAAGCTTCCCACTTAGTCTTCAGCAGGCCAGGAGCCCTGCTGGAGAAGGTGTGTCACCGGGGGTGGATCTTGAATCCAGCCCTAAGGTGCATTTAGAGCCAGCTCCTGCTTGCTGGTGCTGGTTGTTGTCTCTCTGCTGTGGATAAACAGTGAAATGAGCCAGCTGCCTCCAGCATGATGAAGCTTCCCCCCTGGAATCTGTAAGCCTGAAACAATCTTTTTCCTCCCATAAGATGTTTCTGGTTGGGTGTTTGTCCCAGCCAGGACAAAGTACCTCCCACAGAAGTCCACTCCCACTTCCCTCCTCTATCATGCTGGAGGCTCTAGTTTGGGCCATTAGATGAGAAAAGACAGAAGGCATTCCGTAATGGTTCATCTTCCATGTCCCCTTGACTGGATTTGGAGTAATCTAGGACACACACCTCTGGGCATGTCTGTGAGGGTGTTTCCAGAGATGTTTAACTGAGGAGGAAAGACCCACTCTGAATGTAGACAACACCATCCCATGATCTGGGGTCCAGGACTGAATAAAAAGGAGAAAGTGGGAGCTGAGCACCAGCATGCATCTCTCTCTCTGCTTCCTGACTGCGGATGCAGTGTAACCAGCTGCTTCATGCTCCTGCCTCCATGACTTTTCCGCCACGACCAACTTTCAAACTGTGACCCAAAATCACCGCTTCCTCCCTGAAGTGGCTTCTTGTCAGGTGTTTGGTCACAGCAACAGGAAAGTAACGCAAACAAGCCCACTCTCCTATGTGGGTCACACTAACTTGTGGTTAAAGATTCTCAGACTCTCCCCTGCTTGCTGCCTCTAAAGGTCTCTCATGTCCAGGCAGGCAAGGACAGGAATAGCACAGCAACCCCAGACTCTGCTCAGCTCAGTTGACATATACAACCCTTTCCTTACAATGTATTGACAACCTGGGACTTCCACCTGCATGAAGTTGCACGTACAACCCACTTCAAATAATGCAGTGGTCTGCTTTTCCCTGGCAACCTCTTGGTAACTCCCCTTTGTGGTTGGTTAGTTTCTACTCAAATACGTCCTAGAACATATTCAGGAAATAGAGGCAAGGGGTTCATCCAGCCTGGACTGGCTTGGGACATGCACAGTAAGGAAAACTGTTTTCTGGGTAAAAACTTAGAGAGAGCCAGGCATGGTGGCGCACACCTTTAATCCCAGCACTGGTAGGCAGAGGTAGGAGAATCGTTGAGTTTGAGGCCACCCTGAGACTACATAGTGAATTCCAGGTCAGCCTAGACTAGAATGAGACCCTACCTCGAACAACAAAAAAAAAAAAAAAAAAACTTAAAGAGCTGACTGAGCGGTTGAGGCGTTTGCCTACAAAGTCTAAAAAAACCCCACAAATTCGATTCCCCAGTACCCACATAAAGCCAGATGTACAAAGTGGCACATGCATCTGGAGTCTGTTGGCAGTGGCTGGAGGTCCTGGGGTGCTCATTTTCTGTCTCTCTTCTATTTCTCTCTCTCTCTCTCTCTCTCTGCTTGCAAATAAATAAATAAATATAAATATTTTAATTTTTTTTTGTTTTTCTAGATAGGGTCTCACTCTAGCCCAGGCTGACCTGAAATTCACTCTGTAGTCTCAGAGTGGCCTCAAACTCATGGCTATCCTCCTACCTCTGCCTCTGTTCTTGGATTAAAGACGTGCGCCACCATGCCTGGATTTATTTTTTTTAATTTTAAGGAGAATCCCCTATTTATCATCTTATGCCTATGAATGATTTGGGAGTGCCTATGGATTAAAATCAGATACACCATGGGAATAAAGCCTTACAGAGCCCAGGCCTGTCAATCAAAGCAGAACATGCTATGACCCCTGGCAATCAACTCTTTCTCCTCCTCCTCTTGAACCCCATAAAAGGAAGCCCCAGGTAGTAAGCCCTGCTCTTGAGTCCTCTAACTCAAAGAGTCCACTGCTCCCTACAGCGGATCCTGTACTGTCTCTTTATTTGAGAGAGAGAAGGAGGCAGAGAGAGAGAGAGAGAATGGGTGCACCAGGGCCTCTAGCCACTGAGAATGAACTCCAGACACACATGCCCCCTTGTGCATCTGGCTTACGTGGGTTCTGGAGAATCAAACCAGGGTCTTTAGGCTTTGCAGGCAAATACCTTAACTGCTAAGCCATCTCTCCAGCCCCTGTACTGTCTCTTTAAATAAAGCTTCTTGCTGCTTTGCCATTTATGGTTTTATTTAAATATTTTTATTTATTTGCAAGCAGCGAGAGATAGAGAGGAGACAGAGGAAGAGAGACAGAGCACACCAGGGCCTTCAGACACTGCAAATGAACTCTAGATACATGTGCCACCTTGTGCATCTGGCTTTATACATGAGTACTGGGGAATCAAACCTGGGTCATTAGGCTTTGTAGTCAAGTGCCTTAACTGCTGAGCCATCTCTCTAGTCCCCATTTATGGTTTTTTTTTTAATTATTTTTATTTATTTATTTGCAAAACAGAGACAGAGATTATGGGCGTGACAGGGCCTCCAGCCACTGCAAACAAACTCCAGATGCATGCGCCACTTTGTACATCTGGTTTTACGTGGGTCCTGGGAAATTGAACCTGGATCCACAGGCTTTGCAAGCAAGTACCTTTAAGTGCTGAGCCATCTCCCCAGCTCTGCAAAAACCCAGTCCAGACAAAGCTATTACTAACAATGTCCTAATTTGCATGTGGCCTTTGTGGACCTGAGCAAGCCCCTAACACATCCTGCCTGCAATGTAGCTGATGGACTGGGAGGGACTCCTCATGTCCAGTGGTGGCGGGAACAGGTGAGGGCAGTGGCCAGTGAAGAACCTTCTCTGAGGGCTCAGGGGACCAGCAGGACTTGCATTCTGCTGGGTGTCCTGCTTGTAGCATTCCTTCCCAGGAGCTCAGGGTCAGGCTGAGCTCCAAGATGAAAGACCAGTTGATGTGTTTATTTAGTCTTTCAAGTCTGCCTCAAAACCCCATCCAATTGCAGTGAAATCCTGCTGGCAAGTGTTCCTGGAACAGCCCAGAAAAGCCAGGGCCCCCAGCTGGGCCCACTGTTGGCCCCTTCTAGAGACCGGGGATGGCCACCAGCAGAGGAAGCCACCCAAGGGTCTGGCCAGTTCCTCTGTGGCCTGGGCATGATTCCTAGACCCGGGATGTCCACCTAGGTTAGCTGTTGGCTGTAGCTAAGACAGGGGAAAATGATTCTTTTCTGATTTTATGTTGTGGTTGTGGTTGGGGGCCATGCATCATCTTCTTTATGAGCTAGAGAGGGTTGCGAATAGAGTGGCATAGATGACTCAGAGGTTAAGGCACTTGACTGCAAAGCCTAATGACCTGAGTTTGATTCCCCAGTACTCATGTAAAACTAGATGTACCAGGTGGCACATGCATCTGGAGTTCATTTGCAGCAGCAAGAGGCCCTAGGGTACCCATTCTTTCTTTCTCTCTCTCTCTCTCTCTCTCTCTCTTTCCCCTGGGTGTGGTGGTACACACCTTTAATCCCAGCACTTGGGAGGGAGAGGTAGGAGGGTTGCTGTGAGTTCCAGGCCAGCTGAGACTACACAGTGAATTCCAGGTCAGAATGGGCTAGAGTGAGACCCTACCTTTAAAAAAAGGGGGTGCTGGGGAAATGGCTTAGCAGTTAAAGCATTTGTCTGCGAAGCCTAAGGACCCAGGTTTGATTCCCCAGGACCCATGTAAGCCAGATGCACAAGGGGGCGCATGCATCTGGAGTTTGTTTGCTGTGGCTAGAGGCCCTGGTGTGCCCATTCTCTCTATCTGCCTCTTTCTCTCTGTGTGTGTCTCTTAAATAAACAAAACAAAATATAATATAATATAATATAATATAATATAAATCCTCACAATAGAGGAGATCAAATGCTTCACATGTCACTTGCTCTGTATGATGTTTGGTTGCTTGGCTGAGGGACAAAGAGGGACCAGGCAGAGAGTCCTGCTCCCTTCCACCAACTGGTTTCAACTTAACACAGTATTCCCCATAGGACTTCCCCAGAACTGTGCTCCCACCTAGAGCTCTGAGCCTACAATGGGTCCCCAACCTTGCTTCTGTCAAGAAAGAGGGGTAGGAGATGCTGCAGCAAGTCCGGGGCTGGCTGGGACCTTGGGTGCCCTGCCCTCTGCATCTCCCCTGACAGAGCCCATGCGTGCCTGTGAGAGTACATTCAAGCTGGTCCAGAAGTGGGCATTACCACTGTAAATTAACCAGAGGAGGTTGGGTCTGGACCATGACCCTGTGTCTTTCTCAGTGCCAGGGACAGGGCTGGGGACATCAAAGGAACTCCTAGGCCACATCTACTCTGCGTCCAGCCGTGGCAGGTGACAACGACCATCAGCGGCCTTGAAGAGTCCCTGCCCAGGGTGAGGGGGCTCCGCTGTCCCCTTTACTTTTCCCATCTCTATCCATCGGTCTCAAGGACTGAACTGGCCGGTGGGTATCTGGCTATCAAGAGATGAAACTGAGTGTTAATCAGGTTGCACGTGCCCTGGGCACACATCGGGTTAGGGTGGTATTTGTTCAAGCTCAATCATCACCTGGGGACCTCCTATGGGCAGGGTCCCCATGCAACAGCAGATCAGAGCAGTGCCCTCTCTTGGGGGGACTCAGCAGGGAGGCAAGTCATGGAGCCATAGTTAGCTTGTCACTGGGCCAGCTCTCCTGGGGTCCTGAAAGCTAAGGACTTCCTATCTTTAGACAGCTATTCATTCTTGTGTCACTAGGGCCAATGACTTCAGACCCTCTCACTGGCCAGGCTTCATCCAAGACCCCCACTGTACTTATAGGGTCATTTGTTTCTGTAAAAGTTTGCAAATAAGCCATCTAATCCCACACTTTTGCTGCCACCCTGAGACTACATAGTTAATTCCAGGTCAGCCTGGACCAGAGTGAGACCCCACCTCACAAAACCAAAAAAATAACTTTGCAAATAAGCCATCTATCTACCTTTCTGCTATAGACATACTTTTTTGTGTTCGTGTGCATGTTCATGTGTGTAGGTGCCTGTGCACATATGTACATGGGGACAACTTCAGATGTTATCATCAGGTAAACAATCCATCTCTTTTTTTTTTTTATTTATAAGCAGAGAGAGATAGAGAGAAGAGAGACAGAGAGAATAGGAACCCCAGGGTTTCTAGCCACTGCAAAGGAAGCCCAGACACACACACCACTTTGTGTCATCTGGCTTCACATAGGTCCTAGGAATCGAACCCTGGTCATTAGGCTTTGTAGACAAGAGCCATCTTTCCAGCCCCAGCCACCTGGTTTTGAGACAGGATCTGTGATGGGCCTGGAGCTCACCAATTAGGCTAGACTGACTGGCCAGTGAGCCCAGGGATCCTCCTACCTCTGCCTCCCCAGCACTGGATTACAGGTCCATGTCAACATGCCCAATATTTAACATGGACCCTGGGAATTAAACTCAGGTCCTCATTGTTGACAGTAAAACACTTTACCAACTGAGCCATCTCTCCAGCCCATGGACAGCCAGCTCACCTCCATACCCAGTGTGATTCTGTACCCTTGAACATGAACAGAATCCGTGACCTGTCCCCCCATGCACACAATCCACAGCCAGCCATGGCGATGAGCTTTAAGGTGAAAAGCCTCTGGGAATGTAGTTAAAACCCTAGACCAGAGCCGGGCGTGGTGGCTCACGCCTTTAATCCCAGCACTCGGGAGGCAGAGGTAGGAGGATCGCTGAGAGTTCGAGGCCACCCTGAGACTACATAGTGAATTCCAGGTCAGCCTGGGACCAGAGTGAGACCCTACCTCACAAAACAAAAACAAAAAACAAAACCCTAGACCATTGAAGGACCACCCACGCCTTCAGTTAAGCCAGGACAGCGTGCTGTGGAGCCGTCCTTTGCTGTCACAGATGCAGCCGTGCCTGTCATGCTTAGTCCCCAGCCCGCTGAGCTTGGAAACTGCCTGCCTCCAGCAGAACCTCCAGGGGAGACTCAGCCCTGTGTCACCTTGATGAAACCTCGAGAGACACTGAGCCAGCTCAGCTGCACCTGGATTTCTGGCTGAGGGTGGACATAGCCGCGGGCTTATTAAGTAAGGGGTGTTTGTTGAAGCCTTAGTCTTTCTTAAGTAATTCTGAGGCTTTGTACAGTGCATTCAAGTCACAGCCCCATGGGACTCTGTTGAGCCATAGGCCAGAGTAGGGAAGGCCACTCCAGAGGGCCCTCTTTCTGCCCACTGTGCAGTGTCCACAGAAACTCAGAGCCCAGACCTAGGTCCTCATGTCACAGAAGGACACCATGCTTGGAAAAAAAAAAATTACAGGGCTTCAGGCATAGCTTAGCAGTTAAGGCATTTGCCTGCAAAGCCAAAGCATCCTGGTTTGATTCTCCAGGACCCATGTAAACCAGATGCCCAAGGAGGCACATGCATCTGGAGTTCGTTGGCTGGAGGCCCTGGCCTGCCCATTCATTCTCTCTCTCTCTCTCTCTGCCTCTTTCTCTCTCTCAAATAAATAAATAAATAAATAATTTTTTTAATTACAGCAATTGGGCTGGAGAGATGGCTTAGTGGTTAAAGCATTTGCCTGCAAAGCCAAAGGACCCAGGTTCAATGCCCCAGGATCCACGTAAGCCAGATGCACAAGTGCCGCATGCATCTGGAGTTCATTTGCAGTGGCTGGATGCCCTGGCGCACCCATTCTCTCTGTCTGTCTCTCTCTCTCTCAAGTAAATATTTATATGGATGATGGGTGGCAACCCTACATGCTGGTCACCAGGTCCCACTGTGTACAGCATCAGGACATGAGGCTTGGCTCATGTGTGTGCCTGGTTGGAGACACAAGAGATAAGTCAAGAGGGGATGGATGGCCGTGAGGAAGTGCCCTGCTGGCGTGTGGAGGAGGAGCTGAGACAGGCCTCTCAGAGCAGGCGCCAGAGCCCAGGCCTGGGGCATCAGGGTGCTTCAGCCATGGGTATGGGGCAGATGCAGCTGCCAATGCAGATGAGGTCAGATAAACCATAGTGTGCAAGGAGAGGCAGGGCTGGAGAGCCCAGGGACTGGCTCCTAGTCCCCTGAGAGGTTCTATCCTACAAGTGCCCTCTGCTTACGCTGGCTCCAGGCGGTGTCTGAGAGGTATCTGGCTAGAGAGTTGTCTATGAGAGCAGCGGAGGGCCCCAGGAGTTTGGAGGCAGAGGCAGATAGGTGAGTGAGGGCCTCTCTGGGAGATGTTCAGCACGAGGTGGGGCTGGCTGAACATCTTGGAGTAAAGGGCCATTGGTGTTCGCTGAAAACAGAGTAGGCTGGAGGTTGACAGGCGGACCCTGGGACCCTGGGATGGTTAATCTCAGGTGTCACCTTGATGGGAGCTAGAATTACCTAGGAGACAAATCTTCGAGCTTGCCTGTGAGGGATTATCTTTATTAGGTTAATCGAGGTGGGAAGACCCACCTTAACTGTGGGTGGCACTGTCCCATGGGCAGGGGTCCTGGACTGTATAAAAAGGAGACAACAGGGGCTGGAGAGATGGCTTAGTGGTTAAGGCGTTTGCCTGCAAAGCCAAAGGACCCAGGTTCGATTCCCCAGGACCCATGTAAGCCCAGATACACAAGGGGGCGCACGCGTCTGGAGTTCCTTTGCAGTGGCTGGAAGCCCTGATGTACCCATTCTTCCTCTCTCTTTCCCTCTCTCTGTCAAATAAATGAATAAATAAATAAATATAATATATATATAATATAATATATATAATATAATATAATATAATATAATATAATATAATATAATATAATATGGCGATGCATGCCTTTAATCCCAGCACTTGGGATCGCTATGAGTTTGAGGCCACGCTGAGACTACAGAGTGAATTTCAGGTCAGCCTGAGCTAGAGTGAGACCCTACCTCAAAAAAATCACACCAAAAAAAAAAATGTTTTTTTTGAAAGAGAGCGCGCACGAGCACACAGGGAGCACAAGCATTTCCCTCTGCTTCCGGACTGTGTATTGTGACCTGCTGCCTCACGCTCCTGCTGCCATGTTCTCCCCTACAATAGACTGCACCCTGGAACTCTGAGCCAAAGTAAACAGATCCTTTCTCCCTTAAGCTGCTTCTTGTCAGGTGTTTTGCCACAGCAATGAACAAACTAATACAGACTCCCAACCCCTCCGCCGCCCCCAGCTGGCTCACCTCAGGAGGGTGGGGCGTGGAGACCCAAGTGCAGGCGCTTCTGTCTCCCTATGGCTCCCACTGCTGCCCACAGGCCTAGGGAGTGGGGTGCAAGCTGCAGAAGCAGATCTGTGGTAGCCAGGGAGCATCGCTCTGGCCTCTATGTCAGGCTCTTGTACAGTATGGGGAACTGAGGGCTCCAGGATGAGGGTCAGTCATCGGGCTGTCACTCCTGGCTGGTCACCTTTATTATTTACCCTATCCCCGTCTGCCGGGTTTTTGTGTTCTTGTCAGCATTGTGTGAGTCAACATACAAAATACACACACACACACACACACACACACACACACACACACACACACCACCACTGCGGACTGTGTCTGTCTCTGGGGACAGCTCCACTGGCAGGAGCTGAGGTCACATATCCACAGGAGCAAAACAACCACGATAATAGCCTGTGGTGGCTTGACTCAGGTGTCCCCCATAAACTTAGGTGTTCTGAATGCTAGGTCCCCAGCTGATGGAGATTTGGGAACTAACGCCTCCTGGAGGCAGTGTATTGTTGGGGGCGGGCTTATGGGTGTTATAGCCAGTTTCCCCTTGCCAGTGTTTGGCACACTCTCCTGTTGCTGTTGTCCACCTGATGTTGGTCAGGGGGTGATGTCCACCCTCTGCTCATGCCATCGTTTTCCCCTGCCATCATGGAACTTCCCCTCTAGTCTGTAAACCAAAATAAACCCTTTTTTTTTTTTTTTCCACAAGCTGCTCTTGGTTGAGTGATTTCTGCCAGCAATGCGAACCTGACTGCAACATATCCAAAGCACTGGAGGTGGCTCCTAGTTCCTTGTCCCCATTAATGCGAGCAGATGACAAGGAGGGGCCTGTGCGCTAGGAAGTTGTTCAGGGATCCAGGCTTAGTCATAGCTTTCTTTGGCTTTAGGAGTCCTCAAGATTCCTCAGACTACAAGAGAAGGGATAGGTATGGAGGTATGGGTGGGGGCTTCCATTCCATGCCAGGGAGGCCACTGTGCCCCCAGGGGGACAGAGGCCAGGACTTTGGAGTGTCTTGCTGTCTCTCGGGCTGCTGACGATATGAGAAAGATGTAGGCATGAAGCTGAGGAGGCCAGCCCTGTCCCAATAAGTTGTGGTCATAATTAAGCAGCTCTGAGCTGGAGATCCCCACAAAGGGAACGCCAGCCAAGCTCTGATCTCAAAAGCCAATGTGAGCTCCTCTCAGGATGAAGCTGGGTGTGGTGACGCATGCCTTTAATCCCAGCACTCAGTAGGAAGATGTAGGAGGATCCTTGTGAGTTGGAGGCCAGACTGAGACTCCACAGTGAATTCCAGGTTAGTCTGGGCTACACGGAGACCCTACCTTGATAAAACAAACAAACAAACAAACAAATAAACAACAAAAACAACAACAAAAAGCAGATACACACCCAGGCATGGCGTTGCACTTTTTTTTTTTTGGTTTTTCGAGGTAGGGTCTCACTCTAGTCCAGGATGACCTGGAATTCACTATGTAGTCTCAGGGTGGCCTTGAACTCATGGCGATCCTCCTACCTCTGCCTCCTGAGTGCTGGGATTAAAGGTGTGCACCACCATACCCGGCTCCTGGTCGCACATCTTTAATTTCAGCACTCAGGAAGCTATGAGTTCAAGGCCAGCCTGGGCTAGAGACCCTGCTTCAAACAAACAAAACAAAAATGCAGGGGCTGAGGAGATGGCTCAGCAGTTAAAGGCAATTTCTTGCAAAGCCTGAAGGCCTGGGTTCAATTCCCCAGTCCCCACATAAAGGCAGCTGCACCAAGTAGTGCATGAGTCTGGAGTTCATTCGCAGTGGCACTAGACCCTGATGTTCCCATTCTCATTCTCTGTCTCTCTACTTGCAAACAAATAAATAAAATAAAAAATTTAAAGCAGGTATGGGACTGGGGAGATGGCTTGGCAGCTAAAGGTGCTTGCTTGTAAAGCCTGATGGCCTGGGTTCCCCAACACCCACAGAAAGCCAGACACAAAAGTGGCATGTGTGTCTGGAGTTGGCAGCAGCAAGAGACCTTGACATGCCCATGCACACACACATGCGCACGCGTGCACACATGCTTGAAAATTAATTATTTTCTTTATAATTTTTAAAAATTTGAGACAGAGATAGAGAAAGAGGCAAATAGAGAATGGGCATGCCAGCAGCCTCTCAGCTGCTGTGAACGAACTCCAGAAGTGTGCGCCCCCTTGTGTGCACGCGACATTGCGTGCTTGCGTCACTTTTGCGTCTGGCTAACGGCAGGACCTGGAGAATCAAATGGGCATTCTTAGGCTTTGCAGGCAGGTGCCTCAACCACTAAGCCATCTCTCCAACCCCAAATTATTATTATTATTTTTTTTTTTGTTTTTCAAAATAGGGTTTCACTCTGGCCCAGGCTGACCTGGAATTAACTATGTAGTCTCAGGGTGGCCTCGAACTCATGGCGATCCTCCTACCTCTGCCTCCCGAGTGCTGGGATTAAAGGCATGCGCCACCACGCCCAGCCCAAATTAATTTTTTAAAAGAAGATACCCCTCTAAAATAGTGCCCTTGGGGCTGGGGAGATGGTTCAGGGAGTAAGTGCTTGCTTCAGAAGCAGAAGGATTTGAGTTTGATCCCTAAAACCCACATTAAAAAAAAAAAAAAAAAAAAAAAAAAAAAAACTGGGCCTGGGCTGGAGAGATTGCTTAACGGTTAAGGCACTTGCCTAGGAAGCCTAATGATCCAGGTTCACTTCCCCAGGACCCACGAAAGCCAGATGCACAAGGCCATGCATGTGTCTAGAGATTGTTTGCAGTGGCTAGAGGCCCTGGCATGCCCAGCCTCTCTGTCTTTCTCTCTCTCCCTCTCTCTCTCTCTCAGATAAATAAAAAATAAAATATTTTTTAAAAGAAGGGTTGGAGAGATGGCTTAGCCATTAAGGTGCTTGCCTGCAAAGCCAAAAGACCCAGGCTCAATTACCCAGGACCCGCGTAAGCCGGATACACAAGGTGGTGCATTCTTTTGGAGTTTCTTTGCAGAGGCTAGAGGTCCTAGTGTGCCTCTCTGTTTCTCTCCCTCTTTCTCTCTCAAATAAGTAAAAAAAAAAATAATTAAAAAGGAAGAAAAGAAAAAATTAGACGTGGTGGTGTGCACCTGTGATCTCAGTGCTGGGGAGGCTGAGGCAGGGGGATCCCTGTGCTTACTGGCTGGATAAGCTAGCCTAAGTGGTGAGCTCCGGGTCAGTGAGAGACCTTGCCTCACAGAAGGTGAACAGCCTGTCTGAGGATGGCACCAGGTTGTCCTCTGGCCTCTCCACACATGCTCACACATGTATGTCTGCACACACATATGAGCACACAAAATAAATAAAACAAAATAATATAATACAAAAATATATAATACAATGGGCCAGGCATGGTGGCACCCGCCTTTAATCCCAGCACTCGGGAGGCTGAGGTAGGAGGATTACTGTGAGTTCAGGGCCAGTCTGAGACTACATAGAGAATTCCAGGTCAGCCTAGGCTAAACGAGACCCTACCTCAAAAAAAAAAATTTTTTAATACAATGGGGCTGGAGAGATGACTTAGTGGTTAAGGTGTTTGTCTGCAAAGCCTAAAGACCCAGGTTCGATTCCCTAGTACCTGCGTAAAGCCAGATACACAAGGTGGTGCATGCATCTGGAGTTCATTTGCAGTGGTTAGAGTCTCTGGCATGCCCATTCTCTCTTTCTATCTCTCCTGCCCCCCCCAAATAAATAAATAAATAAATAAATAAATAAATAAATAAATAAATAAATAAATAAAATATGTATATTTTAATTACAATGCCCTTATTTTCTTCCCTCTGAATATCCAGTTGAAAGCTTCCTAGGGGAAAGGATCTCTCCTTCTGAGGGCTCAGGGGTACAAAGAGATTAAGGTGAGCCCAGGGGCATTCTAGGCACTGTGTTTGCAGTGAGTGTCCATGTCCCATCCAGAAAGTCTGAGGTTCTGGAAATGCCTCCTTCAGTCTGGTTAGCCATAAACAGTGGAGCTGCACTCTGGCAGTCTGGAAGAGCTGTGTGGGTCTTGGGATGCCAGCCTGGGATTCGTCCAAGCCAGGGCTCTGGAGGAAAGTGCTCTGCATTCTATGCATCCTCCCTTTTGCTGGGCCTGCACACACGGGCCATTTGATGTCCCATACAGGATCCCGAAGTCTCTGTGAGGCCGGGCTGACTGTCATATGCCCCCTTCATACATATATATTTGAGAGAGAGAGAAAAGAGGGAGGGAGAGAGAGAACGTGCACTCCAGGGCCTCCAGCCACTGCAAACAAACTCCAGATTCATGCACCCCCTTGTGCATTTGGCTTACATGGGTCCTGGAGAGTTGAACCAAGATCCTTTGGCTTTGCAAACTCCTTAACCTCTAAGCCATCTCTCCAGCCTTGCCCCCTTCTTTTAACTTTTTGTGGACAACCTCCATACACATACACAAAATATTATGAACATAATCCCCTGGCCTTCCTTTTTCCCTCTCCACAACCACCCCTCCCATGAATCCCTTCTTTGTTCCAACTAGCTTCTCTTTTATTTTCATTTTGTCATTTTTTTCCTCCTATTATGCAGGTCTTGTGTAGGTAGTGTCAACCGCTCTGAGGTCGTGGATACCTTGGCCGCTCTGTGTTTGGGGACAGTATTGTAAGTTCTTCTCCCCGTCCCTTGACTCTTACATTCTTTCCTCCACCTCTTCCACAATAGACCCTGAGCCTTGGAGGGTGTGATGGAGACGTCTCTCTTAGTGCTGAACACTCCTCCATCACTTCTTCTTAGCACCTTGGTGAGTTTTGAGTCTCCCCAGTGGTCATTACCATCTGAAAACAGAAGCTTCTCGAACAAAAAAGTGAGAGTAGCATGAATATATGAGCATAAACATAAGTATCTTTAGAGGGCAGTTTGGTATCACATGCCCTTTTTTAAAAAAAAAAATTGTGAAATTTGCATAACATAAAATTAACTCTTTGTAAACCCAAGACAGGATGGCATTTAGTGTGTTCACAGTGCATTTGATCAAACCTTACATCACCCCCAAAAGAAGACAGTCCTTATTAACCAATCACTCCCCATTCCCCCAATTTCAGATGCTAGGGACCACCAGTCTGTATTCTAATTCATTCACCTATTTCATGTAAATAACATGGTACATTTGTGGGCCGTGTGTGTGTGTGTGTGTGTGTGTGTGTGTGTGTGTGTGTGTCTTCTTATTCTCTATAGGCCTCCACAGCCAGTGTCTACCCACACCCCATCCTTCTATGCCCTTCCTCTCTGCTCAGAAGAGAGCCTCTGGCCCCAGCTGGTCCTGACCAAGACTTCTGCTTCCTTGGAGCTCAGCTGTCTCCTGCATCCTGCCCGCCCCCAGGTGAGTATCCGGGACAGGAAACCACAAATGCACCTCAAATGTTAAGGACACACAGCAAGCACATCACTGCCGGCCACAGGCTGGGGCCCATGTCTCCTGCATCACAGCCCAGGAGGCGATCATCTGTCAGTAATTTTGCCTTTATAAATAACTGTATTTGGACTTCATTTAAAAGGCTGACTGCCGGGGTAGATGGCCCCAAGCTCCTGTTACCCTTCACATCAATTTCCTCCTGAAACCGGGCAGCGATGTTTGTCTTATATGGGGGTGACCATCTTTTCATCAGAAAGCCCGTGACTCCAAGGAGCCGGAAGCTGAAGGACAAGGCTGGACACTCTATCCCTTGGGAACTGCCACATTGTCTCCCTCTACTGCCCACCCTTTCCTTCTAGAACCCTGCTTGATGTGGAAGGTCCTTAGACCCCTCAGCCCTAGGGTGGCAGAATGTCATGGTTGTGTCCCCCAATTCACTCTACATCTTCCAGTGTGTTGAGAGTCATGGGATGGGGGTGGGGGGACTTGGAATAAGATTAAGTGGCATAGTGGTGCCTGGGGACAGGCCAGGACTGTGGGAATTTGGAGGCAGGAGTGTCTCTATGTGGCCACTGGTCCTGGGACAGGGGTGAGACTACCCCACCCCCACTGGTGGCAGGAGGAAGCCATTCATCATGCAGGAGATCTGGCTGCCGAATGTTTATGCGCAGGAAGGAAACGAACTCTTTTCATCCCCTCCAAGAGGCGTCTGGCCTGCTCACTCTCCGATCTGTCAGCCAGGGAACTTTAAATAACATGTCCAGCCCTTGTCAGTACCTGCTTTGTGTCTCTCGGAACTCTCTGGCGGTCCAACACTCCCTGGGTGTCGCATTTTATGACTGCTTCTTCCTTGAGATCAATTCTGGCATAAATTTTATGTCTTGTTTTAGCTGAGTTCAGATGTCTGTCCATGCAGCATGGGCCGGCTGTCTCCCAAGATCGGGGATGTGCAGAGAGGGCTGTGTAACCCTCGGAGCTCCCAGGGTGCTGGTAAGGACGGATAGAAGCCTGCGGAGCCTGGGAGGCCACCATCCTGTAGGATGGAGAGCTCAAGTGTTTCCCAAGATTGCCAAGAGGAAACAAACGGTGAAAACGCTTACAGTGTGCACGTGGCATAGGACTGAGCTGCCTGCACCGGTATTGACACCTATGATCATTTAGCCAAGAGCACCTCCCGAATCATAAGACATTGTACTTCTAGCCTCCCCAGGTGAAGTACCCAGCAGTGAAAACATAGAGTAAATGAACTTCCATCCATCTGCTCACTCATCATGCCAGCCAGCCAGCCAGCCACTGTCTGTCATCCATTCACCCATGTACCCATTATCCAGCCAGCCATCTGCTCACCCACCCATCTACCAACCCATCCATTCATCTATCCATCTATCCATCCACATACCTACCCATCCAGCTTCCTATGCACTCACCACCAATCCATACTTACATGTACAGCCTAGCCAATCATCTATCCATTCACCCATCTACCCATCCACCCATCCATCCACCCACCCAGATATCTCTACCCCCACACACCTACCCAGTCATCTATATACCCATCCATCCACACGTCCATTTTCCTATCCTTCTACATACCTATCCACTCACCCCACCTACCCATTCATTCATCCATCCATCTATCTATCCATCCATCCATCCATCATGCATGCGTTAGGTACACAGCCCTCCCTCCTGAGGATGCTGTGGGCTCCATGATGTCAAGGACAGATTCTACCTACAGAGGGGTGTTATCAGAATGGGGGATGGGAGAGGACACAGGTGTGATACATGCTGGGGAATATGACATGAGCACATAACAGGAATTGCATGAATCTTCCTGGAGGCAGAAAGTGTATGTTGAGTGAACAATGGGGCAATGTCAGTAGGAAGAGTAGCAGGTGGGAGTCTGGGTGGAGGGTGGGATGGAGTGGCCTTCCAGGGGTCCCAAGCTGAGTTTGGCAACTCATCTGCTATGATGAGGCTGGGAAAAGGGGCTCCTGGCCTACTCCCCATGCCCCATGGGTAAGAACTGGACAGACCTCCATATGATCTGAGTTAAAGATTTGCAGGAGGGCAGGGGGCTGTAGCTGTGCTTATAGGTGGGCAAAGGAAAGAGAATCCCCAGGTGGGACCTGAGGAGACCTGGTGCTTTCCTTTAGCAGGTAATTCCAGTCTCTGAGCCAGCCTCTCCCACAAGTCCCCGTCCATCTCTACTGCTTCTGAGAGATCTGACTGTCCAAGGCAACCTTTAGCTTAGAGTGACCAGATCCAAGGCAGGTCCTGGTGGCATGCTGACTCCAGGGTCAGGGGCCCAGAAGCAGCCCATGTGGGATGTGAAAGCTGGCCAGTCCTAGATTGGCTTGAAGCTGTGGCCAGTGGATTTACTGATGGAGTGAAGGAAGAGGAGCCAGAATGAAGCCTGGGGGTTTGTGTTGGAACCCTAGAAGTTTGGGCTCTCTCGTCTGTGAACTTGGGGGGGGGAGCACCTAGCTCCGACATCTCTGTGACGGGCATGTCAAAGAGGAATCTGTGGAGCCTCAAGTTCATTGTCCTGGGCATGACATAGACTCAGTGCAAGTGAGCTTCTGTGGCATCAAATTCCCTGGCATGAATCTGGAAGATGGCTCAGTGGTTAAAGGCCCTTGCCTGCAATGATTGACAGCCCAGGTTTGATTGCCCAGTACCCACATAAAGACAGATGCACAAAGTTGTGCACGTGACAAGAGATCCTAGTGTGTTCAATCTCTCTCTCTCTCTTTTTCTCCCTTCCTCCCTCATGCCGTCTCTCCTAACTAGCAATTTTTTTTAATTCCCTGCCATTTCATAACCCTCTGGCCCAGCATGCAATATAACCCCACAGGCTGTTCCATTCATCTATACACCCAGAGGTCTCTGGATTTGCCAGTGACATCGCCCCAGTGCTTCAGGCAGGGACACCCTTGTGCTCTTGGTAGAGAATGAGAGAGAGAAGGCTGGGCCTTGCCAGCCAGTATCTCAGTGAACTGGAGAGGGTGCTGTGCCCCAGGGAGGGCAGCTTCCCCTGGAGAGCGCAGAGGCAAGGAGCCTGTGAAAGATCAGACCCCGGTACTGGAGCAAGTCAGCTACTCTACAGACTGGAAAACTCTGAGGGCCATTGAGACCCACCCTCTGAGCCACTGTCACCTTGGAGGACCTGGGCCAGATAACTAGCTGACCAGCTGAAGAGAACAATGTTCAAGAGAAACCTTGTGTTGTAGTCAGGCTCGCATTGCTGGGGGGAAAAAAGGTTTATTTTGGCTTAAAGACTCAAGGGAAAGCTCCATGATGGCAGGGGAAAACAATGGCATGAGTCCCCCCGGCCAACATAAGGTAGACAATAGCTACAGGAGGGTGTGCCCAACACTGGCAAGAGGAAACTGGCTATAACACCCACAAGCCCACCCCCAACAATACACTGCCTCCAGGAGGTGCCAACTCCAAAATCTCCATCTGCTGGGGACCCAGCACCCAGAACACTCAAATTTATGAGGGACACCTGAATCAAACCACCACATTCCGCTCCTGGTAGGGTGTTGTTCTAGCCCAGGCTGACTTGGAATTCACTATGTAGTCTCAGGGTGGCCTTGAACTCATGGCGATCAACCTACCTATGCCTCCTGAGTGCTGGGATTAAAGGCATGCGCCACCATGCCAGGCTTAATCCAAGGTCTTTCAACTGAGCCATAATACCAAAACATTTCCCCAAAACCCATAATGGCACAGAATAAATACTCATACTGAAAAATATGGCACTGGGCATAGCAAAGAAATATTCAACCAATACAAGATTTAAACAGGGCAAACACCAAACTCTGTAGTTCTGAGTCCAACAACTCTAGCCAGTGACAAATCTCCAAGTCTGATAATTCTGACCAGCATCAAGTCTCTGGAGTTCCAATTCCACCCCTCCAGCTAGGCTACTCACAGTCTTGGAAAACTTCATCAGGGGCAGGCAGCTCTCTTTGGCAGCCATCTCGTGGTCCAGGCATCTTCACTGGGTCTCCACTGCCACTCCATGGTTCATCCTCATAACTCCATCGGGTCTCCATGCAGGCATCCAGCAAACCTGCTTCACACTACCATTATGGATTTTGGGGGATTTGGGGAGTCTATTCCAGGCATCTCCTGACTCTGTGGCATGGTGGCTGTCATCCTGTGGTGCACCCTCCCACTATGTGCACTTTGGTTTCCTCCTTCTAGAAGGCAAACAATCATATGGAAGTGAATCACCCCTTGAAATGGGAAGCTGGCCTACAATGGGGTTCTGGGGTGCTTCCTGGAACCCCCACACCCCAAGTTCATATCTGCAAATCACCCAAAGAATTGCTAATGCCAGACTAAAGAGAATGGTTTTAAATCACCACATTCTATTTTATTTTATTAATTTTGGTTTTTCAAGGTAGTGTCTTGTTAGCCCAGGCTGACCTGGAATTCACTCCATAGTCTCAGGGTAGCCTTGAACTCACAGCGATCCTCCTTACCTCTGACTCTCGAATGCTGAGATTAAAGGTGTGTGCCACCACTCCCGGCTTAAATCACCACATTTTATTCAGGTATCACAGGGATGTGGGGAAGGGAAATGGCTAAGGAAGAGAAGGTAAAGTGGGGGCAGGGGTAGAGGGAAATACACCATGTGGTCCAATAGCCCATGTAGACAAACATGGATCATGCACACACACACACACACACACACACACACACACACACACATATATAGACAGTAATAAAAAGTGTCCCTTCCCACCCCAGCATGGTGGGATAAGCTTATTGGTGCCAAGACCCAACCATGTTGCTGAGGCAGCTCCAGAGAGAATCTCTCTGTGGGCCCAGAAAAGATATACTTTACAATTCACCCTCAGCACACCTGTACACACTCTCACCAGGTATCCCAGCCAATCCGCTTGGGCTCAGAGAAGGGATCCAACCACACTTGGGCAGGGTACATACTGAGGAGAGATCTGATTGGGTGAGACTGACAAACACTAAATCCCTCAACTGAAGCGGGTGGGGTGAGCTGATGGGATAGGCATGGCGAGGGTGTGACATAAGATCAAAATCACTCCCTTTAAAGACCACCCCTTTCTGCCTAGCCAGAAATGACCTGCCTAATCTGGAACTCCCACACCCCGACAAGCAAGATTGCATTCTGGGGTGCTGAGGGCCTTGGATGGCAGCATGGGAACTGGGGAAGGGCAGGGTTTAGCCCATGCCTGAAGTTGAGAGTGAACCATAAACCCATTCTCTCCCATGCAGGCTGCTGAGGTTGGGCCTGGGGACCGGGCTCTCGGCTGCCTGGAAGATGCCAGACTCTGTGTCATCAAGCCAGGCTCTTTCCTGAAAGGGGCAGGGCCAGGGACAGGTCACCAACTAACTCTACCTTCCACCTGCCCATACAGCCTCCCTCAGGCCATTCGGAGAAGCCTCAATCCCCTGGGCTTTCCTGGTGTCCCAAGTTCTAGAAACCAACACAAAGACACTCCAGGAAGGGTCTTCCATGGCAGGCTGCTATTATCTGCTGCTCGAGGTGCAGTTTGGGTAAGTGTACCCCTGCCTGGAGGCTCTGGGGTTAGGGGCAGCTCTGCCACCTGGGGGAACTGGGCGCTGAACCATCAGCTGATGAAAGACCCCTGGGCTGTTTGGCAGAGTGGGATGTAGCGAGGGTGTGAGCAAGAGTGGTGAGACAACGATGGTAAACCAGACATTCTGCATGGCCATAAAATGGTCTGAGTGTCCCTCCATATTCAGGTGGAAGTCTCACTTCCATTGTTTAGGTTTGAGAGAGGGGCCTGGGGCTGGGGAGATGGCTCAGTGAGTAAAAAGCACTTGTTGGGCCTGGTGTGGTATTGCATGCCTTTAATCCCAGCACTTGGGAGGCAGAGGTAGGAGGACCGCCATGAGTTCGAGGCCACCCTGAGACTATAGAGTGAATTCCAGGTGAGCCTGGGCTAGAGAGTGACACCCTACCTCGAAAAACCAATAAATAAATAAATAAATAAATAAATAAATAAATAAATAAATAAAATATATAAAAACCACTTATTGTGCAAGCATGAGTGAGGACCTGAGTTAAGCTGTCGCTGCAGCATGCATCTGTAATTGCAGCAGGCCTACGGGCAGATTGGAGGCTGCCAGGTGGAAACCAGAGAATCCCTGGAAGCTCTCAGGCCAGCCAGCCAGGGACATACCTCAGCAAACGAGAGACCCTGCCCCAGGCAAGGTGGAAAGTAAGAACCTACATCTAGACTGGCCTCTGACCTCCACGCAGGCCCTCACTATAGCATGTGTGGGCCCACACGAGCACACACAAGCAAGCACATATACACACGTCACATACACACAAAGATAATAATAAAAAGAAAGGTACGGGCTGGAGAGATGGCTTAGTGGTGCCTGCCTGCTAAGCCTAAGAACACTGGTTCCAATCTCCAGCGGTTCCAATCTCCAGGTCCCACATTTAGCCAGATGCAAAGTAACGCAAGGGCACAATGCTGCACTTGGACCACAAGGGGGCACGCGCATCTGGATTTTGTTCACAGCAGCTGAGAGACTGCTGGCGCGCCCATCTCTATCTGTCTCCCTCTCCCTCTCTGTCTGTCTGTCTCTCTCTCTGTGACTCTCTCCAAAAATAAATAATAAAAAAAATAATAATTTAAAAAGAAACTTAAAAGAAAAGAATGGGACCCTCTGGGGATTTTAACATGCCAAGAGCTCTTGGGAGGTGTCTTACACTATGGGGTGGGGGGTCTGTCCCTCTCATCAGGTGATGCTTTATACCTCTGTGCAGTCTCTGGACTGCATACTCCCCCATAGTCAAGAGACCCTCACAGATGCAGGCCTCCAGATCTTGGGCTGAATAAGCCTTGGCTTTTTTTTTTTTTTTTTTTAAATGTGCACCGGCCTCAGGCATTCTATTGCAACAATAGAAATGGACCTTGAGGCTGCTCACCCCCAATCCCTGTCACATCCCCCGAAGGTGTGGCTCCCAAGTGCAGGCTTCTCATCAAGGGCCCGCTTCTCTCCCACACACCTGTCCCCAGAAAAAGCTGCCCCATCCAGTCCCACTCCTGCACCATTTCCTGTCCCACCTACTCCCCAGGCCCCAGCACACCAAGAACTTTCTAGCCTCTGGGCCTTTGTCCCTGTCCTGACATTCAAGTCCAGTGAATGAGCTGTCCTTCCCTTCCCCCACTGCAGGGGCACCCTGGATGTCACCACCCCACTTGTTCTGGGGGTCCCACCCGGCACTCGCCTTTCCTTCCTGTTCAGTTCTCTCTGCCCCATTAGCTGAGTAACTTGGGTACACAGACTGCATAGATATATCCCTCAGTCAATCTCTCTCTTTCTAGCCTTGAACTCCTGACATCCTCCTGCCTCAGATCTCACATTATAAGCATTTAGGTGCCACACCTGGACTAGCTTTCTTTCCTTTTTCACCTTTTTGGTTTTCCCCTTTGTATTTGGGTATGTGGTGTGAATGTGTACGTGTGGGTTCACATGTGTGTGAGGTGCTTATGCACGTGTGCGCAGAAGCCAGGGGTTCACATTGGACATCCCCCTCCACAGCTCTCCGTTTTATTTACTGGGCCGAAGTCTCCCTCCTGAACTCAGAGCTCTCTGATTTGGCTAGTCTCTCCAGCCAGCCGACCCTGTGAATTCCCCTGTCTCTGCCTCCTCAGTGCAGGGATTACAGGCAGGCCACAACACCAGTCTAGCATTTACGTGGGTGCTTGGAAACGGAACTCAGATCCTCGTGCTTCTGTGGTGAACACTTCACTGATCTATCTCCTCGGCTCCCAGCTTTATTTCTCTAGTGGTATTTGGCTTCTGAGACCCTGAAAGGTCAGGTGGTCTGATGACTGTCCAGAGGGCTATGCGCCCAGGGGACTGACAGCCTCTCCTGGCCGACCCCTGGCCTTCAGGCCTCACCCTGAGGACCCCTTCTGGAATCCTGTCCCCAAAGTCCCTACTGATGCCACTGTCCCATCTGAGCACCTGCCCTGGGAAGAGCTCATCCTGGGAGGGAGGACTCACCCTGGGAGGACTCACCCTGGAGGAC